>CM060587.1:3756994-4956994 GCA_030625065.1 Alectoris magna
GATCAATAACCAGATAGCACAAATTGTGGTGTCAATGCAACTGAAGCCCCCCAGGAAAAGTGGTGACACGATGAGCAGTTATTTGCAGAATGGACGGGAAGGGGGGAAGCCTGATTGTGGTGCAGAATTTGGGGCAAAGTGATGAAATAATGCCTGGAAGGAGAGGCACTGGGCCTCACAGTGCTGCAGCTCTGCTTTCCAATGAAAGCCCTGCAGCACTCCTGGGCCAACCCCAAAGTGGTTTGTGCTTAAAAGGAAAGCACCGATCTCTCAGATGCCGCCATCAGCACAAAGGAATTAAAATAGCAGCTGGCATCCACAGGGCTGTGGACTAATAAGGAGCAGAGTGCCCACGGAGTGTGCAGGCTCGGGGTGATGACAGTGGGATCAGCCCTGTCCCGTATTGCTCATGGGGTGGAATGGGAACGAAACCTGCTGAAAGCTGACCCACAGCTGTGCTCACAGCTCTGCTGGGAGAGACGTGAGATGGCCACAGCAACAGTGGCACTGCTCTGCAGCACAGAAGGGTCACAGTGACAATGGCACTTGCTGTGCAGCACAAGGGGGTCACAGCGATTGTGGCATTGCACTGCTGCAGGGGGACACAGTGATGGTGGCATTGCATTGCATTGCAACAGGGTCACAGCAATGGTAGCATTGCAGCACAGGGGCTCATAGCAGTGGTGGCATTGCGTTGCATTGCAGCAGGGTCATAGTGATGGTGGCATTGCACTGAAGCACAGGGGGATCACAGCAATGGTGGCATCGCTCTGCTGCAGGGAGTCACAGCGATGGTGGCATTGCATTGCATTGCAGCAGGGTCACAGCAATGGTGGCACTGCAGCACAGGGGGGTCACAGCGATGGTGGCATTGCTCTGCTGCAGTGGTGTCACAGCCATTGTGGCATTGCATTGCAGCAGGGGCTGCAGGCCTGGCGCACTCTGTAGCCAATCACAGTGCGGTACGAGCCCAGTGAATGCTCATCATTAAACCTGTAATTTATTTCTCCTGTATTTCATAAAATGTGAAATATTACCACTCTTCTGGTGCCCAGAGAGAACGGGGATGCTCCATTAAGTTCGACACTGCTCCTCCATAGGATGCAGTAATTATATGCGGCTTTTTTTACTGCTAAGTTCCTACTTGCAGATGCTAACAAAAGAAATAAGCTTTTAATCCAAACATAATTAATATGAATTACCTCCACAGTACACCCTGGCTTTGCACCATTAAACTTAATTTTTGTTTTGCATGATAATTGTGTTATCATTACCATTTATAGGAGAACTCAGGGACCTTCACTTTGTTTGCAGCCCCGACCAAAGGCAGTGGCAGTGGAGCTGTCGGCCTTACATGGCTCTGGTTTTGCTGCTTTCAGCCTTCTGTGCTTGTTTGTTCCCTTTACTCTTTGCAAGGAGGTCTGCACTGCTGGCCACACGGATGGGGAATGAATCCCACCACAGGGATACAGCAGGAGCTCGGGATGCTGAAGACAGAGCCAGCACTGGGAGCAAAGCAGGGCTGCAGCCCACTGCCCCAAAGCCATGGGGCTGACCTGAAGCCCCACTGCTAATTAACCCCGGGATGAGTTTGTGCGGTTGCATTTTAGGAAGGAGAGAGATGAAATCAGGTCCCGTAATTATTTATTGAAATTACAGCCCTGTCGAGGAGGGCTGAATTACTGCAGACTCCATTAGCTGTGGATGGGAGAGAGGGAATGAGAAAATGATGGATGGGAGAGACAGAGAGAAATTTTAAAAATAAAAGGGGAAGATGAGGGCCAGCAGTGCCCAAATGGCAAAGGGAGAGCAGATGGAGGCAAGAAAAGTTTTCTCTGCAGTTGTCCAAAATCAGCACGTTGAGTGATCACAGAAATATATTAATTGCTCTAATTAATTTCCCCGTGAAAGAGGTTTCAGGAGCTGCAGACAGCAGGTAGCTGGAGAAGGCTGAGAGCATCACTTTGCAGGCAGTGCAGATTCCCTCACTGGGGCTCCCTCCATGCAATGCTGAGCTTTGGTCCATGCATGGGTCCTTCGAAAATCTCAACACCAAACATCTCAGGAATTATGATATGATCCCAGCTGTGGAATGGGACTGGGCTGATGGGAACTGGGGGATCCCACCACCACCCCATAGAGAGTCACAGGGGATCCCACCACCATCCTGCAGAGCACTGCGCTGCCCCTGGCTGAGGGCAGACCCTCACCCCCATCCCTGTTGCTTCTGCCCTGTGCCACCTTCCCAACTCCACCGGAGGTGCAGTGAGTGATACACACACTGCGGTGCCCCTCATCCCCTCCCAACCTGCCTCCTGATAATAATGAGCCCAGACACTTTTATTATCATTATTAATTAGCACTTTCAAGCAATGGAATTAAATCAATATGGTGGACTGAAACTAATTTTAACAAGCCATTGAGATCAATCATCGGGACTTTTATCTACATAAATGCCACTAAACTCAGCTCGTTAGTGTAACATTAGCTGGAAAAGGGGGGGGAGAGAAGGGAGACTGGCGGGGTTTTAATTAGGAAGACATAAACCGTACTACAATTTTTCTTCTTTGATTTGCTTTTAATCTCGTCCGTGAGCTCTCCTGGTGCCCCAGCTGAGTGCTGGGCTCTCACCTCCTCCCAGGGAGCAATGGAAGCAGGAGAGGGCAAAGCCAAGGAGATGGCTGTGAGGGTGCTGTGGGGCTGCACTGGGGGGATGCTGCAGGATTCAGGATGCTGCGGGATGCAGGATGGAATGGGATGCTGCAGGGTATGGCATGCTGCAGGATGCGGGATGCTGTGGGATGCAGGGCACTGTGGGATGCAGGATGCTGTGCAATGTGGGATGCTGCAGGTTGCATGGGGAGCTTCCCATGGCATTCATCAGCCTCTTCTTTTCCTGAGCCCCTTGCATATCTCCTCCAGCGCCTCCAATACAAGACTGTAATCCTCTCATTGGTCCCCAGGATCAGAGCAGATATGGGTTTGCCATGCAGGGCTCCCACTGCAGGTCCAGCCTGGGTCTGGGAGTCCAGGGAGGTGCTGGGTCCTTTGGAGCCCCATAACAGCTGGGAAGAACAGCCAGCTGGGGGGCCACAGCCTGATGGGGGGAAGTGAGGGGCTGCGATGCTGCAGGCTTCCAATCCTCTCCAATTTCTCATTAGCACTACTCATGGCACCTCCTTAGCCTAGCAGTGCCGTGCTGCTTTACACCACATGAGGATCTGTGCCCCAGTGTCACCTTTCCCAACGTCTCTGGCGTACCTTCCCGAGAAATATGACACACTCACCAGAAAATATTTCCTTTTTGTTTGCTGGATGGGTAATAACTCGCCTCAGAGACAGTCTTTACAGTCAGCACAAAAGTAATTTACCTACATGCAGCACAACCAGATTGCAATAAATCTGCTGCTCCCCAGTCTTGCTGTACTTTGCTGCACTGTGCCGTGTTGCACCATGCCATGTTGCACTGTGCCATGTTGCACCATGCCATGTTGCACCATTCCATGCCATGCCATGCCAAGATGCACCATGCCATCTTTGCCCTGTTCCATGCTGCACTGTGCCATGCCATGCCACGATGCACCACGTCATGATGCAGTGTGCCATACCACGCCACGCCACGCCATGCTGCTTCCTCCGGCCCCAAACAAGAGTTAACATCTGTGAGCACCAAAAAATAAATAAAGGGAATGGAGAGCACCACCACAGCATCAGGGCCCTAAATCACCAAGCCTTGCCTGTCAGCCAATTTCTCTGCAGAAAGCTCTTAGCAGTTAATTTCTGGCTAATTTATTATCCTTCGGCTTAGCCCTACAGCGCCATTAGCAGTACACTGACACAACTGAGTGAAATATTGTCTAATTTATTATCTTATTACTCCTCTGGAACAGGATCAATTAATTACCCATTAAAGTATTTCAGTTGCAGAGATTTATTAGGGGGCTCGGCGCTTTAACAGATGATTAGTTATATATGTTTGTTTGCCCGAGGAGCGCAGACTCGCAAATGACTGGAGGGGAAGGGGAAAGACACCGCGTCGGGAGGTACCTAATGGATCTTCTCTTGACTCTCTGAAAATGGAGCAGTCAATGACAAGAATTATCGACTCATTCACTCGCGGTTTGGAGATAACCATATGTACCAGGAGAGAGAGAGAGGGGGTGAAGGGAAAAGAGGAAAAAAAAAAAGCCTCACTCAACTGCTTTTTCCATTCAATAAATTTGCTGCGGAATATATTGGATTGGGGTTTGATGGCTATTTCGTGTTTTGCAGAGTGCTGACACTGGTATGATTCAGTAATTATTGTTTCTTTTAAGTTATTGCTGTAATTTTGCTTTCTAAGATCCCAATCAATTCCCGCCTCTCAAGGGCACGCTTGAAAAGCGATATTTGAAAACAGCCCTCTGATAGATTGTGCCGTTAGACAGTGGCTGAGACAAATAGCCTAATCTGGCACAAATTAGCTTGGCTTCCACAGATAGTTTTATACAGCGATGTAAATTATATTGTCAGGGCCAGTCACTTTCCTGCTTAGAGTGCAGCTAACAAGAAAGCACCGAGATGCCGCCGGGGCTGCCGTGAGCTCCACGGTGGCTGTGGGGCAGCTGTGGGGCGGCTATGGGGCAGATATGGGGCACAGCAGTGGGGCAGGGGGTGGCATTGGCTCAGCCCAACAGCTGAGTGGTGGTGATGCAAAGCAGCACAGGGGTGCAGCACTGAGGCCCCCCCAGCTCCATGACCTTGGGGTGCAGCTGATGGATGGCAAAGCCAGAGCTGCCTCCGAAACACTCTTGTGGCCCCATTTGTTCCCCAT
The DNA here is from genome assembly GCA_030625065.1 of Alectoris magna. NCBI lineage: Eukaryota > Metazoa > Chordata > Aves > Galliformes > Phasianidae > Alectoris > Alectoris magna. Next base: position 3,761,808 of record CM060587.1, read on the forward strand.
GCCCAGAGTGAATGGAGTCAGAGTGAGTTTAAGGGTCTCAGGCTGTGCAGGCTGGAAGGGAGGGAGAAGCAGAGCGATCCGGAACCGCTGTTGCAGTGCGGGAGCACCCACAGATGTGTGTCTATGCAACTCTCCACCCATGGAATCCATCACTGCAAGATAGCACAGACAGCCTGAGCAGCATGGAAATGGGGTGTTTAGGCAACTAAGCAGGTACACAGCCACCTAATGAGACAGGCTCCGTTTAAATCAAGTGATGAGGATCAGGATCTCGCTGTGAGGCACAGAGGCAGGCAGGGACGGGGCTTCTGTCGTCCCAGGGCTCCTGGCTGAGGTGTGGACCATCCCCAGGTCTGCACTGCAGGGCTGCATCATCACCACCATCACATGCAGCTGAGTCTCCCCATCACCGCCTGCACACAGGTGCTGCAAATGAAATGCAGCACAAAGGAGCATCCCCAGCAGCAGTGCCCTTGGGCGGGCAGCAGAGCCAGGAGCTGAGCCCAGCTCCATCCCACCTCCATGTACTGTCCTTCCTATCTGCTGGTGCAATTCTCGTTCCTCTCCCAGCAGCTGAGTAATGGCTTTGGAAGGATGGCACTGAGCTGATTTAGGGGCTTGACCTTGGGAATGCTCCTGCAAAAGCTGCGGTTTCCCAAGCACAGCTTTGTGTTTCCTTTTATGAACACTCCATAGGTTACACGTATATTTGGGTATGTAGCAACTGAGTGGGGGAAAAAAAAATATGCATGCTAGAGAGAAAGAAGAGATGAAAAAAAATCCCTTTTATATCTCCAGGCTGCCTTCAGCAACAGCATTCCTAAATAGGAGAGGTTAAATATATTGCTGCCATTACACTCTACAAGGAACACATTCCATAAAAACGAAGGTGCCGTAAATTATACAAATATGATGCTAACAAGCCAGGAAATGCACTGCTAATGAGGTCAGCTATAGAACTCCCGCAGTGCTGCAAATCATGTGCCAATCCAGCACAGGAGGTACAGGAGCAGCCCTGGGTCAGCATTTTCTGAGCGCATTTGTAACCTGCTGTTCAGCGAATAGTTATACAGGTAGATAAAAATCCTCCTCCTCTCCTTGTTTATGTGTCAAATAAGCACGGCAGCAGACAATCACGCTTTGCATTAATGCACCTTGCTATTACGCCTATTGTTCTGTGGCTCGGAGTGGAGAATTAGTCACTCCAATGTGCAAATATTGGTTACAGTTTGGAAGCGTGCACGCTTTTGTGTTCCTATCAGACTTGCTCCTGGAGGAATTATGCATGCTGGCATCAGGGCTTTTTCTTTCCTTGTATGTACTGTATTTGCTAAAGCTCTTAAAAGGGGAGGAAAAAAAACAAAACACCTCAAATAAACATGTTTGCAGCGGGTGAGTTATTGGCTCATTCAGCCTGGCTCCCCTGTAAGGCACTGGGGCAATAACCGCATTGAAATGTGGCATTTAGGAGCCCATCTGAGAAACCTGCCCCAAATCTGCAAGGATGGAGAACGAGCTCGGAGCCCTTTGGGCTGTTTCATCCCAGGACTGAAGAGATGTTTCCCTCACCCCACATAACCCAGAGCTGAGATCTCTGCATGGCCGTGGCTCGGGATTCCTTCTGCACATCAGAGAGCAGTTTGGTTGGATGTGACCTCAACAGATTGCCAGCAGCACACAGGAACCCTGAAATAGCATTGCCCCTGCAGACCAAGCCCAGTGCTCGGCTGACACAGGGCATTTCCACCAGCCAGCCTTGGATGTGGTTTTCCTAAGGCATCACCCTTGTTTATCCACTTATTTATGCATTCACTCCTTCACCCCAGGAGGAGCACAGGACAAGCCAAGCTACTGTCCACAGTGGTACCCATTTCTCATGACCTCGGCTGGGATGACCCCACAGCACAGAGGTCTGGCACTCCGAGCTGCCACCTATGCAAGTGTTCACCCCAGAGAAATGCTTGGTGATCCCTGAGACTTGGGACTCACTCAGACCGAGCATGAAATGCACATTCCCATCTTCCACTTCCATCCAGACTTGATGGGTCCTCCACAGAGGAAGTAGAGTGAAAGCCCAGCTCAAAAGCCTCCCAGCTCAGCAAATGAAGGAAGGAGGAAGCACGCTGGCTGCCTGGCCTGGGTAGAGGAGATCATCTCTGTGTGAGAGGAACCAGACAAATCCATGGCAGAGCTTCCCACTGCCCCCAGTGGGACTGCAAAGCTTGGAGGGCTTGGGATGTGTTTGCTGACCACCAGCACAGGGCTGGTCCTGCTAGATGCCTGCTGTCCTCGGATGCTGCTCATATGAAGAACCGCTGCAGGCAGAATGCATGTCTATATTTAATAAGCCGGATATTTACGTTAACTAAATAGCAGCTAATTATGAAAACATACTTAAGAGTCTGAGCAATTAAGCAATAATATATTACATACTTATTAAGCCTCCAATACACATGTCCTTAATAATCAAAATATTAATATGCAGCTACTCTTCTATTATACAGCAACTCCGCCATTATACAGAGAGTGTCCTATTACTGCCAAATTAAATGTGTAGTTAGGCAAATTTAGGGCATTTAATTTAATGTGTTCCCAAGAGTTCACTATGGCAGAAGCTGCAAGACAGGCCTCAACACAGGCAGCGCAGGGCTCCCAGAGCTGCCCTTTGCTCCATGCCACATGGCTTCAGGTGCCCAGAGATTTGCTCAACCCCTTTAGGGCAGCCCATTGCTGGGAGAAGTCAATCCTCATCTCCCAAATCCCAGCTCTGTAGGGTCTTTGCGTTGGTTTCAGTGGATCAAAATGGAAGTGAGGAAAAGAGGCATTGTAAAGCAGAGCTGGGCATGGAGATGCTTGGGGAGAAAGCCAGCTGCAAGTTGGGAAACCTGTGGGCAGGTTCCTTCACTGCCCCAGACACCAGGTATGTCAGATATGGCGTTGTCACTAGATGCTGTTATACATTGTCTGGTCGTATCTTGAGTTATGATGCAAGGTGAGGGTGCTAAACACACTTGTAAATCCTTACTGTAAAACCTAGGGGCATGTTTTCCCCTTTTCAATTAAGCCCCACAACAATAGGCTTCATTCTTCATCACTTTAGGCATTTTTTTCCCTGTGCCCAGTGGGTGTGAAGTGTAAACAGGCTGATTTGGTGTCAATTTACACCTCATTGTGCATAGGAAGAAATAACAGTGAGAAAGGCGAGGACTGGCAGAGCCTGGAGTCTGAGGTTCAGTGGCCAGAGGGGATGAGAAGGAAACATGGATCCCTGTTCCAGGAGGCCCTTTCAGTTAAAATAATACAAATAGTATCAAAATGATTATCTTTGTAATGTTTGAGGTGAGGATGGGGACACGGGTCTGGAAAACCATGGAGTACCCCTGGAAGGCCATGAAATGTAGAGATGTGTGTAGGGCACAAGTGGCAACCATTGGGGGTAGGACAGAGTGTCCCACTGTGGAGCTTCTGCCTGCTGCTGGGTGTTGCTGAGGCTGTTTCCCATATGGCTCCTGGCTGGGATGATTTATGGGGTGAGGAAAGCACTCTGATAAATGTTGTGGCTGGGCCCGGCGCAGACCTGGGGTATCACAGCCCCATCCAGACAGCCTTAATGGAAGCTGCCGGCACTGCGGAGCGAGGCGTTATTTATGGCCGTCTGCAGTGCCACTGCAGGGCATTCATCATTGCTTTGGGCTGAGGGTGAGGGCAGGATGAGACCATGTGTTGCTGTGGGGAGGAGTGGGTGCAGGTGCTGAGCTTTCCTTGGGGAAAAGTCTCCATTCCCTCAGCTGCTCTCAGTGTTCTCTACCATTGATTGAACAGTGGGATGGGATGGGATGGGAATAGGATGGAAAGGGATGGGAGGGGATGAGGGTAGGATAGGATGGGAATAGGATGTGATGGAATGGGATGGGATGGGATGGGATGGGATGGGATGGGATGGGATGAGGATAGGATGGGATGGGGATGGGGTGGGGTGGGAGGGGTTGGAATGGAAATGAGATGGAATGGGATAGGGGTGGGGATGGGGATGGGGATGGGATGGCATGAGGATGGGATGGGGTGGGATGGGTTGGAATGGAAATGAGATGGGGATGGAATAGGGTGGGGATGGGGATGGGATGGGATGAAGATGGGATGGGATGAAGATGGGATGGGATGGGATGGGATGGAAATGAGATGGGGATGGGATGGGGGTGGGATGGAGTGGTGATGGGGATGGGATGGGATAAGGATGGGGATGGGATGGGACGGGACAGGATGGGATGGAATGGAAATGAGATGGGGATGGGAATGGAATGTGATGGTGGTATCTTGGAGCTGTTTCAGCCAAATTCCTGCAGCCATGGCTGGAAAAAGGGCTCTTCCCATTGTTGCAGTTGCTGGAAGAATTAAAAAAAAAAAAAAAATAGAAATTTGAAAAAAAATTAAAAAGGAGCAGCTATAAAATGGAGATACTAATAAAATGTTCCAGGAAGATGAATTCTTCCGATATAATGGTGATCCCTGATACTGAAATGTTCCACAAATACATTTTCATAGCCCCACTCAGTATTATTTGTAGATCTTTTTGCAACCCTTGTCAACAAATTCCTGATAAAAAGGAGACACTTTGCTGTGTGTTAAAGCTATGAATTTAAGAAGTGTCAACCAGTCCTTATTTATGGCGCAATCTTTGGCTTTCTCATTTTACTGATGGGCTTTGGTGCAGACTTGCTGCTCCACACGCACAATTTGGGGTGAAATAAATGATCCAACTCGGGCTCACCATGGTTTGGGTGACCCGGTGCTGAGTTACACTGCGCCCAGCATTCACCCCATGCCTGTGACCCCAGGATTTATAAAGGAGGCTGTGCAAAGCCAGCTCTAGCAAAAACCTTTTCCGGTACAAATCCATGTACAAATCAGCAACAGATTATTCAGAGTTTGTGCTTGGCGGGTGCTGACAGTAGTTAATGAAATAACGGCAGAGGGAAGTCCTGCTTGCAGAGTGCTGCTTGGGCAGAGCTGTATGGGGTCATGGGATGGCTGCAGCCAAGCAAGGGCTTGCGGGGCGCATTCCATTCCCCATGTTCCCATATGGATTGAGTCCTTGCTGGGCTCTGCATGAAGATGCCCATCCCAGCATCATGGTGTGGGATGCCAGCAGTCCTCCCATTCCTGGGGGCAAACTGGGAGCACTGACAAGTCTGGAGCTCCAGGAAAGAGGAGCCAGGTGTGGAGCCCAGTTCCTCCATGCTTGGCGCCACGGGGACAATGGGTTCCCAGTTAAAGCTGACCCTGCTCTAACTATGGCACGTGTTCATAATTTAAGCTCTTTACAACAGTGCTTGGTTAACACCGGAGCCTGCTCCCTGCTGCCCATACCTTTTGTTGGGGTGATTTACTATTCCTCTGTGCCCCTCTGCCCACTGAAATTCATAACAGCTTTCATGCAGCTATCGAAAAGACCTTAATTATAGCTGTGTCTGGTCGTGCCATTGGAGCTAAAGGGCCTGCTGGCACTTTCCTTTCACAGGAATCCAGTTCCCAGCTGGAATGAAATTTGCCCTGCTGATGGGGGCTTTTTATGAGTTTGTCTGAGGCCTTATTAAAAAAAAGCTCTGGTTTTGGCACGCTGGCGCAGTGAGCTCCGCTGTGTGCATGGGGTCCCAGAGGAGCCCTGGGATGGGGCTTGGTCACACCCCAACAGGACTGCTGCTGCGTGGGGATGCTAGGGGCTTGCTTTTATAGGAGAGGCTCCATTCTAATTATGCAAAGCCTCACGGGCAAACGTGAAAGGAATGAGCTCTACCCCAACAAAAGCTGTGCTGTTCGGTGCTCGGTGAGCTCCAGCCCTCGTTACCCGCTGTGTTGGGTGATTGTTTGGCACGTGTTCCTTAGGAGGAGGCAATGTGGTGTCACCTGGGGACGCCTCACAAAGTGCAGTGATGGAGGCACGGGGGTCAGTGTCACCACATAAGGGGAGGGGACCTGCCCCACCTGTGTGTCTCCCAACCCCCATAGTGCAGCCCGGTGCCTCCCATCTTATTACAGCCCCACTGCTGCTGCCCATCAGTGCTGCCCCAAGTGTTAACCCTGGGCACAAGGGACGTGAAGAATCCGGTTACATGGAGGATATGGAGCCATGAGACAACTGCCAAAAATGGAGCCATCGCCTGGAATAGCAGTTATGGATCTCTGAGCTCTCTACCGGACCTGCAGGGGAGCTACTCGCAGTCCTGTCCCACCCCACACACTTGTTGAGTTGCAAGGTGCAAATTCCCATCAGGAGAAGCGCCATCTGATCCCTGTGCAAAGAGAAGGGACTGTGGGCACAGCAGGAGTACCATGGCTGCAGCCAAGGAATGTTCTTGGTCTTGGCACCCACGGGCACAACTGAGAGGCAGCACTGTACCAGGGCACGCTCAGTGCTCTTTGAGATATCCAGGGGATGCTTTAACATGATGATGCAGATGTCAGCCCCAAACCCTTTGCTATAAGAGGTTTCCCAGCAGCTTGTCCAAGCTGGTAAAGCAGCACATTGCAAAACTGAACAGAAGCTCTCAGGCAGTTTTCCAGAGATCCATGTGCAGTGCTGCTGGGGGACTCAAGGGCAGAGTCCTGGGGCTCCGTGTAATTTAGCTTAAAAAAGATGTGGTGTTTTCAGCAAAAACTGCTTCTGATGCTGATTCAGACCCTTGCAAGGCCACGTGCTGCTTTGCTGGGGACTTTGCAGCAGGGTTCTGCTCCCTTTGCAGTGTGTGCTGTGCTGGAACAGAGGGTCCCATGGGTGTACGTTTCTGCAGAGAGGGTGGAAAATTGCTGAATGCAGACTTTGTGTTGGGCTCTCTTTGCACCCAGGCGGCTCCCAACTGCAGTGCCCCCATCCCTGCTCTGTGCTTAAGGGTTTGCTCCCCTCGGCATTGTCTGTGTGTGATGAGGGAAAACAGAGGCCTATAGCCCTGCAGATTCCTCCTTTGAGTGGAAATGCAGCTCTTTGTTAGTGCTTGCCATTGCTGCGTGTTAACTGGGGAGTCCGGCGTGTATTTATTTACCTCTGGAGGGTTTTATGACCTCCACACGCACATTCTTTGCTGATCTGAAGGCGCAGCCATGCGCGTGCCAGCACTGCAGGGCCAATCCCTGCACAGTGCTTCTGCTCTGGGGTCAGCTCACAAAGAGAAGGTCAGAGCAAAGACAGGCGGTGTTTGGGAGCTGATAACCACCCGTCCTGCTGAAAGGGGTCTGATTTCCCCATCTGAAGGGAGATCTTTGATTAGTGACTGATGGGGCAACTTCAAACGCCGGCGGCTCCGGCTGAGATAAGCGCTCAGACCTGGGAAGCTCCTTCCCAACGTCTCTTTGATCTGGAATTAGGGCTGGAAATCTCACTGGCTTTATGGAGAGATTCCCAGGGTTTTAATGATGGGCACAATGGGATCCACCTGGTTTCCCAGCGCTGAGCTTCCAGCTCCACAGGGACACAAGGGGCTCTGGCTCCCCATGGAGAGCAGCCCCAACTCATGTCCAAGAGCTGAGTAAATGGACCAAACATTACTGCATCAGGGTTTTGGGGAAACCACCCCACTCCCAGGGGCCCCCCTCCCCCTGCAGAGAGGTTCCCCCAACACCCTACGATGTATGCCAGGTGGGCATGGATTCTGTTCACATCTGCTCCCACAGTGGATGCCAACAGAGCAACGTCAGTCCCCTCCATACTTTGCAACGTAAAATGTGTCACACCTGGAAGTAATTAGAATGAATTTTTACTAATTCATAACTAATTGCACAATTACTCTTCTATGAAAGATTCAGCTCTCGGAAGACACATGAGATACACTTCTCCAAATCTGTCTGAAGGAAAAAGCAGGAGAACATTGGGTGGCACTCACAGCACTGTGTTCCTTCCCAGCAGATCTGCTCCTCCATCCGGGGATGGCACAGCTATGTCCCTGTGCCCGGCCCCACTCATGCCCCCACCCCAACACACACTGCTGCCTGGGGCTGCACACTTGCAAATGATGTTTACTATTTAATAGGATGTGATGAGACTGTTCTGATACTTCAAAGGCAGCTGACAGTTTTGTTAGAGATAAGGAACTTTTGGACAATTATGGTGAAGGCTTTGACAGTAAGAAAACGCACAAACCTTGTAACTGTAACCAGCACCAAAGTCAGAGATTCTTCCCTGGAAACAACTTGAATATTCATTTTATCCATTAAGCGTCACCTCGTTATTTATTTATTTTTATTTCACGCTCCTTTCTGTCACTTTGCTTCCTTCAAGCCCAGGAGAGATCTTTTCTTGTTACGAGATGCACGTCTCCCCCCTCCCTCGGCTTCCCCAGCTCTGAGCAGGCTGCACAGCTCCCTGAGTCTGTCTGTCTGCCTGTCTGTCTATGCGACCATCCATTTGTCCACCTGTGTGTCCACCCATGTGTCTGTCTCTCTGTGTGTCTGTCAATCCATCCCCTGTGCCCAAGATCCCTCAGCCCTTTGGGAAGCAGGTTGGGGGTGCAGTAGTCCCCACGCAAACCCCATTTTGCAAATTTGCACTTCAAGGCCCAAAGGGAACTGAGGGCTATCTGAGGACCAGTGGCCTTGGTTGGAGGGCTGCATGTCTGCATCTCATTTAGGGCTGGACTCCGACCCCTGGGCTGTAACCTGGTGGGAAAGACACTGCACTCAGCCAGGATGAGTAAAGCCAAAATAGAATCACCTGGTTTGGGACCACTGCGCAGTGCAGGGATGCTCAGGGAGCGCATTTCATTTCATCACCGCCTTCTGCTAATCAAGCTGGCAAAAAGGCAGTTTGATAACAGGGCATAAAGCTGAAGCCATGGATCTAAAGATCCTGCATGGTGCCAACAGGGCATGCAGTGACAGCCACCGGTGTGCGTGGTGACAATAACCAGCAATGGGAATCCTGCACGGCCGCGGCACGGCGGCACAGAGCACTGCTCTGTGCAGGGAATGGCTTTGTGCAGCCAGCAGGGCCCTGTCTCTGTCAGAACGCCTTTACAAAGCCTCCAGCTCCGGGTGTCAGGGAGGACAAGTTTTTTAATCATGTTAAAATGATTTATTTAAACGTCAAGCCGTGTCACCTCACTTCCTTTCATTTTTCAAACTGTTTGTGTTTTTGCTGGATGATAAATTTATCTTCAGACAGCCTCAATATGACTAATTAACTTTGAAATATAAGAACCAGATGTGTGAGCTGGAGAGCTTTCTGAACCCGTGCCAGGCGCTCCTCTCCTCCCTCCCCGCCTCCTGCACTCCCCCCGCACCGCAGAGCATGCAGAAGCCCTGGTCCCCACCGCACCCAAAATGGCCTTTTTTTCCCCCATTATGGTGCCCCCGTAAAGGGAAACAACACTGAGTGACTGCTTCCAGAGAAACCCTCTGGTGTGAAGGAGGCTGTCCCCTCTCCTTTTGTTGCTGCAGCGCTGGAAGAAGTCGGGTACTCACATACCAACTAACTCTGCACCCTACGGTTCTGTAATTCTGTGTAATTAAGCAAAGCTGAGATCCCTCCATGCTCACGCGTGGCCTCTCCCCATCACAAATCCCAGCATTAAAAGCCTGGAGAAATCCCAGTTTTCAGCTTTATTTCACAATTCTGTTGGGTGCACGCAATGAGCAGGTCGTTAAGGTCGGGATGGACCAAAGCCACATGCCCTGCTCTGCTTTCCAGCACAGACACAGACACAGAGCCTGGGGGAATATGGCCTCTGTGGGGGTGGGCCCTTTCCCAACCAGACCTCCTTTTTGGAAGCATCCCTCTGTAGGTCATTGAGCTCCAGTTGCAATGGACGCAGCTGTGTGCCATCAGTGGGATCCCACACACCCTCATTGGCCAACTCTCATCCCCTTTCTGGTGGCACTGCACAGCCCCACTCCGTGCCTCACTGGGGAGGTGGCATTGCCTGTCACGCAAATTTCAACAAATATCTTTTGAGCCAAAACAGATTTTTTTTTTTTTTCTTTTCAAACAAACTGTAAATATTCATAGAAAAATGTTGATTTTGGTGGAAATTTTCTTGATCTTCTTGGAAATGGCAAGCAAAAATAATGTTTTTTTAATTTGCTTTTCTAAAGTACGGCGTGTTTTGTTTTTTTTTTTCCTTTTAAAGTTTTTGTTTCTACAATGTTAAATGTATTCCATGGAAAAACTTCAGCCACGGAATTACTTGGGCCATGTGGAGGGAGATGGCAGCTTTGTCCCAACCATTCACAGCGTGTGGTCTTCTACGGGAGTGCTTTGGTTTTGGTCCTGCCTTCATCCGCAAGACACAGGTCAATGGTTTTAATTACAGCTCTCCTGGGATGGGATGGGGATGGGATGGGATGGGATGGGATGGGGATGGGATGGGATGGGATGGGATGGGATGGGATGGGATGGAGGTGGGGATGGGATGGGATGGGATGGGATGGAGGTGGGGATGGGGATGGGGATGAGGTTAGAGATGAAAATGAAGATGCGGATGGGATGGAATGAGGATCAGGATGAGCTCTGCTACCATCGCTCTCCACTCGTCTCTCCCCTCCCCTATCTCCCTGCCTTCAGCCCACCCATGCTTTGCCCTCCAGTGCCTTCTCCACAGCTCCATGCTCAGGGTTGCAATGCAACATTGCAGATGTATATAACAGCCTGAAAAACAGAGCCGAACTTTCCCCTCCCCACGCCTCATCCTTGCCCTAAATACACAGAGCGAGCTGCGGAGCTCGGCTGGCTGCGCGATGGGAGCCGGCGGCGGATGTTGACAGCCTTGATGTTGGGCGGGCAGGATCCTGCACATCTCCCGCTGTATGGCGCTAGATATTTAATAAAGCAAAACCCCCAGGATCAAGCGGGCTGCCGTCCCTCCCAGCTCCTTTCTTCTGCTTTGCTCGAGCTCTTTAAAGCCTGCCTCCCGTCTCTCTCCAGAAAATCCTTTCATGCCTCCCTCACCAGACTGACATTTTGACAAGTTGCCACGAGTGACATCTGATTTGTACAAATTTCAAGACTAATAAATCTACCTGTCAAAGCGGAAACTTTAAAAGGAGCTAAGCCCAGCGGGTATAGTTTAACAGAACTCAAGTTGATGAAACTGTAGGATGGAGAAATTATATCTGTCACAATCCACCCACATTAGTTCTGTAGAGATGTTGGCAACTGAAACAAACGTCTTTCACAGCCTCGAAAGAAAAAAATAAAAATAAAAAAAATAAAAGGAGACTGTTAATACTGTGAGTAACAAGTAACAGTTCTATTTGTAAACTAGCACGGTTATTTATTTAATTTTTAATTTGCTTGTAGACACGGAATGGGAGGAGACCCCCAGCTCCATGGTGCGGTCGAGGTTCCTGCAGCCAGGAGCAGTGGCTACGGCACACAGGGACAGGGGCATGGACAGGGCACGTGCTGCTCTGCCCCAACTCTCCTTGGACTTGCTGTGGTTCTCTGCAGAGAGCCCCGTCCCTATCTGCCAACACAGAGTGCCAAAGGGGCTGTGATGGAGGCTCTCCCCATCTGTGCACATCTCCAATTCAAATCCCCATCCCCAGGACTCAGGACCAGCACTCAGAGCATTATTCTGCAGCAGTGAGCACAAACTGAGCCAGGTGCTTGCAAAGAGCTTCCAGGAGCATCCAGCAAACCAAGGAAGGAGCTGCAACACATGCAGATGAGGTCCCTCCTATTGCACTTCCCAGCAGAAGAAGTGCTCTGGGTCCTGCAAAGCTTCCTGCACCTCTGTGTTCCTCGTGTCCCACCCTCCTTTGGAGTTGTTTTCCTCTGGATGTACAGCCACAGAAACACGCCATGCACAAAGTTGATGAAGCTTGGTTAATTTTCTAATAGGCACAGCAATGATGGATGGAAGCCGTGCTGTCTTCCAGCTCAACTTAAAAGTCAAATAAAAATAATCATGCTGATGGAAAAATATCATTCTTCCAGCTAAAGCAGATAATATATGATCTGTTCTATCTGCCAAGCGCCCGTCCCTGGTAAAGTTCCCATGCGCTTCAGCAGGGGCAGAGTTCAGCTCACACTATGCACTCTCCCGTCCACCATTACACTGGGGCTCCAGTGTAAACAACCCGTGGAGCTTTTTCAACATCTGCATTATTTCTAATACAATTCCCACACCAAGAGCTGTGCTGCAATGGAGGCAGAGGCGGCCTGCAGCAGGGACTTCAGCATGTGGGATTCAGGGAGCACCTCCTACAGGTTGGAGTCAGCACACTGCATTTGCATTGCATGGATCCTGCAAACCATGAATTGCAAACTGTGCCCGGGGAGACTGCAGCTTTCTGCATGGCTGCTGTGCTGCTGAGAGCTCTGCAAAGGGCAACAGACCCAGAATTCAGGTGGGATGAAGCTGGAGATGCGCTCAGCGCGGGGCTGTTCAGCAGCACTGTGTGTTGGTTTCACTGCGATGCCGCTGTGCCATGCCCCAGGTAAATCATCTCTAATCCGATTTGCTGAGCTCAGCTGCCTTCACAGCAGGATGAGGGATGGCAGGACAAGCCCAGCAGGTTATTTCTGCCATACTTCTTCCATCGCTCCATACCCACAGCAAATGACACCTATATATCTTGGCAGCAAAATGAAGCATGGTGGGGGCAAGCGTTTCTCCTTGCCACCAAAACCTCGAAGCTGATGCGCCAGCGCTGCCCACCCCATCCTCATCTCCATGCAGGTTCCTCACACAGCCCCAGGCAGTCAAATGCTGCATTGAAGGGCCGAGTGATGGAGAGGGGACCGCTCACAGCCACCATCATTGCTTCAAACAAACAGGCTGAGAGCTTAATGATTTCAAGGTAAAGTGCTTTTATTAAGACAACACAGGGAACTTTTTTCAACCACAGCTGACATCACTATAATAAATCACCATCATGTCTTGTGGGATTGAAAAAGCCAAAATACTGTCAGAACTGATTTTTCTGGCTACTCATGCCTCCAGAACAAACCATGTGTTTTTAATCAACAAATCTTTGTTTTGCATTTCTAAGACCCTAGCACTCTTTAAATAGTTAGCATTTACCAGAGGGATATTTTAAATTCAGCACACTGCTTCCTTACTGGAGAGATTAGGAAACAGGACACCACATTACAGACTTACCGGGCTTGTCCAGGGCTTTTAGAAATTTGTTTTTGTTATATTTATGCAGTACAGAGAAGGGCTTTCCCATACTTGTTTCTCGCTTCCTTCAGCCATTTCTCTCCCCAAAATGAGGACGTTCTCTGCTTGCAGTGAGCTGCACATCGCAGTGCATTGCGCCTTGTCCTTTGCCTGCAGAGGATGTGGGCACGGAGCATCCCGGTGCCACCCTTGTGCTCAGGTGTCTGTGCAGTGATGGGGTCTGGGAAGGTCTGGGGGGTCCTGCTGCACTCTCAAGGTCGGGCTGAAACTGGAGCCATTGGGATCCCCTTTCTCACCCTGCTGGACCCCCTCCCGTGCTGCTGGATTGGCACAAATGTCAGCGCTGAGAATAACCCCAGGCCCATGCCAGGCATGAAGATGCCAGTGCCAATCAGCTGCGTCCAGCAAGGGGTGGGTGAGCAGAGCTCAGGACAGAAGATGGACACTGCCCCCTCCACACAGCACAGATTTTTTGGTGTGGGAAGGGCTGGGTGACCCCATGGAGGAGACCCCACAGGCAGTGGAATGGACAGGGGCGGAAGCCCCCATGGTCTGAGGGGGTGCAGGGACCCTCAGGCTCAAGGTCAGAACTTCTCTCAGGGTAATGCGTGCTGACCCCAGGCTGAGACCCCCCGCCATTCCCAGACCCCCCTCAGCCACATGAAAGCAGCCAGGAGCACGCAGCCATGCGCTGCACCGCTCCCCCAAGAGATCAAAGCCCACGCCGGGGGCCGGAGCATGTGAGGGGCAGGTGTCCATCCCCCCACGGGCCACCATTCATCACACGCCGCGTCCCACAAGGAGATCAAACCCGGCCTCCCGCGGCTGTTGGTTAAAGCCCGCCTTCCAGTTACCCTAATTAAAGTTTTCTCCCGGCTGACTGCCGTCCCGTGAGCTCTTCTTTCACTCCCCGAAACAAAGGCTGCAGTGAGGAGCCCTCATCCGGTGCCAGGACGGCTCTGTTTGCCTCCTTTTGAACTGGGACGCTCTGCTGGAAAGTGGCATTTCTAATTTGGGAGAAGCCATGGAGTCCCTGTGCAGGTCTGGCGTCTTGTTGCGGGCACCAAGAGAAGGATTCTCCCCAGCCAAGATCTGCTTTGGGATATATCATGGCTTTATAAAAGAAATCCAGGAAAGAACCAAAGCTCTTCGGCACCCAAAACCAGGGAGTCTAAATGCAAGCTCGGTGCAAGCCATACGGCGAGGAAGTTTTAAGGTTTGCACCAAAAATGAGAAATCCGTGCCCTGGGAATGGGCTCTGCAAGAACCCAGCAGAACCCAGCAGAACCCAGCAGAACCCAGCAGGCAGTGCTGCCCCACGTTCTGCTCTTGGCCCTACATTACAAATAACAGCTGCAAAGTTTGCTCCCTGCAGCACGCAGAGGGAAGCAGGCAGATAAAGGTCTGCACGACCTGCTGCTGGGGGAGATGGTATCTAAATAGGATTTTTGTTTAAAACTCAAGATAATAATAGCGATAACGCTAATAATAATAATCCTAATAATCCCTCTTTTCAGGTTGCTTCAAAGCCCAAATCTTATCCTACACAAGAAAATTATTCTAAGCCTCAGAGAATGCATTGAAAATTAATATTGATTATTAGGAATAATCATCTGACAAGGAACAGCATTGCAGTGCCTGGGGAAGGGATTCCTCCAGGGCCAGGCAATAATCACACTGCTCCTACTGAGCAGTGCCCAGAGTGGGTTAACCCCCTCTGTGCCAGCCCTGCTGTGCCTGGGGTGCTGCAGTGCCTGGTTCACAGCCCTACACAATGCACTGCTATGCCACTTAGTGCCACACAAAGCAATGCTGAAAGGGCTTTCAGAACTCACCGTGTTGAGGCAGAAGCCTATGGAAGATGTTTAATACTAATTCTATTAGGCATCTGAGTTAATGAATCACAACTGTAAGAAATCATGATAATCCAGCAGGCATTAGTGACAGATTAGCTTCAAAGCTACCATAAAAGTGCCATAATGCTTACCTAGCAGCATGATTAATGCCAGCAATACATAATGTCATTATGAGGAATGGAGCGGCGTGGCGGCAGCTGACAGCCCCTTTGCTCTGGCCGTGGCCAAAGCAGTGCAGTGCTGATGGATCCCCATAGGATGGGTGCTGTTGGGGTGCTGAGCTCATGATCAGCACGTCCTCCTCAGCTGAGATGCAACCAGAGCTCAGAACCCATTGCTCCCAAGGATCCCAGTAGGAGCTCCCTGCCCAGCCCATGGACACCAAGGCACAGCGCCACGTATGGCAGTAGGGATGAGAGTGAAACAAGTTGCTATTGAATGGAACTAGACTGCTCGTTATGGCTTTTGTTTTTCTACATCTTTATTGCTCAGGTTTGCTTAATTCTGGAGTGGATGCCTGCCAAATTGTCTATCAAATTACCTACTGGCAAGCAAACCAAGATCAGTTCACTTGAGTGCGGCCCTCTTCTATTTGACTTATAGCCAAGCAAAATATGGGCTTAATCAAGGGAGAAATTGGACGTGATGTTTCAATGAAAGATAGCAGGGTACTGTCTGTTCAGTGGAAACAGGTGAAGACACGGCCTGGGATGGAGAGCGGAGGGTTGGATGCTTTGGTGCAAGGTGGGGCTGCTCCTGTGAGACATGGCACTTCTGTACCCACGTACACTTTGGGTGTTTACCTCTTCCTGCTGATTTATCCTCTGCAGAGCCATGCAGGTGGATGAGGTCTGCGCACTGTTGCAGCACCTCCATGTCCCTGACTCACGGATGTGGCTCACGATGCTCCCTGATCAAAGCCCCCTGAGCAGACCTACAGGATGGTTGGACTGGATGATCTCAGTGGTCTTTTCCAGCTTTAATGGTTCTCTGATTCTATGAAGAGCATGGAGCTTGCTTCGGAGCAGAGCACTCTGCCTTGATCCAGATGTCCTCTGAGGGTTACACTCGGGTTGCCCGCCACTCCTGACTTGGAGGAGCACTGGGCTTTGATTTCCACACCAATCTCAGCTCCAGAGATTCTATCTCCATTCCCAGGACACGTGGTGGTGTTTTCAGTCCCCGGCATCATGGGAGTGTGGGAGATTTCTCTTCTTCTTCCCCCCTCTTTGATCTTTAGTGGTTTCCAGCGCTCTTTCAAGCTCAGGAATTTGACTCCTGAAGGCTAAAAACTGGAAGGTAAATAAAAATAACCCCAAAGTTAATTATATACTTAACAAGTCATGTTTTTTTTAAGCCTGTCTCATTCCTTGTGGGGGTCTGACTCATGGTTCTGAGCACTTGCAGTTGGCAATAACGTCTTGCTATAATTTGAATTAAACCACTTGTAGCACTGCTCTGTTCTCTAATTTCATTTAGGCCCAGTGGGTGTCCTGTCTTCCTGGAATTTGTTGGCTATCTAATGAGAAGCAGCCTGGCGAACGATGTTAATGGATAAAGGCACCTCATGTGGGGGTAAGAAAGGAATGAAGGAGAGTGGGAAGGTGGTGGGGAAGAGCGTGTGGAGAAGGCCATCATGGGACCCAAGGGATGGAGAAGGATGGGGAGGGATGGGGAAGAGGAGGAGGATGGGGAGAGTGGGGAGGGAGGGAGAGAACTGGAGAGGGATGGGGATGGATGGGGAGGATGGGGAGGAACGAGGAGAGATGGAAGGAATGGGGAGGGATGGGGAGGATGGGGAGGTTGGGGAGGGAGCTGGCGCAGGAGGCTCGTTTGTGCTAATTTATGCAGGCTTCTTATGCACCAAGTGTGGTTGTGTGGCCTTTGAGCCACATGCCGGGAGCCACCCCATGTCCCCACAGCCACCCCATGTCCCCACAGCCACCCCATGTCCCTGCAGCAGTGACCTGTTGACCCAGCGCTGAACCCAAGCCCTGCCCCACTCTCACCCCAGGGGACACGGAGGTCTGTTTGATCCTTCCCATCTGACCAGCTTTCCCTATGAAAGGGGCTGTTGGCTCCTGCAGGCTGAGCATTGCATGTCCCCAGCCCCGAGCATCACCCGGTGCACAGCTCACAGTGGGGACGAGCCGCAGACTTCGCTCAAAGCCGGGCACACAACCAAGAAATGAAATGGTTCATCTTCTGCCTAAATAAATAAATAAATAAATAAATAAATAAGGGGGGATATTTTCAATGGCCTCCTCTGTCTGCAGGGATGTGCAGTTCCCCACAGCGCTCTCCAGGAGAGCCATTTCCAAACCTTTACCAACAGGTCTCACTGGAAGGCGACGTTGGCTCACGCTACCCATGCCACTCACTCCCCCCAGCCCAACTCCCATCCCATTCTCTGTCCCATTCCCCACCCCATTCCCCATCCCATTCCCCATCCCACAGGTAGGGAAGGCTCCAGGCAGGAGCGCAGAGCCTCGGTGCCATGTCTGGTGGACCACTGGGGGAAAAGAGGCAATACTAACACGAGCAAAACCGTAAAATGTAGGAAAATGACCTTTATATCTATAAAAATACGTACATACATACACACACACGTATATATACAGATTTAAAAAGAGCAAAAGGAAAAAAAAAAACCTACTTCCAAAGTCGTAGGAGTTGCTGAGTTGAGTTACGGGGGCCGGGGTCGGATGATTAACAACCCTCCTGCATTTCTGCATCACAGCCATTACTCACTCCAAACCTGAGGCTTCTCAGTTACATACCCCGGCACAGGCCGACCATTTTTTCCATTGACTGAAAACACATTCTGACTGAAAACAAACTTTCGATCCCCAAGGCTTGGCACGCCTCGGGTCCTTCACCGTATTTAATCAACGGGAAGCTAAACACTTTCAATCTGTGATGGCTCATTTGGAGAGGGAGCTCTGGGCCCTCGCTAGGTGCCAGATATAATAACTCTCCCCTTTTCTTTTCTGAGGCCTACTTTTATAATTTTGCTATTTTTCAATGTCAGACCCATCTTTTGAAGAAATTTTATTGGATTTCCTGCTAGACTTCAGCGAGGATTTTTCTTTCTTTGGCAGAAATATCAAGCAGAACAGGGGAAAAACTCAATCATAACCTTGGAACGGGGCTCATTATTAGTTAAGATTTCTTTGTCCGTTTGCACAAACGTTTCTTCAGGGGCCCCTGGGCGCTCCGGTCCCCCCAGCTGCACGTTTCCATAGCATCTCCCCAAAGGTTTTGGAAATCTCTGCAAAATTCCTCACGGCTTCAAGAGGGAGAAGCACCGTGGAGGGGTAGGACGGCCTCGGGGCCCTTTGCACTGCACATGCGTGGCTCAGTTCGGCACAGTGCAGAACTCTCAGCCTAAGGAATGAGCAGGGTTTGCTGTCTCCAGGTTCTCGGGGCTCTGTAGGCTTCCCGTCTTCTTTCTTGCAGTGTTTGAGGTTAAGAGGTATGCAACGGCCTCCAATAAATCGCTTGGTGCGGCGTACGACAAAACAAGAAAATGTAATTCAGATTAAAGTCACCCTCTGGCTAAAATGATAGTTTATTAAATAAACTGCAGCGCTGCCAATCAACTCTGCTGGCAAGCAATGCTTTGACATTAATCTTTTTTGATGTGATTTAGGGTACACCTGGGCCTTTGTAGAGTATCTCCCATAATTTCTTTCCCATCTCTCTGGATCAAGCTGCTGTGCTTGGCTCCGTTGACAAATTCCCCAAGTAATCCCTCAAAAGATTGGAGCAATGCTCCAAACGCTCCATTAAATTTATTTTCCGTGCTTTAAGAGCCCCAAAACTATGTCCAATAAATAAGTGTTCGGCGTGATTTATGGAAATGCTGCTCTGATTTAAAGTCATAGGAGGGGAAATGCATCCCCCCGGGGCGGGAGGAGCTGTGCCCATGCCCCACACCCAGACCCAGCTCTGAAGGTCTCCGCTCAGGTTTCCTTTCCCCAAAAAAATTTATTGCGTTGTACTTATTGGGGGAACCATCAAAAGAGTAATTCTGGCCCTTGTTTTTGCACAGTCCTTTTGATAAATATGATACTTAGAAATATGCCTCCCACAAGACAGGAAAGCCATAGAGTTAAAATGAAGTAATCTGTCAGTAAACTTGTTGGAATCAAAGCCAAAATGAAACCTGTAAAAGCAAAAGGAGAGGGGGAAAAAGACAGCCCGTGCTCCAGAGCACTTTGGGCAAAGCAGGGAGAGGGCAGATGGGGGCTGTCCTTCCTACAGGCCGTTCTGCATGCCTCGGTGCTGGTGCTCAAAGGGCCTCTGTTCACGTCCAGCCTTGGTATTGCTCCTGTACCTTCAGGGGCTCCACGTATTGAGCTCCGTGCCACCAACCCCATGCCACCATCTCCTGTCCCTGGATACAGCTGTGAGGTTTCCACCACCCTCACACTGCTCTTTTTTGGTAACATCCAATGGGATTTTCTATTTTTGCCTGATTCCAGAGAAGCGCACCCCATGGTGTGCTGGGTTCTCCATGGCGGACCCAAATCAGGGCGCAGTGTGGGGCTGCATTCACTCCCCTTCAGATTTTCCTCCCCCTCTGGAACAAACACCAGAGAACTTAAAACCTTGTGCAAAATGCAACCCCTCTGGTTCCAGGGAGGGCAGGAATTCCTCTCTCTTCTCTGACCCCACAGCTTCCAGGGCCATTCCCAAACTGGCTCACAAGCCTGCCCAAAAACACAACTCAGAGGGGCTGAGGTTCAGGGCATCCTGGCACAGGGGGAGACCTCACATGGGGCAAGATCCTGCCCTTCTTTTCTGGCATGGATGCAGTTGAAAGCAAGGTGTGTTGCACCACCTGTGTTTACACTGCGCAATCTGAAGTTTACTGTAATAAAATCATTTAATACTGTCATAATTTTTTTGGCAAGGGCCACGCTGAGTGATATGGAGCAGAGCCACCTGACAGCAGCCTGATGGGAGCGATAGTGCAGAGGGCAGGAAGCAACATGAAGAGCCACCCCGGGGCTTGCAGGGTTCTCCAAGCAGACAGAACAGAGGTGCACAAAGAGCCCGGTGTGTTGCCCAAAAGCCCCTTCTGTGTTCCTTGAAAACCTGTTCTCATGCTTCTCGTTGGGGCTGAGGAGGGGAATTGGGGTCAGAGGCGTTCCTGGGGCACAGGGTTGGGGATGCTCCCTGGGGTCTGGGTGAGGAGAGGGGAAGGCACACAGACAGGGCGAGGAAAGGAGAAGGGAAAGGGAAGGAGAGCGGCGTGCGTGTGTGTGACTGCAGAGGGAAACAGGATTCATGGTAATTTCCTGCCAGATGCCTGAACTCCTCCAGCATGCAGACATTTCACATGTGAAATATCAAAGCGTTCCCAATAACAAATGTACTTCCTGCAGCTCCTCAGATCTGCCTCCGTGCCAGCAAGGGAGCCGGGCAGGGAACGCCGCTGCGGTGCTGAGGGTGCCAGGCTCAGCAAAAGGCTATCACCAGTTTGGGAATGTTATTCCCAGGTTTGGGAATATTATCCTCCAATTTGGGAACATTACCCCAGTTTTGGGAACATTACGGTGGGTTTGGGAAGGTTAAACCTGGGTTTGGGAACATTACCCTCAGGTTTGGGAATGGCACCCTGATGGTGACTCCCAGATTTGGGGAGGTTATCATGGGTTTGGGAGCCCACATTGGCTCTGACAGCTCACATTGCCTGCTGGGAGTGCTGTGCCCAACGCACACCAACGGCCTCTTGACCCCATCATCACAGTGCTTCCCCAGCTGAACATCTCCAGGCTCCAGACTGATCCTGAGCTCTGTAAACATCCTGATGGTGACGGGGAGGAAAGCGCCCACCCCACAGAGCTGCTGGGCTGGGATGGTTGATGGGGACACAGGCAGCCCCACTGCAGGGGCATCCCCATACCAACCCCACAGCACACCACAAACTGTCCCCTCCGGGAAGGGGGAAGGAAATGCCTCTCACCCATTTTGGTGATTTCCCTTGTGATCCTTGTTGATGTCCCACAAAGTTGGTTCCCATTTGCAGTGCAGACACCATCATCCCACCTCCAATAGGACCCGATGCTGTTTCCAAGCTCTTTCTAAGCACCTTACTGGAAGGGAAGCAGTGGAGTTCACCTAATTTAACATTTTTGCATGTTTTTAGGACCTGCACGATGCTCCAAGAAGTCACTGCCCATGCCAGGGGGCTGTAACTCACTCTTCATGTTCTTTACAAGGTATTCATAACCTTGCAGCAAATCTCTCTTGCTCTCATCTGCATTTCTCAGCACCAACAAACACGCGAACCCTGCAGGCTGAGAGCCACTTTGCATGGGAGAAACTCGTGCAAAAAAGACCCAAATCATCATAAATCAATACTAACTGCACGCTGCTTATTATTTCCTATTGTCTATCGGCCCTCGAAGTTGATATTGACTTAGTTGGAGCAAAACATCGATAACCGCAGACCTTGAAGGTCAGGGAGGATGGATAGCGGGTGAGAATCCCCTCTGAATCTCAGTGGTGGATCTTTCTTCGGGAGAGCTCCATGCAGCCCAGGGAGGGGGGGGGGGGGGGGGGGGTCTCATCCCCAGGGACCACAGTGATGGTTCCAGCGCCCGCCCGCGCCCCGTCACATCTGTCACTTCCCATTAGAGCCCACCAGCCACATAATGCGCTTTGACTGATGTAATTGGGGCTGACACAGCGGCAAAAGGATCTCCAGAAACTTTACACCACGCGGTTTCCTGCGCCCCGCTCCCTCCGGCTCTTTGCTGGAAACCGCGCTTGGAGGCAGCGCCTGGGACTGCACTCACCAGAACTGGGGTCAGTTTCCAGCTGCTGGGTCTGGAAATGGGAACCTCATCCCGACCACTGGCTGCAAGGCTGCAAAGTGGTGGCAGCGCAAGGGGTGTGCTCTTATGGCAAGAAAACCCCACTTGTACCCTTTGCCAGGAGGGCAATTTAACCCAACATCAAAGCAGTGGTCCTAAGGAAATTCCCCCCTGAGTGGGGAACCGCAAGCTCGAGGCTCCTTCCCCATCCCCACACCTTCACAGAGAGGGGCCCTGGTGTGCAGGGCGTCCAGGAACCAGCTCAGGCTGCCCACGTACCCAGCACCAGTCCTGCCTCATGGATGTGAGTGTCCTGTGCATGTGGATGTCTCAGGGATGAGGATGATGCTTTGTCTCTGCCATCCTTGGGCAGTTTCAGGGAAGCAGAGTGAACCACAGCCCTTATCTCCCCCCACCCCGGGCTGATGCTTGAGCACAGCACTTGAGATAGGAGCTTCTGCTCTTGAACTTGAATGGAACATACAGCCCTCTTGTTCTTCCTGCCGTGGTTCAAGAAGAAGCAGTGACAGTGGCTCAGCCCAAGGTGCAGCCACATGGGTTTGGACCATGGTGCTCTCCAAGAGATGAGAGCAGGGAAGCACCGCTGGTGCTGTTGTGCTCCTGGAAGGGGCAGGGCTGGGGCAGCTGTTGGGTGATGCTCAGCACCGCTTTGTGGGGGGATCTGGGGGCAATGCTGCTGCTACAGCCCTAATCTTCATGGATCGATGTCTATGGCATGCTCATGGTCTCTTTGCCAAAAGTACTTTCTCACTGTGCACGTCATACATAACGAGTGAGAACATCCGGCACTTTGGGGAGATCAATAGCACCACAGTTGTAAATATCCCAGGAAATCAATGGGGGATGTAAGAGGTATTTCACCCATTTTCACTTCTAACATCTCTTTGTACTAAAAAGGGTATTTTAATAAGTGCTGGGTGGAGGCTCTCCCTTTGCGCAGCTGCTGTGTTGCCCAACTGCCTCTGATCCCTGGGAGCACATCTTTCCTTCCATGTGGCCATGGCCAAACACACATTCTGCTGTATTCAAAGAGCACCAGCTCCCCAAGAAAGACTGCAGAAACCCTCTCACGGTGCACCTTGGGTAGCTATGGAAATTGAATCCATAGCAGCTCTCAGAGGAGCATCACTAAATGGGCTCAGGACAACCACTGGGACAGCGGGGCAAGGAGATGCTTGAATCCCTGGCAGCACCCAAGTCTCTCGTTGCCCAAGAAGACAAATCTTTGCATGGCACCACATTACGGCACAAAAAAGCTACGTGGAGGCGATGACCACCATCCAGGTCCATGGCAGCATGCTGCCCTGTGCTTCCTCCCCTGGGGGTAGGCATCCAGCTCTTGGACACCTCCAGCACAGGTGTTTTCCCAGCTCTAGCTGCTGTTATGACTGTGCTCATGGTGCTCAGAGGTGGGGCAGAAGGCAGCCCCGGGGGCAAGAAACCCCTCCAAGCAGCATCACCCCAGATCTGAGTTCCCATTCCCATGAGCCAGCAGGGCACCTTTCATGTCCCTAAATGCAGCATGGAGGCCAACACAGCACTAATTACAAGGCAGTGCATCCCCATGCCCTGTGACTAAGGCAGTATGTAGAGCAAAGGTAGGAACAAACCACCAGAAGAGCAAATAAATAAAGAAGGCAGCCTTAATAATGGGGTAATTACCTGGCTTAAGTACACAATCATCTAGCATTTTGCTAAACTTTATGACACATGATGACAAGTTAATAAATGAGATGTCTTACCAGCAGTAAAACAGCTGTTAGCAGCCACCTTGTATGTCTGGGTAGCCCAGAGCAAAATGAACCACAGCGCCAAATGAAAAGAAACTGGTTATTTCTGTTTGTCGAAATAGCCCGTGTAATAAATCACCATTAATGATGCTGTCACTTATCAAAGGGAAAGCTCTTGTTGCAAAAGCCTTTGAAGTCATGGCACCTATAATTTCCTACCTATAAAAAGGTGCCTTTGTGCATGTGTCATGGCTGGAGCCCCTGGGAGGAACCTGGAGTTCAGTGCTGCCCATAGCTCTGGGCTGGGGGGGCACCATGGGGCAGGGGGCACCGAGGAGCAATGGGGGCACAGGGAGTCCCCGGCCCAATGTTGAGTCCCTCAGCAAGAGCCCAGCCCTCCCTACTCTTCCATCCCTCCCTACTCTCCCATCCCCTCTGCAGACATTGCTAATGCTTGTGCAATTATCACATTATTGCAAGAATCTTCGTCTGCCATCGCATCCTGCAGAAGCGCACAGAGGCGTCTGCAGCTCTCTGCCCTGCTCCTCTGCTATGCAACCACTGTGCAACAGGAACCAGGCTGCGAGCACGGCCCCTGTACAAACAGTGCCTGTCAGCAGGGATTAAACCCTCTGTCAGCACAGTGCAGGAGGCAGCGGGCACTCGAGCTAAAGGAACATCTCCTTTTAGTAGCGAGAACGCAGCCGGCACTCATAGCCGCTGGGGAAAGAAGTAAGAGGAGATGTGAGAAGTAAGAGGAGGTGCATTGCATGCACGTGCTGCAAGGCTGGGGACAGCGGGATGGAGCTGCTGACCCCATCCCACAGCACTCCTCATTGGACCTTTGGGGTCCATGTCCTGTGGGATGCAGCTCAGCCAGGCAGCAGGGAGCTGGGATGTACGCAGAGAGCTGTCAGTGGGCTCTGCTCATGCTGCCAAGCAGGAAAGCAGCAAAGCCCAGCAAGGCAGAATGGGGTGCTCAGTTGAGGAAAGCATGAGGCCGTGCCTATACCAACCTGTGGGCAGCAGCCATGTCCCTGCCCTCCACTCATGCCCATACAGTGTCCACACAACGCATCCCAAAAGAGCAATAAAGCCCCAAGTGAAGGGATTCAGAGGCAAAAGGGAGGGTTTGCTCCCCAGAGCATTCCCCCATTTAGGAGGAATGCGTTTCTTTTCCAGAGACCTAAGGAGGTTTTTTTTTCCCCTCCTTCTTGATTATTAAATGAGGCAGCTCCTGTGTCTCTTTGTCACTTCTCCCTGCTGAAGACACTTTCTCTTTTCTTCTCATCTGAGCGGCAGCACCTCACCGCCTCGTAGCATCTGCTGCAAGAAGTCGTCACCTGTCACCTCTCCCCAAATGACTTGAGAAAACAGGAGAGAACAGCTATAAATAATTAAGACCGATCCGACACTGGCGCAGTGACTAAATATCAGAAGTGCTGGAGCATCACAAGCAGTGATAGCCACGTAACCTACTTTGGGAGGAGGATGTGAGCAGCAGGACCACGTGCTGCCCTTGTGGCCAGCACTTCTCAGCTTCCATCAAGGGCCCCTGGGCAGGGCATGGCCCATCCCTGTGGCACATTGAGATGAAGGTTCGCATCACCCCAAAGACACGGACAGAGCATCCTGAAGGAGCAGGAGAGGGACTTGCTATTAACATGCATGATTTCCTGATCAAATCCTACTGCTGTCTCAGAGCTTGTAAGAAGTTAACATCAAAGCCATGGAAGGGAGGGAATGGCAAGTGTTGGGAGAGATGTCACATTAGTGCCTGGCTCTCCTGCAGCTCCAGCCTTGCTCATCAAGGCTCTGGCTCCATCGCCCTGCTAGCAGGGAACAGAAGCATTCCCCATGTGCTGCAAACAGCAGGAGGACTCGGGTCCAGCACTGCTCTGGCTGCAGGGTGAGATAGGAGCTCCCCTTCGGGCCCTGCTGTAATTGTTCATCAGGGCGTCGGTGCAGCAGAGCCTGATTAAATTCCCAAGCGAGCAACCAGGGAGATAATTAACTTTTGGAACAACTCACCTGCGAGACACAGCATCCATCACTCAAGGTCTTCTCTGCTGGAGGTGACCCCGCAGCCCAACTGGTGGGAAATATCCTTTGGGGAGTGGAAAGCGCTGATTTACCCGAATCGAAATGATCTGCAGGAGTGCTCCTGGCTCCAGCTGGCAACAAAAGCAGGGAGAGCTGCACAGTGCTGTCAGCCTGCCCGGGCCGGGGACATTAGGGTCACCCATCGCCAATGCACACTTTGTGCAGCACTTTCTCCGTCCGTGCACACACACACACACCTGATTTTAAGTCGGTTTAACACTGATTGGGGATGAAATGAGCCTGCTTTTCTCACCCTGTTGGTGCAAACCCAATGCTGGGGGCCCCAGAACCCCCCCGCCATGTGTAGAGTACACCGCCAGCCCAGAGAGCTGCTTTGATTTGGAGTGCACAGAGCTGTCCCTGGGTGATTTATGGCCCCAGCGCCTTTGATGTGGGGCTCTGATAAGCATCAGGAATATTTTTGTTTCATGACAATGTCAGCCAGGGAGCGCTGAGTGCAGGGGTTTATGGGCAGCGGTGCTTCCTGCAGCCCTTGAGCTGGCTGCCACATTCCTGGGGAAGGCCGGCCATGAAAATAAAATCATAAACCCCCGGAAGGCTTTATAAACACAGGGAAGCTTCTCCTTTAAGGGAGAGGAGCGGGGAGTATTTCCATTTCAATCAGGGACGTCTCTGGAACAAGCCCTCAGCCAGGGCCCTGCAGAATTTGTCAGGGGATTAGCTGAGGAAAAGAGAGAGTGCAGGATTTTTCCCCTTCGCACTCACTCGGCTGTTATTCCAAATTAGGCTGTTCGCCTTCAGCTCAGAGGAGGGTAATGAAAACCAGAAGGGAGCTGCAGCAGGAGCCCAGCTGGGGGCAGGGGACAGGCAGGGCAGCAGCAAAGCACAGGCGTGCATGGGGCAGTGGGTCCCAAGCAGAGGGGAAGCAGCGCTGGTGCTGGCATACAAGGGGAGCATGGCAGTGCATGGTGCTGCACGGCAATGCACGGTGCTGCATGGCATTGCGTGGAACTGCATGGCATTGCACAGCATGGCACAGCACTGCGTGGCGTTGCACAGCACTGTGTGACGTTGCACAGAATTGCACAGCGCCGCACGGCTTTGCACAGCATTGCACCACACTGCCCTGCCACACAGAGGGCCCTGCATTGCACCCACATTGGGGTCCCGCTGCAGGGAAGCTGCTGTGGCCTGGCTTTCTCCCCTCAGCAGCCTCTGCTCACTGTCAACTGCTTCCCACGTGATTTATTTGAGGTTTATGCTCCAGCCTGTAATGCAAAACCACCGAGTGCATTTCTTCCTCCTTGTAATTAAAGCCCCTGATGCCGGAGCGCACACCTGGTATAAACAACCATAAAAAAGTACATGTGCAGAGCCAGAGCTGTTTTTAGGCACTGGGAACACAGCCTGAGAGTGGGTGCCCATCCAAGAGGCCTCAAAGCCTCTTCCCAGCCCAAATCTTTCTCACGGCCAATTTACCCCCTTCGTCCATGTGCCAACATTGCGCACTGCTGCCCCAATCCGGCTCTGTCCCCCTTCAGCCCCACGGGCAGCGCATGGGAAGCGTTCACCTCCATGCAAGCAGGAGAGCAGGACGAACAGGTTGGGTGGCTGAAAGAGAAAAAGGGAATGAGGGAACGCCTGGCAGCACCCAGCAAACACCGACCCCAATCGCATTCCCACGTGGGGTCAGGAGTGGGGCAGCCCCTCTCCCCAGCACTCTGCTAAGCAGTGACCCATTGGTTGTATCACAAAGCCGGGAACTCGAAGCAATTTTAAACCAACTTTCAAAATGATGAACAAAGAGCCCTTGTCCGTGTTATCCAGTGAATAAATCATGCCAAAATGATAGTTGTAATTCCCAAAAGTACACAGCGGATTGATTTTCCAATGGCATTTATCATGATAAAGCAGTGCAGCAGCATGCAGGCACGGCTGGAGCTGCAGCAGCCGCCTCCCTCCGTCCCTCCCGTTTATCTTCCGTCCCACCTCAGCCACATTTGCACAGTTGCACAAGAGATCTCTGCTGCTCCACCCGCTCCGCCTTCAGCTGCACCATCCCAGCACCAGCAGAGCCCCGCTCCATTAGGATAACACTGCTTTCAATCCCCAATCAGATGTTTAAATTATAACAGTGTGTGCCTGGGTATATATCTCCCTTTGTCAGAGCCTCGCCAGCCTCTCCTTCTCTCCTTTATTTGTCTTGCTGCTGTTGCAGCGAAAATGTATTGGCTTTGCAGTTAGTGATTACACGTCATCACATACCCAATTTATAACACCATACCCCAAAGAACAGATGTAATAAAGCCAGGCCAGGAAACAGCAATGTTATAAAACAGAGCAGTCAACTCAAAGGTCTTCGCATGTGTGCAGGGAAGAAAATATTGCAGACACTGCTTTGGGGAGGGGGAAGGCTGTGGGAGGTGGGGGTTGGCTGCAGGCAGGGGATGTGGGGTCACAGTGGGTGGGGGCACTGGGGGATCTTAGTGCAGAAATCACTGCTGGGCTCTGCAGACTCCATAAAAGGCTCATGGTGTGGCTGGGGGCTGTAGATACATGTTGGAGTGGGATGAGGTGGGTTGAAGTAGGGTTGGGATGGGATGGGATGTTGTGATGTGGGATGGGGTGGGACTGGATATATTGGGACAGGAAGGTTTGGGATGAAATGGAATGGAATGGGACAAAGCAAAGTGGGATGCGAGGCAATGTGATGGGATAGGATTGGATGGGATGTGATGGGATGGGATGGGATGGAATGGGTTGAGATGGGACGGGATGGGATGGGGTGGGATGGGGTGGGGTGGAATGGAGTGGGATGTTTTCAGCCAGAATGGGATGAGATAGGGGAGTGACACTGCCTTAGGGGCAGCACTTCCCTTGTCCTAATCCCACTCTGGGCTTGCAGCCTCCTTCTCTCCAAGAGGAAAGGCAAGGGCAGTGATTATCTGCAAATCTTTGATCCTCCCCTTCCCATTCATCCCCAAAACCACCATCTCTCAGGAGCAGTTCTCCAAAAAGGCTTACTCCATGCAAGAATTTATCTCCTTCTATTCACCATGCAGGAGACAGGGCATCTCACAGTGGGGCTGGCTAATCTGAACCAGAGATAGGAGAGACCCCGGAGCAGGAGCTGCGTGGGGACGGCTCCGATAACGGGGTGAGCACGCAGCTCCCAGCCTCTCATTATCAAAAAGTTTTTGTTTAATAACCCAGGGTAATAAAATGCACCTCTGGAGGGCCTTGCCCTGATAAAGGAATGTAAATCAGAGATAAAAGGCTCTGAATTTCGCTGACACAAAGAGCGCTCAGAGGGTGGGAGGTGGATGGAGACCCCACAGCCTCAGTCCCACACCTGGGGGTGGGGGGATGGGGGCAGCTTACGGGGCTGAAGTGGGGGCAGGAGGGCTAAAGGGCCAAAGGAGTGTGGTGCAGCATGGAAACTGATGCGATGCCAATTCCTTTGCTTAAGAAGCGAATCACTTTGAAAGGTCAAAACTCCCATTCATAATCGGACTAAACAAAAAGCTAATTAGAGGCCTTTTATGTGCCTAAATGAGGCCGGAGAGTTCCCGGTGCTCCCAGGGGCCAGCGATGTTCAGGAGGGCTCCTAGAGAGGAGCACGCCCTGCAGAATGCATGGAAACAACGATACGGGAATGGCACTGCCTGGAAACGCGTGCCCAGGCCTGAGCTGGGACAGAGCTCCTGGGGACCCCATCATGGGGACATCAGTGGGGCGGGATGTGGTGCTCAGCCCCATGCAGCAGCGCTCGGGGTTCTCCCTACGCGGCCCCGTTCTGCCACGCCAGCTGCGTCGGAGCGGTGGGTTCCTGTTGCCAAGATATGGATTTGGTTTTAATAACAGTTAGTGCAAACATTGTAAATTTACTGCTGCTAGAGAGAGTTTTTGAAAACGTCCAACTCTGGCTATAATTTTTCAATCGCAGCAGCTGTTTGTGCTCTGCTCATACCTGACACGCTGCTTTGAAATAGCAATCACTGTATTTATAAGAAGGGAAGGACTCATAAATATGTCAGGAGTGGAATATACAACGCCATATTTCACCATTTTCTATTTTAAAATTGTGAGTTATGGCTACAGAAATGTGGTCCCATTAAAGGTGATATGATGTATTTTGTGTCTTGTTCGGGAGCCCATCCATCACCGAGACAATAAAGAAAACCGCACTTACTTTTTTTCCCCGTCGTCCGTAATTTATGATGCCCAAAAAGCTGTAACCTTTTGGCAGGCTTTGCAGAAACTGCTGCACCGTTAGCAACTAAATAACCTTTTATAAGGTTTTAAATGTGTTGCTACAGTCTCGATGCACTTGCCGTATCGATCCAGAAGATCCTGCAAAAAAGGGGAAAGGAACATGATCTATAAGGGGATCGATAGCGGCGTATGGAGTGTTGAAAGATGCTCCTAATGATTTTTGCCAGCCATCATCTTTCAGTGTGCTGCTCCCCATCTTTTGGGCTTCAGTCTTTGCTCGGATTAATTAAGCACGCCCAGCCCCTCTGCTTGCCGGTGCTTCGGATGTGCTGTGGGGCACGGGTTCATCATGGGGGTGGCACCAACAGTAACACACGGTCCCCACTGTGCCATCTCTGTCCCCATTCAGTGGCATCTCTGAGAGCAACCCTACAAGATGGGAAGAAATGGGCTGTGCAAAAGGATTTCCAACAGGCACCCAATGGAACAAGCAGTCCCAAAACCAGAGGTTCCCCTTCACTGGGGCTGTTCCATGGGTTAAACATGAATGCCCCACACGGGTTGGAGAAGAGCTGAGTGCAGTGCAACGGCAGCGCAAGAGCCCTGTGCTCAACGTGAGGGAACAGGCAAAGCCCATAAAGCACAGCTCACCCCTGACTGCTCGCTTTGTCATTTATGTTTTCCCCCCAAAGCAGCCACCAAATCATTATTAGCATTATAAATAAAAGGAGAGGGCAAGTTATTAAACGTAAAATATGTGGAGTCCTCCTCGAACTCTCCGCGCAGTTCATAAATATGATGGCTTAATTTC
Organism: Alectoris magna; assembly: GCA_030625065.1. Lineage (NCBI taxonomy): Eukaryota > Metazoa > Chordata > Aves > Galliformes > Phasianidae > Alectoris > Alectoris magna. The sequence goes on from CM060587.1 coordinate 3,792,444, forward strand.
ATCTGTAATCCAAACGGCTGATGAAGCATTACGCAGCTCTCTGTTAATTGAAGTTGTTAACAAAGCTGAAGAGAGAGATTATTATGTATAGACTTTTATCCTTCAGGGGTATCATCATCACAGATCATAAACGGAAATGAATCCATCGCTCCCATGCAGCACCGCGGCATCAGCACATAGGGCCGGGGGTTTGGGGGTGATGGAGGTGTGAGGGTCCCCAGGACCCCATTCCCCAATCCTCCCCGTGGTGCTGGGTTGTGAGATCACTGCCATCACTCGGGGCAATGGGAAACCCACCCCAGCTCTGCACCACGGCCACGTGCACATGGAGCACTGAGCTCAGTGCTGATGATTTACTGCGGGTGCGAGGTGAGCTCCGCGCAGGGCGCGATGCATCCGTCAGCTCCGTGCACAAAGGGTCAGCATTATCTCAGCCCCAGAGCCCGCCTGTTCAGCACGTTGCTCCAAGTAAGAACGGCGTGACTTCCAGTTAGCGACGGGTTATTTGTTTAATGGAGGAAGGACGTGTTAAAGGCTGCGTGGTGCAGCTGTACCCCTTACCCATGGTTTTCGGCTCTTTGTTGTTCAGAGCCCGCATCCTCTGTGCACCAACGGTGTACAGAGCCCTGCTTTGCTCCCCCGCTCCTCTGCACCACTTCCAGGTGGAGTTATGAAAACACACAATGCCGTTTCCTTCTCCTGGATCCCAGCAGTTTTTTCCATCCAGCACACGATCCAGGAAATTCTCGTCTATACCTTTGAGGAGTTACCACGATGATCTGGAACGCGTTACTTGCGCACAGCAAATGCAAATTAACGTAGTCTTCACATTTCGCCGTGGCAATAAAGGGGAATGTTGACATCAGCCTGAAAGTAGAATTAGCTTTTGCATTATGTGGTGTGAGAGTGAGGTGTTGAAACCCGTGCACGAAACTTTCCAAGTTACAGTAAAGCACTGTTCTGGCAGCGGTGCAGCAGCAGTGCCGCTCCAGCAAGCAGGGCTTTGCTGAGTGCTCCCTCTGTTCAGCTGTGCTCCGGCTGGTGCTGGGCTCACAGGGCTCTGCCATTTTGTCTGCTCACCTCTCACGCGCTCCTTGCTTTACTGCAAGCTCATCTCCTTAAGAAGAGGGAGTTACAGCGCTGTCAGGCTCTGCTTCTCTCTGATAAAGAGCCCACTCTGCTCCCAGCAGCACCGGGCCCCTCCTGCCCTAATCCCTCCAACACCACAGCACAGAGCTCCATCTCAGCCCTTTGAACCGGAGCAGATGGGGCTGCAGGGATGGATCCTGCCGGCAGCCCCTGGCCATAGCAGCTCCCACACTGCTCTGTGCTGGTGCAAAGGGGTGAAGCTGAGAGCTGTATCGATCATTGCCGCAGTGCATGGGCACTCACGGAGAGCTTGCCAAGCTCCCAAATCCTGCGGTGGACAGAAAACCTGGCGTGGAGTGTCCTGGCAAAGACACCCCTGTATCCAGTGGGGACACCAGTATGCAACCTCAGTACCGGTGCACGTTGTCAGTACCCATCACACATCCCTGGTACCCAGTGCACATCCTCAGTACCCAGTGCACACCCTGAGTGCCCACCGCACACCGCTGGTGCCAATATGCATGGGATGGGGAGGTGGGACTCTGCCTCGTGCAGCTGTTGGGCAGTTTCCTGCAGAAGCAGCTCAGCTCCATCGCTGCCAGCAGCGTGCTGGGGGTGAGCTGCGGCCATTTGGCTAATTACAGCAGGAGTGTTTTCTGCAGACGTTGATGGAGAGCAGCGGCCCAGAGATCAGCAGCGAAGCTGAGCACAGAGGGCGAGAGCGAGACACGAACAGGGACGGGCTGGCCGGGTCAAGTAGGCTCTGCTCACCCAGCAATTATCTCCTGTCCTCCTCTCTGCTCGGAGCTTTGAGCTGAGGGGTGAATTAGCTGGTGCGATTTGAGTTAACCCCTTGTTTGCCGCTGGCCTGGCAGCTGGCTGCACGCACCAGGCGCATCGTTACGCACCATCGTATTCCGCGTCCTTCTCATGTAACTGCTCCTCCACCTTTGGAGCAGCACTGTACTGCAGCAGGGCCCGGTTTTATCACTGCACTGAGCAGAAGTTATTGCTGCTGGATCTTGCTGCTGGTGGCTGCCTGCACAGAGCTGGTGGACAAATGGGAAGAGTTTGGAAGAGGAGCCCTGGATGTGCCGGTGTGCACAAGGCCAGGTGCCGGCTGCAGGCTGCTGGGGGAACACTTTTCTTCATCAAGAGCTGTTTTGTTTCACAGCCACGAAGGCCATCCGTGCTGTTGTTCAGCATGCAGCAAATGAAACAGATCATTCTGGGGAGACCCACGGGAAGGAGCAGAGCCCGGTCACAGCTAAGTGGAGCAGCACAGCCGTGGGACCACCAGCAGCACAGGGTCCTGTGCCATGCACGGCACTGCTGGGTGCTGCAGGGCAGGCAGGGATTCGTGCTGTGGCCTCTCAGCCCCACGGCTCCCACTTCACACTGGGGTGGGGGGAGTGGAGGAGCACCCCATTGCCTTCAAATGGAGACCCATTGCCTTCACGTGGGGTCAGAGCTGCAGGACGAGTTGGGCTGTAAATGAGGGAGAAGGGAAAACAAATGATGCCAGCAGCAGGTGAAGGAAGTGTAAGAGCATTATGTATAATATTAAATTTAATGCTATTCCATTTTCCATCTCAGTTATTAAATTAACTGAGGGCTATGCTTGCACTTAAAAGATTCCTGTCATATTTTATGCAGAAGATGATCTCAGAGTAATTCGTGCTAGAAATATGTCATGTTAAATTACGGATACCAATAAACCTTACTTAAACTCAGCATTGATCATGGGTGGGAGGCAACTCCCAGGGCTGGGCTCCCCTGGGCACCCCTGGGACAGAGCTGGGTGCCATCATCGGTGTGGGGTGCGTGGGTGTCACCAGATGTGGGGACAGGAGAGGTACTGGGGTCTGACAGGTGGCAGTGAGGGTGATGGGGACCCACCGGTTGTGATACCACTTATCAGCAGGAGATGCCACATCCCATATCAAAGCAGTCTGCCTCTTGTTTGGTGTCACCTCGTGCTCATGCCTTTGGGACTGGCTCCACAGCCACGGGCAGCTCCAGCACACAGCAAAGCCCGGCTGAGCTCTCCCATGTGCCTGCCCCACTCCATGCTCTCATGTGATCTGAGGTTTTTCCTCTCCCAAAACAGCCCTCGCCTCTGTGTGGGGAAATCACAAGCTCCAGCTGCCCTGGGGCAGTGCACAGAGTTGGGCTGCTGCCTGCCCTGAATGGGCCACTTGTTCTCTGCAGCCCTGCACAGTGCTCAGCTCAGCTGTTTGCTCCAGAGCCCTGGATGCTCCCCGGTGCTGTTCCAGTGGGATAACACCAGGTCTTGAGCCCCCCATGGGAACACATGGCTGGGTTAGCATCACTCCTGCTAACCCAGACCAAGGGCAAAGCCCCTCGGGTTCTTCCAGCTTGTGAGTTACCAAGAGGTGGATCCCTGCTCCATGCAACCTGCACAGTGCTCCATGCACGCTCCATGAGCACGTCTGCTGAAGACACCTGTTCTGTTTGGGATGGGATGGGCTTGACGTCCTTCATAGCAGCCACCGTGATGCTGCTGTGACCCTCTGCATGCACGAGCTCGCAGCTGTGGTGCACCATCCTCACTGACAACACCTTCCCAGAGCCACACTGAGGCTGCTCCCATTATCCCAGCAGCCAGATGGGTGCTGGCGCTGCTGGTCCAGCACTCAGAGCATCCTTGGTGCCAATACAGCACCACTCCACCCTGCACATCACAGCACTGCTGGGATCCTCACCCCGCACCCCGCGACCCCCGGCGCTGGGCGGTAATTGGGTGCAGCAGCACGTGCTGCGGGGCTGCTTTAATCCTGCTCCAGGTGGCTGCAATCCAGTGCAGGATTTACAGTGCCCTGACCCTGAGCTGTCAAGAAGGAACAGCCAGATTAATGGGGTGGGTGGGTTCGTGCAATAATCGTTTGTTTGATGTGACAAGCCTGATAGGCGTTGATTTACTTACAGACTGATAGGCTTTTAATTGAGCACCTCCGTCCCAGTCACATCAAAGGCAGAGGTTGACAAGGGGCCCCTTTTACCAAAAGCTCCCTGTGACTGACAGAGCCTGGATGTTAATTCTCCTGGGGAGGGGGTTCCCTCTTTTTCTCTTCCTTTTTTTTTTCTCTCAGGATCGGCCAGGCCAGGCACAGAGAAAGCCCTTCCCTTGTAGGGGGTATGGAATGGGAATGGAAGCAGGGATGTGGAGAGTGGGGATGGGAATGAGGATGGAATTAGGGACGGAAACGGGGATAGGGGTGGCAATGAGGATGGGGATGGTGATGAGATGGCGATGATGATGGGATGGGGATGGCAACAGGATGGAGTGCATGAATGGTGCCAGCATTGCCCCTAGGAGTTTGCAGGGAGCCCTCACCCATCCCAAGCTCTAGCTCCTCCTGCACCAGATAGTGGATAAAAGGCAGCTGAAGTGATGGAGAGGCAGAGGCCAAGTTGTGCTCCCATCATTCACCAGCACAGCTGCTCCACCTGAGCAGGTAGGAGAGCTCATGGGATGCAGTCGCAGCACTGAGAATTTGATAGGTGGGGAGAGGAGCGCAGAGCTCTGGAACATAACCTGCTCATCTTTAACAGGAAAACAACCCAACCCTGCATCCCTCCGACATTTTGTCAAGGACTTGCAGGAGATCCCCATTGAGAAAAGGGGGAATTTAGGAAAGTGGGTCTCAATCACAGCTCGTCGCCGCGGCCCGCGGTGTGCGGAGCCTTTGGGCTGGATTAGCTGTGTGTATTTATGTTTGAAAGCCTGGTGCGTTTTTCAGCATCTAAACATAAATTATTTTTACTGTATCAATGATTAAACATTTTTCTTTGAGCTCACAGCGTCCAAAAAAATAAATGTTTCTGAAAAGGCATTCAAAAAATTTAAAGGAAGAAAAAAATCCCTCTGAGAAACCCTTTTGTCATTTGCAACCAATAAAAATGCCTATTGTTATGAAGGGCTCATAAATAATCTGATTTTGGCATGCTTTAATACCGTACAGAAAATGAATAAATTAAACTTGATTTACAGCCTTTTTCATTTTTATTAGAGCCGCTCCAAACATTTTATGTAACGTACGTGCCAGATGAGCTACACCAAATGGTTTGAGGCTCCGGCACTGATATTATATAAATTAAGTTGTTTTAATTTGCATAGTTTAATTAACTGACACTGGCAAAGAACTAAAAACAGAGGTATGGGTGATGCCGTGGGCTGGACGTGCCCGCAGAGACGGCCCCATGGAAATATGGGGAGGGGTCCATCACCCCCAAAGGGCTGCAGTGCGGAATGCTGGGGGGGCTCTGCTCGGTCCTCATTTCACAGATGGGGAAACTGAGGCACGAGGCGGCACCGCTCAACCGCTGCAGTGCAAACAGCGGCCAGGTCAACCCAGGCTGACACGGCAGCACTGCATGGCTCTGCGTGGAGCACGGGGAAGACAAGCAAGGAAAGAAGTCTGAAGTGATGTCACGGTGCCCCGGTGTCGGCCACGCTGAGCGTTTTGATCTGCTGCCCATCCCTGAGCACAGCAGAGCTTTGATAAGTGGGTGACGCTCTCCTCCCCTTCGCGCCATTCATCCTGCAGAATTTCACACCAGGAAACAGCTTCATTACATCAACAACAGGAAGACCCCACTGATTTGTCACAGGGAAAAACAGCTGTTAGTCACACATCAAGGGAGCAGGGGAGGGGGGGAAAAAAATCTCACCTTTTCCCTTTAATGTTCGCGCCGTGCTTTAATGTGAATCGCTCTGCAGGGGAAAGCGGCCACCAGCCCTCCCATCAGTAACCATCACCCAGCAAGCACCAGTTAATATCTGAGTGTCTTCCTGCCTCTCCCGCTCCATGATTGCTTTCGAAAGAAAGATTAATTCCAACTTTAAAAAGGAAAACACTATTTTTATCATTGCCAGAAGTCTATATGGGTTTAAAAAAGAAAAAGCGCTCGCTTGTCGTTTTACATCTTGCAATTTTGTCAGTTGTTTTAAAACATGTCTCCTGTAATAAATAAGATCATTTTTATGCATTTGTTCTGCAGCGATCGGCGCAGCGCGGAGCCGGGGGGCCATTGGGCAGAGTGTGGCTGTTGGCACCGCTTCCCTGGGGCCATGGTGGGACCTGGCAAACCCAGAAGACTGAAAATAGGGAATAAGAGCACCAAAGGCCACGCAATTGTGTTGGTCGTGGAGTAGATTCTGTGCTCTTATTGGCACAGGAGAAAAGCAAAAGACCAAAAATACAGAAGAGCACCAAGGGCTACGCAATTGCGCTGGCCGTTGTCTACGCTTGGTGCTCCTACTGGTAGAGCTGAAAACACAGAAGATCTAAAATAGAGAATGAAAGCACCAAGGGCTATGCAACACATCAACCGTGGGCTACATGTTGTGCTCTTACTGGTACAGGAGAAAACCCAAAGACCAAAAATAGAGAATAAGAGCACCAAGGGCTACGCAACACGTTGGCCACGGTCTGTGCTTTGTGCTCTTACTGGTACAGGAGTACCAAAAGACCAAACATAGGGAATAAAAGCACTGAGGGTTACGCGAAGCGCTGACCATGGACAATGTTTTGTGCTCTTACTGATATAGGAGCAAAACCCAACAAAAATAAGAGTATGAAAGCACCAAGGGCTACACAACGCGTTGGCCATGGTCTATGTTTTGTGCTTTTACTGTTATAGGAGCATTATTTTATTTTGTTAATGCTGTGCTGTTGTTGTTGGCACACAACTTGAATTAGTTTGAGGACACTTTTTTTCCCTCTTTATGGCTCCTTTGAACTGAGGCCTCTCCTGCATCAGCATTGACTGGATTGAATCAGTCTTCAGGTCGGCTTTGAGGGGAAAGAAGAAAAGCTCCCAAAGAGGGGACATTGACAGCCCAGCAGGCAGTGTGACTGATAGCAGAGGAGAAGCAGCGTCGGGCCATGCCATGGCCATGCTGGTGGACCCAGCAGAACCACTTCCCAGAGCCTGGAGCACACAGCCCTGTGAAGGATGGCCTTATGGGCTCAGTAATGGCAGCACTGTTGGAACATAAAGCATCTGCCAGCGGGTGGTGTGTCCCATTGCATCTCTCTGTCTCTCTCCCTGCAGTGGGGACCCCAAACCCAGAGCTGGTTCTTTGCTCCAGCATCACCTCCGTGCACTGTGAACTCGGTCCCCCCCCACCCCAACTCCTCTCTTCCAGATGTAGCCCGTGGGAAGCTGCACTGATACTGGGAAATGTTTAAGGGTATAAACCAAACAGAATGGAAAGCCACTGAAAGCAATGAGTGTTGTGGCTTGCAGTGTAAGGAAATGGCGCATTCTGTGGGGTTGGTTCCCCACCACAGGTGCTCCCCAAGGGCAGGTGATGGCATGCAACATTCAGTGCCCACGTGCCCATTCCTGCAACAACAGAAAACACTTTGCCACAGCCAAGTGCTGCTGCTGATAAAAGGAATTTGAATGCTGGTGATTACATTATGTGCAAAATAAATATGTACACATGCAAACTGTGTTGGCAGCTCAGGTATGGGCAACACTGCTGACCTGGCAGCAGCTTCACCATGTGCTGGGTGTGCACCCAGGCTGGGTGCCAGAAGGGTCATCCTGCGGGGACGGGGTGCCAAGCTGTGCCGTGCCATGGCAAGCTGTGCCGGGCTGTGCATAGCTGAGCTGTGCTGCGGCAGCCAAGTTGTGCCATGCCAGCCAAGCCATGCCATGCCACAGTGTTCTGGCTGAGCCACGCCAGCCAAGCCAAACCACGCCGTGCCATGTTAAACCTCACTGGCTGAGCCACGCCATGCCGTTCTGAGCTGTGCCAGCAGCGCCGCGCTAAGCCCTGCGAGCCAAGCCGAGCCACGCCGAGCTGTGCCAGCCATGCCCTGCCAGCCGAGCTGTGCCATGCCTCGCCAAGCCACGCGAAGGCCACGCCGTGCCGTACTAATCCGTGCGATGCCGAGCCGAGCCGAGCCGTGCTGCTCTGCGCTGTGCTGCGCTGTGCCGGCGGCCGCTCTCCCCCACGCGGCGGCGCGGCAGCGGCGCTTCGCCCCCCCCACCGGCGCTCTCCCCGCCCCGGGGGCCCGGCCGGGCGCGGATTGGTGCGCGGCGCCGGCCCCCTCGGAGCGCGGCCGCCATCGGGGCTATTTGACGTGTCGGTCGGGAAGGGGAAGGGTTTTGTCTCGCCGGGGCCGCCGCCGCCGCCGCTCCGCCGCCCGCCCGGCCCGGCCCGGCCCCGCGGAGCCCGGCGCGCCGCCCGCCGCCGCCGCCCGCCCCAAATGAGCGGTGCCCCCGGCGGGCCCCGGCCGAGGACCCCGCCGAGCCGCGGAGCCGCGGGCGCCCCGTCGCCCCGGCCGCCCCCCGCCGACCCGCTGCGCCAGGCCAGCCGGCTGCCCATCCGCGTCCTGAAGATGCTCAGCGCCCACAGCGGCCACCTTCTGCACCCCGAGTACCTCCAGCCGCTCTCCTCCACGCCCGTCAGCCCCATCGAGGTCAGTGCTCCCCCCGCTCCCCTTTCCCTCCCCGTTCCTTTTCCCTTCCCGTCCCCGCGCTCTGGCTCGCCGCCCGTTGGCCCCGGGGTGGGACGTGGGATGGGGTTGGGATGAGGGGGGGCCGGGCCGGGGGGTGCCGTCGGGTCCCCCCCTGACCGGCGCCGCGCTCCGCTCCGCCCGCAGCTGGACGCCAAGAAGAGCCCTCTGGCGCTGCTGGCCCAGACCTGCTCGCAGATCGGCAAACCCGACCCTCCGCCCTCCTCCAAGCTGAACGCCGTCGCCTCCGCCGGGCTGCCCGCCGCCGACAAGGAGCCCTCCGCCCGCCCCGCCGCGCTCAAACCGCCGGGCGGCAGCGGGGACGCTCCGCCCGAGGACAAGTCCAGCTTCAAGCCCTACTCCAAGGGCGGGGAACCGCGCAAGGAGGGCCCGGACAAGGCCGGCTTCCGCGTGCCCAGCGCCGCCTGCCCGCCGTTCCCCCCGCACAGCGCCGCATCCCCGGGCGGCTCCCGCGGCGCGTCTCCGCAGCACGCCGAGCCCAAGGGCGCCGACGACAAGAAGGAGCCCGAGGCGGGCAAGCCCGGCCCCGACGGGGCGAGCGGGGCTTTGGGGCGCGGGGCGGCGGCGGCGGAGCCCGGGGCGCACGGCGAATCCCCCGCTTCGGGCCGCAAATCGGAGCCTCCCGCGCTGCCGCCCGCCGCCGGCCATGTGGCCCCCGTGTCTCCCTACAAGCCGGGCCACTCCGTCTTCCCGCTGCCGCCTTCCAGCATCGGTTACCACGGCTCCATCGTGGGCGCCTACGCCGGGTACCCCTCGCAGTTCGTGCCCGGGTTGGACCCCAGCAAAGCGGGGCTGGTGGGCAGCCAGCTGCCCGGGGCGTTGGGGCTGCCGGGGAAGCCTCCCAGCTCCAGCCCGCTGACCGGGGCCTCGCCGCCCTCCTTCATGCAGGGATTATGCCGGGACCCGTACTGCCTGAGCTACCACAGCGCCTCGCACTTGGGCTCCGGCAACTGCTCCAGCTGCGTGCACGACGCCGGCAGCCTGAAGAGCGGATACCCCCTGGTGTACCCAGCGCACCCCCTGCACTCGGTGCACACCACTCTCTCCTCCGGCGGCACCCCCAGCCTGCCCGGCCACCCCCTCTACACCTACGGCTTCATGCTGCAGAACGACCCCCTGCCCCACATATGCAACTGGGTGTCTGCCAGCGGACCCTGCGATAAGAGGTTTGCCACCTCGGAGGAGCTGCTCACCCACCTACGGACCCACACGGCGCTGCCGGGCGCGGAGAAACTCTTGGCCGGTTACCCCACGTCGGGATTGGGCTCGGCCGCCTCCTGCCACCTCCACCTCCCACCCGCCGCCCCCGGCAGCCCCAGCACGTTACCGGCTTCCCTGTCCTTGAGGAGCCCACACACTTTGGGACTCAACAGGTACCACCCGTACGGCAAGAGCCATTTGCCCGCAGCCGGAGCTCTCCCCGTGCCGTCCTTGCCGGCTGCCGGACCTTACTACTCCCCCTACGCTCTCTATGGCCAAAGACTGACTTCAGCTTCTGCACTGGGATATCAGTAACCACGGCAGCCCCTTCCCTTCGCCGAGCCCCCCCCCCCCCCTCCCATTCCCATCCCCCCCAGGCTTCCTCCTTGGAACTGTGTATTTATTTACTGTATGTTAGCTTAAAGCTGGGAATATAAGTGCATTAATACACCAATGAATCGATGGTATGCAAAAAGTCTGTGTCCAAAAAAAAAAAAAAAATAAGAAAAAAAATAAGAAAAAAAAAAAAAGAGAGGAAAAAAAAGTCTTTTCTTTGCAGGTTGTGGGGCTTTGGTTGGTTTTTGTGGGGTTTTTTTTTGGTTTATTTTTTTTTCCCCCTGCTGTTTCTTTTAATTGATTTCTTATTTCCCCCCCCCCCTTTCTTCGTTTGCTCCCTGAGAAATTCCTGCCCGACTCCCAACGCAGACGGGGAGGAACAAAAAGACAAGGAGAGGGAAAAAAAAACCAACCCAGATTCAACCACGTTTCTTCCTCCTTCCCCCCCCCCCCCCTCCTCGTTTATCGTTCTGGGATTCAGTTTCTCTTCCTTTGTGAAGTTAACAGATGTCATTTTATTTTTTTTTTTTAATTATTTTATGATTGGTTTGATTTTTTTCTTATTTTATTTTATTTTTGCAATGCGTTTTGGGGCTGTGGATGGAGCAGCCCCCGCCCCGCGGCTCCCGCTCGGCCCCTCCGCGGGGACGAACCCCCCCCCCCCCCCCCCCCCACCTTCTTCCTCCTCCTCCTCCCCCCGGGGCTGCGGGCGCCCACCCCGACGGCGGCGGCGGCCCCACGGACGGAGCGGCCCCACGGACGGAGCGGCGGCGGGCGCGGGGCCGCCCGACCGGGAGGGCTGCGAGCATTGCGGGTGACTTAAGAGCTGCGGCTTGGTAAGTCTTATTTTGTTAATAAATGAATACTTGGTTATATTCACCCTGTGGTGTGGTCTCTCTTCCCCTCGACCCCGCGGCTTTGTCCCCTCGCCCGGAGGTGCGGGATGCAATGCGGGATGCGGGCTCCATCTAGCGGCGCGGAGCTGCGGACGGTGCGGGGTCCGGTGCGATCCCGGCTGGGAGCGGTGCGGGATCGCGCGTGGATGTGTTGCGAAGGAAGGGAAGGGGGGGGTCCTGGGTTTGTCCGTGCGTGGAGGCGGAAGGGAACGTTCGAGAATTGTTGCGAGGATCCCCGGTCCACCCGCGGCCAGATCCCCCCCGCAGCTGCACCCCCATAGGAATTAAGGCTTAGGGACCCCCTCCCCACCGCCGTCCCCACGCAGGGCGAGCTGTGCCCCTCCTCAGTTTCGTGTCATTCCCACCCGCCTCTGTGGGGCCTGGGGCTGCTCTGCTGAGCCCACCCCACACCTACACCTGCACCCAAAGGTGCTCTCCACAGAGCCCCACAGCTCCCATTGCCCCACAAGGCTTTTCCTTTTTTTTTTTTCCCCTTGCTGTTGAGTGCTTTGCTCCTGTTGCATTTTTTTGGGTGAGTCATGCAATTAATCCCAGTTAATTGCCTGCTCTATATTGCCTTATGCCCCGCGTTTAAATTCCTTTGTGTCTTTGGAGCTGAAAAATAATACGCTTAAAACAGAGACTTGTTTGGCCAATGGGATTTTCATTTTTCCTTCCAGCGAGCAGCCAGGGGCTGGGTGATGGCTGGGGCTCTCCCACTGCCTGTAGGGCAGGTTTGGGTCTGGCTGCCCCATGGCTGTCAGACCCCAGTTTTGGGGTCTGTGGTGGATGCGGCCCAGGTCTGGTTGGTGTTGGTAGCATGAAGGCCTGGGTGCTGCAGGACAGGGTTTGCTCCTTGCTCTGCCTGGGCTGCCAGGCCACGCTGCTACCCATCCCCACATCCTCGCTGAGTGTCACCCCTGTTGGGGCATTGCAGGGCGGTGGGCAGTGGTGGTGTAAATCAGCATAGATCACTGCTCCTTCGCTGCAGCTCTGAAATCCCACACCCGGTGCAGGTCGCTGCTGTGGGCGTTTTGCTCCCCTGTGCTTTGAGGTGTCCTCGCTGTGTGTGCTCTGTGCACCATGGCTGCTGTGCCCACGGTGCATGGGATGTGCATGGGATGCGTGGTGGCTGCGTGCTGTCAGGGTGCTCCGTGTGCCAGCTCTGGTCAGCCCCCGTTCTGCAAAAGGGTCTTGGCCTCCCATTTCTCCCCAAACCCCCCTGGGGTGGGTTCTCCCAGCTCCAAATCTGAGCCCATGCCTTCTCTGCACCCTCATCAGAGCCGATGTTGCTCCAGTGCATCCCGTAATGCTGACGGTTCCTCAGGGAACTGCTTTTCCCCTCCCTAAAGACTGCAGCACCGGGGCAGGCATGTGTAAACACTGCCAAGTATCATCTGATAGCAATCGACGCTCAGGGCTCTATCTGCAGGGAAATGAGTGCGTTGCTGATATATTAAATAACTCCCCACCTATCGCCTGCCCAGGTACTGCAGAATTCATTTTATAATCAGAGTGCTGGGATGCACTTTATTAATCATCCTGTCTAACAACCCGCACTCCGCAGTTTCGGTTTGATTTGATTCAATCCTGTCTTTCTGCAAAATATATGGCTGAGTGGGTCGGGTAATGTATGGCTTAATTTAGAGTTGTATGGGTTTGAATTACCATTTTCATCACGTGCCGAACGTGAATGTGTTGCATCATTTATAGAGAGAAAAGCGCGAGGTTTTCAACCTCTCCGGGAATTCACCTGGAAGGGAACAGGGACCAGAAAGGGCCTTTCAGATCCAGGCTGGGACGGCGGCAGGTGGGTGCTGGGCCACGGAAGGGTGTGCTGGATGCTGTGCTGGCAGAGAGAGGAGCTCGGTGTTGCATAACAACAACTTTTCCAGCCAGCCCTGAATTGCAGGAGACCTCCAGCGGTTGACTCTCAGGTGACCCCGATCCCCGCGGCCGGCTCTAATAACACCAGCTGTCAGTTAGCCCGGCTCCGACCGGGTAGGAAAAAGCACTGATTATCCAAATACAGTCATTAAAGGGGAAATGTGTTTTTAAGACTGTCAAAGTGATTAATGAGGGTTAGCAATCCTTGCAAATGCACTTGTTTAGTCTAACTGGCAGCCTCTATTTTCCTATTGATTTATTGCAGCGGTTGCTGAGGCCGCAGTGTGTGGAAGCAGTCGGACGCTCCGCGCTGTGCGGGACGCACGCAGGTTCCTCCCGGTGCAGGGTGAGGGCTGTGCCCCAACCGAACAAAGGCAGCAGTGTACCTCGTGCCGGGGCGGGACGTGCACTGCGCTCAGCCATACTGCGCTCCTTGTCGATATCCCACCGGTACGAGCCATCCCTGCACCCAGCAGAACGTGAGCTGTGTCGGTTCGGACGCGAACCCCGCAGAGGGCTCTGCCCGCACGAAGCGCTGGGAAGCAAAGTCCTGGCTGGCTGCAGCTGAGGGCTCGGGTCAGGCTGCGGAGCGGCTGTGGGTGGATGAGAAGCTTCCCAGCTGCACAAAGCGGCTTTTCTTTCCCCCGGTGGACGCCCCGGAGAATACAGGCTCTGTGCTCGGTGCCCGCGGCTCCGCTCCAGGGGTGCTCGGCGTGGAGAGCAGGGAGGAGGGCTCAGGAAGGCGGCTGTGGTTTGTCCCCAGCAGGGCTGATAGCAGCACGGGAAGGCGCGTGGGCAGGAGAAGGGAGTTGAAGGGGCTTGGAAAGCCCAAAGGTGTCCACAGCTTGTGGTGGGTGTCCGCAGCTTGGAGAGCTGCAGGCAGGAGAAGGCTTTGAGTGACTTTCCATGGCTGCCGTGGCCAAAGGCACAGCTTGCCAACACCTGCATGCAATGGGCACGCCACCACCTTCCCCTCAGCAGGACAGAGGCTCCTGCTGGTTGCAGCGTGGCAGTGATGGGGGCACGGCGAGCAGCTGCTGCTCCTCCCTGCAGCACCTGGCACAGCCATGCGGTCCCACAGCCATTGCCCTGCATCCACCGCCTGTTCAGATCCGCACCGGGCGGTGCTGGTGATGCTGTTCGTTACGGTGATGCATGGTTAATAGTTATCTCTGTGTTTATTATCATGATGAATAACTGAAGAGTCGTAATTCTGTATACACAAATGTTTCAGCTAAACGCTCGCTGGAGAACGCTGGGGGAGACGCTGGGCTGACAGCTTCGTTTACAGAGTGTATTCCTTCAGCTCCATTCGCAATAACAAACAGATTTCCACAGACCATAATGTTTTCCAATGCGGTGTTTATGGAAGCCTTGTGCCGTGACTTCACCCCACCCCACGGTGCTGTGATGGGGGAAATGCAACCTTGGTGTGAATGGGCAGATGTGACCGTGGGCACCCAGGGAACCCAACTGGCCCAGCGTTCTGTGTTTGCAGCCCCAGCACCTCCGTGGAGCCCTCCTGGACCCCACCCAGCACCGCGCTGCAGGGAGATGCCGGAGCACAGCAAGGAGGAGAGGGGGATGAAAACGTTTTGGGATGCCTTCTGGATGAGTTTCAGCCTTCTCTGTGCTCCTCTCCTTTGGGAAGAGAAGAAAGGAGATGGGAGTGTGCGAGATTTGCTGCGCTGTTCTTTCCTGGTGTGTTTGCTCGCTGAGAGCTGGAGCTGCAGTGCTCCTCTCCTGCCTTCCCTAAGCAGAGCGTGGGGACAGGACCCCCTCTGCCACCGAACGTGGGGACACTCAGCCATCCCATATCCTTGTGCTGGGATGGGGCTGATGCCTGCAGAGCTGGCTGCCAACCCAGCACCTGGGAGCTCTGCTGGGCAGCTCTCCTGCGGGAGTGACGATTTGTTTCTGCCGGAGCAATTGTTACCTCCAAGGGTTTCTGTTCCAGCTCAGCACAGCCCCAGTGACGTCTGTGGGTGCGGAGGGACAGCGGCCAGGCCCGGCTTCCAAGGTGGAACAAGTCATGTTGTGTGGAAAATGTCTGTGACATGAAGCACGGCGCTCGCTCCGAGGTGCTGAGCCACAGGCATGGAGCTGCCTCGTGTTGGTGAGAAAATGATCGCTCGGCCCACCCCAACAACGAACCCTCGCAATGCACCGCGTGGGGTGGGAGGAGGAATGGAGCACCAAGGGATGGAGCTGAGACCTCTGTGCCCGCTGGTGTTTTTGCCCATTTCCCAGGCTGTGGCTGAATTTCAGATCTGGAACGACTGCTCGTGCAGCAACAGCTCCTCCAGCTGCAGGAACACACCGGGTCCTCTGTGGCTGTGTTGTGGCTCCCAAACCTCCAAATGGAGCAGCCCTGCTGTGTGCCTGGAGAGCAAGGAGCAAACGTGGGCTGGGTTCAGCAGCACTTTCACCGGGAAGAGCTACAAGAAGAGCTCAGGGTCCCCTGGAGCCCCAGCGTCACGCTGCTGTACCCTCTGCAGGAGGAAAGCTCACAGCCCTTCGTGCTACAGGGGAAGCTCCCATAGCACTTGGACTCATTGTGTTATTTCTGGGCTCTGACTCACGCTGCTGGAACGATTTGGGGTTTGCATGCAGCGAGCATTACGCTCACGGGGGGTGTGGAGAGAGCCGGGGGGATGGAGCCTGGGTTCGATTTGGAGGGGGTGCTCAGTTTGTAGGGATGCTCAGAGCTGCGGTGCAGCAAGAGGGGGTTCAGGAGCCCACAGGTTTGCAGCTCACGTTGCACTCTGCTGCCCTTCCATTGCACCCGGTGCAGTGCAGTGATTTGTCAGAGGGGCAGAGGCACAGAGTGCGGCGCAGTGATTTCAAGGAACTCAGTCCTATGGGTGCCATCAGCATCCTGTATCCCACCCGGGGGTCCCGTGCTCATCCCTCTCCCCTGCCCGCCGTGCTTTTATCTCTTCTGTAGGTACCAATGGAGCCGTCAGCCCGCGGTACGACAGGTTGCGGGAGCCGGGGCCTCTCGAACAGAGCAGCCTTGTCTGTCAGAGCCGCCTGACACTCCCCATAATGGCCAGATGGATGAGACTCTGAAAGTAGGACCCGGCGCGTTTTCAACTCTATTTTGGGTGAAAACACTTCTTGAAAGATCTTGAAAGGAGCTGGCAGTTGAGGAGTTCCAATGATTAATGAGTGCTGGCTCTGCAGGGCGGGTTGCTCGCGCCGTGCCAGCAGCCGCGCTGCTCCAGCAGCCCCAACCCCGCCGCCCCCCCATCCCCACCCCCCCGCCCCCCCCCCCCACCCCATCGGCTCTCCCGGAAATGACACCAACACGACAGGGCCAGCATATGGAAAAAGTTAAATATAAATTACTGCTGAAAGAGGCCTAGCCGAGCGGAGTTAGTTAAAGATGTTTATGGATTCAGAAACACGGGCCTGCATATGTATTTAGAGATGACAAATGTGATTCAATAAGTAAAGAATTTCTCTGTGGGCTGAGGCTCGGGCGCTGGGGGGGCTCCGGGCCATAAATCTGGGGACAGCCTCCTCTTTCCCTCTCCTTTTTGCTTTTTCCAGGATCAGAGCAAAGCGCTGCCTCTGCTCCCGTGTCCATGTTCCCTGCCCTGCAGTCCTGCTTCTTTCCTCTTTTATGGGTTTTTACTCCAAAATGGCTCTTGCTGCCATGGCACAGAAGGGTGCGGGATGCCCCCCATTCCCACGTGCTCATGCAGACCCAAAGAAGTGCTGGCAGAGCTCAGAGCAATGCCGTGGGGTGGGGGTCTCCAATGGGGATCCCCTCCCCGGGTGAACCCAGCTCTGATCCCTGCACCCCTGGTGGACCACGCTCGTGCAGCCGGACCCTGCAGAACTGTCAGCAAATGATTAATGACCAACAGTCCCCGGGCCGCCCCTACCAGAAGCGTGTGCCCCGTGCTTCATGCATGCTTTGCAAGTTCCTGCATGCACGCTCAGCCTTGCAGAGCACGGCACGCTCAGCCCAAAGTGGGGACCCCCACAGTGCCCCCAGAGAGCCCATCCAGAGGAGGGGTGTGCAGGGCAGGAGCTGTCCCCCCGTGTCCCCCCCCCTCTTTCCCCCCACTGCTTTTTGGGGGTCAGCACCCAGCCGGACTGTTGACCTCCAGCCACATTCCTTTGTCCTGATTTGATTCGTGAGCAGCATTTGGCTGGGACACAGAGACAGCTAATGAGGGACTGAGTTTATTGCAGTTTGATTTTTCTGTTAAAACAATACAATAAAATAAATGCACTTGGAAATCTGGTATGTGTTTGTACATAGGAGATTTATGGCTCTGGAGGCTTCCAGAGAGACGCAGCCTTTCATTCCCTTCCTTATTGGAACAGATCATATTGCAGGGTTTAAAGGGCTCTGGAGCTGTGATTTATTTGAAGGGAGAAACCAGGGAAATCCAACTATCTGTTCCCTGGCTCAGATCATCCAGTGACTCCAGGCCAAGGGAATGGATCTGCACCTCCTCCAAAGAGCGTTCTTTTTTCCTCCTGTCACTCGCCTTCTCCCACTCTAAATATATCACTGGGACGCTGCTGACTCCTGACCTGGGCTTCAGCACCTCGCCGAGGCTTCCCCGGCCCTTCCTGGAATCCCACAAATAAATCAGTGTCCTGGAGCCCTTCCTGAGAACCTCTGCTGGCCGGGACGGAGCCTTGTGTGGCTCTGCTCAATCCAGAGCCATTCCTGCTTCCATCCCCAGGATGGGGCCATAGATCCACACCACTCAGTGTCCCCTGGTGTCCCCAGTCCCAATCAAGTGTCCCTCAGTGCCACCACAATGTCCCCAGTGCCACCCCAGTTCCACCCAGTGTCCCCCAGTGTCTCCCAGTGGTCCCCCCTGGGCAGGATGAAGCTGTTCCCCTGTGCCAAAAATTGTTGTTGGTTTTTTATTTTTTCCTTAAGCAATTGCATTTGCAGGCAGGACATCTGCTGGGTTTTGGTGCAAACCCCCGCCTGCTTCTCCCTGCTAACTCAGGGGCTTTGGGGAATGAGCACTTTGGGCCCCACCAGCAATACCCACCTCCAAACAGGGGCTTTTCTGCCCCTTTTTGGGGTCCTGCATCAGGGATCACCCTCTCCTCCCCACAACACTCTCTGCTGCTGCAGTTGCAGGGACGATCCGTGTGCCATTCTCACACATGTTCACGCTAAATCTCTTTTCTCTCCCAGGCTGAGCTGTGGTTTCCAAGCACCATTCATCATTTCCCTTTAGAAACCAGCACTGGGGGGCTGGACACATGGCTCCTTTATGCTCTGGAAGGGTGACCTGGCACTCTGGCACCCAGCCACAGCACTGGCGTCTGCGGGGCGAGCTCTGCCCCCAGCACAGCCCCCCCCAGGCCAGCCCTGAACCACAGCACACAGAATGGGGGGACGCTCCCCTGGGCTGGGATGCAGAGCCCGGTCTTCACATGCCCCTCTGATCGTGTCATATGGAAAGAGGACCCCTGTGCCCATCATCCAGAAGCAGGGCTCGGGCAGGCAGCGAGTCAAAGAAAACTTTTCCTGACGTGATTGCAGCGTGTGTAAATAGGTGCATCGAGCACATGTGAGCAGTTCCCTCATTTCCAGCTCAGGACTGTCAGGGGATGATTAATGGCCAACGCCAGTGAGCTGCCTTGATTGCCAACTGCTGTATTGTTAGCACTGACATGTAACGAGTCCGGACATACTTTAACACAATTCTGCACCGTAATCTGCAAATAACGTTCGATAGACTTAATTTGTTAAGTATTTCCCCTCCCCCCCCTTCCCCCCCCCCCCCATCCTCCCTCTCCCCACCTTCTTTTCCTTTCAGAAAACCATGAAGTGGATGGAGGGCCCCACACCATCCTACAGCCCTGCAGGGATGGCATGGCATGGGAATGGGGATGGGGATGGGATGAGAGGGGAACGGGGATGGGATAGGATGGGACGGGCTGGAGATGGCGATAGGGATGGGGATGGGGATGGGGATGGGATGGGATGGGATGGGATGGGGGTGGGAATGGAGGATGGGGACAGGAATGGGGACTGAGCAAGTGTGATCTTTCCACCCCGCTGCTCCCCACACGGCTGCACATGAGGTAACCTTAAACGTTGAAGCAGGAACCACGGGGACAGAGTTTTTCCACCTCTATTCACAACTGTCAGGCAGTGATTAATGGCCAACAGGCTCGAAATTGCCTTTATTGCCAGCTTGGTATTGTTACTTGTGACAGTTAATGAGGTTGGACAGACTTTTACGCAGCACTCACTGTGGGTCTCAGCCTCCCTCCTGCTGGGCTGGTGCCGCCAGCACTGGGACCATCCTGGCTGCCCCGTCCCGTGATGCCCTGCCCTGCCCTGTCCCATTCCATCTTGTCCTGGTGCAAGGCAGCAGGTGGCAGAGGCTGAGGGTGACGATGCTGACAGGACCATCTCAAAGACCTTCAGACTCCTCTCAGTTTTTGCAGTAAAACCCCCAACAGATTTTCACTTCTGTGGGATGAGGAGGAATGGGGCAGAGCTGAAAAGGCTTTGAGTGTGGGTGCAGTGAAGCATTCATTGGTGTAAAAGAGACTGTGCTGTTGGGGCAGACACCGCTGAATGTTCCTGGCCCGAGGTGGAGGAGTAATGATTTCTTTGGCTTTTTTATTTTATTTTATTTTATTTTTCAGGATTATTACAAATAATATTTACCTTTGTGCTCTCTCACATCTTGATGCTGTTAAACACGTGGCCGCAGCTGGTTTCCTATTCTGGGCAATGATATAGAGCCCATGTTATGCAGCAAAGCCTCTCCTGCGAGCCAGAACACCCCACATTTAAACATCTATTACTTTGCAATACTATATGAGTGCATTTTGCCTCAGCTCGGAGCAATTTCCTAGTTTACTCTTATTAAACTGAGCGGGGCTGAGCAGAGGTTCGTGATTTATGAAACACATACGAGATTCATTAAAACCTTTAAAGATTTAATACATTTTATCAGGGCCTTAAATCTGGGCAAGCATTTCTTTAAAATCTTATGGAGAGAGTATTTCATCTCGGGCGCCTTTTGCACTTATTTAAGAGCTGTAACATTTGGACAGACAGAGGAGATACTTCACTCCCTATTTCTGAACAGCACCGAACCCTTCTGACGGCTTTGTGATATATAACCCAGGGAGATCTATCAATATAAGTATGAAATTATACTATTTATTGGCATTTTATGGTCCCTCCATGTTTTTAAGCCCACTTCAACAATCGTAGAGGTGGGAATGTAATGCATTTCTGCACTCTGGATGGCTGAGAGTCCCCGCGGTGGGAGCAGAGTGCTGTGATTGCTGGGGAAGAAGAAGAGGCGTGAGCTGGCAGTGGGGTGCAAACCCTTTGGGGTGACTTTGGAGCTCATCAATGCCCTTCCCCGGCACAATGGACAACAAATGGTGATCCTGCGTGTGAGCAACAGGTCAGTTCATGGGAGAACCTCCTGCAGAGTGGCTCCCTAGACACAAGGTTCACACGGGGTGGGATAGAGCCCCGTGTCCTCCACCCGGACCTCGCTCCGGAGCGGGCAGCGAGCTGCGGGGACGCTGAGCTGCGGGGCTGCGGAGCCGCGCGGAGCGGGTGGCGCGAGCGGGATTCGAACCCTCAATCCTCAGACTTCCGTTCCTCCACCGCCCTCTGGCGGCGCATTGCGGCGTCTCGTGTCGCGCATTGGTGACGTCACGGAGGCGCCGCTGCGGGCGGGCGGGTGTAGAGCAGCGCCGCGTCGTGCCGAGGCCGGGCATGGCCCAGCTGGGCGCCATCGCCGCGCTCGTCCTCAGCTTCCTCGCCGCCGCCTTCCTCTCCGCCATCCATAAGATCGAGGAGGGCCACATCGGCGTCTACTATCGGTGAGCGGCGGCCGCGGCCTCCCCCGTCTCCTCCCGCATCTCCTCCCCGGGCCGGGCCCCCTCTCACGGCCGCTGTTCGCTTCTTCCCGCAGCGGCGGCGCGTTGCTGACCTCCACCAGCGGGCCGGGCTTCCACCTCATGCTGCCCTTCATCACGTCCTACAAGTCAGTGCAGGTGCTGTGGGGCGGAGCTGGGCTGTGGGGTGGGGGTGAGATGCGGGCCCGCACCGAGCATTGATGCGGTGAGGAGCTGCCCCTGAAGGACCGTTTCTTCCATCGTTTTCAGACCACGCTGCAGACCGATGAAGTGAAAAACGTTCCCTGTGGTACGAGGTGAGGTGCTCAGCTCTCATTCCCCGTGGTTCTCCGGTTTGGATGGAAGCCTCTCCCCTTTTCCTCCCCTCTCCCCCTCCTCCTTGCACTAGCATGCTTTAACACGTGTACTTTGGTCTTCACGGGCTGGGTTTCCCACCACCCCCCTACACAAAGTCCGTGAAAGGCCCCTTAATGCTTTGTCCCACTGAGATAGTTTCTGTGCAGCCCATATCAGTGTCCCTGCACCACTTGTTTCCCCTGAGCTTCCACGTTTGGAACTATTGCTGGCAATGCCAGCAGGAGTTGGGAATCTGATTCTTAGCGTGGTTACATTTCGGAAGGAAACAAGCTGCACTGTGGTTAAGTTCAGAGCGTGTCATATGCAGGAATTTAATATTATCAAACCTATATCTTTTTAGTGAATAAGTTGCTTCCACTGTTCTTGCCTAAACTGAAGCACAGGAAGAAAGTGGATTGCTTGATACGGATGGAAATAGGGAAGAAATCAGGAGTTGATATTTCCACGTGGTGGTCACTAAGCCTGGGCTCACATTTAATAATCCAGTTTGTGGATAAACCAGGAGCCTGGTGTGAGGCATGGGGTTGTGCTGGGGTTTGTCGCAGTGGTGCTGTACAGAAGGATGTGAATGCTGTGCTCAGCCCGCTAGAGGGGGGTGTGCTCTGCTCAGAGGCTGCCCTGCTGCAGGGCAGAGCTTTCCTCCTCCTCCTGCAAACTTTCCCCCCCTTTTTTTTTTTTTTCTTTTTTCTTTTTCTTCTCCTTCCTTTCGCAGTGGAGGAGTGATGATTTACTTTGACAGAATTGAGGTGGTGAATTTCCTGATCCAGAGTGCAGGTGAGTTCTTCCTCTGTGACCCTGCGAATCCTGGCATCCGGAGCGGTGGTTATTCTCCTGCCAGTGCCAGATGAGGTGAACAGGTTTTGTCTGCTAATTTGGAGCCGAGCAATACTGCAAGCATTCCCCTGTGTGCCTTGTGGAGCGCTGTACTTCCTGGGTTTGAACCTCAAACCAGCTCTCCCAGACGCTTTGTTGATTCCTTCTTGCACGTACTTGTTCTGTGCTGCTGGTTGCTTCACCAATAGCTGAATGCCATCCATCACTTCTTTTATTTTTTATGATTATGGGCTTTATGCTTCAATGAAGAACTTCTAATTTGAATAACGAGATGTGCAACAGGCAGGGGAGGCAGAGAGCAGAAGGCTGGAATGTGACACAGAAGGAGAAGGACCTGTGCAGCCTTCTTTCAGTCTGCGTTCTGCAACTCAGACACACCCCATGCATTTGCTGGGGAGTGATTCACAGATAATCAAGAGAAGGCTGCTATTACTGAGATGTCATTTTGTATATAAGGCATGTGACTAAATATTGAGTAGGGTGTGATGAAATATTAGCAGTAATTAAAACTTCCTCTGAAGAAAGTGATTGTGGTGCAGCCTCTTCTCTTTTGGGTGCTTTCCTCGTTGCAGTCCAGCACTGCATTTCTTGCAGCACTGACTGAGCCATAAACATTTGACTGCCAGCACTCAGCCTGCCCTGTGGTATCCCTCTGTCCCAGCTGTTAATGTCAGTTGCACTTCTTTTGCAGTATATGACATAGTGAAGAACTACACTGCTGATTATGACAAAGCTCTCATCTTCAACAAGATTCACCATGAGCTTAACCAGTTCTGCAGTGTCCACACGCTCCAGGAGGTCTACATCGAGCTGTTTGGTGAGCTGCCTCTCTGACCTTTCACTATCAGATTGATGGCTCTTTGGATGACATCTCTGCAAGCTGTTTGCATTGTCTGCTGGTACAGAAGTCTCTAGTTCCAGCTGGGGAGCTTCTTGCATATCCATCTAGTGTCTGTTCTGTTTGGAATCACAACTGTTAACCGGTTATATTTACTTCCTTTTATCTTTCTACTTATAGTAATGCTTCACTGTATTATACAGGGAATAAAAAAAGCCGAGCCTGTCAGAAGTAGCACAGGGGCTTGGGAAGGGAGTAGTAATTCTGCAGCATTATATGCGTTTAGCAAATGTGGCTGGTTGAGTCAGTTGCAGTATTTGCTATTCCAGATGGAAAAGGCAGTCTTCTGTTCTTAGGTGTTTAAAAAAAAGGAGGAGTGTGTGTTCCCTGTCTTATTAGTTTGATAATGTTTGTGTCATCCACATTGCTGTGGTTCCTGGGCACGGTGAGTGTGTGCTACAAACCAGAGCTGTGTGGTGAGGGCCTGCTGACCTTCCCTTCCTCTCTGCAGACCAGTGGGAAATTAGGCAGCACAAAGACTAGGAGTGCATTACAAGAGACAGCTTGAAGAAAAGTGGTGGTTTCTTGGTAGAAATTGTCCAGTCTCTGCCAGTGCTGAGTGTTTTCATTATGGCTTTAGAGTGAGAAGAAATCCCTTCCAGCATCTGGCAGTACAACAGTGCTGGCTGCGGATGAAGTGTTGCTGTGAACGGTTTGGACCCAAACTGTACAGGATTAGTGGCTGAGACTTCAGTGCCAAGTGCCTGAAAGAGCACAAGGTGTTTGCAAACCGCTTCTCTGTTTAAATAGGGCTTTCCAAGAAGCTTGGCTATTCCCTTTCTGATGGGGCCTATGCACAAAATACAGAACTAGGGCTCAGTTCGCCTCCTGTTCCTTTATGGGGTTGTGGTGAATGTGCTGGTTCTTTGTCAATGGAGACTCCAGATGTCGGCAGCTGCTGATGACAACTGCTTGAAATGGACTCAAGACAACCAATTTGCACAGAAGGAACTTGTATAAGCCCCTGTGTAACTCTTTCAGTCTGAGCTGAAAGTTTTCTGGCTCTGGAGTTCTGAAATGGGGCACAGCCCATTTCAAGCAGACTTATGTCATTCTCTGCCCCCACATCTGCAAGCAGGTGCAGGAAACTGATAACAGCTGTTTCCTAAACTCCTGGCTGAACTTCATTATGAGTGTGAGTTCCAGCTCGCTAAACTGGGACCAAAGCAAATAATCAAGGAGTGCAATGTGATCACTTTCAAGGCTATTACATTTTTATTTTCCCTTTGAATTTCTCAGCAGGCCCCAACTGGAAACACTGTTATCCTTCGAGCTCTTCACTGAAGGAGGGTTTTGTTTTGCGCTTCCTTTTGAAATTTCTTAGCTATGCTGGAATGAACCATTATCCATTCAGCCAAACAGGCTTTACCAATGAAATTGTTGCAGCCTATTAAAATAAGTCGTACAGCCACTTTACGTTTCTGCCTTTCCATTCTCTTTGCTGCTGGCACAGATACAGCTCCTAATCATTCAAGATTTAGCTGGATCAGATCTGCTCCAGAACCCAGTTGGGAAGGTATCAATAAGGAAGTGAGTTAGAGCACAGATTCTTTGCCATAAAAATGCTACTTCTGGCTCAAAGAAAATTCAAACTGTAGGTTATTGAAAAGTGAAGAGAACTTTATTTTATGCTTGCCATATTTCTTTAGTCTTTTCCAAGTTCTTGTCATTGGTCACCGTTGCTTGACACGCTGAAAAAGATGTGAATGTCCCCTGAGGTCAGGGATGGTCTTTCTTAGCCCGGCATTTCAATATCAAGCTTACATTTCTTACTTGCTTTCTTCCCTCGCATCAGATCAAATTGATGAAAACCTGAAACTGGCTTTGCAGCAAGACCTAACTACAATGGCCCCTGGATTAATTATACAGGTAATCAGAGTTCTGTTTGGGGATGCATAGATCACGAGGGGTAAAGGCCAAGAGGAAATAGCAAAATGTAACTCCTAGAAAATTCCCTGAAAGTATAGACTTTGTTAACATGAGGAATGAGAAGTGTCCTTCCTGTCCCCTCTTAGCTTTGCCTTGTTGGGTTTCTTTAAGCGATACCCTCAATCCTAGCTTATGCAGGTAGTTCCTCCTGTCAGGAGATCATTCAGTCCAGCGTTTGCTCTGCAGAGCATGTAAAAGCTTTGTCTGGCAGAGCTCACCACAAGTGTGAGCTCCCCCACCCTCTGCAGCCTCAGGGCCGTTTGCCTTTTGATTGTTGGCTGCTTGCCTATGTTTTCTTCTGTCTCTCTTTCCAGGCAGTTCGAGTTACAAAGCCAAACATCCCTGAAACAATCCGGAGGAATTATGAGCTCATGTAAGTGCCTGAGACTTGCACCTTTGTGTTACCAAAAGGAGTCGGTCATCCAGATTAATGTGTTTTCACAGCATGCACTCATCAGAGTGCCCTCTGCCAAGCCTGTGCTCTGCCTCGTGCTGCCTTGCTGCCATTCAGAACAGCTCTAGTGAGGCTGCACCAGGCAAGCTGTGTGTCTGTAAGTGGCTGCAGGTCACTGCTGAGGGTATTACTCCATTTTGAACACTTGAGCATAGTTATTTGCCCGAGGGCTCCTTCCCCTTGACACTGACTCTATTTTAAAAAGGCCTCACAGAGCATGTGAGTGAGTGGCAGGTGGATAGATTCCACCACTAATCCTGCTGTTTGACTAGGATGGAGGAACTGTTGATTCAACAGGCTGAAGCCTTGCAAAGCTTTGGAATAACTTTCTTGAAAAGCACTTGACATACTGATCCCTTTTCAGTGCTGTGAGCCAGCTGCCTTTTCTTGCACTCAATTATTCAGAAATGCTTATGTTCTCTGAGCACTCTGCCAACAGAGTCTGCACAGGCTAGAATCAGTTCCCTCTCGTCCATTCTGCCTGACCTTTTGCTGTCCTGGTAAGTCATGTGCAGTAAGATCACATTAAAATCCTCAATCAGCGTGTTCTTATCTCTTGCCATAAATCCAGTTGAGAAAGATTTGCTCTTGGCTTCAGTCTCTTCCCTGATTGGGAGCAGGAGCAGACTATTTGTATACTTTTCAGTATGTGTACACACGCACTTTATGTGCCCAAAGCGATAAGATGGGGAAGACTTTAGCATGTAAAAAGCACACACCCATTTGACTGAATGGTGATTTCAAAGCTGTGTGCATCCAACAGGAGGAAAATAAGCCGTCACATGAGAGTTTGGTTTAGGAGAAAGCACTGAAGGTGCGTGTTCTCACTTTCTGTGGCCCTCAACACATAGTTGAGGGAGGTTTGAGCCAGTGGCTCATCCTTGTGGTGTGGTTGGCCAAGCTATTTCATGAGCTCACATTTTATAACTGCCTTTTCTGACACCCTAGGGAGAGCGAGAAGACAAAGCTGCTGATTGCAGCACAGAAGCAGAAGGTGGTGGAGAAGGAAGCGGAGACGGAAAGGAAGAAGGCTCTCATTGGTCTGTATGGCTTTGTCTGAAGACAGTAGCTATTGGTGTGTGGTGGGGTAGGCAGCAAACAGGAGCCAAACTGGGAGCAAAGGGAGTTGTGCACCTGGTTCACTGCTGGGCGATTTCTCTTTTCTGCTGCATCTTTTTGCTGCTGATCTGATACTCTTCCAAAGAGGCTCAAGTAGGTTTCAGCTTAGCCCATAAATGTGGGCTGATACGTTCTGAAGGCTGAAAATTGTTGCCAATGACTGCTACCAGGAGAGGGTGGGAAGGACTTCCGTGGATGAAGTTGCTGTTGGCAATAGGAGGACTGCGGTGACAATGCGGACATGTTCTCTTTAATTTCAGAGGCAGAAAAAATTGCACAAGTTGCTGAAATAACTTACGGGCAGAAAGTGATGGAAAAAGAAACAGAGAAACGGATTTCAGAGATTGAAGGTGAGTGATGAACTTTCCAATAAGAAAAGGTTCTGCAGTGACTTATCTGAAGGATCTTTAAATTGTTCCTGGTTCTGTTTAGTCTGCATTTTGCTTTTTTGCCCTTTTTCTTTTCTTTAGCAAGTAGACTTGACCAGAGGTGGGAGCAGGGACGTTTCTTTACAGACTATGCTTCTTAAAGCTTTGTGTAAGGATGATCTCTCTAGGAGGCTGTACCGTTAAATTAAGAAGACATCTCATCCAATACAGTGCTTTACCAAGCAAATTCCAGGACGTGAAGAGGTCTGCATTTCCAGCTCAGAGTGGCGAAGCCTTGTTTTCACTTCCATTCATTGTAGGTCCTGTCAGCCTTTGCAGAGGTCTGCTGAGGAGCCAATTAAGAGTTTTACAGATCAGCAACTTCTCATAATGAAGTTATTTGCAGAAGTACAATAGGTTTTATTTCTTATAAATGTGTGTCATTGTGTGTCAGGCCTTCAGCTCAGCTCTGTGCCTGTAAAGGATTCAAGTCTTCATTCTTTTTACTGTCCCTGACAGGGACTACTGTAGTTATTAGCCCAAAGAGGAAGTCTCAGGAAAACCATCCTGTTTTTAAGTGTCGTTGCTCACAGGGCTCCCCACTAATCTAGGTAAACAAATAGGGTTATCCAGCTGTGCAATTCTCCGATCCAAACTAGCATGTATTACAAATGTATGGCTCCCTTTTATAGAAAGAATCTCAACAGATCACATCAAACCAGCCAGATGAAACTCATCTTAGCCTTAAAATGATGGCTTGGCATCACTTTGGTGTCATCTGACAGATTAAAAAGTCAGAAGCCAAAAAGAGGAATGCAGTACAGAAAAGGGAAATGTTTCTTTCCTTAAATGTCTTTGCTAGGAGCAGGGAAGTTCAGTGTCCTTTGGGATCAGGCCCTTGACACAGTTGCTGGTACTGCAGCAGAACAGCTCTGCCAACATCTGTCCATGGGGCAGAGCCTGTAAAGGTTAAAGCTGCCTGCCCCTGAATGCCAGAGCTTTAACCTCAGTATCCCAGACAGAATCCCATCTGGGGAATTGCATTAACAGCTACAGACTTCATCTGCAGAGCAGACTGCTGTGCAGTTCTTGGAGTCCTGTGCAAATGTTGTGGGTAAATATCACTTTTGCAGCCCAACAGTTGTTTCGTTTGCAGCACTAGAGTTAGTGGCTGGCTAGAGAAGAAAGAGCATTCTCTGCCTGTGTGACAGGACAGTAATAAAAGCCTTATGTTTATAAAATGCTTTGAGGTCTTCAGTTGTAGATACAATGTATTTAATATTACATCTAAAATGCTACAGGATGATAAAGGCAGATCCCATTTCTGGGTTTCCAATTTTGTTCCCTCTTCCCCTTGTTGTATCCCTTACAGTTTAGATGTGGTACTTGCTGCTTTAAAAATCTTCCAGCTGTAAATGGTGCTAACGTGACTGGAAATAAAGATCTGAATATGGGAGCATATGTTTTCTTCCAGATGCTGCGTTTCTTGCAAGAGAGAAGGCAAGAGCTGATGCTGAATGCTATACTGCTATGAAAATAGCCGAGGCTAACAAGGTATTACTTCCTTATGCTATGCTTTGAAGCAGAGCTCCTTACGTTAGGCTGTATAGAAGAACTCAGCAGAAGAGCAATCTGTCTTTACTGCTTCCTTGCTGTGTCTTGTTTTGGTCAAAAAGCAGAAGTTATCTTTGAGACTGAAACAATAATTATATCCTTACTTGCAAATTCACCTTCTGCTCTGAACAGATGAATTTGTGTCAGGGTACGTGAAATATCTGGTTTATGTCTGGAGACAGATCTGCTGGATGCTAATGGGGCCATGACTCCCACTGTAGAAAGAATATCACTTTCAGTGTTGCCCTTTCATGCTGCTGTAATGAGACATGTTGATCCATTTCAGTCTGCAAGCTAGCAAGTAACCACAGCAGGGAGATCTGTAGAGTGACAGACAGGCTTAAAGTAAACAAGTATTCAGGTAAAGAACAAATGGAGTTGTTCTTGTTCACCAAACTAATTAGCCTGGCAAAGCCTTGTTCCTGAAAGAAAAAAACCAGAACCCTTGAGACAGAAATTACATGGATGCAACTGCTGGACTCGTTACTGTGTACATCAGGTTCCCAGGACATCCCAGCAGGAAGACTTCCTGTGTTGTAAGGGTCAGTAGAAATGGACAGAGGGTCTGAGATGGTTGTGCACAAGTTCTGTTCCAGTTAGAGTTCGGAGCATCTCCATCTCTGTGGTATGTTTGGACTGAGCTTTTCCCCAGCTGCTTCCATCACTTTCTTATTTTGCCATTCGGTCACCTGGACTTAGAGCTTTGCTTAGACAATATGCTGAAAGAGAGCATTCTTTGGGGTACTCCATCTTTTCAGCTGGAGAGAGGATGAGCGTGCCCACTAGTGTTCTGGAAAGGTAGATTCCTCCTGTGCTTATGGTAGGAATTTGCTTTTGAATGAGTCTGAGCTGTTGGTGATCTGTTTTCTTTTTGTGCAGCTGAAGTTAACTCCCGAGTACTTGCAGCTGATGAAATACAAGGCTATTGCAGCAAACAGCAAGATCTATTTTGGCAAAGATATTCCCAACATGTTCATGGACTATGCAGGTAGCCAGAGTAAATTTGCGGAGGGACTGGCAGAAGGAATCCATGAAGAGGATGGGGCAGGACCCAGTGAGGACACAAAACTGCTTCATAACACCAACTGAAAAGAAACATTTATATTTGTTTTATATCAAAAGAAACATGAACTGGGAAGTTCCTTTTTGTTGTTCCCTTTTCCTGTACTGAAAGAGATAAAAAATTTAATCCTCTCAATCTTTTGTATGACAATTAGACACAGTGACTTTGGTATTTATGGAATGTTGTTTCTGGTAACTGCTAAGTAATCTGCTCCAGATATGTCTGCTAGATGCAGCTCTCCCTTCTAATGGGCTAATAAACCCAGTGATTCCAGAGAGGCTGGGCTAGCTAGGCTATCTGTTCTGCAGCCAGCTTAGATGGTTAATTAGTTTTGAATTGAGGTTGTTGGTAGCAGTTGGAAGTTTTGAGTTTTTTGGCAGGAGGGGGGGATTGCTGCTATGACCTTTTTTTTTTCCTAGTTGGAAATTTCTAGTACTTAATTCAAATCCCTTGGAGAAGAAGAAATAAAAAAGGTGCTAGACTTTTTTGTACACTACCCGTGTCTGCTTGAAGGCATTGCTCAGATGATGGGTCGCTGCCTGGGGCACTGGGACTAACAGCCTGTGTGTAACCCCAGGCCCATCCTCCCTGCAAGGTGTAGCAAATACATGAAACCACCATTTACTGAGACCTGAGCAAATGTGTTTTGCCTCAGTAGTGCAGTTGAGACCGCATGCACAGCGAGGTACGGCACTTCAGCTGAAGTGTTGCAGGTTACCCTGGAGGAGATGGAAGCTTTAGACTGCGTGTCACACAGGCAGTGGCCCAAACTACTCGTTTTTCTGCATTTTAACACTGGTTTCTTTTCCATTTGTCATACTTGAGGAGGGCACAGTTTGTGTTTATCTGCTGGCTGAGGGGCTTAGATGTGCTGGTGGAGGCAGTGCCTGCCAGTGGCTGATTGGACTTAACTTTTGGTGGAACCAGGCTGCAAGCACGGTACTTGTTGCAGTTGTCATAGTCAGAAGAAAAAAAAAAAGTAGAGAGAACGCAATTTTTGTCTCAGGGACCCTGACCTTGCAAAAAGCCTTGCTAGTGAAAAACTGCTTGAATGACTCATCCCACAGTCACTGCAGTACCTCTGCTGTTCTGCGAGACCAATGGGATTTCAGTGTTTGCAGTATTATATTAGGAAGAGGACGTTCAGAGAAGCTGAAATGAATGGAACGTTGTACCTGGGTGTTTTTTTCCAGAACGGACCTTGAGAGGAAGATCTCTTAGGAGCAAAAGACTCAAAGCACCACCTTGAAAAAAAAAATCACAGGGCAAAAATGACAACCTCTTCTCTCTGGGCTGTTCAAAGAGAAACGTTCCTTCTTTGCTCAGAGCAGTGAGATGTGATGTACCTTTCATTTCAGAAAACGGATTCATTTTTCACTTATCAGATGCAAAGAGGTATTTAGGTCTCTTGTTTTACACGTGCAAAACTTGAGGGGGTGTTAAAGGCAAAAGTTTGGGGCTAGAAAACTTTTTCTTTTTCCTCTCCCCCAAATCCATCTGCCACTTGGCAGGAGAGCCTGCTTATTAATTGCTGTTATAATTTGCAGCCAATGCATCCTTATAAGATGATGAAAGCATAAGCACTAAGTTGGTCAGGACCAACCTGTTAAATTTATGATCTTGTGCCCCAAATGCTCGCTGCTTACTAAGCTTGGTTTCACATTTCAGTGTTTTAAATACGCATTAATCATTTTAAATAAGTAATTTACACTAAGATAGAAATCTCATTAATTTCTGCTGCTTGTTCCAGTATTTTCATTTCAGTTTTGTTTTCCCTGTTAGAAGAACTACACTTGATACTTGAAAATGCAAAATAAACGAGATTGTCAGTTTCTGCTGGAGAAAAATCCCATCTCCTCTATGCCATCTTTGTATTTGTTGGAAAATCTTAAGCTAAGGAAAGTTCCATCCCCAGACTGACAACACAGTGGTCATAAAAACCGCATCAGGAGGTAGGCTTGTAATATTGTTCACTTTTTGAAATAGGTCTCAGCAAGAAGATGTTGAACAGAGAACAGCAGAAATGTAGGAGTGAGGTCATAGTACCTAAACCTTTCAGGGTGATCTCATTTGTTTGGCATTGTTCTGCATTCGTGTTAAAGTTTCCCATTAGTAACTAAAACCTACTTTTGATGAAAGTGTTTTCACTGATGAGTGGACCCAAGTAAACCAAATGGTATTACAAAGGATTTTTTTGTATGAGTTCACTGTAAAACAATAGCTTGGAAGAAATAGGTCTTATGGATTTTAAATTGGAAACATTACTGCTGAAGTATTTCTCAGAGGAAGGGGAAGAATAGAGAAGGAGTAGCCAGTATTATTGATTTCAAACTTGCATTTTCAAAACATTTTGGAACCTTTGTGGTTCTGCACCACTGAAAAGCAAGTCATTTAGTTAACCTATTAACAGATTAACAAAAAAAGAAGCAAGAACAAAGTTGAAATTGTACCAGTCCTTACAGGCCAGGGTTGATCATTGCTTTTCATTCGAGTTCTTCATTCTATGTGTATAATATCTTTAATTTTCCGGAGTGGATGCATCACTACATGTAAATCTTTATCCCATTTATCTCTTTCACTGTTGTTCTATCTTCTCCATAATCTTGCAATCTCAAAAGGAAGGCCTAAACAGCTCTGTCTAACAGAGAAACGCAGGTTTGCTGTTTGGCTCTGCTATACCTGGGAACTGCTGGCAAGGGGCGTGGTGATGCTTTACCAGTGCAGCTGTGGATCTGTATACTGAATTAAAAAGCCTTTTTATTTTGATACTTGCTATGACAATAAAATGGCCTTCAATTTTAAACACAGTCTGGTTTTATGGACCTTTAACACGATGAGGGGGTAGGTTTGCAGGGAGGCATTACCAGGGGTACGTCTGTGGGAGGGTACAGAGTTGCAGAGCTTCAGAAAGCCACTGTCAAAAAAGTTTTGCAGTGAAGTTAGCAGGAAATCCCTGCCAGGCTCTTTGGAACAGTTGTGTAAATACTGCTGGTGCTCAAAACAGGGGGAAGGGGGAGGGTAGAGGGCAAGTTCTGTGCATTAGGGAAATATTTTGGCTGATGGCTTCTAGCTGGCACCTTCCACATGGAACGTGGCACTGCCTGTGTGTGCCCCACAGCTGTGGGCTCCAAGTCCCCATTGCTCTGCAGTTGTGGTGTTTCCATGGCACAGCTCTGGGCTTACATAGGGCCTATGGGGTGAGTGATGGGACCTGTTTTATGGTTTATTTGCTTATTTTAATGCTGAAAGCCGTGCCCTAGAGGAGCTGTTCTGGATGCAGATGGCAACAATTTGATTTGTGAGTGGGCTGCTACAGTGTGAAGGTGTGTGCAGACACCGTGCTGGAAGCACAGCACGGGCCTCTATCCTACCTCTTTCTCACTACCTTCACTGACAGGAAGCTTCACTAGAGCTCGGCCGAATGCCTCTAAAACCCTAAGGAGCTGCGGACTCCCGACTTCGGCGCCTGACCTTCCCCTCAGCACTTTCCGCCATGGAGACCCCGACCCTCCCAATATGGCGCCGCCGACCTTCCCAACATGGCACCCCCCGCTCTCCCGCCCCTCTCTACCATTGGTCGGCGACAGCGACCGCGCGTCTCGATTGGCCGCCGAGCGGGGGCGGAGCGTCGCGCTTGTGTGGCGGAAGTCGGCGCGGCGGCGGCCGGGGATGTGGAGAGCGGGCATGGCCGCCGGGGAAGGGCTGGGCCCGGCGCTGCGCGCCGTCACCGAGCAGGTGCAGCAGGCGGCAGCGCGGAGGCCGAAGGTGAGGGGTGCTGAAGCGCGGAAGGGACTTGGGTTTGGGAGAAGTGTTGGATATAGGCCTGCTCGCCATAGAGGGAAGGCCGCATCGCGAGGGCAGCCCGCCCGTCCCCATGGCAACGGGCCCACCGCGATATCAGCGCACCGACAGCGCGGTGTGAGCGGGGCCGGGGTCCGGCTGGGGCTGCAGGGCCGCCCCCGGCACCGAGCGCTCTTCCCGCAGGGACTCCCGGACGTGCAGCCGCGCCTGGTGGCCGTCAGCAAGACGAAGCCCGCGGAGATGGTGCTGGACGCCTACAGCCACGGGCAGCGCAGCTTCGGGGAGAACTACGTGAGTGCTGCCGGAGCCGAGCTGCCTTGAGTGCCCCCGGGTTGTGCCGCGAGCACCGTTTGATGTGATGTTGTTCTTACAGCTTGAGCTGGTCTGGTGTAGCCCTAACGAGATCTTCTTGCGTTCTCCTAGGTTCAAGAGTTGCTAGAAAAGGCGTCAGACTCCAGAGTAAGTGCGTGCTTTTTTGTGTGTTATTCCTTCTCGCGTTGCTGTGTCCTGAAGGCCGTCCAGCAGAAGTCCAGGCTTTTCGTAGGGAGGTGGTGATGGAGGCTGTTTGACTTCTGAAATCGCCGTGCTTTTTGAAGGGTATTCTTAAGTCTGTGCCTCTTCTCTCTTTCCCCTACTTGCCTTGCAGGCTCCAGAGTATCCTGTGAATATATGAGTGTATGCACCTTAGTCATAAAATGTCTGAGCAGCACTTTGTCTCTCATGATCTCTGCCCTAGGATGGGCACAGTCCTCATTTTAAAGTGGTAACATCACTGTTTGGGGAAAGCAGTTTGTTTTGTGACTGTTCTCTTACAAAAGAGTCTTTCCCACTCACCTTGCAGTGAATATTCTGCTGCCACAGCCCTGCTTCTGTCCAGACTGTGAAGCAATCTCAGTGCACACAAGTGCTGTCTGAGCTGTGTTATTCAGAGTAAACAGAACAAGACTGGATATCTGGATTTTAGATGACTGGATTTTGTTTGTGGGCAAAGCAGGACCTAATTTCTGCATGAAGGAAGGAGGAATTCTCATTCAAACCTACCTGTTCCTTTTGCTTACAGATTCTGTCTTCTTGTCCAGAGATCAAATGGCATTTTATTGGCCATCTGCAGAAAAGCAACGTCAACAAGTTGATCGGTAAGCTCTGTTTATCTTTATTTGTGGTGACCCATGGGCAATATTCTTCCAATGTTTAAATAATAACCATCTTTGTCACTTGTTAGTGCTGATGATTGCAAAATAGCAAGAATACCTATTAGCAAATGAAAGAACTTGATGCTGCCCTGCGTGTCAGTCCTGATTCGCTTTGCTGTCTCTTGCCATAGTCTGCTGCTAGCTGTGCACAGCTGTGAATTACTTTGTTCTTGTGTTACACAGGCAGCATGAAGCCTCTGTGTTTTCTCCCTAGCTGTCCCTAACCTGTTCATGTTGGAAACAGTGGATTCTGTGAAACTGGCAGACAGAGTCAACAGCTCATGGCAGAAAAAAGGGTCACCTCAGAAGCTGAAAGTCATGGTGCAAGTTAACACCAGTGGAGAAGACAGTAAGTGGCAGACACTTTTTCTGTTGATGTGCAGATATGTCCTGCTGACTTGACAGAAGAAACAACCTGGATGAAATGTGTTGGTCTGTGCTCATAAGGAGTTTCTCTCTGCTGAGATGATACTTAACCTGTTATGTTAGCTTCTGCCTGGCTGGTGGGGGGAGTTTTCTCACAGAGCTTGGCACAGATCAACCCACTTTTTGCCAGGTAAGCATGGCCTGCCTCCCAGAGACACCGCAGCTGCAGTGGAGCACGTTATCAACAAGTGTCCAAGCCTGGAATTTGTGGGGCTGATGACAATTGGCAGTATCGGACATGACCTTAGCAAGGGGCCGAATCCTGACTTCCAGGTAAGATTTTTGGAAACAAATGTCAACTGTTGGCTGGCCTCTCATTGCACTGAGGGTATAAATCTGATTGTAGATTGCCAGTAGAAACACAGACCTGGTTCAGAGCAGTACAGACCTCTGAAGTATCAGTATTAAATAAAGTGATGGGCTCATTTCTGCAAATGCCTGCTGCATGTGCTTTTTTTGTCCCATCTTTTCTCTGAAGCTGCAGACAGGATATTGACAGAGCACCTTGTGCAGCAGTTTTTGTTCTGAATCCTCTGATTTTAGATAATATTTCCATCAGCCTCTTATACTGTACATAGGGCTGTATCGGGAAGGGGAACTGGTTCTGCATTCTTTATCTGTCATGATGTGATGGTTGGTTGTGTAGACTTGTGTGTGCCTTGTTAGTAAGGTAGCCTGTAATGGAAGGTCTTCGGGTGCCTTCCCAGTGCTTCAGAGCGAGCATCAGAGGAGTGTGGGACCTTCACCTGCTGTGTTAGGGAGACTTCAAAGGAAGGCAGAAATCATGATCAGCGAAACCTCGAGAACGTGCCCAAAATGTCACCACATGTGTGATTATTCTCTTCTTTCTTCCTTCCAGGTGCTGCTATCTTTGCGTCAGGAAGTGTGTGAAAAGCTGAATCTCCCCATTGAGAAGGTGGAACTGAGTATGGGCATGTCCACAGATTTCCAGCACGCAGTAAGCCGTTTCCTTCTGCCACCCCTTCTCTATCCGAGGGGAAGCTGTCCTGTGAGATGGGGAGCATTGAGACTGGCCAACTGCCTTCACTGAGTTCCCTCTTTCTGTCTCCTTCCGTAGATAGAGGTCGGATCCACAAACGTCAGGATCGGAAGCACTATTTTTGGAGAGCGTGATTATTCCAACAAAGCAGATGGTGGTAAGGCCCCTGCTGAAACTAAAGGCAAAACAGAGGCCTCAACGGCACCGGGTCATTAGATGGAGCATATAAGTGGCCACAACAGAGGACAGATGATAGGAGACCTCACTATGCATTCTTACCTCCATCCTTGCTGGCTCCAAGTCATGGCAGGGGGAAGGAATTCCTCGTAACAGAACAGAGGCCAGAAATGCCTCATAATTTATTGTGATTATTAGAGAGCACCCATAGAAACTGGAAATGTCTATAACCAAAAATGAGAAGTTAAGGTTGAAGATGACTGTAGCATCTTGGCTACTTCAGGCATATCAGGAACAGTGGCTTTTGGATAAGCAGGTTGAGCAAACTGAATATTGGTCAGGATGAAGTTGCTCGTGGACAGGATGTATCCTCAGCAGTGTCGGTCATTATGTTGTCATTGAGGGCTACATTGATCATTAAACAAGTTACATGCTGTGAGAGACCTGTAAGTGTTTCCTTTGCCGGGAGTTGCTGTTGAGCAGTGCTTACAGAGAGGTACTGTAGCACATGGTGCTGAAGAGATGGCATCTGTTTAAACAGAGGATGAATAACAAGCACACAAGGATGGGTAAAGAGCAGGGTTGTGAGTTCATGGCCTGATGTTTTGGATGCAGTTTGCAAGTGTGGGACTATCTTTTCAGCTGGTGTTTGTATTTGTTCTTTCTGACGGATGTTGCAGGCTTTTCCCCTTGGTTACATGTATTTGAAGTGCTGGTCTGGCCTTCACCCCTCTTGCAAGAGGGAAACAGGGCCTTCTCGTTGTAGTAACTGTTCAAGATCTGAGCTGAAGCTCTGCACCATCTCATGGGCTGTTCAGCCAGCAGTAACTGCAGCAAGTCTCATGTAATCTGTTACAGCTCTGGGCTTTTGTGTGCTGCTGAGAGGAGACATTGGTTGCCAGCAGAAACATCCTTCCTAGGCTTTCTCTGTGTATGCAATCAAATCTAGCTGTTGGTTTTAATTTCTGGCTATAAATGCTGAATGCAAATGAAAAGAGCGAACTCCAACACCAACCTGTCGTAGCTACGTGGTTTAAAAGCAACATGCAGTCTGAGCTGCCCTCTCTGGAACTGCACAATGCGTTGTTTCATAGTTTGTTAATAAAAAGTGGTGAATTGGAATGCCATCTGTGCCAACTGTAAAGCTATTAAAGATGTTATTTTTATGTTCTAGCCCTGAGAGTTGTTGGAGCTTTTTTGTTTTTTTTTTTAATAACCCGGGCTTACTGCTTGGTGAGATCTGTTTGTCTGTGGGTGGAGGGAGGGCAGTGATTCGATGGACAGCTGAAGGAGAGCAATGAGAGTGGAGATAGCTGAGGTGAGAAGGGGAGCGGTGGCTGCTGAGCTGCGTGCTGGGGAGAGCTGTTCTGGAGGAGCCCTCTGGGTGGCACTGCTGCCCCGGCCCTGCGGGGCCAGAAGGTAATGGTGCTCACAAATAACTGCTCTCCATCCCGTGGCTGAGGTTCATCCTTTCTTCCTTTGTCCCTGAATTTGCACTGGTGAAACATTCTGACCACGGATCTTGTTTGCAAACTTCACCATATTAAAAGGTTTATTTATTTTACAGAGTGAACACGGGACACGCGTTCTTTTCTCCGAGTTTGATGCAAATGTGTAAAGACTGCCAGTGTCCCTGTAGTGTTTGTTTGCTAAAGTAGTGCTGCTTGTAAAGCTTCCTAAACTGGAGCAAGCTGCATGGTCACAGTTCTAATGTCTGAGCACAGAAGAGTGGGCTGGATTGATGTTGAACATCTGTGGGGATTGTCTGCCTTTATGGCTTCCTTACCCTCCCACTTTTCCTCTCTCGGGCGTTTTGCACTTATTTCCTGAGTTGAAACTGAGCCCTCATCACGCTTAATGAAGCAGTTAAGGCAAGTGTGCGGGGTGCTGTGTGCAGGGCAGGGTTTGTCCTGGCTTCCATGCCCTGGAGGTCTGACTGCACAGCGGTTCTTTAGGAGCAGACGGGCTCACAGAAGTGTGTGGTCTTCTGGTTTTCCAATCTGTCTGCTAAAAGCATTCAGGGCTCCTCCAGCTTTGATTCTGTGAGCTCCCAGCTGTGGGATGAGGCTCTGCTCCAGCGCAGGTGGCCGTGGTACGGGACTGGGGTGCTGTTCCAGCAGCTGCAGCACAGTGCTGTGCAGTGACAGTGTGCTAAGGAGAGAGGAGAGCAGTGTAGCTGCTGCTCTGCAGCTGCTTCTCTCCCCCGTCCCACTTACAGCAGGCTTTCTGATCTCTTTGAGAGCTTTGCTGTGTTCCTCACATGGTTGAGCCTCCCTGAAGTCACTGCAGCACCCACAGGCACCTTCTGCTCCTCCTGCACCCTCAGCGCCAACCTTGGGCTCCTCCTACAGAGGAGCAGAGCCAGCAAACTGCAGACAAAGGGCTCTTAATGAACCCCCTCTGCCCAGGCACTTTGGCCCCCTGCGACTCAAGCTTTATTTACATCTATGAAAAGCACTCTGCTGGTTTGTTGGAGCAGCAGTTCTCTCACTCACTGCTCGTAGGGACGATGTCACTGTCAATATTTGCCTTGGAGGAACACTGCCAGCAGATGAAGGCTTGTTTCATGGCCAGAGGGACTCTTCCTCCCTGTGACTTCAGCACCTGCTGCTGGCACAGAACCATCACCTCCCAGTGACAATGTGAGT
This sequence comes from Alectoris magna, assembly GCA_030625065.1. Classification (NCBI taxonomy): domain Eukaryota; kingdom Metazoa; phylum Chordata; class Aves; order Galliformes; family Phasianidae; genus Alectoris; species Alectoris magna. Next base: position 3,831,137 of record CM060587.1, read on the forward strand.
GCGCAGCTGTGGGTTTCAGATAAGCCCCACCAGGTAACACTCATGTCCAGACCTCAGCGTGCCCACCTGGGGCCAGCCAATGTCCCCAAGGGTCCCAGCAGCACAGGGACCCCCTGCGACAGCATCTGCAGAGCTGCACATCTGCTACAGGGAGCACCTGGGAGCTGGCTGCCTCTGGAAGGAATAAAGCTGGGATGATCCTAGGGCAGGGCAACGTGCTGCTGCTTCTCCTTTCGTGTCTCTTGGTGCAATGATCATCCTGGGAAAGTGCTGAGCTGCAGCCCACCCCCATTAGAGGCACTTAAAGCTGCTTTGCTCCAGTTACCTTTCCTAGCCAAGAGCGCAGGCACCACTCGCTTCCCCTCTTCCACAAAGCCAGGCTTGATTTATTTTTTTATCAGATCACATCTTTTGTGTTGCAGAGCCTCTGGCTTGCAGGTTGACCCCCCTGCCAAGAAGTGCCTGTGATTCACGCAGCACACGTGCAGGGGTGCAATGGGTGCTGAGATTTGGAGGGACACGAAGGCCGCCTGCTCACGTTGCACAGCTCTTGATGCACCAACCAGACCTGCTCTGCATGTCACACCAGGGTCCTGCACGTCCCTATGGGACCACAGAGCTCCCAAAGGACAACACTGGACCCGCAGATGCTCGAGGTGCCTGAGGTAGGCAGGAGCTGCCCCAGCCCCACAGCCCAACGCAGCCTTTCAAAGTGCAAAGAGTGTTTATTTCTTGGAGATCGGGTTTCCGGCAGGAAGGCCAGCAACTGCCAAGGTTTTTATTGGATCCCAGTGAAAGGAATTTCGAGTCTCATGCTTGTTGTCTTTCCCTGTGCCTGCAGTGGAGAAGGAGCACTGTTACACCCAAATGAGAGCAAGGGGTACCGGGTTTGGCACTGCACATCCTTGATATGTGGCTCAGGACGGGATTCCATGTGGTCTCCTTGCAGGAGGTGTTGGAAGGGGCTGGAGGGGCTCTGGGGAAGTGTGGAGAGGGGTTGGAAGCACTTGAAAGGACCTGAACTCCGTGGGGCTGAGCCACGTGGGGAGCACTGCTGGAGCTGAGCGGTGATGGGGCCGGGCAGCTCGCATTTGTTATGGGCTTGGACAAAGTTTTGACTGTTCTTGGAGGTAATTTTATAGGGGTTTGAGATTCTGAAGACTGTGTACAGTGGCTTGATTGCTTCAATGTGTGGTGGAAATAGCTCCAGTGGTCCGACCACCCTCAGATGGTGGCAGCAGTGACCAGTATACTCCAGGGCTGAGGGCTGTGCCAAGTCCTGCTTGTGTTCATATATGGGGAGCCCTCAGTTTAATGCTGAGGTTCTCCAGGGCCCTCTCAGCCCTGGAGACTCAGCCCAGGTGACTGCCCTCAGAAAGAGAAAGAAGAGAGGCACCAGGGTTGGGCTTGGAGTGGTGTGAGAAATGGTACATCCTTTGCAAACACTGCAGTTGTTGGGGGTGAGCAGTTCTTTTAGGGCTTGATCTAGTGGCAGAACATTGCTGCGTTACCTACAGAAGGAGGAGGGAGCACCAGTCGTGCTTTCTGCAGAGCATGAAGAGGAGGCAGGGCTCACTGTTTGCTTTGGGGGTCAATGGAGCCTCTTCCTCCCATTGGCCATCACCTGCTCATGCAGGATCTTGGGGCGGATGCTGAACACAAGCAGTTTCCTGCTGCTCCCAACACCAGCTGCGGGGTCCGGGCCCGGCATCCTGCAGCAATGAGCACTGGGAAGTGATTGCTGCAGTGGAAATTTTGCTTAAAAAAGAAAAAGAGTGCAAAGGGGCATGATTGTGACTTGGTGGCAAGCTTGTACCAAGCTCCTGGGGCTGGGTTTGTGCTCTTATAATGATGGGAGTGTGAGGAGTATCTCCTTACACCCACCACCGCAGTGAGATGTATTTATTTAGAGGAAGGAGTAAATTTCTTCTTCCTTCAGGAACTGCTGGTCCTGGAGAGAAACTGCTTTCCTCGAGCAGTCTCTGCCTCCCTTCCATGACCTTCTTCCCCTTCTTCCTGGGGATTTCCCAAAGACTTCGTTGTGTGCTTTTGATGGCTTTTGATTTGGAGCTGCAGTGAGTGGTGTGCATGGAGAAGATGAGCGTGCGGCCGAGAGGGGCTGGGGGAGCGCAGGGGGCAGCAGGGATGTGGGAGGGGGGCAGCAGGAAGGAAAACATTGAACTTAGCATGAAAAGCACTGAGGCAAACAAAGTTAAAAGCAAGCAGGGAGGAGTGCTAACTGCAGAGAAGGGGCCGGGAGGGAGCGAAGTGGTGAAATGACAGTGAAAGTTTGTGCATTGGTTGTAGTGTGAGGCCCTGGGGGCCAGCAGGGCTGTGTGTCCCTGTGTGCAGGAGGGTGGCTACAGGCTGTGTGTGCCTCTGCCTGGGATGCAGTGCTTGTCACTGCGAGTTCACGTCATGGTCCGTATGTACTATGTAAGCGGCGTGGGTGCAGGGCTGCATCTTTCCTCATGGACACACGGAGCTGCATCTCTATCTGTCTCCATGGATGCCCGGGGATGCATCTCCATCTCTCCATAGATGCCCAGGGCTCCATCTGCGTCTCTCCCTCCTGATGCTCGGCGCTCCATCTCTCCCCCTGGACGCGCAGGGCTCCAGCTCTGAGCCTTTTACCCCGGCGCCGCTCTGCCCTCCCGGGGTCCCCGTTCTTCCTCCCCGCTCGGGGCCGGCCGCTGGTGGCCGGGCCGGGGGGAGGAGGAGGAGGAGGCGGCGGCGGGGGGCGGTCCGGGGGAGGCGCCAGGGCTGGCGGCGGAGCGCTGCGAGCGGGGGAGGCGCCGCCGGAGCCGCCCCGGGGCTCGGGGAGCCGGAGCTCCCGGTGCCGGGGCGATGCGGGGGGCGGCGGCGGCGCTGCTCTTAGCGGTGGCGGCGGCGCTGAGCGAGGCGGCGGCGGCGGCGGTGCGGAGCTGTGCGGTGCAGAGCGTGGGCTGTAAGTGCGCAGCGGAGCGGCACAAGGCGAGCGGCCCCGCCGTGCCCCGTCGCCGGGTGCTGTGCAGCGGAGCGGCCCTCCCCGCGCCCCCAGAACCGCGGCTGCTGCCCGACGGCACCGCCACGCTGTGAGTACCGCGCACACGCTTGCCCGCGTCCTCTCGTCCCACGCAGAGCAAACTCTTCCGCCGCTCGTGAGGTCGGCTGCTCTGCCCCGACTATAGCGGTTTTTCTGCTCTGCGGAACGCAGTTCGATGGGGTTTTGCCGTCGTGGAGCCGCCCCGGGACCGCGCCGTCTCTATGGGGTGGAAGTGTGGGTGCGCAGCGTGGACCCGATGTGGAAGTGCAGGAAACGGGCTCCATCCCCGCGCTTCCTTCCGCGATGTTTGCTGCTTGGAGTGCTGGGGGGAGGATGTTTTTGTTTGAAAGCTTTGACTGGAAATATTTGCTCCAGACGGATCTGATGTGCTGTGGAGTTGGGCTCTGTGATGGGGCTGAGCTTCGCTTTGCTCCCTCCGAGCCCACTCGGCCCTGGGCAGGGGAGCTCCGGGCTCTGGGCAGGCGCTGGCAGTGATGTGTGTTTATTTATAACTGCGGCAGGGAGGTTTGAATTAAAGCTGCCTGGGAGGACAGTGACAGCACGGCCGCTGCTGGAAGCAGAATTTTCCCCCATCCCACCAGGACCTTGTCCTGGTTTTGGGGTCCTGCAGGGCACAGGGTGCTCCCGGTCCTGCCCCACTGCTATGTATTCGCTCGTGTGTGGAGGTCCTGTGGCTGCCTGGGGGCAGTTCATGGCTCCCCGCGTGCCCTTCACTGTGCAGAGGCTTCGTTTCAGGGTGGTGATGTTGGCCTGGTGAAAACCCATAAATCCGGAGCGTGTCTGCAAAGCTCATCTGAGCTGTATGGCACTGTGAGCTCTGAAACGCGGTGGTTGCAACTGAGGCGTCCATGGCCCCAAAGCAGCAGCAGCAGTGATGCTCTTGGCCCCATCCCGTGCCGCTGTGCTGGAACTGCACACTGCAGCAGTGCTCTCCCCGTGCTGCTCTGCTCTTTCAGTCCCTGCCCCAGGGCGCTGTGACGTGTCAGCCCATGGCAGGCACCCGCAGGGACTGGGAGAGCATTGTTGAGTTGTATTTGGGAGCAGCGTCCCATTCCTCGCCTGCTCTTGAGCTTCCTTTCGGGGTGACTGTGTGGCAGCATCAGGATGTGACACAATCCCACTCCAACGTGACACGAAACCTACTGGCATAGACAGAAACCTACAAATATGTGGTGACCCTGGGTTCTGCTCTCTCACAGTAAACATGATTTATGCTAAACCCTTTCCAGATGGGACAATCAAAACCAGAGGCTTCAGGTTCACCAGCATCTCCCAGAGCTGCCAGGCATGGTTAAGGCCATGGGGACATCCCTCTGGGGAGCCCACAGCTCCTGCGTGCCCCAGGGACAGCTCGGCCGTGGGGCACTTGGTGTGTTTTGTGCAGAGCCGTGCAGTTCTTTGCCGCAGTGTTGGCCAGGAGCATACATGGGGCTTGGGGATGTGATGTCCGCATGCAACCCGAGCAGACATGCATGTGCTCTCTGCAACCCACCCTGTGCAGTTCCTGCACCTCACCCCTTTGTGCTTTGCTCCCCGCTGTGCTGCTTGCCACACATCCCGCTCCAGAAGGCGTCCATCCTGCTGGGGCTGCGGTTTCCTTGGTGCTGAGCATCTCAGGGCATTGACTGGGGATGTCCCCACAGCACAGCACTGCTGCCGGGGCTCTGCAGCCCTTTGCTAATGGGGCTTTGCAGGCTCCCCGTGTTCACACCCCAATGGAAGAGTGCTGCGTCCCCACCCGCCCCAATCGCCGCGCTGGCCCCGCTGTCACACGGGCAGGAGCCCAAACCTCTTCCAGATGTGGAATCCCAGTGCAGGCCTCATTTCTGCACACAGCTTGATTGCGCCGAAATTACAGATTGTCTGCAGGGAATAGAGGGCTTTGACTTATGACCAATTTCCAGTTCTACTTGAACTCCCCTACGTTTATCCTGGGCCCTGCAGATGGTTTCTTTTGGAAACCTTTTGATATTGATTGGGCAGTTCTTAGGGGGTCCGTGGGTTTTCTCCTTTCCATCCTTGCAGATGGGGGGGACCCTGCAGTGCCGTGGGGCGATGGGGAGGTGACGTCCCCCAGGGCCATCCCTGCACCGCTCCTCTCTGACCACTTTTCCCTCTCTCCGGGGCTCCTTTTTCCTGTGCTGAGGGTTGGAACAATAATTTTCACCATCCGAAATAGCCCGGTGTGACGTGAACCGGTGGCACCGCCCCGGGTTGGGGAGGGAAGGGGGGGTGGGGTGGGGTGTGGAGGGAAGCACCAGGGGCCCCCACTTCGCCCTTCCTACAATCCCCCACCGGCGGCCAAGCGTTGCGCAGGGCACGGCCCTATCTGCACAGAGCATATGCTTTAAATTAATGCACTCGGAGAGCAAAGCATAGCTGTGCTCCCCACCCCCACCATCCTCGCCCCACTATTAACCTCCGCGCTGCGTCCTCCTCCCGCTGCACGCCGGCTGCAGGGAGCGCGGCCGCTGCCTCCTTTTTTGGTCGGGGACATAGGAAGTTTATTGTTCCAGCAGCCCGGGTTCTGGAGCCGTTATTTATCCAAGTGGATTCCAGCACGCTTGAAAAAACAAGTTTGTTTGGTTTTGGGGGATTTTTATTTTATTTATTTTTTTTTTTTCCCTTCACTTTTTGGCTCCTCTTTTTTGAGATGAGGGAAAGAAAAAAGAGAAGGGAACGGGGTTTCTCCATCTCTGCGCCTGCGCTGATGCCTCATGTGTGGCTTCGTGCCATTGGTAATGGGTTTGGGGAAAGGAGGTGGGACCCAATGGGGACCCATCACCCTCTCCTTGTGTTTCCTCTCTGCTGTGCTCTGTCATCCCTGCGTTACCCTTAGGGAATGATCCAGCACTGCTTAATGAACCCAGCGTCAGCCAACAGGTTCCTTGGTGCTGCAGAGCTGTCCCATTTCAGTGGCGTGTCCAGCTCATGGTACTGTGCTTTTCGTGGTGTGCCAAGCTCTGCAGGCAGCCTGGGCATAGGGACCACATCCCCCTGCATCCGTGGCTGCAAGGACCCAGGCAGGGACCCGCTGCCATGGCCGGACCCCTCCTGCAGCCCTATGCATTCAGAGGTTTCTTCATTTCCTGCTGTGAGTGGTGCTAGCAGAGACCCATCACCGCTAATGTGTGGTGCTCCATGGAACCCGGTGGAGCTGCCTGGGAAAAAAGACCAGCAGCCTTTGGTCGCTCATTGGGAGCTTTGTTCCTTGCACAAATTGGTGCATGGGGTCCCAGCTCCGTCAGACTCAGGATGGAGCTTTCTCCCACCCCTGCTCTACCCCCAGCCTGGCTGCAGATCACACAGGATACTGATTTCATCTTGGACCGCCTGAGCTTTGCCTTTTAAGGAGGGGAGTTTTGTTTTTATGGCAGAAGCACAACCGATGTTCCCAGGGGTCAGAAGAACAAAGCATCTCCTGGTGTGGGGGCTCCTTCCTGGGGGCCAGGGTGGGCTGGGGGCCATGTTTCCCAGATGAGTGCAGCCCTGGTTGTAACCCCAGCCAAAGCTGCACCCTTGTGGAGAGCATATGATGGTGGGGACACAGTGGTGAGTGCAACATCCATGGAGCACAGCGTGCTCCGCTGCAGCAGCATCCTGTGGGGGTCTGTAGTGAGGGAACTGGGTGCCATGTGAATGCCATGGGGTTTGGATGGGATGGGGCTGAGCTGCTGCTGGGGTTAGGTTGCAGCCCCCCAGGAGTTCCCAGATCCTGGCTGCGATGTGGGAACTCGGCCAGGGAAACCCGACGTCCACCCCCTGGGACTGGGATGGTGCGGAGCATGTCCTGTCTGCAGCACACAGTTCCCATTCAGCACAGCTGCAGGGACGGCCCGTGTGTAAACAGCCCTGGCACAGCCCTCAATGAGCCCTTTTTTTCCTGCTGCTTGCCCCCGGACGGGGTTCCCGGGGAGCCCTCCCCGCTGCGGTTTCCCTCTGTGCTTCCTGCGGGGTCGGGGCTGTGTGCCACACTAAGCTCCAATGGGGCAGGGACTAAGGGGTCTTCCATGCTGCTCAGTGAAGGTTTGGGGGTTCTTATTGCCTACACATGCAACTCTATGCAGTGATGCCCTAAGCACTGACACTGCCCTCGGGTCCTTCAGCCCATTGCCACCACGGCATGGTGTCCCCACAAGGATGCTTTGTGTCCTATGTCATCTCCCAGCCATGCCACCTTGCCACAGGTCCAGCTATTCCCACTCCCCCAGCCCCATGGATCTTTAGGCATCTCCATCACAGCCCATATAACAGCACCTTCCCTCTCCCCCCATCCCTGTGCTCTCATCCCCACAGGCTGCTGAGCAACAACAAGATCACAGTGCTGCAGAACGGCTCCTTCTTCGGGCTGCGGGCGCTGGAGAAGCTGTGAGTGCATGGGGAGACTGGGGGTGGTGTGGGTTAGGGTACTCCGTGATCCTCTGGGTGTTGGGTTTGTCGCCAGCACCCACAGGCATCCCAGGGTCCCTGGGAGCTGGGTTGGGGCAGAGGCGCTATGGGGGGTGCACTCAGTGGGGGCTGGTATGAAAAGCGACATTGTCCCCACGAACAAAGTCAACTTTCTTATCTCTCCATGAAAGGCATCTCTATGGTGGGAGTGTTAATAAGGGGAGATTTATGGCCCCCATATGGATCTGATCTGTAGGTATGTAGGAGTGGGGATGGGCACACTGAGGGTGTTTTGTTCCCCTTCAAGGGGCTCACTCATTCCTCAGCCCCACAGGGATGGGGTGACACCAGGGCCGGGGGGCTCCAGATGTGGGGACAGCCTGTGGATGCCCATCCCTTTGCAGAAGGGTCCCCGCAGGGCACTGTGCCTGCACCATCATGGCACATGGTGCTAAGGATGTCCTCAATCCTTTGGGGGTGCAGGGACCCCTCCATGGGGCCCATCACAGCACCCATTGGTCCCAGCCCCACTGCCTAGGGGTCTCACTGCTGCTTCCCATGGGCAGTGGGAGGAGCATAGCCTGGATCTCATTAGCTCAAACAAGGAAGTGTTTATGAATATGAAGCTTGCTTGAGTTGTGCAGTGTGCACCTGCCCCAGCCAGCAGAGGCCAGCTGCTCCATGGGGAGTGGGTGTGCAGTGTTGGGTCAGGGCAGGCAATGCAGGGCATGGCATTGCCTTTGGGGCTGTGTGCCTGGTGCATGGAGTTGGGGCTGATGTGAGATTTTTGAAGCCATGAAAATACCCACGGAGCTGTTTTGGGACTCCATTTGAAGCAGAAATTTTGAGGACCCACGTTTCTCCCATGCTGTGGTTGAAGTATGGGGTCACATCCAGGCTCCTGGCACTGAATTCTCATTAACAAGAGGATTCATGAGCCTGGACATGGAGCGGCCTGGGCCAGGGGTGACACCCGGGGGACTGCAGCCCACGGGTGTGGGAGGTCTGCACATCCCCATGCCCTGAGGACCCTGTGTGTGTAGCATGGGGTAGCCTTCACTGAAGCTCAGCTCAGAGCACAGCCATGGGCAGCATCCCCCCGTCCCCCAGCCAGCACGGAGCTGCGCCTGATTGCTTCCGACAGCAGCCCTAATTGTGTGCATCGGGTCGGTCCAGGGCTGCAGCACAGACATGCCCCACAGAGGGGCTGTGCTGGCACCACGAGGACCGCAGGGGCCCCTCGCTTTGAGCTTAGGGCCATGGGGGTTTGGTGTCCCAGAGGGATGCGGTCATTGGGGCTGAGCTGTTTCCAGGGTCCCCAAGACACCCCCAGGAGCCCCGTGCCCACCGCCCCTCAGGGCTGGCAGCTCAGCATCACCACTGATATGTGGCGGCGTAATGAGATTAATGAGTGTGAGCAGGGCCGGTATGCGGCCGCCCTCATTAGCGCAGCCCCAACTGGGAGTGCCATGCCCTCCGCCGGCACCACCACGCTCAGGGGCTGGGACTTGGCCAGGACGGGTCCCTCAACGGCCCCATACAGGACTGTGAGTTTTGGGGTGGCCCCGTGGTGATGGTGGCTCCCGTTAGCTAGGCTGCAGGCACTGTGCTGAAAGGCTCCACTGTGAACGAGCATGGGAGAAAATCATTCTCATGGTAACTCCATCCCATGTGCTGTAGATAGGGCTGGGAGCACAGCTAAAAGCCTTCCTCCATGGGGAAGATCCATGGAGTCCTCCCAAAGGGATGAACGTGCTGCACCAACACGATGAGCAGGGAGGGGGACGTGGAGCAGCTCTGCCGTGCGGTGCTGTGTGCGGAGTTGATCCCGCAGTGTCAGGGCTGTAGGTGTGGGGTCTGTCTGTCTGCCTGTCTGTCCGTCCGTCCGTGCTGCCTGGTGGGGCCAGGCTGCTGTCCCAGGGTGGGTTGTGTTCTGTGACGTGCGTGGGGATGCGGGCGCTGGTCGGGGCGGCTGTGTGTGCAGTGCAGGTGTGCACGGTGCGGGTGAGTGGAGCTGTTCCTTCAGCACCGGTGCTCACCTGAGCCGCCCGTGTACGCCGTGCACACCCACAGCCCTTGCACACCTGTGCACCCTGCCAGCACCCTGGGAGCTGGATGGGTACCACGGACCCATGGGACACCTTTGCTCAGCAGAAGGACGGCAGCTGAGAGCTGTCCCTACGTCCCTATGTCCCTACGGCAGCGGCTGCTGCGTGCCTGGCATGCTTCTGATAAGATACGTGCCTGCAATCAGTGTAATAACCCAATCGAGCTTCCTCCAGGCTGCAAAGCCACTGTGAGGCTGAGCTGACGTTTGCAGTGTGCTCTTATCCCAGTAGCCCTCCTGGGATAAGGCTGCTCTGGAAACAGCTCTGTGGGAGGGGATGGTGGGCAGGGTATGAGTGGGGCCCCGTGGTGTTCCTGGGGTGCCTGGTTCTGTGTGGCTGTGATATGCTGGGAGCGGGGCTGCACTCCCCAGGCTTCCACCTGGCTGGGAGCACCGTGGAGCTGTGCTGATGGAGGGGGCAGGATGCTGGCTGTGTGCCCTGAGCTCTGTGTCTGTCTTCCCGCAGGGACCTGAAGAACAACCTGATCAGCACGGTGCAGCCAGGTGCCTTCCTTGGGCTCCCCGAGCTGAAACGTCTGTAAGTGCCCAGGGTGTGCAGGGCAGCCCGTGGGGACTGGGAACAGCTCAGCATCCCCGGCACTGACAGCCCCTCCACTTCCTTGCAGGGACCTCTCCAACAACCGCATCGGTTGTCTGAGTGCCAGCGTCTTCCAGGGGCTCACCAACCTCCTCCGACTGTAAGCACTGCCGTGAGCTACCCTAGAAGGGTCACCGTGCCCCACACGCTGCACTGGGTGGTGGGGGCTGTAAGTGGGACACACTGGGGGGCTCAGACTCCTGGTCCCCTCCTAAAGGCTTTCATCTCCAGGGTTGGGGATGGGATGGAGATGGGGATGGGGATGCCCAGAGCAGTGGGAGCCCCAGGATTTGAGAGGACTTTAGGTTTTCCAAGTGCATCCCAGTCTCCTCCATGGCTCTGTGCTTCCCTGTCTTACAGCAACATGTCAGGAAACATTTTCTCCAGCCTCCCTCCTGGCGTCTTTGATGAGCTGCCCTCACTGAAAGTCGTGTGAGTTACACCACGTCCGTCCCCATACGCAGACCCTCGCTGAGGCGTGCACAGCTGTGCTACCTCCAGCTGCAGCCTCACCATACAGCTGCTGACCCTTGCAGGGACTTCGCCACCGAATACCTGACGTGTGACTGCAACCTGCGCTGGGTGCTGCCCTGGGCCCGGAACAACTCAGCTCAGATCTCGGAGCGCACGCTGTGTGTGTACCCACGGCACCTGCACACCACCCCGCTGCGCAGCGCACAGGAGAGCCAGCTGCAATGCGGTGAGCAGGGGAGGGGGAGGGGTGTGGGCTGTGCTCCGGGGCTGGGGGGGGGCTCACACTGCATGTGTCCCCCCGCAGTGGGAGCCCCGGAGCTGCACACCCACCACCTCATCCCGTCGCTGCGCCAGGTGGTGTTCCAGGGGGACCGGCTGCCCTTCCAGTGCACAGCCACCTATCTGGACAACAGCACCCAGATCCATTGGTACCACAACCAGCAGCGAGTGTGGGAGGATGAGAGGGCAGGTGTCATTGTGGAGGAGAGCCTCATCCACGACTGCACCTTCATCACCAGGTGGGAGCGGGATGGGATTGGGATGGAGATGGGGATGATGGGGATAGAGATGAGAACAGGGATAGGAATGGGGGTGGGATGGGATGGGGTTATGACTGAACAGGAGTGAGGATGGGAATAGGGATGAGGATGGAGATAGAGGTGGGGATGGGGTGGATATGGGGTGGGGATGGGGTGGATATGGGGTGGGGATGGTGCAGGGCTTGCAGCTTTGCCGGGTACCAAGTGCTGTAGGTGGGATGCAAAGTGTGGGCATTGCTTCTCGGTGCATGTCCCCACTCCAGGGACTGCCCCTCCATGCCAGCATGTCCCCTCTGCCCACAGCGAGCTCATCCTCTCCAACATCCACGTCTCTGCTAATGGTGAGTGGGAGTGCGCCGTCTCCACCTCGCAGGGCAATGTCAGCAAGAAGGTGGAGATTGTGGTGCTGGAGACCTCTGCGTCCTACTGCCCTGCAGAGCGTGTCACCAACAACCGCGGGGACTTCAGGTAGAGACCAGTAGCAGTGTGGCCAAGGGGGAACGTGGCCGTGCGCGGTGCGTGCCGGGCAGGGGTCTGCCTGCAGGGGGGGCCCACAGGTGCCCGATCGTCTGGTTGCAATTAGCAGCCACAGGGAGCGTGAGCGCCTTTGAAAGCCTTCCCGTGCCGGCAGCGCAGCCCGGCTCCAGCAGCAGAGGTGTTGGAATTTCTCTGGCACAAGACGAAAGGCTCTGGGCGTCTGCCGTAACCTCGGCAGGGCTGTTCCAGAATATAAATTACTGCTGCAGTCAATGTGGCTTCGATTAGCGGTGCCCCCCCTGAGTCGAGCAGGATGTGGGATGGGGGGGACGGCGGCTTTGTGGGGAGCATTGCCCCACGGTCACTGTGTGTGCGTGCATCCAGGTGGCCCCGCACGCTGGCCGGCATCACCGCCTTCCAGTCGTGCCTGCAGTACCCCTTTGCCTCGGGGCCAGCAAGTGGGGGCCCGGCAGCAGAGAAGCAAGCGTCCAGGCGTTGTGACCGTGCGGGGCGCTGGGAGGAGGGCGACTACTCCCACTGCCTCTACACCAACGACATCACCCGTGTGCTCTACACCTTTGTGCTGGTGAGCTGGGTGCTCAACCCACACGGGTTGCTGAGGTTGGGCTCAGGCACAGCCGTGACCGTGCCCTGTGGTTGTGCCACCCTACAGATGCCCATCAATGCCTCCAATGCACTGACACTGGCTCACCAGCTGCGCGTCTACACGGCTGAGGCTGCCAACTTCTCAGACATGGTTGATGTCCTCTATGTGGCTCAGATGATCGAGAAGTTTATTGGCTACGTGGACCAGATCAAGCAGGTAACGCTGCTGCTGCTCTCTGCTTTACCCATCCGTGCATGGTGGGTGCTGGGAGGGAAGCGTGAACTGGGGATGCATGAACTGAGCGCAACCTGCAGCCAGCTCTCCTCGCAGCTCACCGACGTGATCGTGGAGATGGCAAGCAACATCATGCTGGTGGATGACCACATCCTCTGGATGTCGCAGAGGGAGGAGAAGGCTTGCACCAGCATCATCCGCTCACTGGAGAAGATTGCTGCACACACCCTCAGCAGCAACTCCCAGCACATGGCAGTGGTGAGTCCGTGCCGGTGGTGGGGGTCCGTCCATGCACGTGGTGGGGGTCTCTACCCATGCTGGGTTGACAGCTGCCTCACTGCTCTGTGCCTGGCAGAACTCGCGCAACATCGCCTTCGAGGCATATGTGGTAAAGCCCGAGAGCTACGTGGGGCTGAGCTGCGTGGCATTCCAGCGTCGGGATGGGGGCCCTCCTGGGCGCACAGCCCTGGCTGAGCAAGCAGCTGAGCCCCAGCCTGACCAGCAGCTGCGGCTGCGCTGCACCACGGGACGCCCCAACATCTCCCTGAGCAGCTTCCACATCAAGGTATGGGTCTGATGGGGGGTGGAGGTTCGAGGGTGTGGCTTGGTCTCACCGGTGACTGTGTGCCCCACAGAACAGCATTGCCCTGGCCTCCATCCAGCTGCCGCCCAGCCTCTTTGCCAGCCCCGTCCCACCCACCCCGCTGGCTGACTGTAAGCTGCAGCTGCTGGTGTTCCGCAATGGGAAGCTCTTCTGCAGTACAGGGAACTCCTCACGTCTAGCAGACGACGGCAAGCGGCGCAGCGTGGCCACGCCGGTCATCTACGCAGGGACATGTAAGGGCTGTGTGCCAGCAGGGCTGCCTTTCTATGGAGATGAGAGCTCCTGGCGGTGTTCTCCCCTGCAGAGCAAAGCCATTTCTTTGGGCTGTGCTGCTGAAGGGGAAATGTTGTTTTGGGGGGGGTCCCCCTGACTCACCAGCTCTCTCCATCCCTGCAGATGGCTGCAGTGTAGGGAACCTGACGGAGCCGGTGGCCGTGTCGCTGCGACACCCCGGGGAGGGCGCAGACCCCGTGGCAGCCTACTGGAACTTTGAGGTGCTGGGGGGAATGGGGGGCTGGAGCGCCGAGGGCTGCCAGCTGGCTGCCCGTGAGCCCAACGTCACCTCCCTGCACTGCCGGCACCTCAGCAACGTGGCTGTGCTCATGGTAAATGGGGCAGCAGGGCGGGGGGTGAGCACTGGGGCCATGCAGAGGTGTAGGATGTGTGGTTCTGCAGGCTGTGGGGTTATGGAATAGGGTCTGACGGGCTGTATGGTGCCGTGCAGGAGCTGAGCGGGTTCCCCAGTGAGGCACGAGGTCCGGTGGAGGTGCTGCACCCAGCCATGTACACCTGCACAGCGGTGCTGCTGCTCTGCCTCTTCACCACCATCATCACATACATTGTCCACCACGGGTGAGCATCATGGGGTGGCCTTGGCCATGGGTGAAGGTATGGCTGGAAGGGTAGCCAGGCGGGGACAGCCCAAGCCAGGCAACTCACCGCTCCCTTCTTCTCTCTCTCCAGCACCATTCACATCACGCGGAAGTGCTGGCACATGCTCCTTAACCTCTGCTTCCACATGGCCATGACATCAGCAGTGTTTGCAGGAGGCATCACCCTCACCGGGTACCTGGTCGTCTGCCAAGCGGTGGGTGCCACTGCTGCAATGGGGACCCCAGCTGGGGCCTTCCTCCAAGCGGAACAGTCGAGCCTCGCTCAGCTGCATCACCCCTGTGCTGACCACGTCATCTTGTCCCACAGGTCGGCATCATTTTGCACTACTCCTCCCTGTCCACACTGCTGTGGATGGTGGTGAAAGCCCGTGTCCTCTACAAGGAGGCGACCTGGAAAGCACCTCGGCAGCCGGATGGGGATTCGGCACCGCCAGCCCCTCGGCCCATGTTACGGTACTGCCATCCCATGCCCAGGACTCCTCACTGGGTCCTCTCCATCAGGAAGTGCACCCAGCAGCATGGCATAATTTGGTGTGCTCTGACCCAGCACCATGGCACGCTTTTGGCGTGCTCTCTCTTTGTAGGTTCTATCTGATTGCTGGTGGGATCCCTCTCATCATCTGCGGCATCACAGCGGCTGTCAACATCCACAACTACCACGACAACAACCCTTAGTAAGTGTCCTGCTGCCTTCCTCAGCGTGGGCAAGGGGAAAGGAAGCCAGCAGTGCTGGGAATCCAGGGAAATGCTGGTGGAATCCATTCCAGGAACTGTGCATTGACAAGCCATGCATAAGCCATGGAGGCAGGACATTGGGCATGTCCAGGCACCAAGGTGCCCCAAGGCTGAAGCCATGCTGACCGAATCCTTTTCCTTTTCCCTGCAGCTGCTGGCTGGTGTGGAGGCCCAGCCTGGGCGCCTTCTACGTGCCAGTGGCCTTCATCCTGCTGGTCACCTGGCTGTACCTGCTCTGTGCCGGGCTCAGCCTGCAGTGCCACGCTCCCCGTGGGAAGGAGCCCCCGGAGCTGCCAGGCACACCGCCGAGGCTGGGGGCCAACGGGGAGCTGCTGACAGACTCAGGCTCCATCTCAGTGACGCTGCATTCGGGGACGCATTGCCCAGAGGTGGATGGTGTGTACTCACTGCAGGCACAGCTCTGGGCGCTGCTGGCTGTGCACGCCATGTATGTGGCCTTATGGACGTTTGGAGCCATGGCCGTGTCCCAGCGTGGAGACCTCAACGTTGTGTTCAGTTGCCTCTACGGGGTGACGGCCGTGGCGCTGGGACTCTTCATCTTCATCCATCACTGCGTCCGCCGTCGGGACGTGCTGGGTTCGTGGTTCTCCTGCTGCCCATCCTACCGCTCTGCGCTGCCCATGCAGCCCTACAGCCACCCCGGCACGGCGGCGGTGGAGGACGGCTCACAGATGTTCATCGGCTGCGACCCCGAAGCCGCCCGCAGTGCCACGTCTTCCTCCTCGCCCAGCAGCACGGGCTCAGCCGCCGGCCGCTGCAAGCTGACCAACCTGCGGGCGGCACAGAGCCAGGCTGAGGGGCCGGAGCACGGCGATGGGAGGAGCGCCGGGGCGGGGAGACACACCAACAACCACCGCAGGAACCACAAGAGCAGAACTAAGCAGCACCGCGAGGGGAAGCACCACCGCTTGAAGGTACTGCGGGGCCCATCCTCCGAGCAGAGCGAGAGCGGCAGCGTGCACAACAGCCACTCCGAGAGCTACCACAGCAGCAGGAACAGCCCCATGAACAACTGCGCTGCCCCTCGGGCTGTGGGCCCCCAGGATGGGGAAATGGCACCCAGCCAGTCAGAGGGCAGCGACGGCTTTCTGGAGGCGCGGCGGCGGAGCAGAGACAACGTGAGGCAGGTGGAGAGGGAGGCGAAACGGCGCTCCTACCCCCTGAACGTGGGCAGCCACAACGGAGGGCTGAAGGGCAGCAAGTATGATGTCAACCTGGCCGGTGCTGACAGCGGGGCAGGGATGAGGAGCGGGCTCTGGAAGAGCGAAACCACGGTGTGAGGGATGGGGAAGGAGCAGAAGGCCACAGTGCTGCAGCACATCCTCCTTGGCCGGAGGTTCTGCACGGAGGAGGCACACAACCCTCACAGAGCTGAGAGGCTGTGAGCGTGGCCGAGTGCACTACATGGGGCCTCATCCCCGCAGGACGGGCGTCACAGCCTCCCCAGACTGCAGCACTGAGAGGCGGAGGTGAAAGGCAACCATTGCTCCTCAGCAGCATGAATTGCAGCCACGCTTCCGTCACTCCCGCACGTCACTTCAGACTGATCCTAAAATGCTATTTTATAATATACAAAGGAAACAAATGTCTATTTTTCAAATCTCTATATTGTTGAATGTATATATGTATAGACTGATGCAAGTGCCTCCACCTTACCAGCAGTGTTCTCTCACAGCCACGACTGCGATACTCCCAAAGATGGAGGCATGTTGTGCGGATGCTTGGGTGGCCCCAAATGAGCTTTTTTCTGAAAGAGTCTCAGCTTGAAGTGTTATGAAATGCAAACGTTGTTATCTTAAAAGACAGCATTAAGCCCTGAGGGTTACTCAGTTGCCAAAGCAAAAGCCATATTGCCAAGCAAGCACAAGGTAAGAGAAGGCACTGCTCCGAGAAACTGTCTGCACTCTGTGGATGTCAGACACTAAAAGCACCCGCAGGAAAACGCTCCCAAACCCTCCCAGGTGTAACCTATGCAAACGGGTGGAGCAGCAGCACTGCTCTGCCTGAGATGAACACGGGTTGTCCATCTCCTCCAGGAACCAAAGAGCCCAGTTGGGCGCAGACACCAAAGCAGGTCCTCGTCTTTAACCCACGTGTGCACACAGAACGCCAGCAGTGCTGCGCTGGGCCACCTCCTGTCCCTCCAGCGTGGGCTCCCCCTCAGAGTGGGATGCTCCTGGAGAGTGAGAGGACGACGCCCGCAGTGCTGTCAGGGCCCTTCCTACGGACTGCAGTATGTTCAAAGGGCTGGAACTTGGCTAAGCACTTATTTTTTCCCCATTTATAAACAAGTCCCCCTTTTTACTAGCAGGCAAAAAGTCAGACTCGCTGCAGGCTGTAGGAGGCTCTAGGAGCACTCCCAGGTCTCAATTAAAGGAGAACGAGAGGAGTGTTATCTGTGCTGTTTTAAGCCTCAGTTTTCTCATGTGTACAAATGGGTTTAATGATTTACCTACCTCCCATGGGGTCCCGGGGAGCAGCAAAGGACTGCAGTGCTGGGAAGCATTCAGGCCAGCCCTCTGCTACACCACGGCCAAGGGATCCAGGAGTTAGCAGAGCAAATAGCACTTAGTGGCAGATTTTTCTCCCCTTCAGAATCCAACTCCTCTCCCTTTGGAAGCCCCTCATCCTGCAGGGCTGGAGTTCACTGGCTTTGCTGCAGCTCTGCTATCCCTGGGCTGCCAGACTTCCCTGACCAACAGCCTGCTTAACACCACGTTTATTGTGCCTGGTATTTAATGCAATTTCAATCCTTATGTCAATACTGCAGCCCACACAGTCTTGCTGATGCTGAGTTGTTATATATGCTTGCTGCACTGTGACAGTATTATATAAAAAGCTTGGTATTATTAATTACAACTTTTTTTTTTTTGGTATGTTTACATTACAAGCAAATGACAGATCAACAGAGAGCTTCTTGCAATATACGTGGGGGAGGGAGGGGAAAATATGCCAAAGAAATGTCTTTAAAGGGGTCTTTTTGCATTTTTATATAAATAGAATCCTTCTAGCAGATACGTTTTGTTTAATATATTAAAGATTTGCAAATCTGCCAAATGAACTGTTATTTCTCACAGACTTTGCATCCAAACACGACAGCCCGTTAGGCAGACAGAGGTCACTGCTTCACGGTGTCCAAAATGAACAGCCAGCAGCGCTGTGTCTGCATCCTCCAGTGCTGTGCTCCCACACCCCAGTGCTCTCCCTTTGCTGCAGAACCCCAGCGGTTTCCCAGTGCCAGCCCAGCTGACTCTGGGGCAGCTGAAACCATTCCTGGCACCTCTACTCTATTTACTTCTAATTAAAATGACCCATTTTGGTCCAGTGAAAGAAGCCATCGCCCTCTCGTCCCCCCCACCCCATTTCCTCAGATGACTGTCCCTGCAGCATGCAATGACTCTTTAACCATCAGGATTTGTGCTTTTGGCTCCAGTCTCTGGTGTTCCAGCGGTGTTGTTCCAGTGATGCTCATTTTCACTGCCACACTTTGGCCCTCCTGAATGCCCGGATCTCCTCCGGGCCCCTGAGGTACTGCTCTATTTCACTGTCAGAGATGGGCTCATCTCCAGTGACGGCAGCATCCGAAGCACTCAAGGCTGCAGTGCGCAGCCTCTTCCTTGGATGGAGGAGGCAGGGTGGCAGTAAGGGCCTCCGGCTGTGCTCAGCCTTCTGTTTCACTTCCGAGGGATGGCTCTTGTCTGGTGCTGTCCCCATTGCTGCTGGAGGATTGCTAGAGGAGTCCTCGGCCTGGGCTGCCCTCTGCTGCTCCTCCACATCCACCACACAGAAGGCGTTTTTCAGCAGGAAGATCCGGTGCTGCAGCAGATCCCCGATGTATTTGACCACCGTCTTCTTGTTCAAGTTAAGCACCTTCAGCCAAGCAAGCTCGGCTGCCATCCTCAGGAGGACGTCGTAAAGCTCCTTCAGCCTCAGGCGTGCTGGGGGGGGCAGGTCCACACCTGCTGCCTTGCAGAACTGCGTGAACGTGCAGGTGAGGCGGGCAGAGGGCTGCAGTGACTGCCAGGACAGGAAGGCTGCAGCTGTGACGATGGGGATGGGGTGCCGGCCTGTCACCAGCCACGTCTCACTGGCCAGCTCCACCACCTGCATGGTCCGGGCAAGCATCGTCTCTTTGTCCTCCACAAACAGGACAGGGATGTCCTCTGTGTGCTTGAACAGCCGGAAACTGGAAGAGAAGAAAACCCACTGTTAGCACCAGGAACAGCGTCAGGACCTGGCTACAGCAACACAGCTCAGACTGGGAGGGATTTCTGCCCTCAGCCTCCAACACTGGCTACAGCTCGCTGATACTCCACCATATCAGCAGCCACTGATGCAGTCATCTGTCTAAATAAACACGGAGAAGATCGCAGCAAGGTCCTTAAAGGCAAACACACCCTGCTCTCGAGCTAAGCTGTAGCTCACCATGCCTAAGTCCTGCACTGCCCACTCTCCAAACAGCTTTCCACAGCGACTGCATTCTGGAAGCTTCTGAACAAACTGGTGTTGCACACAGAGCACCGCACGGGCCATGATGGATGGCCGTTACCTGTTAAGGTGTGTCTTCACCAGATCTGCAAGGCTCAGCGCCGGCACTGAGATCCCGAGCTCCTTCTGAAGGCTCAGGTAGACGCTGGTGACCAATTCCTGCTTTGCATAGAGGAGGGAGCAGATCGTTCCCAGCGTCAGCGGCCAGTTGTGCTGCCGACAGGTTGCCAGCACGCAGCAGCCCACCAGGAGCTCCTTCTTCTCCAGGCTGACCAGGTGGAAGGAGGGGTGCTGCAGCGCTCTCTGGAAGTAGGAGACGGCCGTTCCCTCAAACACCGACGGGAGCCGAAGAACCTTACAGAGATCCTGGACCCGTCTGATCCCTGAGAAAAGACACTGCCCTTAAGGATCAGCTCGTGCAGCTCCTTACGCCGTTATCTCACAGGGACGTTACCACATAGGCAGAACTAACAACTCCTTCTTTCATGTTCTACTGTCAGCTCCCAAAAGCTTTTTACCATTTCAGAGAGCCTCAGAGATGCATTAGAATTAAAGCAAAGCAGAAATGACACGAGGGATGGAAGTGTGCCCTGTGAGCACGAGGACTGTGCAGCTGGGGGAGGGAAGGCTCTGGGCAGACCTGAGAGCGGCCTTTCGGTATCCAAGGGGCTGTAAGGAAGAAGGGGGCAGACCCTTCAGCAGAGCCTGCTGTGACGGGGCAAGGGGGACGGTTTCAAACTGAACGACTTAGGCTGGATATGAGGAAGGAGCTGTTTGCAATAAGGGTGGTGATGCACCGGCACTGGTCGTCCAGAGAGATGCAGCCCGGAGACACCCAAGGTCGGGATGTCCGCCCTTACCTCGCTGCTCGCAGCGGTTCAGCTGCTCCTTCTGCCCGGTGCTCTGCGAATAGGCCACCTCTGAAAGAAACAGCAGCAGTCAGGGCCGAGAGCACCACGGCGGCGCGGAGAGCCCGCGGCACAGCCCTCACCTCGCAGCTGCCCCTCGTCGCTGTAGGTGGTAGTGAGCAGCCCCTCGGCCAGCACGCAGCCGCACGCGGCGCACACCAACTGCTGCTGCGCGTAGTGCGCGTCCTCCAGCAGCGCCTCGGAGCCGCACTCGGGGCAGCGGCCGCGAGCCGCCATTACGACCCACGCAGGGGGCGCACCGGCCTCAGCCAATCACGGCGCCGCGCGGTGCACCCCGCGCACGATCCGGGCGGAGCGCCGTTCCCGAGCGCTGCGTTCCGGCTCCGCGCGTTCCGCCCCCGCTGAGCAGCGCCGTCCTTGCGGCTCTCCGCGGAACTGCGGGTGATTTTGCTCCCGGCCGAGGACCTTTCGCACATTTTCTGCTCACAGAAACTCTCGGTTCCGTGATGAGCTCGCCCAGCAGGTTTCCCCACCCGTCAGGTGTTTACATCACGAGCAGCCGGCAGGGATGAAAGCAGCACAAAGGACCTGCAGGGCGAGGACGTTCAGCCCGAGTTCATCACGAGGAGCAGCAGAGCTCTGCCCGCAGCGGCACAGGCTGTAGGTTTGCAGGTCACAGTTGGGCAACCACCACCTTTTCAACCTGTTCTTCATGGGTACAGCATGCTTCAAAGTCCCCTCTGCCCCACAGCTGCCAGGTTGGAAGGAGACAGAACGTACCCAGCATCCCACACCTCCATTAGGAGATGTTATCCAGCAATCAGGTGACTCTGACCATCACAAACCTGTTCAGGAAGGGCCCGTGGAGCAGCACTCAGACATCCACAGCCTCTCCCTCTGACAGAACTATGCTAAGAAAAAAAAACACAGCGCTGAGAACATTGGAATTAAGGTACTTTTTATTGTAGTGTTCCACAAAACCAAAGGGCATTTAAAAACAAACAGTACCCACGATACAGACCATATAAACAGGGAAAAAAATCTATTTAGGTCCTTCTGTAATCAAGGAATAAAACGCACCCGATTCTTAAGCCCCTTAAAATCAAGGTGAGCACCCCTTACACCAAAAGAAAGGCTTTAAAACAGCATTGCTGACCAAAGATGGAGGTACGAGGTTTGTGCCACGTTCTCACAGCTGTGGAATGGAAGTGTGGCTCATCCAGGAGCGCTGCCTGCAGCATCACCTGTCACCACAGGAGACAACCCACGGTGCAAAGGCCATAAGCACATCAGGCCTTCCTCAGCCCGTGTCCAGTGATGGCTACCAACAGCAGCATCTGTGATTCGGAATTGCTACAACGTTCGAAGGCACTACTGGTTTTCTGACTCTCTAAACCAGAAAAATCAGAGAGTAGTGGAATAAAGCCTAGAAGACAAGTTTATCCATGAGGTATAGGGAACCACTTCTTTCCAGAGATCCGCGGGGAGGAAGCAAAGCACTCCTCCATCCCATTGCTGTTTCAAGGCACGGGGAGCAGCATCCATTCCCAGCAACACCAAGCATTGCCACCCAAAGCACCGCCTGGAGCTGAAGGTACTGCTCAGAACTTCTGCATCTCAGAGCCATCTTTCACAGAAGAGGGTACAGATAAGTACCACCCGAAGTCTTCAGAGACTCTTAAAGACACTTAAAGCAAAAGGTTTTCTTCAACTTGAGCTTCTCACGCAGGAGAGCTGTTAGGAGAGCTTTGATTACGAGGGCAGACTTCAGCAGCCCGCCCAATTACAGTAAGAAAACATGATTAACAGCATGCTTTGAGTTTTCCAATCAATGCGTACATCTCTAGGATAATATATTAACTACTTTTCACTACAAAAATACAGTATTTATTTGAGAAGTCTCCAGTAATTTTTAGTGTTTTATGAAAATAGTAAGATTATTAAGACTGCTAAGAGGTTAATCATTAATCCCTCAATAAAGTGCTTTGCTGTAGGAAAACTGTGTTAGAAACTCCTTTCAGGCTATGTCAGGAGTGACCTAATTAATAGATTACCTCAAGCACGGAAGGCGGGAGCACTCGCTGTGTTCCTCTGCCACACACTCGTTTGGTATTTCAGCTTTCTTCCAAAGCATTCACAGACTCTGGTAAACTTCAGAGCTGCAAATAAATCCGGCTTGTTGACCTCTGACAAGAGATCACCACAAAACATAGAGGCATGTTTAACTTTCAGTGGAGAAAGCCTGCTGTAGTGGCTGCTTCAGAGCCCTGTGCTGCTATTCCTCTGTCTGAGGTGACGGTGAGAAGCACCTGTCTCTACTGAGCTGCAAAGAAGCTACAAATTAAGGAATATTTGATTGTCTTGCAAAGCCAGCAACATGAAATCTTCATTCCTTTCTGAGCTCAAGTCATAAAGAACACAACCGGATCTGAGTGCTGATACTCTGACTGCTCCCATCCCAGGGGGAGAGCAGAATTTGCTTCCTTTTGTACACTGAATATGAAGAAAGAGATGAGTTTTAAGCCTGATCGCCCTTGAAGGCTGCTCCAAGGTAAGCTCCAAAATTCAAGGCACTTACATGGAATGAACTGCGATGGTACGACACCAAAATTATCACAGAACTTCCATACAAGAGCCACAGGCCATGCACGTGTACAGTGAAATCCACGCCAATTCAGGACTACTGGGCAGAATCCAGGTGTGTTTGTACCTTTTTGTCTTCCCTGTTCAAACTACCTTTGAATCAGGAATTTAAGTCCAGAGGAGAAAAGCTTCCAACACAACGTACCGTCAGCCCAAATCCGTTGCTACTCCTTATTCCTATGGTAGACAAATGTCCCATGACATCTGTGTTTAAAACCCTGTAAACCTTCCCCTTGGAGAACTGCTTTGCTTATATTGTATCGCTAATTTCACTTTGCTTCTTCCTTTCCAATCTGAGGTTTAACTTGCACACCGTTTCAGGGCATTCATTGCTTTTAAAATACAGCCCACACAGCTCTGTTCTGAAGCGTTCATCTTCGGACTCCTCCAGCGTAGTTGTCAAAAGAGAAAAGTAAAAGCAATCAAATCCTCAAGCTCTACTGTAAGAGATTTTATATTGCACTACAACTTCAGATGCAGACGGACGAATAACTGATCTATCAAAGCTGCTAAAAAACAACAATGAAAAATCTTCATCAAAGGATCAGCAGCGCTTTGCCGGCAAGGAAAACACACAAAACAACAGCAAACCCTTCATCCTTCCTATCGCAATCAGACTTTGGATTAAATGCCTGAACAAATCTTCCCAAATAATGGAAAAAAGACCAAAAAAAAATAAATATGGTAAATGACTCTACTTCTGGGCTCCATATACAGGAGCTGATGTAAGCACTACTCCAACCGATGGCTGCCAGAAACAGAAAAGAGCTCATTGTCTGCAGGCAGCACAGCGGTACCACCTACTTCACGTTGTCTCCTTATTAATCAAACTCTGCTGGCAGGACCTCAGCCCTTTGTTCGACGTCCAGGGAGCTCCTACATCTTTCCAGCTTTTCTGTTTCCAGAAGTTGAAACACGAAGAATGTTTGGGGTTTCTTCCATGACTCTGACAAGCAAGTTATCGATGTAGTCTTCGAGCTCACGCACCTGGAGATCCTTCTTGATGATTGTATCCTTCTGTTTCAGGACCAGCTGGATCAGCTCATCATGTGTGAGCTGAGCATAAGCATAGGCAGGATCCGAAGGATTGTATTTCTGCAAAAGAAAGGCAGGGTCGTCTCACACAAGGGCACTGCAGACAAGAACTGAATGCTCTCTGGGAGATGGTTTGGAGCTCAGGCAGCAAGGAACTGCTTTACATGTCCATCTGCCAACACGCAGCTGCTCCTCAGAAGTATTACCGTGCTTCCCACCTTTGCAGAGGTACATTCAATCTAGATGGCATTTTGGGATGCTGCTCATTAAAGCTTTATGACTGCACAGAACCAAAACGTGCTGAAAACCTGGGAGGTCAAATTCAGGTTAAACAGCACAAACCCTCACGTGGGCCTGAGGCATTTCAGCCTTCTTCAGATTACCACCACAAACACACAGCACAGCACGGTTTGTATGAAAACTCTGCCTTGAACTCTTAAACTTGACAATACTTCAACATGTCAGTTTATACTATTTAAAAAAAAACTTTCTTCTTTTCCACTTGTACCAGAAGGAGGCACTGCAGGATTAGCTTTAGAGGCCTCTTGAGACCAAGATTATCAAATAAAATAACCCACACTTTAAATCTGAGTGCTTAAACAAGCTGCACAGCGACGCTTTTAGGAAGCAGAGGATATTAACACATTACAAGGCAGCAGCCACGCCAAGGATACCTTTTCCCCATCTTTATGATCCACAAACTTACTTCAGGGCAAAAAGAAGCTTTGCAGACTAATGATGTTTGCATATCAACAGTGACTAATTTGCTCAATCTTTCCTGCTGATCCAAGTTATGCAGCTCCTGCATGTCACAAGCAGGACCAGGCACCGGGGCAGCACAGCAGCGTCACTCAGAGCTGCAGCTCTGAAAGTCCTGCTCACCTCTGGGCAGTCAGGCAGCAGCCCTCCATCCCCTCCACTCAGCAACCCCTGCACGAACAGGAGGCTCTGATGCTATAACTGATGGGTTGCAAGAAAATAATAAAGAATGCCCCCACCTCTGAGAAAGGACAGAAGGAAACTGCACATTCCCCATGGTCTGAGCACAAGCACAGTTCTGCTGCGTGGGATACACAACAGGAGACACAATCCTAAGCAAAGTACAGGAATTGAGTTTGAAGTGCTGCTCTCCACCCTACCTTCATGTTCAACTCCAGCAGCTTCTCATTCATAGCGCTGATGCCATTCAGGTCTTTGCTTTGGGTTTTATTTGCTGTGGTATTCATGGGCTTCACAGGATGAAGTCTGTAACATTACAAAGGGCTCGTGTCATTCAAGCAGTACGCATGACACTGGCACTACATCTTCAGAGTGAAAACAAATACAGTGAAAACTTGGGGGAAAGTCCTGCTCTGCGCTCCCTCCCACCCCAGAGGTAAAAGATTCAACTTTGGGAAGATAAGGCATCTCTGCCTCAGCTACAGGCTTCTCTACGTGCACTCCAGTTCTTTCTACTGTCTTTACTGACTTAAGGCATTGGAGACAAAGAAGGAGTAACAAGGGAAATATATCCTGAACGATGTCACAAAGGAAAAGCAAGGTCAGTCCACAGGAGAAGGCAGTAATACCAGCAGTTATTGCCATCTTTTGTGCACCAGTATATGAGTTCTTAATGAGAGCATATTTGTGGTTCTTGCAAAATACCAAATGCTTCTGCTATCCTGGGACACACAGGTAGTGCAACTTATCTGATGTGATTTTGTGCCAGGAAGTGTCAAAAGGTGTTTTAATTGCTCAAGATTCGTGGTGCTGGTTCTAATAGAGCAAGAAAAGGCAAAGCTCACATCAAAGGCAAGGCTCTCAGCACTGAGATACCTTCGATGCAGTTCCCATGTTCTCTCACCTGTGCTTAGGAGACATGGTTTCACCACTCTGCTCAGTTTGGTTAGGGTACGTTTCAGAGGGTGAAACCCATGCCTGAAGAAGCTTCTTCTTGCCAGAATTTCCTGCTTTATCTGCGAAGCCCTCTGCTGTTGGCTTTTTCGGAGACTCTGCTCTCTGACTTGGGGTGTCAGAGGAGAGGGAGCGAGAGGAGGAGCAGGGCTGGGAAGAACACGACAGGGAGGAAGAGGAAACAGAAGGCTCAAAGAAGTCGCTCTCTGCATGCTCCCCAACACCAGTGCCTATTATTTGTTGCTCAAAACGACGACTGTGCTCACTGGAATGAGACGTCATACCTGAGTCAGGTGCCTGCTTACTGACTCCATGGCCGTGCCCTCCTGCAGGCAGCACGGGCACAGCACTTCCTCCTCCTGCAGACAGAGTTACTCCGCCTGCAGCAGAGCTATCAGAGCTCTCCTGCTGGTTCTCATGCAAAGGCGTTCTACCTACAGGCTCTGAAATGTTCTGATCATCTGCAGCAACGCCGTGGTTCTCCTGACAGTCATCCTGCAGCTCATCATCAGAGCCTGCCTCAGGAATAGCAGGAAGGGCAGCCAGCCTCACGCCGTGATCTCCGGTAACTGAAAGGGCAGACTTCAGATTTGTAAGAGAATCAAACAAATCCTCGTCCCCTTCTTTTCTCACACATCTGCTACTGCTGTCAGCTCGGAGCTTTACTGGTGGAATGAGAGCTGTCACTGAGCCATTCTCGGGGAGGCACCCACCAGCACCAGGGGCTTTCTCATTCTGTAAAGCAAGGCCAGATGCAGAGCCCTCGCCCTCACCTGAAGGCCCAACACTTAACTCATCAGCCTGAGAAACTGGGGGGCGTTTCTGCATTAAAGACACCCGTGGTGCAGGCTGTGGTGTGACAGTCCCCTCCCTGCCAGCCCTCCCTGCAGCAGCTTCCTCAGGAGGCTGTGTGTGAGCACCCAGGGCTGGGTTCACAGATCCTACTGGACATGTCTCATTTGTTCCAGGAGGAGCTTCCTGGGGCTCCGATGTGGGTGAATGCTCTTCCCTCCTCTTTTCACTCCACATCTCTTGCTTCTCTTTGAGCTCACTCTCAGAGGAAGGCGGCTGCTCAGCACTGTTCTCTGCGAAGAGCACTAACTTGCCTCTATTTAAAGTGCCCACCTGCACCTGTACAGAATCACATTGATTCTTTGGAGCCACACCAGGGCCGACAGAAGGAGTGCCAGGAGGGCTTGCATTTACATTACGAGTTGAAGCCACAGTCGAAGAGCTCCCTGAAGCAGCGACAGCAGAGTAGCTCAGATCAGCAGAAAGTCCTGCTGAGGAATTGTCTCCATCACCAGGAAGGCCAACGGCGGAAGAAGCAGTGACAGCTGTGAGACCTGGCACATCCACCCCCCATCCAGTCTTGGCTATAAACGGATTATTGCCATTAAAATGACCACCAGAATGGAGAGAAGGTGCAGGCAAAGGAGACATGGAAGCATGCGCATCAGAGCCTTCAAGACCCCGGCCCCATTCAGAAGCAAAAGGATTATTGCCACTATGAGAGATCTGCCCTCTGGGAGCAGATGCTGCAAGGTGATGGGATGAAGGGATGGCAGTGTGGTCAGAACCTGGGGCTGGAGCTCCCCTGCCCCAGCTGGGATTAAAGGGGTTCTTGCCACTTAAAAGCTCTGCAGCGAAAGGAGAAGGAAGAGATGCAGAAGTAATGCCCTCAGAGTCTGGTACTTTCCATCCCATTTTAGAAACAAAAGGATTGTTGTCACTACTGATGTGATGCAAAGACAGATAAGCAGGAAGGGAATCAGGTGCAAGAGTAGGAAGAGTGGCTTTGGTTTCCTCCTCTGAAGACACGCCCAGTCTGCAAAAGGGACAAAAAACTCGCATGTCACCTGTGGATGCAACACGAGGCAGCAACAGACAAGCTTCAGCACCAGACTGCACCACTGCCTGACAATGCAGATACATTACACAGCAAGAGAGCCAGGAGCCTATCTAACAGACTCCAGTAAACATGCTTAAATGCTCCTCACAAACACCCGGTCGATGTCAGAATGCTTCTGCTGCCATTTGCACACTCAGATTATTGCCACGTCTGCTTTTCAAGCGCTGCCTCAACTTCTGCATCCCAAGCACTTCCATTAGTAAGACACTTCATGTGCAAGACGTTTAAACAGGAAAAAAAGCACTGAAAACAGAGAGTTAGAGGCAGGCAAAACATAGCCTTATTAGCAAGACAAATGTATTTACACACACATATATACACAGATACACATATATATGAAGTCACGTATGCACAACCAGACATAAGAAGGAGCAGAATTTCCGAAAAAGCCTTGAGTACAAATGCCACAGGTGTACTTGCTGTTGCTGTGAACAATGTCAAAAGCAGAAGGGCTCCAAGGTTAACTCTTTTGAGCAGCAAATACCACAGAAGGGAGAAGCAGAGATGTTAGAACTGATATTTCAGCCCTCGGATATGTTCCAAGCCACACAGCTCTGACAGAAGAATGTTAGTTTCTGCAAAAATAGCCAGCAAGAAACTTACCCCAGAATCTGAAAAGATGCTTGCACTCAGAGAACTGCTATTTTGGCATCACTTACAGGTAATATCCCTATATCAATCTATTTTTTTCATATTGAAAAACTAATCAAAATGATTGTGACCAATGCCTGGCTCCAAGCCCTCAGGGATCCCCCTCCCCCTGAACAGCACGCTGGCTCCTGCATGCAGCACATCAAGCTCAGAAGCGCTGCTCTGTGGTAGGAAGCACCCTAACTAAACCTACAGCCACTGCGTGTCACTATTTATGTCAGCATCTGAAGCAAAAGCCACTGACCTGGGTTTGACAGCTTTGGTCTTTGCTGGTGCAGCTGCTTTTTCAGGCTTCCTTTCTTCCTCAAAAGGGTTGAGCGGCTGCTTACTTGTGAAGGCTTCTGGCTGACTGTCTTCTGAAGGATTTCCTCTGCTTAAATCTGTTGGAGGTTCAAGACATTTGGCCTCCTGTTCACTTTTCTCTTCTGCAGTTTTGTTCTCCTCTTCCTTCCGAGTTCTGTCTGGAATACTTTCAGCATCACTGATTTTGGCTGCTTCCTTCTTCCCCGTGACCAGGGAAAGCAAGGCAGGCTTTTTCTGGTCCGTTTTTTTGGTCTCTTTGGTAACCTCAGCACTCACAGGAACGCTGGTTTCCACATATTCCTCACTGTTCAGCAATTTGTACGATGGCAAAGACAGAGCTTTAAACGTCTCCAAGGACGCAGACCCAGACAAAGCATTGCTGGGAGACGTTCTTCCCATCTCCTCAGGTCCTTTAGTAGACCTGGAAGAGAGGTTCTCTTCTGAAGCAGAGACCTGCTTCTTCCTGAAGTTACGAGGAGAGGGGGAAGAAGCTGGAGTGCTGTCCTTCAGGGTGTTCTCTTCCATATAAACGTGACTGCCATTGATACACAAACTGGATTTGGAAACTGGATCGTTTTTAGATTTAAGGCCACTAAATAAAGAGAGCCCTTCTTTCTTGGTGTTGCCAGCAGTTGGTTGGTTTAGCTGCCTACTGTCCAAAGTTGCTGCTTTACGATGTTTAAATACAGAAGGAGAGGACTCCTCATCTAGAGCAATTTCAAAGGTTCCTGGAAAAAAAATAAATGGGGAGAAATTCAAGATTTCTCTGATGCTGTTAACTCGTTAACTGATCACAGCAACAATGTGAGTGTGACTAGACTGGCCACGTCCACATCCTCTGGGTCCCTTAATGCTGTCAGCCCTCTGCACACTGAGCTTTTCAGCACCTACAACCACCAGACATTCACTATGGAACCACACCACTGCCATGTGCAGGTTAGGCTTCTATGCCAGCCCAAGGTAAGCTTAGCTGAGAACATCTGCTATCCTCTGTACCTGCAGATGTTCCAGGTCAGGCTGGATGCAGCTCTGAGCACCCTGATGGAGCTGTGGTGCCCCTATTCATTGCAGGGCAGTTGGACCAGCTGGCCTTTAAAGGCCCCTTCCAACTCAAACGCCTCTAGCACAGCCCCATGCATGCAGGCTGCATACTCACGTTCTGAGGTTGGAGAGGTCTCCAAGTCCTCATCATCCCACTGCGGCCGGAAATCCCTGGGCCTGAGCCTGACCTTGGCAGCCACAGGTTGAGGTGCAGGCAGCACCGACATGGACTGCGAGAGGGAAGTCTTCTGCAGGCCGGGTTTGGAAAACAGAGTTTTGAACTTGGACTTCTTCTTTTCCTTCTCAGATGCCTCATCTTCACTATCAGCCGGGGAGTGCGTCGTGCTGGGCACGATGGCTGAGGCTGTGTCAGAGAGCCCACTGCCCCGCTTCCCCTTCAGCTTGTCCTTCAGTTTGCCAAATGGGGAGCGGGCCTTGTCCTTCATGGACAGATCAAACATGCTGGCCGTCATGTTGCTCCTCATGAACTGGATGTCCACCTCGATCTCTCCTCTCTCCTTTTCCTTTTTCCCTGGTTTGGAGCGCAGTTTGTACCACCTGCAAGAACAACGAGATTCCTTTCCTAAACAAGCTCCCCAGACACACCAATAGCTTAACACAGGGGTGCTGGTGTTATAAGAATGCAATAAGCCTACGGTGCAGGGAAAAAAAAAAGCAAAACCTTTAATCTCACAATGACGTCGCTGTCATATGACCCCAGAAACCATGGAAAAACACTTCTGATTGTGAAGAGAAAGTTATTAGTGAAATTTGTCTTTATGTTTGGGTTTAAAAACAATACATGGAATGCACGTTGGTCAGCTCTGCCACTTTTTTTCCTGTACTTTCCTCAGGCTTCCTGAAATTCACAGATTAAGGCTTTGAAGTGGGTGCAAAGGGAGCTGCTGACACTGTACCAGAAAGGTTACGCGCACGCCTCCCACACCCTCATACCTTTCATTCCAGCTCCTTTTCAACAGCTATGGTAATGCTTCTTAAGCTAAAGAACCCCTAATCAACACAGCAAGATCCAAAACAAGCGTTACAGAATGTCTGGGACTTCCACTCAGCTCTGTGAGAGAGCAACTGGGTCAAACCAGGAGATTTGCTACAGGCAGAGCCTTATCCCCTTCTAAAACACAGCACAGAATGGGAACCAAGCTGCAAACCCCGCACCTGCCTGCACTGCACTGGCTCAGTTCCTGCTCCACATGTCCTCCTCAATGACATTCAAAGCACGGTAGTGCCAGCAAAGGGAAGTTATCAGTGCTGCACGCCAATGTATTTGTTTATTTTGTGTCTATTGAGAGAGCTGCAGACGTCCTCCCCACTCCACTGAGGTGATAAGAAGGATGCCTGGAGAACACTGACATTGCCCCCAATGGGCAGAACTCCATCGAGTTCACACTTCAGTACTTCACGGTGCACTGGAAGCAATAGAGGAGAACAAGAAAAAGCAATTTGCTTTGAAGAACAAAACAAAGCAGAAGAGAACGAGTGAAGGCTGTGGGAAGCTGGCACCCCCCCCGGGCACCCCTCTGTGCCCATGTTTGAACCCAGCGAAGCACAGGGCAGATTTCATTCTGCATTGTGTACTTTCCAGGAGCTACCCGTATTTGCACAGGCAAAAGAGAAAAAAAAAAAGGTTTTATTTTAGCTGCAGACAACCAGCATTGTCAGCCACAATGAAACACGAGCAGTGGCTCTGGCCAGCACCCAGGTCACAAGCATCGGGCTCAGCAGCAGCCCCTGACGCTCCGTACCATCACAGCACCTATGTGATGATGGAAGGAACGGGCTTCAAACAGGAAAGCAAGGGCAAAATCAATGCTAATGATGGGGAATACCATCAGTTTTCCCAGGAGCACCGAAGTTGTAGTTTTCCATGATTTTCCCATGGTCCCAACACAAAGAAAGGGGTCCATGCCGACTCGCTGACCTCTGCTGGCTGTAAGCATGAGGCTCTGTGTGTCAACACATTACAGCCTGACACAGCCCCTAATGACAGCTATGTGCTAATGAGGACTTCACAAGCCTTGTTAACAAACACGACCCAGACCTGGCACTGACCAAACCGGTGTGAACAACACAGGAGGAAGGTGACTCAGTGCTGCCTCAAACCACATCACAAAGTGCTGGTGCTGCCCCACGCTCCAGGAACCACCCTGGGGGTTCCATTGCACTGCACTGCTGTGTATGTCCAAAGGTGTAAGTATGACACAGAGCTGCACTGCCTATTAAAGGAGACACCTTCCTGCTCAGCACCTAACAGCCAGCAGCGACATGAGCCCACATAACGCCGAATTATCTGCTCTTACAGGTGATTAAGCTCTGCTAAGCATTCATTAAGACAAATCCATGAGTGCTTGCAGCGCAGTGCCTTCGTTCCCTACCTGAACAACGTGCTGTCAGCACAAAGAGCTTCTCCAGATAACTTCATTGCTCTCAGTGTGACCTGCTGGCGCTCACACGTAAATATTTAAAGAGGAAAGCTGAGCACAGCCCTGGGGCCTCGCTCCCATCACCAGCAGTGCCACAGCAGCGGGGCACAGAGCCCCACTGACCTCCGCATCGTTGGGTCCCCACTGCAGCCCCACGGGATGGATGTCAGCCCTTCCCTCAGGCGGTCCCGGCAGCCCCGCAGTGCCCTGAGCTCCCCACAGAGGACCTCCAGGACTACTCAAGTCCTTCCAAGAGCCCCTCGGGGTCTCCTCAGAACCTTCCAAGGACCCCCCGACAGCCCTCCGAGCGCTCCGAGGTGACACCGCGGGGCTCTCCGTCCCCTCACCTGCAGTGCCGCCGCCCTCCGTCCTCCCTCAGCGCCGCCAGATCGACGTCGGCGCGGCCCAGGAACTTATCCAGGCCGACGAGGGCGCGGTGCAG
This sequence comes from Alectoris magna, assembly GCA_030625065.1. Lineage (NCBI taxonomy): Eukaryota > Metazoa > Chordata > Aves > Galliformes > Phasianidae > Alectoris > Alectoris magna. The sequence goes on from CM060587.1 coordinate 3,863,579, forward strand.
CACGGTGAGGCGCAGCGTAGCCGGGCGCGGCGGCGGCGGCAGTTCGAACGTGGCCTCCTCCCGCCACAGCGGTTGCCCCTGGCAGCGCTCCGCCACCGACGTGGAGAACTTGTCGCGGCCCACCGCCATCACGGCGTAAGCATCGCTGCCGCCCTGCCCCTCGGCTGCCTTGGACCGCAGCCCCCGCGCCCGCAGCACCGTCACCTGAACGTGGGTGGGCACCCAGCGCGGGGCCAGGTCCGCCGCCGCCGACATGGCGAACGGGCGGCGGGCGGTGCGGCGCGGAGCAACGCGGAGCCCCGCGCACCCAGCGCGGTGTGGTACGCGCCCCACGCCGAGATCTCGCGAGATGTGTGTGGGCGGTGCTTGTGGAAGGGGCGTGGTCTGCGGTTGGTGGGCGGGGCCTGAGCGTGCAGCGCGCAGGTGTGTACGTACAGGTGTGTGTGTGAGTGTGCAGGTGTGTGTGCAGGTGGGCATGAAGGTGTGCTTGTGTGCAGGCGTGTGCGTACAGGTGTGTAGGCCTGCGTGTGTGCAGGTGAGTGTGCATGCAGGTGCGTGCGTGTGTTGCAGGTAAGTGTGCATGCAGGTGTGCAGGTGAGTGTACAGGTGTGTGTGTGCAGGTGGGTGTGTGTGCGGGTGGGTGTGCGCAGGTGTGCAAGTGTGTGTGCAGATGTGTGCACAGCTGTGTGTATGTGTGCAGATGTGTGCACACAGGTGTGGCGTATGTGTACAGGTGAGTGTGTGCAGGTGTGTGCAGAGCTGTATGTGTGCAGATGTGTGCATACAGGTGTGTGCATGTGTACAGGCATGGGTGTACTGGTGTGTGCAGGGCTGTGCACAGGTGTGTACAGGTGTGTGTGGACAGGTGTGCATACAGAAGTGTGCATACAGGGTTGCATGTGTCTGCATAGGCATGTGCCCATACAGGTAAGTGTGTGTGTGTGCATATAGGGGTGTGTGTATAGGTACGTGTGTCCATACAAGTATATGTTTGTGCACAGGTGTATGCAGGAATGTTTCCAACCCCTTCTTCATCCATCCCTGCTACCAGGAGCTCCTCTTCCTCCTCCTCCTCCTCCCCTGGGGACACATAACCCACCTGGGCTGTGAGACCCACACCGACCCCCCCCCCCCCCACTGTCCGTGTTACCCCCAGATTCACCCCCCAGGCTGCACGTGGGTTGCCCCACCTGTGCCCACACTTCTGTCCTCCCCTCTGGGCCATGGCTGAGCGCAGCCCCTCCAGCAGCCAGAATTAAGTATGAAAACAGCAGTTCCAGAGCTGTGTCCCTGCCTTGAAGAGCAGAGCCCATCAGCTATAAATAGCCAGCTCCATTAGGTACACAATGTGCAATCACAGGCGGTGCAAATTGAGGCTCAAGCCCTCAGCAAATTGCACCCCGGCAGCAGCCAAATGAGCCAGGGAAGGGTCAGCATGGTTTCTGCCGCCCACAGCTGCCTGGAATGGGGACAGCTCTTGGGGTGTGGGTCATGGGGACACGGAGCTACAGGGACACCTGAGAGCACGTTCTGGTATCTAAAGGGGCTGGAAGGAAGAAGGGGACAGATTCTTGAGCAGGGTGTGTTGTGACAGGACAAAGGGAAATGGTTTCAAGCTAAAAGAGGGGGATTTAGGTTGAGAGTAAGGAAAAAGCTGTTTACGGTAAGGGTGGTGAGGCACTGGCACAGGTCATCCAGAGAGGTGCAACCTGGAGACATTCAAGGTCAGGTAGGATGGGGTTCTGAGCATCTGAAGGAGCTGTGGGCACCCCTAATCATGACAGGGGAGTTGGACCAGATGGCTTTTAAGGGTCCCTTCCAGCTCAAATGACCCTATGACTCCATGAGCCAATGATTCCTTGAACCTGAGCACAGCTATGTGCATGCAGGGCACACACTGCCATCCTGCTGGAACACACAGGGACACACCAGGTGTGACCAGCTCATGAGAAATTCCATTCCCAACACCCAATCATGGATTTAATGAAAGTCATACTATTAAATTAACATGACAGACAGCTAACTACAGCCCAACCAAACGCCTCCTGGCTCTCCCGGGGCCTTATTTCATTCATTCAGGATGACATCCCAGTGCTGGTGCCAAGCTCAGAGCACAGCAGCAGCACAGTGGCTGGCTGGGAGGATGCGTGGCTCGCAGGAGAACATCTTGCGCAGCTCCCCACGGAAGCGGTCGTGCAGCCAGGCGTAGAGGAAGGGGTTGCAGCAGGCAGAGCTCATAGCAAACCAGTGGCACAGCAGCTGGATGAGCAGGAAGTAGTGCTTGTCGATGAGGTCAATGTCAATGTCGCGGATGATGTTGAAGACGTGGATGGGCAGCCAGCACACCCCAAAAGCAGCCACCACCAGCACGATGAGGCGGAAGATCTTCCTCTTCCTCAAGCGGTCAGACTCAGCCTGGCTCTGCGTGGGGTGCCCGGGCACCACACGGTTGCGCAGCTTCACCGAGATACAGAGGTAGGACAGGGAGACAGCAGAGAGAGGCAGGATGTAGGTGACAATCAACGTGCTGTAGGCGTAGGCCAGGCGCTGCTCCTCCTGCTCCATCCAAAACTCCTCGCAGATGGCAAAGCCCTGCTGCTGGAACTCCACGTGGTACGTGTGGGCCACTGCAGGGGCCACCAGAGCACAGGACAGCAGCCAGATGGCCCCCACCACGTAGATGCAGCTCGTGAGCGACAGGCGCTTCTTCAGGGGGTGCACAGTGGCGTAGTACCTGTGGGGGAAGAGAACCCCAGAACCCCTTGAAGTGTGGGGCTGGAGGGTTAGGGTACATTTCTCACCCCAGCTCATCATCATGGCAATGCTGGGATTTCACGTGGCTCCTTCCCATTCTGCCCTGAGTAGCAGCTGTGCCCCACTGATGGGGAGACTGAACCCTCTGCCTGTGGTCAGGGCACAGCCCCACTGCAGTGCCTGCTGCCCCAGAGCTGAGTATGGTCTGGGAGTGCACCAGAGCTCCAGCCAGGGTGTGCCACGGCCAAAAGGATTGGAATGAATCCACACAAGATGAAGCACAGCAATGATTCATGGTGGGGACGATCATTTCCTGGATGCCTCTGTAGTAGGAAGAGCTCAAATCTCTGCTTTCACCCCCAAAAAGCAGCTTTGATGAAGAGCAAAAGAACAGGGCAAGAACTCCTGAGTGATATCTCAACCCACCAGCACAGAAGCTCAGCTCCACAACGTCTCAGCTATTCCATCTCAACCTCCCCTGGATCTGCCCTTCTGCCTTCCCCCTTTGCTCTACGGCTCTCTCCCCCAATACCAGTGGTTTGGGCTCTGCCTGGCTTGTGCAGCTTCTCTAATGAAGCCATGTATCTATGGAAACAGTTTTTATACATACTCTCCCCACCTCCCCCCCCCCCCCCCAGCCCCCATCAGGTCCTGCCTGTGTCCATTTCAGAAAGCACAAGCACTCTCCATCCAGGTGACAGAACACAATGTAATTTTGATGCAAATTGGTGCAGCAAAGGATGAAAACCCAGGAAGAAAAACTCCCTGCTCTGAGGTGGAGGCAGAAGGCTGTGCTGGGGCACTCTGCTGGAGCCCATCCCTGCTGTGCTCATGATGGAGCTGGTGGCATGGGAACATTGCAGACCCGGGCATCAGCTCCCTTGACACAGTCACAGCAGTGCCACCATTACTGAGTTGGGCACAGTGATGCTGCTGGGGCAGCACAGCCTCCTGTTTTGGAGGCATGGAACTTTTATTCAGGGGGCAAATTTACACATTTCTAAACCACAGGCATCACGAGAAGAAGGTGATGATCCAGCCTGAGCTCAGAGCAGGGGCACTGCTGCAGTGACAAAGCCCCTGGATGCCCACACCCAGGAAAACTGCACGCAGTCTGGTAGCATTGCCCACTGCACAGTGCAAACAGCACCAGAAGTGCTACAGCTGGGAGCATGAATGCATCAAACAGCAGTCCTTCTGTGGCACCCATTGAGCAGAAGCCCTGGGATTTTCTTTTTCCAGCTCTGTGCCCAGCACTGAGCACCCTAAGCCACACCACCAAGCAGCATATGCCTGGGGGGACAGCACCCATCCTGCCCACAGTGAGGACCCCGTGCCACCCCCATATCCCCTTACCTGTCAACTGCAATGGCTGTGAGTGTGAACACAGAGACATAGACTGTCATGGGCTGCATCAGGAACACAAAGTAGCACAGGAACTTCCCAAAGATCCATCCCTGTGGGTTGAAGGCGTACGCCAGGGTGAAGGGCACGCAGGTGGCACACATCAGCATGTCCGAGAAGGCCAGGTTCCCAATGAAGAAGTTGGTGACATTGTGCATCTTCTTGCTCTTGCAGATGACGTAGAGCAGCAGGTAGTTGCCAAAGATGCCAACCAGGACCACCAGGGCATAGCAGGGGATGATGAGGGGTTTGAAGGACTGGATGAGCTGCACACCAGTGAACTGCGTGCTGCCATTAGGGAGGCTCTGCAGGGCCAGCCCATAGGTGCTGGCATTGGCACCGTTGCCACCGGGCTCCATGGCCTCCGGGTGGCTGTGGGATATCCCGGGAGCCCAAAACCCAGTGGCTCAGGTGGCTCTGATGGGCATGCTGTGAGCCTAGGAGTTCCCTGCTGCAACCTGCTGGCAAGGGAACAGTGCACAGGGGTCAGAAGAGAGGTGATGCTGGCAAGCAGCCCCCCAGGGAAGGTAGCACAAAGTGGGACAGCTCCATGGAGGGAAGAGAAAGGAGAAAGAGGAGCTCTGGCCCCAAAAGCTGGGAGGGATGCACTCACCTCAGCCCGAGCTCAGCAGCAGAACACGGAGCGCTCCGGCAGCACTGCCCGTGTGCAGGAGGGAATCACAGCTCCGCCAGAAAGGAGCTCCTAATGCTTCTGGAAATCACAAAGGACGTTAATGGGTAAACGAATAAGGATGCTCTGCTACTTTTGCACTGTTGCAGCCCCACGAGCCTGCACTCTGCTCATCCGTCCCCGTAACGAGATTAGCCAGGCGCTCCAAACGTCAGGGCTGGCAGCAGCCGGGCTGCGCTGCTCCTCTGCTGAGATCCGAGCGGCTGCACTGAGGTGTCCCCGCGGTTCTCCTCGAAGCCACGCCGGACTTTTGTTCAATCAGCTGTAAAGGGAGAGAGGGGAGCAGGGGGCAGGGAGGGAACTCACCAGCGCCAGCTCTGCCCGTAGGGAGCACATCCCCAGCGCAGCACAGCCCCGCTCCCTGCTCCCCCCACCCAGTGAATCATCTCAAACCACACCGCAGGCAAACTTTAATTTCCTGAGCTATTTCCATACATTGCTTCCCACTCTTCCTCCACACAGAGCTCACAGCTCTGACCGTTTCTCCCTGTATCAGCTATTGTTTCACTCTTGAGTCCGACTTAGTGAAGCAAAACCCACTCCACAGGTTTCAGAAGTCCGTGCTGTGTGCTGAATGAACTGCTCAGGGCTCCTACTGGTGTCAGCCCCAACCCTCACCTGTGCCCAGTGCCACCCTCACAGTGAGGCAGATGGGACCAGGACCCCCCACGCACACCTCACACCAGGGAGGTGCAGAGCCCAGCACCCTGCTCATTCCTCTTTGGTTCCCATGGCATTGAGTGCCATCTATTCATTACCTGGCAGTTGCCATGGTTATGCCAAAGCCCTCTCTGTCGTTGCTGCCATGCAGGATGTGGCCATAGGAGGGGTGAAGGCATCGCCAAGCACAGCCCTCCTGCTGCAGGGCACAGCTGCAGCCATGCAGGGACCAGACTGCTTTTGCAGCCAGGTCCCGTTGAAGGCTTATGGTTTGTGCAGAGCAACAGTTCCGTCCCCACATGCCCACAGGGCAGAGAGCTGCTCCTTGCAGGGTGCCATGGCAGGACAAGGCACTGCATCACCATTGAACTGCCCTTTACCCGTTTGCTTCTCTTGCCAGAACACAACAGGAGAAATTTTCACCTTTTAATTGACTTTTTAGAGCAGCAAGGATGGCTTTCACATTGGGCTGGGGAATTAAAACCCAGAGCAGAGAAGATGAGTGAGGAAGCATTGCTGTGCCCAGTGGGCAGCTTTGCAAACCCATCCCATTGCTGTCAGCCCAGTGTGCCACCAGCCCAGTACCCATCTCCACTCCTCATTCCACTGCAGAAAAATTCCCAGCCAGCTGCTATCATGCAAAATAACTGATTTGGGCAATTTTCCTCAATCAGGAGCTTTAATTTGATTATTTCAATGGCTGCTTATTCTGAACAGACTTTGGCTGCAATTCCCTGGGCTGCTGTGAAGGCTGCAACTTAACTTTACTCTATTTATCCAAACAATTGTCAGAGTAATTCCTGCCAGAACAAAATCACCATTACAAAGGAAGTTTGCAGACTGATTGGCAAAAGGGCTGCACAGGGTGGACACAACACACCCATTTTAAGACCATCCAGGTGGTGCCACTGCAGGGAAGGGGTGGTGGTGCTCAATGCGATGCTCTGAGACCCACAGCATCTCAGCAACAGCACACTCAGAACAAGATTTTCTGAGATGGAGAGAAGGATGTATCCAAAGCAGAGGCCCATTGTGTCCTTGTGCAAGGATCCATCCCATCCAGAGCTGCAGCTAGTCTCCATCCTGCACTGCTCTGGCATTGTCCTCATCACCTCCATCTGCATCCAACAGCTCTTCCTCATGGGTTTTGCACATGGGAACATCTTCCACTATAGGGAGGAGCAGAGTCATGCCCAGAACCATGGTGTGGGTGCTCCCTGCAGGGCAGGGATCCCCATCCCCAGGGCAGAAACTGACACAAAGCCACTGCAGGACCAGCTCTGCTGCCAGCCACCCCCATAGCCCAGCCAGGACTCACAGGTAACATGCTGCCCACTGAGATAGACCGGTCCAGTTCCACACTGCAGCACGAAGGTGACAGGAGGGACAAACTCCAGACCTTTGAGACTGATCTGCAAAGAGCCAAAGCTCAGAGCACCCACAGACCCACTCAGCCCCAGACAGCCCCCATGACAGCCACAGGACAAGAGCTGCTCTGCAGCACACAGAGCTTTGCAGGCACAGCCTGGACAATTCCAGAGTTGGAAAAAGCCCACTCAGGTTAAATCATCCCCTTTGCTTACCATGGGGAGCACTGAGACACGCAGGGAAGCGATGGGCACCGGTTTGCGGTCTCCATAGGTGTTCTTGGACTCCACAGCCACCACGTGCAACTCATCCCTGGCATTGGCCCCCAGGGAGATCTGTGGGTTGGGCAGAGCCCCCATGGCAGAGCAGAGCCCCCGCAGCAGGGCAGCACAGGGACATCAGCAAGGCCCACACCTTACCGTCCTCAGCAGGACCAGGTGCTCTAGGAAGTCATCGTGCTCCTTCACCACGCAGCTCCGGCTGCTCACTCCCAGCTCACAGCCTGTGGACACATAGCCTGGTCCCTGTGTGCACCAGCTGCTTCCCATGCAAAACTCAGGGGTGTAGAAAGCAAAGGGGAAAGCATCCCTGGTTGCCCCCCACCAATGCACTGCAGGGGGCTGCTCACCCCACAGCACAGCAGCCGTCCTGTCCTCTGACAGTGATCCGAGAGCAGGGGAAGAGCTGCTCATCCTTCAAAGCACCAGGAAACAGCTCCTATGGAACAAGCACCAGATAAAGCAGCCTTCAACTGGTCTGCAGTAATAACAGGTGGAAGAAAAATGACTTAGGAATGCTTAAAGCAGGTTCCCAAAGTCCAGAGCCAGGGCAGCAACATGCAGTCAGCTCCCATCAGCACGGTTTGCTTTCTGCAAGAGTTGGAGGCAGCTGGAGCAATGCCTTCTTGGCTAGGATAGTATAGCTAAGTGAGGAATAAAACCACACTGTCAACATTAAAAACAGCAGCACAACCCATAGCGGGGGCTTCTCCCGCACTAAGGTCTCAGTGGAAATCAACCCCACCCCCAACAGCACACACTGCCCTACAGTTCCCACCTGGCCAGAAAAAGCACTGAGCACGAACACCTCCTGTGCTTCAAATAAAGAGCAGAGGGAGCCCCGCTGCACTGTAATTCGGAAATGCAGCGCAGGTGCTGTGGAGGACAGGCAGTGGCTCTCAGGTGTTGTCAATGCACCCCCGGAACTCCTCTGCACACCGCTCGGGATGGCTGCAGACGGCAGCAAAGAGCGACAGCTGGTCGGAACTGCAGGACCGCCCCGACGGATTTGCTTTTCTCTTTATTCCTGTTGCACGTTACGAGTTCCGCGCAGCTCCGGGAGGTGGCACTGGGGCTCCGGATGGCCGCGGAGGCCCCACTCGGTCCCCGCAGCCCGATCTCAAATGTGAGTGGGATGGTGCGGCTGTTTGCTGGACCGACAAAGCCCCGGGAGGGGGCACAGAGCCCCCCTGGGGCTGAGAGCAGCGCAGAGGCTGTGCCCAATCCTCGGGAGGGACCCCCGGGCGCTATAGGGCTGGGTGTCCCTGGGCATGCAGCCTCAGGCAGCCCCCTACCCCTGGGAAGGGCAAGGCGCTGATGCAGGCGAAAGCTACCAAGCGGTTCCCAAGGTTTATTTCACACAAAAGCATTACAGTCACCATGACACACATTTACAACCGATATCATCCCCAAAGTCCCAGCAAGGTGGGGCGGTGCGGTCACAACCACCTGTGTATGCACAGCGCCCTCTGTGCCACGGTGCTCCGTGGTGTGCATGGAGCGCCCGTGCAGCGGTGCGGTGCTGCTGCCTGCTCCCCTGTTCCTACAGCACACAGAGGCTTCAGAGCAAGAGCAGAGCATCACCAGAGCCAGCACCCGCAGCAGCGTGCAGGGCTCCGGGGAAACCACCTCCTGCAGCACTCTTTCTCCCTTGCTCCTCTCTCGCCTGTGCTTTCCCCTTGCTGAGGGTAAGGCTGTGGCTCCCAGCATCACACCCGGCCCCGGGAGCTCACTGCAGTGCCTGGGGCAGGACCCAGTGCAGGTCATGGAGAGGTCTCATGCCAGCAGGAGACCCTCCTTCCCTTTGCCGACGACGCAGCCTGGGAAGATGGGGTCCTGCAGGCGAGCAGAGCCTGTCACCACGTCCCAGTGCCAATCCCTCTGGGGTGGCAGTGTGTTCCCAGTCCCAGAGCTGTGCTGCTGCACAGAACCTCATCGTGAGGGGCTCGGGATCTTTTTGCTGCTGCCTTTATCTCTCCAGCACCAGAGGAGCCCCTTTGCTCTCCGTGTGGGTGTATGCACCAGAGGGTCCTTCCAGCGCTGTCACCCTCAGTGCCACTCCTCCTTGCCCACGCAGCGTCCCCATCCCAACATCTGCAAGAAGACAGCAGGAGCTGATGGTGTGCATCCCCCCTAGCATCACAACACTGGGGATGCAAAGCGACCAGGAGCTGAGCCCCCTGAAGGGGGGAGTGCAAAGGGGGACCCTGGCCTCAGCAGCAGCAGCATGCAAGCACTGCAGAGCAAGCTGCTCTGAAGGGGGTTAAGCACTTTGGGCAGCATAGAAACATGTCAGCAGACGCCTGCGTCAGCTCACATGCCCAACGCAGGCACATGGCTGTGACCCAGCCAAGGGCTGAGCTCCCCTGGTGAAGGGGACAGCCAAGCTGGTCAGAGGGGACTGCTGCAGGGACAGGGGTGGCCTCGCTGCAGTCACACATTGGGGTCTCCTGTAGCACCACTCCCAGAGGGAACGCACACTTACAGTGCTCCCTGCTCTGCTCCACTCCCTGTCAGACCGAGGGACCCGCCAGCATCTCTCTGCTGGTGAACCTTAAACGAGAGAGCACAGAATGTGAAGAGCCCACACCCTCCCCATAACAGCACATCATCACAGGATGGACTCATCCTTTCTCAGCACACACTCATTCAAAGTGACAAAGCGATACCCAGCACCCAGATCACCAGCCTGGCCTCCCTCCCCTTCTGCTCTACTGCACAGGGGCTCCCCGAAGTCACTGGGAGTGAGTGAGGGAAGAAGGGAGGAAATCCCAGGGACAGAAACACACTCCTTGAGTCCCAGTAGTGTTTTACTACCCAAGGAAATGAACCTCATTCTGGTGGCTGGGGCACTCCCAGAAAGGGACAAAGAGAGATGGGGCTGGGGGGGGCACTAAGAACCTCAGCTCTGCAGCCTGGCAGAGGGGTTTAGGGAACCCCAAAGGTGTTGGGCAGCAGTTCCCATTCTATACCACAGCCCAGTGAGAATGCCTGCTCGTCACCTCTGCATTCATCAGACCACAGCCCCATCACCAGCAGCCCCCCAGAACGGCACCCTGCACCCCAAGCACACACACAGTACTCACTCATCCAGCTGCTCGCACAGCGTGGTCTGCGTGCCCTGCAGCCAGCAATCGCCCAGTGGCCTCTGCTGGTGGCCACCACCATGGGATGGGGCATTCTCCTCCCTCCTGCAGCTCCCCTGCACCTCGCTGTCTTCCCCAGTCTGCCCAGAGGCCGTAGCCTTGCTGTCCTCCATGGGGTCACCCCGGGGGCTGAAGGCACAGGAGCAGTGCTGCGGGTCCTGTGGGACGGCGTGCAGCCGGCGGTCGGCGCGGCGTGGGCAGCACAGCAGCTTGCGGAATGCGCTCCTGAAGTCAGGACTGCGGCAGTAAATGATGGGGTTGAAGGCTGAGTTGACGTAGCCCAACCAGTTGAGGAAGAGGAACAGCTGGTCGGGCACCAGCGGCCGGCAGAACACCTTGATGATGTTGGCCACGAAGAAAGGCAGCCAGCAGAGCGTGAAGGTGCCCATGATTATGCCCAAGGTCTTGAGAGCCTTGTGCTCCTTGATGGCCAACAGGCGGGAGGGCCGCCGCCACTTCCCAGCCCTGGAGCTGAGGCTGGGAGTCTCCTGCAGGAACCTCACCTTGTCCTTGCCGATGAGCTGGACGTGGTGTGTGGCCACAGCGAAGACACGGACGTAGACAAAGATCATGACGAGCAGCGGCATGTAGAAGGAGATGGTGGAGGAGACGATGGCGTAGGTCATGTTGGTGACAAAGTCACAGCAGCGTGGGTCATCGTAGCAGCGCACCGCCTGCTCGTCCGCCCCGTCCCGCCACCAGTGGTTCATGATGGGCAGGAAGGAGATGAAGGCGGAGATGGCCCACACCATGCACACCACAGCCCACGCTCTGCCCTTGGTCACCAGCGCCTCGTACTGCAGCGGTGCTGTGATGGCCAGGTAGCGATCCACGGCGATGGCGCACAGCGTCTCGATGCTCGCCGTCACACACAGCACGTCCAGAGAAGTCCACAGCTCGCACACCACCGTGCCGTAGGGCCAGTGGCCACTCAGCAGGATGGTGGCCCCCGGTGGCACCACCAGCAAGCCCATGATGAGGTCGGCGCAGGCCAGCGAGGTGACAAAGACGTTGGTCATGGTCTGCAGCCGAGGCGTCTTGGCGATGGCCACGATCACCAGCAGGTTGCCGGCCACAATCACCAGAATGGTGACGCTCAGCGCGGCTCCCACCGCCCACTGCCGGCTCAGGATAGCGGCCCAGCTGCAATTGGGGACGGTGCCGGGGGCGGCCGCCCCCCAGGCGGTTCCGTTGCCTGCGGGAAGCGGGGTCATCGCTTCGGCAGGGGGGGGCGGTCCCTCTCCGTGCAATCCTTTGCCCACGTGCGCTTCACGGCTGCCGGGGCCGGAGCGGGGCTCGGGGCGACTGCCGCCGTCGAGGCTGCACCGACGTCGGACTCCGTCCGCGGCCGCTGCTCGGAGGAGGAGCCTTTAAAAGCACGGGGGCGGCACCGGGCTGCCCCTCGGCGGAGATCAATGAAAGCAGAGCGGGAGCACCGCCTCCCCGCCGCCCCCCGGGCCGGACACCCCCGGCACTGCGCAGCCGGAGCCAACTGTGCGCCCCTCACCCCACCCGCCCTTATTCTCCACGTACACGGCTCCTAGCTCCGTACTGTGCGCCCTGCCCTGCATCCCAGCTCTTTGCCTGAACTCTCTCCCCAGCTTCTGTAGCCATGCACTGCTACCCCCTCAGTTTGAGTCAGTGCTGGTGATTTTGGGATCCCCAGACTCCAACCTCCAGGATGCCCAGGGAGTTGGGGGGCACCATTCTGCCCCTGTCCCTGCCCAAGAGCCCATCACCGTTCCCAGCACTGCTCCTTCCAAAGGCCCCTGGGCAGACTGCAGGGCGGGCAATTTTTTCACTATCAGCTATTTATACAAATACTGGAACTTCTAAGATGGGCGCTCTCCAAATATGGCATTTTGAAGTTTCGGCCAAAAAGGAGAATGTTGACAAAGAAGGAAAGAAAATGTGTAAAAAATGATCCAGTTGGCATTTCTTCCCATTCATGAGCTAGCAAAACAGAGCCCACTTTTTACAAGCTTCATCTTTACAAGACCGTTTGGGTTCTTCAAAGCGATCAGATGAACTCTTGATGCAACCAACCCCTTCAGCTCCAGCTCTGGCACTAATTGCTGGCACGGGCCGAGCCCTGGGCTTACTATTTCCAGTGTGAGGTGTCACTGCACTCGAGTGGTGCACAGCATGAGCAAAATATGCACAGGGAGAGCCACAGTCTTCTTAATGTGATGGCACATATAGCCCCAGTGCATGCTGGCACATGGAGCCACAGTGAGTGTGTCTGAAAGAATAAAGAAGTGCTGTGGAAATGGCCATGGATAACAGAAGATGGAGGCATTTTGGTTGTTTTGCTGCATGTTCATGGCACGCTCTGACCACCTGCCTGCTGCCAAGTGGACACCTACATGAGGTCCTTCCTCCTGCTCCCAGGGATCACTGGGAACCCTCCATTACCAGCATGAACACTTTCCTGGGGAGAGAAAGGGAGAGTCTCTGTTGTTTTATTAATGCAGGGGAAGTAGTGTGGCTCAGTGTCTTCATCCCACTTCTGCAGCTGGAAAAGCTGAAGCTCAGATGGCCGCTCCACCAGCACACCCCAGCACAGCATTTGGCTCCTCGCAGCGAGCAGGAAACCACCAGCAAAGAGGCTGCAAATGCCTCCTGCAAAGCAGAGCTCCTGCACAGCCCTCTCTTCCTTTCTCCTCCTGCCCCTTCGGCTCCCTGCTGTCCCCGTCCAGGCCCAGCAGCCACCACAGGATGTGTCCCCTCTGCCATCTCTGCCATGTGCCACCTGCACAGCCACCAGCGCAGCGCCGAGCAGCAGGAATCCTGCCAGCCATGGGGACCCATGGGGTCAAGTGGCTGTTTGGAAAACTCTGGGAAAATATGTTTATGCCACAGATCAGAGCAGCTCCCTTGGCTGTTGCTACAGAATAAACAATGGATGTTTTAAAAATATATCTTTCTAGAGAGAGACAGGATGGATTAGAGAAGATCCCTTCTTGGAGAGAACAGAATTGCAGTGGGAACAGGCAGAGCAGCACAGCTCTGTGCTCCAGGAGCCCCCAGCATCCAGGGGTGTGTTTGCACGGAGGAAGCCCTCACCTGATTCCAACAGCCTAGGCACAATGGCACTGCTGCCTAAGGGGATGTAGAGCTGGTTAGCCCTTGTCCTGCAGCCTTCCCCATGCCAAGCAGGCAGCATGCACGCAGCAAGCCCTAACAATGTGTGTAATGCTCATAGGGAGTGCTCAGGACCTATTAATCCCCTGCACCCAACTAGGGGATGAGGTGTACAGCAGATAAGCCAATGCCTGGCACTGTGCAGGTAGAGGGGAGCGCTCCCATGAGCTTTAATCCTTCACCCCTCATGTTCAGTTTGTAACTGTACCCATGAGCCCCACAGAGCTGGCTGTGCCTTGGCTCCAAGGCACGGGGGAGGCAAAGAGGAGGGAAGGGAGCACAGGAGTGATGGGCACACGCCAGCTTCTCCTCCCAGCGTCATTAAAAGCAGCACACTGAATCCTGCCAAGCCTGAGTCAGGCTGATGCCACATCAGGATAAAACAAAAGCTTTTTATAGCTGGGAACTCTTGCTCTCCCCAGCACACTGTCTGCATGCTTGCTGTTACAGAGCAAGTGATAAAAAGCAACATGAGCCACAGCAGCATCACCACTGCCACTGAAGGCTGGGACACGGGCCGGGTGCTGCCAGCTCCTCTTCCTCATCAGGACAGGAAAAAGCAGAGCCCTGCACAGGGCTGAGCAGAGCAGAGGCAGAGCTGCACCCAGTTCAGCTTTGCACCAGTAAGAGATGATGCAAGAGGGGTGCTGGAGCCAGGGCTGCATTGCAAAGCGCAGTGCATCCCTAGGGCCACGTGGCCATACTGCCAGGGCAGGAGCTGCTCAGGGAGCATGGGTTTACCCCAAACGCTATGGTGTGGCATTGGGATGGAGCCCTGGGGTGGGCAAGGGGCCGGATGATGGCATGGCTGTTGGCAATGGTCCCTCTCTGCCTTTAGTGTTTGCGCTGGTAATCAGTCTGGGGCTCACAGTGCTGAGACATTGGGAATAGTTTCCATATCGGATTCCCAAATCTCTCTTTGAAGTTGTTTGGGATGATCTGTCAGCATGTTTCCTTGTCAGCACATAAACAGGCTGTGAAGGAGATTTAACCCCCGGGTACTGCCTGTCCCGGGAAGGCTGGAGGAAGCACTGCATAAACTCTGAGCTCTCTATAAACTCTCCTCCCTGAGGGCTGTCGGATGGGCTCAGGCAGCTGCAGGAAGTGAAGCATTCTCTGCACCAAACAATAAAAACTAATAAAAATGGGATGTTCTGCTGGTTTCCATGCGAGCTGCCATTTTTAGAACCAAGTTGGCCAAATCCACCATAACTGCAAGGGATGCACGGTGTGCTCCTGCCCTTCCCATCCCAGCCCTGTGGGGTGGGCGGATGCTTCAAGTGGGAGTGGGGTCAGGTATGGAACATAGAACATGTGGCAAAGCTTCCAAGGCATTTCCATCCCTGGGGCTAAAGGGATTTGCTCACCTTCGTGTGCTCTGCCAAGGCTTTGCAGACATGTTTACAAGTTCTTCTCCCTCACTCCTGCTGACTGATTTTCCAGCAGTTGTTGCTAAGGAAAAACAGTGGAGGGGAAGTGGGGACAAGTCTGCAATAACAGTGGCACCAATTTCACACACACACACACACACACAAATAAAATAAAATTAAAATTAAAAAAAAAAAAAAAGAGTGGAAACTTCTGTTTAAAATAAAGAAGTCAGCAGCAAAAATAACATCTGAAAGCAGCTGGATTTGCAGACAGAGGGGGCAAGGATCCTTTGGGTGACAGGGTGCTGCCAGGCAGTGTCTCCAGGCTGGGAATGGATCCTGCTGCCTTTGGGTGTCCAGAACCCCACCACAGCCCCACTCACCACCTGTGCCATCCCCATTCCCATCTTCATCCTCGTCCAAGGCAGCCCTGCAGCATGCCCATGCTTATCCCTGCTGTGTTTGCTCCATGTGCAGAACAGGGAAAAAACAGCAGCAACGGCAGCGGCCACATCAGACTCAGCGCTCCCATGTCATCGCGGCTATTTTTCACCCCATGCTTCTCCTGGTTCTGGGAGATTTCTCAGAAATGCTCTGCAAATGGGGAGAAGGTTCATTCCTGAGGGCTGTGCTTCTGGGTCCGGGCAGTTGGCAAGAGCTGGCAGTGGGGCCATGAGGATGCTCCAGCACCTGATGTGTGGCTGAACCCCACTATTTGTTCCAAGCAGCTGTGAGCGTGGGACATGGCACCTGAAAACACCAAAATGTCTGCCCACGCTGTGCTGCTCCCTGCTATGCCCAATTCCCCTGCAGCACCCAGGGTTCACTTAGGGGTGCAGAGCACCCCCTGCACACGTTGTCCCTGGGATTTCTCCCTCGCAGGGCGGAGGCGCTTCCCATGGGCAGGATGGGTTTGTTTACCAGGGGCAACTTTGATCTGCACAAACAGCCCTTGGGCGGGCAAAGTGGATGTGGGTTTGGCGTTATCTGCACTGGTGATCAGAAAGGAATGTAAACACGGATGGGGTGGAAATGTCGCAGCACATAACACCCCCAGCTGCCTTTCCCTTGGTGATGGGTGGGTGCCATGGGGCACACGTGAAGAAATACCCAATATTTCTTGACCCACTGGGTGTGTTTTCCACAAGCCATAGCAGGGAGCTGCCTCCAGTGGGAGCGTTCCAGAGGAGAAAGATTTTCACAACACCCCATTCCTGTTCCAAAGGCAGCGATTCCCACCAGTGACCAAAACAGCAGTTGCTGGGGAGTGTGCAGAAGGGACAAACACCTACAAATGCACTTCTGTTCCCACTTTAGAAGGCAATAAGGTGACAACCTTCTATCATATGAGGATGATAAAGGTTTTCCAGCTCTTTTGAAAAGATAAAATGCCCCAGAGATGAGCACATTGTCACCACTGGGTGCTGCCAACATGAGCTGATGCTCCCAATGTACGTGCCACATTTCCAGTGGAACTACTGCTGATGTATTGCCCACAATTGGCTTTTCCCTGGCCTGGTCCAGGTGCCTTCTCCCCCTTTTCTCTGCTTTTTTTATCTTCAGTCCAAGTGGGAAATGAGTGGCAGGGAGGGATGAGGAGGAAGGACCATTGTTAGGACTGTACATTCCTGGGGCTGCTCAGTGCCAGCTCCATCCCTGCAGAGATGTTATCAGCGCACACGGGAAGGACGTTGCTGCCAGCCCAGGGCTGTGCCTGTCCCTCTGTTGGGGATGGGGGTTGCCAGTAGCCCACAACCCTGTCCCCCATGACCTAAGATCCCATGGGATGCCAGGCACCAGGGGACAATGCCCAGACAGCGCAGGGACCCTGGCCCCCAACCCCACCCCAGCCAGGATGTGCCCCAACAGGTGACCTCCCCACAGCTCCTTGACCCCATAATGGTCTATTCTCTGTGAGCAGGAGGAGGAAATGGCCTCAGGCTTCATTAAGCCGTGCCTGGGCGCCTTGCTGGGTCGGGGGTCAAGGCTGATGTCACCCGGCACTGCCGGACGCGTTTTCCTGCCCAGTGCACGGTGATTGATGCAACAGGCAGCGAGGGGAGGGGTTGGGCACCACCACACGCAGGGATTCTGGGGTAGGCAGGAGGCACTGGGAGCAGTGGGGAGTTCTTGAGTGCACCGGGAGGTTACTGGGAGGTTACTGGAAGCACTGAGGGTCACTGGAAGAACTGGCTGCACAGTACCCCTGCAACACTGCATTGGCTTCGAGTCCTGCAGCACCATCCGGTACCGGTAAGGGGCACCGGCAGCACCGAGCACAGCAGCCACGCGGGCTCCACGCCTCTCTACAAGCCCCGCCTCTTCACTGGACCACGCTCCTGACGTCACGCCCCCACATTGGACCACGCCTCTCAATCGACCACGCCCCCCTATGACACAGAGCCCGCCCATTAGCTAAGCCCCGCCCCGCTTCATTTCCCATCGCACCGCGCGGCGGAAGGGGCGTGACTTGTACCGGAAGCGGCGGGCAGGCGGCGGGGCGGCCGCAGCAGCAGCAGCCCGCGTCCCGGCGCCATGTCGGGCCGCTGCTGCCAGGGACAGACGCCGAGCCGCGACATCCCGGGCCCCGGCAAGCGCCTGGCCCTGCCCGACGGCGCACCGCTGCCGCCCGGCGACTACAGCACCACGCCGGGGGGCACCGTCTTCGGGACCACGCCGGGCGGTGAGCGCCTGGGCCCGGGCTGTGGGCTTGGGCTCGAGCTGAGGGGTCCGGCATGGGGCGGGGGCTCTGCGGTGGTGCCGTGGGTTGGGGTTTTTGGGGGGAGATTCCTCCTTTGCAGGGGTCTTTGTGGCCCAGCGGGGTCGTGCGGGGCTCTCGGGGCGGCCCTCCCGCTCCCAGGGCTCGGGTTCGTGTTTTCTTCTTTTTCCACCTCTTATAAAATCAGCCCCGCTGCTGCTGCTGAAAAGATTGATGTGAGGAACAGGAATGATGAAACCGTTCTTGAAGCTGTGCCAAGAGAGCAAACCGAACGGAGGCAGCGCATTGTGTTCTGTGAGCCGTTCAGGCGTGTATTCTCATTACAGCATACAATGTTCTGTGGGGTAAAAAGCAGAGAGAAAGGGGAAGTCGGAGCTGCTGATGCAGGCGTGTGTTTTGGGTTTGGGAACTGAAGGGTTTCTGTTATGTCTGCCACGTCCTCCCTTCCATGAAAGCAGCAAATAGCTGAAGCACTTAAATAGCACTCACAGTAATTATGTCATGGAAGAGAGGAGAAACAGAATGCTTCTCAGGCGTGCTCCAAGTAGCTGAATGGAGATGGATAATAAGGCTGCAGTGCAGCACGACGAGCCCTGAAGGGTTATCGCTTGTTTGTGCTGCTGAGTTAATGAATGTCCAGAGTGTGGAAGGAAAGCACGGAGCTGTTTGCTGTGAGGGTGTGCAGGCCTGGCAAAGCCCTGGGCTCTCCTGTGACAGCGCAGTGCTTCCGTGCCCGGGTCCCAAACAAGAGCAGCTCTGAGAATGGTTTTCAGTGCCTTTCACACCAAACTGCCTGTGTTGAAGCACTGAAGGTGCTGGGGGTGAGCCAGCTTGAGTCTGGAGAGCGCCAGCAAATGTCTGCTGAGGGAAGCCTGAGACTTCCTGCAAAGCAGTTGCTGAAGTCAGAAGGAAGAAGCAAATCATTTGCCTTGCCAAACCTCGGCCTGATTTTCAGAGAATAACTGAGTGCTGGGATCTCTGAAGCTCCCTCTGCCTGCAGGCAGTGCTTGATTGAGGGGTGGAAGGAGGGCTCAGTGCCAGCACTCCAGAGATCTGTGGGCTCAGCAAAGGGACGGTGGGGTGAGGAGAGTCCCTGATAGCACAGGAAAAAGCTGGTTTTCCTGACTGTGGGCAGCAGAGGTTTAAAAAAACAGCGTGAGGGAACGAGGAGCGTGTAAGAGGTGACGTTTGACCTTTCAGCATAGCCTGTTCTTTGGTATTCCCTTCGTGCTTGCCTTGGCACCACGCCCTTTGCTGAGGGCACACATTGTCTTTCCCCAAGCCCACGTGTGCCTGAACAACATGCAAGCTGCAGCGGAGCTGCTCTGTTTGCTCCCTGCCTCCAAGCCCCATTTGGAAACCTGCACCCCTCTGACACCCGCTGCTGCCTGTCTGCTTCTGCTTGCTGTGGGTGTCAGCTTTCAGGAGCACTGGGCACGTGAAACAGCAGATGAATGCATGGGAGGGAGAGCTGTGCCTGCCCGTTATGGACTGTGCTCCTGATACTTGGTACATGAGCTGCAGTTCTAGGAACTGCTGTCCTTGCTCTCGCAACCTCCCTGTAATTTAACACTTAGTGCTCAGGCTGACAGTTGTCCTTATCGAATCCAGGCCAGCTGCCATGCTGCAGTTCTGAGTTGGATTAGTTCCCTTCCTTGATCAAGCAGAACAGTTCAAACTCAAAATATTTTATTGGAAAGTGGTTTCCATTGTTTTGGGAACTCATTAGCAGGATGTCCTTGAAAACGTAATATACTGTTGTTTTGGGTTTATTTCACAGTGCTTCAAAACAGAGTGAGTTTGATGTTGCTGGGCAGATGTTATTGGAGTTTGTTTTCCTGCATTTGTGTACTTGAGTGCTGCCTGAAAAGCTTTAGCTACAAGAAGTTGCTTTTCCCTTGTGCTGGAAGGGAAGCAGAGCAGCAATCCAACCAGGCAGTTTGCAGCATTCCTTCTAGGGGAAAAAAAAAGGGTGTTTGTCAGTAATTCTTGGATTAGGGCTGTGGTCTGTTTGGAGGAATCCATTTTCTGTGTGTGCTTTTGAGCGTTTTCCAGCACCAGTTCCTTTACTAGGAATGTGCTGTTCATTCTGGTGGTATTCCTAGAAAACAACACAGAGTCTCAGCTCTGCAGCTCCCTCTGAGCCTTGCTGTAGTCTGCTGGAGCTGCACTGCTCAGCTTCAGCCAGGGGGAGCAGGATGTCCTCTGGTTAAGCATTCACTCTGTTTTCTGTGGGTTTTCCTGTGCTCCGGACCTTTCTAGCTAACATAAGGTCCGTTGCATGCAGCGTTGGTGGGAGTTCCCTCTGTGCAGCATTAGCTGGTGCTTGGGGGATGACACAGATGCCTTTCATACATTGAAATGTTTAAATCTGACCGTTTGTTGCCTTCTCCTTCCAGGAACCAGGATTATTTATGATCGTAAGTTCCTGATGGAGTGCCGTAATTCTCCGGTTGCCAAAACACCTCCTTCTGACCTTCCGGACATTCCAGGTGTTACCAGCCCAATTGTGGAGGAGTTAAAGATTGAGAACAACCATGTCCAGAACTATGATGAGAAAACAAATGTAGGTGGGTACACGAGGACAAGTGAGTGTGCTGCTGTTTCCTAGAAATACAGAAGCTTACGTGCATGGAGCCAGGAAGATTCCTTTAAACCATGGATAACGCTGATAAGTTCTTAATAATTTCACTCTAATTTGTGTTGTTACCACTTAATTAAGCATTTGGGATTAATAATACTGTGGTGAGAGAACGGGTGCAGCTGTTTTTGCCTGTGTTTATCCTCTGCCACATCTCAGCTGTTTGCATTTTTTTTTAAATCAAATTACAGTTCAGAGCAGGAATTGTTTGGGAGTTTTGGGGTGGTTTCTGCAGAAGCTTACAGTTGTGACTGAGATTGCAAGGTAGAAGTCGGTCCACAGCAGAATAGAGGACATTGACCACTGTGTGCACGTGAACGCATCTAAAGTTATTGAAGCAAAAAGAGCAACTGTTGTTCTTGAGACTGCTTCTTGAAGCAACTTGAACCTACCAAGTGTGATTGACAGTCCTGTCCCTAAAAATAAAGGTCTGAACGCTCATTAGCTGGCTTCCCTGCTTACTCTAAGCAAAATCTTTGCAGGGTCAGTATTGCTTAATAGTTTTTTACACGCTCGTGACCTTTAGTGGCTCGCTGGACTCTGGCAAACTGAAGCACTGGCTGCGTGCTGTGTGCCTGCTCGGCTGGGCCTTATTTTTTTAATCCAGAGAAGTCCTGTTGTCAGGAATAGAGTACTGCTGTTCACGTTGGCATCCTATCAGATTGCATGAGCTAGGTTGACAGCTGTACAGGTAACTAAGTTGTAAAGTGTGCTCCCTTCTGGTTTTGGCAACAGAAGTCTGTATCGGTGAAATCCAAGCGTAGAAATTACACAAAGGGCATTTCCTTTGCTCCTGGCTGTCTGCCTAAGGTTCACTCTGAGGAGAGAGCTTGTATTCTGCTTGCACAGGCTGTTCTCGATGCCAGACTTGCTTCCTGAATGCAGACCTCAAGTCCAAACAAATGCGTTTCTTAGGCACACCTGAATGTCGCTTCAGTACAATATTTGGTGTTCAGTTTGAAGCTTTTTAGGACTACTCATATGTTTGCTCCATCTCAACAGGTGAAGAAGAGCAGTTTGACATGGACATCTAAAGCACGTGCCCTGAGAGTGCTTCTCCAGTGAAGAACCAGGACCTTGTTTGAGGATTCCCACCAGCCAGGCTTACAGCAGCCCATGCCTTGAGTGCCTTCCTGTTTCCTGGGAAAGGCAGTTTATTCACTTCTGAGAACAGAGTATATCCTGTTACAAGGACTGAATCTCAGCCTCTCCGTGTGGGTGTGAATACACAGTGCAGTCCCTGCTGATGATGGGCCGTGGGGTGCCAGGGGAGACAGTCTCAATGATTGTTTTTGTTTCCAGTTTTATGCTTTTGTTAATCATTTTAATACTGTAAAAGTTACAGAAATGCAATATGAGGGAGAAATAAATCATTTTGACTCTCCTGGTATGCAATAAATGTTGCTTCTGGCCTGCATTCATTCCAGTTTATGGGAGCTAGCGGCCTGTTGCAGAATTGGTTTGGGGTGGTTTTGCAGACAGGCTTAGGATCAACACCTGATCACTGCAGGAAATCTGTGTGCTCCGAGGCTGCTTCCAGAAATAGTGATCAAAAACTGTCCGTCCGTGTGCGTTCAGGTGATTCTTTTACCAGGTCGTGGTGCAGATGTCCCTGAGGTTTTCTCCTCATCCTCTCCAAAGGGCAGGGCTCAGCCAGGCCACAGCTGAAGTGTCTCATAGAGTTCCATAGGAGCCACCTGCAGCTGAGCAGTGCACAGAGTGCCCTGACTGCTCTGTGCTGCAGCTCCTGCCCTGCCAAAACTGCCCATCATGTCTAGCATGTGAGTGCTTAACTGTCATGTTTCCTGCAGTCTCTTTATGCTCCGTGCTGGAACTCGTGTCTTTATGTATCCCTCTCCTATAATGTAGCGGGAAGGAATTACAACTTGTGAGTTTAACTGGGAGGCTGGAAGTAAGTTTGTGTGATTTTTGTGGGAGGAAACTTCAGCTGAGAGTCATTTTAGGCTCTCCCAAAAATGGCTTTTACATTTCTGGTCTCGATGGGCTTTAAGAAATGTGAATTATGCAGTAGTCTCTAACTGCTGCTGTTTCATTGCTGTAGAGATGGTGCTAATGCCTGGAGAGGTGTTTCAAAGGAAAAGAAAGCGTATTAGGACATGGCCTGATCTTGGGACTTCCTAAAACACAATGAGTGTCTCTTTAAATCAGTCTTAGACGATAATACTTAAATATCTGCTAATTAAGCTCAATGGTGGCATTATGATATGCAAGCCTTTAATAACGAGTAACAAAAGAAACAGTCAAAGCAATTGGTGCAGATAAAACTTGCATTTCTTAAGATAAGATTAAGTGTTTTTTGAAGCCTTAATGGGAACGCATTCAATCTCACTGCCTTCAGTGTCACTGTCAGTCTTGCAGCTCCACACCAATTGCTAGGTTTTGTTGGGAGCAGCTGCTCTTGCTGTGTGCCGTGACCTGCAGCTGGGCCTGACTCATCTTCCCAGCTAAATTAATATATCCAGAGAAATGGCCCTGCTGAATTGCCTGCGGTGCTGTGCAGCGTTTGCAGGTTCACGTGTGCTCGGGGTTAACCTTTCAGCAGAACCAGAGCAGCTCCAGCTGTGCTTTGTGGGGCAGATAGCAGGTTAGTTTAGAAGAGCCCTCGCCCCGTGGTGGTAATTTGTCTGATCTGGTTACTTTGGGGTGGACCAAAAAGCTGTGACAGTCTCATGGGATGATGTTTGCAGCAGTGAGGTGCTTGCATTTGGTGCTGAAGCTTGCTTTCCTGCTGTGCCCTAACCAAAACGTTTGTCATTCGTCACAAGCCCGACTTTACAGTTAAAGTAGTTGCATAACTGTTGAGATCAGGCGTGGTAGAAAGAGGGACATTTTTCCCCTATCTTGAGGTGCACCGCCCAGAACAGATGCACTTAGTTATCTGTAAGGTGCAGAGAAGGGCAGAGCCCTGCCACGTGCTCATCCTTTTGGGTGCTGCCTGCTGGTGCAGCTGTGCAACATGGTGGGTTTTTGTATCAGTACCAAAGCAGCTCTGAGGGGTTGGGGTTTTTTTTGAACAAGTGACAGCTATTGCAAGTAATTCCTCTAAACCCTGTTACCTTCCCCCATGCTCAGGGGGGTCACAGTATGCAGCAGTGTGTATTTAGGTGCTAAGTATTTTGTCCGTGCCTGAGATAGCTATGCATCGGTGTCTGCGTGCATATGTAGATCTGGGGGAGCATCAAAGCCCCTGCTGCCCACCCCAGCGATGTGGGCTTGAGGGAGGAGCACCTGGCCAGGTGTGAATCGGGGTCTGTGCAGGTTGGGATTCCTGCGGGATGGGCCCTGGAGCCATGGGCACATCAGTGCCCTCAGTGCAGCGCCACACGGCTGTGGGAGTTTGGTGGTGGTGTGAGACCATGCATCCTCAGCACCCCTTTGCAGTGCCACATCCTTCAGGTAGGCTTTTTGGGTTAATCTCCTGCATGCCTGAGCCAAGCAGAGAGCAGCTCGGCGCTCGCAGGAAGGCCCCTTCTGGGTCAGCGTTTGCTCCTCACTCACTGCTTTGCACTTGGAGAGGGGACAGGCGGCGGTGTCGGCACTGCTGTGTGCACAGTGGGAGGTGAAGTGGCTGTGGGTGGCTGCATGGCACAGCTGGGATGCTCCAGGGAGGTACAAGGGGACAAGTGTTGCTTTTGTCACTGCATTTTCCCTCCCTGTCCCTTTTGTCTGCAGCAAAGCAGAGCAGAGATCCTCCGTCCTTCTCCAAGTCCCAGTCATGGGACTGGTGCTGCCTGCCCAACCTGAATAGTGCCTTAATCAACCCACTGAGCAAATATTGCCCTGTGCCTTTGATAAGCCCTTCCATCTGTTTGTTCTCACTCCTTCTTTCCCCATGCGTCCAAAATAAACTGAGCTTATCATTGCCCCCTGAGTCGCGTGCACCCTTGGGCTCTGCAGAGTAGAGAGCAGAGCCTGGGTACAAAACGTGGGGCAGGAGATGGTGCTACAGAGAGCTGTGCCCACGGGATGGCCGTGGTGGGATTGGAGCCATCGGGCTCCTGCATCCCCTCCACCCATCCCTGCCCTGCACTGCCCCTGACGGAGTGCAAGAAGGGTTGGCACTGGGTTAGGGTTGGGTTTGAAGTTAGAGTTGGCGTTGTGCCCCACAAGCCTGGCTGCTCCCCCAGGAGCACAGGACCCCACAGCAAGAAGCACCAAAGGCTGCAGCTGCCCCTACAGTTTGACTGTCCTCAGTCTGTCCAGCAGTTGATGTGTATTGGGCAGAGCAGCTCACAGACACATCCCCATCCCCAGCACTGATACCTGCCACGGCACAGCTTTGATGTCCCCAACAGCCACAATCCCAGTCTGTGTTTTCCCACCCGCTCTCACGGGGCCGTCTGCCCACGATAACTTTTGAACCCGTGGCTGCTCTCAGACAGAGGTGATGGAGGGGTGAGATGTCAGAGATACAGCTCCCGGAGAGGGCCTGGGGGCCGTGAGGGGCTGAGAGGGGCAGAGGGCAGGGAGCTGGCAGGCAAGGGAGGGAGATGCTGGCCCTCTCAGTGCAACAGTATTTAAAAGCACATTCCTAGAATGCAAAAGAATGGGGAAATAATGTGGGGCCCATTGCAGGCAGAGCGCAGAGCCCAGACCACGGGTGTGTGCCCCCCGCCGGGGGTTAGCAGCACGGCCGCCCTCTCCCAGCGCTTAACAGCTCCCGCAAATGACCCTCTAATGACGGAGAGGGGACACAGACGCGCTTTGTTTCCCCGCCGCCGCGATGTGGATTGGAGATGTGGAATCGGGGCAGGGGGTCCGACGGGGCAGCGGTTCAGCCCCATTCCCCCCCCCCCAACCCTCCCTTCCCGCTCGCGGTTACCGCGGCGCGAGAGCGCAGCCCTCCCCTTATCTCCGAGGGGTAAATAAACGGAAAATCCACTCAGCCGTCCTTTTCCCTTCAAAGGCTGCAGGTGCTTCCCCGCTTGCTGTTGAGCAACCCGCAATCTGCGATCAGGGTGGGAACACCTCCTTCATCATCCTCGTTTTCCCGTTCCTGAAGCAGGGAGATATCTATTCCCATGGCATCCTTTGGGGGGTCCCTTTGTTCTACAAAGCCCTTCGTGTGCTGCACACAGGGAGCCCCCAGACCCCCCGTGCGTGCTGGGGTAGGGGTGAGGCTGTGCCTCGTGGCAGAGCACTGGGGGGGCTGCGATTGTTCATTGCTCCTGGGAGGTCGGGACACCCATTTGCTGCCCAGCTGCTCGCACCAAAGCTCGGGGGTGCATCCCAGAGACCACCCAGCAGTGAAGGGGAGGGGGGGGGAGGGAAGGTGGGAAGAGGCACAGATTGAGAGAGTATTGCTTAAATACATAATTTATTGAGGGACTGTACAAACATAGCCCTTTCTCTACCACCCGATCCAGCGAGGGGCTGGGAAAGTGTGAGCCCAGTGCAGATGGGAGCAGCAATGGATGGGGAGCAGCAATGAACAGGCAGGAGTGAGGGGGGGCTCAGATATGCTGCTTCCAGGGTCGCCCAGTTCACCTGGGCTTTTACTGGAAACTTTTAATACAAATCTGATAGAGTTTTATTTGAAGTACAATAGAAAACGTCGAGGAAAATGCCCAAAGCCCTGAGGAATGCTGCAAATCTCAGTTCTTTGGATGCTGAGTGTGGATGGATATCAGTGCTGCGGGTGTCCCTCAGAGATCCTCCGGCACCAGGAGGTGCTCGTGGTGTGCAACACACAGAGTTCTGCACAGCATTAACCAGACAGGAGGGAGCTCTGGGAGCTCAGGCTTCTCCTGCAGAGCAGTGCCCAGTGACCTCCCCATGCGTCACCTGGGTCTGTCTGTGCCCTGCAGCACTACCACTGCAGGGGACATTCCCTGCTGCATTCCCACTCCTGTCCCAGCACAGCCAGACCTGCAGGCATGTGGGTTGCAAAGGATTTGTGGGCTCAGTGCAGTGGGAACAGAGCCCCCTCAGTTGCAGCCACACTCCTCGATGATCATATCCTCGTGGTGGCGGACAACGATCTCACCTTTCTCGTAGTACAACATGGAGAGGGGGCTCATCCTGATGGGCGAACAGGCAGGGCACGGCACCTGGCTGGGCTTGTAGAGCTGCAGCAGGCTCTGCGGGACACATGGGGACATGGCATCGGCTCCCATCCTTGTGGGGCACAGGGAAGGTGGGAGCACGGGGCAGCAAGACCCTCTTACCTGCATGTATGCATGATTGGTGGGCTTGAAGCTCTCGTCTACAGGTGATGGGCACAGCCCCTCGCAGCGGTAGGCGTTGTACTTTTTGGGGTAGACGATCCAGCTGCCCCAGCCCGTCTGCTCAAAGTCCACCGTCATGTCCACCCTCCTGCACAGGGACCTGGCCTCATCCCCCGGGCTGGCAGCAGGAGCATCGCTCACCCTGAGCCTCTGCCTCTCCTTCCTGGTGCGGCGGTGCCGGCGGGTGCCAGCATCCCTAGGACCGCCGTCACGCATGACGTGCTTGGAGCTCTCCACTGCCCTGAGGAGGCTGTGCTCTCCGGGTGCTTTGTCCTTGGAGAAGACGAGCAGCAGGACGCTGTCCGCCAGCTCCCGGGGCTCTGCTGTCTCCTGGGGGTCCGGTGGAACAGTGACCGGAGCAGCTGCAGGATCAGGAGCTGCGTCCTGGTGCAGCCATGCCCTGAGCGTGCTGGTGATGTTGAACACTGCCCAACCAGCCTGGTGGGACGAGGGGCCACCGGCCACGGTGCCCAGGAAAAGCTCCTTGGTGCCCTGGCACGGCGGCCGCGGGCTGTGGTAGATGTCCACGGTGACGTTGTGGGACAGGGACAAGGGCAGAGCGTGTGGGCGGATGCGCAGCTCCGCCAGGCTCACCTCCTGGCTGCCAGACAGGGATGTCATGTCAAAGGAGAGCGCCCAGCGGGAGCCGTTCTGCAGGGAGCCTGGAAGGCAAGGGGGACGGTGAGCCCTCATGGGGCTGGGATGGGGATACTCAGGGATGGGGATGCTCGGGTTGGGGATGCTCGGGGTCAGTGCCTGTCCTGAGACAGAGATGCATGGGAACGGTGCTGTCTCCATGGAGAGAGATGTTCAGGGACAGCGCCTGTCCCGGGACAGGGATGCTCAGGAATGGGGATGCTCACGGACAGCGCTGATCCCGGGCTAGGGGAGCTCGGGGGCGAAGATGCTCAGGGATGATGCATCGGGAGCGATGCCAGTCCCGGGACAGAGGTGTGTGAGCACAGCGCTGTCGCAATGTAAAGGGACGTGCAGGGGCAGCGCCGGTCCCGGTCCCACTCACCGTGCGGGGCGATGCTGAGCGCGGTGGCGGCGGCGGCGCGGAGAGGTGCAGGGGGGGCGCGGAGCAGCTGCAGCATCAGCGGGGGACAGCGGGGGGGTGCAGAGCGCAGCAGGACGGGTCCGCAGAGCAGCAGCAGCAGCGCGGGGTGCAGTGGGGTCCGCATGGCTGCACCGGGACCAGCACCGCTGGCTATTTGTAGCGCGGACCCGAGCGCCGCCCCGAGAGCCCCCTCCCCTCTTTCTCCCGTTCCTATCCAACCCCCATCTCTCCTCCTCCCCACCCCTCCCTGCACTCCTGTCCCTCTCCCGTCCCTCCCGGGACCTCCCAGCCCCACTCTGGTGTCCGAGGGCTCAAAAATTGGTTAATTATCATTAGTAGTATTTGTTTGTTTGTTTGTTTGTTTGTTTGTTTCCGAGCAGACCCCCTGCCTGGCCAGCTTCTCCACATTTACCAACCCCAACAGATCTTTCCTCTGTATTTTGCTCAGTCTTTCCTCGGATTTAGGCCAGCGTTAAGCAGCCAGTGTTCTTTGGCACTGTTGATCTGCTCAGCTTTTCCCCCGCATGCAACACCGGAGTTGGAAGGAGCCCGAAGGGCTCACAGGGCTTCCATTGATTCCTCCCAGGGGATGATCGATCCCATCCCTCCATCCACAGACAGTTTTGTACACGCACATCCCCTCCTCCCCTAAATAGTCTCTAATGGGGCTGCGGAGCGCTGCCCCACGCCGTTATGGGGCATTGTGCTGTGGAAGCCATTGATGCTCTCCTCTGAACTCTTCCACTTTCACTGTCCTTTTGAGAAGAGGGGACCAGAAGAACCCGCAGAGCTCATGTGGGACTCTCAGACTGGTGTTTGAAACTCTGCTCCTTTCCTCACAATCTCCGACACATGATTTACTTTTTCAGCTACTTCTGGGTTAATGTTTTCATCTGTTGTAACTGGAAACAGTGCAGGGCAGCCCACTTTAGGTGTCCTTTCTGAGCAGAGTGGTTGGTCCACGCCACCCCCTGAGCTCCCTTCCAACCTCAGCCACTTTGTTATGTTTTTGGCTCTTCGTCCCATTTCTCCGCCCGCTATAGGCACAGCAGCCCCGCTCGCTGGCTGGCTGCGTGACGTCACGGCCGAGCAGGATGACGTCGCATCTCCGCAGTGACGTCACCTCCCGCTCTCCCCGCCGGCCGCCGGTAGAGGGCGCTGCTTCCCTCGGGACGCGGGTCCCGCCGCGAGCACCGCCCTTTGAGGCCGGGAATCTCGCGAGAGCAAGCGCTTGGGGCCAACTCTCGCGAGAACGTCCACAGCAATGGCGGCGGCGGCCGCGGCGATGGCGGCTCCTGCGGGGGATAGCGCAGAGGCGGCTCCGGAACCCCCGGCCGCTGAACCGCCCGTCCCGCCCGAACCGAGCGCCGCCGACACCGAGAGCGGGTAGGGCGGGGGTCGAGCACGGGGCTGGGAGGTCCGCGGCCCCGGGGTGAGCCGCGCTGAGGCGTCGTTTGTGGCCTTGCAGGGGGGAGGCCGCGCCGGGGGACGCTGCCGCTGCCGTGGAGACCGAAACCGCGAGCGGGAAGGATCCGATGGTACGTGGGGCACAAAGCCGGGGGGGGTGAGGGCTGTGAGGGCTCTGACGGCCGTCAGCGGCGCTGTGCTGCCCGCAGGAGGCCGCCCCGGACGGCCCCGAGGCCATGGACACACAGGCGGGGTCGGTGGATGAGGAGAACGGGCGGCAGCTGGGAGAGATCGAACTGCAGTGCGGCATCTGCACCAAGTGGTTCACGGCGGACACCTTCGGCATTGACACCACGTACGTGTGCGGCGCCGGGCATGGAGTTTGGGTGGCCCTGGGGTGCCCCATTGGTGGCCCCTTAGTGGCCTTCGGGTGCCCCATTGGTGGTCTTTGGATGGCCCTTGAGTGTTGGTGGCCCTCGGGTGTGAGTGGTGCCTGGGTGTCTCTCAGGTGCCCCATTGGTGGCCCTTGATGCTCTAAGTGCCCCTTCGGTGTTGGTAGCCCCCCCCCCCCCCCCTCACTCCCCCGTTCTTTCAACACCAAACCGCCTCCCTGCATACCTCAGGTGAAGGTTTCAGTTGGTGCTGCCTTTGCCCCCCTCCTGTCGGAGCTCACGGGTTGCTCCGCACAGATGCTAAAACCTGAGGAAAATGAAAGTTTTCATGTCCTTAATGTGCTTCATGGCCAATCTGAGCGCGGTGCTGTGTGCAGTCCTGAACTCTGCATCTGTGCAGCACCAATTGGAGCACTGTGCGTGCTGCTCAGTGAAATGCAGTTGTTAGGCAAAGGGGTGTGGGAGGGAAGAAGTTTGCGGTTTTCCAGTGATAAACTTAATCTGATGCAATTATCATTGACCCAAGAAAGTGTTCTTTATATAGAGAGGAGCATTCATTTCTTATCCTGAGGCAGCACGTGAGGCATGTGGCAGAACTTACGAACCAGTCTGCTCTTTTCCAGGTCTTGTTTGCCTTTCATGACCAACTACAGTTTCCACTGCAACGTTTGCCACCACAGCGGGAACACGTATTTCTTAAGAAAACAAGCAAGTGAGTATAAGAGCTCACTCATGGAAACCTTACACGAGGTAATGTTGCCTGATGTCAGTGGGAGGGTTCTGCTGAAACTTGCAGAAATGACCAAAGAAATTAGCAGCAGGCACGGGCAGCTTTGTGTGAAACATTGCTGCTCTGCTGCTGACTTCATAATGCGTGGACATGCTGTGTTTGGTGTGGGATGATGGGATAGGGCCAGGCTTGGTGTGGTGCTGTGTGTTCAGTGGTTGCCACGGTTGTGTTTGTGTGCTGATCTTCCCCGTGGAATGCAACTCGAGCTTTGGCCTATCTTTGTTTTGAAGATCTCAAGGAAATGTGCCTTAGTGCTCTGGCCAACTTAACGTGGCAGTCAAGGACACAAGATGAGCATCCAAAAACCATGTTCTCCAAAGATAAGGTACAGCTGTCATAACAGTCACCGTGTGTTAAAATCAGCTGTGCTTTCACCGAAGAGCAATTTCAGCCAGTTGCTGGCAGTGTGGCTTTCAGACTTGATTGTGAAGACTGGATTTGTTTGGTGTTGTTTTTTTTTTTAAACAGGATATTATCCCATTTATTGATAAATACTGGGAGTGTATGACAACGAGACAGAGACCAGGGAAGATGACTTGGCCTAATAACATTGTCAAAACTATGGTACGTAGTTGGGGTTCGTGGAGGGTTTTCTGTGAGTGATAACAGCAGTCTGACGCTCGAGGAGAGCGAAATGGGGAAGATTTGTTAACAAATTTGGTATGATCCTATTCTGTTCTCTGTTTCAGTGTAAAGAAAGAGATGTGTTCTTAGTGAAGGAGCATCCAGACCCAGGGAGTAAGGATCCTGAAGAAGACTACCCAAAGTTTGGACTTCTGGACCAAGTGTGTGATGGGAGATGGGCAGGAGAGCACGCCGATGGGGGGGAGGGAGGCTGGTTTTGCTGGTATCTGATGCTCAGTGAAATAAGCATAAAGTACCCAAGGTGACGTGAGCCTATGAGCCAGCGTTGTGCCAGCTGGTGTGCTGGAGGACTGCAGCACGTTGGACGTGCTGTTTGGGCTTTGTGGTAAGTTTGAATGTGTGCATCTGTTCAGTTTTGTTTCTTTTTCAGGATCTCGCCAATATCGGTCCTGCGTATGATAACCAGAAGCAGAACAACGCCGTATCCACAAGTGGAAATTTAAATGGCAAGTTCTTTCATGAGGCTCTTTAGTTTTGTTTCCCCCTCAGTCTTTGGGGCAGAGCTGCACTTCCCCAGTCCTGTAGCCAGGTGTGCAGCTCTGTCAGTGAGGGTGCAGCAGTTAAACCCGCTGTGAACTGAGGTTCTGTGTGGTGCTTTCCAAACACACCCAGCCAGTCTCACTGTCCCTTTGCTGCCCTCCTCACTCTGAGGTTTGCAAGGAGCAAGGCAAAGTATGTGTAATGCATTTCCTTAAACTCACTGCTCGCGTTTTGCTGCTGTTCCTTTTTATGGAATGTCAGCTGTGCTCAGAACTTTGCCTTGCTCATTAAGATCAATTTTAGTAATCGTGATGTAGGGAAATTAAGAGCTGATGAAGTTTCTTTGTGCACAAGGCTGTGCCGTTCAGTTTGAAGCCTGTTGAACAGTAGCTGGCAGGAGGTGGCTGGGGCTTTTAACGGTAGGGCTTAAGCTGTGTTGTCTCCATTTCATGCGCTGCTTGTTGTTTCCTTTCATTACTGGAAGTTTGTCACATACGTGGTGCCACTTCTGTCCTTACAGATGGAGCCTCTCTGGGAGGTGAATGTTTACCTTTCAGCTTCTAAAACTTAAGTATTGCTGTGTTTTGGAAAGCTTTTGTGCTCAGTTCTCTTAGAAGCTAAATTGAATTCAAGATCAGAAGCGTGTCCTGGTGTGACTGTGAGAATAAAGCGAACCAACCATTTCACTTCTTAATGTTTAACAGTTAGAAGCTTTTAGTGCATCATATTCTGCCCCACTCGACTGGCTTAAGGTTGTGCTTTCAGTTACGTTGATCTCTGTAAGATTTGACCTGATACTCTTGTCATTTTAAATTGTAACACCTGGATACGAGGGCTGTCAGCTGGTGTGATATTTGGATCGCTTGCATAAAGAAGCGATGAGAAACTGGAAAGTCTTAAATATTTTTGCTAAAACCAGTAAGCACAGCTTAGATCACGTCGTGTGTGCGCAGAATATGGCATCCCTTCGAGGTCTGAATCCCTCACAGCACCGGGGAGATGCTGATAATACAAAAGCTTGCTGTAGTTACAGCACATTATGTGGTTCTTCAAGGTGTTTATCTGCAGTACACACCAATGCCGTTGTTCTCCTTGTAAAGCAAGAGATTTTTGTAATTGAATAGTGTCGTGATTGAATGCATATGCCATTTCACACATGAAAACCTTAATAGCAGTATTGGCTTGATGGAATTTGACACGTAGCTTGTCCTGTTTGTCGGATGCTGCCCTGTGAAATGACGCAGCACCAATTTGGACCGTACTGAAGAGAAACACCTGCATTGCTTTTCCTTTTTTTTTACACACCTTAGGCGTGTTTCATTTTACAGATTGAAATGTAACGGCAGTGTCAGTGTTTCTGCAGCACAGCATGTCACTGGGATGACACTTGTGCTTAAAATCAGGTGGTGTCGTGCTGCAGATTGGGTTTTCTGCTGCTTTTGCAGAAATAATCAGAGCTGTGTGACTGGAATCTCCACGAAAGCAAATAACTGTGCTGCTGTTGGGGTGTTGCTGTGCTCATCCTCCCCGAAGTCCTTTTCAGTGATAACCGTGTAGGAGACCCAATGGGCTGATGGGAACGTGGCTTTTTCTGTCCTTTCTGTTTGTGGAGATTCCACGCTCACAGGCTGTCCCTGATCAGCAGCTGCTTAACGAGCTGTTGTTTCTCTTGGAAGGAGGAATTGCGGCAGGAGGCAGCGGGAAGGGGAGGGGAGCAAAACGCAAACAGCAGGACGGATCAACCGCTGGAACAGCCAAGAAAACCCGAAGGTGAGGAGGGATGGAGCAGCACAGTGACTCAGTTGGGGTGTGAATGAACCGTAGCCACGGCGAGATGCCAACCTGTAGCTTTTGTGTTTCACAGTGACCCGTTGTTTTCTGCGCAGCGCTTACCGCCCCATGGTTACCCCTTGGAGCACCCCTTCAATAAGGACGGCTATCGCTACATCTTGGCTGAGCCTGACCCCCATGCACCTGACCCAGAGAAGCTGGAGCTGGACTGCTGGGCAGGAAAACCAATTCCTGGGGACCTCTACAGAGCCTGCCTGTACGAACGGGTCCTCCTGGCGCTGCATGACCGAGGTACAGAGCTTGCTTGTCGTGTGCAGGTTGTGCTGCCAGCCCTTCCTGGGGGAGCTGTCTGCTCTAACCCCACTTAACTGAGCTTGCAAACATTGGCTTAAGAGGTGAAGATGTGAAACCCACTTCCTTACATTCACTTCCTTCTGATACCGTTGCCTGTTAGGAGTCACGAATGAGCTGTGTTGTGTATCCTCTTCCCTCACGCAGCTCCTCAGCTAAAGATCTCAGATGACAGGCTGACTGTTGTCGGGGAGAAGGGCTATTCCATGGTACGAGCCTCGCATGGAGTGAGGAAGGGAGCCTGGTACTTTGAGATCTCCATGGATGAGATGCCTCCAGACACAGCTGCCAGATTAGGCTGGTCGCAGCCACTGGGTAAATAACTTTACCAAACGTTTTTTGCAGGCCTTGGGCTCTAACTACTTATTTTTTTCTTTAATAGTTTAAATCTAGGCAATTTAGTGATGGTTAGCTTGCCCCTTACCTGGGATAAACTCTTTTTATAGGTTCTCTAAACTGTGCAGAACTTCAGTACTGGCAGGTCCTTTATGCTGTTAAGTGCTTGGCTTTGCTTACGTCTGTCATTAGCACGAAAGTGTTATTTAATAACTGAATGTAACCATTAGCCCAGCACCTGAAGGGACACGTTCTGGGTGTTCTGTGCTTTGCATGTTCACAAGGAAACATTGGTTTCTGCAGGGAACCTCCAGGCACCTCTGGGGTACGACAAATTCAGTTATTCCTGGCGCAGCAAAAAGGGAACAAAGTTTCACCAGTCCATAGGGAAGCATTATTCGTCTGGCTACGGACAGGGGGACGTTCTGGGGTTTTACATCAGCCTTCCAGAAGATACCGAGACTGCCAAATCGCTGCCTGACACTTACAAAGATAAGGTGAATCGCTTTGGGGTGCTGTTACCCATCAGGCACGCCTTTCCCAGGGCAGGGCCCTGCAGGTTTGCCATTCGGTGACATATCCCTGTTTCTGAAGTGTTATCATTTCCTGATGTTTCAGGCTTTGATCAAATTTAAAAGCTATCTGTACTTTGAAGAGAAGGACTTTGTGGACAAAGCAGAGAAGAGCCTGAAGCAAGCACCAGGAAGCCAGGTGAGCTCAACACTGGTCAGCGGGGTGGGAAGATGCAGCGCTCAGTCACGGGTGGGGAGCCCACTGAGACTGCTTTCTCTTTCCTTTCATTAATTGATTCCATATTATCCCTATTGATAAGCTGCCTTTTGACATCGCCTTGTGAATCACGAGTAATGTGGTGAAAGAACCAACTGAAAAAGTTCCCATTTTACTTTTCAGATCATATTCTTCAAGAACGGTGCCAGCCAAGGAGTCGCTTTTAAAGACATTTTCGAAGGGGTTTATTTTCCTGCTATTTCTTTGTACAAAGGCTGCACGGTAATAAGGAACTTTCAAAGATAACCCCAAAGTCCAGCCATAGTTGTGGTAATGCAGAGTGTGTGCAAGCTGGGAACAGGTCAAGCAAGCCCAGTTAAGTGAGCAGAGAGGAGAGGAGGAGTTACTGTGGTGGATCCAGTCCAGAACAATGCATTTGTTCACCCGTGTAATCTAACTTTATCAAGCTCCTAATGAATGCTGTCTTTGAATGCAGAGATGTATATTTACAGGTGTTTGTGCGGGCTGCAGTTACACTCAGGAGTGTAAGAGGGTCGGGGCTGAAGAATGGGGGGAAAAAAAAGCGAGCCAAAATTCTCCAGCTTTGTACTGACAAAATGTTCCCTGTAGGTTTCTATCAACTTCGGGCCGTATTTCAAGTATCCCCCCAGAGATATCACGTACCGCCCCGTAAGTAACAGCACCCACCTCCCTCACCTCACAGCACGGTACTGAAACAGAAGGGGACTGGGAATTTGCCGTTGGGAGGGGAGATTTACAGCAGGGCTGCACCCATCATCGTCAGTCCTGGTACTCACAGCCTGATGGCGCAGCTGAAAGGGATGGATTTAAAAATCGGGGAGAAGGAACAGCATTAAAAAAGCAGGACAACGATGACAAAAGCTTCTGACATTTTCCTCCCTGCCTGTGCTAACTTGCTGGTTAGACCTGGCTTACTGTTCAAGGAAACATATCTTTTATCTCCACTGTTTTCTCAGGGGGGGGGGGGACACAATCGTTGAGCGGGCACAGCCCAGCAGGGCTGCTCCCCCTTTGAGATCTGTGTGCTGAGCTCACTGCCTGCCTTCTGCTCCCTTTGTAGATGAGTGACATGGGCTGGGGGGCTGTTGTGGAACACACGCTGGCAGACGTCCTGTATCATGTCGAGACAGAAGTGGATGGAAGACGAAGCCCTCCCTGGGAGCCTTGAAGAATCAGGTGCAGCTTAATAAGGCAACAACGCAGTGACTCTCCAAATCAGGTGGATTTTATTCTGGAGGAACGTGCATCACTCAGAACAATCCGTCAAGGAACAAACACAAAGAAGCCAATGCAGCTCTTGGCAGCAGGTGCAGTGTATGTATGGTCCCTGCTGAAGATCCATGCGCTACCACTGAGTCCAAGCAAATGCAGTTCTAGTGTGTGTTGTGCTATTTGTGAGCATCTCTTGGATGCTAGCTGAAGAAGCAACGATTGCATTGAGATAACTTCCCATCTGACATTCTGGGCCCATAACAGTCATTGTTCAGTGGGAACAGGCGTGTGGTTGGACCCACCTGCTGGATCTATACCTGTAGAAACAACACTGGCACTCCTGCTCGGCTGTGCTTGGCTAACTGTGAACAGCTTCCATCCAGAAGGATTGTGTTGTAACAAGACTACTGCATGTAAGACTGAGATTTGGGCTCCTGCCCAAACTGTATTATTATTTTTTTTTCCCATAAACTGGCAGCCAGTTTAAAAAATAAACTCTTCTTTTTAACTCTTACATCGTTTTTGTCTTGTGATCTTTGTTTAGGTATCTTGGTCCCCTTCGTAACCTGCAAACTTAAAGTACCTACTTGAAATCTGAACCTAACTGTGGCTACGAAAGCAATGACGAGTTTCACAGGGCCTCCTGCTAATGATAATCATCACAGAGCCTTGAATAAATAATCTTCCTGTACAGACATGCAAAAATTATATCAAATAACTTAGAGCTGCTTCACTAGGGGAAAGGATGGGAATGCATTTGAGGTTAAGGCCTTTGTTCTGCACACGGAGCAGCCCTGGCTGGCCCTGCCTTCTGAACGAGGCTCCTGGGACTCTCCCCTAATAACTAATTAGCCAAGGCCTTTTTATTGTAGGCTAATATCATGTAATTAGGTGGGAGGTCCCAGCAACCCACCCACCCCTTCAGGTACAGCATTTGCTTGCACGCCGAGCAGCTGCTGGCGTTGCCTTCTGAATCAGGCTCCTGGCTAATTAGTTAAGCTTTATTAGTACTGTCTACTATTAAAGGCCTGTCTTGTTAGCACAGGCCAGAATTGAATTGTATCTGACTTACCTAACGACAAGGTCCCTACTGTTAGCCCTGAACAAAGCACTCAACAGCACCCTGTGCGCTCAGCAGCCCGCTGCCCGCGCCATGCGCTGCCGGAGGTGCTTGGCAAAATCCACCTGGGTCTGGGACAGGACCTGGTTGATGATGGTCTTCGGCAGCCAGCCCTGCAGAGGAACAAGCAGCCCATCAGCTCGTCTGCATCAGGCACGAGGGCTGCCTTCACTTTGAGGTAGTTCAGTGCAGGACTTACCTTCAGGTCAATGCTAAGAAGCCACGTTAACTTGGTCTGTGAGGGACTGCCAGCCAGCGGGCGCAGCACCATACAGGTGGGGCCGTTCTCAGCTCTGTGTGAGGACAGGAGTGCACATCTTAGACAGCAAGAGTCTCCCTCCCTTCACCCTCCAACACTGCTGAAGCACTTCGAGCTCCTTCACAACTTCTCCCTTCCCAAAACACAAACTGACTGCTCTGAAACTGAACGTCGTTACAACGCTGAGTTCATCAAACACCCCAGGAGGTAATTAATTACCTGATAAATCCCTGCTGTTCGGGCATGGCTCCGTGCGTGGTGGACATCCCTGCCAGCACACAGGTGGAGCCGCGGCGCCGGGAGCAGCGCACGCTCACAAAGTCCCGCGGCCCAACGATGTTCCCGGGCACAGCAGCTGCTGTCTCGTGGGTGATCAGGGTGTCCTTCCCAATCTTCTGGAGGATCTGAGCAGTTCAAACAACGACATGAAGGATTTTACTGCCAAAAATCAACGGGGTGGCTGCAAGCTCCGACCCCCGCATGGGATCGTGTCCACGCGTCTGACACTTCTCCAATGGAACGGGTGGGAAAATCCCCGTGCCTGCAGCAATGTGCACAGCCATTCTTTGGCTCTTGTAACAGTACATGGAGCGGTGTGGATGTGAATCAAACAGCGTGGCAGTCCTAGCAGGATTCTGCTGTCCCCACGAGCACCCGGCACCTCCTACCTTCACCTCTTTGACGCTGGGATTCCAGTCGCCCATCTGCTCCATGTTGTCCACCAGCTCACTGTACACCGCGTCCAGGGGCTGATCCACCACCACCTCCAGGCGGAACACCTTGCCCACGTCTGGCAGCACTTTGCTCAGCACTTTGTCACCGTTGTCCTGGCAGGGAAAGGCAGATCAGCGCCGCAGATACTCACGGGAAGACCATCACATCACTGCGCGGCCGCAGGGGGGCTCACCACCACCGTCTCCGTTTTCCAGCCCTCCTGGTCTCCGAGGATGCTGAGTGATTTCTGCAGGGCTTCCTCTCCTTGTTTGATGTAGGACATCTCCATCTCGCTGAAGGGTTTCTCCTCCAGCCTGGAGCCTGAGAGGGAGCGGGCAGAAGCAGCAGTTAGAACACTAACATACCACAATACCAGCCAGCTCTGCCTCCATCAAATACACCTCTCCGTGCCCGTGACTCGGGTGGGAGCTCAGTTCCCACCACCCGCTGCATTTCCATTTGCTCAGCAAAGCTCACAGCCCCACGAGCAGATTTCCTCCCAAGCACTGACCTGGAGGGGGCAGATCCCAGGAATGCAGCACTTACTGAGCAGAGAGCTTCGCCTGCGGACCTGGCTGATCCACGTGCTGGGCCCCGCGCTGCGGCACGACAGCTTGCTGAGCTCCTGGCTGATGGCCACTGCAGCTTGTCTGCGCAGCCCTGGGGGCAGAGAGCACATCACAACACAGCCGTGCAGTGTCAGGTTGGAAAAGCCTCGCTTGTTTGCTTGCTCGTATCCAACCCCGCTGCTGAAGTCCCAATGAGAGAAGCTTCCTCCCATTGGGGTACTGGAGGACGGGAGCGGATCTGCGCTGCTCAGGCTTTGCTCCAAGCAGCACACAGGGAGCACACAACAGCCTGAGTGCGGCTGAAGAGCGACCACCCACCCCAGAACTGCAGCCCCACTGGGAACAGCACACAGCTTCCGTCCCCCAGTCCAAAAATACAGCAGAAAGGAGTCGTGCAGACAGCAAAGCGTGTGGCGTGGGCCTCTCACCAGTCACATTGCGCAGGTGTTGGTAGGAGATGGCAGCACACAGCTTGAAGGTGGCGGGCAGCATCTCTGCAGGGCAGTGGAGCTCAGTTCTGGTGACTGCTGCAAACGCTGCCGTGCCTCAGCCCCGGCGCTCGGCCTTAAATCTGCCGGCTGAAGGATGCTGGCTTGTCAGCACCGAGATAAGGGCCATCACTTACGGCAGCGCCCCAGGGGCCAAGGGCAGCCCCATCTCCCCATGCATCTGCTGGGGGCTGTGGGTCACTGTGGGTGTCAGCAGCAGCACATGCGCACATCCTTACGCAGCTGCTGCTGCCCAGATACACGGGGCAAACTCCGCTGTCCCTCTCTGCTGCTGCACGGCACACGGGGGATGCACGTGGATGCTCTGTGCACGTTATGAAGCTGAGAGCATTCTGTGGACCGCTCGCGTAGAGCCGCAGCTGAGGGCAGGGCTGCAGGGTGCACAGGGGAGCTGCGGGTTGGGGGTCTCACCCACACTGTGCTGCACTGAGGGGGCACCCCCACATCTCCCCAGGGGTGGAGCAACAGCAGCGATAACGCTCAAGGCTGAAATGACATCTGTGGGATGAGTTACAGCCCCAGCACTGAGCGCGCCCCAAAAGCTGTGAATCACAGCTGCTTCCTTTGACGTCAGCTCCTGCACTCTGCTGCAGGGATGCCGACCTTGCTCCTCTTTGCTGTCGCAACAACTTGGTGAGGGGGGGAGGTCATCCACTCACTGCGGTGCGGAGGGCACACGGGGAACTGCAGCACAGCCCCGTGGTGCTCAGCCCTACCCGTGCCCAGGAATGACCACACCGTTCCTGCCCGTACCTGCAGGATGGATGGATGTGGATGCATCCTCTCCAATCACCCTGAGTGCAGCACAGCACATCTCACATGCAACGGGACGGGTTTGAAGGGACTGCAGGAAGACAGCAGCTGAGCATCTCCTTCCCAGATCGCTGCCTTGCCAATGCAGCGCCACAGGCACGGCTCTTCCCAGCACAGAGATCTCCAGCTCTGCACTGCCGTTATCCCAATGGAGCAGCCGCCCCAAGCACACGGCCTCGGAGCAAGGACATGCACTTGTTTTTTGAGAAGAACTGAACTGATCCCTGACAGAGCCACCCCTTCAGCTCCGGGGTGCCCCTGCTCCAGGGACACAGCGAAACTTCGGGACACCTGAAAAACTGAGGTGTCCCTGGATGCTCACTGGCTCCACAGTGCCACATCAGCACCTCCTCAGGTATCCCACACCACCACTGTGCCCAAGGGGCTGCAAGAAAGGGGGGGTCCCAGCCTCGATGCACACCCCTTACTCACCCAGGGACCTCACATTCCTTTTGACATTCAGCCTCCCTACACACTGCCCGCTCCTCACACACCTGCATGTGCTCACCATCGCTTACAGTGCCCTGAGCCACCCGGACAATTCCCTTTTCTACACCCATTCCACATCTCAGTACCCAGGAGAGGCTCCAGCGAGGGGGCTGAAGCCATGTCCCCCTCCCTGTGCAGGGACCCTGGGGTGCCCCCAGCCTCCCCCCCACTGCCCCAAGGCTGCTTTGATGCTATTTGGAGAGCAGAGATAAACCCACAGCCCCTCCTCCCCGCCGCACAGAGAGCAGGCGATAAGATAACATGGGCACTGCCCAGGCTGAAAGGCAGCACCGATGCAGAAACTGAC
The DNA here is from genome assembly GCA_030625065.1 of Alectoris magna. Taxonomy (NCBI): domain Eukaryota; kingdom Metazoa; phylum Chordata; class Aves; order Galliformes; family Phasianidae; genus Alectoris; species Alectoris magna. The sequence goes on from CM060587.1 coordinate 3,904,017, forward strand.
ACCAATGGGAGCCCCACAATACCAGAAAGCAGAAAACACATGGCAATGAAAGACCCCAAGCTCTCCTTTTTCCTGCCTTGCCTACAAGTGCTGAAGTCTGCAGCATCCGGTTCAGCTCAACCCACTCAGCTCCTGCCTGCCTATCTACCTGCCTGCCTGCCTATCTACCTGCCTGCCTGCCTATCTACCTGCCTGCCTGCCTATCTACCTGCCTGCCTGCGCCATACATGCAATCCTCCCTCAGGTCTGGAGATGCTGCAGGAGGATGAGGGGGAGCAACTCAGCAGGTAATTAGCTAATTAGTGGGCACAGCTGTGGGCAAACAGCTGCGCCTGAGTGAACAGGGCTGAAAGGGGCACAGCACCCGAGGTCCTGGACAGTCCCATTGTGCCCAGAACCACCCAGAGCGACACCCCAAACACGGGCGAAGCTGTTGCCGTTGAGATCAGGGATTTATTTACAGGCGAAGGGAAGCTCTCACTCAGCTCCACGTGAGGAGCCAGAAGACACAAACCAAAAAAAAAAAAAAAAAAAAAAAAAAAAAAGAACAGAGGTGTTCATCTCTGAACAGAAACTGCCGCGCTCCCCCCGGAGCATCCGGTTACCTCCGAGGGCGCCCCAATGCCATCACTCCTCCTTTTCCTCGAGGAGGAACAGAAGCCACGATTTCAGTGCCCGCACCACGCAGCGCAGTGCTGAGGTCCGTGGGCAGCGTTCCCATCCCATCAGTACTCGTCCAACGTGTCAGCCCTGGGTACCGCCAGGCCGCGCTCCTTCAGCGCCTGCACCTTCAGCTTCTCCGACTCCTGCTTGGCCTGCAGCTCCAACCTCTGCTCCTCCAGGATCTCCTCGATGGACACCTGCTGCAGCAGCGTGTCGCTCTCCTTCTCCAGATCCTGCAAGCAAGGAGCTGTGTTAGCAGAGCTGCAGGGTGTGGGGCTGGGGGGGGGGGGGGGGGGCGCAGGGTTCACTCACGATCTCCCCCAGCAGCACCACGTTCTCTCCTCTCACGACGAAGATCCCTCGAGGGATGTCCCCATACTTCTTGCCCACGTGAATGCGCTCCACAGTCTGATGCAGCACCAGATTTGCTGCGGCGATAGAAAAACGTCTCATTTTTAACCAATTCTTTTTTTTTTTAACCAAATACAACACCTCGCTTGAAACGAACCGTAGCCCAAAGCATATAGGGAGCAGCTCCTGGATTGCTCCTGGACACACCATCCCACGTGCTGAGCATCCCCTAAATCCCATGATTCCCAAACCCTGCAGCCCCTCCAGCTCCTATAAGACCCCAAAACAGCCACAGCCCACGGCTGATGAGGGCATCCCCGGTGTTGTGGGGTGCGGGGCAAGGACTGAGGGGCTCATCCATAGGGGCAAGTGCTGACCCCGTTCCCCGAGGGGGGGAGAAGGATGTGCTCTGCCCGAGAGGAGAACACAGCATGGGATGGGGGACCACAAACTGAGCTCCCACGGCCACGTGGGTTCCATCAGAGCTCTGCTCCGGTGTCGCTCCCGGCTCTGCCCACCCCCCCCCCCCCCCAGCGTACCGAACTGATCGATGCTGCGTAGGAATCCGATCAGTGTCCGACCGTCCCGCAGCAAGACCAGGTGTTTCTCTGCGGGGAACGGGGAGGGGATCAACCGGGGGAACGGAGCACCGGTCCCGAAGGGAACCAAGGGTAAAACCGCGCCCCGGACGCGGGGGACCCCCGCGTCCGGGGCGCGGTTTTACCCTTGGTTCCCTACAGTACTAACGGAACCGCGGTCGCACTCACTATCGATATCCTGGATGAGGCTGGCTGTGCCCGGCATGTAGTTCATGGTGGCGGAAGCGCCACCGCGCACCACGGAACCGCCCCGGAACCGCCCCACGTCGGGCGGGACCCGGCGGATAAAGGCGGCCCCGAAAGGTGCTCTGCCCCTTTAAAAGCGGCGCCGGCAGTGCGCGCGAGGCGGCAGCCCATTGGCTGACTCCGTGGGGTCCTCGCATCCTATTGGTCGCGTTGTGGGGCCTTCCATCCATTCGTCGCGCCGCGGGGCGGGCTGGGCCGTGCCGGGTGGCGGACATGGAGCCCCGCGGCCGTACCGCGCCCTGGGGCCCGGCGGGCGGGCAGGTAAGGACGGGGGTAGCGGAGGAAGCTGAGCACGGCCCGTTATCACATGGCCCGTTATCACATCGCCGCTGGTCGGGGATTGAGCACATCGCTTAACGGTGCTTTCCCCGCAGGAGCCGCCGGGCCCCGGCTTCGCCCCCGGGTATTGGAGCCCCGCACAGCCCCGATCGTTCGGCCTTGGGCCCTTCCCCGGCGGAGCGGAGGTGCAGGGGCAGCAGGTCGGTATGCGGGGTGGGAGGGTGCGGGTCCGCTTCCACCGCCCGTCCCCTTAAGGCTTTGCTCTGTCCGGACCGAGCTGTGCCTCGCTTCTATGCCATAGGATACAAACGTGTTAAAGCCCCGGTTTCCTGCAGTGGCTGCAGCTCAGCGATCTGAATCCCCGCAGCTCAGGCTTGGGAACTGGAAAATCTCATCTCCTTGCGTTGTTTGTAGATTGGAAGAAGAAACGAGCTTTCCTGGGGTGTTCTTCCCCCATCTGTCTTCAGCCAGAGACTGAAATAACCCAACTAAACCTCCGAATGCACATTTCAGCACATTTTCTCTCTGTTTCTCCCTTTCCTCCTTCCCAGGGCATGGACTCTCCCTACACCAACGGATCCTACAGTGCCCCATACCCTCCAGCCGCTCCCCATTACACCGCACTGCCGCAGACAGGAACCTACAGCTGCTCGGGCCCGTCCTACAACACCGACAGCACAGCCCCGTACCGGCCCCCCCCTCCTGCCCCTCCCTGGGGCTGTGGCACACAGGACTGCCCAGCAGAGGGCTGCTCGCTGCGCAGGCAGAAGGCTGCTGGGTACTCCCCGCCACAGGTGAGAAACTATCCTGCACCATTTAGGGTGTGCACAGCACGGCGAGAGCTCCTGTGCTGCCCCACAGAAGGAGAACCCGCAGTGCACCCTCTGTTGGGCCCAAATGGCTTCTATGTCCCAACCAGCTCGCCCTGCATGCTCTTGAATAAACTTGGAATTGCCCCTTTCTGCAGGGAGCTCTGAGGTCATGGGCTGTAGAGCAGAAAGCAGGCAGCAGTCCCAGTGCCGGGGCTCTTCCCAGAGCTTTCTTCTGGCACAGGTGCTGGGAGTGACTTGGGAGTTACAGCTGTCCCTGTCTCCCCACAGACCCCAGGGATGCCCGTTCCGCAGTATCCATATGGAGACCACGGCCCCGGGGCCAACCCACAGCCCAGGGCCCAGGAGGAGGCGTGGGCTCCCCCCCCTTATGGGGTGCAGCCACGGTATGCATGGCCCGCAGCTCCAGCACATGGGAACCCATTCCTCTCTGAATCACACCCACCCTGGACTGGCAGCAGGACTGCATCTCATCCTCCTGCGTGGGACTCAAAGGTACAGTGATGCTCTGATGGCTCTGACACATAGGTTCTGGCTGCAGCCAGAGCTCAGATCGTGCTGCCTTCCCCAAAACATGCATGCAGCTGCTCAGTGCTCCTTTCTCCAAGCACAGTTGGCTTCCAGGAGGCAAAAACAAAGCAGCAGTTCTAAGTATTGCCAGCAAAGTCTCCTACTTATATATCAAAACTGTAATTCCAGAAAGTAGTGGAGACAGCAGACCCCGAGGGGCGGGTCTGGAAGTGGAGCAGATCTCATCTAACGCCTCTGTAATGTAGATTTCTTTTTTTCTCCTCTGATTGTAGGAATCTGCTTATGACAAACCCGAGCAAAGTGCAAACCAGCACTGCTACTATTCTGACGGCAATCACCAGCACTCTGGGACAATGAATGACCACAAACCACCCGCCCCGCTTAACTCCAAGTCATCTCCTTCCAACCCCAAGGTGCAGTACAGTGCACAGCCTCAAATGTACAACAGCGCAACTCGGAGGCAGTTGGCTGGGAACCAGGAGGCAGGCTGCAAAGCTGGCAATCACTCTTCAGTGAATTCTGCAGCCATCCAGCCAGAGATTCAGAGAATCCTACACGTCACAGAGCAGGCTGAACAGCTAGAACAAGAGGTGGATGAATTTGTAGGAAAAAAGACAGATAAATCCTACCGGTTGCTGGAGGAGATGCTGACCAAGCTGCTGTTAGAACTGGATTCCATTGAGACTGGTGGGCAGGATGGTGTCCGGCAGGCCAGGAAGGAAGCTGTCCACAGAATTCAGGCCATACTGGAAAAACTGGAAAGGAAGGGATTGTGAAAGCGTATCAGCCACAACGCAGCCTGTTGTGGAGGTTCCAAAGAGTTTTTCCAAATCTCAGCTCTTTCTGCTAAGCACTACTGACAATGAAAAAGCAATAAGATGTGATTTCAAAGAAAAAAAATATCCAAACCTACAGGAAAGCCCAGCCCAAACCAACAGCTCAGCAGTGGACCAATTAAGAGAAGATGAAAGCAGCAAACTGAGTTGTTTGTTCCGGGATGTGAAGAAGCAGCACCACCTGAGGTGCTCAGCACTGCGGAGTGCTCTGAGGGTCTGCGTCCTTCACTCAGCAAGAAGAAAATCACTGCACAAAGGTTCCCCAAACCGGGCCCAATCCGTGGTACCTCGTGGAGCCACAGCTGCAGCACTTGTCACGTTCGTCACCGTGCAGCCATAAATGAAGGCCCTTGGTTGTCCATCGCTGCGTGTGCTTTCAGCTTCACATCCCTTGCCCACAAAAGCTGGTGTGTGTCATCCCGGGGTTCTCTTTGTTTCCAGTGCACTCCTGTAGCTCTGCTGATGTGCTGCAGACAGCAGCGTGCTGCTTCCTCTCTTGTGAAGCTGTTCTGTGATGCCGCGTGGATGTGGGAACACAACCTGGAACTCTGAATTCTTCACCTGGGAAAGAGAGTTTGCAGACAGAGCCGTGCAGCAGCGCAGCCCTGGACAGTGGGAGGTGCAGAAATGCTTTTCAGGTCGCGTGGGTCAAATCCACTTTTTAATTGTAATGCCTACTGTTAACCTTGTGGTTACAACATGTGAAGCGAATCATTGCTGTGTGTAATGAGATAATAAACCCTGACGACTTTTAAATGTTATTTTGTAATTAAGTCTCTCAAAGTCTCTCTTTTTTCTTTTTCTTTCTTTTTTTTAAAGGGAAGCTGAGTGCAGATTGCTCAGCTTAGAGCTGCCTGCAAGGCAGAGCCCAGCCCGGATGTAGCAGCAGGTGGAGCTTAGGGGTGAGTGTGGCACATGAGCACATGGAGCCCCCGTTGGGCGCTGCTGGGGGGGCAGTGCAGGCTCTGAGTGCTGCAGCCCCACTCCAGGACTGCTGGCTGAGTTTTGGAAGGGATTTACTGTTGGCTGCCACCCTCAGGGCAGCCTGCAGCCTGCAGGGCAGTGATGGAGTGCATGCATGGATTGACCTTCGCAGCTCTTTGGATGTGTCTGAGATCACATGCAGCAGTCAGCACGCTGAGGCATCCCTGGGGGTGGGAAGGAGCTGGAATTACCAAGGAACTACCAAAGCCCATTTCTTCCTCTGTTACCACGCTTGTTTTCTATTAGACTGGCACGGCTGTCGGCACAAAGTTTTGCATTCCCTTTGGGCAGGATCTCAACAAGGTCTGGAATTTGCTCTTGCAAAAGCTGGTACATGTGAGCCACGCTTCGGCCAAGGGGAGCAGATGTGAGATGGCTGCAGTCAGCCCTGGAGCATCCTCTGTTGTCTGTTGTGTGAACACCACCCGGGCAGGTCCGAATGCCACGCGGGGCTGACACACTGCTGCTGCTTCCATGGGCAGTCCCTGCTTCCAGGGCTGTGAAGGCAGAAGCCAGATTTGGTCACTTTAGAATCAGAGTGAAACTATTTTCTTACAGTTGTTTCACTTTCAGCAGCAAAAATTACATCGGGGAAAAAAAACCCACATCATCTCCTGCGTCCTCTTTGCTCCAATGCTCGCCCCCCTGCGCTGTCAGCCGCCCGATAAAGAGGTTGGTCGGTTCTACCCGTGCAGGCAGCCACGTGGAGCAGCCCTGGTTACCTTCGAGCAGTGACACCGCAATGCAGGCAGGCAGAGCAGAAGAGCCGCACGCAAACGACCGCGTCGGCAGCGCTCCGTGGGCCGGGGCGAAGGTTTCCTTCTGCAGCGATGTGGTAGGAACGATATCTGATGTATCTGCTCTTATGCGTTTGTAAGAAAAGCTGTGTGCGTGTGCACGGCATGGAGGGGGGCGGAGGGGGATGGAGGGGGGCGGAGGGGGGGCTCTTTTGGGGGTGTTTTGGTGCCAAACCCATCCAGGTAACGCGTTCCTTTGAGATGGTTCCTCTTCCGGCGCTGAGCCCCCGCTACGGGAAGGATTGGGTGAGGGTGGGCGAGGAGGCGATGAAAAGCTGCTCGAAAGCACGGCGGGCGCGGCGGTGTCCCCCTGGCACGGGAGAGCCCCGCGGGAACCACCGCCCCGAACCGCGGCCGCACATCCGGCTCAGGGCCGGAGCAGGGCTGTAATTAATTAACGCCGGCCTTTAATTAGCGCCGGCCCCGCAATGCCGATCGGGCGCGGCCCCATCGCGGCCCCCGCGGGGTGAAACGGCCGCGGAACCGACGCGCGTGGTGGGCGGACCGACCCGATCCACGGCCGGCCCCCCGAGCACGCGCAGCGCAGAGCGGAGGCAGCGCCGGGGGCGGGGAGCGGAGCCGGGCTGGGAGCGGGGCCGGGGAGCAGCGCTGTGCCGCCGCTCGGGCCGGGGAGCCGCGCGGTGCGGGAGCGGCGGACGCGTCCAACGTACGTGAGCGGCTACCGGGGGCGGCGACGTCTCCGTCCGGGGGCGCGGAGGGACGCGCGGGCGCGGAGGGGAGCGAAGTGCGGCCTCCCTGTGCGGGCGGGGGGCTGCGCGCTGCGCCCCGCGGTGTGCGTGGAGATCCGCGGGTCCGACCGTCCGTCCGTCCTTCTCCTTTGTCCAGGAGCATCATGTCTGCCCAGGAGCGGCACCCGGCGCTGCCCCCCCGGGCCGCCCCCGAGGCTGCCGAGTGGGACGCGGGGAATGGGTACGAAGCGGTCGCCCCGCATTGGTTTTACTGCAAGGTGACCGGCGGACGGGAGCGGTGGCTGCCGTTCAGCACTCAGGACTCGGAGCGGCTGGAAGAGGCTCACGGTGCAGGTAGGGGATCCGTCCGCACCCCCGGCTGCCTCCATCACACCCTGCGTGCAGCCAATGCGATCGGACACGGGGATGGTGCTGCATCTTCAGCCCCTGTCAGGGCTGTGCTTCAGTGGCCTTCTGCTGTAAACACCTCAACCCCTGCGTGTGTGATGGGGAACCGGCCTGGTGAGGTCAATGGGAAGCATCAGGCGTGTGCCCGGGGGAAGCAGGGCGGTGATGCATGCTGCAAGCAGCGAAGGGAAAGCCCATAGCTCCTTCTTGGGTTGCAACATTATCCCCTTGGACTCTGTAACTTGTGTGTAACAAACGCTGGACTTGTGTTTGGTGGCAGTGTACCCACTGCTGGAGCTGTAAGTGCACGGACAGTGAGAATGGAGGAGGCAGCATAAGGTCCGGCCTCGTTGATTTGGCACGTGCTGTAAATTATACATCGTTGTGTTGTAAAGCACCTTTCTGGGGGGGGGACAAAAGCGTGAGCAGGAGGGCAGAAATGTCAGTGGGGAGATCTGTCCGGGGGGACGCTGCTGCTTCACATTGACAGCACGGGCAGGGCAGGCAGTGGGGGCTGTGCTCGGATCTGAGCAGAGCTCTCAGTTCTGGAGGGGAACACTTTGAACGTGGAGATCTGCACCCCTGCGGGGTCCCAGGGCCACGATTTCACACGGTGCCACATCAGCACAGGAAGGGAGAGCCCCTGAAAGGCTGTGCCCAAAGCTAGAAGGGAGGCGACTGCATGCAGCTCAGTGCTTTCCTCTCACCTGCTGCCCCTGGGGATGTTTGGCTTCGGGCATCTCCCCCCGGGATGCTCTCCAGCACAGAGTTCTCTGTGCATACAGACAGCTCTGGTGGTTGCTGCTGCTGGTCTCTCATGCTGTGCACCTGCAGAGGTGCCGCAGTCTCCTCCGTGCGGTTCGGCACGCGGCATCCTGGCAGCTCACCTTTTGGGCCCTCACACGATTCATTCCGGTTCCCCAGGGAAGGACAAAGGAGATGTGGTTGTCCCGACGTCGGGCGGGAGGTACGACGTGCACCTGAAGAGGAGGCAGCGCCTGGCAGTGTTCTGGGAGGAGGAGGTGTCCGAGGTGCGCCGCTGCACCTGGTTCTACAAAGGGGACAAGGACAACAAATACGTCCCCTACTCGGAGAGCTTCAGCGAGGAGTTGGAGGTAAACACACCCCGGGAGCACGCAGCTCACCATCACCCCCCTCTGCTTCTCGTTGCTAAATGCTGCCCTGCCGTCCCAAACTCCATATGGGGCCACTGGTGCTGCTGTTGCACCTGAGGACATGAACTCACAAGAGGCTTTGGCGTGCTTTGGCACGGCATTTTCACGGCTGATTAACATAACTAAATACTGCCCTGCCTCCCCTTCCGCCCCATCCCGGAGTGTTCTGCTCAATGCCTGTTTGTTCTCCACCAGCCGTGCAGCTCTGGCCCATCCTGCAGCCTCTCCCCGCCGTCTTTGTTCTGTGTTTCCCCCCGAACCCTGCCTGGTACTGCTGCGGTTCGGTTCTTGCTGTCATAGGACAGTCGCCCTCACTCTGCTCACAGCTTTGTAAATGCAAGAAATAGTTCTTACTGCTACAGGGACCCATGGAATGCTTGCTGGTCCCTGCTGTAAAGGCTGGGGGCTTTCTTTGCTGAGATGTGTGTACGTATTTAGTCTTTGAACTCCACGTTCAAAGTGTTCCCCTCCAGAACTGAGAGCTCTGCTCAGATCCCAGCACAGCCCCCACTGCCTGCCCAGTATTTAATGTACGAAAATACACGGCCAGTGGAGAAGCCTCCTGCTGCTATTCCAACAGGGACTTTTTGGTAACCTTAGCGGGCAATATGGAGACAATCCTGCGGCCTCACCAGTTTGGCCTGGATGATTTCTATGCCTCCTTCACAAAGCAGCACTTAATATGGGTGGGAAATGTCTCAAGCAGTTGAATATTCATGGGGAATACCCTCAGCTGGCTCAAGGAGGACGTTCTTTTCCTCAGGAAGCGTACATGATTGCTGTAACCCTGGATGAGTGGAAGAAGAAGTTGGAGTCCCCAAGCAGGGAAGTCATCATCTTACACAACCCCAAGGTGAGCAGAGTGGCTGGGCAGGGACATCCTTTGGCCATGAATGCCTCCCCGCTGGCCCTCCTGGGATCCTGGCGATGTTCTCAGCTCCAGCACACAGTGCAGCACAGTGATCAGCCCTCCTTGCTCACAGCTAATGGTGCACTACCACCCCGTTGCCACCTCTGACGACTGGGGCTCAACTCCTACAGAACAAGGGCGACCTCGGACTGTGAAGAGAGGAGTAGAGAACATCGCTGCTGAGATCCCCAATGGTGAGCGTGCCTCTGCCTCCCTAACAGCCATCCAAAGCACGAAGGGAGCACAGCTCTCAGCTCTGTGCTGGAGTCTGCCTGCTGCTCTCCCTTTCCCTGCTCCGCAGCTGTGCCCCAGCACTGTGTGAGCTGTCCCAGCAGTGAGGACAGGCACGTCTTCCTGTCTAACCCCTCCATTTTCCACTTGGGAAAGTACTTATGCAAACTGAAGTGTGTGGGAAGTAAAGAACAGAGCGTTGCCCCACCTGGTGCCTGTCAGAGCTGCAGGTGGGGTCACTGGGTCAGCTCCTTACCAAGTGATGCTTTCTGGGCCCGAACTCTGACCTCCTTCTATCCACAGGAGAACCTCTGCAGATTGACCACCTGGTTTTCGTGGTGCATGGGATCGGCCCGGCGTGCGACATCCGCTTCAGGAGCATCGTGCAGTGCGGTAGGTGGGGGCCAGGCAGGGCTGCTCCTGCCATCCTTATGCTGCTTTTAGCAGCTCAGAGCGTGGACAATGAGAAACGCTGTCAGAGCTCATTCAAACCATCCTGACGCTCATCTGGGCAGGCTGTGCGGTCGGATTTGCTGACCGCAGCGGGGAGTGTGAATAAATGCTCACTAACCCCTTAAATCCCTCTGTCTGGAAAGGTTTGGGCAACCCCTTTTCATCGTTGCATTCTGCTGCTGCTCAACACAGGGTTTCCCAAACTGGATATGGATTTTCAAGCTGTCTAAACCTGCTAAGCTATGACACAGGAACTGATCACGTCTGCTTTGATGCAGTCTGCTCTTCCATACGTTCATCCAGCACTACTGTTTTCAAGGCTGCCCAATTAAAATGATGGAAATCCATCTCTCTCCCTTCTCAAAACAGAATGATCTTCTCCCTTAGGCTTCCCCTTCTGAAAATAGGCATCTTCACAACGTTTGTTTTTTTCTTTTAAATTTCTAAGAGTGCTTTTCTTGCCCTGTGTGCTGCGTTAAAGTGCTGCACGTGGGGGCAGGAGGCTTGTCACAGATGGGGCAGCACAATCCAGTAAACACACATGTAAGGACATGGAGCTTCCCTTGAGCTTGTAGTTAAAGATTCAAGGTCTTAGGGTGGCAGCAGCAGATTAAAGACCCTGCTGGGATTTCCCCCGGTAATGATCTTTTCTTTTATCTTATTAAGCGTTGTTGATGCAGAAGCCTTGCCCTGCAGCTTTGCTAAGAGTTCATGCCTTTTTCCAGTCAACGACTTCAGGAGCGTTTCCCTGAGCATGCTGCAAGCACACTTCAAGAAGGCACAGGAGCAGCAGCAGATTGGCCGGGTGGAGTTCCTGCCTGTCAATTGGCACAGCTCCCTGCACTCCACCGGCGTGGACGTGTAAGTGCCCACAGCCCTGGGAGGCTGCTGCCTTCTCTTTGCTGCCATTGGGAAGGAGGGGCTCTTCCGCTCCTGTATGGGGGCTCCTGGGCACTCCGCTTTGGTCTCCAATGGAGAATCTGGGTTACAACATCAGGATGGCAGCAGTCCTCCTCTGAACTTAAGTTTTGCCTTAGAGATGTGGTAGGGCTCACGGGCACTTCTGACTGCAGTTTCCTCTCCTCTTTTTCACCCCCGCAGGGACCTGGAGCGAATCACTTTGCCCAGCATCAGCCGCTTGCGTCACTTCATCAACGACACCATCCTGGATGCTTTCTTCTACAACAGCTCCACCTATTGCCAGACCATCCTGGACACGGTGGCCTCGGAAATGAACCGCCTCTACCTGCTCTTCCTTCAGAGGAACCCAGACTTTAAAGGAGGAGTTTCCATTGCGGGTCACAGCTTGGGTAAGGTCCCATCGTGTTGAGCAGGGACGGTCCTGGTCCTTCCAGCCCAGAAGGGAAGGACCTCTGTTTTTCCCCTAATGAGCCACTGATGCTCTGCCCTGGTTTCTAGGGTCCCTCATTTTGTTTGATCTCCTGACAAACCAGAAGGCTGCTCCTGAGGATGAGCACAGCAGGGAGGTAGGAGCTCTGCAGCTGAGCACGGGTGTTCCCGTGCACCTGCACGGCAGCTGTGCTGCAGTGGGGAAGGTGGAGAAATTCTGAAAAGCACAAAGAGAAATAAATGAGCAAAAAGCACAATCCCTGGGGGCTGCGTTTGCAGGGGACTGAGGTGACTTCAAGCAGCGGCGGTGCCGAGGAAGTAAAAGAAATCCTGAAGAAGTTGGATCTGTCTGAGTACTGTCCTGTTTTCGAGAAAGAGAAAATAGATGGGGAAGCGCTGGTGAGCAGCTCTGTTGTTTTGCTGTCCTTATGTTTCTCTGTTTTTCTTCCCAGTCCTCCCTCCCTGGGCGTGCCTTCCTGGTACTGAATCACCTGCACACAAAATGTCTCTTAACACAGCAGGAACAGAAGGACAAAGAACAAAGGTCTGACTGCACAGGAGCAGAGTGGTGTGTGCTAATAATATCTGCATCACTTACTTTCTAGTTCTTGTGCGGAGAGAAAAACCTTGAAGAAATGGGAATTCCTTTAGGACCACGAATGAAGCTCCTCCATTACATCAGCTCCAGGAGGGAGATGCAGGTATGGCTTCTGCACGGCTCAAACTCCTTCCTCCCAGCCACATCACTCAGCTCAGACTTGCGCAGGGTCCCCATGCAGCCCAGTGCCTGGTTCCACCGTTCTGCAAGACCTGCCCTCACCAGGGATCCTCTGTGTTCTGCAGGACACCAAAGAACTGAGTGCTGCAGGGCAGCACAGCACCACTGCCAGCAGGGATGGCCCATACCCGGACGTCGGCCTGGGGCAGGTAACAGCTGAGCTGGGAGCAGTGGGACCACAGCAGCACACCGGCACAGAACACGTCTCATGAAGCAAACCCAACCCTCCCTCTCTCTGTAGGTGTCAGCCAACTACCCTCAGCTGCTCTACAAGCCCGCCATCTTCTTTGCTTTTGGGTCTCCCATTGGGATGTTCCTCACGGTGCGAGGAGTGAAGAGGATCAACCCGGACTACAGCCTGCCCACCTGCAAAGGCTTCTTCAACATCTTCCACCCCGTAGGTATAAGAGCCAAAGCCGTCCCACGCGAGGCACCGCGCTCAGCTCACACTCACTGCTCTCCCCACACAGTTTGACCCGGTGGCATACAGGATTGAGCCCATGATCGTCCCAGATCTGGAATTTGAGCCCATGCTGCTCCCACACCACAAGGGCAGGAAGAGGATGCACCTTGGTAAGGGGCACAGCCACCCTTCGCCCCGGCTGCAGCTGCAGCCCCGCGCCTGAGCACAGCCCTTGCCTTGCAGAGCTGAAAGAAGGGCTGACACGTATGAGCGTGGATCTGAAGAACAACCTGCTGGGATCCCTGCGGGTGGCCTGGCAGTCCTTTACCCGTGCCCCACTGGCAGCTGTGGAGGGAGCAAGCAGTGAGGGGGAGGCAGAGCCGGAGGCGAGTGCAGAGAAGCAGCCAGGTCAGTGAGCACAGGGCTGGGGGAGCACCAGGCAGTGCTTTGCTGTGTGCTGCTGCTGAGACAAACTGCTGTGTTGCCTCCTCCAGATCCAAAGCCAGAGGAGGCCCCGGCACCAGCCAAGGAGGATCCCTCCCTCATTAACGTGGGGAAGCTGAACGGGGGGAATCGCATCGACTACGTGCTCCAGGAGAAGCCCATCGAGAGCTTTAATGAATACTTATTTGCACTGCAAGGGCATCTCTGCTATTGGTAAGCTCCTGCCTAACTGTCATCAAGCTTCAGATTTGTGTCTGCTGTAGGCAGAATGCTGCCATTCTTAACACCAAGGTACTGAGAAGCATTGCCTGCTCATGCCCGTGTCCCCACCTCCAGGGAGTCAGAGGACACTGTTCTGCTGGTTCTGAAGGAGATCTACCAGACAGTAGGCGTTACACTGGACCAACCTTTGCCAGGAAGCCAATGACCGCCCCGTGCTGTTCAACCACTTCTTGTAAGTCACCTTACGTGCCCGCACTTCCAAATCTCCTAGGAGACCCCAGAGGACATACGGTCCGTTTGAGGGAATGATGTTCCTTATTTACAGCACTGGTTGGGCTTTCCTTTGGCCTGTCAGCACACAGGGCTTCCTTCCTCTTTATCGTGCACGAAAGCACATCAGACACAAGATTTACTCCAGTGTTCTCCCTTTGTCTTTCTTAGATACAATTCAATTGAGTACTCACCAGGAAAGTTCAGATTCTTCTCTGCCTTCCTCTCTCCTCTGCTGCTGTGCCCCGCATGCTGCTTCCCCAGTATTTGCTGCTGCCTGGAGATAAAGATGGTTTTCCTCCATTTTGGGTAGGAAAAAAAAAACCAACCAAACCAATCCCACTTCTGCTAGCACACACACAGCACTTACTTACACTGTGACTCCCTGTGGCAACACGTGCTGTCAGCCCTGAACTTGTCTGCCCACCTTGTAGGTTATCACACGGGCTTTGCAGTACTGATGCAGACAGCTGCCTGGGCTAGGAAACACGATACAAGGGCCTGAACCCTGCTGTGGGCTTAGCAAGGATACTCTTAGCTTGGGACCTTGAGAAATAAAAGCCTTAAAACACACAGCACGGAGAGAGCAATAGCAGCCTTGAGCAAAGGCGATGCTGACTTCTTCATGGGAGAAGGATGAGGCACTGCTCTCCTGCTGCAGCGCTGGGCTGGAGTGCTGCAGCCTTTGGGAGGTGCAGATAAGGAGGGCAGGCATCTGCACACACCATCGCTCATGGCCATGTGCACAGCACCCCAGGAAAGCTTTACCTCCAGATCCAAACTTGGGGAAAGCAGCTGCTCCCGGCACCGGGCCCTGCAGGGACAGCCCTCCTCTGCTCTGCAGAATCATGCAGCGGTGCTGAGTTCAAAGTGGCTGCAGGGATCTCATGCCCATCAGACTCCAGCCAGTGCTTTTGTTGGCAAGTACACCAAATGCTGCCAGCGAAGGCAGAGCCCAGATCTGTTGGGTCTGGGCACTGTCTGTGACTCCACTAAAAAGATTCAAGTAAGTCTGGCGGGCAGCACAGCCCACACCTTGCTGCTTTGTGATAGCTCTCCTCCAAGGGCAACAGAGAGCTCCAGGTGATCAGTTCCCCGTGACACAAACCGCTCCCAAACTGCAGCTGGAGCCTCGGAGCAGGCAGGGGAAACGTTTTAGTGGCATGTAAGGCCACTGCAGCCTTTGGAAAGAGCCACCTCCCTCCCGCTGACTTTTGCCCTGCATGGGGTAACAAGCCTTGTTTCCACAGCACCCATTTGTTTGTCCTCTGTTGTACTTGGTTATTTGCACTATTCAAAAGGTGTTGTTTGCAGCCTCCAACCTCCTCCCATCCCAAAAGGAACCGAAGCTGTTCATTTACTTGACTGCAGAAACAGACGTGCTGCTCCTTCAGAGCCTGAGTTACCGATTGCTAAACGCCTCCTACGGGAGTAGGAAAAGGAACAGTCTTAACATGGGACACTCGAGACCAGCTTTTTAAGTTATGCACTTTGTTTAAAAAAATAATAATAATTCAATGTTTTCAATGTTATTTAATGTCTTTTCCAGTAAAAGCCAAAACAAATAAACAGATGCCTGTGATGCGTTTGGAGGAGAGGGAAAAGGAGTGGGTCAAAGAATTGACGTTGGCATACTATGAAGAGAAAGAAAAGCAATGTCTGCACGTTGTAGTAAGGCTGCAGGGCTACGTGGGGCTGATGGGGCCCAAACTGATGACACACATCAGTTCCTGTCGCCTCCTAAGCTTGAGAGGCAGAGGCACACATCTCTCGCTCCGCTGGTCTCACCTTGCGGTTTGCACACACGTGTGACACAGAATGCTCCCATGGATGGTGGAGGCTCCTGAGAATCCATTACCTACAGCAGTCCTGCCAGAAAGCCGTGCTTAGATTTCTCCTTACAACTGTGTTAAAAGCTGCAAGGAGAAAGATAGCAGATAAGCACCTGCCTAGGAACCCATGCAGACATGGCCAAGGTGCATTGGCTTATATGGTCCCGGACCCAGCCACTGAAGGAAGCTTTTGGTACCACAGCTCATTTTAAATTTAAACTCCTTTATTTGCCAAAAAGAGCCAGCACAGTAACGCAGATAACAATCACGCGAGTCGCATCTTCTGTCTCCCCTGCTCAATCCATGGGGAAAGGCTGGAGCTTCGCATTCGTTACTCCAAATTAGTTCATCTGTCACTTTTATGCTTTTAACCCCAGCACCACAACAGGTCCCACCCTTCACTTTGACGCATGCATCCCATGGGAAGGGATGGGGCAGCTCAGCTGCACTGATGGGAGACCTCTGACTGTGCTTTGTTGTGGACCTGACCCAGGGACAGCCACAGCCACACCACATCACCACATTTTTCAGAGTTTTCAGTTCAGGACCTTCTGAAGCTGGGCTGTCCTGCAGGCTCACGTGCTGAAGCACAGCTCACTTCCCAGCAGGTCCAAAGGAAGGGACACCTACAGAACTCATTGAAATGAAGCCACACGCACCCACTGAGCAGGACAGCTTACCACCTGAGACACACATCCCGTGGGCCATAGCCAGCCCTCCCCTGTCCTGATACTCATGGTGCAGAAGGAGAGGTGCCGGCAGGACACAGATCATCACTAAATGTCCAGGTGAAAGCTGGAAGCTGCAGGCTTTTCTTGGTGTGCTGGCAGTTGTTTAGATATAGACAGAAATGGTTTGTGGCACACGGAGTCCATCAGAGGAGGGTAGTACTGCCTGTAGCAGAGGTATGCCAGCACGAAGCCCATTGTCGAGCCAACCAGCACATCTGCAGGCAAGGCCAGGAGAGTTACTTTCCTCCACCCTCACATCCCCAGAGCAGCAGGCTGCTCCAGCCCTGGACACCACAGCTGACTCACCTTGCCAGTGGTGCTTGTAGTCGCAGGTACGGGACACGGCAATGAGTGTGGCAATGAACAGGGGGAGAAGGAAAGCACAGAGCTGCAGTGCTGAGCCTCGCCGGCCTGGAGCAAAGCAGTGCAGCTTCCCAGCCAGGTAGAAGGCACAGAAGGCGAGGCCAGCAAAGGCAACTGGAAGGAAGGTCACAGAATGGTTTGTGTGACAACAAAGCCACGCCGCCCTCCCCGCAGGCTCCTGCTTGCCACACGCTGCTGTCTGGGCAGCCAGAACTTACACGAGGAGTGCCCACTGGGAAAGCTTTTGCGTCCCTCAGCCACCACTCTGGGGTCACCTGTGCAGGTCAGCTCTGTGTTCACTTGTCCGTCTGGGAAGCAGCGATAGAAGAAGTCTGGCCGTGGCCTGGGGCAGAGGAGCAGAGCAGGTGGCCCCATGCTCTGTGGGACGCCTGGAGCCTCTGTGTCCCCTCACCAGCCTGGGGCACACCACTGCACAGCCTCCCGGGGTGATGTTTTGCCACCCTGACCGTGGGATGCAGGCACCTTGATATGTGTGCTCCTCCCTGGTGCACGCCTCTACGTGCCCACCTAAATGATGCCTAGAGGACAGCACTGCTCTAATACTAAATCATCTTTACAACTACAAAAAAACCCTTCAGTTCCAGGCTGAGCATGTCCAAATTCCAGCATCCAGCCCTTCCTTCCCCATCTCCTAGCTCCAGCACTGCACCTCCCACCCGGCACAGCCCGGAGCTCCTCACCTGCCCACCATCAGCTTCAGGGCATTGGTGAAGACCCCGTTGAGGACGAGAGCAAGGCTGGCAGCTGGGAGAGAGCAGAGAGCTGACATCAGCCCCACGTGGGCCCCACAGGCTGTCTGAGCTCCTGGTGCTCAGCTTGCAACGTTCTGTGCCTGACTGCTCATCGAGAGCATCCCGTGCAACACCGAGGTCCACACGGACAAGTTGGAGCCACACCGCTCAGCTTTAACACGCCGGCACAATGTCTGTGTCCTGCTAAGGGCTCACCTTACCACGTGTGAGACCCCTCAGGGCTTCCCCCACCCCACCAGGCCGCCCTGCTGGGCCCGGAGCCGCTCACCCAGGCACGCCTCCCGCGTGTCCTCGTGGTCAGCGCCCAGGAACAGCCGGGCCAGGACGATGAGCAGCACCGGAGACAGGAATGCAACGAACTGCAGCGAAGGGAGAAAAGGGTCCAGCGTTAGCAGAGGAGATGCGAGCAACCAAAACACAACGGTGTGAAGTTCTGACCGGTATTTGTAAGCTCAGTTGAAACCCAAAGGGCAATCCTGGACGGTAGGGGCTAAAAGGGCTACAAAAATGGCTGTAAAAGCTGCGTTGCTGCAACAGCGCTGGGCTCGCAGTGACTTCAGTCGAGAACTGCGACGCTCTGAGCTCGTAGCTTCGCTTTAAAGCAACAGCTGTCAAACAAAGGCAAACCGAGCGCAGGAACCGCTGCACTTACGAACATCGGCGCCGTGGGAACGCGATCCGCCTCCACGTAGGGGTTGCGATAGAGCCACATCTCCTCGGGCTGCACCACGCGCTGGAAGGGCGGCAGCAGCTCCATCACCCTGCGGGAAGGAACGCACGGCTGCGGGCATCTGCGGGGCGGGGAACGGAACCCCCTCAGCCCGGCACTCACGCGCAAACCGCCGCCAGCGCCGCCCGCACCGCCGCCTCCGCCGCCAGCCCCGCCGCGCCCGCCCGCCGCATGGCGCCCACCACGTGACCCCGCCCCGGGCCGGAGTGCGGCGCCGCGAGTTCGAATCCCGGCCCCGGAAGAAAGGGCGGAGGCCGCCGCCGTTGGAACATTCAGAACGATTTATTGAAGTCAACCTCAAGCAAAAGTTCAAATCGGTGGAATGTCATTTAAAAACCTTTCCAAATGAATCCTCACGGAAGCAAAAACACATCTGAATTCCAAAGTATTTGTAAAATAAAAAAAGGCAACATCTCAGTAAATATAATGTACAAAAATTATATGTTCTACCATCACACACATTCAGTAAGAAGCTAAAATATTACAGGCAAGGCTAAGTACGCTAGAACCGGCTGACAATAAGCTACCTATGTACAGGGTAACCGAGCTTTACAGGCTTCACACTATGCAAGAGAACGTAGGCCGAACGACACAACCCCCAAATATGGTATTTCTCAAAGCCAACACCAGGCAACACCAACCATTGTATGGTAACACCCCAGCACAACAGCACCCGGAGCTCCGGGTCGGCTTCCCAGCTCTAGAGTGACTTCGGTGACTGCTGATGCGTCGCAGGTAAAGACTCAAAAGTGATTTTGTTGAAAGAACATCGCACAGAACCTACAACGTTTGGTACAGAGGAACGAAGCGGACAGAAATAACGACGCTGTGAGGGTCGGGTTGAGGCCCGAAGGAGCCCCGCAGGCAGTTGTTGCCATCCCCTCCGTTTTGTGAGGGAGGAGAAGTGGCACCAAAGGGACACACAGCAATGAATGCGGGGCTCCCACCTTCACGCAGAGAAGGGACCAAGAGCTCACAGCCGGCACGGAGTCACGCACGCTGCGCGCCCTTTTGTTTTCACATTAATTACCTGTGCAAAGGAGATTAATTTCCATCCATTCCCATTCATCTCCCACGCAAAGCTCAGATCTCCACTCCGTTCCCCCCTCTCCAGCAGTGAAAGCCCCTCACTGGAGCACCAGGACCCGAATCCGCCGCTCAGCAACACGATACGATAGGAAACGGCTTCTTTTTTTTCCTCCTTAGAACAACGTTGTGAATACATCCAAAGGATAGGAGTGTATCAGAAGTGCAAAACCATTTTGCTACATGAAGGTAAGGCGGGGGAGGGGGGGGGAAAGCTGAGACCAAACACAAACGGCCATCGCTGCTCAGGCGGCACCGCGGAGCTCCACGAGCCACAGGAGCAGAGCTGGCAGCAGGGAGGTGAACACATCTTCAATGCCGTATACAAAACAAGGGATGTATAAATAAAACAAAGCTGGATAAGGAATGCAGAGCTTCAAGTACATTAAACCCTGAATTCAATGAGGCAGAGGTTTCATGTTAAAGTGACCACTTCGTACCAGCGCTGGACGTCCCCCTCCCACCCTCCTCCCCACCCACCCCATAGTTCTGTAAAGTCTCAATATATACAGATTCTATGCTCATTGTTAATTACATCTAGTAATTGTGTCTCTCGTTCTATCCTGAAACAAAGATAACAAGGTTTTTAGAAGAAAGGCCAAAATTCTACATTCCAGCCCCATTACTCCATCGTAAGAAACTCTCTCAGACCGTGGTGGTGACCAGAGAAGGGAATTTGCCCACAAAAATCATCATCATGCCATCCTTCCTGAGCTGCAAATAATGCCTTTGATCCTCACAGTCCATTGATAAGACAAAGTCTGCTGAATCTGAAAGCTACAATAACTAATGCTTGTGCCACGTGTGCAGGAAACTGCACTGATTGACCATTGCACCATTTGGCTGCGATCTGCAGAACACCTGCATTGCACAAAGGTGCACACTGCAGAGCACAGAGTCCAGTAAACACCAAAGTCCTGCTCACTTAGTAGAGCAGCTCAGATGCCGGGGTCGGCTGTGCAACCTGAAGCACAGCGCTGCCTCCAAAAATTAAGACAGAAGTAAGGGAGAAGCAGGACTGCATGTCCCAGCTAAGGAACAGAAGGTTGTACACCTCAGTGACATCAGCAGCAGCTCTGGGCATTTCCTCCAGGCCTTTGCACACATGGCCACGCAGCCCAGCACTGCTCCCCTCACTCCTGAGACCACGCAGATGGAATCCAGCAGCTGATGCCAGTTAATCACAACACAGATCTGTCACATCTTTTTCCCCCTCATGCAAAGGGATTGCACTCTCGTTCCTCTCTCCATTTACCACGATGTGGTTGAAAAGGCATATTTTAAAGCTCTGCATTTGGCATACAGAACCAACTCAGCACAACTATCAAGCTATTCTGAATTAGGTACCTTCTCATATCACCCTTTATGATTTTAGAAAGATCCACTTTCTCTTCAGTAGTGTGACATCCAGTTCTGACTCTTGTTCAAGAGCTGCACAAGCTTACAAAGCAATTTCCTGCTTTCCCTTTTGAATCCAAGCCCAGCTGCTGGCTATCATTATTACTTTTTGGTGGAAAAAAGGAGCACCTGTAAGAAGTTTGAGAAAAGAGTTAACCAGGAATCAAGCGGCATGGCACAGGAGCAGCAGCAGGCCCCAATTCACAGCATTTCAGAAGTTCTTAAAGCCTTTTGCAAACCTTCACTTTCTGTGCTATCCAGCATAGCAGTACGTCACAGCAACGGGTTTCATTTGGCAATTAATGCTCACCAGCTGCGTTCTGCTCACTGCCATCTCCCCAACAGCTGTGAAGGCTTCTGGCATCAGCACACCCTCGGTACGTCCCCACGGACACAGAGCGAGAGGTGCACTCACACTACAACACATCTGTAATCATCGGAATGCTCTGACTTCCCAGGAGAAAATCATTTCAACGCTACCAAGACTAATAAATAAAATAAAGTAAACACATCAGGCCTTACAGACGCCGCAGCGACGGCTGCGTTTGGAATCTCCGAAGAGGTGAAACACCCCTGCTAAGAGCTTAAAAAGAGACATTTATCACACAAAACGTTCAGAAAAATAAAATTCTTTCCGTAAATATTTTTTTTGTAAAAAATATTTCAAGCGAGATTAGTGTTGCAGACATTCACTGTAGCATGGACCACAAGAAGTGCTTTATATTCCCACCAGCCCCCCCGTGCCATCAGCTGAGCCCGGCGGCACTGGCACTGCTGTGCCCCCAAACCCCCACAGGCTGCAGGAAGGCTCAGCCTGCTCAGGGCTGCACTGACAGATCAGCTGCTTGGCACCATGGCTGCTTCAAGGGACTGTAGTGTATTCTGTAACCTCACAAGTGCACAGACTTTTTTTTTTCCCTTCCATACGTAAGTTTGAGAGTGAGAAGGACAGCAGCCAGAAGCAAGACAAGCTCCAAAATCCCACGTGTGCCTTCCTCGCCTGTTTTCTCAGGCTGAGAAGTCACCACGTTCCTGCAGGTTTATGTCAGCAGTCTCCCAGAGGCAGGGTTCTTGAGAATTAATTCAAAGGCTCGATTTAGCCAGATGCCAGCAACACTTAATATTAATTTCCTTTCATTCAGCGTTACCTCCAAGAGCCATTAGCAAAAAGCTAGCACCAGCACACAGCCAAAGCACGCTGACTGCAGCGCTTGGAAAGGTTGCAGGCTAGGGGAGGAGATTCACCAAAGACCAACTTCAGCCTGGGGAAACTAATCCCTCTAAGCTCCTTGCTTGAGGATTGCAGGATAGGATAGGCTTGCAGAAGAAAATCTGGAGCAGGAGCCTACCTAAGCCACCTCAGGAGCCTCCCTCTGTTCCCCTGCAGATTAACAAAGGAAATACAAAACACAAACACCCCACCAGGCTGAGGGCGGCTGCTGTGAATCCCATTACCCAGCACAGCAAACACTGTTATGGAAGAAGTGCTGTAGGGGACTAACTTGCTTTTCTTCGCTCCGTTAACAGTGAACATTATAAAGTCAGAAAATCTTTTTCACTAAAAACATAAATATCGAAATCAAAAGAAACATGAAGGTGGGTTGGATCCCTTAAGCACTCGAATTTCCTCTGAAGCCAATGGGAGTCTGAGAAGAAAGCAATAAAGATTCACAAAAACAGAACTGCCGTCAAACAAGTGCAGAACTTGGCAGATGACAAATCCACACTCAGAACAATCCTCCACCAAAGGAAGTCAGAGGCAGTGCTCCCAGGGCTGACCTCAGTTCTGTGTGCTGCGGTGCGACCAAGGCCAGGAGCTCTCCCAACTAGGAAGGTTTTCCTAGTAAAGAAATGACCACTGTGCAAAATTCAGCTCCTTCTGAATTTCCACCTGTCTGCAAACACCACCGATGACAGCTCTTACCAGCAAGCAACTACTTCCTCCCTTCTTTAAAACGTTAGCACTTGTGTTAACAAGCACTCCCGAAGAGCCATACACATCATTTCTCACAGGAAAAGCTTTACAGCAATATTCACAAGTTAACATGATATACAACCTTTAAAAACAAGTACGGAACGGAGGCATTTCAGTCACCTGGTCTGAAACCCACGTTTGTCTCCACGATACCTGAATGTTACACAGCGCAGGGAGGGTTTGTTTTGTGGTTTTTTTTTGTAAACTAGACGTAGGAGTTATGTTGGCTTCGCTGTTCTTTTTAAAGACACGCTGACTGATCCGAAGCAGATCTTCAACATCCTTTAAAAATTAAATAAATAAATATGCTGCTATGTTTCGTTTTCTACACTTGAACATCTTTAAACGGAATATTCTTTTCACTGTCAAATGGTCGACTGTTTGCTTTAGAAGGCTGAGACGTTTGTTTCCCAACAGTAAGAGCTGCTGTAGCACATTCAAGGGTAAAAGACCAAACAATAATAATAAAAAAAAAAAAAATAAACCAAACAAACAAACACCACTGCCTGCTTCTGCTTGGTAATGGTAAGTGGTCCCACTCCCAGTTCACACAAGACAGCGCCGATGATACAGACTGAATGTGTCATAGCAGTCTCTTCAAGTTCATCGCCTATTTGCCCCTCTTCTTCTTCCCTCCCTTGTTGTTTTTTTGTTTGTTTTTAAACAAAATTCACTCCTTGGCTTCTTCTACAGGGTTCTGAGGTTCCAATTTGCATTTTATCTTGTTCCAGTACTCAGGTGCCACAGGAGATTTGGGGTCATGTGTGGAGCAGCACAGACGGCCGTCCAACGCAGATGCCACCAGGGCTCCTTTCTCATGATCCTTACAGAAGGAATGAGGGCAGAACTCACAGAACGAAACTGCAGGATTGCTACAGATGTCACACTGATGCCACGGACATTCCCACTTTCCTGAAGATAGAAGGGTAAGGGGAGAAAAGAGAGACAGGAGGCTGAGCTTCAATGAGAAATAAAGAAAAATCCTGAAAACTCAAATTCCAGTTGCTCTTGGTGTTAAGACACTGTAACTTCTTCCTCCAGCAAATAAACTGTTTCGAGGAAAGCTTACATTCTTTTAACAACAAAAAGGCACATAACGCATGACCTATCAGATGATTTGTGGGTGGCGACCTTGGCATAACAACATGATGGTTGTACTTCAACTAAAAGAAAAGTTGATCCAAGGAACAGAAGCATCAAGTTGAAAAACACTACAATGCTTCTCTCTATAGGTTCCCATTACGGGGGACATCACTACCAGATAGATTTCTAAGATCAGATGGTACAGCAAAAACAATTATGCTACGCTTCATGTAAACAAATGCTGCAATTCAGCTCCAATGTTGTCTTAGTACAAGAAGGAAGAGGAAGCGACAGGAATGCTCTTACCAAAAGGTGGTTGAGTCAGGTTAAGGCATAGGAGGTGGTAAGCTTTGGGACAGTCCTTTTTATCACACATGACAAGTTCACCCCCATCTCCACACTGGAAACAGTTGTCTTCGTGCATCTGCTTCTGTTCTGTTTTTATTTTCCGCTTCTTCTGCTTTAATTTTGCATTCTTCACCTTCTCTTCATTTGCTGATGCAAATGCTGTCTAGCAATTACCAAGATAACAGCAGTCACTTTAAAAATCCCTCACATTAAAATCAATTTAATCAACTTTGGTTGTTATTTGCGTGAATTGCGCTTAAATTTGCTCAAAAAAGGTTTTAAGCTATGGAAGTCAGGAATGCACATCCACGTGAATTTGAAGTAACTGATCAGTAAATTAACTTTAACATGGACACAGCAGTACTACAGTTCCTATCTAAAATCTCTGGAGACTTTCAAGGGAGGAAAACAGATCCAATTTTCACCCACATACCTTTGGACGCACTCCTAGGAAACCACTGCAGTTTTCTGCTCCGCAGTGACACTCAGTCCTACCGTTCCCAAGGCAATCCAAATTATAATTAAATGTTAGCTCCATTCCTAAAATGTAAAGGAGAACAATTCGTCCACGCCGACACTGAGGAAAACAGGCTTGCAACAATAACATTTCTACCTCAACACATGACCAGGTTCTGATAAACGTCACTTGGATTAAGCAGTTCCCACAAAGAAAACTGGGTAAAAGTTAGGAAGTTTGGATTTGAACAGAAATGCATGCACACAAAATAGAGCTATCCTCTTACCTGCAGGAATGTCACAAAGAGCAAACAGCCCAACTCTGATGTCACCATTCACTGTCCATTTCTGTGTTTCACAGTTTGGATTACAACTATGGTTCATAAAGCGAGAATAATTCCCCTTTGGACCAGCATCTATTATCCGATCCTTCAGATGAAAAGGCAAAAAAATACCACAGATTGTGTTTAGTACTTACAAGAAGAAAGTTTCCTGCTGACAAGTAACTACTTAAGGATAAAAAGGGGAAAAAAAAATACTAAATGAAATTAGTAAGAACAGGGAAGTTTTCCAAAGTTAGTGCTACAAAAAAGGGCTTATGAAATTGAGATCGTTTCAACCACAAACAGTTTATATTGAATGAAACTGTAGTATTTACCTTTGTAACTGTTAACATATAAAAATTGGTTACACTGTTTTCATGGGCACGTTTAATTCGCAGTCTACACTCTTCTTCGTCAATTAGCTCCCCAACGTATTCATTCACAAATTCACCCTGAAAAGTGAAAGAAACCAAACATAAAGCCATGCGTAAGGTGACCTACTGTGCCAAATCTCTACGACTTCATCATCTTCACTGGTGTTATTTACAGAAGGAAATCATCATTCAGACTGCCTCTCCACACTGAGCTCTCCCTTTTGCTCAGCAGTCACTGAGAAAACACACACAGGTTCTTTCCTCTTAGAAACATGAGACAGCCACCTCATCCCCTCCACCCATGGAATCTGAATTCAGTCACCTGAAACTCACTTCTGTTCTGTGAGTAAATATCAAGGTTACGACAATGCTGTCAAAACAGCTGAACAGATTTCACCATTAATGCTGCACCTACACAAGTTACGCGTCTTAAACACAAAATATTTTACTTGAGAGCAATGAAACTTGTGTGTATGTTTCCTTAAGGTACACACAGTTGCAGGACTCTCACATAAAACCATCCTGATGGCTACCACAGCTTTTGTTCACTTTAATTCTACCTTTTTAATGTTCCTTTTTGTCCTGAGACCCCATCCACGCCGATCGGTTTTGATGATTTCAGCATCAGGGTAGAGCCTTTTGGTGAAGCACTGGTTCTGACACCTCTCTCCCGCTGGGCACACCTGGGGGTGGCACTCATACTGCAGCATCCTGTTCAGACACTCTGACTCCAGACCGCAGGGGTTCTCATCAGATGGCTTGCAGTTACAGCGGGGGATTTCTGACAGATCAGCCACCTGAATCTGAACCTTCCCTATCACCTTGTTGGACTGTGGAACAGAGGTCAAAAAGAATAAAAGCTGAGGACAATGCACAAAGATTCTGAACAACTTTATCGAGTACAGGATTTCTTTACACTAAAATTAAGAACTTCATATGAAAAATATGAAGCCCTACATGTCCAAAACTGCTGGCAAGAATTACAGACTCCTCAGCTCTTAAGTAGGCTGAGTGGTCAAAATAGTTATAACAGCCAGCATGTAACTAAAGAGGGATGAGAGCAGCTTGCAAGCAGCAAAGTTCTACCTTAGGAAGAGCTGATCCTGAGCTGTTAACTTGGACTGATACTCTGCTAAAGAAATGTATTGGTACCATAAGAGAATAAAAGATTCTTGAAAAGAACAGCAAAACAGATTCATGTTAATCTCCTTAAGGTGAAATTGTTGCAAGCATGCATTACTAGCTTACTCATAAACAGAAAAAAAGAAAGAAGCCGACTCACTTTAATGTGTTTATATGGTGGAGGTTTCCTTGAATTCCTTTCAATTTCTAATGCTTCTTTGCTTTCTCTTTGTGCTTTCAGCTCCTGGAAGCGCTTTGCTGCTTCTTCAAGTGCTGTTCAAGGGAGGCAGTTCAAAATAGGAAGCAATTAACACCAGCTGCTGTTAATCAAACATACTTTTTCTTTAAGCTAGGAATAGAACTATAAATACAAAAAAAAAAAAAATCCAGAAAGTTAAAAATGAGTTATTGCACTACATCATGATTCTAACTTTATCAGATACTTCTCAGCAGAAACTGAGATATTGAACAATGATCCCATGCAGCTGAGCCCAAGCACCATCTTCGCATTCTCCAGACTGTGGAAGAAGTGAACCTGCCCACAACAATACACAAATGAGCAGGCACTTAAAATACTTTTTATCTGCATTTAAGGGATCTACACAATGTTTGCAGCTTTATGTGAACACAGAACACCAGTCACATAATACTCCCATGCAGGTTAAGTGGTGATGGAGACACAAACACGTGGAATTTTTGTCATAAACCGCTATAAACTTTGTTTGATTTTACCTTTCTTGAAGGTCTTGTTAATACTAGTTTGCCCCTCAGCAAAGCTTTTATCTCCTTCAACATAAGGGAAAACTCTGCCCTGGTGTACCCAATAGTAGTCATGTGAACCAAAGAAAAATACTGGGAAGTCCCCGATATCATGTTTGAGGCCCTGTATGTTGAGAGGCACAGACCTGGGATTGCAGATCTCTGCTGGCCACCACCTGAAAGCACAAAGAAAGGACACTCGTAAGTTCTGGGACAGCCTAAGCCTCCAAAACTTACTTCACTCAATGGAGAAATTCAAGCCACTTCTCCTTTCCCAAAGAAATGAACTCCTCCCTTACTGAACCAAGGCTCCTTCTGGCAGCATTGCCAAGTGCCACACGAAACAGCAGAAGCCCTTCATTCTTAAAGCTTTTGCTCCAAACTTTGGAAATGTCTTGTGAGAACACGACATAAGAATGGATTTTTAAGACCACCTACAAATGCTTTTATTCTTGCAGGTGACAAAGAGCAAACACAAGCTCTGTCAGGCAGTCCCTGGTTTTCCACATTGCTATTGCACTCTACAGAGCCAATGCAAGTGAAATCAAGTATCCTTCAGTGTCTGGAAAAAGCAGGAGAACTCAATTTCAAGGGCAACATTGATGTCTGAAATGAAATAAATCAATTACTGTATTTTAAGTTCTTGTTTACCAAGACTGAGCTACTTTGAGTTATCCTCCTGTGATTGTACAGGATATTAAAACAACACAACAAAAGAACAAAATAGTAAACATGCCTGTAATTTCCAAGCTTGACCCAAACAATCTGCTTGTAACGTAGCTTCTTGCCAGCTTTACAGTCATTGCAATTCCAACATCCTTCAGGCATGTCTATGTTGAGACACTCAGGGTGAAAGGAAGCTGGGCAGGATTCACAGCACAACAGTTTTCCACCTTTAAACAAAGAAATCCTGACTGGTTTATAGAAGTAAGGATTTACCTCCTCTTGTGCACAGCAACTGATATCAATTTTTAGTCACACGTTCTCAACCTCTGCTTGCCTCACAGCGAAAATATGCCAAAAGAAAGGGATCAAGTCAAACTTACAATGTTGAATTAAAAGAAAAAAAGGCTGCAGTGCACTTTTCCATTGTGCAAATTGTGGCTCTTAATTGCATCAGCCATATACTAGATAACAAATGCTTTTTCAAGGTGAGTAAAGTTGGCAACAGAAGCACTCGAAGGAAGCAGTGCCATTAACTTCAATGTCTTTGGTGATGGTCAAAAACTTTAATGGTGACAAATAACCAAATTCTAAGAAATACTTTTTCAATCAACATTGTTATGACTGAATCCCTTAGCAATCAGTTAGTATGCATTACAAAAACCCAAACCCACAGCCTATAGGTCGATCAATGCTTTTCTGTAGCAACGGCATCACAGAGAGTTCTCATTATCAATCTGTTTATTTCAGACAAGGGAAAAATTATGGGTATGAGCAACGTGAATTCAATGTAATTCAACATAATGCAGTGGCACCACAGAAGTTGTCCTCATCCCCAAAGTTCCTTTTGTGTACAAAGGAAATCAGTGCAGCGTGGCCAACAGCACCTGCACAAGTTTCCATTCTTTGGACGAATGTTTTGGCAGATGTATTACATACGGAGAGCCACAGCACATCTCTAAGCCATCCTCAGCAACCAGAGCAGCTCACGCAGTAAGTCTCAGTAAAACACACATATTGCAGTATTTTATACAAATATATATATACATATGTACATACACATGTGTATATATATGCATTTAAAGAGCAGGAAAAAAAGTCATCAAATGTTTGTGTCCCAGGGACCAAAAATCTGGGTGATACTTCACATTGTTCCAAGGAATTTTCAGTCACAGTATGGAAAAGAAGTGTGAATGGTGATTTTCAAACGTGTACCAGAAAATCTTGTCCACCTATAGACTTCCCAATATGTCGTTACATGAATTGCTTGTTGTATGTTGCAATAAGCATTCCTTAAACGAATACATCACACAATCAATACTGTATTTCCTCTGCTACAGACAGCAAATTCCAACCACGTGGGTTTTGCAGAGCTCTCAGGTCAAACTTCAACTTTTCAAGTCATTTTTGCAAATATTTATCTCAGAGGAAATACAGACCCAGTGTAAATTACCACAGCATTATCCAACACGGTAAAATGCCAGGAGATGCAAAAAATCAGGCAAAAATCAAACAAATCTCTCAATGCTAAGCATGAAAAAAAATTGCTCTCGGGATGCATTAGTAAGGTATTGCTCAAGCTAAGCAGAGGGCTCAAAATAATTTTTGTTTTCAGGACTTACAGAAACTACTGAAAGCCATCAGTCTAGCAACACTGATAATAACCTAACTTTAGAATGGTTAACTGGGCACCATTTCTGTGGGGAATAAAATAACATCTGAGTATTTTACAGAGACAACAGGCATCTCCCCACAAGGCATTCTGAGACGCTCCAGCACTACCCACGCCAGCATGAAGTGAGCTCTCTCTCCTGGGAATGAACCCTCCTCAGTCCTGCAGTTTTCTCCACAGGACAAAAACCCCTCTGCTGGAGGTGCAGCCCCTCTTGCCGCTCCTGCCCAGCACAGCAGCAGTCCCAGGAGCAGCAGCAGGAGAGGAACAGCCCAAGGACTGCAACACACACATACACAGCACAACCTCATCACCTTCCCTCTGCTTCTCCTCTGTAACGACAACAGCACCCACTGATGATCCACCTGAAAAATCCTCCATTCCCTTGGGCTTGGCTTAGCCTACCTACAAGATCTGAAACAGGCTTCCCCTCTTCTTCTGTGTATAAAACCAATTTAAGAAGTTGTTGGTCTGTACACCATCGAGGTAAGCACTGAACTGCAATGGTACCGAGCTCTATTTGCCTCTTCTTCCTATTGCTGTGTGAACAGCTTCCTGATGGTGGAGTAATCTAGGCCAGATACAAAACGATTTAGCCTCTTCCAAGGAGAATTTAGTGACAGCAATTATTTTAAGCCCTTTTATAATAATAATAAAAAAAATTGCCAACGACATGAACACACGCTCACAATAATCAATGAGTGAAATTTACTGAAAAGCACTAAGTGATGCTTGACAAGCAGACATATCTTGTTTGATTTAAAGATAGAGAAATAATAGAAAAAGCAAAAGTAAATTAAAGAGAAAGAAACTATTTTGGTTACCTTTCTCACATTTCTTTTTGGAAGCTGACGAAGGAGGAGGAATCATAGGTAATTTCATCAACTCAGCACGATTTGATTCATTCAGTAGGTAGTGGGATTTATAGGCATATGAACTGAACAGGGGGTCTGAATGATCCTGCACTACCAGCCCTATACGAAACAAACAGAAAGAGATGAGTTGCAATGAAACTACCCATGATTCCGTAAAGGAGAAAATAAAATAAAGCAAATGAACACCTATAATGCATATACGTGTGAATGAAAAAAAAAAAAGATAAAATGAAGAAAAAGAAAAGTCTGACAAAGTTTCTTCACTAAGAAAGAGGTTATATGTCAGAGAGACTAAATTCAATTGTAACTGGAAAAACCTACGGTGAGTAAAGCTTCTCCTAAGTGGAACTTCAACAGTGCTTTTACATTTGTGCATCTACAGGAAAGCACAAGGAAAGCAACCCACTGTCATCCTGTGCAAACCACCCTCCCAAATGAGCAAAAGCAAGCCGATGCGAAGAGCTGGGTGACGACAGCCACTTCTAAGGCAATACCAGCAGTTGGGCCTGCAGATTGGAAGAACAGAAGTCCTCCACATGGCCCCACAGCTGCAGAACTCACCATCCCACTTCCTAGAAACCCGAGATCTCACCTATGAAAGCATTTTGCTTTTATAATTGCTTTAGAACAAAAAAAGTGACAGGAGAGCTCAGTGATTCTGCAAGCAGCAGAGGAGAAAGAATGGATGGAAATTCTGCCCTACGTGCTTTGTGTTTAGGTAAGAACTGCACTAACAGCCTCCCCACAGCTGCCAAATCTGACATTTTGGAGCAGTCAAGCACTCTGTTCTGCAAAATGCCTTTATTTCAAATGATGCCTGTCTGCTTTTTTCTGTCTTTCTCTGCTGACAAGAGTTTACCCACACTGCTCCAAGTCAGGCAGCATAGGTCAGAAAGCCAGAGCTACAGATCAGAAGCATTTGGCCAATAATTCTGGGAACAGCGTTACAGCTGAGACCCAAAGAAGCATGGAGGATGAGGCACCAAGACAGCCACCAACTCATTCCCCTGACAGAGGGGCACAGAGCCGAGAGCTGAAGAGAAGCTTTGGAATCATGGTACCTGAAGAACTGGTGAGAGCAGAATGGTGTCTGCCTGCCTGCCAAGCATATCCTCAGAACAACTCCTAAAGCAAGGATGACCTACACGCATGCAGTTACATGAACTATGAGATGCTTTAATGAAGGATATTTCAGGAAGGTGAATAAGAAGTCTTAAATGCTTTAAGTATCTCATGATGAACAAGTTTTAATGATCGGGTATTGCATTTTCCCACCTCACTCATGTTTTGCATCTGCACACAGAGTATCTCCTTCTAACGTCAGCTAAAACTAACTAGGTAACTGTTCTCACACATGGATGCCCAAGTACTGGGCTGTACATAGACTGTTCAGCTCCCCATTTCCTTCTGAGCAGTTCCTTTCCCACAGATGCTGTCCTCACCTTACGTCCCTATGCTGACCACGTATGACTAGACAGAACTCAATCCAGCCCATCCAGCAAGTTCGCTCACGTAGCCTCGCACAGCCTTTCACCAGGGAAAACAATGTTTTTGCATTGCTTGGGTAACTGGTGTGCTGAAACTTTTCAGCTTGCTAATTTGGAACGACTCAAGTGACTGGTGAGCCATAAAAGCAAAAAATGGAAAGGAAAAAAAATAAAAAAAAGGAAAAAAAAAAAATGGACACATGGAAAATCCTAGCATGGAACTTGTTTACATGGTATTGAAAATGCTTTCTTTTCAAAGTTCTCAAACATGACGGTAGCCTGACTTTAAAATGACTGTTTCCTAGCTCATGAGTAAGCCTCCCAGCCTTAAACATTTCAATTGTTTCTGTTCGTGAGTGGCGAAAGAATCCCCCTTCTGCTTAACAAACAGTGAATAATAGCACAATGTTCATTCTCAGATTGCAATGGCTGGAGCTGGGGGCTCAGGATCTATCCTTTTCTACTGGCATCCGAAGCATGCCTTCTGAGTACTGAACGTGAGGGACCAAAATAGCATGTAGAAGCTTAACATGAACTGCTGACTACACAAAAAAATAAATAAAATCACAGAAAGCATTAAAATCCCTCACAGCCCTATGAGATGTTTCCTTCACATCATTTTTTTATCATTAAACTGCACAAGTGACAAATAGAAGAACTATAAAACAGAGGGAGGAAAAAAAAACAAACAGTTGCGCTCACCTCTTGCACAAACGAAACAAAAGCCTACATTTACAGCTGATGAGGAGTGATTCCTTTTGGAATGGTTACTACAGATGAGAATGTGGGATGACACAAATAAGCTTCCTGCAGCAATACAGCCATCTCCTGAGTGATAGGCAATGGGACATCTGAAACATCTCACCATGCGACCTGTTCAATATAAACGCAGAGAAACGCACCGTTGTCACCCTGGAGTCAAGATATGGTATAAGATACCACAGACAGACGCAAGACTGACTTTTATTCCACTCGGAGTGCTAGATTACAGATATTTACATCTTGAAAAAAGTTTCACAAAAGTTAGCTTTCACTTCAGAACTCTGTTAGGGAAAAAGCACACGGTTTAAACGTTCTGGAGTCTGCTTCTTTGCTTCATTACTTTAGTTCACATCTAAATGGATTCTTTTTTCCCTGAACGGTTTTTAACAGTCACTCCCAACTGTCCTGAGAAAAAGCGAACTCCTCAGCCTTGTGCTGCTAACCCTTGGCTTACATTAAACTCAGCAACAGAAGACAACGCCAGCACTGCAGATCCAGGCGTGCTCAGACCAATGATCACAGGCTGCTAGCTGCTTCCCCACCCACAACAGATTTAATGACTCCATTAAGAACGAAACCCTTCTTGCTGCATTACTGGGAGTCAGACTCATTGTGGTGATGCATTTGACGTTCCTCCTGCTGTTCGGAGTCAGCTCTGCTCTCACCTTTGCTTGCTTTATGGATGTCCTTATCCACGGAGCAGGCAGAACAGCAATGCTGTGGGCACCGGAATCCTCGTGACTCAAACAGAGCTGTGGCAAACTTGCGCACGCACGCCTCATGGTAGAATTTACCGCACGTACTGACAGAGCAGCGCTTCACATCTTTGCCAGGAAGTTTGCAAGAAAAGCACGTGTGTTCTCCTTGTAAAAAAAAGGGAATAAAGAAGCCCAAGTGTAGCTGTCAGTACTTTGCGATGCAGATGCTGTTAAAAAAAACATCCTGAAACGAACAGAACTTTGCTGCTCTGACCTACACAGCTGTTTGTTAGTTAATATTTAATTCATGTGCACTACTACATTACTGTTAGCCTGAACTGCTTTATGCTGAGAGTACTCTTGGTTTGTTACCCTTTCTCTTACCAGATGCTTGTGGAGAGTGAAAAATCTGGTCTCAGAGGTTAAAAAAAAAGTAACAGAATAGACCAAACTGAAACATTTTAAGGTCCTGTAAGTAAACCTTAGCTTGTTCTGATCATACTGTGGCAGAGCAGGAAATCCTTGCCCATTTCTCAGCCATGGGAACACACTCACCATTTTTACACTCTGTGCAGAAGAACTTCTCCTCCGGCATTGCCTTCAGGCCCAGACACTCCATATGAAAGGTGCTGCAGCACTCGCCCTCGCAGGACACCAGAGACTCACCAGAGCTCTCACAGATCTTAAACAGAGTCACAATAAATCAGGAGAATTGCCTTATATCCCACAATAGACTTGACGAAATCTATGGGCTGAAAACAATCCCAGAATTTACAGCAGCTTTCTCCCATAACAGCATGGGTCTCTCCAAAATGGAAGGAGAGGTTCTACAAGATCCACCTGGTGTCCCACTTCTCTCACACCTGGATAGAAAGATGAGCTTCTCCTTAGTATTCCTAATTCTTAAGCTCTCCTAGGAGAGATCATAGAGTCCTGAAAGCCTTCATATTCTAAGATATGGCTAAAGCAAACTAGTATGATTTGCTAAGTCTATTGCATCAAACTAAAAGGAATAGCCAAGACATCTCTACAGTCTATTGCCCCAAACTAACAGGAACAGCCAAAACATCTTTACGGTTCCTTTTACAGTGGCATCATTTACCTGACAAACAGTGTCTTTTTTATTTGTTCCAGTTCCTCTCCTGGATAAGCTGGAGTCCACTGACTGCACATCAGAAGCATCAGCATCGACTGCAGCTGACGGGCTGTCCGAACGCTTTCCAAAACTACCCTACAAAGAGGGAAAGTCCAAAGCACTCAAACAAGACACTTTCAAAGGACAATCACACAGAGAAAAACAATATTTACATCACCGCTGATTAAAGGATTATTCAGCATATCAAGAGGTTCAAACATCCTTGAAAAGTTGTTGGGACTTCACTACGACACAAGAAATGCTGCCCTTTTGACATATTTCACTCTTTCCAGAAACCTCTTTGTTTCATACTGGCATCCCAAAACTCCCAAGGAATCCAACAACTTTTCAAAGAGCAAAATGAGTCAGCGACCCATTTGGTTTGCCAGATGATGCAATGTGCAGGGTCAGAAATAAACAGTAATTAAAGAAAGCTTATGCTTTACTTCTTAGACAACAAAAGACATAATTTGAAGGAAATACAGTACTCATACTTAACAACAGGCAACTGAAGAGACTAATACATCGCTTAATTAGACACACATCTGTGAGAAACAGTATTCCTTTACCTGTAAATCATTGAGTCCTCTTGAATCAGAGTCAGAGGCATCCCTGTAAGCTGAGCTCGTCAGTTCTACATCAGTTGAGGCTCGACTCCTCTTCTTTAAAGGTTTACAAGAATCTGAAATCTCGCTGGCACCTTAACACAACATGCTAAAATTAGTCTCAACGTATGTTTTTTCACTTTTTTTTCCCCCCCCTTAAAATCAGTAAAGGAAAATGAAGATGAAACAGCCTGAAAATGGACTTTATATGCTAACTTTAATTTTCAGCTTGCAACTTTGACACTAGCTTAATCCTCTGTAACGACCTAATTGACTGGAAATCACTTTAGGAAGTCCTTGTGACAATCTTCTGAATATGCTGACATAGCAGAGGAAGCTACTAAGTTGTGTGCAACAGAGGATAAGCCCTCAGGAGATTACCTGTTCATCATTCATCTTTAAAATATGGCTAAGCAAAAGCATCATCTTATAATCATATCAAGTGCTTACAGCACATGAACAACATAACTATCCTTCCAACTAGCGATGCAAAACCAAACAAACCGATCAGCCAAACCAAGCCATGTTCATCACTAGAAAGCTTCAAGACCTCTGTAGCTCACACAGGATGAAAACCACTGTCAAAGTGTGATGAAGAGCCAGGAATTTTCAATGAAGTTTAGGTGTGCGACTCACCTTTCTGCAGGCCTGTCTTCACTGCTGTCAGTGGAACCATTTCAACCTGTTTGAATAGGAAAACCCATAGTTAAAAACAAAGGAATTTTTTTCCCCTAGTATTAAAAAGAAAACATTAAAGTTTAAGTGATTAGCATCTCTGAACTCATGTGCAGTCTGTCATCCCCTCCTCAGTGCGAGCCTTCTCGTCCTGTTGGATTTAATCCTAGCTGCCTACGCTGAGTACCAGGAGACAAGGCAGCCATGCGTTCACTAGCAAGGTCCTTTCCAGTCACTCCCTTTCTGCATGAAAACGACAGAAAACTTCAGCCGTGTCCAGCAGGCAGGAGCGGGGTTCAGTGTGGCAGCCAACCCTGATGCCTTTGTACAACCCCACACCTGTGTAAGCACAAGTTTACCTTAACAGGCATGACACTCAGGTTAGTGAGACACTTAACGTATCGCCATTTAAGGCACATCCACCAAGCATGCACTCCAAGCTCCTGGGAACACAGACCTTCTCTGTATAGAGTGCTGCAAGGCCACGGGGATGGGGGCATGGACTTGGCACAGAGCATTGCAGAGCTCTATACAGCTGGAAACTCAATGTCAGTACACACCTAAGCAGACAAGTTTACAGTCTTGCAAAAGCACTTCAGGCTCTCGATCCTCTACCAGTAGGGCACGTTTACAATCTGCTCTGCCAATGTACATGAAACATGAGAATTTGGTGAAGGGAAAATAATTAGAGAGGAAAGTTGTTGCCTTAAGTCCTGGTTTTAAGGTTAAGGGTTACAAGTTACTTCTTTACAATGTGGTTACATATGCATGTAGAAACACATTTAGTAAATATTTAAGGATTATTCTATATTTTTTTAAAAAATATTTTATTTTGTTGTACAATAGGTAAAAACATACAATAGAAGGATTTGTATAGGATACATTTCATAATACAAATATAAAATCTAAACAATCACTTTTATTTCTCCACTAGTCACTGTAACAGTAGCATTAACATTTTGTTTTTCCCATTAATTGTACTCGTTCCAGTTATAACTTTATACCAAGTTGATGCAGACTAATTTGGGAATCAGTTGCAAGAAAACTTGACTTTGGGTAACAAATATTGTTGCATAATTGTAAGAAGTAATTTTGTTTTTTTAATATAACTTAATACATTCAAGGTTACGCGCATTACAGTGCATCTGTGTTTAATTTTTAGTTATACACTTTTCCTGAGAAAAGCACTTTAATGTTCATAGTCTTAGTTAGCTGGATAATATAAGCAAGCAAAGCTAACCGGGATCCATGTAATTCATATTGTTGGTTCTTATACCTTCGTTAAATTAAGAAACGTTTATGAACATAAAATAACATTTGAAAACATGGAGGCTGCAACACCCCCAGAGAAGAGGCCGAAAGGAACGTGGGGTGCTTCACACCCAACATTTACGTTGCTTTCAGGTTTCTTTCTGCAGTTTTCTAGAGTTAGAACACTCCACTGCATCTGAGCACAGATGTAAAAGCTGTGACATCAAAAGAAAAACATGGAAAAAAAAAAAAGCAACTGGGTCCGGTCTACCTTTAACCTCTGAACGAATGAAGTGCAAAACAAAGTGTAAAGGGCAAAGAATAAATTAGAATAAAAAGAGCTAAAAAAAAAAAACCCAAAATGTTCCCCTTCCCATATAAAAATCTGTAGCCCGATCGCCCCTTTTAAAAAATCCTCACTGGAAAAAAACTACCCTATGAAACATTTCACATAACATCCTCTGGTTTCGAAAGGAAAGCGGAGAGTGAAAATTGACCACGTAAGGAAAAGAACCAACAACTTCGACAAACTCGTTCAAAAGCGTATTCAGTTTTTAACATTAAATTATTGTCCATTCACTGAACTTTCCTATTCGTTTTCACGTAGAATTTTGTTTTGTTTTGTTTTAAAGCAACAACATTTGTCTGTCTGACATCCAGATTAAAGGAATGCCCTGTACATGTTAGATCTAGTTAAGGGGGGAAAAATGTATATCCCAGAAGAGCTGTTTTGGTGACATCTGCCAACACAGAAGTCTGACTATTGAATCATTCCCAGAGTCCATTTTCAAAAGTGGTCAGATTAATCAGTCTAACTTCATCTGAAAAACAAAACCTCAATACAAACCAGCAGCTAAATCAAGAGCAAAGGGAAGGAACCTGGTGGTAATTCCATCAAATAGAAGTTACTGAAACAAAATCATTTTGCTCATTAACAGAAATCTCAAAGAAAACATGACAGGTTCGTTAGGAGTCTTGCATCATTGAGTTCCCATTTTCCATAGCCTGACTGATACTGTGAAGATGCCAGTAGCAGAGTCACAGCAATGGTATTGACAAGGGGATTTCATGAAGGATAGTCCAAAACGAAACCCGATGGGGAAAAAATGGAGAAAAATAAAAAGGCACTAATATAAGCCACGACATTTATGAATACAATATATTTTAACTCTCTACATGGAGGAAGCCAACCTGCTCCTTTTTGATCTTCTTCTTTGGCACAACTTCTGTGGATTTCTCAGACTCTGAGCGGGTTCGAATCGATCTTCTCTGTTGCTTCTTTTCTACAGAACCTGAAGAAGGAAAAAGGTTTCTATCATACTATTCCTCGTAATTCTGAGCTACAGCAACACGTTCAGCATCAAATCAACAGCTGAATTAATGAAGCCAAGACTTTGTCCTCTTTTGAATGTTTTATTTTTAAGTTCGGTTCCAAGCTATTTGCCAACTGGTGCTGTGGTTTGCGTAGACAGAAAGAGTCACTTCAGAAAAAGGCACTGGTAACAGTAAAAAACAACAAGCTGGAATCCAGGTCAAGCAAATGGATTTTCAAGACACACCTCTCAGTCTTTGCTCTGGTTAATTTTTAACCAAATGGTCCATATTTGGTATTTACGGAAGGCATCCACAATCAACTTCATCAACTAAACCAAACCAGGAATGGAAGACACAAAAACCAGGATCCAAGTTTTCACTCCCACAGACAGCTGTGTGCCCTACAGGGATGTGAGCCTTCACCCAGGACTCGGGCTACCACAAAACAGTGAAGCAAGAACCTCTCTATTACGTGTGCTATCACCATGAAATCTAAATGCTCAACAGAAAGCACAGAAGCAGTGATCACAATGCATTACTGTAATTAATGAAAGCAAAAACCAAGCTTTTTAGAGCTATTACTATGGAAAAGAAACGCAGATTAATGGCAGTGATTATGATATCTCAAGAGAAAGTATAAATCACTTTTTTCTTTTTTTTTTGGACAACTAAGGTAGGCAAATACAGAAGACCCCTCTATGCTACAGTATCTCCAAAAAGGTCATATTGTGAAACACGTACAAAACACCTGATAACTGTGTGCAGTTTTTTGACACTTGGAGCTGTTTAACAGAGAGCTGAAGTTTAACATTTCACAGCTTTTATGGAGCTTTTATGCTTGATTTTCAGTTTGGGTGTTTCACCTACAGAAGCAGCGGTGTCACTTCTGGCTGCAATGAGAGACATCCACTGATACGCACAGAACTATTATGGATCTCAACACTAAAGCCAGAGGTCATCTTTTGTCACCTCTGCGTTCAGCTGAAATTCTTTGAAGCAGCTAAAAGTCAGTTTGGGCAACTGTGACCAGAAAGTTGATTTAATCCATCATGCCTTTCCTCCATGTGCTGCCTCACTGTGAAAACAGAATTAAGATGCAAGCCCTGTATCAGAGAAGAAACTCTCAAGTTATTGCCTTCAGCCAATATTAAACACACTATCAGTCAAAGTAACAGGCACTTTTCTCCCCGTCCCTGCTCTCCAAGGATGCAGCACATCACCTCCACAGTGCTCCTATCCCACCTGCATGTGCATTTTGATCCAGAGTTTCAGGACGGGTTTCAGACCAGCACTCTGCCTCACCCTGACAAGGTCAGGTCAATCCTGTTCCAGCTGTATGCGGAAAGCAGAGGCATTCTGAATTCTCATAGTTGTTCTCTTATTACCAGCTTTCAGGTCACAGAATTATTCTCCCAGCACTACGGAATTCTTTACATCTAACTGCAGGTTATTATTAAGGATTCCCAGAGTTGTTCTGTAAAATATTTAACATAAAGGCATCCCGAAGCTCCAGTGACCTTAAATTTGAAGAAAGGACTTTGTAGTTACGTCCCATGAAAAGGGACCAACAACTGCCTGGACTTTGGAAACAGCTTTGAAAGCGACTGTATACTTCAGTGTGTACTGAAGGAAAGCCCACGCGCTGTAACAGGTGTTATCAGGTCGAGTTTTATGTATCCAAAAATCCTATGGAAATGAAAAAAAAGAGAGGCTCAGAATTCTCCCCCCTGCCCCCTACATCTGAAGAGCCGTTGTGAAGGTGAAGCTTTTAGTTCCAGGTAAGGAAAACAAAACAGAGATCACCTCTCCAGCTACAAGGCTATTAAAGTAACAACTGTTTCAAACAGCTGAAGCAACTAAAATGGGGAAAAAAGAACCACTGCCAAGACCAGCAGAGGAAAACCTGCTTGCACTGGGAAACCCCACTTGTGCCAGAACAGCCAGTCTGCTCAGCCTGTATTGTAAAGCCCTACGCAGCCCAGAACATAGCATATATTAAATAAGCTTACCCAAAAGCTAAGAAAGTACAGAAACTGTAGCAAGCATGCAGAGGAAATCGTTTCCTCCTATGCTGACCCACTGAGGCGTTTGACCTGAGAGTTTCATTTACGTCCAGAAAGGGAGCAATAACAAACAGTTAAAGCAGAAGTGACACCAAGTAACTTCACAAGATTTTCCCAGCTGGTTTTGTGGTTGGGTCTTTTTTTGCGTGTTTTAACTGTAACGAATCCACTGCTTTTTTAGGGTGTTTTTTTTGGTCCATACCATGAGCATTTGCTCATCCCGCCATGACAGCAACTCAATGTGCTCTTCTGCAACCTAAAATTTACTTCTACGCACCTAACATGAAACAATTTGAGGCCATACCAAAGTTGTTACTACCAGCACGTTAGCAAACAAGCAATAGCTGATGGACTGTACAAAATACATGAAAAACGGAAGGCACTATAGGGACTGGAGGAACCTGAGAATCTATTGCTTTAGGAAGACCTGAACTATATCTTTTCAGAAACCTCCATCTCCTCCCCAGTGGGATATGTGTCTCCTTTTTATGGTGCTGAGAGAACACACGGCTGAGTGAAATTCCTGCTGGTGGGGAGAAGGTAAATCCATTTGGACAAATTCCCATTAGCTATTCCTCAGAATCAAAACACAAAAAACCCCATTGGTTTTCTGTTCCAAATCAAGGAGCACTCAATCTGTTTTTCTCTCATTCTTCTCTACTACTGTACTACAAATTAAGCTTCAAATAGCTTGTCCCAGGCTTTCCCTTTTCAGTCTCAAGTTCCATTATTTGCTTCAGTGGTTCTCCTCAGACAATACTTCAAAAATATCATCGTTTTATGATGGGGCCCCTAAAACACCTTCAGAACCAAGCATTGCATCATTCTGCTGGTGGAGGGAGCTGAAGCAGGGAGAAAAAAAAAACCCACCGTCCTCTACGAAGGTCACACTGGAATTCATCGACAAAGTTTGGTAAAGCACCCATCACAATTCAAAACCATTCCTTACTGAACTATGTCACCTCCAGATTCTCATCCTTTGATCTCCACTGTCATATTTTATACTCAGTGCCAAAAGCCATAACAATACTCTACTAACACATGCCTGCTATGCTGTCCTGTCTTCTAAAACAACTTGCCATCTGCTCCCCACAAGGCATCTATCCTTCTAATAATTTCACTTGGATACTGCAAGTTGCAAGAGCTGAAAGCCCAGAGGCTTAACCAGCTAAAATGCATCAGTTAGACACCCTGTGCTCCCCAAACATCTGGGCTCATCATGCGCCGTATTAGCCTTGTTTGGTAGGGCTATTATGTAAATGGTAAGACGTTCAAAATCATTTTTACGTAACAAGAAAATGCCAGCTTTCACATGTGAATTTAAATGCCAGACTGCTCAAAGCCCCTGCACTTTGCCTACCTGCTGATCCAGAAGTTGTTTCAGGAGAGGACACGTTCTGCACATTGCACGTTGCTTTTTCATTTCTCTGACTGGATGAAGAATTAAGCTTCTCCTGTCCTTTGACGCTTATTTCTGCTTTGTTACCAACTCCCTTAAAAAAAAACAACAAACCAACAACACAATACAAAAAGATTCTGTCAGCCTACTTAAATGTATCACGGCACATTAATCTATCTTCAGTCAGAACAGAAACCTTCAATGCAACGCATACGTGTGATCTATATTACTGAACTGCTTCTTTGCAAAACTTTCCATCCCTCTCCATCTCCCCTTATATACAAGGAAAAAAAAAAATAATCCAGTGACTTTTCTAAACATTACCTTCTCTATAATGCTTAGGATGAAATAAATACTCTCCAGGTAGAGAGGCAGAAGAAGGAGGCAGAGAAATAGTCCTAAACCTTTTTTCCTTACACTGACTGCGAGAAGCTGCTGTGCACCTGAAGGAAGCTAGGAGGCAGAACTCATTTTAGAAGTCTGTTATGCAAAATGGAGTTATCAGTTTTCAATACTTTATTAACACTTTTGTAATTTCATCTGTTTTCCCCAAGTAAACCGATTTTTGAGATTTTCAGTGAATTGCCCTATTATTTCAACTAGAAGCTGGAATTAAACAGCTTCAGTATTTTGAACATCTCATCAGCAAATGTGCGACCATCTGCAGGGAGCTTCTTAGCCAACAGTCAATACAGTCACTGCTAGAGGCTTTGGGATGCACTGAAATTAAAAGTTTAATACAACCGAAGATTGTTGGAGCATCCTGTCTTTTGTTAGATTTAATCTCTGCAATGAAAGAAACACGCACTGTGGAAGTACAACGGATGCTGGTTTAAGCTCCACAATAAGATAAACTTGGAATAACTTACGAAAAGAGGAGTCACTACACTAAGTACATACCTTAGTGGAATAAACAAACTGATCGATGAGTTTTCCATCCCCAGCAGCATTTTGAAGAGCAAAAACCTGTTCAATTTTAACAACTGGAGACATGTTACATTTCTGAAGATCCAAGTTGTGCATGGTTATTGAAGCTGGTAAGGATTTTCTAGCTGCAGCTGTTTTCCATGCAATTTTCACAGGTGGTGGCTCCTCCTCTTCTGCACTCGAATGTCTCCGTTGGCTCTGCCTTCGCAGCTCAGCACTGGAAGGTGATCCTGTTACCACGTTGGCGTGCTCTGGCTGGGTGTTCAACGCTGGCTTTGGACGCCGGTTCTTCTTGCTCTCTGATTTAGAAGCAGCGGTCTTTTTGGCTTTTGACAAAACCTCCTCTGGCTCTTTGTCTATATAAATGAAGGTGTATTGTTCTATCCTTTCTTCCCGAGTCATTTTCAATGCTTTCTCAGCATGGGCAATACCAATATCCCACTGAGCACGCTCTCTTTGTGGCCTTGGTTTGCGAATCTTAAGGAACAAAGACAAGCGGCTAATTACACTGAAGCATCCTGAGGGTCCTTACATCTCAAAGGCAACAGATATAAGTCTGCTTTCCATTTACAGGATATGTTTGAAAGGTGGACAGCGAACCCCATGCTCGGAATATGAGTAGACACTGGTTGGATTGAATGACCATCACCATTGAAAGTGTCTGTCCTGAACTATAAACTCAGGAAAGACAAGAGCAGACAGCATTCAAAGTCCACGACTGCTATGAGATGAAACCTAATTTATCTACGTTTTAAATCCCCCATATTTTTCCATACAAATCCTTCTCCTTCCACAACAGTATTTTGATTAGCATAAAGACTGACTTAAGTTCTCTGTCTGCACAGAAGAGTGGTTAAAAGTGAACACACAGATATTACTTTTATTTAATATTCTGACAAAGATGTGAAGCCATCTCCTGTGCCCAGGCTGACAGCTGTCACAAGGAACAAAGTTAAGCCATCAAGCTCTTCAGTGGAAAAGAAGGAGCATGATAACACTTTAGTTATCTTTGCGAGTAACACTTCTGCCAGTGAAATGCAGACAACCCTTTACACAGTAAAGCACTACTGTTGCAGAACTGCCCCCACGAGTTTCACTTTCACAGGCACTGCAGACAGCCCTCTACACAACCAGTGCTCATCATACCTTCTGTTTCTCAGAATGGTTGCTGGCTTGCTTAGCAGCCTCTGCCAATAGCTGCTCGTATTGTTTGTGTCCTTTGTACTCCCGAACTCGCTTCTCGTGCACCCACGCCCGTTCTGGTTGGTTGCTAAAAAACTGAACATGGTATTCACGGGCACCTGAAATTGAAAAATTCTAGTAAGCAGTTTTATGAACGCCACTTTTTTGGTTTAGTTTACACTTTCCTCCTCCACACCGCTCAATTGCTGCAGTTGGAAATACCGAGGTTAGTTTATAGAGATCAGAAATAAGACAGGCCTAGACTCAGAGTAGTTCAGGATAGGAAGATAAGTACACCTTGCTCACACTGGATGTCCTCAGACTTACCAGATGTATTCTCATAAACATGATGACTTCAGAAAAGAGCTCAGGCCTAGTTTGCATAGGATCATTTGTGGAGGTAATTTAAAAAGCACTACTTTCATGCATTACAGTAACAGGCCTGTTTAGCACGCACACCAGGGGACTCCATCCCACAAAGGAGGTTCAAAGATGAGATTTTTTTTTAACGTAGAAACAACCAGAGACACCTGACGTATTCTGGCAGTGACCTTCCTCCCTTACCTCTTGTATTAATTTTGGTATGAACATCAAGCTGTGGATCACATGAAACCATGCAAGGCCACCACGGGTACGTTCCCACCTTGGACCAAACCAGATCGCCAACCTGAAACTTGATGTCATGGCTGACTTGCGTTGGAAGAGAAGGCAAGAACTGCTGCACCTAGAGAGAACAACACAAGCTTAGCAGCTCGGATCTACACACAACAGTCACTGACAAAACAAGACACGAAACAGTGAAAAGAGCACCAACAATTCTAAACTAT
This sequence comes from Alectoris magna, assembly GCA_030625065.1. Classification (NCBI taxonomy): domain Eukaryota; kingdom Metazoa; phylum Chordata; class Aves; order Galliformes; family Phasianidae; genus Alectoris; species Alectoris magna. The sequence continues at coordinate 3,948,354 of CM060587.1, forward strand.
ATCAACTTAATCTTAATCAACTTTGTAAGCTGATTTTTTTTAAAAGCATTGCTTTTAGGAGAAAATAAGACAACGAATACGGCAAAAGAGACATTCTGACACAACAGTGACTAAGAAGCATTTCAAAGAAATGGTGGCTCATTTATCTGACAAACTAAAGAAGCCATGATATAACTGGTACCGAAACAGTGACACACCAGAACGTGTTGATCAGTACAGGTACTAACCGGGGCTTCCTCCAGCAGTGCATCTTCTCTTGGCCTTTCTGACAGCATGCTAAGCCTCTCATTTGGTCTCTAGGAAATGGGTAACAATGAAAAGGAAAAAAGGAAAATAAACACAAACAGCATGAGGGGACAGTAAAACCAAAAGCAGCACGCTAATGAAAGCAAACAGAAAAAATACATAGTGAAAAGCAACCACAAGCCCAAAAAACAAGCATGGTGATTCCTTATTTCAACTTCAAAGTAGCACCACAATCCAGAAAATACCCTCCCCCCCCCCTACACAGAACAACATGCTACTTTAACAAGCAATAGAAAAACATTCGGACAGTAAACCCAAATAACCTTCCACCTTAATTAATGCACAGTCTCAAAGAAGCAGGGAAGGACCGACAAAGGATATCCGCAGTAATGTGACAAATCTGCACGTTGGTCATTCGCAAAGACTGCGTCACCAACAACATCGTGTTCAAAATACAATACGAAAAATCGACAAACTTAAGTCTAATTACATATATACCCAGAAGTGAGGAAAAAACACTGCTGAAGAAGCATACTCCACCAACAATATCAGGCATACAGATGGTTGAAGCTATTATCACACTTACATTTTGTTCCTCTGGTTCTAATTTTGGAATTTTGTGTGACTTGCGCTCTTCCGATCGGGAAGAGTCATGCTTGCTACTTTTTTTCCTTTTCTCTTTCCTCCCTTCATGTTTTGCCTTAGCATACTCACTCGCTTGTACTTCATTTAAAAGGTCCCCACAAAGAGAGGACTCAAACAATTCCCTGCCGTTCTGGATAGTTTTGGTTATTTTTAGTTTGATTTCTGGTGAGCCAGTCTTCTTTGGAATCACCGTCTGTGAAACTGCAGGTGGTGGTGGGGGTGGCTGTGGAGGGGAAGGCTTTTCCAGAACTTCATGCGGCCTCGCATTCGAGTTTTCCATGTGGTAATACTCTGGGGGACTAAAGTTTCTAACTGTACCAAAACCATTGGCTGAACCATTGGGATATTGACTGTACGTCTGGAATTTGGCTTGAGGTTCATACATATTGATGGTGGCCGGGTAGCCATTAGCAATGGGGGGCAGATCCTCCGCCGTGGGAGTCGGGTACTGAAAGCCTTGCTGTAGGGCAGCTTCGTATGGTGTCTGTCCACCATCTTCAGCAATGTCACTGCTGGCATCAAAGGCATCCTCTTGGCGGATGTTGGCTGAGTCAATGAGCTGAGGTGGTTGCTGAATTGTGTTTCCCATGATCCCTTGCATGAAAGAGAAAGAGAAATCCATTGTTCTGCTCCAGCATCCTTAGCTTTCCCTTTTTCTCATAGGGCCTAAAGTCAGGGGAAAAAGGAGTTCAGTCAGTGTAAAAAGATGACAACTAAGCAAATTAAAATGTCGAGAGAAAGCAAATCTAATGATCAATTTCCCCCTCTCCATTCACGCGTTTAAAGAAGACTGGTATCACAGAATGTGAAAGAAATAAAAACTATTTACACATTGTTGCAGAACACCTTTTTATTTGACACATCCACTTCCGTTTTTTCCCCCCAAGACGTTTCGGTAAACAAGATAAGCACCTACAGATGCTTGGACAACTATGAGCCCAACTGCTACAAAGTCAGAAAAACAGTGCTAAAATTCCAACCATCCCTTCAGCCTCCCCAGCGTGGCACCAGGACGCCCTGCTCTGATGTAGTGCAGAAAGATGATGTGCTTCTACCCACGAGGATCCTCCAAACAACGGAGAAACAACTTCTTCCTCCTCCATGCTGCCACAACGTGGGGCCACAAGCAGCCCAACAAGCAGCTGGGGACCAGAGCCATGGATTCTCCCTATGTTGGGGGGCCACTGGGAGACCCATTTCAGATGATGTGACAGCCTCAGGAAGGCCCTCCCCACCCCTTCCCTCAACAAAAGGGCAGAGAAGAGCTTGCTTGGGGATGGTTATTTTCCTAACATCAACCACGTGGAGTTCTAACACTATAAAAGTCTGATTCTATAAACACAGCTACTGGCTCAAAGAAGTTTTGTTTTCATAATCTCAGTGTGCAAGAAGGAGAAACGTACAGTGACCTGAACTACAGCTAAGAAATACAAGTTTGCAAGGTCAGTTTAGCCCTTCCAAAGTAAATACAGCTCTGTGTTATTTATTCTACCCCTGTGCAGGCACAAAGGAGGGTTACTATGCCCTTCTGGTCAGGGTTTGAAATGGCACTAACACAACACACTTATCAGTACAATCTGCATATACCCCCTTACGCCCACATTGAATTCTTACCTTCACAATGCATCTCAATACCCTGAAGTTGCAACAGCAAAAGGACTTGATCAGAATTCTGTTACACGCTTTGTCCTTGGATGATACTCACATTTGTGCCCATCCTTGCTGTCCAGTGCTATCAACCAGGGGCACACTCGTCACCACAGTTAAGTAATTTAGGGAAACAACCCAACAGCACAACGCTATACAGCAAAGTTTGCTAATTGCAGCAACTTTTAAATCTTGTGGCAGAAGAAGCACCTTTTTCCCTAGCTGCTCTCTGCGTATCAGCCACAAAAGCCAACAAGAGCTGCTGCTGATGGGAGGGACATCCGTGGTAAGCAGCACTGCCTATCAGGGTCAGCCAGCCTCAAACCACCACCACCCATTCTAGGAAGAGGAAGTGGAACTGTTTGTACTATCTACAAATTAATTGCTCCTTTACATCTGCCAAACCGAAGAGCAAACAACAGATTTCTCCCACTAGGAAGAAATTTCACCCTAGGCTTTTTTCGTTACTAAAATCAGAATCAATTTCCTTCTTTTTAAATACTTAAAAAAAAAAAAAAAAAAAAAAAATCCAACAATTCATCTTACAAACCTGCAACTGTGCTTCAGTGATCAGGCACATCCATTGCTGGATGAACAGAAACAAAGCTTAGAATCGATCAATTTTCAAGTTTTGTTTTTCATTTTAAAGAGGAATGAATTCACTGCCTTCTGTCCTAACACTCCAAAAGTACAATCACCCATTGAGGTTAGAACTGAGGACCAGGATATCAAACAAGACACCATTCAGCATGCAGTGCTTCACCGAAACACCACCTGGTTTACATCACCGCTACTTCAATAACTACGCTTTCTATTTTCCTGCTCCTAAGTCAGACTAAGAATAGCAACTTAAAATATTTTGGGTTTTGCTGGATGATGCACATTATAAAATAATGGTAACACTCTCCATTTCTTCCTTGAGAAAGAATCCCACAGCCTTTAAGAAGACATTACCCCTGGTGTAAGTCCTTTGTCCTTACAATGTCTGATGCTAAGGAATACTGCTCGTCTCAGCACACAGCACAGCTCCACTAAGCAGCAAATAAGTCACAGAGTAAAGAGGGAAAAACAAAGAAGCACCTCCCTGCACAACTAATCCTCACCTGGCCAACACTGTCACAACCAGAAAACCTCACCAGCCTTCTTGTCTTTAAATTGGCAACACCGCCCTACCCCTTATCTGTTAATAGGAAGACTGTTCCCATTACACTGGCAACCCTCCCTTTTCTTTTAAGGCCTTCCACACTTTAAATGGCGGGCTATAAACCAAGCCATGCTGTGCAGCATTTCAGCCACGACCACAACAGAGCTACGCAGTGATGCAACACCTGATCAACACAGCCAGCAGGAGCCCTGACCCACACACAGCCAAGGAATGCTGCTGCCAGGACAGCTTCTTTTGCTCAGAAGGGCTGACATAAGGGACAGCAGCACAACTGCAGTTTTACACTGAGAAGCAGAAGCTCCCTTACTAACACGCTGGCAAAGCCATCTCACCCAAGTGATGGGAATGAGACCCAGATGCAACATTAACAGAATTCAAAACCTGCATGACAGTGCCTGGCCCTTATCTCCAGCACACAGAGCCCTCCAGGTCAAAGTCTGCCCATGGTGCAGGGAGGAGCCCCCTGTATCATCCTTCGCAGCACATCCAGTGCTGGAACAAGTCCCAAAGTTGTGACCAGCCTCCACAGGCACAAATCAGAGGGGGGGGGTGTGTGTGCAAGGGAGGCTATCAGTACACTTTATCTTGTCATGTAAAAAACTTGTGGGTTAGCAAACTTCAAAACACCACTTAAATTGGATTCAGGAGGAGTCAGTAAATAGATAGATCTAAACTATTTTTTCGTTAAGTACTGCTTTTCCGGAGTGCACCTGCATATAACAGACCTTGATTCCAGTCTATCTTCCCCAATGGGGACAATTTCTATACCTGCTTCATTCTGCGCAGGCTGCAGAAGCTAAGACAGCTGCTAACCCAGCAGCTCCTCTCAAGCCTTAAAGCCTAAACAGCTCTTCTCCTCCTGTAGAACTTACAACACCAAGAGCTTCCTCCTCCCCAGTCCTGTGCTGTCACCACCATAACACACCCAGCTTCTCCCACCCTTCTTCCTTCCCAGATCTCTGCATCAACCCACTGAAGCGCTTTCTGACTGCGAGAGCAAACCCGCAGCCACCGATAACGGCACAATGAATCCTAAACACGTCAGAATCAGAATTTAAACCTCAGAAAGGATCAACTAAGTAGAAGTCGCTCAAATGTTCCAACGCAAAGAACATGCCACTGTCCACAGAATACCACCAACGTGCTCCCGAGAGCCATACCCAGCCTTTCTGAACAGAACACTGCCTAAAAACACAAGAGAAGCCCATTCGCAGTGCTACGCGTTGAGCTCACGGCAAAGCATTTCAGGCAGTGCACATTTTTCTCATTGGCACAGCTATTACACTATCAGATGCCCCACGTAAGCATTTAGCTTCCAAGTACAACCTGCAATAGATATTGCCCTGATACAACGCTGGAACTGGGCCAAAAGATAAGAATGCAACGTAATTATTTCAAGTAATTCAAGTATGAAGTGGATACGTTTTAGTGGTATTGGAAGAGAATTTGGAAACAAGGGTACCTTCAACACTGCAACTTAATTTCCTAATGAGAGAGCAAGAGTTTGCTCCCCAGAATCATACAGCCAGCATCCCCTATGTGTCCTTTCTCACTGCTCAGGGATCTGAGCAAAAAGGAAAACAGGGCCTGTCACTGATAAGGAAACTGCAGACTGTTCACAAATGCAGACTACACACAGGCACCGCTCATGTAAGTGCTTTCATGTTGCCTGCAGGAGAGTCAGAATGCAAAGAATCTGAGGACAAAAGTAAACAAAATAAAGGATATATGCACTACAAGGTGAAGTGGGTCAGCCTAGTACAGCTCCTACAATACACTTCCTTATATCAACACAGCGTGTTTCACTGCCCATCCATTGAGAGATCTCTCAAGCTCTGCTGCACACATTCCAGCAGCAGCTCTGCAGTCATAGGCTGACACTACTGGGAGTCCCTCTGAGCTCAGCGTTCCACCAACAAGCACAGTAACCTAAAGCTGCTTTTGTGATGAGCATTTTTGCATTCCCTCAGAAAACGAGATACTACAAAGTTCTCAGATACCACTGCCATGCTGGAGAATAACTGCCATCTCACATTACCAAACAGTTCTGAATGCTGCTGATCACATTTATTCATTACTCAAGGAAGTTTTTCATCCTTCCATAAAGAGTTCTGCAGGTTTGTATAAAACACAGCAACCAACGTGGTAGGACTTATCTACAAAACACACAGGCAGGCACCTACCCACTGTATTATTGCTCAATCAGAAAGAGCTCAAAAACAAGTGAGAACAGATACGGTCAGTATGCAGCACACACAGGAAACTCACAAGCATCAGAAGGGCCCACTGCTACCTATCAGCAACCAAAGCAGCTCTGCGAAGGACCACCTCCAAAGGAAGGGGTCTCAGCCAAACACAGTGACCACAAGTCAGACATGGGGACATTTCCCTGTGCCACCAAACCAAGGAGAAGCAGTGGGCAACTGCTAACAAGCCCTGCTTGGAGCAGAAGAGGCCTGCTGAGCCGAGGCTGGCTGTCACCACAGCAGTAAGCGGGGGGCCACATGCACTGATAAAAAAACAGCATAGCATGCAAATAGAATCAGAGAATGACAAGGTTGGAAAGGACCTACAAGATCATCCAGTCCAATCATCCTCCCATTACCATTGCTACCACAAGCACTAAACCATCTCTCGTAGCTCCTCATCCATTCCTTCTTGAACACTGCCAGGGACGGTGACTCCACCACCTCCCTGGGCAGCCATTCCAGTGCCTGACCACTCTCCAAGTTCTTCCTTATGTCTAATCTAAACCTCCTCTGGTACAACTTGCAGCCATTTCCTCAGGTTGTGTTTGTTGCCTGGGAGAAGAGGCCAAACCCCTCCTCATCACAACCTCCCTTCAGGAAGTTGTAGAGTGCCATGAGGTCTCCCCTGAGCCTCCTCTCCTCCAGGCTAAACAATCCCAGCCCCCTGAGCCTTTCGTCATAAAACTTGTGCTCCAGACCCCTCACCAGTTTCGTTGCCCTTCTGTGGACACGTTCCAGGGCCTCAATGTCTTTCTTGTAGTGAGGAGCCCAAAACTGAACACAATACTTGAGATGAAGCCTCACCAGTGCTGAGTACAGGGGGATGATTACCTCTCTGCTCCTGCTGGCCACGCTATTTCTAATACAGACCAGGATGCCATTGGCCCTCTTGGCCACCTGGGCACACTGTCGGCTCACGTTCAGCCGAGCATCGACCAACACCCCCAGGTCCCTTTCCTCTTCCCAGCCATCCAGCCACTCAACCCCAAGCCTATAGAGCTGCATGGGGTTATTGTGGCCAAAGCACAGGACCCGGCACTTGGCCTCGTTGAACCTCATCCCATTCACCTCAGCCCAGTGATCCAGCCTATCCAGATCCCTCTGAAGGGCCTCCCTACCCTCAGGCAGATCAACATTACCTCCCATACATTTTCAGCAGTTTCCATAAATCCTTTCTGAATTAAGGTTACTGCTTTTTGCTGACAAGCACCGTGCGGATAACCCTGCCTACAACTGGTTCAGCACATGTTGAATTTGAGGCATTAAAGATGGGGCTCTACACAGAGATGTGGAGTATCTGCTCTGAGAATAGAAGCCGTCCTGCTGGCTCACCCACAACCAAAAGCAGCACTTTGAGTCAGCCCTACGTGCCACTGCCTCGTCAGCCTGAGCTGGGCTTTCTGTATCAGCCTCGAAAGCAGAAGTTCCAGGCTGTCTGTACAACCAGGCCTGCGACAATCCAGCTCCTCCCTGCACAGACAGAATGAGAGAGATTCTCAGATCTGCTCGTGTCCTACCGCCCCTTAATTACCTGAGTCACCACACGCACTCACTGTCATTTTCTGCACTGTTCCATTCCAGTGCGTGCCTGCATCTGTGTTGTGCTGGCACTGCTCCTCTCAAAGCTCTGATCCACGCAGCAGCCACCCCAGCACATGCTCACTGCTATGTTTACAAACACAGCTGCTGGGCTGAAACAGACCAGGTTGTTGGGTTTAAGTGACGAAAGATGAATTCTATCACATTTCCACGCTTCCTTTCAAAATACCTTCCTGTGGCGTTCAAATGATATGAATTACAGGCAGAAGTAAAATGACTATTCACATTTCTGCATCCTGTACTTGTAGTCTGCTTTGCCCCACTTTGTTCTGGACACCCTAAAAAACACAGATGTAGACTTTTACTTCCATCCATTAGGACGAGGCCCAGCTTTCAGCTGCATGCAGATTCATCAGCAAAGAGAACTGCAGCTTGGGAATTCCTCCTGCCTTCAGTGGGCCTGTGCCAGCAGAGACTAGATGGTGAATCAGAGGCCTCTTGACAAACTTGTCTCAGTGTTTTAAAGCCGTGGTAAGGCTGATCGCTTCCCTGTGTACCTTTCTAAGGGCTCTAAGTGCCAGAAGAAACAGTCATCTCTGTCATATGGTTTTGATAAAGCAACACTTAACAAGTTTCCCATGAGGAAATGGAAAGAAGCAACTCAGAGGGCAGCAGTAAAAATCCTATGTACTGAAACAAAAAAGCAGTAAGCTGAGTTTAGTGTACTCAGTTGGTTCTGGGAGCCCTCAGGGTTGAAATGAGAACATGGAGGAAACTCTTTTGTTCTTTTGGGGAGGCTCAAAAGCTGTTGTTCACATAAAACCAAAGTCAGACCCTTGTCAATTCCAAATACTGTAAGAACAGTGACATGTGTCACACAACAAAGCCAATGTAATAGCTGTAATGCATCTCATGTGTACTGCCTCAAAGCGAGGCAAAGCTGCAGAACTGAGAAATGCACAACAGTTGTATTGAACCAAAACATGCACTCCTTGATCACCACCCTCTGCACTGAGCTCACACACCTCAGCTTGCTTGCTGGAGCAACCTCTTTTTGAGCAGCTCTTTAAAAACATCAACGTATCAAACCACCACAACATTCTCCATGCATCCCAACCAGCCAGATGAAGACCGGAACAGGCACCAGGACAGACTACAATCTTTTCCTACAGCTGTGGTCGTACTCTGGTTTAGCAGACACAGAACGAAGCTATCGCTGAGATCTCTGCTGAAGACCTTCAGGCTGCGCTGACAGCTCCCGGGAGGCACGGAGGGCAGCGCAGGGCCCGCTTCTCCGGGTAGGGCCCGACCCCAGCCCCGAACTCGGGGCCGCTCGGGGGCGGCAGCGCGCGGTGCCGCTGGGCCCCGTGTCCGCCGCGCGGCCCCCGCAGCGCGCCCCAGGCCCACCGCCCACCGCCGCCCGTCCCCTCCCGCCCCGGGGCCGCGCCGCAGCGCCGGCAGCAAACATGGCGGCCGCGGACCCTTTAAGCCCGGGCGGATGGCGCGGCCGCCCCCGCCGCCCTCACCTTCAGTCTGTTCCATTCTAACTGCCCCCGCCGCGTCCTCCGAGCCCAGCGGAGACAAAGGCCGGCGGCGGGGGCGGCGGAGGCCCGCCCGCCTCCTCCCGCACAGCAGGCCCGACGGAGCCCCGGCCTCGATTTCCGCGCCCCCGCCGCTGCCGCCGGGCTCCGCCCCGGGAGGCCGCCCGCCCCCCCCACCGCCCGCTCCCGGCCGGCGCGGCGGCCAAGGGGAGGCGCTCGGCGGGGCGCGGGCGACCGCTGGCGGCGGGGGAAGGCGGCGCTCCGTGCCGCTGGGCCCGCGTCCCGGCCCCGCTCCGCGCCCTCCGCCTCCTCCCCCCCCGCCGGCGCCGCCGCGCATGCGCTCGCCGCCACCGCCCCTCTGCGCCCCATTGGCCGCGCGGGCGGCGCCCGCCGCAAAGCACCATGGGGGTTGTAGTCCTGCCGCTGCGAGCTGCCTCCTCGCAAGCTGCCTCAGCCAGCGCGTTCCCTGCGAGCACCAGCCCGGCCCCTGCCCCCGTGGCATTCCCTGCAATCAAACCGCAGCCTGCCCACTGCCCGTGCAAACCCTGCAATCAAACAGCAGCCTGCTCTCTGCGGGCACATTCGCCACCAGCCTGCTGCACAGCCCGGCTGGAAGCACAGCAGCCCATCTTGCCACTCATCTGTGCTGCTGTTACGAAACCAGCACGGCAGTAGCTGAGATGCATTTAATTACTACTGGATGGCACAAAGCCTGGGGGGGAAAAAAAAATATCCCACCAGTTCTGCTGGGGAGATTCCAGCGTACCTTTATGATTCTGGGTTGATCTCTTGAGGTCTGGCAACGTGGGTTTGATGGACAAAGAAAAAGCCATCATCTGCAACAGTTCCTAATCCTAATTTGGCTGAAAACTTAAGCACTGAAATGCTCACGATTAATTCCCCTCCTCCACAAACCCCATTTTTATTTTTATTTTTCCACAGAAGAAACCAAACTATGCACAATCCAATCTTTCCTGCAGCACAAATAATAATAACATGCAAAAAAAAAATGGAAAGCAGTAAAAGCACAAGGAAAAGTGTTTACTTTACGGAAAGTAAACAAGATGGGAAGACAGTCCAACGTCTGTTAGCAGAGGAAAAATATCAGACAGTAAAACACAATGCATTAGGTAGCAAAAGAGACATGATCCAACATGAAAGTGGAAACTGGAGAGAGAAGAGCTTCACGAGTCACTGAACAAAGACTGAGCAATGATTCCCAAACTCACAGCACTGCCCAGACCCTGAGGCCCAGGGCCCACAATAATGAGGTGCTTTTCTTCTCTGCTTAGGGGTGGGGGAAGGGGGTAATTGCTGTAATAAAATGAACTTAAAAGGCAATTCTGCTCCTTCTTAAACGCAGTAAGCCATCAAGAAACGGAGGCGACCTAAAAAAGGCTCTCTCTCTCCTGTCTTCTCCAAATGCTGCAGCTCAAACTGCTTACTGTTACTGGGGGGTACTGATGTTCTTGCAGCTCAGGCAGTCAGGGATGAGAACGTACTTTTTATGCTTCCTTTTGACATCTAAGCAACCTGCTGACAGAAATTCCTGTTTTCCTTCATTTTTTCTCCCGTCCTGCCTTCTTTCACGCTACTACTTCTTCTCCCTGACAGTTTTCACTGCTGTTTTGAAATGATCTGATGGATGAGAAACAACACATAAAGCTAAAGCTAGTTTTAACTCATTAAAATCGAGGCGAAAGCAAAAGTTAGCCAGCAGATGATAACCTCTGCACTCTAGCAGAAGAAATTGTTAAAAACTGTGAACACGGAACTGTTGCTTACGCACACATTCTTCACTCACGCTGTGTGCAGGGACTACGAGGAAAGTACAAACTGCTGCTGGGAGAAGAACATGCACTCACAAGTAATTAACGATGCTTATCGGGATCACCCTTTAGCCTGCACTGACTGTGCCCAGCGGCCCCTGCCATCACCTCAGCACAATGCTCTGAACGAACTCTTTGCTCCCTCTCCGGCCCTCGGGGCTCTACGGGCTTTACCTCCCCCCAGCCACCACTCTCCTGATCACAGTGCTCCTCCTGAGCAGCTCAGACCAACACACAACCGCAGCTCCATCAGCACCAGGCCCAGCATTCCTCCTATGCCACACACTGCCGTGCTTTACAATGACCCAGAGAGAAAACAATGATCTTCAGCAGAGAGGTGCTGTGTTCTCCCTGAAGAATGTTGTGCTTTAAATAAAGCCGGGTAATTGCTTCCAGGAGCTGTGCCCCAAATCACATAGAGCTTCTAAGTGTGGAAGCATGCCTGCATGCCTCTCCTTAAAAACAGGAGTACCCGGCCCTCATTCACACACAGAACACCTGAACACGTACCCTAAGTCCATTTAATCACAATCAGGATCCGAACTGTACTCTTACATGGCATTAACAGTGCAGGAGTGGTTTTGATAGTAATGCAGAATTTGAATTAATGGCAGAGTGCTTTTATCCCCAGAATTTAAAGGAGCTGAAGACCACCACGAACAACATGCTTTTCAATCAACAGGCAACAGCGTGGCAACGAGAGCCCTCCTGCACACCTCCGGAGCTCCCTGTTGTGCTTCTTACCCACCCTTCCCGATTTCTTACTTATTTTAAACACCATCCACCTGTTTCAGCACCCATGAGAGAAACTTGTTCCTCTTTAAGAATGCTTTGTGCTGAGGGTGACACAGCACCACTCAGACACAGACACACCCAGGGCCTCCTGGCACCCACAGCACAGCAGAGGGGCAGCGCAGCTCCACACAAACCTCAGCCCTGAAGGCATGCGAGGAACCCGGCGCTGCCTGCTGCCCGCTGCAGGCCACAAGTAAGGACGGCAGAAAGCATCCCTCATAGCGCTCTGCATGGCTGTGGCATCACCCGCAGGGCGACTCAAGGCCGAGGGAAGGGGACAGGCCGCATCCCGTCGGGCCCCGCAGCGCTGTACTTCGCATCTCCTCTTCCCGCCACCGCCTCGCCGTGGCGTCACCCGCTAAGGCCCGCCCCCTAAGCGTTGCCGCCACGGCCCTCGCAGCCAATGAGAAGCCGCTTCCAGGGTCACCTCGGGTCATACCCACCCCTCCCTTCCGCTGTTGCGTCCTGCGTTTTGATTGGTTCCCGCCGTAGAGGCTGTGACGCAACGCTACGGCGCGACGCGGAGGGAACCATAGAGCTCCGCTTGCAGGGCTAGAGCGCCGGGAGCAGGGTGCGATGGGACCGCCCCGGCGGACTAAGGCCGGACGCCCAGCGGTGAAGCTGGGCCGGCGGAGAGCGGGGCGGAGGCACCGGGCGGGAGGGGACGGCCCCGCCGCACCATGGCCCTGCGCAGCTGGAGCGCGCTGCTGGCGCTGGCCAGGCCCAGGCCCAGGTAAGGCGCGCATGCATTGGACCCCGCAGGGATAGGGCCTCGGTACCGGGGATCGCCGGGCTGAACAGGAGCGCTGGGTTCGTCTGACGGGTTTCTGCAGCTGCCACAGCGCGCAGCGGGGGCTCAGCTCTGCTGTAACCACCCAGACCACCCGTGTGCTCCCTCAGCGCCGGGGGGACAGAGGGCACCGGGCTCTGCCCTCCATGCTCAGGCGGCTGTGGCGTTCCTGGCAGCCACGCCTCAACCCATGGGAAGCGCTCCCTGGGAGCAGTGAGAAGCCTCGTGCTGCTCTCCCCCGAAATTAAAGTTGTTGCCGTGGGATTTTCAGTGCTTTACCTACTGCTCAACGCTTGGAGCTGCAGGCATTGAGCAGCCATGAGGTTATTTTCGCAGGGTATGGCATCAAGAGCACAGATTACTGCGTAACGTTTAGACGGCTTAACCACAGAGCACCGTGCTTTCCTTAACCACCTCTCTGCTTCCAGAGGCTCCCAGCTGCTCCTGCATTCCATCTCTCCATGTTCTCCAGCGATTGCTTTGGTCCAGTTGGTGGATTTGCACTTAAACCGGACTTGTGTACGCCCCTCACAACACCAGCACCGCACACAGCTGGACCCCCGCCTGCCTCACTCTGCAGCTGAAGCTTTGAGATCTTTCCACACATCTACCTGTGTGCTCCAGGAGCAGCCTGCACCCAGCCGAGGTGCTGCGCCTACCCCAACACCAGCACGAGGCACAGAGAGCCCCGTAGGGAAAAAGTCCTGGCACCAAAAAATTGTGGGTGAACTGAAGCATTATTACAATGGGTTCCACTTGCTCTGGATTGACACTAAGGTTGCTGCCAGGATGGTGTGGAGGCTGCTGCATGGTCAGGTCCTCACTAGGAGAGAGAGACGAAGGGTAAGTGCCAGACATCCAAACAACAACTTGCTAAAATGGTGTATTAAGAGGCTTACTGTAGCTAAAGACATTTAACCGTGTGGTTTCCATGCTTCTTTGGGACAGTTCTTTTTTTTTTCCCCAGCTGAATAATAGCTTCTGCTGTGCTCTTCTTTGTGCAGTTGCTGAGGACCTGTGCAGATCTTTTCCGGCTGGTTCCCTTCCTGGTGTTTATCATTGTTCCCTTCATGGAGTTTCTGTTACCAGTATGCTTGAAACTCTTTCCTGAAATGCTGCCCTCGACATTTGAGACAGAGTCAAAAAAGGTTTGTGTTGTTCTCAGAGATTCCAGCAGTGTAGTTAGGACATCTATACAACACCACAAAGAGTTTTTTACTTCATCTTTATCCTACAACCCCTCTCCCTTTTGATTTCCAAGTGGAAGATCTAATTATGCTTTATTTCTTAAACGAAGGAAGAAAAGCAGAAAAAGAAATTAAACGCAAAACTGGAATTAGCAAAGTTTTTGCAGGAGACCATTGCAGAGATGGCCAAAAGGAACAAAGCAGATACAGGACAAGGAAAACAGTTCTCTTCCTATGTGCACCAGGTAAAATGTGCCTTTTAACTCTGTCATCCTGTTCCCAGTGAGAGGCTGGAATGCCAGCGTGAAAAACAGCAGGGGATTGTTTAGAGGGACGGAAGGATTCAGAAGGTGGGATTCTGTTTTAATTTGATTGGCTTTTTCTTTTTTATTTTTTTTTAATTAAAGATTCGTCACACTGGCCACAAACCCAGTACCCAAGAGATTGTGAGCTTCTCCAAGCTCTTTGAGGATGAGCTGACCCTGGAACACTTGGAACGGCCGCAGCTGGTAGCACTTTGCAAATTGCTTGAGCTGCAGCCCATTGGCACCAATAATCTGCTCCGCTTTCAGCTTCTGCTGAGGCTCAGGACCATCAAGACAGATGATGAAGTGAGTTGAAATCAGCACAGATTACAGCTTTGGAGGCCAAGCCGTGTAAAGCAACTTTTAACCTAACTCTGTTTTGAATAGGAGGGTTGGACTGGGGATCTCCAGAGGCCAATTCTAGCCTATGTCTTATGATTGTATAGGAACTGTAAATTGAAATGGTGTTAATACTACTGGGATTTAGAGGAAGGAGTGGAAAGACTCTTCCTAGAAAGAAATGACCACTTCAGAAGCACATATCTGACTAACTGTGGGTTCGGCTTTAAAGCATGCAATCTTCACAGTTCTCAGGGCCACCTGTAGGATTGCATATAAAAGTGAAATTCTCTGTACTTAAAAGAAAATCTGGGCCAGCATTTTTCATCCTCTGTAGCTGGATGGATACTGTCATTTTTCAAGGGCAGAATGCATCAGTCAGAAAGTCAATACTGTCTTGTCTCTGCCTTGCTATGACTTTATGCACGCTTATCTAAGCAGACATTTATTTAGCCTCAGGCTTATCAAGTTTTGGCTTACTGTATGCCTAGATAGGAACGTTTCATTTCAGATGATTGCCAAGGAAGGAATCAATGGCTTAAGTGTGTCTGAACTGCAGAGTGCATGCAGAGCCAGAGGAATGCGGTCATTGGGTCTCTCAGAGGAGCAGCTGAAGGAACAGCTCAGACAGGTGAGTGACTCCTCTTTAGTCATTCAGCGATGTTTCTCCTGGGACAGAAGGCTGCACAATGTCCATACAGAATAGAAACAGATTTCTCTAAGAATTCCTACAAGTGTTTTTAAACGGATAACATAGCTGAGATCTAAAGCGTGAAATATGCATGGTGCTTTGTAGAGCAAAGAGCTGTGGGTGGCTGGTTGGAAGAAAAATAAAGACTGGTATGGGGGAAGAAATGTTTTAAGCTTCTAAAGTAGCCAGAACTTCTAGTAGAGCTAACACCGGTCTCTTACTAACATTAAACAGATTTCAGATAAGCTGTAGGTACAAAGCACTTAGCTTTCACTGTTGGCTGTTTGTCAGTGATGTTGGTATCTCAGTAGTAGCTGGAAACTTCCTCTCTGGTGTCCATTCTGTAGTTATTCTGAAGTCTTCAGAACTCTCTCTTCTCATTGTGGTAGCTTAAAACTTCATCTGCCAAACTCAAGATAGCCCTAAGGTCTCATACATACAAAGACTGCTAAATAAGTGCTGACTTGCAGCCAACTTTCTTTTCCCTTACAGTGGCTAGATCTGCACTTAAAACAGAATGTTCCACCTTCTCTGCTCCTGCTCTCACGTGCCTTGTACTTAATAGATGTAAAGCCACAATCTCTTCCAGAAAATAAGGTGAGTTATTTGAATGAAGCTCTCAGGTTAATAGTTAAACCATTATACAAGTGAGGCATTGTAACATGAATCCTGTTTTTCCATCCTCCAAGTGAACTGAAGTTCTGCCTGTACTGAGCTCTGTATTCTTCCTTAGATAGGTGAAGCTGAGGAAGTGATGACATCCATTCCTGAACATCGGGAGACCCTGGTGGATCCTGCCCCCATTGCACAGGGAGGAAAGGTCAGAAAATAGCAAAAACACAAAGTGAACTTCAATCCAGGTACATTTATCTTAGTTGAAGGTGGCTTCTTTTCAGCTGTCCCAGCAAACATGGGCTGAACTGTCCAGGACAAAAAGAGCCAATGCATTGAGGGTTACGAAGGCAGAGCCTGTGGCTCTCAACGCAAGGCTGAGAATTCCTTGTATTAGTCCAATCTGATAAAAGCAGCAGTAGAAAACTAAAGGAGGATATGGTGTCAGCAGCTAGAGTTATTTCCCAGTAGCCCTACTAAATAGTTTAGAAGAAATGATGGAAATAGCATAGGTTTCACAAAGATGCATTGCAGGGAACAGCCTTGCTCTGACAAGGAAGGGGACTGTATGGGGTCCATCTAGAGCTTTGTTTTTCAGGAAGGTTCTGTGACTTAAAGTTATCTTTTTCCTTGAAGAATGAAGAGTTTGGACCTCGGCCAACAGAGAAATTGCCAGTCTCAGAGGTGCAACTTAAGCCACTCCAACAAGAGGTAAGCTTTTCAGAATGTTTAGGCTTTCTAAAGGAGCTTGTTTATCACACAGCTTATAGTCCAGCCGTGGAAATTTGTGCTACAAGATGTTCTGAATGTTAAGCTCAGCAGTGACTGGAGAAATTGTGGATCAGAAGGCTGCTGAACACAACATGCCATGTTATCGAGGCAGACTCCAGGCAAATTGGAGGGAGTTGTCAGTGTGCCCTTTGTACTCTTCCCTAGCAGTCTGCTTTAAAACACTTGGATAGACTTATCTTCTATCAGAAACAGTGCAGTGTTAAGTGCCTTTCTGTATCTTTATATATACATATATACATATATATATATATATATATATATATATATATATATGTACAGAAACTTTTCCATTGCTCTTTCCCTTCTGCAAATAATTTATTGCAATACAGCTGCTTACATCTAGATGTAGGATGTCCACTTCAGGCAAGTTTGAGTGTCCAGGCTGAGCTATATTGACAGTAAAATGCTTCTTTACCCTGGAGAACTTTGATCTCAGTTGTATTTTAAGAAACCTTTGTATTGCTACTGCCTAAAATCTGCAACTTTTACACTCAGACTAAACTGGAGGCATCTCAGAGCAGCAAGGCTGGTGCCAATGGAGTCTAGCCTGAAGCCAGCAAGGACGGTCAACACTGGAAGAAAAGAGCTTTCATCTCTGCACCTCCCTAAAAGGAAAGAGTGACTGTCCAGCAGCCTGCTTTACAAAGAGGTGTCAGTAGTCCTAAGGGGCCCACTCCTTCTGTCCCAATCTTATTAGAAGTCAGACAATGCTACAGCTATCAGGATAGCACCAGCTTCTCTTTGTACTGCACCCCTACCCCCACCATTTTAACTTATGTTGTAAATATGTTAATATTTATACTGCTGTCTCTGCTGTTACTTACTGAACAGGTATTTGTGCTCCTAAACATTAGGAAAGACAGCTGTTCATTTTCACAGGGGTCTGGGTGCAGAATGAACTAGTCTGGAAGTCCAGTACAGCCTGTTCTGCAGTTTAGAATCCTGAGCAGGAGCACAGCCACGCATCCAGGCCTCGCATCTTGTCCTGCTTCTGCAGCTTGACGGGTTCAAGCCCTGATCCAGTTAAGTGTGGCTTAACCCCAACTAGTGCACAAAATGACCTGTGTGGACACTGCATTTAAATGTTGCAGTTGCACTGAAGACAAGGAAAAGAGGACCGTGTTCCCATCGTTTGTGTTGAGTTTTTCATAAAGACTTCAACCTTTAAAGACTTAAAACCTTGCTGGACGAGAGCAGAACAGTGAAGAGGGCAGCTTCCACAGCTTCCACTCTATCAACATTTGCATTCATCAGTAAAAGCTGCAGCAAGGGCAGCCCAGCTGCCTGACACTGCCATGGGAGACAGAAGCGTGCATTATTCAGCATCCTTCTGGGTCTTCTGAGGCAACAACCTGCAGACCCACACATTTCACGAGCTGAGACTTGGTTAAACCTCATCCAGCTCAGCACTACGTCATAGCAATTGCCCACAGACTTTTTATAAATGGTTCTTCATACACTCCAGTGTCAGCTGCTGGTTTGTGGTAGACTCTACAGGAGGATACTGAAATGCTGTTTTTAGCATCTGTTAGTTTCTGTCTTTGGTGTATGTAAATATTCAGAGATTATTTTATGGACTGTAGGTATTTATACTGACTGTAAGATTAAAGCTAGATTCGGTGCTGTGTCTTTTCTTAGAGGTCAGACAGCTTTTAGAACAGTCAGACAAAAAAAAAAAATAAACCCAGTCATCTCAAGGTCGGGGCATTATCAGCACTTTAAACATGTGACTTTGGGCTCTTATTAGCAATACTGAATCAGAATGCAGTACAGTGATAGCTGTCTTCTGCAAGCTTAGATCTGTACCCGCACCTCTGCCATGGTAATAAAACCAATGTGCAATCCTGAATGTCTGTATTTCATTGGGTCAGTTCAGAGGGCAGAAAAATGCTCACATGCACTTCCCAGGAGCAGCTTCACAACCACAGGGCCAGGAGCTGAGACCTCTGCGTGCAGAGCAGCTGCAGCTCAGGAGCTGCCTCCATAGGAGGAGTAGCTCAGCAGATAGTAATGCAATTTGAGGGAATCGATCCCTGTCCCCCAGTAACACATACATGCAGAAATGCCGTTAACATTGATGACTTCTTCCAGCTCTGCTCCCTGCCTCGAGCTCCCACTCTTTGCCAGCAGTCAATAGTTTACATTACTATCATCAGGGGACGTGTTTTCCTACTACGAAGGGGCCACACAGTAATTACTGCTCACGAGGCACACAAGAATCTCAGCCAACCTTTTCCTTACAATACAAACCAGCGAAGCATCTGCTGGTGCAGTTCTGGGGCTCTACACCTCAGGGCAGCAGCACAGCCGCTCCCAGCCAGCAGGCAGCAGCACACTGCAGTGTTTGTGCTGCAGTGTTTGCACTGCAGGCTGCACCTGGGCAGCGCAACGCCTGCCTGCAGCACCTTTCAGCTCCCATTGCCTGCAACGCAGAGCAGGGCTGGCAGCTCCAATGGGCTCCACAGCACCGTGCACAAAACATAAAGCTGCAGAAGGGCAGATGCAAAGACCTTGTGCTTCCCAGCATCCACACAGCCCTTTTGCTTCAAGCCAGACTTCAGTTCTCCAGATACAGGCAGCATTCAGCACGCACAACTCGGCCCTGCAAAGCTGCAGTGGTGGCTGCACCCCAGCACCAAGCACTGCCCTGCTCCCCCAGCACTGCATCTGCGTGGGAGGCATTCGCCCCTCTGGCTGCAGCTCTACAGCAGCAGAGCAGCACACAGAGAGCCCAACTCCTTACACACAGCAAGAAGCCAGCACCTGCCTCTGGGATGGCAAAACTTGGTTGGGACCTTGTTTTTATTTCCAGGGGCATTAGGAGCTGCAGGAGGGAATGTTACCCAGCAGTACCCTCCCAGCAGAACCCTTCTGAGTGTGCCCACGGTGGCTGAAGAATTTCAGCTTCACAGAACGAGCTACTCATTAGAACAGCATAATGAAGTGCTCTCAGTACCAACCAGACACCTTAAGTGCTGTTTTCCCCATTGCCTGCAGCAACAGCTGAGCTGCAAAGCCCACACAGCACAGCACCAGCACTGCCCAAACCAGGGATCCAAGCTGCTTGAGCCTGCAGCACTGCCAAACCTATAGATGTGCCCACGTGTTGCACCGTGCTGCAGGCAGAGCGGAGTCCCGTGGGTGCAGAGAAACCCCATGGCAGCAGGTGAGCTGCTGGGGCAGGGCTCCATTCAGCAAAAATAAAATGAAATAGACTGGGTTATTCCTCACCAGCACAGCCCCAGGCCAGACAGCACTCAGCAGGACAGGAGCTGCCCTTCTGCTCACACCTAGGGTTTATGGGATGCTGCCCAGGTGTGCTGCTCCCACAGCTGTCACTGCTCAGCATGAGGCAGAGCACAGCTTTGCAGAGCTTTCAGGCTGCAGGAAGTGAACTGCAAATTGTTGGGGGTTTCAGTGCAAGAAGTGGGTAGAAAATGACTGAGATAATAGTCTTAATTTCCCACACATGGGTGATGTTCCTGGGAAAGACTGCTGTTCTGATAGTCTTGAAATACAGCTGAGGGGAACAGCCAGTCCCACCTAATACAGGATAATGGGAGCAGCTCTGAACCCATTGCCACCCCTGGGTGGGTGCAGCTCTGTGCTGTTGAGTGATGTGTCCTGGTCAGGGCTGATCCCAGGGCAGCTCCATGCCTCCTGTATTGCTCAGAACAAACCCTCCGGCAGAGCCCAGACCTTCTGTCATACCCCAGACCTGCTGCTCTCTGACCACACAGAGCTCCTGGGGGATGGAGCTCTGGCCCCGCAGTGCTGCAGGAGCAAACCAGGGGAAATGCAGCACCATGCTGAGCTGAGAGTGAGGAGGAAACAAACTCAGCAGAGCCCCATAAATAACTGCATTCTGTTCTGCAACATCGGGCAAATTAAATGGCGCAGAGCTCCAAGGCTGTGTGTGCTTTGGCGTGGGGAGAACTTTTCCAGCTGCACCAGTGCCAAACACCTTTCAGGCCTCCCTTTGGCTCCCAGAAGCCCATCTGATGGCTTTTGTCCTACCCCGGGCATCCCTGTGCTGGTGCTGCTGTGACACATGGCTGGGTGATGCTCGCGGTCCTGAGCCACCCCAGCACCAATCCCTGCTCCCTGCATCCCCCTGCCCTGCTCCCCCCATCCCTGCAGCACCAATCCCTGCTCCCTGCATTCTACGGGGCTGTGCCACGGCCCTTACATCAGCCTCTCCCCTAAAAGCCATTCGGGAAAGATGCACCGCTCAGCACTTTTAGAGAGCAGATTAATATTCAGAGGGAAAAGCAGTGATTTAGTGAGGCCCAAGCACAACAAAGGCTGAGATTTATGGCCTCCTGTATTAGAGCATTACATTCCTAGCAGGCTTTCTGTCTCTGTTATAAATTTGTAACAAAGACGAGCGAGCCTTACACCAGCTTAAAGTAATGTAGAACATGGGCTGGAGAGCCAAACCTCATGGGGAGGGGAAAGGGAGAGTTATGGGGTGTGGACAGAGGGGTCCTGGGGCTGTCCCAGACCCATCCCAGCTCTGTGCATCCTCACGCTGGGATGCAGGAGGACCATGGGATGCTCAGGGATGTTCTTGATGTACCCACAGGTTGGGATTTTGGCACATCCCAGCGTCAGTCCATGGAGTGGGGCTGTGGGATCACTCTGCACAGTGGCAGCTCTCGGGTTGCACACAGGAGCGGAGTCATCGCAGCCGGCCCGGGGCAGCAGTGACGTTTTGTTTGGATGAAACCACAGCCCAGAATTGTCTGATAGTGTCTGCTGTGAGGGCTGACAGGGAGTGATGTACAGCTGAGAGCCTCGCTGAGAGCACAGCCAAGGTCCGGCTGCTGGGAGGGATGGGGCTGAGGGCGTCCCCAGTGCCGCCCATTAAACCTGCACGGAGCTGCATGGAGGTGGAATTACAAACACGGTGCGTCGGTGTCTGGCAGGGAGACAAAGCAGAGCTCAGGCAGAACCTGGGCCAGGGCCAGGAGGTTGTCTGGGTCCTGTGCAGCCAGAGGGCTTTAAAAGGAGAGAAAGAGGAGAGGACAAAGGGTTCTGCAAGAGCCCAAAGCGCACTGCGCGGTGCTGCTGGGGCTGCCGGGTGGGGCAACCCATCCCATGTCTTTGCTATAGGGACAGCAGAGAGCATCTCCCCTTGCAGGGCCACCTGTGCCCCCCAAGCCGAGCAGCACGACCCCCCCCCCCTCCCTGCAAGGCTTTGCGGTGCTGCGGGAGCCGCTCTGCTTATTATCATATTTAATTGCCCTCCTGCTCACCCCAGGAAATGAGCAGAAGATGGTGATAGCAGCACTTTCTGATGATGTAAACACGCGCTGCAGAGCTCCCTTTGCCAAACCGCTCCCAGAGAGAGCGCTGATTTATGACCTGCCCCCCGCTCCCCCCCGCGGCTGCTGTGAGCTTAATCCCGGGCTGCGGATCCGACATAAATCACTTGATTAAAAGCCCTACTTAATTTAGGAGGGGGGGGAGCGCGGCTGATCGATTTAATTTACACATGGAAATAGCAACAAGCAGATGCTTTTAAAAGGGCCGATGAGACAGAGCTGAGACCCAGAGCCGTGGTGCGTTAACCAGCACATGGCCACGGATGTGGGCACACCGCCGTTGGGGTATGGGGTCAGAGCTGAACCCAACCACTTCGGGGCCACCAGCCCAGGGCTCAGCTCCTTGTGACCCCCCCCCCGGGGGTACAGCGGCAGGGAGAGGGTTAACCTAACCCTGACCCTAACCCTGATCCTTATCCCCCATCTCGATCACTGGAGCCCAAGCCCAGCTGGAAGCCCGAGCCCTTGGCGAGGACATCGGTGTGCAGCATCCAGCACATCTGGAGGCACCCCCGCATCACGGCCACGTGCATTGACTGCTTTGGTAGCAAAGGAGGCGAAAGTTGAGGGTTTCTGGTTGTTGGATGGTGGGGTATTTTTATAAGAAGCCGTCCCCAGACCCAGTGGGGGGGACGGGGGGGGGGGGGGAGGTGCAGCAGCTTCTGCCCCCATGCACCCAAAGCATCTCCCAGCACGTGGGACGGGGATGGCAAAACGCACCGCTTGGTTAAAGTCTTTAATAATTACAAGAATTCCAGATTCATTACAGAAGAGTTTACAACAAATAATATTTCTCCATACAAAGGCAAAATAAACTTTTCAAGTAATAGCGCCCTGACTCCGCGCTCCCAGCGCCAGGGACCGGGGGGGGGGGAGGGGAGGGGAGGGGACAGGGGGGGCAGGCAGGGACACAGCGGACCCCATGGCCTCCCCCTCCCCATGGGGTGGTCTGGGTAAGGCACAGCCCTGGGGTGTGGAGCTCCGTGCCCAGCGCTGGGGCTGCACCCGGCCCCACTGCAGCCCCCCAGGGGAGGGAAAGGCCATTGGCACCGTGGCCCCACGTGCTCCCAAAAGGCATCGACACGTTATTATTATGGTTTAATACAACCCCATATAAAACTGAAGCAGCAGCAGCAATTCTTATCGAGGGATCTAAAACTGAAACAGGGTTGGGAACATAATTTAAAAAAATAAAAACAGCAAATGTAGCAAAATATATGGATTTTTTTTTCTTTTTTTTTTTTTTTTCTTTCTTTTTTTTTTTCCTTTTTTTTTTTTCTTTTTTTAATATATAGCAACTGATACCTACCAGCCACTAGTACCTTCCTACCAAACTGGCATAGCTCTGGTAACAACCTTTTTAAAAAGACATGTAAATATATATTCATATTTATACATATTTTAGCTATGTACACGGGACTTCTGTTGTAGCACTGATGCACGGGGAGGTCCGTGTGCTGCACGCCCCACACGTGTGGGTTTGGGCAGCACTGGGATGCGATGCTCACAGTGCGCATCGGCCCCATAGGGACACTGCGGCACCGCCACGTGGAGATGTCCAAGCACAGAACCTCGTGGGAAAGGTTTGAATGGATGATGATAAAAGAAAAAAGAAAAGAAGAGAGCCAACCAACAGGCAATCAGCAAACGAAACCTTTGGGCAGAGTTCCCTGCCGAGGTGCCGGGTGGGCACAGCTGAATGCGGAGCCTCAGTGCCGCTTCAGGGCTGCGTGGCTGTGAGGGGGGCAGCGCGGCAGGCAGGGCTCGTCGGGCAGTGGGTCATGGGAGAACACCGAGTCCTCCCCCGAGGAGCAGGTGGAGCTGCGCGTGGCCGGGAAGCCGGGCGAGTACTGATCCAGCGGCACCGACAGGTCCAGGTATTCCTGCAAGGGATGGGCTCAGGGGGGGTGGGATTCCCCGTGAGGCACGGAGGGACGTGGGGGCTGTCCTACCTGGTTGGAGGTCATGGCCACGATCCTGTCCAGGTCCTCCACCAGCTGCTTGAAGGTGGGGCGCTGGGAGGGCACGGCGTGCCAGCAGTCGCGCATCATCATGTACCTGTATGGGGTGGGGGGAGCCGAGAGCATCCGTGGGTGCACAGCTTTGCCCCTGGCAGTGTGCAACACGTGGGGCGCAGCCCCCCAAGGAAGGATGTGGGGCAGGGCGTGGGGCTGCTGTGTGAGGGTGTAACCCTGGGGTCATTCTGGGATTCACCCCCCGCTGAGCAACAGCAAAGGGAGATGTGATGTTGGTTATGACAAACAGATTTAGCTGATGTTTTGCAGGTAAGGGGACTGCTGCAAAAGTGATTCTGAGCATCTGCCTTCCCCAATGTGCACCCAGAACAGAGCACGAGCTCAGCACGGATGGCACCGCAGGCACGGTGCCCATGTGCCCACTGCCCCCCAGCACTCACAGCTCGTTGGTGCAGTTGCTGGGCTTGTCCATCCTGTGGCCCTCCTTCAGCAGCTTGAAGAGCTCCTCCACGGGCACGCCGGGGTAGGGAGAACCACCCAGAGTGAAGATCTCCCACAGCAGCACACCGAAGGACCAACTGCAGGCAGACACACGGACACACCGTGAGCCACCACGGGCACCACAGAGAGCTCCGGGTGCACACGCAGAGCTTTGTGCAGCTACAGCAGGAGCGGCCAGGCGTACTCACACATCACTCTGATGAGTGTATATTCGATCAAACAGAGCCTCCGGGGCCATCCACTTCACTGGCAAGCGGCCCTGCGACAAGAGAACCGCATCAGCTCAGCACCCACCCATGGGGGTGGCCAGGGGCTGCGTGGCACAACGGGCTCCAACCGCTCACATTGGTCGTCTTCTTGTAGTAATCGATGTGGTGGATGTCACGGGCCAGCCCGAAGTCAGCGATCTTCATCACGTTGTCCTCGGTCACCAGCACATTCCTGGCTGCCAGGTCCCTGTGGATGCACTGTGCAGAGCACGGCAGCTGTCAGACGGTGCCCGGAGCCCCACGGCCCCATCCCTGCACACCCACCGTGAGGGGCTCACACCTTTTTGGAGGCCAGGTACTCCATGCCGCGCGCCACCTGGTATGCACAGGACACCAGGTCCTTGAAGGAGAGCTGCTCCTCAGGGACACGTGTGGGGTTGTAGCAGTACTCCATGCCCGGTGGGCGCCGTGCCTGCAGGTACTCACGCAGGTTGCCTTTGCTGGCGTACTCCACGATGACATAAAGGGGCCCTGTGGGACAGTGGGGCTGAGCCACGTGCCGGGACCCCACAGTTGGCCCCATGGGGTCACAGTGCTGGGAGCCCCTCCTCGCCCGCTCACCATCCTGTGTGCAGGCCCCCAGCAGGTTGATGATGTTCTTGTGCTTGCCAATCATCTTCATCATCTCCATCTCGGAGATGAGGTCAGACAGGTCCTTCTCTGTGGCATCCGCTGCAGCAGCAAAGGCAGCAGTCAGGGAGGCTGGCCTGGATCCCCACACCATGCACACATGGGTACCACACACAGACCCACTCCCATCTCCTCTTACACTTGAGCATCTTTACAGCCACTTTGGTGACGCGGTTTGGCTTGTCCTTGTCCAGGCCGATGGCCTCGGCCAGCACCACCTGCCCAAAGCAGCCTTCTCCCAGTGGCTTGCCCAGGATCAGCCTGGTGGGAGGACAGACAGAGATAATCCCGTGCTGGGACAGCAGGATGGCCACCACACTCAGTGCCATCACCTTGCTCCATCCCATCCCATCTCATCCCATCCCATCTCACCCCACCCCATCTCATCCCACCATACCCCACTCCATCCCATCCTCACCTGTCCCGTGGCAGCTCCCAGCGCGGGTCCTCGGGCAGCTCATACTCGGAGACACCAGCCAGCATGGGGGTTCCACTGGAGGAGAGCCGTGAGGGCCGCACCAACATCACACCCGAGTTCATGGAGGAGCTGGAGTCGGCTGACACCTGCAGCAGGGCTGTGGGTTACCTTCACGCAGTGCTAGGGCCACGGCCATCTGCTCCCAGTGGGGAGACACTGACCGGGACCCCCTCAACTCCTGAACACTGCAGGTTCCCTGCCGCTCCCCACAGGAGCACAACTGTATCATTTGTAATTGATTTCCTGCTTGCTGGTACCACAAAACACACAGCCTGGGGGTCCTCGGTGTGCAGCACGCACTCTTTGTCTCAATATTAAGTTGCCATAAATCCTCTTGGTTACTCTCATTGCTATGGGGCCACGCACACAGCATGGCGAGGGGTGGCCATGGTGCCCCATCCATCCTAACCCAGGGAAAGGGCAATTCTTTGGGGAGGGGCAGTAGGAGCCAAGAAACCCCCTCTCTACTTTCTGTTACCTGTCTGCGCAGTGGGATGCTCTTGGCCAGCTTGTGCACAGCCAGCTGGCTGTTGAAGTCTGTTTTCTTGGTGGTGCTCTTCATCTTGTAGATGATGACTGTCACCACCATGCAGGAGATGAGGAACGCGCCGGTGCAGTAAATGATGATCTCCAGGTAGAGGGGGGACGTCATCATGGCTGGTGAGTCCTCAATAGCTGGGTTGGCACAGAGAGGGCATCAGTGACAGCCAAGAGTGGGGCTGGGCAGAGCCTGGCTCCTCTCAGCAGAGGTGAGGGTTGGTGTGGGATGCTCCCACATGCGGCAGGGAGCGGTCAGGCTGCTGGGATGCTGCACTGCACCCATGGGGTGGGCACTGCGCCCACACCCTTGGGATACGTGTCGTACCCATACCCTTGGGATGCACACTGCACCTGCAGGCATGTGCCTGGAGCAGGAAGGGGTGAACTGCAGGGTGTGAAGCGGGGGTTCGTGCCCATCCCCACTCTCTGTGAGACGGCACCATGCAGTCTGCATGGGGACCACGTGGGGATGCTCCCCTGCACCACCCTGTGGGGCTGAGCTCTGCCCACGCTGAGCCGCACACCCACTGGGATCCGTGGTTACAGTGGGCTGGAGGGGCCGTGTGGCTCCGGTGGGCACTGGGAGGTGGAGCTGAGCAGCCAGAAGCACCTGCAGCAGCAGCAGCAGCAGCAGCAGTGATGTGCTGCAGGATGGGGGCTGGGGGAAGGGGTCCCATCCTTGTGCAGCACAGCGCAGCCCCACTTTATGACCGGGGAGGTGGCAGTGCTATGAATGGCACAGCCACAAACCTGGGAGCTGCCCTCACTCCCAGCAGCCCAAACCTGACCCCCACCCCCCAGAGAACAGAGCCTCAGAGAGAGGTGGAAGAGCTGAAACCTCGTGTTCCCAGCAGCACCACCTCGCAGCGCACCCAAGCGGCGGCTGATTACGTGCAAAGCTTTTGGCAGAAGAGCGGCGCCCACGCAGCGCCCCAAAAGCTTTCCCAAGCTGCTGTATCAGGCGTGGGTCCGCACAGCATCGATGGCCGAGCAGCGCATCGACACACACAGCAAAGCGACAGCACCAGCAATGCATCCGACACACGTGGAAACAAGGGAGGAGAGGGACAGGAAGAAGAGTATATACCTTCGAGAACTGTCAACCATGCAGAGTGATGGGAGATCCCAATAGAATTACCCGCCAAACATGTATACTCCCCAGCATCCTCAAATGAGACATTCCTTAAGTGAAGGACTTCCATCTCTTTGTCTGTCGTGTTAACGCCAGCCGTCTAGAGGGGAGAGTGGAAGCAAAAAACGGAGAAGCAAACGACATGAGATCTTCTGGGGGGAGGCAGAGAGGAGGGAGCAGCCTCATTTGGCAGAGCCCCGGGAGCAGACAGAGACCGTGGAGACCCCCTGGCAGAGACCCTCCGGATGACCGCTCATCCGGGCGGACCTAAAGAGACGCCGCTAAAAACCCTTCACCAACGGTCCTGCCCATCGGAGCATGCTGGCAATGGGCCGCATGGAAAAATAGAGCTCAGGAGGGCCGGCTGGGCATCACGGCGTGGGAGCACGAGGACGGAGACACGGGGACAGCACGGAGCGGGGACAGCACAAGGGGGGGGACACAGCACGCAGCCCAGCCGGCCCCGCGGGGTATTTTTCCATGGCTTTTTGCACCAGAAGTACAGCAGAAACGAGAGAGCCCAGAGTTGTGTTTTCCACCGCTGGGGACGGGTGGTCCCAGAAGCGTCCCACTGGGCGTCCTTCCGATTACCTTTTGCCAGAGGTCTGGTGACAGTGAGCCACGCAGACTGGTTGGCCTCGCCAATATAATTGGAAACCTTACAAACATACTCCCCGCTCTCCTCCTCTGTCACATTATACAGGGTCAGCACCTCCGCATCAGAGCTATTAATTCCTGAGTGCTGGAACAGACCAACAACAGAGGAGTCACATCGACGGGGTCAGAAACCACGGCGCCCGGAGCGATGGTGCCAGCACAGGGCTGGGGGCCACGGGGGTTGTGGTGAGCCAGGAGGCGGGGGACTGTAAACCTGCTGCAGTGCATCAGGGGTGTGGGTAGGGACAGCCGTGCACCTTGGGCTGGGGATGGTCACGTGCACTACAGCTGGGGATGGCCACGTGCCCCATATGGTTGGGGTGGCCGTGTGCCTTAGGGCTGGGGGTGGCCACGAGCCCTGGGCCTGGGGACACGGCTGGGGATGGCCATGTGTCCTGGAACCTTGGTGTGGATGGGGACGTTCACACACCACAGGCTTTGCAGAGGGGCTGAGGGCACTGCTTGTGCCTGGACTGAGCCACCCGCCCCGTGTTTGCCCCCAGCACCCACCCAGCCCATGGCATACACCTTCAGGGATCCAAAGGATGAGTGCACCGCTGCCTGCTGCCCCCTGCCTGCCTCTCACCCAGCTCCTCCAGGACAGCCCAGAGCAGAGCAGGCAGGGCTGGTGGGGCTCCAGATGCCTCGATGCCACCTACGTGTCCCCAGCTGTGCCCAGGGAGGGCAGTAACCCCGTAGGGACCTGGGCTGGGGCAGCCCGGTGTGTGTGCAGCATTACCTTCAGGATCTGCACGTAGGGCAAGTTGTCGGGGCCGATCTTGCTGCCGTTCACCTCAATGTGTTTCAGCCACTGGATGTGGGGCTGTGGGTCGCTGTAGACCTTGCAGACGAACTCCACATTGCTGCCCAGGGCCACCGTTTTGTTGGCGGGGAGCCCTGCCTGCAGGATGGGCCGGTGTGGGGAGCGCTCTGCAGGGAAGGAGGGATGGGGACCTCAGCACGGGCACCCCGCATCCACAGGGGTCTCATCCCACAGGGGTCTCATCCCACAGCCCCCACAGGGCGGGGGACAGGTGACATCCCAACACAGGGACATCGCTATCTATTCAGGGGTCAGAGGTCAAACAAACCTAACGAGGGCCCCAGCCGCTGCCACTGTGGTGAGTCAGCATTAACAAACCCCTTTGTTCACCTCGCTGACTGTTCCCTTCAGTTTGCTCAGTGTAATCAAATTAAATCACATTCTTAATGGTTCATTTACTGGCATTTAGAGCAGCTCCACATGTGGAACTGCTCAGACCAGCCTTCCCAGCTGGGAATTATGGCTAATAAGGCGATTAGAAAAAGTTTCTGTCTGGTCTACGAAATTATTTCCATCACAATTAAAAAGCCCCAGAAAGGTTCAAGGTGAACCTCATGAGCACAGCACCCACTGCTGTGTGGGAGGCAGAGCAGCCCCAGTGCCATCCTCACCCACAACATCCAGCTGGTAGGTGTGGTTGATGCTCCCATATTTGTTCTCCACGATGCACGTGTAGTTGCCCTTATCTGATGGCACCACTGAGTCCATGATGATGCTCCAGGTGGCATAGCGGACCTGGGGACAGGAGGATGGGGGTGGTGGGTGAGATGTGTGTGCATCAGAGCAGCTCAGCCCTTTGGCATAGCATAGATCTGCTCGTGGTCACCTTTCCCCTCTCCTACAGAGGGACCGTAATTGCTCCCAGCTGTCCCAGGGACACCACCCTGGGTGGCACAAAGAGAAGAGCACCCACATCCACGTGCTGATGGCACACTGGCTAATGCCCACAGCCCTGCGCTTCCACCCCATTTTCTACCAGGGCTTTGCACACAGATGGGGAGCACCAGCACCCTGCTGCCCTGGGGGGCACATTGAGCCCTGCACCCCAAATGCTCCAGGCTGCACCAAGGCTGTGTAAGCAGAGCAGCACTCCTTCACCCTCTTTCTCCCACAGTACAGTGCTGGATGTGGGAGGTGCGTGGTGCTCCCAGGGGCCGGGGCTGCCCCGACCCTCCTGGCTCAGCTCTGGGATTAGTGCAGCCAGGCTGGGCTCATCCTCCCCCCTCCCCCAAAGGTCGAGGCTGCTGCAAACATGACCAAGAAGCAGGTCACTGCCGTGGGTCTATTTTGCAACAGGAATGTCAGGGGGCCCATCTGCCCTTCCAGAGGCACACGGCTGCGCCAATGGGCGGCTCGGGGCCTCTGAAGCCCATTCATTTCCCTCCTCCCAGAGTGACCCCCAGGCATGGGCCACATGGATGGGGCCCACTCTGTACCTTGTACCCCCCAATGCGGTGGTCAGGCTTGAACTCCTTGCCGTTCTTCAGCCAGCGCAGCGTGGGGTTGGGCGTCCCACCTGAGGGGCACTTGAATTTCACTGTTTTGGCAGCGGGGACGGCGTGCAGCTTCTTCTCCATCTTCTCAGGATAGGTCCAGTAAGGAGCTACAGCCTCTGCAGGGCACAGAGCAATAGAATCAGCCACGGGGAGCACTGATGTTTGCTCATGGCTAACCCAGAGCAGGACTGGGGTGAGGTGTACATCTCCCTGGCACATCCCCACACCCCAACCAGGCTCTACCAGGGCTGCATCAGGACTCTGCCTCTCCTCTCCTGCCTCTCAGCCCTTGGATGACGCTCACAATGCACACCTGTCTTCCCTTCACCCCCACCCATGGGCAAACCCATCCCACACGTACGGTTCGGCTTGGTGTTATCTGCCTCCTTCTCCTCCGAGGAGGAATCATCTTCATCATCATCATCCTCTGCAGAAGGGAGTGCGTCTGCAAGAGAAGAGACCCCCAGCTGAGAACTGTGCACAGACCCTCCTGTTCTCCTGTGCACATGGCATGAGGCTCTGAGAGAACGCTGCATGGCTGGAGCGTGTGGAGCCGCGGTCACTGCGTGTGCTGTCCCAGCACACAGAGCCCAGGGAGCAGTTTGCCCTCAAGGCTGACTTCGGGCTCAGGAAGGCAGTGCCCACACTGCTGCCAGGCACCTGGAGACACCCATCCATGTGGGGTCCTGCAGACAGAGACAGCCCTGACCCTTAGCCAGCACCTCCCGACCGTCAGCACTCATTCCTCACCACTGTGCTTCAGAACCACCAAAGAAAACCTCAGCTCCAGCTCACCCGGTGCTCAGTTCCATGCAGACTCACACGTCCCTGCACATGCATTGCCACCACGGAAGAAAACTCATGGACTCACAGGGTGCAGAGGCAAATGATGCTGGGCACCATCTTTGCAGCTCTGAGCGGAAAACCCAGCAGTGCTGACCCTGCTGCAGTGTTTTGTGTTGATACGTCCCCACGCTGAGCCATGGGGCACAACCACCCCACGGCTCCGGGTACCACATTGCACAAAGTTGGTGGCACATCCCAAGCGTGCACAGAGAGCACAGCGTGGGCTGTTGGCAGGCCTGTACCCCACCGAGCCAACCTGAGCCTGGCAGCCAGCATGCAAGGCGTGCACACAAGCACGCTTCTCCTCGGTGCTGCCCCTGCAACCGCTACGAACCTGAGACGTTGACGGAGAAGTAGGTGGTCTCACTCCCCGAGGGGCTGTTGGTCATGCAGGCATAGAGCCCCGAGTCCTCGGGCACAGCGTCCCGCACCTCTACCTCCTCGCCAGTGATGCGCGTGCGGTTATTCTCGGGCAGCTGCACTCCATCACGCACCCAGTTGATGCTCTGCACGTCATCGCGCAGCCGGCAGCGCAGCTGGAGGAGATCGCCGGGGTGCGCCGAGTGGGACTCCACCTCGATGTTCGCTTTGGGCAGAGCTGGAGGAGTTCAGGAGAGAGGGGGAAAAGGAGAAAAAAAGAAAAGAAATAGAGACAACGGGACACCAGGCTGCTGAGGGCTGTGTTAATGAGGCGACATGCGCTGCGGGATGTGGCTGAGGTATGGATTTGGGCCCTGAGCACGGCCACGCTGAAAGCAACCGAAGCAGCAGCGAGGCGTTGCCCCAGGGCGCAGCCATGGAGCCCAAAGCTATGCAAGTGCCCTCAGTCTCCTGCCAAGCAGCTGCAGAAGGGGTTTGAGATGGGGAGGAATTTGCAACCTGAGGCACATTGGGCAGAGCTGGCAGCAGGGCAGGATGAAGAGCACCAAACCCAACGTAGCTCCACCCCAGGGTCACCCTGCCCAGCAGCAGACAGCCAGCAAAGCGGGCTGGGACCCCTGGCAACGGTCAGCACCAGGCGGTTACAGGGCTATGCTGGGACAGCAGGCAGAGAGCAGGGCTCAGCGACAGTGCTGGAAGCTCAGCCCGGGGGCTGCAGGGCAGGCAGGGGCTGTCGGGTGCTCCCTGCCCATAGCCGTCCTGCGACGTCCTTCCAGCAGCACCACGATCCAATCCATCCCAGCGCTGTTCTCTCCTGGTCACCGGTGTTGCACAAACCGTTGTTTTCCCCTCACCCCGCGGTGCTGCACGAGGATCCTGCACTGGGTGCAAACATCCGGGTTCCCAGCAATCCCTCCCAGTGCTCACACTCAGCTTGGTGCACTGTCTGCTCTCTTTCCTGTGCCAGCTCTGCTCGCACACCTCTGCTGCTATCTCCATAGGCTGCGTTCCCACGACTCCTCCTGCTCCTCGCTGGGCAGCCCGGCATTGGCTCAGAGCCTCCTCTGCTCACTCCATCTCAGCATGTTGACTTTCCAGGTGGAGACCCCAAAGCAAATCTTCAGGGCCAGCTCCCTTCACGTGTCACCTCCAGGGCCTTTCCAGCTGCAATCCGGTGCTTCCCAGGGACTTCACACCACCCGGTGAAGGCATTCCAGCCCCAGTCATGCACACGTCCCATCAGCTGTGCTCAGAGCAGGGCGATGGAGAGCTGGTGCGCAGCTCCAGAGGCTCAGGTGCAGCCCTCCCACTCCTCACTCCTCCTGCAGCCTTCACACATCTGAGCATCTTCAGAGGAACACCATCCACTAACAGCTTGGGATTTTCTCTGAACACCTCCATGAGAACAGCGTGTGGGGATGAGCTCAGCGCCCTCCTTGATGGCAGGAGGGCCAGAACCAGGGCTGCAGGTCCCGCTGCCAGGTTACAGAGTCCCGTAGGTTGGGGGGAAGAGCTCTGCTTTTGCAATCCCAATTTCCCCATCTTTTTCTCCAGCTGCCACACAGGACGGCGCTCCCTGCAGCTCTCATTTGTGTTTCAAAAGATTCGTCACAGGCACATACAATGCTGGAGCCACGTCCCACCAAGGCACAGCCCCACAGCATCCCCCTGCCCCTGCACGAAGAGCAAGGGGAGAACCCAAAACCAGAGGGTCGCGGTGCCCTCCAGCTCCCAGCCGGGGCTCAGCTCTGCCCGTGCCCATGAGAGGAAAGCTCTTTGGAGGGGGTACAGCTTTGGGCCCCAGGGTGGCATCCCAGCTCACGGTGATGCTCTCTGTGCCATTCAAAGGCCACGCTCCCCCACCTCCCCCCCATCCCAACCCAGCTCTTAGCATGAGCAGCGTGATGGACAGCACAGCGCGGGGAGGCAGAGGGCAGGGCAGGATGCTGCCCTTTGGTAACCCAAAGCACATCTCTGGCACTCGGGGATAAGGCGGAAAATGTGGCATGGTGGGAACGGCCCGAAAACGAATTCACAGCCTAATGAGCATGTCCAGGTTACCCCCCCCGGGTGAGAGCAGGGACAATGAGGCTCCCAGCGGCTCTGGCAGCCGGACAGCGGCGGCCCACGGGATGGCCCGGCTGGCAGTGCCACGCAGCAGCCCTGGGAAATGCAGCCTCTGCAAAACCACAGTGCACACACGGTGGGAGAGGCTCAGCCCACGCGCCGTGCCCCCTCGGATCGCTGTGCTCCATCAGCCCGGAGTGCCTCCTCTACTTATTCTGCTCTTCTGTAACCTAACCCACGTCAGCAGGTGCAGCCCCTCACAGCAGCCGCGGCTCTGAGCACGGTGCTCACACGCCTGGAGCAAGCAGGAGCTCAATGGGCCGGAGAAATGCTTGGCTCTCCTCCCCTGCACCGGGGGGGCACCATGGGGAGCCAAGTGTCTGCAGCCCATCTGCTCCAACCCCAAGCATGGTGGGCACGGGGATGCCCAGAGGCACCGTGCCCACTGCTGTGCACAGGGGGTCGGCGCTGATCTTGCTGAGGTCTGGGAGCTGCACGGTGCGGGCGCTCTGTTGGGAGCATAACGCCCCACAGGTGGGCTCCCCGGAACACACCAGGCTCAGGAGAACAAACACAGCCCCTCTGCACCCCCAGACGCTGAGTGTTGCATCCCCAAGCACCCAGCAGTGCACAGCCTGCAGGCAGCACTGAAGGGAATGGGCAGAATTTGGGTCCGGGAGCACTGAGCGGGGTTGGAGATGGGGACGTTCAGCTCAGAGAGATTCTGTTTCATTTTGCTGTGAGTTCTAAGGCAAACTCACCAGTGCTTTTATTGCTCCGTTCCAGCTTTGCAACGAAAGCACCAGGCAGATGGAGAGTGCCACTGCTCCCTGTACCTGCTGCTGGAGCCCAGGCCCGGCTCGCAGGGATGGGGATATCAGCAGCACGGCTTCACCTTTCCCAATCTGCATTCAGCCACTCTCTCCCCACTCCCTCCACTCCCCCCCAAAGGACTTTGCATGCAAATGGCCCCATGCCAGAGCTGCCCGTCAGAATGGAGCAGTTCTGCATTCAGCACTGACAAAACGGCGCGGAGCTGTGTGTGCCCGAGCGCAATAAAGCGGCCAACAAAGCAGCACAGCAACAACCCGGGCTGAATGGCCGCGAGCAGCGGGTCCGGCCGCCGGTTGCCCTGGAAACCCCACCAGGGCTCACTGAAGGTATTTCCTGAAGAAAAAGCACACACATGCCCCACAGCTCTGCTAATCCCAACAGGAAGCGCTTACCGGGACGTGGGGATTGGCTTCTTTCTTATTTAAAAAGTGCCTCTCCCCGTTGTCGTCCCCCCCCCCCCCCGCAGCTGCCCACGGGAGTGCTGGGGAGGCGGCCAAGTGCCCCCTCTGTGACACTGCTGCACCCCACTGCACCCTGCTGCAACCCTGCTGCATCCCACTGCAACCTTGCTGCACCCCACTGCACCCTGCTGCAACCCTGCTGCATCCCACTGCAAGCCTGCTGCATCCCCACTGCAACCTTGCTGCACCCCACTGCAACCCTGCTGCATCCCCACGGCAACCCTGTTGCACCCCACTGCAACCCTGTTGCATCCCGCCGCACTCCTGCTGCGTTCCCACTGCAACCCTGTTGCGTTTCTACTGTGCACCCGCTGCATCCTCACTGCACCCACTGCAACCTCACTGCAACCACGCTGCAACTGCACTGCCTCCCCACAGCCCTGCACCCCCAGGGAAGGGCGATGCCAAGCACAGGATGCAGTGCTTTCTGCTGGGTTTTGCCTGTCCCGCAGTCCCAGGCAGCTTTCTCCAGCAGGAGTGGGGAATTGATGCACTGCCCCAGGCACTGCTCCTCGGAGCAGCATGTGAAATGAAGCAGCATTTAATTACCCAGCATGTCGGTCGTTTGCAAAGCTGTCAGGATAACCACCCGCCCGTCCCCTGGGACACCCAGCCATGCTCAGAGCTCAGTGCTGAGCAGCAGTGCGGGACAGCAGGGCCTGCACACTGCAAGGGGCACCACGGAGTGCTGCAATCTGTGCACATCTGTGGCTCACTGCAATAAGCAACGGGTTTGCCCTGCAGCAGGAGGGTGCCCTGGGGTTCTGCTCCTCTCCGACATGGGGTGCAAAACGGGTTTGCACGTAGGGGGCTGTGCAGGCAGCCCCACAGAGCTGCCCTGAAGTTGCAGCACAGCCCTGCTGCCTTTCCCAAAGCCTCATATTTCTTTTTTTCCTCCTCAATTAAGGGTTGGAGTGACAGCATCCGAGTGGAAAGGCGGGAGGTGGCAAACAATGCCTGCAGACGGGCTGGGAGGGGAAGGGAGCAGCGTGGTGCCCTGCAGCACACGGCCATGCCCTGCAGCACCGGGATGGGGGTCTGCACCAGGAGATGGAGCAGGGGAAGGGGCTCAGAGCTGCAGCCCCCTTGGCCGTTTCGTGCCCCCACATTCCCCACACGCAGCGATGGGGCAGAGGCAGAGCAGTGGGAACAGCGTGGAGGACAATAGAGGACAGGGAGGGAGGAAAAAATCCCCTCCGCAATTTTCTGCAGGTTTCTGTTTAACCTGAAGACAAAGAGCGGCTTTGTGAGGGAGGGAGAC
This sequence comes from Alectoris magna, assembly GCA_030625065.1. Taxonomy (NCBI): domain Eukaryota; kingdom Metazoa; phylum Chordata; class Aves; order Galliformes; family Phasianidae; genus Alectoris; species Alectoris magna. Next base: position 3,984,405 of record CM060587.1, read on the forward strand.
GGAGGCTGCTCATGGAAATTTCTTGGCTTTTCCCCTTCACTCGTTTTTTTTCTTTGTTTTTAACCACCTCCAAATTTAGGTAACTGTAAAACGCAGTGAGTGCCCATTAATATTTTATTTGCAGCAGATTTTTCAGTAAGTTCCTGACAAAGGCTGAGCTCCTGAGCCCCCTCCCCAGCCACGCGGAGGGGCGGCTCTGAGCCCTCCTCTGCACTGAGGTGGGGCTGCCCTGCATGGGGGATTACGCACTCCTCACTGCCAGCAGTAAACTGAAACACCACCAACACCAGAACAAAGTCTGGTGCTGCGTCTGCTAAAGGAGGGACGGCAGAGCAGCTGCCCCTGGGTGATGCTCATGGGGGTGATGCGGAAAGGACCGGCACTGGGACACAACACATGGCCTTGGGACGTGATGCATGGCTCTGGGACACAAAACATGGCTCTGGGACTGATGCATGGCTCTGGGTCTGATGCATGGCTCTAGGTCTGATGCACCAGAGCCTCCCCCGCAGCCTGGCCTGGACCCAACTCTCCGTCCCACCCTGTGTGGAGGCGCATCTGGTGCCGGGGACGCGTTGTTCCCAGCAGCCACAGCCAAAGGGCCGGGCTCTGTGCAGCCAGGCTCTGTGCAGCCAGGCTCTGTGCAGCCAGGTTCCTGCTGTGGCACTAATTGGGCCGTTCTGGTGAGAGCGGTGCTGGGAGGCATTGCCAGAGGTTACTGCCAGCCTGGCGGGCACCCAGCTCAGGCTTCTCCTTGTCCCTTCCACCACCACTGCTGCCTCCTCAACCCCTCCAGGGCTCCCTAAGGATCCCAAAACCTCACCATGACCCCACACTGCCTTTGCTCTGAGTACCTGCATGGCTTTCATGGGGTGACAGTGGGGCTCACCAGCACGTGGGGCTTTCAGTGGGAGGAAGAGGGGAGGAGTGAGCCTTAAAAAGCAACGCCGTACTGCTTGGACCAGACATTCTCAGGTAATTAGAACCAAAAGGCAGGAGCTAGGCAGCAGTCCCTGGCTGCTCTGGTTATTCTCTGCCTCACCAAGGGAAGGGGCCGTGCTTTGAAACGCTGCAGCACTCCGTGCAGCTGTCCTGGGGGCCCGGTGACCCCGGAGGCCCACGCATGGCAGCTTAGCATGTCTCCAGCCCGGAGCTCAGCAGTGCCACAGTCTGCCTGTAGAGAACACATCCCAGGCTGTCCCCCTGCAACGCACTAGGGGTGACTCACGTCCTTCTCCAAAGTTTCCCTCCTGCCTTACGACACCCATAGGCAATGCTGGAGGTGTGCCTGTGCAATGTGCTCACTGCAGACAACGCAGCCGGGCTGCACCACGACGCACCGTGCGCCCCATGCTGGGCCCCAGGCTCTGCCTTCTGCAAGGCGAGAGGTCCCGGTTATCTTATCAACATGGAGAAAGGCAAAGAAGGAGCTCTGCTGGCCTTACCTTGGTCAGGCAGCGTGGGGGCCGGTCTGGCAGCAGACAGCGTGGCTGTGACCAGCACAGCCCAAAGGATGAGGCACCTCCAGGTAAACATCCCACTGCTGCGGCTACTGCTCGGTGACTGCGCTCAACCGCCCCTCCATGGGGCCCCGTCGGCCGCTGTGAGCTGCAGAGGGGGGAAAGAGAGTCAGGGCAGAGTGCAGGGCAGCCCCCGTGTCCCTCTGCTGTATGGCTCTAGGTCTGATGAACCCCCCACATCCCACAGCCCCTTTGCTGTATGGGACCCCCCTGCCTGGCAGCGGTGAGGGTTGCACTCTGAGCCATCCCCCAAAACCGCTGATGTGTTGGGAGCAGAAGTGCTGGCAAAGCAAAACCGAGCGCAGCAAAATGCTGGGAGAAATCCTCAAATGCTGTTTAAAGAGAAGGGAGGTTTCTGCTCTCCTCTTTTCCCTCCTCCTTCACACAGTTGGCACTGAAAACAGCAATTCTCATACAAATCAAAATGTTTGCAAGGAGCTGGATCGTCACGGCTTGGCAGGAGCAGCTTTTGGGTTCCTTGAACTTTCTTTGCTCTGATGCAAAATGGAAAAGGCTCCAGACTGAGGCTCTGTGGGACGGGAGAGGTGCTGCTGCTCAGCTCTGGAGCCCCTTTGTTTTCACATCTTCCTCTACAGACATCCCAGGCAGCTCCAGACTGAGAGCAGCACAGGCCCCGGGGGCAGAGCAGCAGGTGCTCACATGGTTAATTTGGGCTGGGGGCTCCTGGAGCCCTTTTGGGGTTTCGGGGTGAACCCACGGGAGATACCAGAGCTGCTTTGCTGTGGGAACAGTGCTGTGACCTCATAGCCTTTGGTGCACATGCAGCAGAGCCACCAGCTGAGCTGGAACAGGAAGATGCTCCTTCACCCTCCACATCTCTCTGCCTTCCACCCTTCCCAGCACTGAGCTGTGCTGTGCTGCTCCGTGCTCCAACGCAGCCAAACCCGACTTGAGCGGTCAGACCCCAAAGCCTTCGGGCTGCAATCCAAGCACTGCACTCCTCCCTCCGCGACATCTGCAGCTCCACAACAGCCTCCAGCCGAGGTCCTGACACCCGCGGTCACTAATGGTCCCCCTGGGCTCTCACAGGGCTCCATGCCCCGTCTTGCACAACCCTGGGATGGATGGCTGCTCCGGGACCGGGGGGTGCGAAGGGGACGGCACAGAGGTGGGGCTGCAGCCACGTGAGCTCACCTGGTGCTGCTCTGACATCACCCCAAAGCCCCGTGCGGAGCGCACCGCGTGAACAAGTGCTTCTTTGCCATATGGGATCTGGCTCAAATGCACATTATTACAAGGTGAGTAACCACTGCAGTGAGTAATGGGCCACCACTCATCCCCCCACGTGCTCCTGGAGCCCTGGATGCCATCGTGCTCCTGCTTCCCAATGAACCCCCTCCCACCACAGGACATCCTCTGTCCCAAAGGACCTCATTTAACCCTGGGGCAGCTTTTGCCTCTTCCCTTGCCAGCTCTGCAGCATTTGGCACCCAAACTATTCACACAAGGGCAGGGACACCCAGCAAACACCGGCATTATCTCCGCTGGTAAAAACACTGATGGAGTGTGAGCAATTTATCAGGGCTTGGAAGGAGGAGGTGGTAACGCCTCGTGGAAAAAAAAAAAAAAAGAAATCATTGGCATTTCTGGAAATTCTTTTCTGTCTCTCTGAGGTTTTGTTTATCAGCAGCACCCCCCGGAACATGCCCTAATGTGGAGTGGCTGCAGCCCCCCCGGCACGGTGCACACAGCGGCTCCCAGCAATGAGTCAGGGCACAGAGTGGGGCTCGGCTGCAGTGGGGCGGGCGCTGACTCAGGGGCCGACAGCAGAGAGTTTCCATTGCAGCAGGGATGGTGATGCACGCGGGGCAGAGCAGCCCAGGAACCCTCCAACCTGTGCACACAAAGCTCAGCTCTGCTCTGTATGCAGATACGGGTCTCCACAGGAATCTGCTTGCTCTGATGGGCTGCAGCTCCAGCATGGGTTTCCAGCTCCTTCCGTGCATGCACTGTCCCTGCACACTGCAATTTGCTGGTTGGGGTGGATTCAAGTGACTAAAAATGGAAGCAGAAAGCGAGGAACCAGAGCTAAGGGCCCCTTAGAGACCTGCAATTACGACGGCCACAACACCCACGGGGCTATTTAGGAGCTGAAGGAACACCCCTGTGCCCACCTGTGCGCATCCCACCTGAGCACAGTCTTTGCCCACGTGCCCATATGTGCAACCTGCCTGCCCTGCTGTCCTCAGCACGACCCCGGACCTTCGCCCTGTGCTGTGAGTCAGGACTGAGCCAGCTGCACACACACACACAGCCCTGTGCTGAGCAGAGCGCAGTGGGGAAGCCCCTTCCCAGCACATGGCTCATCCCTGGGAATGTGTCCAAGGTGAGGAGAGAGGAGCAGGGCCACGGCACCAGGGCACCCCAGGTGGGAACGGGACTCGGCGGGTCACCAGGACATCCCTAGGGGCTCCACGTACCCCAGTATGAACATGGGGACCCTGAGGTGATGCCCCCACCCACGGGCAGGAGGTGGTGACCACAAATGGGAGACCCTGACAGACACTGATGTAGGGAAATAGGATGAATTTGGCTCCAAGCCCCTCCAAGTGCCCTTGCAGCAGAAGGGCACAGCAAAGGCAAAGCTCCTGGTGGCACAGGGAACCTTCTCCTTGCCCTGCACTCCTTGACCCAGCCACCCGCTCAACCAAGTATTTGCTGAAATAAAAAGCAAACACGACTGCAAATGTAACTATAGGGAAAATCAGTAATGCTTAAAGCAGACGCATGCTTGGAAAAATAAATATCCAACTGTGCGGGCTGCATTCAGCGTTAACCCTTTGCAGCCACATGTTGCAGCCTGCTGCACACCAACGGCTCCAGCACTGAGTTACAGTGCACTGCGTGCATGCAGTGGTGTGAGTGGGGGTCTGGTGGGGCACAAGGATGGGGGAGGCTCAGTAAAACCAGATCAGGTTTAAAAGCATCCCCAAAGCAGGGATCCCCACCCAAAGGCTTGATTTTCAGATATGCTGAGCACCCGCTGGTACCCCAAAGGCTGCTCCAGGCTGGCAGTGCTGAGTGCTCCGGCACAGGGCTGCCCCAGAAAGGGGCACCAGGACACAGCCCCCATCCCCTGGAAGAGGCAGAGTAGTTATCCAGCTGGGAGGGAGCGGGATGGGGTTTGCTGCACTCAGCTCCTCCCAGGAAAGCTACTGCGGGCGGAAGGACACGCACTCCTCCAGCAGACCTATCCCCGCTGCTCACATTTGCCTTCATCCCCAGGAGCAGAAGGTCCCAATGAGGGAAAAGGCAAACTGTTGGGACAAGCATCTGTGCTCCAGGCCCGGCCGAGCAATGGGGTTTGGAGATCCTCAGCTTCCAGTACACTTAATTTGTTTTCAGGAAAATAAATAACCAGAGAGATCCCGTTTGCACCTGAAAGCAGCTTGGGCTCCTTCCCAGTGGGCGCAGTGCACACAGAGCACAGCACTGCTCCTGCCGGGGCAGGGACGATCCTCATTTGTTTTAATCCTCTCTGAGCAACACAAGAAGGCAACGGTGCATGCCAGGCACGGTGGAGATTAAGGGAGGAAGTGTTCCTGTGTGGGGAAAATGGCTGCTGGCCGGAGAGAGAGGTGCGGGGCTCCGTCCTGCAGCATCCCGGGTGGGCACATCCCCGAGAGCCCCGGGATCTCATGAGAGCAAATCAGGGCCGAGCACAAAGCCCGATCTCCCTTCTGCCCGGGACTCCGCCATCGAGCAGCCTCCAAACCCGCAGTTTTGTTAACGCAAGCACTCGGGAGAAACGCACTTTGGAGGTTTGGCCGTTGAGGCGTGACGCCCGGAGCACCGCCGAGTTATCCAACAATCCACACGGCTTTCGGCGCCGCTCGCTGTAACCTGAACGCGCTGCAAACGGACACGCAGCGCCGCTCGCTCCCCGCGGCAGCCGCCGGCCCTCGCCCAGGAGCCGAACCGCGGCCACAGCACCACGCGGAGCCCCGCGCCCATCGGTCCCGCACACATCGGCCCCGCGGACGTCGCGAGCGCTGCGGCGTAGGCGGCCGTCACGCTGCGCACACGCAGGAGCCGTTCCCCGACGCTGGCAAAGAGTACGGCAGGAGGACGATCCGATCCCCCTCACCTCCCACGCCAACACGCACAAAGATCTCAGCCCGGGTCATTTCCATCGCCTCCGCCGCCGATTTTTACCGAAAGGCCCCCAACGCCTCGAGTTCCTAACGCAACAAACCCAGCTCCTTCTCCATCTTCTTTTGGAAGGCGCCAGACTCCCGCCCAGCAACTTTTGGCGGCCGCGGGCAGGGCAGCAGCTCCGGGCTCCCACCGGATCCCCAGCGCGGGGTGTCCCGGAGCTCGGCACCGAACCGTGCAGGGCGCACCGACCCGAGAACCGGGCACCGAGCCACCGCGCCTCCGAAGTGCCGCCGGGCGACTGCCCGGGGTGCCCCGGGGTTCGGAATCGGACCCCCGCCGCACGCACACCGAACCGCTCCGGTGTCCCTAAGCCCTCCGAACCTCCGGTACCGCAGCCCCGCGCCCACGGTGTCCGCAAGCCGCAGCCCCGCGCAGCCCCGCGCAGCCCGCAGAGGGGCCCCGTCGGGCCGGCCCCCCCGGCGGATGGGGATGGCCGCGATCCCGGAGCGATCCCCCCGCGCGGAGCACAAAGCGCGGCCCCGCTCCCTCTCCCCGTACTCACCGGAGTCCCGCGGGGCGGCGGCGGAGGCGCGGTGCCCGCCGCTCCCGGGAACAATGGAGGGGAGCCCCGGCCGGGGCGAGAGCGCAGCCCCGCCGCCGCCGCGCTCACTGCGGCCGCCCCATGGCGGACCCCGGCCCCGAGGTGGCGGCGGGAGGCGCTCCCGGGAGGCGCGGTCCGCCCCGACGGCCGCCGCTCAGCGCTGCCCGCACCGCCGCGTCCCCGCCGCGCGCCGCCGCCGCCGGACTGAGCCGCTCCCGCAGCGCCCCGCCGCCTCCCGCCGGCTCCTCCCCCGCCTTCCTCCCAGCCCTCCTCCTCCTCCTCAGCGGCCTGATGGGGCTTGTAGTCGCCGCCGGGCCGCCCCCTCGGAGCCCCCGGGCTGCGCTGCCGGCAGCCGCCCCGGAACGGACTCTCGGGAGTGGGGCGGTGGGGGGGGGGGAGTTTGAAGACGGCGGTGGTCCCCAAAAACTCCGTTCGTGGAGCGGGGTGCTCGCGGGACTTGCTCCGCTGCTCTCGGCCATGCCTCGCCCCACTGTGTGCCCTACACTGCAGGGCTCCCTTCCCCAGCGCACAGGCAGCAGGTGTGGATCTTCTGCAGAGCAACACCCCTGGCACCCTACCCCTATCCCAACCCCTAATCCACATCATGGGGCTGATTTGTATGGAGTTTCCAGACCCAGCTCCTTCCCGGGAGCCACCACCACTGCTGCAGTTCATGCTGTGTGCTGTTGGGTAACCTCTCCCTGAGCTCTGGTGCAGCTCTAACGCTCAGCACCCCAAAAAACCTCTGCATACACAGGCAGCTTGTGTACTTTTTGCTTAGGGCTGTGCTGGATGCTTGAGTTGAGGACGTGGAGGTGTATGGCTGTGCCATGGAGCCCAGCCTGGCCTGACCCACCAAGTGCCATGTTGGGCAGCCAGATGGAGCTCGGCACTGGGTGAGCTCCCCAAAGCAGGTCCAGGGCTTAGCCCAGCAGCCCCCAGTCAGCCTCACACCAGGGCAGCCTGGAATGAAGACATCTCCTGGCTGGCAGGGAAAGATCTGCGCGAGGCAATGTGCAAGTGATTAAGTTATAACAGGGAAGAGGACAGGCTGAATTAGCCCTGTCAATCACCATTGCTATATTTGAACCAAATGCTGGGCATCCATCTCAGGAACAGCCTCTTGCTGCTTCAGGCAACTGTTCAGAGCGCTGTGCCAAGACCTACGAATACTTTCTTTCCAGGATGACAGATGTGTGGACAGAGGGAGGGGAAGGTACCATGCGTTATTCCCTTGGCAAACCAAGGCTGCTGAGAGCAGGGAACGTAGAGACAGGCAGAGGGCTCGTGTCCCTTTTGTTCTTGTGATGGTTTTCTGCTGGATTCCATCAACAGTCACCGGCAAATGGGCCCTTATAAGCAAAGGAACTGGCAGACAACAGGAAAAGCATCCCCTGCCCGTGGAGGCTCAGGGGTATACCCACATCCCCAACCCCAGCATCACATTGGGGCTCAGTGTGGGAGCGACCATGAGCTGTCATCATCTGGTGGCACAAGTGGAGCACAAATGGGTCCTCCTGGAAGAACAGGAAGCCCAACACTGCCGCTGAGAGCGATGGAGACCACTGGGATGTGGGTGGGCAGAGGGCTGGGGATGGTGCCTCAGTGCCCCCTGCCCACCCGAGGCATGCGTGGCCATGATGTGCCATTCTGTACCACATTATCAATGCAACCTCAAGGTGCTGCAGACGGGGATTTCACAGGAACCTGGGCTTGTTGTTTAACTGCCCTTAATCAAGAGCAGCATTAGGATAAACGGGACGTGGGGCTCTGTTGGCAGAAGAGCTGAACAACTCACTGTGCCAGCAGCTGGGGACCTGTGTGCATGTGCTGCTGTGCTCCTGTTTGGGCAGCAAGGACAGAACTGAAGGTGCTGCTGGGAGAAGAGGGGGGGCACAATGGAGCAGTTCTGCCCTGACCTTCGGTTTCCCACTTAAAGATCTGCATCTCTCCCCTCCTCCCCACCACAAAGGGGCTCCTTTCAGTCCCTACTTCTGCATTTAGAAAACAAAAGCAGATGCAGCCAGTTTAGGTTTGGAGAGGGGGAGGAAGGAGCAAATGCTGAATAACAAAGAGCTTTCCCTGAAAGATCCGACTGACAAAGACTTTGTAGCTTCATCCCTCCCTGAAAAGGCCAGACCACATCTGGGTTCTGCCTGGCTGCGGGTCTGCCTGCCTGAAAGAGGGGCTGCGTGTGCACACGTGTGCTCTTTGCAGCACATACTTGAGTGTGCTGGAGGCTGGATGTGCACCGAGCATGCACCTGCACCAGGGCAATGTGTGCACCGTGGGCTTCAGGACACCCAGACCATGCTCAGATGGGAGTCTGCACCATCATCTCTACTCTGCTCTGCTTCTTCCTGCCACGCAGCCTTCGCAGGACCACGCACTGCTCTGAAGAGCTTCCAGGTGTGCTGCCGACCTGAGCAAACCTTGAAACATCTGAGTCACAACGAGCAGCACAGCCACGCTTTCCCAAGGCTGGGCATTTACAGCTGCAGAGCTCTATTCCTGTTGAACCACCAGAAGAAGAAACCCAGCCCCAAACCCAGTCCTGGCCACCCTGCCACTGGCCACAGGGACACTGCGGACAGCTTGCCTGGCAGCCTGCACAACACCAACTTTCCCAGGAAAAAGTGACTCATGAAAACCAGCAGCACCAGGGAACAAATATTAGCTGCTGGGCATGATTTAGGAGCTGAGTACAACCTTTACAGGAAGCCCCCTCTCTCCCTCTCTGCTCTGACTCAATAAAGCATTATTAGCAGCTCTGGCTGCAGCCACATCGCTGCCAGCACTGCTGGGCTTCGCCTGCCTGTGCCCCACTCTGGCCATGCTGGCTCCAGGATGCTGCCGTCCCGGGCTAAAGGGCTGCAGCACTGAGCTCAGCCACTGCAAGAGTGCTCTCCTCTCTCTGAGGTCCCTTTTGGTATTTTCATTGAACCCAAAGCAGCTCCTTCCTTTGCTGGTTGCATTTTAACAGCACTGAAATATCTTCTGTCTGAGCCGCTCGGCTGCCTGTCTGATGGTAATGGAAGGAAATGGCCCCAGGCGTCACTCTCCCAGCCAGAGGAGAGGGCCGGAGGTGCTCAGGACACCCACAGGATGGCACTGGGGGTCACAGATGTGGCATGTGAGAGGCTGAGCAGTAGCCATAGTCAGCACAGCCAGGGAGAGCAAAACACAAAAGCCATCCTGCCTTGTATTCAAAGATCCTGAGCGCAGCTTTTCTGCCTCTTCCCCTGATGTTGTTCCCAGCTGGCCACGTCCCCATGGCACCTCTCATCCCCAGTGAGCACTGCCCAGGCAGGGTGCACTCCTCCAGCAGTGTGCTGCTGCTTTGCAATTGCCAAATTCCACAGAGCCCATTAACACGTCACATGCTATTTTACTGCCTGCAGACAACAGTTGGGGCAGACTGTTGCATGGTGATGTGTGCAGACAGGGCAGCTCTCAGTGCTTCCCCAGACTGATGGCTCTGCATGATGGGCTGCATCCCATCCATACTGTGGGCTCTGCACTGCATGAAGCCTTCTGCATGCAAAGCTGCAGCCTCCTTGGTGCTATGCTTCTGTTACACACAGGACCAAAGTGTCTGCCCGAGAAACCCGGGTTTGGTTCATGCATCCTTGTCTTACACCTGGGCAGCTCTTGCCAAAGCTCAGCTGTTACTGCAGGGGAGAAAGCACTGCAAGGGCTCTGCAGGCTCCTCTCACCTCCATCCCACAGCGGAGGTTTGGTTTGCTCAGAGCTGGGCAGCACACGGAGGAGCATTCAGTGCTGTGCATCTTCTGCACAAAGTGGGAGCGACTTCTGTCCCCCGTTGATTTGCAGAGGGAAATTAATGATGTTTGGTTAACACCGCCTCACACTGAGCCAGGCTGGGTGGATGTCATGCAGCTCAGGGCTGCGACGTTCACTGAGACGCTCCAGGAAGCAGCCAACACTTTCATTAGCTGCAGTGATGCTCTGCTCATCCTGCACTGCTCTCAGTGACGGTGTCAGCACTGCCGTCCCAGGAGCTGAGCCCAGCAGCTCCACATTTCACCTTCGTGGTGCTGCAAAGATTCCTTCACTCACATAATCTGATAATAGCGTTTTCTGCACGCTGTCATTTAGGAGCCCAATGGCAGCTCCTTTCATCAGGAGAAGGGCTGCAATTACATGTCATTACCCATGGGCTATGATTTTTCTCCCACTACCTACAGTGGTGGTGTCGGGTGTTTGGTTTTTTTTTTCTTCTTCTTTCTTTCAAGCAACACTCGGATATTTATAGTGGGGAAAAAGCCACAGCCAACAACAAACAATGGGGTGATGTTCCCCTGCAAGGGTATAAAAGGAGAGCAGTGCAGAGAAAATCTAAATAGCTTCTGAGCCTGGAAGGAAGGAGAGCAGCCCTATGGGCTGGGGAGAATTGCTTCCCAGGCTCTGATGAGCCAAGGAGAGAGGAAGGGATGGTGGCCCTGCACTGGTGGGAGAATGGTGGTGGTACTTCCTCTGCTCCCTCCGTCACCTGATCCATGACCTGGGGTGAAATGCTGGGTTTGCTGTCCTGGATGTGGCAATGGAAGAGTTTTTTGCAGCCTGAAGGATCCCCATCCATGCAGCTCAGCACCAACCCCTGGGCTTCCCTGTGCTCCTTTCGAGGGAGCTCCCTGTGCACGTCTGAGTTTTCGGGAGGTGTCTCCCCTTGTGTTCCCCATCCCCTTTAACCCAGCTCACAGGCTGCCTTCCTGTCTAGACAGCCCTGTGGAAGCTGCTGTATTTATAGCCTGGGGCAGAGCTGTGCCCGCTTGTTGTGCCAAACCCACACGAGGCTGCTGCTGCCGGGCCGGAACGGAGATGCCTCCCACATGCTGGAAGAGGGGAGGAGGAGGAGGAAGGCCAAGCAAACCACAGGCAGACCCTAAACTCTCTAACCCCCAACAGATTGCACGCTGCTCCTCTCACCTTCCCTTGTGGGGTCACTGGGCTCCTCTGGCCTTTCCCTGCTCCTGCAAGAACCCAGTGAACAGCTCCATCCCTCCTTGCAGAGCATCTCTCAGGCCACGGCAGGGACCTGGCACAGCCCAGACCCATCTGCACCACCAAGACCCGAGCACTCCGTGGTGCCAACCCTGGCTGTCATCAGCAGGGTTCTGCGGACAGAATGAGGCCGGTGCTCCCGGCTCACATTTCCCATTGACACAGGAATGCAAACCCAGGGGAGCAAGGTTAACCCCTTGGTAGGGACTGCAGAAGGGCAGAGCCAGTGACTGCAGGGACACGGTGTGCTTCTGCATCCTGGGACACAACTCCAGCCCTGGGGAGCCCTGCACCTGCCTGCAGCCACTGTGCTCCTTGAGGACTCTGAGCCTCAGAGCTCTCTGCAGGGATGGGGAGAGCCAAAGTGGCCACCAGAGCTCCGCAGTCCTTTATCAGCAGTCGGTGAGAGCACCTGCAGTGATGGAGGTATATACAGAGAGAGCAATTGCTGCAGAGGTGCATAAAAGCTTCTTAAATTAGATTCTTATTGATTAATTCCTCTGGGCTTAATCTGCAGGGCTAGGAAGTATCCTCTGTGAGCTCACTCTCCAACACTTGACTTGAAAGTGTTTACCCCTCCCTTGGCTGATGGATGATGATTTCCAAGAAGGCCCTAAGCCCATTCTGTCTGCTCAGTGCTTAAGGACAGAAGAGTACAGTGTGGTGTGGAGGTGGCCCAGGAGGGGTTTCTGGCTGGGAGGGACCTCACAGCTCTCATCCCCACTGCTAAGCAGCCCGGGGGTGATGCAAGGAGGGAGGGACTCAGAGCAGGAGCCCCCAGCTTACCCTGACAGCAGGGTCTACGCATGAGGAATTGGAGGAACAGGAGCTGGATTGGGTGTGCAGGAAGTCTCCCCATGATGGATTTATAGGGATGATGCCCTTTTTACAGGAGTTCATGCTGAAAACAAGCTGCAGATGCTCTCCTTGGGGTCTCCAGCAATGAGCCCAGATTTACTGCTGCTGTCTTGTGCTCAAGGAGTGGACGGCAGCTGTGCTCCCAGACCGGGGGCAGGGGCTGCACGTGGCCCCCCGACATTACAGCTACCAGGGGCAGCTCTGCAGAGGCTGCTGTCCCACCAGGGGACCTGCAAGACCCTTATCCTAGCTGAGCAATCCACACCCTGCACAAAGCATCTTTCCTGCCTTTGGCTCTGCTGTACTGCTTGGTGCTCCTTCTCCTGCCCCTGGCAGTGCTGCGGCTCTAACCCTGACCCCAACCCCAACCCAGGGCAGCCTTGCAGGGAAACACCTGCCGAATACCCAGAGCTGGGCAGCCCTGGGAGCCAGCAGCTGGCAATGGAGGTGAGAGGACTGCTGCATGCAAAGGAGGCAGGCTCCACCACAGCCTCTCAAGATGCAAAGCACCTCCTGCAGGCAGACGGGTGGTGACCTGTGGTGCAGGGTGCCCCGACCCCATCTCCAGCAGCTCTGCGGCACTGCAGCTCTCCAAGCACCATGACGGCTGGATGTGCCCTGGGCTGTAATGTAGGCAAATTCATGCTGAATCATCATGCAAATCACTTGCCAGGAGCAAAGTGCCCTGTGAAGGGTGCCCTCCATCTGACAGGTGTCACTGACAGAACCACTCCTACCTTTGAGCTGAGCAATTCCCATCCCAGGCAGCCACCCGTGCACTTGTGCAGCAACACAACCACAGGGCCTGAGCCTTTCTGTGGGTGCGGCTCTGCAGGACGGTGCTGTGCATATGTAGACCCCGAGTGCTCGAAGTTGAATGCCTGAGGACTGGCTGCATCCAGGCAGATAATGAGTGCTCGCTGCCATGCGGTCAGCAGCTGCAGCCCCAGGCGGGAGGAAATGCTGAGCCTCTGGCAACTCACAGAAATTCCCCAAATGTGCTGTTCTGTCCGGCTGGGACAGGCATGAGGCAGCACAGGGTTGGGGGGGGGGGGGAGGAAAGAAGCCAGCAGGGGGGCCAGGGCAGCAGCCAAGTGCTGGGGAAGGGCTGCAGAGTCCCCTCAGCACGTCGCCAACCTGGGTGAGGAGTGGAAGAGCTCCAGGAGCTGCCTGCTGCGGGCTGGGGAAACCAAGGAGATTAGCACTGGGATTGGAGTGAGTGTGAAAAGTGACTCCCATTTTGAGTGGATAAAGCTGCTTTTCTCTCCTGTGTGCTGGGACTGCGGAAGAAGAATCAAGGTTTAATCCCTTCCGCCTGATCCTTCTCGTTCGTTAGGTGTAATGTAATTAATGGGACGGCTTGGAGCTGCAAAGCTGTTTGTGCTGCAGGGTCACACGGGAGAACAAGAGGGCACCAACTGCTGTTGGGGAAGCCCCGATGGCAGAGGAATTTGGGGGGATTTGCACACATGGGCAGGGCGCTGGCACCGGAGGCACTGGCTGCAGCAGAGCCAGAGCTGGACATGAGGCTGGCCGCGAGAATGTGGGGCTGGTGTTATGGGATGGGGATGTGGGGTCTCAGTGCAGCCCATCCATGCCCAGCCTGCAGCCCTGGCCTCAGAATGAGCCCCTGGCCCCTCCCCACCTGTTGCAGTCAGCCCCCCGGCCCCTCTGCTATAAAGGGCCCATTTATGTCCAGCGTGCCAAAGAACCCCACGGCCTGGCTGAAGGCACCCCTGGCTGTCCTCGGGAATGCTCCCGAGTGCCAGCTCCAAAGGCAGCTGTGGTGGGCCTTAGATCTTTATGGCCAGTAAAGGGGTCCGTGGCTAATTTATGCCCCTCCTATAATTTACAGCCTCTTTACAGCTGCTGTAAAATGACCTATAAATCACGGGCAACATCATAGGGCAGGGACAAAGCCCCGGCATCGTCACCTGCCGGCTGGCCCCAAGGAGGGGCGGTGGCTGTCTGTGCAGAGGGGACATCCAGAGACACGGCAGCATGGATGGCCTCAGGTCTCCTCATGCAAAGCGTTGTCACATGGGGGCACCTGGCACCACCTGGTCCTGGGGAAGGAGAACCACAGGAGACCCAGAGGTGGGGATCGTGGGCGCGAAGTGCCCGGGTCCCTCCAGTTCTATGGGGTTTGCCTTGATTTGAAGAGAGCCCCCGGTGCCGTGCCTCCAGCTGGGGCTTTGCTCTGTCCGTGCCATGGAAAGGGCTGACTCACTCAACCACGGGGAGGAAGCAAAAACCCCCAAAACCGCTGCATCCGAACAGGCAGGAGGTGGTTTGCTTTGGGACTGGAGCACCCACTCTGCGCTGCGCTCCGGCCGGCAGCAGCCTCTGTTGGCTTTGGCAGCTCTCTCTGTTGCGCAAATCCCGCGGCCGCGCTCAGCTGGCGGTGTCGGATTCCCAGCACAGTGCCGCCTTTGTGCCCAGGTGTGAGGGCAGAGCAGGTGCTCAGCATGTGGCTGTGCCGGGCACTGCGCTCCTGGGGCCGTGGGGCCGCGTTGGCCGCCCCTCTGCAGGGCAGGTATCACCTCCGGTGTTTATTTAGACTTGCTCCAACCCCTACTTACAGCCCTATTTTTGCTGCTCCGTGACCCCGCAGCACGGGCAGCGGGATGGGTGCGTGTCCTCGGCGTGCACTCGTGCCCATTTCCTAAAAGTGGGGCTTGGAGTTGGTTCTCCTCCTCGCCTGGGCTTTAAATAGCTCTGCTGGTCAGCTGTGTGTGTTTATATACACACGTGGGTATTTATATGCACCAACTACCGACTTTGCAGAAAAACGCAGGTGGTGTTTTTAGGTGATGGGTGATCTGTAGGACATTGGTCCAAGCTCACGGCTGAGGCACGCGGTGCTGCACCGGGGAGCTTCAGACCAAGGGCCTACACAGGAGCTGGGATGCAGTGAGGGGTTGGGGGAGGAGCTGCCCCCCTGCCCAGCCCTGCCCTGGGCCACGCACTACATGAGCGTCAGGGCTCGATCAAGGCTGCTGCCGAGCTTTAATACAATTACCAGTGACCTGCGCCAGCAGTAAAGCTATTACTGAGCTGCAGCGTGCGTGCATTGCTGATCAGGGAGCTGCAATTAGGCCAGGAATAGCACCGCTGCCGTGGGGGTGCACGGACCCCGCGTGTCCCCTCCTGCACTATCGGCACTGCTCGTCCTTCACCGGCACGCTCTGGAAGCAGCACCACAACCAACTCGGGCAGGAAGGGAAAAGCAATTTTGCTCTCAATTGCAATGCTGTGGAAACACGAGGTGGGCAGGAAGCGGCTGCCCGATGCCACGGCCGGGTGCCTTGGGACGATGCCATAGGAGACCACAATTGCATCCTGAGCACAGCTGCGCCAGGGGGAGCGCTCCGGGGCTGAGCTGATGGGATGGAGATGCTCGCAGGCGTGTGTGTGGGGCTGGGCTGCGGGGTGCATTGCTGGGATGTTTTCAGTTATTTTGGTTTTAACGAAAAAAACAGAAAGTGAAATTTTATCTGCAGGAGAGAACGCGAGGTTTCAGTGGAAAGAAAGATCCAGATTTTTTTCTCTTCTGTTTTGTTTTGACAAAAAGGCCAACTCCGTGTGAAAGCATCCCAGGGCTCCTCGCTGCAGGTTTGCTGGCAGCAGTGGCGCAGCCCCCGGGGGTCTCACTGCACAGGTGGGGACTCTGCAGGTGTTCCTCTGCAGGAATCCCTTGCCACCCCACAGCTGTGCCCCGCTGGATGCAGACGGCAGCTCCCATTCTCCTGTAGGGCTTTTTGGACAAACACGGGTGCTCTGCGTTTTCTCTCTGTAGGACAAAGGTTCCCATGGCTCCAAGCTCTGCAGATGTTGCTGCTGCTGGGGCACATGGGAACAGCCACTTGGCTGTAGGGCCGGCAGTACAGGAACAGCCAGCCAAGTGCATTCCTGGCACAGCCGTGGAGAGGGACTGTGCCAGGGAGAGGGGCTGCAGGGGCGGGATGTGCCTACGCTGCCTGGCACAGTGTGGGCAATCCCTGCTGCATCTTGTGCCTGTCTGGCAGAGCTGGCAATCCCTCTGCACGTGGGGAGGGCGCAGCGCAGGGCAGTGACAGCCCCGTGCCCCACACACACATCTATCTGCTTCAGTCCTGCACCAAATGATGGCTGCCAGTGTGGCGCTGCGGCCTTCACTGCACTGCCCGTGGGCAAGATGGGGGCACTTCTGCCCCAATTTATGCCCAGGAGGAAAGAGCATGTGCAGGGTGCACATCACAGGGCTGTGCTTCCAAAGCAAAGCTCCTAATTACAAGGGCTGCTCCGCGCTGTAATTGCAGACGAACTCAGCAGGCACGTCTCATTTGTGGTCTGAGACAGATTTAACCTGCGAGAGGGGAGCCAGGAACCTGCCAGCAGTGCCCCTGCGCAGTGTCTGGATGGGAGCTATGGGACACAGGCAGATGGGTCAGAGCCCCCCCATGGCTCCACGAGCGCCCTACAGCGCACCATGCAGGGACACAGCAGTGCAGCTGTGCCACAGCCCCCCTGCTCACCACAGTCCGAAATAGGGATGAGAAAGAGAGAAATAAGGGGAAGATGATGTCACAGAAGTTACTGGAGGGACAGAGGGAAAACCAGCAGTGTGTTGTTGGAAGAGAACCACCCAGAGTTTTCCGAGCAGCTCTTGCCAGCACAGCTCACTGCGCAGAGGATACCACACTATATCCTTCTGGGGGCTGTGCACGTTCTCTCCATCAGGCTGCTCTCTGCCTTGCTCCTGTTTGGCCTCTTCTGATGAATTATTTAGCAATTACGCTCTCTGTCACTCTGACACCTCCGGTGCACGCAGTGTCTCTGGCAGATGGGCTCTGATGAGCTGACGTGTACAGCTCCCTGAGCTGGAAGGTCGCAGTTTCCAAAAGCAGAACCTGTTTTTCCTTCTCTGCTTGCTTTCAGACTCGCAGCAAACCAAAACCACCGTGTTTTTTCCTGGAGTGTGACCCACAGTTCTGGGAACTTCTGCATTTCCCCAGGTGAAGCTGTGTTGTTTTGCACAGTGGGTGTTGGGCAGGGGCCATGCAGGGGCTCTGGGGGGCTTTTGTTCCTTAAGGGGAGAGCAGCACTGCCTGGGGGGCTCCTGCAGGACCCACAGTTACAGTACACAGAGCTGGGCTGCTCCCAATGGGATCATCCTGCTAATGCACAGAGCACTCTGATAGAGGCATCATCCCTGGCATTTACCATCTCATTAAATGGGGAAGTGGATATTAAGAGTAAAAAGCAGAATTCGTGGGGAGGAAGGAGCCCCAGGGAGGGGGATGCTGCACTTCTGTCTCTGGGAAGAGTCACTGAGGGAGCAACAGCAACCCTGGCAGAAACACAAACAGTTCTGCTGTGTTTTCAGGCCCTTGTATGAGCAAATAAATGCATTATTTACAAGAAGCAAGTAAGGCAGCGCCACACAGATCTCCTCACTTCTGAAGGAAATGGCACAGAAAAGGGGATCAGAGGGAAAAAGCCCACCCAGTGCCCCTCAGGAGCCACAGAGCAGCCAATGTTGTGCCACTGGGAGCCAGCCTGCGTGGCTGCAGTGCAGTGGGGACAGCACTGCTCCAGCATCTGCAAAGCCCACCTATAAACCGAGGTGGAGGTGTTTAATTGCTGCCTTTAGCAGGTGCTAACAGCTCAGAGGTTAACATGATCTGTTAAGCTGCAGTTCTGTACTGGCTTTTTCCAACGGATGGTGCCAGCCACCAGCATTTTGGATGCACTCAGAATAGCAGGGCACGATGCTGGACAAGTCCCCACATCCCCCCTGGTGCCATTCGGCAGCTGGAGAGCAGCCCGTGCAGCACTGCAGCTGTGTGGGATGTGAGAGGTGCCATGCATGGGAGTGTTCCCCTCCAGGCACCGCCACGCTGTCCCCATCCCACACCCATCCCGCAGCCACTCCACGCTCTGGCCCTCATCCAGAGGAGCACTTAGGAGCACATCTCTTTAAATCCAGAAAATTCTTTGGAAACAAGTAAAGCCATGGGTTGTGTCCTCAATGGCCAGAGGCAGTGTGCCTGAGCCCTCAGCAGGGACGGAGGTGGTGCAGCCCTTCCTGCTCCCCTTCTTGCCATCACCGCTCCCTGTACACGCCTGGCTCCTGCTGTGCCATCTTCTGCAGGGTTTGATTGAAGAGCTCTCCAGCACCCAGCATGCACTGTGCAGGTCCTCAGCCACCACAATCAGGGCAGTGCTTATGATCCCTTGATTAGCACAGACTTTTGCAGCTCCCTGGGAGCAGGAGGAGCTGCACTAATCAGGCTGTGCCAGCACCACGTAGGGGATCCGTGCCACACTCCTGCCCACCCCACTTGCACCCCTTCTGTGCCACTTCCCACCACCTTCCACCCCCAGCACGGTGCAGGGGTCTGTGTCTCCTTTGGGGATGCTGAACTCCCACATCTCCACCCGCTGCACACCTTGCCAGCAGCAGAGAGCCTGCAGCCACCAGCTCCTCCCAAACAACAATACAAAAAAGCAGCCGAGTTTCTTTTGGAACCAACGCAGGAGGCCTCCAGGTGCCTCCAAGACACATTACCCATAAATCAGGGTGATTAGTGGCTTTATAGCAGCAGGAGCATCGATCCGGGCTGGCGTGCTGAGCCACCATGCCGTGCCGCCCATTGAGCCCTAATGGGCAGTGATGTATTTGCAGAAACATCTTATTGGATTGTTGCTGTGTACTTTTTTGTTGTTGTTTCTGTTCCAGAATTGTTCAATCAATGGCCTTGTTCAGGATGGGGGCCGGTTCGGGCAAACACTCAGGGCACCTTCATGTTGGCTTGTTCATATCCAGGGACAGGGACAGGGATAGGGGCAGGGAAAAGGAAAAGGAAAGGGACAGGGATAGGGGCAGGGGCGGGAGGCTTTGCACAGCTGAAAACTGCCAAAGCTTTGAGCAACGCTGGGACCTGTTAGTGAGCATTACCTAAGCAGCACTATTTCCTTTCCTGAGGCCTAATTAGAGTCTGAAATCAAAAGCATAACAGCCCTACTTCCTTTTGCTCAACGGAGCTGTGAGGAGGAGGAAAGGAGTCTCCTGGTTGGTAACGATGTCAGCAGGAGCGCTGCTGCGCGGCGTGGATTTTTGGCTCCTGGTTCTGTTTGCACACCCAAACAAGGACCAGATTTCCCAACATGCTGCTCCACGTTGGAAGGAAATGGGGAAATTCTCCATCACTGCTCTCAATGGGGACTGTTGTGCACTAATCTGGTGCTGGAAACATGAACCCATGTGACCAGGAATTTGTTGGCAATGGTATAAAACAAAGGGCTCTGTCCCGGGAAGTCAGAATGCCTGTAGAATTATTGAGATGAATACTTCAGATTGTCCCGAGGAGAGACACTTTGCAGAGGCAGCTTATGCAAAGGAGCCATGCAAATCGGGCTGATAAATATTTAACAGGAGGGGAAGGCAACAAAAAGTGGTTGTGTTCTGCCTTCAGGATGCTGCAGCAGTGCGTGGTGCACACGGTGTGTGCAGTGCATGGGGTGTGTATGGCACACACGGTGCAGAAGGGGTGCGTGGTGTCCACAGGTTGTGTGTGGCGCCATGTGGTGTGCGTGGTGCAAATGGTTGCACACAGTGTGTGTGCCATGCATGGTGTGCACGGTGTGGACCAGCGTTGGCTGCAGCGCTGCCAGCCGAGCCAGGAGATGCCAGGTTTCATTCTTTATTCTTTCCAGTAATCTGTTAAAACTGCTGGAATAAATCAATGCCTGCGTGCTCCATTCCCCGCCTGCTCACAGCTCTGCACCATCACAGTCCCTGTGGGCTGAGCAGAGGCTCTGCAGGGTGACAGCCCCAGGCAATGCATGCTGACAAGGACTCCCAATTTGCTTTCCATCTTGGAAATGCCTTGTAAATCCTAATGTAACGTGGCAGGAATAGGATCTTGTTGTCTTGTGCTGCACCCTGAGCATCCTGCTGGGAATGGGAACGTTAGGATGGCAGTGTCTGCTCTGCTT
Source organism: Alectoris magna (assembly GCA_030625065.1). Lineage (NCBI taxonomy): Eukaryota > Metazoa > Chordata > Aves > Galliformes > Phasianidae > Alectoris > Alectoris magna. Next base: position 4,004,511 of record CM060587.1, read on the forward strand.
GCAGCAGTGGCACAGACCTGCCGCAGTCAGCAGCCCTCTCCTGTTTGTGCCCCTCCATATCCTCCTTGCACTGTGTGAGCAATGGGAAGTTTTGAGGCCGGGGATGGGACACAAGTGGCTTTGTTGTGAGTTCAGTGCAGCAGGTGAGTGACTCACACCTCAGTACTCCATGTCTCCAGTGAGCACAGAGGGCTCTGTGAGGACTGCACCATCAGCGACTTCGGAACCCCTCACAGACAGCACAGACTACAGTTTAAAGGTGTGTGAGCCAAACTCGTGGCTCCTCTCAAGGGCTCCTTAGAGCCGATGCATGTGATCTGATCTGCAGCTTCCTCCCTCTGTGCCAGGGCTCAGAGCACATCGGGAGCATTGCTGGGGATGCTCTGGGCTACAGAGAGCTGCACTGCAGTGCTGCCTGCTGCTGCATCACACCCTGCTCCATGGGCACCCCCAGAACCTGCCGAGTCCACGGGTGAGTGGTGCAACTTTCTGAGGCTGTTCTGCTTTACGGGAGCTTCCTTTCAGGCCAATACAGATCTGGTCGTTGTAGATCTGAGAGTTGTAGAGGACAGGCTGGGGAGCATCCTTGCAAGTAGCTCTGGGTGCTGGCGCACAACCTGGGTGTGAGGCAGAGACCTGCAGGATGGAGACCCATCTCCTGGGAGCAGGGATGGCTGAAGAATCACTTCCTTCTCGTGCTCCAAGAGTGTTAAAATATTAATGGTGGACTGCGTAAGACTTGCCATCAGTGCTTGCCATCAGTGGGCACATGGAGCAAGCCCAGACCTTGGCAAGGGGATGTGCCACTGGGAGCAGCTCCTGATGCATCTGCACTATGGGAACCTGGCACAAGCTCTTAGATCAGACATGAGTTAGATGGGGGAAAACAAGGGGATTACAGCAAACTGGGGGGCTTCATTCGCAGTCACAAGGCAGCCAGTACCAAAACGAGCCTGGAGAAGGAGAAGAACCCAAACTCCAAAGGGAGCTTGGAGCACATTCCTGCAGTGAGGCTGTGCTGCCGGGGTCTGGCTGCCTCCCCCTCTGCTACCATCGTAATTAGGAGAGAGCTTTTGTTCCATTTGCCCTGCCTCATTTCACCGTCTTTGTTTTTCTTGCAAAGCCGGCGTTCCCGATTTATGCTGAATTCTGCAGGCCGGGTAATGCCATGTGTGCCTGCATAAGTTATCACCTCCAATCTCTCACACCCGAAGGGCTGCAAGCTCAGGAAGGCCAGAGTGGGGCTCCCAGCAGCCCCTTCCCCACAGCCCTGCAGAACAAACGCACCTCCCTCACCGAGCTCCGGCAGGTTATGCGGCCCATAAATCAGGATTCCCGCAGCAATCACCCATCTGGTTGTGGGGCACGGGTTCCCACGGGCTCACAGCTCAGCGGAGGGGCTGAGCTGGGGGGCTGGGGACTCACCCAGCCCGACCCCCTCCCCAGAAGGGCTGTACCTCTGCGGAAGGGAGCAGAGTGAGCACAGCTCCCACCATCCCTCCTCCCAGCCCCAGCTCCACAGCAGCACGGCTCATTTTCTCCTCTGATTTTCCTCCCCGCAATTCAGGCTGGCTTGCGGTTTTTGACACTCAGATCACTCCAGATAAGAATTCTCCACCATTATGATGCAGATGAGCTTATGAATGCCCCTAAGTGCTTTTTGCTTCTGCAGCGAGGGGCTTAGAACAATGCAGTGTTTATTTGGCAGACGCGGGGCGAATGCTAAGTGGTAGCACAGGGTGAGCATCTCTCAAACAGACGAACAGTGGCCAGGGCTGGGGCTGCCCGCTGTGCTGCTCTCAGGGCATCTCCCATGCACACAGCTCACGGGGAGAAAATGCCTTGTTCATCTCTCCCAAGGGCTTTGCCCAGGGAAGAAGCAATCCAACATAGCCTTTGAGTTTGGTGGAATGGAGTGGGATGGGATGGGATGGGATGGGATGGAATGGGATGGAGTGGAATGGGATGGGATGGGATGGGATGGGATGGGATGGGATGGAGTGGAATGGGATGGGATGGGATGGGATGGAATGCAATGGAATAGAGTAAGGATAGGATAGGATAGGATAGGATAGGATAGGATAGGATAGGATAGGATAGGATAGGATAGGATAGGGTAGGATAGGATAGGGTAGGATAGGATAGGGTAGGATAGGATAGGATAGGGTGGAATGCATTGGAATGGAATGGAACGGAATGGGGTGGAATGGGGTGGGATGGAATGGGATAAAATAGGATGGAACAGAGCAGAATATTTTGAAGCTTTCTTCAGATGAGTTTAAAGCAGCAGGGAGGGGGCTGAGCTGTCTCCCCTCCCCACATACCCCACACTTGCTACACAGGTGGGAGGCAAACTGGATTTACGGTTTGGAGAACCTGGAGTGAGATGGATGTGGCAGGAGAAGAACCAGACTGTTTCCCCCCCACTGGTACCTCCCTCTGAATTCACACGGAACACCTCCAGTGCTGATAAATAAGAGCAATGTGCTTCCTGCACATGTTTGCAGCATCCATCAGAATTATGGCGCTGCCGGAAGGCTGCAGAGCACAGCACTGACAGAGCTGTGTGATGATGGATGGGACAGGAGGGCACTTTGTTCAGGAGAGATGGGAGAAGTGAGAGATGTTAAATGGCAATAACCCCTTGATGAAGTATTTCTCCATGTCAGGCACCCGTAAATGATGGCAGCTGTATCCAGCCTTGATTATTTCGTGTCTATTTGCAACCCTCCATTAAAAAACGTACATGCTGCCTAATTCAGCAGCCCTCCCCATATATTACCTGTGTGGTCGATGTATCACACAGATGCCTCCCATAATGAAATCATAAGCAGAAGGAGATCGCATTTTAATAGAAATCCTATCAGGCAACGTGCTGTACCAAAAGCCCATTAACACAGCAACAACACACGTTGTAGGGGGAGTTAACTTCTATGGGGCCGCCTACCCGGGAAACACAGCAGCCCCACTCAGTGCCATTCCTCCCCCTGCCCTGCAGCAGCCCCACAGCTGCACAGCCAAATTCCACTTTCGAGGGCTTGTTCTTTCCTGCTACCTCCAAAAACCAGGTCATTTTCATGGAAGGTTTTGCTGCAATGCATGCGTTCTTTTCAAGCCCATCTGGGTCCATTTTCCAATTTTCCATTGAAAATTCGAGCTGTTTTCAAACAAGGCCCATTTCCAAGCAAATATGGGCTCAGCTTTGGCCTGCTTTCCAAGAGAAAAGGGGATTTTTGCCTCAAGAACATGCCAAATGTTTGCTTTTTCAAGTGTTTTTTTTTTTTCTCTCTCTGTGTGAAAACTGCAGCTTCATTGAAGTTGGTGGAAGCAGGGAGTGAAAATCCTCACCCTGAGCTCTGTGAAAGAGGAGCCATGAGTGCACCGAGATGCTTCCCTGGTGATATGGCCACCAGGACAGGGGCACCAAGACATGGGCACCAGGATATGGGCACCAAGACATGGGCACCAGGATATGACCACCAGAATTTGATCACGGTCTGGTGCCCCACACAGCAGTGGCTCTGGGACACCCATTGCCAACCATCCCCAGGAGATCCCCAAAGTTGTGTCGGGCTGAAGGAGCAGTTGACAGCAGAAGTACTTGTCTGACAGGAAAAGCAACACTGGGCTGTACTTCAGTGTGCTATTAATAACGGGCTGCTGCAGAAAGTGCTTGGCAAGTGGCAGCAGTTCTGAATTATGATGAAAACTACTGATAATAACAACCACCTGAGTGCAATTGGCTCCAGTGGCTGTGCTTCTCCTGGGGAGCTCCAATGAGCCCAGGGGTAACACAGGGTGGGCTCCTGGGAGCACCGTCCCCCTGCACTGCAGTTCATTGAGGTCACAGCTCACCTGTGGACCTGCATGGTGCCACCTGTGTGACCCAGTGGCCCATAGCCAACAGCAGCAGCAAGCTTTCATCCTGGGCAGGAATGGCAATGAGCCACAAGCTGTCTTAGTGTCACTTACCCAAAAGCTCAACCCCAACCCTTCACCTCTTGCATGGAAGATCAAACCCTGCAGTGCCTGTTAACATCTGCACAGATGTTCTGGGAGGGAACTTAATCTTGCCCCAGTGCACAGGTGGGAGTAGAGCCTCCCTTAGCACTGCTGGATGATGCAGGGTACCCGGCTGCATCACTGCTTCCAGTGGGAGGAAGCGATCCCAGTGTGGTCCCTGCAGAGCTCTGAGCACCCCGGCTGTGGTGGCAGCTCTCCTGGAATGCTGAATTCTCACAGCTCTCCAGCCTTTATCTCTTGCAATCTTAATGGAGCAGATGTTGTGTGCACGACCATAGGGCAGGAATTCTCTGGCTAGATCTGCAGCCCAAGTTTAATCAGCCACCTGAGCCCCATTCTTCCTCTTGGCAGCATGCTTGCACTTTAATTAATCATTTCATTTTATTTACAGTGAGAACACGCGCTCTGCCTTTGCCCTGCCTGCATCACAAGAGCTGTCTGCTTTTATGGCAGCGCAATCTGAGCGCACGGCATCCACGGATCCACATCTCCAGGCCACAGCACTGCTGCATGGGACCTGCACCAAGCTGCTCTCAGCACCAGCACTGCTTTGCAATGCTGTGGGTGCAGATAATGCCCTCCCGACACGGTGCTGCAGTGCTGAGCCTGAAGGAACAAAGCAGAGGGCTGTGTTTGCAGCAAACAGCCCTGAAGGTGCATCCAAGCAAAGGACGGGACCTGCAGCTGGCTCCAGCAGTTGGCACTTGGTCTCTTTGCAAAAGAAAACAGAGAAAAAAGCCCATAGGAATTTGTTCCCTTGTCACAGGGATTTAAGGGTGGGGACATGGGTGGTTTCAGTTGTGTCAAAGCAGCAACTGCATGGAAAAGTGCAATCCATCCGTGTGTCAGGAGCCTCGGCAGAAAGGATGGGGAGAACCAAAATCCCCAACTCATTGCAGCAGGAGTACAGCTGCTCTGCCTGCCCCTTCCTTCTGGTTTTGCTGGTGTGGGCTCCATGCAGTGACTTGCACAGGTCAGCAAGAGCAGAGGCTCTTTGCAGGGGGTGATGTGGGCTCTGCTCTGGAGAGGAACAGCACTCTGTGGGCTCCCATGTCGGAGGAGAAGGGAGGAGTGGTACGGAATGGTATTGGGACTGAAGGAAAGGGTTGCAGAAAGATGGCTATAAAAACTTAACCCATTCCATATGTGAGCAGCCCAAGGCCCACACGGTGCTGGGGAGAGGCAGTGGGGCTGGCAGTGCTGTCCTGAGCGCTGAGCAATAGCATGCAGCTGCCCCACGCTGAGCTCTGGCACCAGGAGCCAAACAAATGCAGTGCAGGAGCTGCAAGGAGACCTGGCTGTCCCAACTCCAAGCACTTCCCAGCTGCAGAACTTTCCGTGACAAAGAAGGGTTTTCAAGAGAAAAGCACTGCTGCTGCAGCAGGAGAAGGGAGAGCAGGACTGGGATGCGGAGGGAAGCTGCTGGCTGCTGCGTGGCCGTGGGTCTGGCACTGCACCTTGCCCTGCCCTGGAGCACACAGGGTGGCACCAACTGGGTCCCAGACTCTCCAAGCACCCCAACCATCCATGCACAGACATCTTGAGCAGAGCTGCCTGGGGCTCAGCACGTGCGGTGGTGCTGGCTGGGCTCATAGGTGACTTTCTGGGTCAGGTCCTGTGCCAGACCTTCCAAAAATAGAGCTTCTATTTTAATCCGTTCGTTATTTCTTCATGGTTTCCAGAGCACTCGTTATTTATACGTGCCATGTCCATTTGTCTTCTCCTTCCAAGCACTCCCACTGCCAGGCGATGGGCGGTGGCTGCTGCTGGTGAGCCAGACTCGCACCACGTGTTCGGCAGCACACTGCTGCAGAGTCCCAGCGTGGTGGGTGCTGTTCGCATGCTCCTGTGCTCCATTTGGTTCCCCTGCATCCTTCTGTCCCCGTTCCACCAGCAGCCAGGACTGAGCATCACCTGTGGGCTCCGGAGTGCACGTCCTTGTGGCTGCACGGGTGTGCAGCTCTTAGGGCCGTTCTGCTGGACGCAGACTGATGGTGAGGACACATCCCACCCCGTTTGGAAGTGGGACTGCCCTTCCCCATGTCCCCTCCCCGAGCCGTCCATGGGCTCCCCTTCTCGCGGTGACACCGGGGCGCACTGCCATCCGGGGAGGGGCTCAGAGCACAGCGGGACCCGGCGCTGCTCATCTGGTTGGGATGGGGCTGCAGCGCCGGCTGCGTGGAGCTGCTCAGGCACGGCACCGTGCTCTCTTCTCTGCGGTGCAGCATCTCCTTGAAGCGTGACAGCTGCGATTGCTTCCAGATGCGCTCCTCCTCGCTCCCAGCCGGCCGGGGTGGATGTGGTAAACGCTGCGATGGAAACCAAAACTCGGAGCAGATGCACTGTGTCAGTGGTGGTATCGTGCACATCTGGCTGTGATGCGCGGGCATGGCTGGAGCCGGGAGCCGGAGCTCCTCCTGCGTGAGGTTTGCAGAGCCCCCCTCGTAGCACAGAGCTGGGGCTGCTGCAGACAGGGTACAGCATGGGAACAAGCAGCCCCAGCACTGTGCTGTCCCCCTGCAGCACGGATGCAGGACAGACCCCACTCCTGAGACCCTGACATCAGCGGTGATGTCAGGAAGGACCGGCGCTGGTGACGTCATGGGATATATCAGGAAAGAGGAGGGAGTGCTGCTCTTGGCAGGAGGTGGCAGTGAGAGAAGAGCAGCAGGAGCCCAAAGAGTGCTTCAAAGGGAAGAGGCTGCAGGGAGGCTGGGGGCTGACACCCAGAGCTCAGCTCTGCCCTGCACCACGCTGCGAGCAGCTGCAGGAGCATCCAAACCCTAAACCTAACCCTAACCTTAACCCTAACCCTAAAGCATCCCCACAGCCCTCTGCAAACCCCTTCTCCAACACAGCTCCCTGCTTCCACCCCGACCCCTGCTCCATACCTTGCTCCCCGCACCAATAACAATTATCCCCATGTACCTCCTTCACAGAGGGCTTGAGAGAAGCAATTAATCTCAGTAACAGGCTTTGAAGAGGAGAAGTGCTGTCTAAGCACTGTGCTCTTATCCTTTTGATGGGGTTAGCTGCACTGGAATATGAGCAAAGACATTTGGAGTAAATTAATACAGAGTTTAATGGCATCCAAAAGCTAGGGAGATGGAGCTTTTGAAAGGAGTTCACAGCTTTACGGGGAGGGAACAGCACAGCGAAGGGCATCTTTTCTCCATTGAGCTGCTGGGCTCCACGTGACCCAATCCTGCACTGCAGTGCTCACCCTTGGCAGTGCCCTGGGCAGCACCCCATAGGCAGTGGAGAGGAACCATTACCGTGCAGCAGGTGCCTCAGGTTGTCACGCCATGAAACAAAAGAAACTCCAGAAATAAAGCATTTTCTAGCAGTGTATTTCTGAAGGAGTCAAGGTACGGGCAGTTGGCCCCACTCCCAGCACAAACATCCAATGCCACGTGTCCCATAAATGGTGTCTTTTGCATTGTTTTATGTGCTCAGGATGATTAATGCCCCTGTGGTGGCTGGAGCGTGGAGGCTGCTTTGTGCCTTGCCAGCACACTCCAATTCCAACATAATTTCCACCACGGTGCTGGAGCTGGGAGGCAAGGACACATAAATGGCATTTGTCACCAGCTCTATCCCCACTACCAGCCAGCTTGCTGGTTTCCCCATAGGCAGGAACACATGCTCAGGGAGCGACCAGATTAGCCCTGCAACGGTGCTAATTACTCTGAATTAATTAGCAATCAGTTAACTCCAGGTTATAAAAGCCCCTGGTGAAGGAGGAAGCCCAGCTAGAGGGCTCTGAGAGCTGCGTGGAGTGTTTTGTGCAGCTTTTCTTTTCCTCTTTCTGCTCTGTTGGGGGAAATGGAAAGGCACAGAGGGGACATAAGGACTTAATGCATTCCCAGCCACAATCAGAGCAGCAGGGCGATGCTGCCGTGGAGCATTCGGGATGATGGCTGCAGGCAAGGCAGATATGGTGCCTGGGGAGCACTGCCAGCTCCCAGCGGTGGGTGGATGAGGAGAGATGGAGATGGGGCCTGGGAGCTGGCAGGCAGAGGTAGAGTCCCATCACAACCAGGGCGCTCCAGCAAGACGTTCCCCCTGGCTCTGTGTAATTGTTGGCACTCTGACAGGGTGATTAACGCTGCTGCACCATGGCTGCCGGTGGCACACATGCGTGGAGAGAGCATCACTTTTTCCAGTGGCCTCTGCCTAAATGCTTTCAGCCAAAGGGTCTGGGCTGCTTTCCAAAAGCAACCAAGCTTTCTGCAGGCAGAGCACCACAAAGTGCCCAGAGGCCCTATTAAGGCTGCACAGCCCTGCCCTGCTGGAGCAGCCCAAAAACGTGTTCCGCTCCTGGAGGAACAGAGGGAGATTGTGCTGCTCTGTGCATGCTGGAGGTGCCGAGCAGGAGCTGGTGAATGATGGAGCAGTGGGAGGTGGGCTCAGGGCTGGCAGGGGGGTGGGGGGCTGTAGTGGGAGCTGCATGGTGCCATGAACCCCTCTGGGTGTGAGGGGAAGGATGCGAACAGCGCGTGGCACAGCACAGCTGGTTAGCTCAATGTTTTAAAAAGTAGGGATATTTAAAGACTGTATGCATGTAAACATACAGATGTGCTTGTGTGTGTGTGTGTGTATGCCTATATATTTGCATAGCACTTTGTTTAAAGACTGCCTGATCCTCATTTTAGCAGGGAAGACATCTGTCTTCACTTGGGCTGGAGCGTTACCACGTTCCACGTTCCTCCTGCCCTGGGTTTCACAACGCCTCCTCTCACGTCTCCCAGCTCCATACTGCTCCAGGGCTCAGGCCTGGCTGCCCACCCCCGGGGCTGTCCCTGTCCTTGGGACGTGCCCAATGCCATCCCTGTCCCAACCCACGGCTTCTCCACCTCCCCTGGAGGCAGCAGCTGAAACGCCCTGCTCTGCTTTTGCGCAGGGCTGACACGTTGCATTGCATATCTGCAGCCATCCCCTGATTCTGGGCTGTAGCTACGCAATCGGGCTCTCCTGTGCAATAATTCCAAGCCCTCTCTTGATTCCTGTATTAAATAAAGTACATTTACAGAGTATATGAATTCCAGATTCAGCCTGGGACTCCAGGGACGCATATTCCTCTCCTGGAACTTGTATATCCGGTCCTAGGATGAACCCCCCCCCAAGCCCAGTGTGTAACAAGCATTTCTTGTGTTGGTTTTTTTCTGTCTCTGTCACACTGGGCATGTAGTGTGTGCTGGGCTGATAAACAGCATCTGGTTGGAGTCAGGTAAGGGCCACTCCAGGGAATCGGTTCGTGGTCAGCTGCCAACCTTTCTCTCCCTCCTTAATGTGCTTTTGCAGATGGATGAGGACTGCAGCCAGCTGAGGTTATGGTTTCAGATAGCACTGGGGAAAGGAGGGAGAAGGTTGAGCTTGTCCTTACCCTATCGGCTCAGCTGCTGGGGCTTTGCCTTAATGAAAGGCACATGAATGAATCACCCCGCGGCTCACAGGGCGTGTGGGACCTCTGGAGCCACGCAACTCCACGCACTCAGACCACGTTTCTCTTTCTGTTTGGTGCAAGCAGGGGGCTCGTGCCCTCCCCAGCTCTGCTCTCTCCTTGGTGCCTGCGGCACATCCACCCCGTGCTTTGCCCCGCTCTCCAGCCCCCTGCTTGCCTTTCCCCTTTCTGCTGCCAATTGCGTCTTCGTTCCCACGCAGAGACAGCCGAGCAGCACATCTCCCCCTCCTGCAGGGAGGGAAGGGTGCCAGGGGGGGAAACACGAACCCAGCGGCTGTGCAGCCCGCTGTGCCTCGCCGTGGGGAGGCGGGCTGGGTTGGCGGTGGCCGCTGGGTAGGGAGCAGCGTTTGCCCGGCGGCCGGGAGAGCTGCGGCGCTCTCGAGGAACAGAGCTGAGCTGCACAGAGCCACTGGATTTGCTGGAAAGCCGAAGTCCCGCCGGCTCCGTGGCCTCGCTGAGAGCTCTCTGCCAAGTTCTGGAGTGCTGCTCCAATCCGTGTTTCTCACAAGTCCGTACTTCTGCAGGAGAAGGAGGAAATTCTTGTATAAAAATGGAAACGCACCCCTTTCGCCAAGCTATTAATTCTGCTTCCTATGGAAACCAAGAGATCCCTGCCTTCGCTGTGCCTCTGCACTGAACTTCCCAGTTTATTTTTATGCCCAGATTTGGCAAAGCATTTCAGCCCAAACGCAGCTACGCATGAGCTGAGGTCCATCCCTGCTCTGAGAGCACCACAGACAAACTCCCCTCGCTCTGGGTTTGTTCCCCACTGCAGGGACTTTCTTTTCTTCTCCTTGCCAAGCTATCATTTGCTTTAATTAATTTCGCACAGCGAGCCTGGGAGTTCGGTGGTGGTTTCAAGCCTCTGGAATAGCCAGGGAAACCAACTTAATTAGATCAAGTGAGCCAAAGTTACTTAAGCGATTTGTAATACGTTCCAGGTTCTCCCACACCAAAGGCTTTCAGCTGAGGACAGGAACTTCCTGAGCGTGTTCTGCAGTGCAGGGCCACAGCCCGCGACTTTTGAACCTGCACTGAGTGTGCAGACAGAGAGGAGCAGCGCTGGGCTGCAGCTCTGGCTGTGCTTTGGGCTGCAGCTCTGTGACCCTGTGCTGTGCTGGGATGGCACCTTCCCATGTGCAACCATGGCTTTGCTCTGCCATCTTCCTCTGCAGGACACGGAGCACTGTGCCTGCAGCCAGGTGCCTCCCAGTGCTGCTTGTGGGCTGTGACTGCTCGTATTTATGTTGTTAAAAAGCTGTGATGAAAACAGTTTTCCCTTTTTTTCTCCTTGCTGGGTATTTCATGTGGGTGTGTAAAGCTGTGTGTAAATCTGCTCCTTTTGCAGGCAGATGGAGCTGGTTGTGCTTGGCTGCTCTGGCTCTGCTTGGCATCGAGGCTTCCTGGAGCTGGAGGCAGTTGCTCTGTTCCTGGGGTGCATCCTTACCAATGCACACAGACTCCCAAAGCTGCAGAATAAGTGCTTCCAGCAGTGCACCCCAACTCTTTCATTTTTTGCTTGCTGCTGCAGGAACAGCAACAGGCCTTTGCACACTTTGTGCACGCACGCTGGATATCATCTGCAGCCCTTTGCAGCATCCCAACTGAGTGCACACAGCCCAGCTCTGCTGCTCCCCACACCTTCCCCAGTGAGCACAGCACCCCCAGCTCTGCTCCAGCACCCTCTCCCACAGGAGGCACTGCTCAGAAGGAAGCGTAAATTAAACCCACACAAAAACCAACTTAATTATCAGGGAATAAAGATCCCATTATTCTCTCTGCCCTGAAGCGAGAAAAAGCAAATTCTCTCATTTCCTTCCTAAAGCCAAAGGAGGGTGGGAGAGGTTTACACAGCAGCTTGTCGGGCACAGGAGCAGAACCTGCACTGCTCTGCATCTACTCTGCCCCAGGAAGGGGACGGCAGTGCTGGGATTGAGCTCTCAGTTTGGGCAGCCCCGTGGTTGAACCATTAAGCATCCCATCCCATGGCAGTGCCATCAGTGATGCTGAACCACAGCAGCAGGAGCAGCCCTGTGTAGCAGAGGTGCCGTGACAGCGTTCAGGCCATAAGAACAGGAACACACCTGGGGTGAAAATAACCTCCCCGTGGGCAGAATTGGTGCTTTGGGAACAAAAACGGCTGAAACCACGCTTTTCTGGCAGCACAACAGTTGGGTCTTAAAGAAGACATTTTAAATTTACCCTGCGAGCCAAAAGGAGTTGTAATTTGAATATACAGCATGGTGCATTCCTCAGAAATTGATCATAAAGCTCTGCTAAAACGCAGGCAGGGGCTGACTAAAATAAATATTTTTGCTTCCAGAGAAGTGAAAGGTCCGGGCAGTGCATTGATTTGTAATATTTTTAGCAGGTGATTCATCGAAGAGGGAAAAAAACACCCAGGGCAGCTGAAGGCAGCAATGGCTCTTTGTGTCCCAGCACTATGGGGCCGGTAGCAGTGTGGGCTGTGGGCACAGCTCTGCTCCAGCACTCCTGGGCTGCTGCAGCCCCTGCGGTGGCACTGAGGTTCTTTTTTGGGCATTGTTTGCCCCCGGAAGCCCTCTCGACCATGCTGGAGCTGGTGGCCATTGCTGGTGGCCATTGCCATTGGATTTCATTGGTGGCCAAGGGAGAAGTGTGGCTTGCAGCTCAGTGCTTGTGGCACACAGACACACCTGCTGCTGGCTGCACAAACTGACTGAGTGCTGCATCTGGAGCCCATCCAGGCAGCAGCGCCTTCTCCAGGATATCATTTGGCACGCAGAGCCTGCAGCCTGAAAGCATGATGAAGGGGAGCGAGGGGACGAGACGCAGAGTTGAAAGGAGGGTCTGGAAGCTGTGATCCTCTCTTGGTGGAGAATCAGAGCTCTTTGAGCAGCCCCAGATGCAGTGCTGTCACCGGGCAGTGGATGCTGCCTTCCATTGTGCTTTGTACTCCAGTCTGGTCCCAACATGCTCCCAGCTGGCTGCCTGCTCAGCCTGGATACAAACCCCAGAGCAGCAGATACTCATTCATTGTAATCGGAGTGTTGGAAGAACTCCATGGCCCAACACAAATTGAGTGCTGAGATATTGAATAATAAGGAAGCCCTCCTCCTTAATAGAGCACCCGGGATGCATGGTGCTGAAGGTGCTGCCCCTAATGCTGCCCTGAGAACCTGCATCCAACCCCACCCGTGGGTGCTCCAGGTTGGCCAGCTGGGCTGTGCTCATGGCAATGTGACCCTGTTGGTGTGGGGGTCCAGTGCTGGCCCTGCTCTCTCTGCAGTGCTCAGCAGATGAGCAAACACGGTGCAGCACTCAGAGTACTCTGCAGCAGGAATGACATGCATTTCCTCTGCTCACCTGGAAAACTTTATTCCCCTGATAGACATCTGCCACGATGCAGTTCTGCCTGGATCGTGAACCATATGTGGAGTTTTATTGTGCTCTGAATACCAATTATTTCAGGTACTCCTGGAGCAATCTTTACCCCAAGTGATGCAATAGGAGAACTGGAACTAAGCAGGGATTATATTTGGTGATTGCTATAAATCTGCTTTTATTACAGGCTTTCCTGTCAATGTGCCACTCAGCCCTACTGCTCTGGGTTTGACTGACACTGCAGTCCTTCCCACTCGTGCTGCCTCTTGGAAAACAACTGGGAACATCAGGGTTGCAACTGGAGGGTTGTGTTTCCAACTGATTTGCAAGGCTTGGGGAGGCTCTTGGAGATTTGCATCGTTCTGCAACAGCCGGGATCAAAGGTTGCAGCTCAGAAACGTGAGGGGGTTTGGAGCAACCTGCAAAGCAGAAGAAGAGGATGTGGAGCTGGGAGAGCGCAGACAGACAGCTATAAAAGACTGAATTGCTCAGTGCGTTGAGCAATTAAGCCAAGCTGAACGGGGTAGCGTGAACAAAGTGGTGGGGAAATCACTGCGGCACAAAGCTGAGCTCACTGACCGCGATGTGGTGAGGGGGCACAATAAGGGTCAATTAAGCTCCCACCGCACCGCCTGGCAGAGGGAATTAAGTGCCAATTTTCTGCACTGCTGCAGAGGCAGAGCATTAAAATGATAAATAACGGGAAGCTCCAGCCGAAAAGAAGGAGCAAGTTGGGAGATGCGAGTTTGAGACTGAGCCGGCAGTGAGACAGCCCTGAGCACTACCGCCCTCTGCCGCAGCGCTCTTCTCCGCAGCAAACCCACGAGGATGGGTGGGTGGAAGCACACAGACCCACGGCTGCCGGGCTGCTCTGCTTAGTGCACCCCGATGGCTGCGGGGTGTGCTGAGGTTTTGCCTCCAGCTCATTGGGAAGCACGTTTTTCGGCCGTAGGTGGGATGCTGCAGCCTTCAGAGCCTGGTGAAGGAGCAGAGCCCTTCCTTCTAACCGAGGTACCCGCTCTCTGCTCAGAGCCAGCTGGTGCAGGCGGGGCTCCCATTAGGGCAGACGGTTCCTGGGCTCTCATACGTGTGCGTGGCACAGTTGTGCTCGTGCAGCTCCCCGACCTTCTCCTCCTTTTTGCAGCAGGTGGGAATGCAGAGCGCTGCTTTCATTCTCATTGCCACGCAGGGTCTGCGCAGCTGCTGCGGGTCGTGGGGATTTGGGAACAAACGCCGGGCTGGGGAAGCAGACCGCGGTCTGTTGGTGGAGGTTCCCCGGCTGAGCAGAGCTCTCCCCGCCCCGCGCTGCTCTTTTCGAGCTGAAATGGCCGCTGCGGCCCTCATTGCTGCTCCTGGCGCTCCCTCTGCAGGGAGCACGGCGGCAGAGGGGCCGCATCCAGCTCCGCTCGGCGGCTGCCACGCACCGGCACTTGGAGTGCGGTGGAATTGATTTCTATGCGTGTGTGAGGAGCGCTGAGCCCCGGCTTTGGGGGCTTTTCGGGACCAGACCGTAACTTGGGTCAGCTGGGGGCTGTAATGCCCTCTCCGGGGTCCGTAGAACGGGGGCTGGTGGGGTTTGCTCCAGGGAGGGCAGGAGCTGGCCGGGATGGGGTGTGGGATGCAGGGATCCTCTCCTGCCGGAGCTCAGCAAGTGCAGCGCTCCCTCCCTGCCGCAGCCCTGAAGCTGCAGCTCCCGCTCTCTGTAAGCAGGGAGGTTCCCTCCCCGCCAGGGGCCAGACTGCCAAATTCCAGCCAAGAGCACATTTTTACAGCATGACAGCAGTGAGGCCCAGCGCGGGATGCAGGCGGGAGGGCCGCGGTGCCGGCAGTGCCATGGATGGCTCACCCAGCACTGCCTGCCCCTCTGCTTTCCTCTCCCTGCTCGGGGAAGGCACGCCAGATATTGCAAAACATCCTTTTTCCTTTTGCTCAGGGTGCGCCGAGGTCCCCTGACGCCGTCTGGCCCTCCCCACCCCGTCCATCCCCTTCCTTCCTCAATGCTCCTTTTCCAGGCAGCAGCTTTCTGAGGAGCCCCGGGACAGGTGGCAGAGAGTGACCGTGCTGGGACGGATCTGTGCTGGAAAGGTAGGAAGGAGAAGGGTGCTGAGGGCTGTGAGCTTGGCAGAAGGATGGAGGGGAGGAGGAAGCAGGGAGCGAGGTGTCCCCGGGCAGCCCCTTGTGGCATCACGCCCTGCTACCCGCTCTCGTGGTGCTCCCACGTTCTCTGCATGCGCTCAGTGTTGTGGCTCTGTTTACGTTGCTAAGGAGGAGTTGTGTGAGCACTCTGGGATGCTGCGTGCCGGCATGGGCACATCGGGCTTCGTGCTGCAAGCCAAGCTGGGTGATGGGCTGCGGCTGTGGGAACCTCAGTGATGCTCTCAGTGCTCTCAGCCCTGAGAAAATGGCAGCAGGAGGAGGGCTCGGGTACAGCATCCCTGCACCAGGGCTGCAGAAGTGGGGACCCACGAGCCAGGCACCTTATAGCCCAGTGCTGCAACTCCAGGTGGGTTTGGGGCAGTGCTGTTTGGATGGGAGCCTCCAAGGAAGTATTTAAACGCAGCCATGTGACAGCCACAGCTCTGAGTCACAGTCCCCAGAAACCCCAATGGAATTCTGCCCTGGGGTGGCAGCGAGGGCTTGCCGTGCCTCCTTCCCAGGAACGTGGAAATTTCCATGGGATTGGTGTAAAGCTGATTATTCCCATCTGCTGTCCCTCAGACAGCAGCCAACCAACAGAGCCGAGCACAGAGCGTGGGGCACATCGCCCGCTGTGAGCTATGGGGACAAGCAGGGGGATGTGGTGTGCATCACGATGGGCACATGGGGCCTTGATGCCTTCCTGCAACCCAGGCACGCCAGCACCAGGGCTGTCAGGCTGGTCGGGAAACTTTGTTTTCATCCAAGGGAGGTTTTTTATAGTTTTCTTTTTTTTAGGAAGGCGAAAGCTTGCAAAGGTGTCAACACTTTTCTTGCAGAAAAAAATAACACAACCCGAAACCAGAGCACTAAAAAAAAAGAAAAAAAGGATGGATGTGTGAGTTTTTCTCAGGACTCCGTGGGCGTTGGGTGCTCGGGCTGCAGGTGCGACCCGGCGGTGCTGTGCTGAGGGCTGCGGGTCCCAGCAGTGCTGCCCTGGGGTCCCGGCTGCGCTGTCAGCTTGGAGCGCGGCTCTGAGAGCCGAGGGCAGATCGGAAAAGCAGCGTGTGGCTGCACGGAAAGAAAAAGGAGTCAGACAGACAGGCAGGAGCCGTTCCCTCTCGGAGCAAACGCGAGGGGCAGATTCCCACCGGCGCCGGGTCGGATGCCGCCGCTCCAGCTGCGGGCTGCCCGCTCCGGGTCCGCCTGCGGTGCGGTGCCGAGCAGAGCCGTGCCGTCCACTCCCCCGCGGAGGCGGGGACGCCGTCGGGGCCGGCACAGCGCGGCGGTAGCTCGGCCCGGCCCGGTGCTGCCCCACACGACCCGGAGCTGCGGTCCCGCTATGGGGGCGGCTCAGAGCCAGAAACTGCGGGACGGCTCCGCCGAGCGCCGGTGAGTGCGGGACCGGGGGAGCGGGAGAACCGGACCGGGGCCGATCCCGGGGCTGGGGATCCCACTGCAGTGGTAAGGGGTAGAGTTTGGGTTGGAAACAGCAGAGCAGGAGGAAACTGAGCGTGGAATGAGTGAGTGAAAAGCTTTCCTTTCCCTTCCCTCTTCTCTCCCTACGTTCAGTTTTCCTGACAAAACAAGCTGTTTCCCGTTTGTTGTCAGCACACCGAGTTTCTCGGGCTGCAGCTCACCCCTGCATTTCATGGCATAAATCACAGCGCGAGGAGCCAGAAGTGCAGTTAAGAAAACAAGGTGTGGGGTTTGGAGCTGGAAGCGTCCTCGGTGGTAACCGGGAGTGCTGTGAGTTACCGACGGAGTTTGGGAGCCGGGAACAAAAGGAAAGCATGCTGATTGTGATCCAAAGGAAAACCAGGGACGCTTATCTTAAGATCAACCCGAACACTTAATGGAACACAGAGATGTTTGCTCCCAGTGAGCCGCCCCGTGGTGCAGAAATAACTGTGCCTGGGAGGTTTGCTGCTGTTCTGCTGAGCTGGAAGGCTCTGGGGGACCCCCGGAGGGCCTGCAGTGCTGCAGGTGAGTGGGGAGCACCTGCCCTGCCCTGCTCTGCTTTGGAGCCGTGCCGGGCTGTATGGAGCAGGTGCCCTCTGCTGCTCCTCTGAATGTTTGCAAACATTCCTCTGTTTGCGAACACCCGTTTGGACAGAGGGAAAACAACTGCAACAGGGAGAAACGAGCATGTTCTGTCCTCTGCCGCTCTGCAGCCCTGCCCATTATTTCCTTGTAGTGTTCTCCTAAGTTAGAGGTGTTCCCAGGCAGAAAAACCCAAGGCGTTGTTCCAGGGGTGCACTGGAGCAGCGCTGGGGTGCGGCGGGGCAGATGTGCTCCGTGCATGGGCAGCGATGTGGAGACGCTGCCCGGGTTTCACAATATCTCCAAGTCTGAACTAAAATCCAGCAGCCTGACAAACCCCAGATAAGAGCATTCTTGCCACATAGCATGGATATTTTTAGCAAAGGAGTTGATAGGGGAGTGACAAAGCCAGGAGGCGAAGGAAGGTGCTCGTGTCCATGCGGCATCGGTCTGAAATCGCAGATGGAACTCACACGTTTCGGGGCTGTTTCTATTGAATTGTTTTGCATGAGCTCACGTCCACACGACCGGGATCAGTGAGATGAAGCCCTGCACATTGTTTGTAAAACACAGGACGAGCAATGTGCTCGTTTTTGCATCGCTCCTTTTGAAAGCAGCCACAAATGCCTGCGCTCATTGGCCTGACAGCTGCGTGGTGGGGAAGGACAGCTGGGGCTGGGGGGCTGCTGGTGCTGTCAGGCTCGCATGTGACAGTTGTGTCCTTCACTGCTATTTTTACAGAGCTATTTTGGTGGAATGTGGAGCGATGGGAACTGTCACAGGGACAGAAACCTGGGGCTGCTGCACCCTGATCGCTCTTTTTCCCTCCCACTGCATTTTCCCAGGGCCTTTTCTGACTTAGGCAGACGGAGACGAAGCTCTCCTCGGCTGTTCTCCCAGCCCGGGTAGGTGGGAGATGCAGATGGGAGTCATCAGCACTGATCTCTTCAGCATCACTGTACAGGTCAGGGAACACGTTATTGAAACCACCTCTCCCCAGCTTTTGCAGCACAGTCCTTGCTGGGCTACATAAAGCTTTGGGTAGTTTTCCTCATTCCCAAAGTTTGCATTTTCACAAGGTAATGGCCGAGAATAATCAGTGCTGAGCCCAGGCGGGGTGACAATGGTGACACTGTGTGCACAGTCTGCCCCTCGCTCTGCTGGGAGCTGCTGGCAGCTCTGTGTGGATCAGGTCAGCATCCCCTGCAGAGATGCATCTGCTGGCTGTGCCAGAGCCATCGGTGTGACCGACTCAGTCAGGTTATCTCCTCAGCAAATGATTTGCAGGCAGTGCTGCTGCCAGGCCGGGGTTGGGCGCCAAGCTGGAAAATGACACTGGAGGCGATTTCAGAATTGCTCATTGCAGACAGCAGGTGGAAGCAGGCTCTGCTCGTTAGCTGTTCCCGATGAGCCGTCGTCTCGCTGACCCCACTCCTGCTCCTTCCTCTGAGGCAGCTGGGATTGGGGCCCGCTCTGTGAGTTGGTGCACAATGGAAGGATGCTGCTGATTTCCTCCATTGGACGCTGCTGATTTCCTCCCACGTCCCCCATGCAACAAGTGGGCGCTGCAGCAGCCACATCCTTGTCATGGGTGATGCAGATCCCTGTGGCAGAGGCGTTGTGCTCGCGCTGCAAGCACCCACACCCGCTGCTGCTCCTCTGCCCTTTGCGTTTCTGTTTGCTCCATGGCGTCCCTGCAGCTGTGAGCTGCTCTGTGGCGCAGCAGTGCTGTCACTCCAGTGGAGTCTTTTGGGTCAGCAGTGATCTGTGAAGTGACTGATGGGAAGGGGAGAGGGAGGAGGAGGAGCTGAGGCTGCAGCCAGCAAGCACTGCTGCAGAGTGCTGCGTGCTGCCGTGCACAGGCTGAAGAGCTCGTTATGTAAAATTCATCTGCAGAAATCAGCTCTGCTACTTCAGATGGGGGGAAGTGGCTGCTTGTTTCTGCTCGGCACAAATGTAGGCAAGAGGATGTTGAGGTTCTGCTGCTTCAGCCTCTTGTTTTTCTGCAGATAAGCTTCGATAAGTGCCGCAGACCACTTGCAGCTCAGTGCCCTTTGCACGGGGCAGAGGTCTGCAGGGCTCACTGCCCCCAGGTTGCTGTGATGTGGAAGGCAGTGGCTGGGGACACGGCTGCTCTGCCTGGGATCTGCTGTGGTGTTGGCAGCACCTTTGCTTTGGCAGTTCTGCATCTCTTTGGGGAAATTTGGAAAGGTTTTGTAAGGGGGTAAAGAACCGTTCTTTGACAGGGTGGAAGCCTGAAAGAAAGGTTCCCCATGGGGAGGTTATTTGAAATGCTGCATGGTGAGGAATCCACCCTTGGACAGAGGCTGGTGGCACAGAGGCAGCCAGACCAGTCCATCCTGTTGCAGAGCCCCTGCCCACCTGGGGCACTTCTGGCACTGGGAGCTGATGATTCACAGAGCAAGTAATGGAGGTCTTGGCCCGGCCCGTGAGCACTTCGGGTGGTTACAGAGGGTTGGCTGTGCTTCTCTGCAACGGGCCGGGCTGGTTGTGCAGCCGGACAGCTCTGCCCTTCACCAGCTCAGCCCCGGGAGGTGCAGGGTGTGCAGCCCGGGTCACACAGCCCCGCTGTGCAGTGTCAGCACCTGTAACAGATCTGCTGCCATAGCACGGCCGTTCCCCGCGGCACTTTGGATGCCGCAGCAGTAACGCTGCGCTCCTCTCTCTACCAAGGGAGTGGGAGGGAACGGGTTTGGGAGTGAGAGCCCTGCTTAGGGTGCAGGTTCCCAAGGGAGGCCCGCGGGGCAGAGCTGCTTTCAGCAGGGACTGTTTGCTGTTATTTTTAAACAATAGTTAAATAAATAAATTAAACAAACTCGCTGCCATGGAAGGATACACCTCGAGACAGGGCTGGCCAGCTCGGCGTTTCCCTTGGAAAACAGGAGGGCAGGTGTTTCCCTCCCTTCTGCCGTCCATCCCCGTGTTCCCAGCACCCCGGGTAGCGGTTCCCCCCCCGTCCGACCCCCTCTGCCGATGGGAGCAGCGCTCTGGGGCCGCTCGCAGCGCGGTGCGGCTTGGGGGGAATTTGGTACCTCGGCCGGAGCCGCCGTGCTGAGTGCAGGTGCAGCGCCGGTAAAGCGGGAAGCGGAGCGGTTTTACGGCTCCCTGCCCTCCGCGGGGGGGTTCCCCGGGCGGAACACCCCGAATCCCCGCATCCCGAGTGCCCGCACCCCGCAGGGTGCCGGGGAACAAGGCTGGGGACACCGAGCGATGCCCACCTCCCCCCGTCGCCGCAGCCACGGGCGGGTCGGGGTTGGGGTGGGAGCACGGCAGGGAACCAACCGCCTCCTCCTCCCCGCAGTGGGGCGGGCGGCGGCGGAGCTCCGGTTCTCACCCCCCTCCCCTCCCAGGGCCGCTCCCTCGGTCGGCTGTGCCGGGGGGGTGCGAGGCGGCGGGGCGGAGGCGGCCGCTCTCCCCGCGGCAGTAGTACGGTCCGGGGAGGGCCCCGCGCCGGGCGGCGGCGGAGATGCGGGAGGCGGCGGCGGGGGCCGGGCCGGCGCGGCCGCACTGAGCCCGGCGGGGAGCGGCGATGGCGTTCAGCGCCTGGCAGCTGCTCTCGCCGGTGCAGTGGGCCAGGTGGACGTGGTCGGCGGTGCGCGGGGGGGGCGGCCCCGACGGGGAGGATGAAGGGGTCGGGGGAGACGCGGAGGAGGAGATCAAATCGCCGGGTTTCAGGCAAGTACACCGCGCCCCGGGGACGGGCGGCCGCGGCTGTGTGCGTGTGCATGCGGGGCCGGCGGCTCCCGATTCCCCGCTTCCCTCCGGCCCCACGCTCCGCTCGCTGCCTCGCATCATCTCGGTCCGCAGCCGGCCCCGCTGCTTCGGGAGCGGGTTGCGGGAGAGGGGGACGGGGCGCATGGCTGAGCCGGAGCTGCTCGAGAATGGTGAGTGCCGTGCTCCCAGCTAAGGAGCTGGTGTGCGTGTCGAGGTACTGCTGTGTGTGTCGAGGTGCTGGTGTGTGCATCAAGCCTTCCCGAATACACTCCGGAGCAGCCCTCAAGCCATAGGGAAGATACCTCTGTGTTGCTGTATTCTCAGAGGTCAGTGGCGGCTGTTTGGGGTGACATGATGAAGGCAATGTTGTGGCACAGGGGATGCTCTCAATGTTGTTTTACTTGCTCTCCCTTTTCCGTTTGCTAGCGTGGCCCTGCTGGACAGGAGTGTGGCAGCCGCAGGAGCCGGTCTGGCTGGATGTGTAGGCAGCGATTCCCAGCTAGCCTTGAAAGTGGTAATTCCTCACTCTTTTCCCCCCCCTCGGCAGCTCGGACTCCGACGGTAATTATGAGACCCCCGAAGCAGAAACACCGACCTGCTCACCACTAAAGGAGCCCAGCGAGCTGCAGCCTGAGGCCAGGACCCGAGGTAAGGAGTGAGCACACCTCTGGCTCATGGCTTTCTGCTCTGGATGCAGAAAAGCAGGGTGGGGTCAAGGAGAAGTCTCTTGGTTTGAATAATGCCTGCCACATTTTTTGTGGTTAATGGCCTGGATGGTTCAAATGCCAGCACTTGGGGCCGTGTGCGCTCTGCTGTTTGCTAGTGTGGGTTAAACACTGAATTTACTGCATCCTGCTGGTAGGGAAGGGGTGACACTGCAGGCTTGGAGGAGTTGGCTCGGCCTCCCTTGGCTCATGCCTGTGCAGTGCAAAATTATCATTGGGCCGTGTTGTAACCGCCGGTCACACCCTGCTGTGTCCCCGTGCTGAGATAGGCAGCAGGGATCTGTGGTTCTGCTTTTGGGAGCAGATTGGATTGATGTCCCAAGCACTCTCTGCTCTCTCCCAGCTGCCCCTGTTGCTGCTCTGTGGCTTGCATTGCTGGGCTTGCAGCAGCAGGCTGGAGTTGGCTGCTCAGCTGGGCTGCAGTGTGCCCACTCCTCCCTTGGTCCTGGGTACATCCCCAAGGAGAGGTTCCTTTGCCTTGGTGGAGAGAGCGTCTGGTTTGTGCTTCTGGTAATCTCAGCTCTCAGGGTAATCCTTCCCTTTAAGAAGGGATAGAGGCATCTTTAGTTTGGAGGATAATGTCTAAGGAGGAAAGATGAAGGCTTTCTGAGGAAATTCCCCTTGCAGGTGTCTGGGTCATTCCTGTGAAAGCTGCTGTGCACTGCTGTGGACCTCAGGGTGCTGCTGTGCTGACTGTGTTTGTGCTGGTCCCTGTTCCATGCACAATGACTGCAGTGCTGTGGGGCTGAGGGTCAGATGCTCTGCTGCAAACTCGGAGGAGTCCTGCTCTGCCCTGCGGAGAGGGACAAAAATTCAGCTGGCACCATCACCCTGGGAAGGGGCAGATTTGGCTTTACACCCACTCAGGATCCCTGAACAGCCCTTCTCCCTCTGCCTCACATGATGGAGGCCTCGATTCTGTCCTGAAGTTCTCTTCAGTCATCTGCCAGGAGGGGATTTTCTGTGCAAGGAAATGAGCAGGAGCAGCAAATATGGAGCATTGTTAGTGCAGAGCAGCGCTGTCAGCCCGCGCGGCTGTTCCCCTGGTGCAGGGCACGTGTTATCCGGTGTGCTGCTGCTCGTTTGCCGGTATGCTAATTCTTAACAGAAAGGATTTAAAAATAGCCCGATGTCTGCAAAACAAAAGCGGAAAGCCGAAAGAGGAAAGAGGCCGTTAAGCGACGTAACGCACAGCCCAGATATCCTGTGCTCAGCGGAGGGAGGGATGCGTGACTCATCCGTGCACAAAGCGAGGGGCGATCCCGGGGCTGCGCTCAGCGCGAGGCGGTGGAGGATCGCAGCGTGGGATGGAGGGGGCTGCTGGGTTCTGCTGCTTTGCTCAGCGCTGCGGATAGGCACAGCCAAATGTCACCGTACACAAAGCAGCTGTAACTGCGCTTCTGCCCTCTCCGTGCATTTTTCTTCGGAGAGTGTAAGATCTCCATGGCCACTGCGTAGCGCTGGCAGAGCCGAGCGGTGCCCGGTGCTGCACTCAGAGCCCTCGGTGGGAGCGCACGGAGGCGTTGCACGGGGCTGGGAGGGCACCGCAGTGCGCCGCGGAGTTGCGCCGCGTGGAGCTGCTCTGATTTGGGCTCACGGCCACAGCTCTGAGCGATGGCTGCGTCCCTTCTCTCCCCGCCCCGAGGACATCCGCAGGAATGGGGAGAGGTGGTTTTCTCTGTTGCTTGTTATTCAAGATGTAATTACTGCTAGGGCTGGAAACCAGGATGGGCTCCGTCTGTGAGAACCCGATGGGAACGTGCAGTGCCTTTAAAGGGCGCCTTCTGCCCCTGCTTTGAAGTCTGTGCTTCTGCCCAGGGGTGTCTCAGTGAGGTTAAAACGTCGGAGCAGCACGGCGGGCGTGATGCAGTGTTCCTACAGGTCTGCGGGGGAGGTTTTAGGGTGGGAGGGCCTGGCAGGGCTCTCAGAGTGCTTTCTGGCTGCACTCCAAGTCCATTTTTACCGGGTTTGTGTTCACCGATGCGTTCCGCGGGGCAGCGCGGCAGCGTCCATCCGGACGGAGCGTTCTGCAGTCTCAGGGAGCACACAGCCCCTCGTGATGCATTCCCACGGCTTTTAGCATCCTGGAGATCAATGGTGCAAACCACCAGCCGTCAGCTGAGTCAGGGCTGTTGGCTGCGTGTGCTGGACTCGCCCATATTCGCTCTCCTTTGCTGCCAGCCCGTGCCTCGCTCGGATGCCCCTGAGCTGCAGGGGTGATGCTGGCTGTTCTCCTGTGCCGGCTCTGGGTGTAGCTTTCAGGATGCCCCGGTGGATAAGGAGCTTCCCAATCCCCTGACAGCAACGAAAAGATTAAACGGTAAAAGGATTTAGAGGAAGGGATTGGAGTAATAGCGATTAAGTCATGGAGCGGGATTTGTGATTAAGGAACTCTGGCAGCAGAGCGGTGCTGAGTGGGATCTCTGCGGGGATGCAGGCAGCGTGGGGCTGAGTTCTGGAGGGCAGCTCCCTCCCTCCCATCCCGCCCCGTGCTCCCAGGCTCTGCTCTGCTCCCTGCTGCCCCAGTACTGCTTGCGTGCACAGCTTGTGCTCTCCATCAGTCTGATGCACTGCAGCGACATTTTGTGAGCAGGAGCACCAACCTCGTGCAGCTGCTGTGCACGGTTGGTGTTTCACCCCATGACAGCCATGTGTCTCTGGTGGTGGTGGAGCAGTGCAGATACCCAGCACGGCCAAAGGCTTTAAGGCAGCTCTGCTCTGCCTGCTGAGCACCCACAGCCCCACGCCAGCCCACAGATCCCCTCTTGCTGCCCATAATGTGCTTATTCATTAAGTGCACAGTCTCATTCCCATTCACCCCAGGGCTTCATCATGTTTCGTGGTGTCACGCTTCCCTGAATTTGTCCCAGTGACGTGTGACAGCCACCCAGGTGCTCTCCGGTGGGATGGTTTGTGCTCTGCAGTTGGTCCTGGCCACTGGATGGCATTGGCATTACAAAGCCTCTCTGGAGCTGGCGGCGCTCTGTGTGGGAGCAGGCGGTGGGGAGGGGGAGGACATAAATGGAGATGTTGGTGGTGCGATGTCTGCTGGCGTGGTGCAGCACAGCACAGTGCCTCCCGCGGGGCTCCCCTGCACCCTCTGCTTTACACACAATTCCCTGCACTGCGTTCACGAGCTTTGAGTTTTAAAGTTCTTGAAGCCAGAGTTCAGCAGGGATCCTGGCAGCGTGGGAGGGCACTCCCATAGAACACAGTCCTGCAGCAGGGGTGAGGGGGGAGCAGGAGGCAGGCTCTTATACACTGCTTTCTCTTTGCAGGGCTCAGCGGCCATGGGGAGCTGCAGGGAGGGGAGCAGCACCCCGAAGAGGAGGCTCAGCCCGAGGCTGGGGCCCCTCCATCCGACATGGGGACCAAAAGTGGCCCTGAAGACCTGGCTGTGATGCAGCCCCCGGCTGAAGCCCGGCCACCGGCATCCCATGTGGGCACAGCCGGCTGTGAGCGGGTCATGTCGGGAGGGGGCAAGGTTGATGCTGGTGTGGGGCTGACAGAGCCAGAAGGGGATGCTCTGGCACAGGAGAGCTCACCCTGTCAGCTTCAGAAGGGAAAGCCGCCTTCCCAAGAGAGCAAAGGAGGGGAAAGCACAGAGCCTGCCCCCGGCGAGGAGCCCTCAGTGCCCCTGGCCTCAGACCCTGAGCAGTACAACCAGGCCGACAGTTCTGTTGTGGCAGAGCGCTGCACGCTGCAGAGCTGCCCGCCGGCCCCCCATTGCCTCCCACTGAGTGAGCCTGAGGGGGAGCCAGGCCCCCAGCCCCCAGGGCAGCTCCCAAAAGCTGAAGTCGATGCCACAGAAGGTGGGGATGGTGTGGAGACGCGGAGAGCCTCACCGAGGAAGGCCAGCAGGATCCCAGCCAGCAAGCTGACACCGAAGAGGCACAGGAGGCCCATGGAGGACACAGAAAAAGGTCCCCAGGGCCCCCCCAGGGCCTCCCCTGCACAGTGGGACAACCCTGAGCTTGGCCTCTTTGGCAGTAACTCAGCACTGCAGCACTCACCCGCCCTCCCCAAAGGCTCTTACCAGTTCGACCCCAATAACTTTGACTCCGTGGATCCCTTCAAGCCCACCAAGACCCTCACCAGCACCACCGACTGCTGCCCTGTGGCCGACAACAGCCTGAATGAGATCCTGGAGTCCCAGACGCTGGAGGATGAGCTGGGGAAGAGCAGAGGCTCCCCACAGAAGGCCAAATCGCGTCTGATAACGTGAGTGTGGAGCACAGCCGGCCCCTTCCTCCCATGTCTGGGGCTCCCGTGTTCCTCTGTGCCCATCCCGTTGCAATGTGCCACCCCAGTCCTGCTGCCCACCCAGGAGTGGATGGGATGAGCAGGATGGGTGCACAGAGCAGTGCTCAGACAGTGCTGGGACATTTGTGCACTGCTGTTGAGCTTCCCTTTTTGCAGCAGGGGAGAGGATGGAGGTTTACAGGCAGATGGTTGTTACTTCTATGGCATTGCACAGGTGGTGAGACCTTGTCCTTTCCCAAACTATTCCAGGGCATGCGGGTATCTGTGCAGATGTAATTCTTGAAGTGTGCTATTTAAAACCCTCCTGTAAATGGTGATGTTTTGTAATGCCTGCTGGGGCTGCAGGCAGCATTGCCCTCCTCCTCAGGGAGCAGGTTTAATCACAAACCTCGCTATTTCCTATCACAAACGTCCTCCAAACCCTGTCTGGGCGGTGCTGTCTCAGCCTGGATCTCAGCTCCCGAGGCTCTGAGATGTGAAGCAGCAGCTGCTGGGACAGGGCTGGCTCTGCGTGCACTCTGTGGGTCTCTGGGCATGCAGTGGGGTAGAGGGATGACTGTGAGAGGGAGGAATTGCCCAGCCACTATTGGGTCCTTCCAGTACCATTGCACTCAGTGCTGGTGGTTGGAACCAGTTGGAAGCAGAAAGAGGAAATCAGCTTAAAAGGGGAAATCTTAGAAGCACTGAGGCTGTGGCTGGTTTGACAGTAAGAAGAAACCGAGCTGTCACTCTGCAGATGGGAACTCCAGTGGGAGAGCTGTGGTGGCTTTACAGACAGCAGACAGCACCTGGAATGCAGAGCCAAGGGTAGGGGGGGATCTTCCTCTTAGCAATGCCATGCAAAGAATGATGCAGACTCCTGCAGGGTCTGCTTTGCTGTGTGACCCCCGGGCAGGAGCAGCCTTGGGTGGGAGCAGCTGGAAGGTCTCAGCCCCTCTGCGTTATCCCAGGAGCTGGGGCAGTGCTCGTTCTCATCCCACCTCTGCTAATTGCAAACGCAGAATCCCTTATCTGTGTGCTGCTCCCCCAGAGCCTGAGCTGTGTGACTCAGTGTGTTTCTCCAGATGAGAGCAATACTCAGGTCTTTTCACACGCTTTTCTTCTCTCCATCTGTCTGTCTCTCTTTCCTGTCTATTCTTGGGTGCCTCAGGACTACTGAACAAGTGAAATTTCTCTGTTTTCTGTTGTAAGTACTCTCTCCTGCCTTTCTTTCCTCTTTCCCTTTGCTTCTGTTCTCTGGGTGTGTGTTGGCCCACACGTCTCCATGGCATGGACCCCATCCCGTGCAGCTTTGCCCTGCGGGTGCTGCAGCCATGAAGCTGCACTGCAGGCTGTGCCCCTGCTTGCTGCAGCAGCATGCCGACCCGCCGTGCATTCTGATGGTGTAAAAGTAATGACAGCACCGTGAGAGCCAGGCTTCCAGCTCTTTACAGGGAGATTTCAGCCCCAAAAGGGAAGGGTGTCCCTTACCCCTCCCCATGGCAAGTCCCAGAGAAGCAGCTGCTGCAGAGGGGCAGGCTGGGAAGCAGCAGCTGGAGACAGTCCCTGGGCTGCCACTGTCGTGTGCGAGGGCACCCACAGCGTGCTGGGCTTATCCCTCATCTTATGTCATCTGCCCGAATGCCCTTCTTGTTCTGCTTAGTGCTGGCTGCCATATGCACGAGAGCTTGGCTCAAGCACGGACATCTGTGTCTCAGCTGTAGGCTGATGGGTCTTTTTGCAGCGTGGATTTGAGCAACGGCTGCTTGGCCCCATCCGCTTGAGTTACAGAGCTGCTGTCTTGGCACTGGGGGAGATCAAAGCAGGTACTGGGCAGTGTGGTAACAGCATCCCAGGAGGTTGTGCAGGGCAGAGAGCTGCAGGTTAACTGGTTGCATTTAGGTGTGCCATTACAAAATAGAGCCAAGGGTGAACTTTATCTGATACAGATGTGCATGGCAGCCTGCAGATGTTCCATACCACATTGCTCATGCTCTGCTGGAGCATGGATGGGTTGAAGCAGACAGGGAGGGAATTCCTCAACCCAAGGGCTGTCCTGCTGCAAATCTGCTCTGACCTCTGCATGGCTGCAGCTCTGGTGTAGGGCTGGAAATGCGTCCCCACACATCATGTCGGTGCTGGTTTTGGTGGCACGGACCTGGTGCTGCGTGCACCCTCCTCTTGGGGCTCTGTGAGCATCCCTGCGCTGCCTGCAGCTGATTCAGGACACCAGCACCACACACTGGGTTGGGGCTGTGTCTGCAGTCCTGCCCGGCCACTGGAATGGGGCATTTGGGAATGTGGGGTGAAGCCCCTGGAAGAAGCACCAGCCATGCATCACTGCAAGAGCAACCTGAACTCAGCCTTCAGCCCTCCTCAAGGCTTTCCTCCTCCAGACAGTGTTTGCAGCACTCAACACGCAGCAGCGCTGTCCTGTGAGCACAGCAGGGCTCTGCCCAGCTGCTCGGACCCGCAGGGATGTGGGTGCTGCCATGTGGGCAGAGACAGGGCAGCACGGGGCTTTGCTGGGCACAGGACCACCTGCAAGTGCCCTTTCTGCAGAAAATCAGCGTGCACTCAGATGTGATGCCGTTGCACTGGACATGCAAGCCAGATGCAGCAGGGGAACCCTTCGTTACGTCCTCTCTCGCCGTCAGCACCTCGGGTGCTTTCTGTGCTCCTTCCCTCCAATAGCAATAAACACCTCGAAGACAAACCCGATCGCTCTGTAGCTGTGTGTTTTGTTTGCTTGTTCCTTCTGCTCCTTCCAGAACTCACTCTGTCCCTCCAGTACCTCACTGGTGAGTGGTTTTGCTGTGGGTGCAATGCTGGTGCTGGGGCTGCCTCCCCCCGCTTGGGCTGTCCCGCACGCACCTCCGCTGTCCCCTCCTTGGCCCTCATGAGCACCGGGGTTAATGTGTCCGTTTCCTTCTGTCTGCAGGAGCGGCTGCAAGGTGAAGCAGTATGAGACGCCGGCGCTGGTGCTGGATGGCTGTGCTCAGGTGGGTGGGAGCAGGCAGGGGGATGCTGAGCCTCCCGAGCTCCCCGCTGCCCATCCGCACATCCCCGCAGCTCAGCTCTGCCCTGCTAACCCGCACGCCTTGATCCTGCAGGATGAGGGAACTCTGATCTCAGAAATCCCAGACGTTGCCACTCGGGATGGACGCGCCACCGATGAGGAGAAGCTGGCATCCACCTCCTGCACACAGAAAGCAGCCGGGCTGGAGAAGAAGGGAGAGCCCGAGGATGACCTGGAGTACTTTGAGTGCTCCAACGTCCCCGTGCCAGCGGTGAAGCCCAGCATGGAGGCAGGTAGGGAGCATCCCACTGCCCCTGGCTGTGCCTGTGCCATGTATTGCTTGTCTGCATTGCTTTCATTGTGGGAAAATCAGTGTGCTCTTTATCTGCAGCCTGGAGCCTCCTGGCTTTAGAAAGCCCCACAGCTCCTTCCCTGCCCTGCCGAGCCCAGCATCCCGGCTCCTCCCAAAATGCACTGACCTCAGTAATGAAAACACGAATGCAAAGTCAGGGCTGGAAGGCGTCCATCCTGAAAGCTTCCATCCTGCTCTGGTTTTGCTCCTGGTGCACCCTGTGCCAGGACAGCTGCCGGCACACACTGCCTGCTAATAGAGAGCTCCAGGTCACTGCTGAAGGCCGCACTGCTGCTCCTGCTGTCTGTCTCCTGTGTAATTATCTGCCATGACCAATCTATTAAAAAACAATTAAAAGCCAGGCAACGTGGCACTTAATCGATAGCGGAGTTATAGGTGCAAACAGCAGAAATGGCCACGCGGAGGGCTCGCGGTTGGTCATTAATCAGTTCCCCTGAATGCTGCTCAGAGCTGCAGAGCTCTGAGAGAGCACTTGGTCTCAAAGGGGAGGGATTCCATAACTGCCCATCTCTGGGCGTCTCTGCTCCCTGGGCATCGCTGGTGTGGCAGCTGTGGGAACAGGCAGGGGCTGGGCTGCCACCAGGGGGGAGTGTTGGCTGCAGTTGCAGCTGGGATGCGGGATGCGTCCTCCCCTCAAGGGCAGGAGCGGGGTATAAAGCCTTCCCAAGTTTGCTCAGGCCGTGCACTCAGCTGTACACCTCTGCATCCCAGTGAAGCTGCATGTGCTGCCAGGGTCTCATTTTCTAGCAGCTAAAACGTTTTATTTCTCTGTCTCCAGGCTTTGAGAAGGAGCTCTCCAAGCATCCGGACAAGGATGGATCTGTTGTCTTCCCTGTGAGTGATGCTTCCTTCATCCTGTCTGCCCACAGTCACCTTGTGGTGGCTCTGCTGGGGCTGCTGCATGGCTGTGGGGTTGATGGTGATGTGTGTGGAGGGGGCCCTGTGCCAGCAGAGCTGCCTCTACCCAGAGCTGACAAGCAGGTGACAACGAGATTAGCAACATCAGCAAAATCAGCACCTCTGAGACAGATTTAACTGTACTAAGCCCCACAAGGACACTGGGCAAAGTGAACCTTGTGTTTGGTGCTGCTAAGGCTGTCCAAGGGGTCGGGCTGTGGGGAAGGCAGAGCTGCACAGCTGCTTTGCATGGTGCTGCAGGAGGTTGCTGAGGCTGCCTGGACCTGGGGCTGTGCCAGAGGTGGCTGCCCACAGCTCCATTATGGGTGGATCCAGGCAGTGGCAAAGCACAGGAGAGGAGGGAGAGGAGAGAGAAGCGCTTTTGTTTCCAAAACACTGCAGAACCAGGCTGCCTTCTCCCAGCACTTTGCTATTTATGGCCTCACAGCCCGTTTCCAAGGAGATAGCTGTGAGGGGCTGCACTGCTGCAGAGACAGTGGAGGGAGGAAGAACCACCTCTGATGCACTGCATCATGCCTGAGCTGTGTGGTGCAGGAGTGCTTTGTTGGGGACATTCACCCGCAGGACACCCCCAGCCCATCCCCAGCCCCCACCCCCATGGTGCAGCCTTAGCTGTTTTAGAGCCAAACACAGAGCAAAGCAAAGTAAGGTTGAATGGGAGCACAGCTCAGCTCACAGCTGGGTCTGCCCCTCCCAAGGTGAGCCCCTGCTCTGCCTCTTCTTTGGGGTGCAAGCCCAGGGGCAGTGAGGGGGTGACCCCAAACATGGGAACCAAGGAGAAAAGAAGATGAGCAAAGGACAACACCCAGCTGGATGATTTCCCTTCAGGGCCATCCCGGGCTGTGCCTGGCAGACAAACCCCCCACAGCCATCACCAGTGGCAGCAGAAGTGACAGCCCCCTGGACAGCATCTGCCTGAATGCCTCTGAGAAGGCAGCCGTGCTCACACTCATCCGGGAGGAGGTAACAGTGGGGGCTGCCTTGTCCTGCTCTGCAGTGGAGGGGTGGGGGTAGCACGATGGGTCTGCAGGTACAGCACAGTCAAGTTCTGCTGCTCCCCAGATAATCACAAAGGAGATCGAAGCCAATGAGTGGAAGAAGAAGTACGAGGAGAGTCGTCAGGAGGTCCTGGAGATGAGGTGGGACCCCCGCCCGGTGGGATGCTGTGCTCATGTTCCCCCCTGGTGGGCTGTGGGGCTGTGATGGGATGACACAGTTCTGCTACACTGGGGTGGGACACATTGCGAGGCATGTCTGCTTTGTGCCTGTGCTGTGTTGAGCCTGCAGTTTGTTTGTTGTGGGGATGAAATCCCATTAGCTGCAGCTGGAGGGGGTCCGGGAGCAGCAGCAGGGGGTGCCCGGGCTGTTGCAGCACTGGGGCCCAGGGCAGTGTGCTGGAGCAGAGCTGTGGGTGTGTGCCTGCAGAATCTGCTGCTTCCTACATGCTTTTGTGCTCGGGGTGTTGTTTTTTTGCAGGAAAATTGTGGCCGAGTATGAGAAGACCATTGCCCAGATGATAGGTGAGGTCCCAGTGCTGCGGGGTGGGGCACTGCTGTCTGTGCTCAGTCACCACATCCCTGTTTGTTCCCCTCACAGAGGATGAGCAGAGGACAAATATGACCTCCCAAAAGAACCTGCAGCAGCTCACTATGGAGAAGGACCAGGCGCTGGCAGACCTCAACTCTGTGGAGAGGTCCCTGTCAGATCTCTTCAGGAGATACGAAAACCTGAAGGGTGTCCTGGAAGGTTTTAAGAAGGTCCTGATCCCGGTGTCCTCCCCATCCCTGTGGCTGTGGGGCAGAGGGGCTGTGCATTGCCCCCACCCTGTCCCATGCAGATCTGTCATCCTATCAGAGCAGCACACTGTGCTCGGTCCCAGTGCAGATGGGTGTACTTTGTTTTCCAGAACGAAGAAGCCCTGAAGAAGTGTGCACAGGACTATTTAAACCGTGTCAAGCAAGAAGAGCAGCGGTACCAGGCCCTGAAGGTCCACGCAGAGGAGAAGTTGGACAAGTAAGAGCTGTGAGGTGCAGGAGGACGGGCAGCGGTTGCCTGGCCCTGAGTAATGAGCAGTCACCTCCATACAGCAGTAGGAAAACCACCTCTGATGCATTGCAGCGTGGAGGAGCTGGGCTCTGCTGGCACAGCATGACCCGACATCATACCACAGAGCTCCCACCCCATAACCGTGGCCCCATCTCTCCCCATGCAGAGCCAATGAGGAGATTGCCCAGGTGCGCACCAAGGCCAAAGCAGAGAGCGCAGCTCTGCATGCGGGGCTGCGAAAGGAGCAGATGAAGGTGGAGTCCCTGGAGAGAGCCCTGCAGCAGAAGGTAACGCCCACTGCCAGCACACCGGGGATGCTCTGTGCTTCCACTTTGGTGCCCTGGTGGTGCTGGAGTTCTCTCTGTTTTGGGGCCGGAAAGTACTCCGAGGGTCAGGGGAATGGGATCATCAGGGGATGAGGAGGGATGTACTACAGAGTCCTCAGGGGCTGCTTCCCTTCCAGAACCAGGAGATCGAGGAGCTGACCAAGATCTGCGACGAGCTGATCGCGAAGCTGGGCAGGGCAGACTGAGCTCACCGCCCCAGCGCTCCGCACCCGGCTGCTTTTCTCCTACCTTCGAGCACTTTGCCTTATTATTACCCCAGAGCGACCCTGCAGAAAGCACACGCGTGGCTGCTGCACCCCAGGTGTGAGGGTGGCCATCCCAACGTGCTGTCACTGTCCTCACGTGCTGCATGGCACAGCCCCAGGGCACTCATGGGGAGTTGTTTGGAGTGCCAGGGAAGGAGCCTTGCTTGGAGCTCCTTTCCCCACTCAGCACGGCGAGGCACAGAGCAGCAGTCACTCTCTGGGTCTTGCACTGCTGTCTCCAATCCCCCTGCAGCACTGCATAATGAGGGAAGCAAACAAAGCCGGCCTTTACATGGAAAGGCAGATCCAGGCAGCATTTCCATGCAGGCTGCCTGCTCCTTTTGGAGGTGGTTACTTCTTGGTGAGCCCAGGAGAAGGGCTGAGGCTGAGGCTCCTTCCCTCACTGCACACAGACAGCCCTGAGGCGTCAGATAAGGGAAATAAATGCTGTTGGACTGTTTCCTACCTAGCCCAGCTAAAACCTTAGCAAACCTTTTTGCTGCTACCTTTTTGTAAAAGAATTGAGCTGTTTTCCTTCTATTTTCTAACCCCTGCGTTCCGCATGCAGTGCAGACATCTGTTAAAGCAGAGCCATACACCGGAGATATATTTTATTAGTTATCTATAGAAAGGATTTATTATATAGACACAAAGCTCGGGCACATGCAGGGTCCCCACCCGCTCCCACTGACCCAGCAAAGAGGCTGATGGCTGATGCTGTGCACCTGCAGTGTTGTGTTGAATGTTCACCTCTTTGCACAGCTGATAGAAAGAAAAAATCCTTCCCCCCCCTCCCCCCCTTTTCTCTTCTTTCCTTTGCTGGGGGGTCACACTGCCAACCACAGCCTGCTGCAGCACAGCTCCCCTCACCAGCACCGGGGTGGCTGCAGCCTGGCACCACTCTCTTCCCTCCTTCTCCCATGTGTTGAGCTCCACAGCAGCCCTCCCAGCCTCAGCATGGCTGCAGGGCTGCAGGGTGGTGGCGGCAGCCAGGAGTGATGCCGGCACAGCGAGATCAAATCCTTGTGTCGCACGCACTGCTCAGCACCTTCCCAGAACCACACAGAGCACACTGAGTGCTGCGGTCTTCCTGCAGCACGGAGCTGTGTGGAAGGCAGAGCTGTCCCTGCAGCAGTGACGTGATGTGGCAGCATCCTCACACCGCTCTGCTCCCGCTGTCCCGTGGCCACACTGCTGCTGCCTCCTCCATCCCGCGTGCTGTTGCGTTTCTGTGCCTCTCAGCATGCACATACAATCTGGGCAAAGATTCCTAAGGAATGATTTATTAACTATAATATGGTTATAGTTGCCTATATATAAATATATACACACCAGCCATAGTTATCTACAACAGAAGGTGTATTTTAAGTTCGCGTGGGCAAGACTGCTGCATCCCCTTTGCTGCTCCCCAAGAGCCAATGCTGCAGCACAGCTGTGGTCACCTTTGTGATGCGTCCCTTTCAGCAGCAGAGTGCCCGTGAACGCGGTGTTGCTGTGTGTGAGTTCGCCCGTAGATCTTTTGTCTGCAGTGAAGTGCCAATGAGTGCCCACCCTGACTGCTCTCTGCTTCCACCGCATCCCTCCACCCTCCCCCCTTTGTGCTGACTACTACCAGGATCACTTTGTACGCCATACGTCGCTGCCATCAGCATCGATTTTGTACGTACAGTAATTTCCCTTTTATATGTCAGGTAAATATTTGTAAGAGTTATACTCACACAAAGGAGATTATTATGATGATTACTAATATATATATATTTTTTTCCATGTTTCATTGCCTGAGTAAAAATGGTGTTTATCACTCTTGAAAGGTTTCATGCTGTTTTTAAGGGTGGCGAGGGGCTTGGGAGGATTTATCTCCTGGGAAGGGCCTGATTCTGCCTCGTGTGTGTGGATGGGGTTGGGGTTGGGGCTGTGTTAGGGTTAGAGGAGCAGAGCGCAGGGCTGGGGATGGTCGGGGCTGTGCTGTGCCCATTGCCGTGCCCCTGGGCAGCCCCTGCCCTTGGAGCTGCGTCCCCTCCCAGCTCAGGTGGCATTAGGACGGGCTGCTAAGTGCGTTATCCTCAGCCCAGAGATCCAATCGCCCAAGCAGATTACCGTAAGACCTCGGGACAAAAGAGAGGCTATGTGCCCCGCGCGCGCACTGCTGACAATGTTGCCCCTGAAGACCCTCCTGGCTCTGACCATCATCACCTCGCTGGCGCTGGATGGTAAGTGACTGCGGCTGCCGTCCCTGCAGGAGAGCGTGAGGGGGACCAGTCCCTGCCCCGGTGTAGGACCGAGGAGCGCCCAGAGCCGCTCCCTGCGCTGCTCCTCGCCTGCAGGCAATGGGTGCGCGGTGCCAGAAGGCTGAGGTGCGGAGGGAGGCCGGGGCTGCACTCAACTCGCGCTGATGTTGGGATCTTCTCACCGAGGGGGGATGATGAAATGCAGCCGCGGTTGTAGAGAACAGAGCAGAGAAGTGAGAGGTGCCGCTGCGCACTCCGTGCTCGGTGTGGGTCCGTTCCCCCGGCTCGTTGGGTCTTTTTTCCTTTCCAAGAGAGGAGGCAGCAGTTCGTGCTCTGCGCCGCACAACGCGCTGAGCGGGCGCTGCGTGCCGCGAGAGGGCTCTGCTCGTCCAGCAAAGCGGGTGGACGTTTTCCTCCCGAAGTAAGCATTAATTCAACCACCTCTGAAAAAATCAAGCGGTCCTCCTGATGGCCCGGCTCGGGTGAGAGCGGCTCTTCGGGGCTTTTCGGAGGTGTTCTGCCTGCGTGTATTCAAAGCAGCGCTGTTATTTCAGGGCTCTCACTGTCAGACAGAGACAGCGGTGCTTTCACATTTGCTCAGGCCGTTCCTGAGCTGAGTGGGATCTCCTCAGCCGCGCAGGGTCGGAGCTCCTCCACCCGCGCAGAGCTCGGGAGCGTTGTGAGCTCCTCTGGGGGTGGCACTGCTGTGACACATCCACCCATCACCCCTCTACCGGCGCCGTGCAGTGCCCCTGAGCAGTGCCAATGGGTGCAGGCAGCACGCAGCAGGCAGAGGGCTCAGCACTGCCTCACCACTCCTCCCTTCGTGCAGGTGCAGCGCTGAGATGCCACAAATGCGTCGCGTCCAACGAGAACGACTGCAACAAGCAGGGCTCGCACAGCTGCCCTCAGTATGCGGATGCCTGCTCCACCATCACTGCTCCCAGTAAGTCTGTGCCAGGGCTGCGAAGCCGCCACCACCTCCCGCTGCAGTTCAGCTGTGTGCTGGAGGGGTGTGCTCCTGCTGCACGGCTGCTGCACGGCAGCACCTAACCCTGTGTGCTGTGCCTTCCCTTGCAGACAGCGTCATCAAGTCTTGCTCCTACAAGTCCTTCTGTGACCAGGCGCGGCGCAGCTCCGGGGGGGCCACCCTGCACTGCTGCTTCAGTGATGACTGCAATGGGCCACGGGGCTCACGCAGCTCCGGGGCAGCCACGATGCCACAGCTGCCCTACCTGCTGGCTGTGGGGCTGGCGGGGACGCTGCTGCTGGGTGTGCCATGATGGGCACAGCATGGCCAAGGGGTGGCACGGCTGTGGGGGTGGCACGGAGTAGCATCTCAGTGCAGTAGTGTAGGCATCGCTCACCAGGAGTGCGGCACGTAGAGTCGCCCAAATAAAGGCTGCAGCTGAAAGCCACATTCCTGACCACCGCTTTTCATTTACAGGAAAGCCATCAACCAGAGAGATAATGGCCCCAGCCAAAGCGATGGTGCTTCCTGGGGCTCTGATTTGAATGTGCACTCATTGAAGCGTGGCTGCTGTGGGAAGGCTGCATCAGTGCAACGAATGGCAGCCCTGGGCCCCACTCCCAGCACTCTGCCGTGACCCCACACCTCAGGGCTGGGCTGGGGCTGCTTACAATTTTGTCCTATGGACAGACCGTGGATGTGCTGGGTGTGAAATAGGGGCTGAGCTTGTTCTGTGCAGCTCTTTGCATTGCATGAGCAGAGGAAACCATCTCAGGGTACCCTTGGCAGCACCTGTCCCCATCCCTGTCCCCATCCTGACCCTGGGACGCGGTTAGGTGAGCCACTCTCAGGGAGATTAAACATCTTTCTGGTGACTAATCCACGCTCTGGCTGTCACCACCACCTCCAGGAGATCTCGCTTTTCCTCTTTCCACCACGCTTTCCCTTTGAACCCCTAATGAGTAGGTGTGTCCCACAGGTGCTGCTGTAAGGACCTGCCAGGTTGTGGCTATCAGGAGTGCTCCTCCTGCAGCCTGACCCCCCCCCCCACCCCAGGCTGCTCTGATGCAGGAACAGCTGCAGGTAAGACAGCTGGGAGCACAGAGAGGGCAACGAGGACCCAACTACAAGAAGTGTGTGCAGGGCAAGACAGCAAAGTGCTGACTGAGAGCACTGCTGTGTGCTGGGAGTTCCCCTCAGTGAGAGCACAAGGAAAAAAAAAGGGAACGGGTACTGAAACAAAAAAGGGCAAGTTCAAACAGAAGAAAAGAAATAATTTGTTGTATGCAGATTCAGCTGTGGAACTCAATGTTGCAGGATGTTACCAGGATGACTGGGTGAGTTTTGCAGGATAAGAGGGTTGGAAGCTATGGAGAGCAGGAATGTTGGGTCCCGTGTGGGTCGGTGCTTGCAGAAGGATGCGCTCTGGCTGCAGGGTGTCTGCAGATTGCTGGGCTGTGTCTTACCAGGTGCCCAGTGCTGGTGGGCTCCCCTCCTTCCTGCAGCATGCAGGGATGGGGGATGATGGGACCTCCAGGCCCTGATGGCCCTGCTGCTATTGGGGGTCTCATGCAAGGTCAGGGCATTGCTCATACCCCCAGGCAGGCTGCAGCAGTGAAAATCATCAAGAGCGCTGAAGACTCTCTAAATAAAGGAAGAGCCTCAGTGTGACCAACTGCCATGTGACTGTGCCCATAGAAAACTGAGCTGCCTCAGATCCAGGCCCTGCCATGAGTCACAAGGTCAGCAAGAGGTGCCCCTGTACAAAAATACCCTACGGAACAGTTTAGTCCTTGTGGAGCAGGCAGGGATGGGGGAGATGCAGTGCTTGGCAGGCAAGGATGGGGAGAGCTGTGAGGAGAAATGCCATCCCCATCCCGTGAGTAGGAATGACAAAAGGCCATCTGGGTGTTCCAGGCTGTAACCACGGCCCTGCTGGCAGCAGATGTGCAGGGAGGTCACAGTTCTTTGCTCCTGATGTAATGAGTGATGCATTCAGGGCTGCAGCTCCCAGCAGGGCGGGTGGATGGGCCCTCCCCATTGGGGGGAGCATGGGAGAAGCCCCAGCTAGCAGCAGGGAGGGGAGCTGCGTGGTGCACGTGACTGCTGGATGCTGGGGTTTGGAGACAGGAGTGGGAAACCAGCCCTGACAGAGCCCAGTGTGAGGATTTTTTGAAGAAACACCGGGGTAGCACCACTGCCTGTGTGAGCAGTGCACCCCATGCACTGCACTATGGTCAGTTTCAACACGTGGGGAGAAAGTGCTTTGGGGCCAAATGCAGCTCTGATCAGAGAAAGCTGGGCTTCCTGCATGCAACCAGAACCCTGCCGCCCTGACCACGCAGCAGGCTGCAGCTCTCCTGAACTGTGCATTGCAGGAGCTGGAATCTGAGCTGAGCAGCTCATCTCTGCCCAAGGCTGTGCTTAAAGCCCAGCACCTCTAGGCTCTGTGCTGCAGCCATGGGTTCCAGGCAGCAGTGCACTGTGATGTTGTTGTTTCACCCTCTCCTGAGGCAGACACACAGAACTGAACACACACATGGTTTCAGTAACAGCATTTGGGCAATCTTCTGTAACGTGGGGGGGGGGGGGAGGAAACCCTTCGTTCTAAAAGTGACCCTGGCCATAGGAAATGCTTGAGGTGAGGCAATGTGTTTACTTAACAACACTTCACAAAACAAGCCTAAAGTGGATAAGTACATGGGGAGGTGGGAATCTGATGCCTAGTACTGCATCCTCAGACTACTCTTGCCCTAAAATGTATGAAGACAAGTTCCCTCCCCCCCCCCCCCCCCCCCCCAGAAGCACCAGCAGTGAGGTGCATGGAGCTGCAGGCTGGGGCTGTGTGCTGCCCAGAACAGGGCTGGCTGTGCCCTATGGACCTCTGCAGACCCTCCCTGGGGTGGTGAGTTTGTGCTAATTCCTGATCCTGGTGCACCCCACACCTGCAAGGGAGCCGTGCTGAGCCTCTCCCCACTATGTGCACAAAGCAGAATCTGGGTGCACCTCCAGACTGCTGAGTGTCGAGTGCTCCCAAACTTGCTTCGCTGGGCTGACAGGACCTGGATCTAATGAGAAATAGTGAGCAGCCTGGACCTGATGCAGAAGCTTGGGAAATTCACCACCTGAGATGCACGCTTTCCTCCATTCTTGTATTTGCTCATGGCAGCAGCATCTTCCCTTCTGCACCATGAGAAAGGTTCGGTAAAGCGGCGACGGTGTGCCGGGTGATTTGGGGCTGACTGTCGGACAGGACCACGCCGTGCACCTGCCGTCTTCTCTCGCACCGAACCCCCTCTCTCCTCTGTACAGCGGCCGGAGAAGCTCCGGGAGGGCCCGGAGAGGTGGAGGCGGCTGAGTTACAGCCGTTTCGGGCGCTCGGAGCCGCATTCCCACGCGGAGCCCCAGGTCCGACCCCGGGGACCGCCGCAGGTGCGGAGGAGCGGCCGTCTCCCAGCGCACCCACACCCCGGGGCGCCCGGGGCGCCCGCGGCCCCGCACTCACATCCGGGGCCGGCTTTGCTAATGGGAGACGTAATTAACCCGGAAAAAAAGCGACGGAGGAGCCGCGGGCACACCCCCTCCGCGCCCGGCCCTCCTCCACGGCTCCGCGCGGCTCCGCTCGGCGTGCGCGCAGCCCCGACCCGGCCATGCGCGGGGCCGACAGCACAGCGGCGGTGCGGGGTGAGTGCGGGGTGGAGGGGTCACGCTTCGTCCGCGGAGCTCTCACCCCACGAGCGGAGGGGGGGGTCCCCGTCCTTCCTCCGCGCCCTCAGTGCTGCGCTGTGGGCTTTGCGCGGCGTGAAATCCCTTCGCGGCAGTTGGGAGCAGCGGTACCCATCGAACGGGAGAGCCCCGCGCCGTGCTGGGCTTTGCGGCGGTCGTACAAGTCAGTGCTTGCAGCGAGGGGTGGTGCGGGGTGGGCTGAAGGCAGCGCGGGGTTTGGGGAGCTCGGGACGGGCTGCGCTGGGCGGAACTGGGAGCAAAAACGCAGCGAGGATTTGCGCTCCGCCGCTGTTGGAAGCGCGTTCCTCCGACAAAGTTTTTCGGTATGGTGATGAAGTGCATCCTCGTCGCTTCGTATCTGCGTATCCTCGTACCCCAGCCCTCTTGCAGCTGGTTAATTGCTTCATTAAGGCACATGCCTGAACCTAGCAGGAGTTGCCGGGCTCTTCCTGTACTGTGTCTGCGCTGTGTCAGCTGCCAGAGAGGTGTTGGTAGGGCGAGAGCTCTGCTCCAGGTAGGAGGAAGTAACGCTGTCACCGCTGCGGGCGCCGCGTGGGGCTCTCGTGACATACAGCGTCCCGTGTCCCGGATGGCACCAGGACAGCAAAGACGAGACTGGAGCGAGTGGGGGATGCTGTGACTCAGACGCGATGGGCTGCACTGCAGGGAGGGGTGCCGGGGGTCTGCCTGCCGCCAACGCTGCCACGGTGCAGAGTGGCTGCTCACTAACACCGGCAGCAGAACAGGAGGGGGCCCAGCACAGTGCCGGTGTCCCAGAGATGCTTCCTGCAAAGACTGGAGCTGGAGCTGTACGTGAGGTCCTGGAGCCATCGGATACCATGCTGAGCGGTTACACATCCTCAGCGATGGTGATTTTCTGTGTGGTCCTTCACGTGTTCACTCCCTCTTATTCTCCACCCTCCAGATTTAGTTAGTCTTGTGGCCTTCCTATAGCAAACGTGTACAAATATTTAAGACTCTGGATTTACAAAGTGCTGTGTAAACAGTAAACGTTTAGTGTAAAGTGAGCCTCTTCCTGAGCAGCAGGACCAGATGCCCGCAGGCTGACAGAGCCGGAGCTGCTGCTTTCATCATTTTCCTATGTAAAAGTGAAATTCGGGTGGCTGTGAGCAGGCGCTTGGTGGAGTGCAGAG
This sequence comes from Alectoris magna, assembly GCA_030625065.1. Lineage (NCBI taxonomy): Eukaryota > Metazoa > Chordata > Aves > Galliformes > Phasianidae > Alectoris > Alectoris magna. The sequence goes on from CM060587.1 coordinate 4,045,268, forward strand.
GGCTGGGAGCAGTGGGCTCCCAGTGAGGGCGGGGACGGCTCCTGCTTTCAAAGCGGGAATCCAGCGCTGTCCCGAAGGCAGTTTGGAGCGATCGTTATCTCCTCTTCTCGATGGGTTTTGCATATCCAGGTGCAACCCGAGGTCAGCTCATGGAAGAGCTGAGCTGTTTGCATGCTCTGTTAATGCGGGATGGCAAAAGGGAGAGGTGAGGAGCTGCAGTGTGTCCTGGAGGGGGGGGGAGCTGGGTAATCATCCCCAAACCAACCCCGAAAGCCACAGGAGTGCTGTGCCATGGCCCAGTCCCTTCCATTCAGTAGGAAGAAATCTCTGGGTTTTTGCTTGTTGCAGGAGGTGATTCGAGAAGCTCTGTCTGATCGTTTGGGTGCTGCTGAAGTCACTTGGGAATCTGTTTCATATGTACTCCCCGACCCCACAAAAATAAACCCACAAAAAAAGCAGCGAAATGTGAAGCGCCCACACGCCCTTTGTGTCGGGGCAGATGGGCTGTTTTGAAGCAGCCCTTCCTACTGAAGCAGCACTGTTTCCCCCAGCAGAGCTGTGATACCCATCTCCAGAGCACTGACGTGGGGCTCTGAGGCCTGAGGACAGGTTGTCACCTTTACTCCCACCTCTGCTTCACAGCTGCACCGCAGCTCTTGCACAATGCTTGCCACTCCACTGCAGCTATTTGGCTCAAAAATAGCATTTCCTCCTTTTCTGCATGAGATATTTTGTTTGTGTGGCCTCCTTCTGGCACCTGCACAAGTCACCTTCCCTTCTGCTGTCCGAACCACACCAACCCCAGCCTGCATTGTCCATCACCATGGCCTCCACTTCTGTCCCTCAACCACGGAGCTCTGCTGGGCTGAGCGGTGCCCACAGCTCCTGCCTGGCAGTGGGGCTCTGCTCTGCTCCATGGGGATGCTGGCGCTCACAGCACCACTGGGCACTGCCCATAGCTGTCCCTGCTGACTCTGCATTGCACGGCTCGTGCTTCCTGCTGGAGCTGCACATTGTTGGACATTTCCTGGGAGTGTGCTCGGGTTCTCTGTAGCCCACAGTGCTGCTTTTGGTCAGCGGTCCCCAGGGTCCTCACACTGCCCATTCCAGCCCCTTGCAGCTGCTCTGTTGTCCTATGGGGCAGCACTGGGCTGTGGGGCCGTCACTCAGCAGTCCATCCCTGCCGGCTGCAGTGCTGGAGTTCTTGGAGCGGTGCAGATGGGCTGGGAGTTTTACTTTGGTGATGCAGTCACCCTGCGCTCCCTTCTCATCACAGAAGCATGCTGGATGACTTCTGTGTTTGCCTGGCAGCTTCCCCACAGCACGAATGTGCAGAGGGAGCAGTTTCATTCTGCTCTCGCTGCATTCAGCCGTGTGCTGTGGAGACCCAGGAGAGGCAGCAGAAGTTGGGGCTCCATTTAGCAGCACAGCACTCACCGCTCCCGCCTGTCCCTCCCACAGGGTGATGCCAGAAGGAGCCCGGCATGCCGTACTTGGACCGACAGAACCGTATCTGTGGGTTCCTGGACATTGAGGAAAATGAGACCTGTGGCAAATTCCTGCGGCGTTACTTCATCCTGGACACGCAGGCCAACTGCCTGCTGTGGTACATGGACAATCCGCAGGTAGGGCTCAGGGCTTGCCCCCCCCCCCCCGTAGATCCCCCTGAGGCTGAGCTGTCCCTGTGCTGTGGGATGCGTGGCACGGCCAGGTCCTGGGGACAGCGTGGTGTCACGCTTGTGCCCATTCCACTGTGGTTTAATGGGTGGGAATACTTTTGCATGAAGCACGTGGGTAGGGATTTTCCCCCATCTATTGCTCGGGCTCGTTTTGTTTTCCAAGCTTGGGGTTGAATTTTCCACGGCTGCAGCCCCTTCCAAAGCCTGGTGAGGTCTGTGGGGACGCGTTGGGTTTTGCCTGCTTGGGGTAAAGCCACATAGCGGTGCTGAGCACGGCCACATCTGGAAGCAATTCATCCCCTCTAAGTAGCCCTGGTTCCTCCTCTGGGCTTTCCAAGGAAGCAGCAGAGCAGTGGGATTGTATCTGTTAGCAGCCTGGTCACCAGCAGTCCTGAACTCTGCATCTCTTTGCAGTTGCGTCCAAAGCAAATAAAGCGGAGTTCTCATTTGCATGCGTTTGGCTGCACCCTGAGCCCACAGCAGCACTTGACCCAGCAATGCTGACCCTGGGTCTCATCTGCCTTCTGCCCTCACCTCCCTTCCGTTGTGTGCTTTGCAGAACCTGGCGATGGGAGCGGGTGCTGTTGGCTCTCTGCAGCTCACCTACATCTCCAAGGTAAGGCCTGGAGAGAGCGCGGCTGCTCTGTGCTGCCCTGCCCTGTCCCACTGCCCTCCCCGGGCATTCCTGCTCCCAGGGAAGGGCAGAAATGGTGCACAAAGCGACAGCCACTGTGCAGCTGGGACTGCATGGTGTGAGCGTGCTGTGGGCTGGGGCAGCAGAGCCGGGAGGGAACGGAGCGGATCCCTCTGTTCTGCTGAGTCATGATTTATAAATTAAGCACAGATGAAGCAATGCTGTGGGGCTGAGCCTTCCAATGTCGGAAGGAGCCGCATTTCTAAATTACAGACGTGGTAGTCGGAGTGGAAATTGCTGTAGGACAACGTTTGGTCACAAACTGCGGGGCTGCGTTGTGCCGGGGGCTCTGAGTCCCAACTCTGTGTGTGCCAAAAAATGGGGCTTTGCTGGAGAAAACATACGTGAAGCATTACGGACTGCCTGGGAAGGAGGAAGTCTGTCAGAATAATACCCCGTGAGTGCTGTGCTTGGAGCCCTGGGGGATGTGATTCTTATATAAATGATTCCTCCGCTTCAGGGAGAAACCACTGCTATTTTCCTTCAATTTCCTTAATTGCTGACAAGAGTGACTGCGTTAGTCTGGCAGAAACCTGAACGTTCAGGGCCTTGAAAGCTTCCCAGCATGTCCACAGCGTTGGTGCTGATCCTTTCCCTTTAATTTGCTCTGCAGGTCAGCATTGCCACCCCGAAACAGAAACCCAAAACTCCGTTCTGCTTTGGTGAGTGGGGAGATGCAGGGGTTGTGGTCGGAGTGCCCCACTACACATGGAGGGGGTTCCTGACTCTCAGCCTTTTCCCTGGCAGTGATCAACGCTCTGTCCCAGCGTTATTTCCTGCAAGCCAGCGACCAGAAGGACCTGCAGGACTGGGTGGAGGCTCTCAACCGTGCCAGCAAGATCACGGTGGGTCATAGGGCTCCTTTCTTGTGCTTCTGTGCTGTGCTGAGTTCCCGTCCTTCCTGGAACGCTGTGCATTGTGCTGTTGGAGGGCCACGCAGGGCAGGCTGTGCCCGGATTCCAGGGCTTTGCCCACAGTCTCCTCTCATTTTCTGCACTGTTCATGCAGCCGTGAAGTGATGGGCGCTGACCCGGCAGCCGGTGGTGTCTGCAGCCTGGCGCTGAGGGCGATGAGGGATGGATGTGCAGCACAAAGCACCATCTGTGCTCTGTGTGCAGCACTCCATCAGCAGCGGCCGTGTGCCGGGAGCATTTGGGTGCTGTGTACCCAGGGCACCCCTGTGTCCTTCCAGTCCAGTGCAGGCTGTGCTGGGACAGGAGCAGGGGCAGCGGTTTGGGTGCTGCTCCCGGTGCCAGGCTCAGCTTCCTCTTCTGTCAGAGACTTCTGCTCTGTGTGCACCACTCGGTTCCTGTGTTTCTGCACTGTGCATGCGTGTGGTGCAGAGCACACGGCTCACGATGGTTGCTGTGATGGTGACAGAGGCAGCTGGGTGCTGCTCCGCTCTGTTAAGCATGGGGAGCTCATTCCTGCCACACCATTGCACTGTGCCATGCAACGGATGCTGACAAGAGCTGCAGCTGCTGCCCGCTGCCTGCATGCAATGTTCCCATGTGTGCATTGTGAAACTGCTTCCTGCAGCTCCCCGGCACTGCTGTGCAGAGCTGAGCTGGGGCAGGGGGCAGGCGGGTGCTGGGCACGGGGCTGCTTGCAGTGCAGGTGCAGTGTGCCCGGTGTGGTGGTGCTCAGTGCGTGGCATCGGGTGTGCAGAAGTGCCCATCCATCTGTTGCATCCCCACAGACATGCTGAAGCCCGGCCTCATTAGGCAGATGAGCGCTCATCATTAAGCCTTGGGAAGTAGAGTGGGGACAATTAAAGGAGCGATTGTCCCACAAATGCACCGGGCTGATCGCAGACTCCTGTGGGGTGATGCTGAATTATTCATCATCTCTCATCTCGGTGCCTCCTGTGAACGACCGGGGTTGGGGCCACGCCTTCCCTAATTGGGCTGTCGGCCCCACTGATGTTTTTTAAAGGGCCATGGCTGCGTTTTGGCTGGGAGCACCAATGTGGTGCTCCATGGTTCCGTGGCCATCACTCCCTTCCCTCCTCTCACAGGTCCCAAAGGGTGGTGCTGCACCCCCCACCACTGAGGTCGCAAAGCCCCCAGCGGTGCTGCAGGCACAGGACAGGAAGCCCCCAGTGGCCTACAAGACTGAAATCATCGGCGGGGTGGTGGTGCACACCCCCATCTCCATCAGCCAGGTGAGCTGTGGGCACTGCTGCACTGCCAGGGTGTCCCGTGATGGTGTCCCCAAAGATGGGGTGCTGCTGTGCTTCAGCTGGTGTCCAGCTGGGAAGGTGTGGGAGGAAGAGAAGCAGCCCAAGAGTGCTTGGTGTGTGCCTGCCCGGGGCCCTGGCACAGCACAAGGCTCTGGGGGAGGCTGTTCCTGGCTGTGCTGCTGGAGGCTGCTTTGCACTTTTGGTTCTGGAAAGCAGCGCTGTGCCTGCAATGCCTTCCCACTCAGAGTGTATAAATAGCTGCTCTCAGCACCTCGAGCATCTCTGCTGTGTCTCACGCTGAGGAGTGATGAGACGTGGGGGTGTGAGGAGGAGGGCACCCTCTGCTCCCTGCCCACCCTGTGGCAGTGCCACCTTCCGGACCTCCATTGCTTGTGTTGGGGGGTTACAGCCACTCTTCCCACCAAGATATAGGGATGGGTCCTGCCCCTGAGCCCCATCCTCAGCCCTTTCCTGGCATGTTTATTTTATTTTATTTTATTTTATTTTTCGCAGAGTTGCTTTTAGAGGCAGTACATCAGCTGCTGGGCTATTTTCAGTGCACACTGTCTGCCCTGGGGGGAGATGGCTGCTGCTCCCACTGCCACTTCCTGGGCACGCTCATGGTTTCCTGGAGCTTTCCCTGCATGGTTCAGTGGCTGCACTGGGGAGCCCCACTCCCACCACCCCCAGCACTCAGCAGCATCACCTACTCAGCTCCTGGGGTGGTGTTGCAGATGTGCCCAAGGTGCACGAGGAGGTGGTTCGGTGCACAGGGAAGTGGTTTGGGACACGGGGAGCTGCTCAATGGGGGTTTGCACAGATCCACCAAGCACCCCATGCTGCCCACTGCAGCTTGAGGTGGCTGAACTGCTGCTGGTCCCTGTCCTGGGAAAACCAAAGCACTGTCTTGAAGGTACTGGAAGGAGCAGTGTGAACACAAGGGCGGTCGCTGGTTTAACCACACGGTGCCATATAAGGGTGGTGCGGGTGTGAGCCAGCAGTGGCTGCCATGGCAATGTGCAAACCTCAGACTGAGAACAGGAGGAAGGGGATGGAAGGAGCTGAGCACAGATGTTTGAGCTCAGCTACTGTCTGTGCTGGGTGGGGACACCGTGGTGTTCCTACCTGGGCTACAAGCATCCGGTTTCCCACAGGAGAATAGCTTGGCCATATAGCAGCTTGGCCATAAGAGCATGGAGTGGGACTGGAAGGTTAAGGTGTTTGTGCCTGGGAGCAGCAATGAGACCTTTGCATGCAGTGCTGTGCCCAGGGCATGCTCTGGCTTGCTCTCACCAGTAACCGTGTGCTCCCATTTGCAGAATGGTGGGGATGGAGCAGAGAGCAGCGACCTGACTGCACACCCGCTGCTGCGCCGCTCACAGAGTTACGTCCCCACCTCAGCCACCAAGCTGCCCGCCGGGCCGCCTGCCATCAAGAGTGGCTTCTGCGTGAAGCAGGGCAACGTGGTGAGTGCTGGATGGCTGCGGGCTGCTCCCTCAGGCTGGGGATGCTCCGGGTGCCTTCAGGGCATCCCCGGTGTGGAGAGAGTGTGGAGCCCAATACTGAGTGGTCCCCTCTGTTTTCCAGAGGAAGAGCTGGAAGCGCCGCTACTTTGTCCTCGATGAGTTCTCCATCAGTTACTACAAATGCGAGCAGGTGAGCAGCCCCTGTCCTGCCTGCAGCTGGCCATGCTGGAGCTGAGCTCTGGGACCGCTGTGTCCCAGTGGGACGGTGATCCCAGTGCAGCCTATCTCATCCCACAGGACAAGGAGCCGCTGCGTTCCATCCTGCTGAAGGACATCTGCAAGACCCATGAGTGCCTGGTCAAGTCTGGGTAAGGCTTCCACAGGGCCACAGGGGAGGGTGGGGGTCTGGCTGCCAGCCCCATCCCAAATCCCCTTCAAATCTTGAATTTCCCCTTTGGGAACACTCCGGCTGATGCATGGGGGCTGCATGGCTCCCATCTCCTGCAGCTCTCCAGTGTTATCCCCATGTGCCAGGCTCCACTCCTTGCTTTCCCTGACACCCTGCAGACATCTTGCTTGTGTTTTGCTTTGAAGAAACCCGTGTTCCATCAGTCTCCAGGTGCAGGTGGGGGTGCTGGGACGCAGGATATTGCAGCTGCTCTCCGCCCCACTGATAGCCATCTGTGTGCTGGGTGTGCTCACACGGCGCTTATCTCCCAATGGAGGAGTGCACAGCGCTGCTCAGTACATAGCACTGTGTGGCAGCACAGCAGAGGTGTTCCTGAGGCATCTGGGAGCAACGCACAAGTGTATTCCCTGCACCATCACAAGTGGCTGCATAGCATCTTGGGAACCATTTGTTCGGCAGACGCTGATAAAAATCAAACTTGGAAGAGTTGCAATGAGAAAACAAACCTTGTTAGCTGAAGTACAAATAGAATATATTAACAAAGATTCATCTCACCATGAATGTGTCCCCATACTCTCCAGTTATAAGAACACACATGGTTTTTTTTGCTACCCGCCATGGCATCAGGGTACCAGTGCCTCTTTCTCACTGTTTCAGTGACCTCCTGATGCGGGACAACCTCTTTGAGATCATCACAAGCTCCAGGACCTTCTACATCCAGGTATGGGGTAGGGTAGCAGTGGGCACAAGGCTCTGCTGGAGTCGTTCCTGGTGGAGCTCCTGCACTGGGGCAGGGTGAGCTCTGGGCATCGCTCCTCCCATCCCACAGGCAGACAGCCCAGAGGACATGCACAGCTGGATCCGTGCCATCACAGGGGCAGTGCAGGCCCTGAAGACCCGCCCGAGGGTAGGTCATACCCATCTGTGTCCTATTTGGCATCTAGCAATAATTCTGCCGACTTACGAGCTGCAAAGCATGTGCAGGAACTGTGGTCCCAGAGCTATGCAGGTGGCTCCCGAAGCAAAGAGAAACCAACCAACATTTGTTCCCTGCAGGAGATCTCCTTCTTGCGCTCCTGCTCCATGACCAAGCCTGGGGGCAGCTCGGTGCCATCGCAGCCGCAGGAGAGGAGAGCGCCTTGCAAGGCCCCTGCCACCGCCTGGCAGCCCTGGACACCGGTGCCACACTCCAGGAGGCAGCCCGAGGTGCCCGGCCGGGATGCGGTGTTTGTGCCGGCGCTGACGGAGCGTGATGGAGCACCTGTGCCGGGTCAGCGCCTGCGGCACCGCTCGGAGCCACAGCACCCCAAGGAGAAGGCATTCCCCTTCGACCTGGATGATGACAGCATCCGGACCTCTGATGTCTGAAGGTGCCTCTGCCCCACCGTGTGCCCCCTGCGTGGGCATGCGGCATCATTTCTCCCCAAGCACCAAACATGGAAGACAGTGCAGGAGGGCTCGGAAGCACGAGGGGGGTGAGGCGGCTTTTTCCCTCTTTGGAAGAACGTTCATCTCCCTTCTGTGCCACTCAGTCTTCCCCAGCACAGCTGTGCCCGGAGCAGGAGCTGTGCTGCAGCCTGCAGTGTGGATGATGTTTCTTGGATATCGGCTCCATGCATTGCCCAACTGATGGGGTACCAGCACACCCAGTGGTATCTAACTGCCTCCTTTCATATCTGTGGCCATTGTTACACCTCGGCGAGGTGTGTTACTCCTGGGGAACCGTGGTGACCGGGGCTGAGGTATTCTCAGGTGGTTCTGGGGTTTGTTAGGCACCAAAAATACCTGTCTGAGTGAAGTGCTGTGAGCAAAAAAGCAACAAAAGCTGAGCATGTAGATGAACCCTGGGAGACTCGTCCAACCACCCCGTACTGACTCAGAATGAAAATGAGAAGAACCTTTCTTAGCAGTGTGAGCCGGTCATTTCCATAAGCAAATATCCTCCTGTGGGAGGTGTGACACACAGCACATGGAAAATGCAAGTCTTCCCCAGGGAGCGAATGTTTGATGCCTTCACCCCAACAGCACATGTGGGATGCCATGGGTGCTGCAAGCAGCGCTTGGTGCTGTGTGCACTCAGGGGCTCTGCTTTCCCTCCCAGTGCACCACAGCAGCGCTGGAGCTGAGCTGCCCAAACGTGCATTGCAACTGAAGGATCAGGGCAGCAGGTGTGGGGCTGCACCACAAGCCCAGCAGTGCTGGAGTGCTCTGCAGTTAGCAAGGTGTCCCTTTGCTTTGTGTAGTTCTTTTTTTCTTCTGGTTATTATGTGTTCTCTGCTCAGCAAAATCAGCCTAACATGGCAGCGTGTCGTCAGATGGCATTACTTTGCTTTCCCGTGTGTCTGTTTTGACCCATGGAGAAGCAGCTACAGATACACTTCATACAGTGAGGGATGGTGAATGGGACCCTGCAGACCAGGGGGCAACAGCAGCTTTGTGCAGGGGTGTTGGAGAACACTGAAACGATGAGAATGAGTGGGAAAGAATGCAAATAGTGCTGGGAGAACGTTAATATTTGTTATTTAATTGTAGAAGCCTCAGTTACGCTGTTACTTTTTGCCTTTTTCCTTTGTTTTTGCCTTCAGCTGACCTCTGCTTGCTTGTTTGGTGTTCTGCTCACTGGAGGTTTTGGGCTGTCACTCACTCACAGCACCGGGTGATGTCGGCACTCTGACCTCATTTTGGGAACCCATTAAACGATGGCTCCTTTGTGCAAGGCTTCAAACACAGCACCAAGCCGTGTTGCTTGGCAATTGCAAAGTTTCCTCAGGCCTGGGATGGTGGAGCAGAAGCTCGTTGCACAATTAAGGTTAATTATCTAGGAAGGTAACTACCTGTGGCTGCAGTGCTGTTGCAACACTGTTCTCCCATTCCCACCCTCTTCATCTCTGGGACAGCAATGATGCATTGGTGGGAGATGTGTGCAGGCTCTGGGGGTTTTTATGGGAAGTGATGTGAGAGTGGGTTTGCTCCTTTATATGGAAATGCCCAAATGGTTCCCAGCTGTGCTCCAAGTGCTCTTAGGGCCGGGGGTCCCTCAGCCTGCGGGTGAGTTTTGGCTGCAGATGGAACTCTCTTTTTTGCCCCTTTGTAAATAAAGAAGGAAACCCCAAGTGCTTTTCCAGGCTCTCTGTCGGTGCTGTGCTTGATAAGAGGAACATTGGAGGGAAGTGAAGGCGTTTGGGGGCAGTTTGTTGGCGCACAGTGGGCACACACACCTGATGCGTTCTCCCGATGCCTTTGCTTTCCGAGTGCTGCAAAGGGGGCCCTTCAGGCAGCCCCTCCTTCCAGCACCGATCCCCCGCACTTCGGAGGCGTGGAGGGTTTCGTTTTGGAGGTGCAAAGAGCTTGGCGGGACGTGGGCTGCGCGCAGACAGATGCTATCGGCAGCGCCAGACCGAGTGCCAGACAGTGCCCCGGGGCTGTGGGACCGCAGAGCGCTGTGCTCAGGGTCAGTGGGATCCACGGGGTGAGCGCTGCCCCACAACTCCCCGGTCGGGCTTTGGGAGCCGCGCTGTAATCAGCAGCCGCTGCCTCGTGGGCGCCTCCGCTCTTTGCATGCGGCCGCGCAGCGCTCAGCCACAGCCGCGCACCGGGCAAGGCGCAGCCAGGAAGTAAATTCACTCTTTCGTTTACAGTGCCAGACGTCCTACAAGGAGAGAACTCCTCCACCCAAATTTGCTTTGAAATGTTTTCCATTAGCCCCACTCACAATGGGAGTTAAAAGCAGGGAAGCTCGCTTTATGTGAGAATAAAGTCAGACCTTATGCTGGTGTAATCTAACTCCTCATGCAATGTAACTCTCTGTAGCAGCTAACAAATGTAAATCTCTGTATCTGTTATTAAGTGAAGATAATAACTGAGCCCTTTTTCTTTTTTCCAAATGCTCAGAAGCCCTTTTAATTTCAGAGCAATTAAAAAAAATAAAGAGTAACTATCACATAATATTATTCAAATCCTAGAGAGACAATTTTATGTGGGAACTGCAGAGCAAAGAAGTTCAGATCCCGGCCTGGATGGGCTGAATCCCTGCAGCCAGGGAAGCTCCAGTGAATCCTGCCTTGCTGAGTACAAGGGCACGATGAAGGGTATCAGCAATGCCCCGGGTACCCCTCGCTGTACGTAATGACAGCCTCACACATGGAAGGAATGTGAGCCCTTGCTGTGAGCTGGCAGCTGCTGGGCTGGGAACACGGGGAGATGTTAATGATGATGGGCTTTTACACACAGGATTATTATATTTTTCTTTCTGGCTCACAAATTAATTCCTTTTTTCCCACCGCAGGCTCTCCAGCCCTGTTGTTCCACTAGGCTGAAGAACGTGGTAGTTTTATAATGAAGGCTCCCCCCACTTCACCCCACTGCCCTGAGACCCATTCAAAGCTGCCAAACTCAGATTACTTGTGACCTAAATGGGATATAAATCCCATTCCCCAGAGAGGAGTAGTTGTTGCAATAAACCACAAAGCAAAACTGGAACAGGCACAATTAATTCCCTGCCAGACTGAAACCTTTTGCAGTTCCACAGGAGGACAGAAGCAGAAGTAACACAGACAGAAGTCGGCTAACTGCAAGCAAGTGGAGGGTGCTCGATTTGCAGAACTCCGTGAGAATGGAAAGTATGCATCTGCTGTATTTTATGTCAAATCTTGCAGGACTTTTGCATGTATGGATTTTGTGTCTGGTTCTGGCTGCCCGTATCTTGCTGTAGCTTCCTTTTCCCGCTTTTATTCAACCTGCTAAGTTCTCAAACTGCGTCTGGCAGAGCTTCCTCTTTTGTGTGCATGCAGTCGCTTGTGGCCTCTGCTCATTTCAGTACTGCACACGCTCTGTGCCATGGCTGAAGTCCTCAGGTTCTTTTATTTCCAAAGCAAAACAGTTGATCCTTAGTTTTTCTTCATCTCATTTCAAATGTGTTTTTGAAGTAGCTATTGGGAAAGCCTAACAGTACCTGCTGTTACTTTAAGTTTTGCCTATGCAATAGCTGGTAGGATCATACAAACCAAAACCTCAACTAAAAGATCCCCAAACCTATTTCTCTCACGGTATATAGACAATATTACATTTACATCCTGATTGATTATTTTTCTTGCTGCACTGTGTGCCTGAAAGAGAGGAAAGTGACATTCTTCAGAAGGACACGGTCTCTCTGCTAGATCTCACTCAGCTTCATATGCATTTGCTACACGTGGGCATAAGCAAAGAATCAGAATTTGTGCTTGTCATTTCCCCTCTATAACACCGTTAGGTTTCAGCTGTAAATGTTTGCTTAACCACCACACAAAACCACAGGCTGGAGGCCTGCACCTCTGTCTGTAGTGTACTAATATCAAAAATAAGTGGAGTCAGCTCTTTCCAAACTTTATTGATTTGTGTTTGCAAAGCCTGAGTTGTCAAACTTATCACTTGAGAGGAAAAAAGCCCAGATTATTTTAAACAAGCAAAATATATACCCAATTTTGTGTCCAACGTATGTACAGAGAAATTAACAAGAACAAGTGTTCTGCAGATTAAGTTACAGCTTTGTAAATCCACATTTGTGCAAGGCAGAAGCCCTCAAGTGGAGTTTGTTCTCATGCTTTGAAGCAAGAGGAGGAGTCCATCTCCAGTCCTGCAGCCACAGTGAGCTCTGGGGATCCACTCTGGTTCTGCTCAGTACACAGTGCACCAATTGCTGCCATCGCTGGGCATCAGCCCCCCGGTGATGAGGAGGATCAGATCCACAAACCACCAGATCCCGAGACCCCCCAGAGTCAGCAGCTTCCCCACAGCAGTGCCCGTGTGGCCGAGGCAGAAGCGATCCACTCCAAAGCAGCCCAGGAAAAACGAGTAGAGCAAAGTAGTGATGAAGTAATGGCCAGTGTACCTGCAGCAGGTGGCCAGGGGTGGGCTGGGGGGGCAGCCAACCTCTGCCCACTGCCCCGGGGCCCCCTGAGCCCAGTCCCGGCTGCGGCTCGCTCCAGAGGGCCCCGACCTGCCGCAGGGCCCCTACCTGACGCAGGGCCGGCTGCCCCGCAGGAAGCTCCGCGGCTCGGCGCACTCGATGCCGTCCAGGGCCCGGCACTGCACCCGTGTGTGGTCCACATCGCCGTGTGCCTGTCCGCCGAACTGGCCGGGGAGAGGGGAGAGGGCACTGAGCTCAGCCTCAGCTCACAGCCGGCCCCCGCCGCCCCCGGCCCGGCCCTCACCTTCACGCAGCCGTGGCCCAGCTCCTGCTGCGCCGTCGCGTTCCCGCCGTGGTCCACGGGCTCGTCGCACTCCACGAACTCCTCGGGGCTGCGGGGGAGGAGGAAGCGGTGAAGGCCGCGCCGTGGGACCCCCTCTCAGTGCGAGGCCCGGCCCGGCGCTCACAGGTACGTGCAGAGGACGAGCGGCGCCTGCGGGTCGCTGTAGGCCCAGGTGGCAGCGGACGGCTCAGGGCCCGGCGCCTCGGGCTCGCTGCCGTTGTGCGGGAGGCCGCGGGAGGCGCCGTGCAGCAGCAGCAGGTTGCCGAGCAGCAGCACCGCCTGCCCGCACAGCAGCGCGTAGCCCAGCGGCCCGCCGCGCCGCGGCGCCATGGCGGCGCCCGCTGCTAGGAAACGCCGCTCCCGCCTACGCAGCCCTTCCGCACCCGCCACTGCCTTCCCGCTGCCGGCAACCAATAGGAGCACAAGTTCTTAGCTCGGGAGGAGGGAGATGGTCGCCGATAACCAATCAAAGCTAAGCCGGAAGGAGGTGAAGAGCCGCGGAGGTGCACATAAGGCCCGGAAGCGATTGACCGCTTCCGGCGAAGCGACAGCCAATCGGAAAAGAACAGGGGAGGGACGAGGGAGGAGCCCGCTTCTTTTAAAGCGACCGCGGCGGTGTGAGGGCGTGGTGAGGCTTCGTCTGCGGGGCTTTGGGCCTGCGGGGCTTTGGGCCTGCGGGGCTTTGGGCCTGCGGGGCTTTGGGCCTGCGGGGCTTTGGGCCTGCGGGGCTTTGGGCCTGCGGGGCTTTGGGCCTGCGGGGCTTTGGGCCTGCGGGATGGGCGGTGTGTGGTTCCCTGGCCCATCATTCTCGGCTTGTGGGTGTGTGTCCTGAGGTGCATGCTGTGGTAAGAGTGTTCCTCAAGGTATGTGCTGTGGCTGCCTATGAGGAGAAGCAAGGCCTGTGCAGAGTCGCTGCTATCTTGTTAGAGCCCCTGACTGCCCAGGCTTGCTGTCAGTGTGCTGCAGGTAGGTGCGTGGTTGGTGCCTTCCCTGGGTGCTGTGCCAAACGCCTCTAGCCAAGCACTCTGTTTTTCTTGTTTATTGCACTGCTGTGTAGCATAGGAAATCCTTTTGACCAGTGTGGGCCAGCTGTCTCAGTTCTGCCCCCTCCCAGCTCCTTGCATACCCCCACCCTCTCACTGGCAAGGCAGTGCAGGAGGCTGAAATGTCCTTAATTAGTGTAAGCCCTGCTCTGCAATTGCTAAAATACCAATGTGTTACTAATATTATTGTTCCTATCTAAAACATGGTGCTGTAGCAGCTACCGGAAGAAGATTAACAACTCTGCCTTAGCCATAGCCAGGACAGAGGATTCCAAGTGGCTCTATCAGTATGTTAAAGATTGCGTAACACACCTATGAACTCACTGGGGTGTGACTTTGGAAATGTCTTGAAGATAAATGGGGACCCAGCGCTTTCAATGTGCTTCTTGTTAGTAGGAAAGCATCTGAGGCAGTCAGCTGGCAGAATCTGTGTATCCCAGCTCCCGGTGCTCCTTGTACATAGAGGTTGCCATTGGGAGACCCCTTTGGCCCTTTTCTATTATGCTCAGAGCTGTAGAGATCACTCTTTAAGGGCTTTCTGAATGAAACGTGGGGATAAACTGAAGAGTGCTCAGCAGTATAAAGGTAGAGGGTTGGAGAAGAAGATCCTGCTATTCACCCTCTAAATCTGCTGCTCTCTTTTTCCCTCAGTTTCCTTCTGCAGAAGAATACCAAATTTGACCTCGCTCCCCAGTTCTTTGAGGTTTTTAAGTTGGAAATGCCAAGCACACTTCGAGGCGGGCACATGGCTTTCATTAACTCCAGTTGGAGGCTGGGCAAAGCATATAATTTGATAAGAATGTATTTGGGAAACAGAGCCATGACCAGTGTTTGTAGGTGCCAGTCAGCCAGCCATCACTCAAGCAGTGTTAAGCAGTGTGCTTCCTAAGCCAGCTGGATTGTTGCTGGTGATGTCAGGGAAGTCCTGACTGCATCCAGAGTCCTTAATCTGTTTTCTATGCAGTGTTTATAAACAAATGCCATGCACATGGCATGTGGAGAGGATGTGGAAGCAGCAGGGCTGAGGTTATAGAGAGAACATGACACGTCTGACTTTGCTATTTAAAAACACTGTTATGTATTTATATTTAGCCACTTGGAGTCCTTGTACCCTTCAGTCTGGCAAAGATAAATGTTTGTCATTCAATGAGAGAAGAGACTGCAATGCCCAGTCCTACCAGGAGGGCTTCTGGGTAATTTCTTTTCTTGCAAAGAATTATGGAAATAACTGACAGGTGGCACACCTCATTTGGGGAATTTGTTCTGTGTCTTCTCCCATTCCCTTGCTCTCTGCTTGAGCACAGGACTCACTGAACTGCAATCCTGCAGTGTCTGTTGCCCGGCTCCCAAAGGCTCAATGGGCCCTCAGGTATTCACAAAGACAAAGATCGATTCCAGAGCTGGCAGATTGACATTTGGCCCAAAACATGTGGTTAAAATCCTTTCCACCTCCCTTCTGGTTTGTTTATGCAATTTGGGGCTTTGAGGTGTGTTTCTGTATTGCAGGGCTGGAACGGTGGTGGTGAACAAGTCAAAGGAGATATGTGCAGCTCTTGCTAAATGCAAGGCTGGGAATCTCATGCCCCTCAGGCAGGAACCACTTTTTCACGGCGTGATTCACGTTTGTGTGTTATTTGTACAATGCACAGTGATAACTGTGTGATCCGTGATAAGATCATAATCCCCGGGAAGCCTTCTGTACCTCAGGTAAGATATAAACCTGGCTTATGAGCAGCATTGGATATTACCTGACTCAGAAGTCATGCATAACTTCTGTGAGGGTTGAAGATGTACATCCTGTATCCCACAAGGTGTTTTTCCTAACATCAGGCTGGAATACAATTTTCTGCCTTACCTTGAAGAATTATGTTACTTATTGTGCTGGCTTTCTCTCTAGCTTTGTGCTGTGGTCCATTAGAGTAAGTAAAACTGGCTTCAGGAAGCGGAGTTGTTTCCTCCATCCCACAGGAACAGGAGGTTATCTGCTTGCTAGAGGCTCCAGGGAAAGAACCCCGAGTCAGAGGTTGTTTTCCTTACAGCTCCGGGAAGAAAATGGCTGTAGATTTCTAGAATGTGAAGGGCCAAGTGGCCCTGCTCCTTAACTCCTTAAATGTTCACTGCGGAAACAGCAGTTTAAGCCTCCTCCTGTTTCTTCCAAGAACTCATCATTAGGCCAAAGGAGAAGGCTTGCACCAATTGGTTAGGTGCATTCAAAAGCCATTTTTAAAACACCATAGACAGCAGCCAGACCCGTGAGAGTGTGGGTGTGTGCAGGCATACGCTGTTTATACTACAGCATACTCTGTCTACTATGCTGCAGCTTCTCCACAACCTGCTCAGTGACGTGACTAATTTATCACATGTTGTTTATGCCGTCTCCACTCAGAGGAAGGCACTGTGCCTCTGTTAATGTGTAGCTGTGCTATCAGAGGCAGGTCACAGATGTGATGCTCTGAGCGGAAGGCAGTAAACTCTGACGGTGTTTTATTCTGGAGTTTATTCCCCTTACTCACCTGTATCATGTGGGATCAGAGTGCGTGCTAATGTGAAGCTTTATCTCCATGTGCTTCACGCTGTAATGTAGGTGACTGGTTTTTCTCTTAAAAAAACCATGTAGGACCAAACTCTAAAGCTGGATTCTGGCAGTCCTTGCCGCAGGAGGAGGTGTACAGATGTTCCTCCTCAACCAGCAGAACTCTTCTAGAGCCACAGTGCTGCCCTTCGTGGCTGAGGTCAGCCCGGCTCAGCTCCATGCTGCAGGGCTCTGGTGTTTGGTCAGGGCTAGTGCTGGGCTCCCATTCCAGCAGTGCTGCTGTGGGTGGCACAGTGCAGCTCTCATTAATGCCCCACTCCTGCCCTGCAGTCTGGCTGTGTGAGCATTTCTATGCACCTTCTGTGTGGGATTTGCACAACTTCTTACAGGGCTTTCCCTCAGCAAGTGCCCATATTGAGCCCAAGGCTGTTGCTGCTGTCAGCTCGTGTGGAGCGGCCCTCAGACACATTGTTGCCCTCAAGCAGCCAGCTGAAGGCTTCGTGCTGCTGAGCTAAGGGTAGAACATTTATATGTCCTGTACGTTTGCTACCCAGCCATGTCATGCATAAGCTGGTTTTGGGCCTAGCTGACTGTGTCCTCACCCTTCCCGTTCCTAGAGGAATCCCGTGCCAAAGGCCCGGAGCTTTCCATCGGGTTGTGCTTTTGTAAAGCGCCGCGCGTCCCCCTGCCCCGAGGTCCTGCAGCCTTTGGGCACCGGCTTCCATGCGGACAGACATCCGGCCGCCTCTAAATCCGCAGCTGGGGGCCGCGCGGGGAGCCAACAGCGGCCCCGAGGAGCGGGCGGTGCCCCCGGCGGCCGCCCCTTGTCCGTGGTGCTGCCGGCGGCGGGCGGAGCGGCCCCGCCCGGGGGCGGCGCGGCGCAGGCCCCGGCCCGGCTGCATAAGCCCGGTGCTCTGCCCGCTCCGAGAACCGCACGGCCGCGGGCAGCGCAGGGCCGACGCGGGGCACGATGGCGTGGGCAGCGCGGAGCTGCCTCTGCCTCCTCCTGCTGCTGCTGCTGCTGGCCGCGCCCGCGCTGCCGGGCCCCGCGGGTGAGTGCGGGACGCGGCCCTGGGGTGGAGCGGAGCGGCCCGGGCCGGGGGCGGCCTCTGCGGCCCGGGGCGACGCGCGGACCCCGCTTCTCTCCCTGCTCGGCCCCGGGGCGGCGGGGGGGGGTGACGGCGATGCGGATCCCGCGGCTGTTGGGCCGTGCGGTGGGGCCCGCGGGACAGCGGGGCCTTTTGTCGTGGGAAGCCTGGAGTGTGGGGCTGAGCTGCTGGGGTCTGCCCGGCTGCCTGCCGTCACTTTGTGCCGCTTCGGAGGGATGCTGGGAGGAATGCACGTCTGTGCTCCGACTGGGCAGGTGACTGCTGGTCCATGAGGAATCCTGGGCCTGGATGGGCAGCGTGGTCACAGCCCTCCCAGAAGCACTGAGTGAGCAGGGGATGCAACGGCACTGGTGCCCGGCTGGAAGGATGCTTGTGCTGTCCTCATGCACAGAGATGGTACAGCTGTGGTGTCTGCACTGCATTCAGAGTGATGGGGAGCTGGGCTGCCCCTGCTCCTCCTCATGCACAGCTGCAGCCGTGGCTGAGGGCATCAAGTCCCTCCAGGCAGCTGCTCCCTGTGCAGGATCTCAAGTGCAACACGGTGCAGTTGTGGCAATGTGTTGACACCGTGCTCTGTTTATAGGCTTTTAGTGAGTTGACATTGCACTCTGTTTGTGGGCTTCAAAGAATTGAAACTGTGCTCTGTTTATGGACTTCTAGTGAATTCAAATGGTGCTCTGCTGTGGGCTTCAAGGATGCTGATCCTGACGCTCCATGTAGATGATAGGCTGAAATGTCTCATCTGTTGTGCTCTTTCTATGGAAAGAGTACCTGCAGCGTGTTAAACTTGTGTTTGTCATGAATGCACAGTTTTATTGTCAGGACTTCATAATCGAAGAAGCTTGTCTGAAGTTAACAGTGATGCTTCATGTTGAGAAATAATGCTCCTGTGCTCTGAGTGGCTCAGCTGTGAATTGCTCACTTGGCACCCAGCATGCTGCTTTGAACTGGCTTGGAAGGTGGCTGTTGGCCGGCCCTGCAGCCCTGGGTGCTGCACCCATGGATGCTTGTGTGTGCCACAGGCTGCTGCTGGCAGAGGCTTGGTGCTTCCATCCCTGCTGGGACGGGAGGAGCTGCGGGTCAGCAATGTTGCTGGTGCTGTGTAGGCAGTGTTGCTCTGACAGCTCTGTCCCAGCTAGTCATCCTCAGTCTGTGACGAAGGATAATAGACCTTTGTCTCACGTCTGAGCTTGGATGGGAGGGGAGAAACAAGTCACCTGCTTCAGCGCATCCAGACACCTCCAGCTTCTTGGGCTGGGATGTGAGTGCTGTGGGTGCTCCCCAATGAGGTGAGATACGAGGCAGAAATGGGGTGTTGCCGGAAACTGCTAATTGAAAATTCCTGAATTAATGTAATTGTGGAGTGATGGGTAGCCGTAAGGGGTTGCGTGTCATGCAGCTTTTCCCCTCCTGTTTGTGTCTGCAGAAGACCTCAGCCTTTGGCTATGTAAATTCATAGAGAACCAAAGCAGCATTGCCATAGGCAGGGGCTTCGCTTCTTGCCTCTTGGTCTCTTCTCCAATATCAGGATGACCTCACTGTGCTTTATGAGGCTTTTAAAGGAATTTTTTAAGTGTCTGAATGCTCGGGTTTAAATTTTAGGAGGAGATGCAGTGTTTGGTTAAGGTAACTCTTCTGTTCAGCTCATGAGAAACACGGCCCTGCCTCCCATGTGTTTCAAGAGATCTGGGACAATCAGTCTGCAATGTAAAGAAGTTCTTGTGGTTATTTCCTCTGTGTGAAGAATAAAAAGAGGAAAGAAATAGCGGTGCAGCTCATGTTGCCTCTTGTAGCATTTTGGTTTTGGAAAAAGAAAGTTTGAAGCATAGCTTTGTAGTTTTTGCCTGCCTTGAATGTTCTCATTTCTTAAGATAAAGTTAAAAAAGAAAAGAAAAGAAGTTTATTTGCTCAACTCTAGTGATTGAATGTGATTGAATGTGTGCTGCGTGGTTTCCTTTGGTGACCAAATGTAGACAGCAGCATTTCTGAGAGGATGCATTCCCATGAACCTCTGCTGTGAAGGGAGCTGACATCCAGAGGGCTGCTGAGATCTGGAGGAAGTGAGTGGGCCCTGGGAGCAGCACGGGTGGGAGAGCAGGGACTGCTGGGCCCCCAGCCTGAGAAAAAGGGTGTCTGGGTGGGTTCTGACATCTGGCACCGTGGTGTGGCTTTGCTTTGTTTCTCTGCAAGGCGAGGTGCCTTGACAGAGGGTGTTAGTGGTGATACCAGGAAACAAGAGCAATGGCTCTTCTCACAGAACAAGGGTAGCTGCTGTCCTGCAGACTGATCAGTTTGGCTGTAGAGAGGGCAGAAGGAGTAGCAGGAGTCTAGACAGGAAGCACTTACAGCATCAGTCAGGGTTTCAGCATGAGGGACGTGAGAGCATTCCAGCCAATATTGCCGTAGAAGTGCTCAGTATCCTCTTTAACTTCCAGCACCCCCAATAAAATGTTAAGAGAAGTTACATTAATCATTCTTGTCTGGTTTAATGCCAAACAAATATTTCATCAAGTGGATGAACGTGCTTCTCTTGCCGTGACAGCTGGTCATCTTTTCCTACCTTCTGAACAGGCTCTGTGACACAAGGAGACCTGCCTTCCCCAGCACATAACGGGCTGGAGTGTACCAAACAAGTGATCAATGACTGAATGTCATTCTGCAAGGACATCTGCGCTCCTGATCATGCAGGTCTCTCCTGAAACAGGTGCTGCCTGGCGAAGTCCTTTGTGGTTCTGTTAATGGGATACACAGAATGCTTATTGAATTTGCAGTCAGAAAGGGATAAACAGTCCAGGTAATGTGGGAGTGAGAAAAATGTCCAGCAGTACGGTGTGGCTTTGGAAGGACAGATGCAAAGTGCCTTTCTGAGGTGGAAGTAATTGTTTGCACAGTATGAATGGGGTGCAGGAGTGTATTGGCAGGAGAGGAAACGAGCCTTAGAGTAGCTTAAGCTGCAAGTGAATCAGACTTGCTGTTTGGCGTGGGATAAAAATAAACGCGTGGAGGTAAATAAATACACAAAGTCATCTTTCATGAAGCATAGGAAGTCTGACCAAACCTTTAAAACGGCTTCAGCTCTTCCTCAGAGCAGCAGGTGGGTGTGTGCTGGGTGCATGCAGGCTCCCTGCAGCCTGCACTGGAGCAGCTGCGTGCTGGAGCTTGGGTTTGTGCAGTGGGACTGTTCTGTGGTACCAAAGCTGCAGCTGAAACTTCTGTTTATTTTTCCCACTGATGAGGGGTGTCTACCTGATGTCACTGTAACAGGCCTGGGAAGGAGTTACAGTAATAGAAGGGTGATGAATGGGGTGAAGTGTTGGTGTAGGCGACTGTGGCTGTATTGCTGTAACTGAGCCAGCAGGCATGCCGTGGTCTGTGAAGGTGGGGATGCTGCCCAGCCTCTGAATGCAGATCTTACCTGTCAGGGTAAGGGCCTGACGTCTGACCTCAGTGTCTGAAGGACCTTAACATGGCTTGTTTGGAGGCCTTTCCTGCTCCCACTCACAAAGTTCTCACTGCAGATCTGGGGCGGGGAGGGAAGGTGATTCATTTCTTCCCAGTTGCCTATGTTGCCTGGTAATTAAGGCAGTCTTTAATGAGACAAGATAAATACAGTGGTTGTAGTTGCTTCTTCCTTCTTGGAAATAGCATGTGCTACAGCCAGGTGGGATGATAAGCAATGAGCTCCCAGGTACAGGGCACAAAGAGCAGTGCACGAAGGTTATTGCAAACTACTGTGCACAGGAGCCATGCTCGTTACAGTAAGGTTTTTCAACAGGCAGTGGGGTAAAAGCTAAACAAGAAAAAACGAGCTTATCTTGGAGAACACAGCGTGAAATCTTCAAGCGTACAAACCAGCTGAATGCCTGGGTTTGGTTTCTGCTGTTACTTCCGCGCCTCCTTGAGAACAAATTGCTATGAAGTGAGTTGCCTTTGTACAGAAAGGCGTGGATGGATTCTCATGGGCAGCATCCATTCACCCATCCTGGAGGGTGGCATCTTCCTGCAGGCATTGCTGGTGAGGGTTTTGCACAACGAAGGGAAAAGGAAGGCATTGTACCCACGTTGAGGTCTGCAGCGTGGTGGTGGTGAAGTGGGAGAGGACAGAAAGCTGGAGGAGAGGTGTCAGGATGCTCTGAGAGCTGGAAGTGATTTGCCCGTACTGCTGTGCCTCTGAGAGCTGCTGTTCCCAGAAATCCCTCCCACTGCTTTGCGCGATGATTCACTCTCCCAGCTGCTGGGGGGGGGCGGGACGGGGGGACGCAGCCTGCTGAGCGCCCTGGAGCCAACGGTTCTGTCCCTGTGATGAACGCAGTGGGGTTGGAGCACCGCAGAGCAGCGCTGTGCGATGGCCTGGGGCAGGACGTGAGCCGAGACGTGTGCCTGGAAATGGAGAGCAGTACCATGGTGCGACGAGTCATCTGGGAAGGAAGCGGCCCTTCCCTGTGCTGTGCTCGGGCCAGGGAGGTTCTGACACTGTACTTTCTGTGGCCTCTGAACATAAGGGCTGTTTTCAGGAAGTTTCTCTGATTATTTTTTTTATACTTCTTCCCCCTCCAGCAATCGCAGTAATTAATTAGAATTTTGCTGCAGTATGTGTCCCGTGGTTTTCATTTCTTGAGAAGAAATCCAGCCTATACCCATGTGACAGAACTGCTGTGTTACAGATGGTTGCACTGCAATACCTCTGCATTCTCTGAGCGATCTGCCTGCTTCTGCTTCCACAAAAAGAAAACCACGACAGGCACATGATTGTGCCAAGGAGCACAGCTATTCCCTGCCCCTGGGCCCGGCAGCTCGCGCTCTCCTGATGAGCTCACTGATTCCATTGCCATGAGCTAGGAGAAGTGCTGCTGCTAATCCTGCACGGGGCGGCCCACGGAGCAGCTCCAGGCAGCAGCATGCTGATGGGGAAAGTGATTAGCGTGTGCAGTTTGTTATTGTTTACGTGTCTGTGCAGAACTTGCAGAAAGTGGTGTCTCTTTTTTTTTTCTTCCTTTGTTCTATCAGGTGATCTGTCTGTTGGATATGCAAATAATTTATGAAGGAATCGGAAAAAAGGCTGCTTGCTTGCATTTGTTCCTCCTCGGTGGTTTTTATGAGGTCTGTAAGTGCTCTCTAAGAACACAAGGAGCGCTGGCCCCGTCAGCAGCTTGGCGAGATGTACAGAGCTGAGGGTGCAGTGCAGAGCTCAGTGGGGCTGGCTGGGAGCTGAGCACTGCTGGAGCCCCGGGGGGGGGAGAGGGGGGGGGGGTCAGGGGAGGCTGCAGGCAGGGCTGGTGTTGTGCAGCTCGGAGTCCTGGATTTGGCACCGTCCTTCTATGTGCCCTTGAGCGAGTTATCTGTGCTGACCTGCTTTAGGTGCTCTGATTTCTGCTAATGAAAGGAGATGGAAGATGAGATGGGACTTGCCTGTGGCATTTTGTCCCCTCTGCCTCATCCTTCTGGTTGTTTGTTTCTTTGGCCAGACTAACTTGGTGGTGGCAATTCTCTTTTGCTTTCTAGGTTTCCAGGAGATTTCTCAGTTGTCTTCCTACGAAGTTATAATCCCACAGAAGTTAGGAAGAGAGCGGCGAGAGACCTCCAGTGTCTCCTCAACACAGGTACTGCATTACCAGTTCAGTATCTTCTTCCTAACGAAGTCTATTCAAAACCAACCTTAAGTTCTCAAGCACAAACAAATCACCCGAGTCATCTTGCAGCAAATAAGTATCCCTCCTTACAAAAGACATCCCATTTAGCATCGGCTTCCAGCTAAGTTCTGGGAGATACTTCCTTGCTGCAGAGGTTACAAGCTGCAACAAAGGATCTTCCATCTGAGTATAAAAGGCAGGTATTAGAGTTGTTAAGCACTCGGAGGAATTTCGGAGAGGTGAAATCATTAACCTGGGAGATGCTGGGGAAGTGACTGGAAGAAGCCCTGAGCTGCCTGGTCCTGCTTTGAGCAGTGGTTGGATACCTCAGAGGTACTTTCCAGCCTGTGTTGTTCTGCTGCAATCACAAAACCAAGGGCTGCACACCTCGAGGTATTTGGATTAGACCAACTGTTTTAGTCACAAATCTTATAAACCTTGGCAGAATTTAATATTCAGAAAAATGTCTTAAAGTGTGTTGCAGTCATTAGCAGCACTAGTAGTGCTCTTGCTGTGATATTTAATGTAGAGCTCAGGTGATTCAGCTTATCCACTTAGCAACTGGGGTCCTTCCATGTTAAGTGGAGCCAGCTCACTGTGTTCAGTAATAAAATGGTATTGTCCTTTCCAACTGCAACTCACAGTTTATCCGTGGAAGTCTTATAAACAAGGAATTTGAAAACCACAAAGCTATTTTGAAATAGCTTCCTTCGTGTGACTTTTGCCCAACTACTCAAGAAATGCCAGATTCTGGAGGTAGGGACAGTTATAAAATAGGCTTCAGGTTCACCCACACGTGTTTATTTCTGCTGCAGTGAAACCAGCAAGATCTAACAGGGAAAGTCTGTTTATTCAGGGTCAGGCAGCTTCCATGTGTGGAAGTGATGTGTAGAATCCTAGCCTGCTTTGTGCTGGAAGGGACCGTTAACAATCTTTTATCTTTACATTCAGGACAAGGTATCATATGCTATTGAGATAGAAGGAAAAGAACACACAATCCATCTGGAAAAGAACAAGTAAGTGATGAGTTTCTTGATTTTTAAACTCCATCTGCTGTGTCCAAGTAACAAGCTGGCAGATAGCATGCTAGTTTTGGGGCTGAGGTTCTTTATGAGAAGGGCAATCACAACCTAGCTCTGAGAAATCAGCAGAGAAAGTCAGTGAAAGTGAATCCAGTCACACAGCCTTGGCTATCGACCAGAAATGTTGAACTGAACCCTGTGATCCTTCTCAGAGAAGGAAGCAGTTGTTTGCTCAAAGGGGACCTGGGGAATCGTTGAAATGATTCTTTCCTTTCACATCTAAAAATAAACAAACTGAGCTGTATTTCAAGTAAATATTTTTGCTTTCCTCTGGGTTTTGTTTGTTTCATTTTTCCCTCTGTCTCGGTAGCACAAGGCAAACAAGGAAGCTGACTTTATCTCCCAGGTCTTAATATCTATAACTTACAAGAATATGTTGTCTGTCTTGCTTTTAATTTTTAATGGGATACTTGCAGCAACAGCAAGTAAACGTATATCAGGCTATTTCCCTTGTGATACTGTTCTACCATCCTCATATCTTGGATTTTGCTGCAGGAATACACAAGTTCTTTGTTAGTTTTTGAGAGTTTTCCTTTGAACGTTTCATCGTGTAATTGCAGTTTATATGTTAGTGACAGTCTTGGTTAGGATCGTCCTACTGTCCTGCTATAGCATCACGGTCAGTTCCTGGTATTCCTCTGGTATTTATTCTTCTCTGTCCCTTACCTTGCAGAGATTTGCTACCCAAAGATTTTACAGTTTATACCTATAGTAAGGAGGGGAAGTTGCAATCTGAATACCCAGATGTCCAGGTAGGACTTCTTTCCTACTTGCATAGCATTGCAATTAATCCACTGAATATGTTTGCAGCTCTCTTTTTCTGTACAAGCAGACCGCCTGCTAGGCTGCCTTCGAAAATTTGATTGCTTCTGTAGGGTAAGAATTAATAGCAGCTTGTGAGACGCAAAAAGCATGAGAATATTTCTAATGGCTTCACTGCTCTTACAAATCAACGTTATTCCTTTGAAAGGGAAGCATTAGTCACATGACTTGTAAGATCTTGTGTTTGAAAACAGAGCACCTGAGCTGAATATTTCCTTCCTGTTTAAAAAGTAAAATAAAATAAATAGGAGAGAAAAAGCCTTTTCTGCACAAGATTGCAGAGGTCTCAGTGACCTTGAAGGATTATGATGTGCCTTAGCATGAATTGCCAAAAGCACAGGCAATGTAATTTACCTGACCCCTATCGTAACATTTAAAAACACACCTGCCAGAGAATATTGAATGCCTTTGCCACGTATTATGATCTCGTTTAGTTCTCAAAATGTCTAATGCAGAGGGCAGAATGGAAGTATTGTGCCTTTCAGGGCTGATGAGGGACCTACTGTGCAACTGAGGTGTTCAGGCAGAATAGCGCTGTGGGGAGGACAGCAGATGTTGCTCTTCCCCTCGCTAGCAGGAGGCTGCATACAAACCAAATACTCTCCCAACGGTTTTTATAGAAGTCTGAATGATAATTTGGCTCGAGTCTGTAGGGAGGGACTGGCCTGAGAATATTTGAGGTGGGGTGAAGGGCAGCAGTTCAGAACAGGATAGCTTAATGTCAGGCTAAGAAATCCAGTTGCTAGATAATGCTTCTGAGCCCTGCTTTTCAGTGTTACAGCAGGGTCATCTCTGAGTCCAGCTTCAGGTAGAACGAGTCAGTGAGGGGGGTTTCCAGCTCAAATCTAATTGGTCCTATCGAGTCGTGAGGAGCAGATGCTTTACAGAACAGGATTCAGACTGGATCCCTGTCTCCCTGTATGCCTTACCTCTTGGTTAGCTTCTCATGTAAAAGTCCTGATGGTACAGGCAGGTGAAGAAGTTTAGGTGCGTACTAGAGGAGGAAAGGCTGTTACATTGTGGTAGAGCCACGGGAAAATTAAAAGCTGCAGACAGATACAGGATGCACAGTGTCTTTAACTTTAAACATATGCTCTTGAGTTGCAACTGCTGCTAGTCAGTGGCAGACAGCAGTTACGTGATCAGAGGTCACACTGGATGTGCAGATATGCATGGAACATGTGTGTAATGCACCTTTGTCTTCCTGTGTAGGATCACTGCCATTACCAGGGATATGTGGAGGGGATCCTGGACTCTGTTGTTGCTGTCAGCACTTGCTCGGGGCTCAGGTAGCAAACTTACCCTTTGTAGCAGCTGTCACGTGGGTCTCACAGCTCACTGAACATGAAACAAAATTCTTGCCCTGTTTTTAACTACTGTTCAACCAGATGGGAATCATTGACAGGGACCAACTGCAATAGCGTATACCTTTGTGTGGTTTTACTGCAGAATCTTTTGTTCATTTAGTGTTAACAGATACATGCAGTATCTTCAGTGGTGCAGTAAAATGTAAAGTGGAACACTAGTCTGCAGGTTTTTACAAAAAGCTTCAAATGGGATTGGAAATTCCTTCTGCATCAGGTTATCTTCCATATTTTTTGGACTTTATTGGGCACAGAACCATGTCAGACACCAAAGTGGGGACAGTAATTGAACTAAGTGTTTCTGCTTCAGGCCTGTGATTGAATTTCTTGGGCACTGCAGAATCTTATGACTTGGTTTAATTTGCTGTATTTGCAAAGGCCCTTCCTGGTGACAGGCTTCTTCCAGGCATTAAGTGAGGCATACTGGTTTGCAAGGGCTGAGATGTAGGCATGCCTTTAGTTATCAAAGAATAACTGTTGTTTTGTTTTACTGTAAAAACCTGCATAACAATCCTGTGTTTAATGCAAGAATTCTCTGCTCACTGCTGTGTCTTAGGGGTTTGGTGACAATAGGGAATGTCACCTATGGGATTGAGCCCATGGATTCATCCTCTGGCTCTGAACACATCCTGTATTCACTGGATAATGTGAAGAAAGAGCCCTCAATGTGTGGAGTAACCACCGAAAGCCACGAAGAGGGGGAACATACAGGAGAAAATCACCATCCTAGTATGACTCAGCTGCTACGAGTAAGTGCACCACTGTGTTCTCCAGTCCCCTGTAATAGAGTTCATGAATGTTCAGCTAAGAATATGGCAGCAGCTTATCAGATTTCTCTGGGGCTTAACACATACCTAAAGGTTTCTGATCCACTGGGTTTTCTGCGCTGCTGGAAAACTCTGTTGCCTCAACAACATGGTTGCAGTTTCTGCTTCTGCACACAGCAGTGAGAATTCAGTGGCCAGTGAGATTGCTCATTGGCAGAGCATCTGGGGGCTTTTAAGGGCAGGAACATTGGAGCTTCGTTGGAGAAGCTCATTACCAAAGTGTGACATCAGAAGCCAGCAGCATATTGTGTTGTTGATTTCATTCTCCTAATAATCAGAAGAACAGATTGATGTGAAGGTCTCCATTGTTGTTTAAAGGCTGGCTATATTGGAACAAGGTCACAGGAAAAGTGTGTATAGGAGTATAGGAACATTCAAAAACGAACCGAAGGGCTGCTGGTGTTTGGTTGACACTGGAAGTCCTTGTATGGCACAATTTTAGTAGAAAATGCTCATAGGGAAATTGTCATTGCTTTGCACTGCTCTTCTTGGTTTTGGCTTGTTTATATGTTGGCAGTATGCCTTGGGTGTGTCTCTTAAGTTGTATCGAGTGAAGTATGACAGTATATTTATTGTTGCTGTTTACACCTGAATTAATAAACTTGAAATTGTCTAAAACCTCTTTCCACAGAAAAAAAGAGCCATCCTACATCAAACAAGATACGTGGAGCTATTCATAGTTGTGGATAAAGAAAAGGTATGGCTTGGATTGTGGGTTGCTTTCTCTTCTTTCTCCC
The DNA here is from genome assembly GCA_030625065.1 of Alectoris magna. Lineage (NCBI taxonomy): Eukaryota > Metazoa > Chordata > Aves > Galliformes > Phasianidae > Alectoris > Alectoris magna. The sequence continues at coordinate 4,073,072 of CM060587.1, forward strand.
CAGGAGATGAGTTGAAAAGCTGCCAGTCTCCATTACTCCCAAATGGATTGTTGAAAGACAGCCACACTTTAGCCAAGATTATGCAAATGTATTACACTAGCCTGTAACTGAACAAACATGTCCTGTATGGTACGCCTCTGGAAAACAAAAAGCTGTCAGACATGGAGAGGTTCTATCAGCAAAGAGTTTAATAATGGATGGAAAACATATGGCAAAAGCTGCCTCTTGTGTTTTCTCTTGGATTATTGAGCAGCTGAGTAATAGCAATGAAGATGCTGTTTTCCTGATGAGTGTCTTCCAGGCAGGGATTCAACCTCATGCATTCTAAGCAGAACATTGGGAGCCTGGCAAGAATGACTTCAGTTACTAGTCTGAAAATTCTTTATTCGTTTTACTAAGCCTTGTCTTTATCTGCCTTTCATGACTGAGTTTCTTTGTCTTGCAGTTTGAAGATTTTGGGAAAAGTGAAACGGAAGTGAGAGAACATATGGTGCAATTAGCAAACTTCCTTGACAGTGTGAGTTAAAGATACACCGTCATTCCCATTCCCAGCGTGACTTTTCAATCACTGATGCTCTTGCTAATCAAAATCACTGGGCAAATGCATCCTGTTCATTTCAATGGTTTAATAAAAAAGTAGATTTTCACAGTAAGATGCATAACACAAAACCACTTGTTCTTCCTTGAAGCTCTTCAGAAATATTTCTCCATGTTTTTTCTTCCCCAGATGTACATAATGTTGAACATCCACATCGTGCTGGTTGGCCTGGAGATTTGGAAGTATGAGAACATCATTAGCACAGATGGAGGTGCTGGTGATGTGCTGGCAAACTTTGTGCAGTGGCGAGAGAAGAACCTTGTTTTGCGCCGGAGGCACGACAGTGCCCAGTTTGTTCTGTGAGTTGAGGTTCCTTCCCTTTGACTTTTAAGAAGCTTATTCTATTCCTGTCTGCTTAGCCTTGCCTTAGTATCAGGAGTGGCTGCTCACTTTCAGCACAGAATCCAGTGCAATGTGCTGTGTTTTACATAAAAACCTTCCGTGCCAGCTTAAGCATTTTAAGAAGGTATCTCTGGTCTTTGAATTCAGCATCTTTTCTGACAGATGCATTCCTAAATAATTTGTTTTCTTGGCCCACGCGTCCTGCAATGTTATGTTTCGTATTGTGGACAGCTTGTAATCAGATAATCCTTTGTAAGGATTGTACACTGCTTAGACTTGTAATGTTGGGCTTTTTCACGTGAAAAGGGTTTAAGCCTCGTGCTGAGCATTGCATCTGAATGGAGCAAAAGTGGTTTCTGCATTTGCTATCTAAAAACCAACAGCACGGTGTGAGCTCTGACACGTGAGTGACGTTGTGTGTCTGTGTGGTTGGAATGATTCTCTTTTTCTCTTAATGACTGTAGGAAGAAGGGGTTTGGTGGAACAGCTGGAATGGCCTATGTTGGGACAGTGTGCTCCAAGAGCCACGCAGGAGGCATTAATGTGGTGAGATATCTTTAGTAGTACTGTGAGTATGAACAAGATTAAAAAGAAAAAGTGCCTTCCTGGAAGTGCAGAATCTTTAATGTTAAACACAGCTGAAGTGGCACTCGTGAGGAGGTGACAGGATTTCTGTGCTGATGTTTTAAACACCCCTGCTGTACGTTAATGTAGTGACAGAGTAACAGAATTGCCCTTTTTGGCATTTAAACAGTTACTTAAATTGGCATTTAAAAAAAAATTCTCAGTGTAGACTGCCCACTATTTTTCTCTGTTTTGCACTTGTGCAGTTTGGAAAAATCAGTATACAGATGTTTGCTTCAATTATGGCTCATGAGCTGGGACATAACCTGGGGATGAACCATGATGATGAAAGGGTCTGTCACTGTGGAGCAAGCAGTTGCATTATGAGCTCTGGAGCATCGTAAGTAACTGATGAAACAGGAAGCTTTTCCTTTTGTATGTGCTTAGTTTCTACAAGTTGTGGGATAGCAAACGTAACGCTTGTTCTATAACCTGAGGGATTGATTTGATGTAGATATCTTCTCGTGTTCTCTGTTACAGAGGATCAAGGAACTTCAGCAGCTGCAGTGCAGAAGACTTTGAGAAGCTGACCCTCAATAAAGGGGGAAGCTGCCTGCTTAACGTTCCCAGGCCTGATGAAACCTATAGCATCCCCTACTGTGGGAACAAGCTGGTTGACATGGGGGAGGAATGTGACTGTGGGTCACCGAAGGTTTGTATTTTGCCATGTTTTACAAATGCTGCCTGAGTCACCTTGCATGCTCTCTGGGGAGCAATCTTTGCGTGGCTGCAGGTGTGATTTCCTGACGTTCATAGAACTTCTGTTCTCAGGAATGTGAAAGCGATCCTTGCTGTGAACCAGGTACATGTCGGCTCCGATCCTCTGCTGAATGTGCTTATGGAGACTGCTGTAAAAACTGTCGGGTAAGACTGAAACTTATTATTTGGGAGCGTGCTTCACTGCTTTAGGAAGGGAGAGTGTTGGCCTTGTCAGCGTATGTGGGAGCAGCAGCTCTTGCTGTGCTGGGGAGCATCATCCAGCACCCACAGAGGGCAGCAGGTCCAAGCCTTTCTTGTTGAGGGCACACTGTGGGTTGGGAGCACTGCTCTCTGCTTTGAGGTTTGTATTTTCTGATACAGTTTCTCCCTCAACTGTCTCTTCAGATCCTTCCTGGTGGAACTGAGTGTCGGGAGAGTAACAATGAGTGTGACCTTCCAGAGTACTGCAATGGCACATCCCAGTTCTGCCAGCCTGACTTCACTGTTCAGAATGGCCATCCCTGCCACAATGAGGAAGCATACTGCTACAACGGCGTCTGCCAGTACTACGATGCACAGTGCCAGGATATATTTGGCTCAAGTGAGGAAGAGCACAGTGTTACTGTTTTCCTAGCAGATGTAGTTAAAAGAAAACACTAAGGTTATTTGAAATATCCAGTTGTTTTCCTGTAACAACACAAAGAATTTGGAACAGTGGTATTTATGGCTTTGCCTTCGCATGTCTGTTGTTACAATTAACGCTGTGCTGGTGATTTAAGTGGTAATTTTCTTGCGTTGAGCATTCCAGTTGGGCTTCTGGCTTATAGGGTTTGCAGAAGTAACATCCAGTCTATTGTACCGCTTGATAAGTGACTCTTTTTTCACCTGGAACTTTGTAGTGCTGGCATTTTCACTCTTTATCATTTCGATCAAGCTTGTGAACTATCTGTTTTGCATGGAAAATTGTTAGGCATAGGACAGTTGGGCTGGTGAATGGAAATGTGATGATGTGAGATGTTTCTATCTCTGTTTAACCTGGTTTCTCTCTCCGGGGGGGTGGGCTGTTGTTTTCAGAAGCCAAAGCTGCCCCCAACATTTGTTTTGTTCAAGTGAATTCCAAGGGTGACAGATTTGGCAACTGTGGTTTCCATGGCCATGACTACAAGAAATGTTCCAGCTGGTGAGTTGAACCTGTTGCATTGGAAAGTTCCTAACTGTGTGACTGACAATTTTATTTGGTGCTATAGTATTAAGTTGGGGTTTTATAGCAGAATCACTTGGGAGAGTGACATGCTATAATCTGACCTTAGCGGCAGTGCTTACGTCATTCAGAAACCACCATGAGATAGCTTAGAAAAGATCTGTTTTACTCTAAATTCTGATGCTGTTAGTACGTAACACAAAGCCCCCACACTTCTGCATTTGTAGGTTTTGTTGGCTTTTGTTTTAGGTTGTTTGGGTTCAACTCTTGCCCATAATATTTGAAATGAGTTTGAAAGTTCAGACAGTTCTTCTGTAGCTGAGTTCGAAGCTGTTGCCTCAGGGTATCCTTGCCTCACACATTCAAATTTGGGACTATGGCAGGGAGAATTTGTACTACATCTCCCATCACTGATCACCTAAGCTCTTCACATACAGGAAGAAGCATCACTACGGTATTTGTATGTTGATGTTGTAGGAATGCCATGTGTGGGAAGCTGCAATGTGAAAACGTGGAAACTATGCCTGTTTTTGGAATTAAACCCGCCATTATCCAGACTCCCAGTGATGGCACCACTTGTTGGGGTGTAGATTTCCAGCTGGGCTCTGATGTCCCTGATCCAGGAATGGTGAATGAAGGCACCAAATGTGATAATGGGAAGGTAATTAACAAGTCAAAAGTGACTTATGGAGAAGAGGTGTGTTCCTGTGGAGTTGAGGTTTAACATGGAGGAGTATGTGACTTGGCTTGGGGTCAGTGAGAGCGGAGCAGCTGCAGAACCATCAGTGTGGGAACAGTGAGCAGGGAGAAGGAGGGGTATGTTGGTAAAAAGTCATCTTGTTTGGTTAGCATGCATCTCTTAACTCCCCTAGGTCTGCAGGCACTTCCAGTGTGTGAGTGCTTCTGTTCTGAACTATGACTGTGATGTCGAAAAGCAGTGTCATGGACATGGGGTAAGTGGTAGCCCACTTGGAATGAATGCTGAGTCTCTAAGATTTGATGTAACTCAAAGTTTTTCAGTGTGACGTATTCCCCTGACATCTTTGTTAAAAGATGTTGTTGTTGTTCACGTTTTTGGAGCCAGGGACCATGCAAATATATAAACTTATTTTATATCAAAGGTCTCAGTTTGAAAAAGGTATAGCAACCGTGCTCAATTAATAGCGTTCGTATGCTATTCTTCTTTGCACTTAGTCCTTAAACAGAGAAGGGTGAAAGACTTCTCTGCTCAAGACAGTATATAACAGTATCAAAGAAATCTGTGGAAGTTCTTAAGATGATATTTTCTTTTCCTTTTTGCTGGGCAGGAGTAACTCCCAGTTCCAGTATCGTTAATGTAATTTGAAAGTGTGTCTCACTAAAAAAAAAAAAAAAGCCATTGGGCCAGCCAGGCTTTGGAAGCTCATCCTGAACAATGCTGTGCTTGCTGAACCGTGTGAAACCTTGAGACGTGTAGCCTGGGCAAGGACTGTGTGGAATTGAGATGGGAGTAACTGCTTAAAGTTCTCCAGGGTGAGCGATGTGGAGGAGATAGAAGAGGAGGTCATGGCTACTGCGTGCTGCTTTTACAATTATAGAAACTTAAGTTACCAGGTTTTTAGGTTAAACCTTTACTGTTTTGTTTTGTTTTGTTCCCGTGTTCTTTTAATTTTTGTGTGTGTTGTTTACATACAGGTGTGCAACAACAACCGGAACTGTCACTGTGAGCCAGGCTGGGCCCCCCCTTTCTGCAATACTAAAGGCTATGGAGGGAGTATTGACAGCGGACCTCCCTATAATGGCAAGTAATACAAAGGCAGCTCGGGGGCTGTGGGTTTTTGTTGCTAGGGGCAGTGCTGGGCTGAGTGCAGAGTGCCTGTTGCTTTGAAGCAGCTCAGTTCTGGTGGCTGAAGTGCTGGTGGTTGGCTCTTCACCAGGTTTCACCTGCTAGCAATCCTAGCCAGGGTTTTGAGCTCGAGGTGTTGCACTTCTTTCTTTTGGGATGCTGGAGATCTTTAAAGAAACTGGCCTGTTTTAACTTTCTTCAGGTGATTTCTGCCACTTTGGACCAAGATCGTATTGGGCTTCTTTGTATCTAAGCTGGTAATTGAAGTCCTTTCCAATCTTAGGTCCAAACAAAACATGAAATTTGGCTGAGGATACAGGTCCAAATTCATGGGTGTCAATAGGCATCTCTGTAAAGATGGACCCCTAGCAGTAGTGGCAGAGATGGGTACTACCCTGTTCTGGTTATCTGCATGTGCACCTGCAGGACTGTCAGCTGGCCAACATGGGCTAGAGCAATGCATGTTGACAAGTCACTATTTTATTAATGTTTATTATTTGAGTGCAGACAGCGTGCTTCGTTTGGTAGTAAATACAAATGTAGTCCCTGCCCCAAACATCTTACGGTATAGAAGACAGATACACCATAAAGAAACGGGGAGAGACAGAGGTTTGTGACACTGCATTGTTTGCAGACTTTTGGGTTGCTTTTTTTTTTGGTGGAGGGAAGAGATGGGTTGGGGAGGAAATCTTGTCTTTGTTTCATGCAATTTTTTCCCCTCCCAAGGAATAGGCGTTAGGTCAGTGTTTGACACAGCAAGAAGATGCTGTATCTGTGCACGCAGAAGATACATGCATGGCTTTACATGGGGAGAGTGGTGCCTGGGGCAGCACAATTCATGCAGGGGAGAGAACAAAGTGAGAGGCTGTGACGCTTACTTTTCTCACTGATAGTTTGAAGATGAAAGAGGAACCCTTAAGTTGGAGAGGACTTCTGCAATGAGTTTGTGGAATATACAAAGAAGGGACTGATGTAGTCTCCTAGAGGAATAGGGTGGCAGAATGAACCTGAAGACCCTTTTTCATGAGGTGGTGTGGATTTTGAGGGAAGCTAGATACTGTGTTGATGCAGTAACAGATGGGAGAGTCCCACTATAGTGGGAGGGTCAGTCCAAGAAAAATGTTTGTGCCTACATCTTGCAGTCTTAATAGATTCTTTAGTTATTTCTGCCTTGGAGAATGGAAGCTTGTGGTAGAACCAATCCTAATAGATGCTACAACAAGATACGTGACATCACCACCACTCAGTACTTTCTGTCTCTCCATCCTTTTGTCCCTAACAGACAAAGACAACTCATTGAGAAATGGGCTGCTGGTATTTTTTTTCCTGGTCCTACCACTCCTTATAGCTGCTGCTTTGGCATTTGCAAGGAGAGACCGACTGAAACGATGGTTTAGAAGGCTAATGTCACGTTGTCATTCGTAAGTATAGTCTCCTCTTCACCTTCTCTTCTGCCCTTTTGAAGTAGTCCTTAGACATTTCTTTTCACTGGCTATTGCCAACGTATGGAGATATATTCCAGTCCCAAGCTGTCAAGCAAAGACAGCTGCACCAAATGATGCATGTCAGTTGCTCTGGGCAAAGGCAGAAAAAAATAGATCAATTTTACATAGTGGGAGCAGAAAACTTTATTTTTACCTTTATGTTTGTTGTCATGTCTTTGGTGATGGGTTTTATGTTTTCTGGGTCCTGTCTTTGGTGCAGAGGTAAAATAGAGCTGTTATAACCCTGAACAGAAAAAGGATTATGTTGTCTTACATATGTAGCAAATACCATCCTCCTGACGTTTGGTATTTGCTAGGATGCTCTAAATCCATCTAGCAAGTAAGAAGCACTTGGATTCGTAGCCTGCTTGGTCATCCTGTCAAGGTTATGTACTCACCTAGGTACCGTCTCTTGGGTTTCAGGTCACTTCACTCACCACCTCCTAGAACAGAAGCAGAACCAAGAGATTTCCCTCACAGAGGTGTTCCACATGGCATGCCTTACCCTTCCAGAGGTGTACCCATGGTAGGCATTACTTGCTCTATCTGTTTTCATTTGTCTCTAAAGTAACTGATGAGAACAGTTTATGTTGTTACTGTACTAGTAGAGGCCTCAAAGCTGTTTTTTCCCTTCCGTGAATCAGGCTTACTCTTTGTTAAGGGTGAAATGGAAGCAGTATTTCCTAAATGGGTTCAAAAGCTCCTCAGTATTCTTTCTAGTGATGTGCTTAGAAGGAAATAATAACTGTCATTTCCAGGTCTGATTGCAAGTGATCTCAAATATCACCTAAATAATGAAACGAATTTAATTATTTTAAGTGCAAATCCGTGCATGTTCTTGTTCTGTTTTATCCATAGGCCATGGAGCCAAATACCTTTCCCGTGCCATCTTACCCCATTAACCAGCATCATCAGCAGGCATACCACCAGTCCTACTACCCATCTCCGCAGTACCAGGCCCTGCAGCCACAGAAGCTGCCTGCAAGGTTGGTTTGATTTACTGCAAGTAGTGCAACCAATTGTCATGATGTATATGGCTTGTTGTTGCCTTTATCTTTGTGAGCATTAGGATATTTCGTCAAATATTGTGAGCAGAACTGACCTTTTAGTGAAAAGAGTTTCTCCTTTGATTCACTCTTTGAAATAAAAGCACATCTGCCCTTAGGATTTGTTTTATGCTATAGGGGGCTCTGAGGGCAGCAGAATTTGACCACGGGGTGTTGGAAGTGAGCCTGAGGGGCAGCTGAGCCTGTTGGGAGAGTATCTGGCAGTGTTGTTTGGGCCGTGCCAGTGCAAAGCAAGAGGAAGAGAGGGCTGCTTTGCTGCGTGCATTTTGGGTGGTGTCAGTGCATTTTAGATGATGTCCTGTGGACTCATGGCAACTTGTCTGTCTTTACCACAGGCCGCCTCCTCCCCAGCAGAAATCTGTACCTCAGGGACCTCCTCCATCACAGCAGAAATCTTTACCTCAGGGACGTTACTTTCCTTCTCGACCGGCACCTTTGCCCCCCAAATAGCTTTTGACTTCTTTGGGACCTTCACATGAGCTGACCTGTTCACTGAAGCAAAGCTGAAATTGCATTTGTCCTTCTCGCATCGAGCGGCCCATGGTAATCCCAGAAAGCCTTCCTTCTGCTGCCATGGATAAGGCAAAAGAGATGTTGAAACGAGGAATGTAAACCTTCAAACAAATACCTCTGCCAAAGCTACAGGAACAGAAAACATCAAGCCTGTCCTTAGGTCTGAGTGTTGTGGCTCTGTACGCTGCAGCAGGGCTGTGCAGCTGGAAGTGCAGCAGTCTGCAGTTGAACGCCACTTTAAGGACAGCGCTCGGGACTTGCTTTAAGTTTCCCCATTTCTGCAATGAGCCCTAAACGTGGAGTTATTTGTTACCGTCTTTCTAAACGTACGGTGAAGAGTTAAAAGGAGTCCATACCATGTTCAAACCAAGGAAATCTGGCTAATTAATTTAAACTTAGTTTGCATGGGCTGGAAAACGTTACCCGTTTACTCGTAAATGGCACAAGTGGAATCAAGGTATCAGTGTACTTTATCAGAGAAAGATAAATATATTCTAAACATGTTTATGCATGTACATATGTTTATTGATGTGTAATAATGCACTTAATTTCATGCTGACTGACACTAAGCTACGTGAGCATTAATTTAATGATTTAAAATTAGTTCTTGTGAGTTGCTAAGTGAGAATCTTGTACTAACTTCCACTAATGCCATAAAGGTGTAAGGAAAACAAAGGTACGAGAAGACGTGGCCATTTTCTGGTTAAAACAAATAGAGTTTTTAGCTCTAGGTTTTAATTCGGACCTAAAGACTCTGAAGAAATCCCTGCAGAACACTGAGAAGCAAACAATGTGAATCTGCTGAGACCACCTGAGCTTCTCAGGGCACTTTAAGCAGGAGCCTGTTGACTAATGCAGTGTTGTCACCTAATCTTCAACCCTTGTTAGTGTCAGTCAGGGTGCTTACATAGGCTTATTGCAGCAGGTCGGGCTGCCATGGGTTTCTATGCCAGGTTTAATACAGTTCCCAAAAGGAGCGCTCAGCACTTGGTGTCACGGCTGTGCTGTGGGTAGAAACTGATGCTGAAGACAAATAGGAGTCTCTTGCACAGACTTATTAAAGTGGGGAGAACAACCCTGGAAGGTGTGCTTGGCTTTTTCACTTCGTGCTGGCCACTGAGTACAAACTTGCTCTGCAAAGATCCCCCATAGTATTGCCAAAAAAAATTCTTATCTCCTGTATATACATATATAAATATCTAGAGAGAGTTTGCGTTTGCAGTAATACAATACTTGAACTCCTGTGGTTTTCCATAAACATAGACTAAGATTTATAACACTGATAAAATACTCCAGGTGTCACCTAAGCTATCACCAGACTTGTCCATGGGGGTCTTCTGTCTGTTCCAAGATGTTCCCTGTTCCCATTGTGTCCCACTCGGGTCAGGCTCTGCCATTTCCTGGCTCTGCTTTGTGTTTGGCAATGTGGGTTCCGGAGGGGGGAACTCGCACCACGAAGTAATCCAGGATGTCCTTAATTGTACTTAAAGCTGTACGTGTGAACTAAAACTATGCTGAAAACGGTGCCTTCTAATAAGTTTTTATACTTCATTGTGCATGTTAGCAATATTTACGGGGTGGTGGTGTAGGGCAACGGACGTGCAGTTTTTAGATGTGATTCGATGGAAAAGAAATGGCTCCAATTTTAAATGTGTTTGAATATTGCCGATGACTACTGATTTCCTTTTATAAAGCATACATTATCCCTGCCCCCATTCAGCTGGGGGAGCGTTCCCACTTACAGTGCTGCCCTGGGAGCAGCAGCCCCCGTTCCCATGCGCTTCCAGGCCACAGTGTGTGTGTTTGTAGCACTCAGGTGTGACGGACCGGCTGTTCCCAACCCCTTTGTAAGAGCAGTGAGCAATAAACACGCTGGTTTTGTACAAACACCCTCTTGTCCTCTGCTGCTTTCCCGGGGCTGTGTGTGTGTGCACAGCCCCGCGGCCGTTCCGTTGGGGTCGTTGCTGTGGGGCTGTTCTGTTGGGGCCGTTACTGGTGGAGCTTTGCTGGTGGTTGCTGAGCAGGCGGCGGCATGGGGCTGTGCTGTGTGCTGGGGGCTGCACTGCTGGCTGTGCTTTGTGAGTCACCCAATGCTCCCTGCAGAGCCGTGGGGCCCTGCGGGGGCTGCTGGCTGTGATGCTGCTCTGCTTCTCTCTCCCCAGGCCCACGAGCATTGTCACAAATCACAACCCCGCTGCGGCTGCCCCCAAATGAGACGGGACTGTCGGTACTCACAGTGTTCCCTTCCTACCAGTGCAGGGATGGGTGGGCACAGTGGCTGCGGCTGGGTGATGGGGTGATGTGCTGTGGGTGTGGGGCTCTGCCTGCCCCTCAGGGAGTGTTGTATCTGCTCTCTGAGCTTGCTGTTCTGCTCATAATCCTCCCCTTCTCTGCTTTCCTGCACTCCAAGGATACGCTGTCCTACGTTCTCACAGTGGAGGGGAAGCCATACACCATCCACCTCCAGAAGCAGTGAGTTGGACCCACCCTGCTGTTCTGGCGTGGGGCAATTCCCACCTGCGGGCACTGGAGCTATTGCCCCAATGGGATGGAAGGGGCAGGGGATTCTTGTGGCTGCGGCCCCAATGGCAGCAGTTTGGGATCTGCAGGGAGTGTGGGATGATGCTTCAGTGTTAGACTTAACACTCTTCTTCTGCAGTCTCTTTATACCTGATGATTTTAAGATTTATATGTCAGATGACACAGGATCCTCGATGTCTGATTCGAGCCATATCAAGGTAAGCTTGGGTCGCTGTTATTTTGGTGACCAGCACTTGAGACTCCCCAGTTCAGAAAGGGTTCCCTCTGCTTTGCCATAGGGCGACTGCTACTACCGCGGCTCCATCGAGGGCGTCCCCGGTTCAGCAGTGACCCTCAGCGTCTGTGCAGGGCTCAGGTATGGGCACAGCACTGCTCAGGTAGGGTGTACCAGGCCTGGCTCTGCCGATGGCACCGTGTCCTCCGCAGGGGCCTGCTGCAGTTCCACAACGCCAGCTATGGGATCGAGCCGCTGGGCTCCTCGCCCACCTTCGAGCATTTCGTGTATCGGATGAGCAGTGAGAACACAGCGGGGTTCCTGTTTGCTCAGAGCCACCCCAGGGCTGCGGGAGGGGGGCTGAAGGAGGTGAGAAGGGGGGCTGTGCCCTGCGGGGGCTCCGCCTGGGCAGCCTGGATGGGCAGCGATGGCGATGGCTTGCAATGAGCTTCACGTGGTCATTGTGCTCCTGCCTCATTTAACAAGTGAGGAGCTGCTGAGCTGGAGTGGCTCTGTACATGATTGACACTTCGCAGCACAGCAGAGCTCGGGGGCACAATTGCTAGGATGTAGGAATACAGAGCATCCAGCTGTTCTCTTTTCAGCCGCCATTGGATGCAGCACAGCTGCGCAAGTACATTGAGGTGTATGTAGTCCTGGACAAGGCTCTGGTAAGTCAGCAGCATCCATTCTGGTTTTGTTTGATTGTGCCATTTCTAGCCTCCACTAATTCGTGGCTCCCCTTTGGGGTGGTGTTTGTTTGTGCCGTGGGTTTTGCAGGAAGGGAAGGATGGTCATTGGTAGCTCACGCTTATGTGATGGGGATAGGGAACGTTTTAATGTTGTCTTGCGCTGTCACAAGGCATGCCTTGCCCACTTTCATGCCTTGCGTTGTTTTTCAGTACAACTATTTGGGCTCGGACCGCAGTGCTGTGACACAGAAGATGACCCAGGTTTTCAATTTTGTGAACAACGTAAGTTTGGCAGAGGTGCAGCCCCTCGGGCTGACACAAAGGTTTAACTGCTCCAAGGCCAAGGTGTGAGCAGCTGCCGCTGTGTTTCAGATCTTTAATCCCCTGAATGTGACCGTGGTGCTGTCCTCCCTGGAGCTCTGGATGCAGCAGAACAAAGTTCCAACAGACGGAGCAGCAGATGAGCTTCTGCAGCGGTTCCTGCAGTGGAAGCGGTTGCACCTGGCTCTGCAGCCACACGACGTGGCCTGCCTGTTTGTGTAAGAGCAAAACACTGCAATAACTGGAGATGAGCAGAACCCAGCTCCCAGCTGCAGGGCACCATTTGGAGGGCTGTGCACAGAGCTGCTGTGTTCCAGGTACCGGGACCAGGCTGACTTTGCAGTTGCAACATCTCCAGGCACGCTGTGCCACAGTGATGCATCCGGCGCTGTGGCCGTGGTATGGGGCTGTGGTATGGGGATGTGCTGAGTGGGGGGACGTGGCCAGGCCGTGCCACAGCCAACAGCACTGCTCTCCTGCAGCTGCAGCGCGCCGTGACGCTGGAGTCGTTCTCCGTCCTCCTGGCGCAGCTGCTGGGGCGCAGTCTGGGCATGGGATTCGATGACGGCCGGGGCTGCCGCTGCCCCACGCACACCTGTGTCATGGAGTCGGCAGCACTGTGAGTGCCCGGGGGTCCCTGGGTTACAGATACCCCCGGCAGAGGGCTCTGCTGCAGATGTGGTGGTGGTGGTGCAGGGATACCTGCTTGGGAAGGAAGGATAAATAAGAGTTTGCTATTGAAAAGCGAAACAACTTTATTTCTGAAAGCAAGAAATTCCTGAATGCTGCCCGATCCCCATCAGCGCCGCACAGCAGTGGCGCTGCCGGCACACGGCTCGTCCTTTCTTTCAGACACATCAGTGGGACAAAGGCCTTCAGCAGCTGCAGCACCGCAGACCTGGAGCAGTTCCTGCGGCGCGATGCTGGGCGCTGCCTCCTGCACAGCCCCCCACTGCGGGGGTCCTCCCCGCACCGCGTGCCCACCTGCGGTAACGGCGTGGTGGAGCGCGGCGAGCAGTGCGACTGCGGCAGCGCCGAGGTGGGCACTGCAGCATCTCCATAGAGAGCTGCTGTGTGTTGTCCATGTGGAGCAATGGGCTGTGAGAACAGCAGGGTGGGGGCAGTGCTCGGATCCTGGCACCGGTCTGACGGCAGCTTTGTGCACTCCGGGTAGATTTGCATTGTGGGGGTGAAATGGGGAGGAACTCTGATGCTGAGAAGTTCTGCGGGGACAAAAATGTGGTATAATGAGGTTCTGCTGTGTCCCCAGGCATGCTCGAATGATAAATGCTGCACTAGAGGATGTGTGTTTAAGCCAGGAGCAGAATGTTCCTCTGGGTTATGTTGTGAAGGATGTCAGGTAAGGCTCTGATCTGGTAACTGTCATCGAGAAATATTGTTTCCCACACTTAAGGATGCAGACAAACTGCTGCTGTGCAATTGAGGTGGTTCCTGGGGTGGGGATTTCCAGCTCAGCTCCCTAAAATTCTGGAGGGGAGTTTCTGGGGGAGGCTGCTGGGGGTGTGCAGTGTCATGAAGCCACGAGCTGCAGTGAGCAGTTTGTGTTTCCCCCCCCCAGTTCAAAGCTCCCAACACTCCGTGCCGTCCCCCCGCCGACACGCAGTGCGATCTGCCCGAGTTCTGCAACGGCTCCTCTGCCTCCTGCCCTCCCGACGTCTACGTGCAGGACGGGCACAGCTGTGAGCACAGCACTGGCTACTGCTACCGCGGGCACTGCCAGTCTGCTGAGCTGCAGTGCCAGCGGCTCTACGGGAGAGGTAGCAGCACCGGGGCACAGCACTGGGGACAGTGGGATGATGGGTGGTGGCAGCAACCAGGATCTGCGTTCTGCTGTGTGCAGTCTGAGGAATTAGGAAGCTTTCGGGGGCTGTACGTTATGACCAACACTACGGGCCGACATGCAGGTTCTAGGAGCGCTTCTGTGGCGTGCTATGAGGAACTGAACAGCCAGAGGGACAGATTTGGGCACTGCGGGTACCACCCACGGCAAGGCTACAGGGCCTGTGCATGGAGGTAGGCAGCCAGGGAAGGGCACTTCCCTGCTAAAATCACATTGTTGGCTTTAATTCGGGCTGTGCAGAGCAGGCGAGCGTCAGTACTGCAGTTTGCGTTAAGCAATAAACACGGTGGCGTGTGTGTGCTCTCCTTGTCAGCACTACGGCCCCTCTCCACACTGGCACCGCGTGGCTGACCGACGCTGAAGCCTCGCCATGCAGTGTGCATCCATCTCATGCGGGCTGATTTGACAGGAACCTCCGCTGCGGCAAACTGATCTGCACGTACCCACACAGCGCTCCGCTGGAGACGGACGCTGCTGCAGTTGTTTATGCCCGGGTGCGTGAGCAGCTGTGTGTATCTCTGGATTTCCTGAACGCACCAGCAAGGCAGGATCCTCTGCTGATCCCACCAGGCACAAAGTGCGGCTCCGGAATGGTAGGGAAATATTTTATAATCGGCTGCAATGCAAGAAATAAGCCCTAAACACCAACGAGGCTTCAGAAATACCCGCTCCCTTACAGCATTGGTATATTTCATACTGATAAACGCCGTCAGTATTCACTAACAACATTTCTGGCGCTGTGATGTTCCAGGTGTGCATAAACAACACGTGCCACCCCCACTCCGTGCTGGGCTACGACTGCAGCAGTGAAATCCAATGCCACGGGCACGGAGTGAGCAGCGGCAGAGCACGGGGCTGCGATTTGTCGGGAGGATTCGCTGCCCGCACCGCACATCGGCGGGCGGCCCCGGGCGGAGCCGCGCCCGACCAAAAGACCCTCGGCCCCCCGTATCGCCCCCCAGGTGTGCAATAACCGCGGGCACTGCCACTGCCACCCGGGATGGAAACCGCCCGACTGCCGTCAGCGCGGGTCGCGCCTCGGGGGCAGCGTGGACAGCGGCGTGCAGCTGCCGCAGCGCGGTGAGTGCGGTGCTGGGTGGGCGCTGCGGGGCCGCCCTTCGCCCCCCGCCCGGCCACAGCCGCTCTCTCTGTCCCAGGGTCACCCCAGCAGCGGGCGCAGCGGAACTCGGCGCGGAAGGGAGCCCTGTTGGCCTCCTGCCTGCTGCTGCCCACCGTGCCCGTGGTTGTGCTGCTGCTGCTGCTGCGCCGGGAGCTGCGGGTCCGTCAGCTCGGGAGCGGAGAGCGGTGAGGGCGGGGCTGTGCGGGGCGGGGCTGAGCCGCTCCGTGCGCCCGCATCCCCCCCTCCAATTCATCTCCCCGCGCAGCATCGCCGAGGAGCGCAGCGAGGACGCGGAGGAGGAGCAGAAGGAGGAGGATGGAGCGGAGGGGAACGCGACGGAGCGCGGCGGGAGCGAATAAAGCGTTGGGGGCACCACGCGGCCGCGCCTCTGTCCTGGGGATGCGGGGAGGGGCACGGAGAGGCCGTTACGGCGGGGACGTTACCGGAGGGCTCGCAGGATGGGGCTGCTCCTGGCGCTGCTCCTGGCGCTGCTGGCCGCGCTGCGTGAGTCCGGCCTTGCGCGGGGCTGTGCGGGGCTGTGCGGGTGGGGATCGCGGTCCGGAGCCCACCCGCCGGGTGCTCAGTGGGCAGTGGGATGAGGATTTGGGGCTCCGTAAGGGGGAGTCCTTGGGAGGGCCCCGTGCCGGTTGGGTTCGCTCTTAGCAAACGCTGAGCTCTGCTGCTGAGGGCTGAGCCGCTCAGGGGGACAGACCTGCTGCCGCCCGGCACAGAGCTGTGCTGTTGTGCCCAATGTGCGAAGTTTGGTGCCGTCGGTTCGGGGCCAGCAGCAGGCAGCGTGGGGCAGCGCTGCACTCGTCCTGAAGCAGATGTTTGTGTACAACAAACTGTGTGAGCGTGGGCTCCGTGAGCCCTGCTGTGTTCTGGAGAAGGTTGGGTTGGGTGAGCTGACCTGGAGCCTCCCCTCGTGCTCCCATTGCTTAGCGTTCCTATTGCCGGGCTCAGGTCCAGCAGTGGTACAGGGACTTTGGATTAAACTTCACAAGAGCTGCTGCATGGCTGCCAGGCAGAGGCTGAGCAGGTGAAGGTCTGCAGGCACAGCCCATGCAAAGCCTCCTTTCATGCTGTGCATGGACCCAACCTCGGCTCACAGATGCCTGCAGGAGGCGGCGTTCATCTGCGATGATCACTAAATCTAGTCTGTTTCTTTAGATTCACAAGTGCCTCTGCACATCACAGTTCCCCAGAGGGTAAACTCAAACACGACCGGAGAGACGGTACTGAAGTGATCAACTTATTTTGTGTGTGTGTGTGTGTGTGTGAGTGGAGCTATCAACGCAGGAACGCAGTGTGCAGCCCTTACAGTGTGAGTGGTGATGGTGCAGCTCTGGGAAGCAATGCTGAGCTGTCCCAGAATGTGTGATGGGGTTGGCAGCATCTTCTGAGCTCCTGTAGCTGCTCTCTGTGTTTTGTTTCCTGTTCCTAATTCTCACTTTCTCTGCTTTTCTGCACATGCAAGGACACGCTGTCCTACATCCTCGCAGTGGAAGGGCGGCCGTACACCATTCACCTCAAGCAGCAGTGAGTTCTTTCCATCCTGTTTTGGCAATCCCATTGTGCTGCCGCCGTCCCATGGCCGTGCTAGGGGCAGGGGGTGCTCGTGCCTGCAACTCCAGTGGAAGTGGTTTGGGGTCTGTATGGACTGTGGGCTCCATCCGCGCTCAGTGTGGCTGTAGCGGTTGGTTTGAGCTGGGGAAACCCCAGACAAACATTTCTTTGGATGTTCTCAGAGCGTTTTGCTGCATTTCTGTTCCAGATTCTTTTTACCTGCTGATTTCAGCATTTACACATACAACGAGACAGGATTGTTGCGCTCTGATTCGCCCTATATCAAGGTAATCTCAGCTAGCTTCTCTCTGTTGGCAGTTTGCAGGGTGGCCTTCCTGCTCAGTGCCTTCAGAGGCGTCTCTCGTTATTACAGGAGAGCAGAGTTTCTCTTCTTTCTCCACCTTTTTCCATCCTAAACCAGGCAGGAGGTGCTGGGTTGGAACAAAAAGGTGTCCATGCAGCCATGCAGACACACAAGAGCCATTGTTGGAAAGGTTTTGGAAGTACTGAGGTTTCCCTTTGCTTTGCTGTAGGGCGACTGCTACTACCGTGGCTACATCGAGGGCGTTCCTGGCTCAGCAGTGACCCTCAGCACCTGCACGGGGCTCAGGTATGGGGCACAGTGCTGCTGTGCTCAGTGCTGCCTGGTGCTGCCCACAGACTGACACTGTGCCCTCCGCAGGGGCCTGCTGCAGTTCCACAATGCCAGCTATGGGATCGAACCGCTGGGCTCCTCACCCACCTTCCAGCACGTGGTTTATCCCGTGGGCAGTGGGGCTGCAGTTGGGGCTCTGCTCCCACACGGCCACCCAGGGGGCAGCAGGGATGCGCTGGCAGCTGACAGCGGCTCTGACACAGCACGACCAGCTCTGAAAGTGAGTGCTGTCACAGACTGACCCAGCACTGACATCCCTGGGTCTGTCAGAGGTCAGCAATCATTGTATCTCAATTACATGGATGGATTAATTCACAATGACGATCTTTTTTTCTCCTCCAGCTACTGTCAAAGCACCGCAGACAGGTGTTGCTCCGCATCATTCTGGAAAGGAGTTTGGTAAGCCAGGTGCAGCCAACTCCAGGCTCTGGTTGTCCTCTGCGCTCCTGCAGGGCTTTGCTGTGGTCTCACATCACTCAGCGCCCACCCCATGGCCATCAACCCATCACAGCATGGCTGATAGTCACGGTGCATCCCCATGTTCCAGTACAGGCACCTGGGGGACGACCAACACATTGTGTCACGGAGAGTGGTTCAGCTCATCGGCTTCCTCGACAGTGTGAGTTTCACCTGGGCTTTGTGAGCTGCAGTGGAAGTTCTGGTGGTTGGGTTCATCCACACAGCTCGGTGCTGCTCGGGTTTGTCTAATGTTTGCTTTCAACCTTTGCCGTGCAGCACAGACACCGCTCTCAATCCGGGCTGTGCTGGAATTACTCCCAGTCTCTAAAATCGCCTTGGTGCCGTATTGTCCTATAACGAAATGTTCCACTGAGGGGCGGTGGTGCTCCGTGAGCAGAACGGCCGCGGGCTCTTCCCTGCCCGACATGAGGGCCATCTCTCTCGCTGCACTTCCAGATGTTCAGCTCCCTGAACATGACCGTGACGCTGTCCTCCATGGAGATCTGGAGGTCCAGAAACAAATTTCAGACCGCGGGCGCTGGAGAAATGGTGCTGCTGCGCTTCTTGGATTGGAAGAGGAGCAGCGCTGTCCTACGTCCCTATGAAGTGCCCTACCTGCTGATGTAAGAAAGCCACTACCAAAGAGCAGTGATGTGCTGAACCTTTGTGCTTTGGAGCATTGGGTGTTGCACAGAGCTGTGTTTCAGGTACCGGGACCAGGCTGATTTTGTGGGCGCAACCGCTCCAGGCACGCTGTGCCACAGTGATGCATCCGGCGCTGTGGCCGTGGTATGGGGCTGTGGTATGGGGATGTGCTGAGTGGGGGGACGTGGCCAGGCCATGCCACAGCCAACAGCACTTCTCTCCTGCAGCTGCAGCGCGCCGTGACGCTGGAGTCGTTCTCCGTCCTCCTGGCGCAGCTGCTGGGGCGCAGCCTGGGCATGGGATTCGATGACGGCCGGGGCTGCCGCTGCCCCACGCACACCTGTGTCATGGAGTCGGCAGCACTGTGAGTGCCCGGGGGTCCCTGGGTTACAGATACCCCCGGCAGAGGGCTCTGCTGCAGATGTGGTGGTGGTGGTGCAGGGATACCTGCTTGGAAAGGATAAAGCAATACTTTTTCTTTCTGAAAGCAAGATGTTCCTGAATGCTGCCCAGTGCCAAAGCAGTGGCGGTGAAGGCACACGACCGCCGAGGTCCACCCTTTCTTTCAGGCACATCAGTGGGGCAAAGACCTTCAGCAGCTGCAGTGCTGCAGACCTGGAGCAGTTCCTGTGGCAAAACCCAAAGTGCCCCTTCCTCAGGGCCCTGTGGGTGCACCCCGACCCCAGAGCCGCTGTCTGCGGTAACGGTGTGGTGGAGCACGATGAGCAGTGCGACTGCGGTGGTGATGCGGTGAGTGGGGAGTGGGGGCTGCGGAGCTGGGATCCCTGCCCTGCTCCCTGCACTGCTCCCTGACAGCAGGACAGGGCCAGCGATCCTCCTGCAGTGAGGTAGTGGGGAGCGGGCAGCAAAAGTTGGTAGTGTGCTTGCAGGCATGTGCCAAAGATGCATGCTGCACTACGCAGTGCAAGCTGAAGCCCGGCTCAAAGTGTTCCTTGGGACTGTGCTGTGAGAAATGTCAGGTGAGGTGTGTGTGTGCCTGCTGGGAGTCAAGGCAAGCATCACGCTGAACATGTCAGAGCTAAGTGCTGGATGGGAGCTCAGCCCCGCACCTGCAGGTGCACACGGAGCTGCAGTGAGCAGTTTGTGTTTCCCCCCCAGTTCAAAGCTCCCAACACTCCGTGCCGTCCCCCCGCCGACACGCAGTGCGATCTGCCCGAGTTCTGCAACGGCTCCTCTGCCTCCTGCCCTCCCGACGTCTACGTGCAGGACGGGCACAGCTGTGAGCACAGCACTGGCTACTGCTACCGCGGGCACTGCCAGTCTGCTGAGCTGCAGTGCCAGCGGCTCTACGGGAGAGGTAGCAGCACTTGGCGCATTGCTTTTGGGGTCAGGACCCCCACACCTGGGGAGGGGAAGGGAATGGGTCCCTCTAATCTAAGAACTGACACATGCCAAGAGCAGCACATCCGCGTGACCCCTCTGTTCTCTTGCTTCCAAACCCCCAGGTGCAAAAAATGCCCCTTTGGCTTGTTACGAAGAAATCAACAGTCATCAGGACAGGTTTGGGCACTGCGGTAATCGCCTGCTGGATGGGTACCAGCCCTGCTCCTGGCTGTAGGTGTAACCCAGTGTGTTTGGTTGGTGCTTCCCTTTACTTCCGAAGCAAGACGTAAACCCTGCTGCGCTCTGCACGCTGACTTTTCTTCCTTTGCTGTGCTTATGAATTTTTTAGGAATCTGGGCTGTGGAAAGCTCGTCTGCACGTACCCAAATCGAGTGCCCTTCACCAAATTAAAGGGTGCCATCGTTTATGCTCAAGTGCAAGAACATCTGTGCGTGTCTTTTGATGTAATGCACGCACCCACTGAGGCAGATCCTCTCCTGGTTAAGGATGGCACAAAATGTGGTCCTGGAAAGGTAAGAAATGTTTCCCAAGCATGGAAACGATGTACAATTATCACAGGTGGAACAGCTTTGGAAATTGCTGCTATTTTGCAGTATAGTTTAAAGGTGGTCTCTGCTTATTGCCTGTGCCATTGGCTGAATTGATCGTCCCTTAGACCGAGGGATCTTTTATGGAACAATGGCCAGCTTGATGAAGGGAGATGATAGAAAAAAGTGCCCAGCAGGGCTTTTTTTTCCTATTCTACTTGCAGGTTTGTATGAATGGCACGTGCCAGCCACACTCCGTTCTGAACTATGACTGCAATGTGCAGAAAAAATGCCACGGGCACGGGGTAAGTGACAGCAGTGCCGCTGGGGAGGTGGTGCTGTGCTGCTCAGTGCTGAAGAGGAGTGAGAGGTTATTTCTAGGTGCTGGGACTTGGCCAAACCTGGGGTCCTCATCCTCCAGAATCACCATGCAGCGGTGTGGGAGAAATTGAGACCACTTAATGTTCTAAGACCAAAATTAAACGAGATGAAGGAATGTGGAGTATTCGCTCATCTAGATTAGCAGAAAACCGGAAGCAGAGAGTTTTCTCTCCACTCTGGCATTTGCAGGTGTGCAATAACAAGAAGAACTGCCACTGCCACCCAGGCTGGAACCCACCCCACTGCAGGATGCAGGGATCTGCGGTGGGTGGCAGCACTGACAGCGGGCAGTGGCTGCGGGACATGGACAGTGAGTGTCCACAGCAGAGCCCCGCGCAGCCCCACGGCTCTCAGCATCGCCTGGCGCTGACCTGGGGCTGCTGTGTGGTTCTGTCCCCAGGCCGTGCCCCAAAGGGTACACGGAAAAACGTGCTGCTGCTGAGCTTCTGCCTCCTCATCCCCATCCTCATCTGCATCATCATCCTGATCATGAAGTGGAGCCGGTTGATGCGGCGCTGTGCCGGGAGTGAGATGGAAGCTGCTGAGTGAGTTAACATTGGATGGTTCCTGCAATGGGTGAGAGGTGGGCAGGGATTGGTGGGAGCTCCTGGAAAGCTGCTGAGATCCAGAGGACATATTCCATCGCACCCAGCTGGCTGTCTGCATAAAAGGCCTGCAAGAAATTGCTGGCTCCTGGGGAAAGGAAACTGTAGAAGGGGAAAAGTAAGATGCAGGAGGAGCTGCAGGTGTCACAACCGGAAAGCAACACATCTGTCCAGCTGTGGAGGAAAAGAGTGAGAGAGAGAACGTGAGAGAGCAGGGCCAGGACAGGGCAGGTGTCTCTGATGCTCCTCGGGGCGTCACCATGTGCTCCATGACAGTGTCCCCAGCCAAAAATAACGGGGCACAGATTTTGGGATGCGCACATTTTGGGAATGGAGATGTGATGGGCTCCGGCAGCCTGTCCGGCTTGGGGGGGTGAGAGCAGGGACCGGGCTGCGCTGACATCCCCGCGCTGAGCCCCGCTCTGTCCCTGCAGCTCGGACGACGAGGAGACCAGCAGCATCGGGAGCGACGAGAGCAGCGGGAGCAGAAAGAGCAGCGGTGCGGGGATGGAGCCGGAACCGAAGCCGGAGCCGGAGCGGTGCTCGGGGCAGTGCGCGGGTGAATCGCGCGAGCAATAAAGACGTTGAAGCAACCGGCGGCCGTTGGGGCGATGCGGGCGGCTCTGGGGTTGGCGGTGCTGCTGGCGGTGCTGCGGGGAGGAGCGGCCCAGGGGCGGCCCCGAGCCCGAACCGTCACCATCCCCATCGCGGGCCGTCCCCGCACCGTGCGGCTACGGCAGCAGTAAGTGGGGGGGGGAGGGGGGGGGGGGGCGGGCGGCAGCGAGCGGGGGCGGCCCCGGCGGGGAGCGGAGCGGAGCGGCACCTCAGAGGGTCCGTCTCTCCTGTGCGCAGAGTGTTTCTGCCCGAGAAGTTCCGGATTTACACCGACGGCCGCGGCGGGGGCACGCAGTCCGAACTCGCGCGTCTGGAGGTAACGGTGCGGCCGTGCGCTGCGCCCGACGGCTCCGGGTAGGGCTGGGGGGGAGCAGCAGAGTTGCAGCCTCTTTTCTGCAAGGACACTCCTGGGGCCTCTTGCTCTCCTTGGGATGCTGTTCCGCCCCGGGGGAGCGCACGCGGTGCGCCGCGGCCGCTCTGGGGGCGGTGAGGAGCTGAGGGAGGGGCGGACGCCAAAAGCCGTCGGTCCAGTGCTCGTTCCGCGGGACCTGCGGGAATGGGATGGGGCCACACGCGGTAGTGCCCAGCTCTGGTGCTCTGCTCCCTGCTGCTCTCCACATAGCAGGCACCGCGCTGATGGTGAGGCTTCACTGCTTCCAGCGCGACTGCTTCTATGTGGGCTACGTGGAGGGTTTCCCAGAGTCACTCGTGGCGCTCAGCACCTGCTCCGGGCTCAGGTAAGCTGCCCGCCCTGCTGTGACAGCAGGAGCACAGGCGCGGGGACCGGCGGTGCTGCAGCAGAGCCTTTCCTGCCCTGTGCTTTGCCCTGCAGTGGGGTCCTGCAGCTTGCCAACGCCAGCTATGGGATCAGGCCGCTGGAGGCTGCGGCTGGGTATCAGCACCTCGTTTATCAGATGGAGGGGGAGAATGTGGGCACGCAGCTGCTGGGAGGAAGCAGCTCCTTCGCCTGGGCTGCAGAGGTGTCCTTGCAGCCGTGGGATGGAGCAGTGAGTACAGCCTGGGGCAGTTTGCTTGGGTGTAGTGGTGCCACACACCTGGGAGATCTCCAGCTCTGCAGCCGGGTGTTGTTCCTGCATTTGTTCGGTACTTCAAATGCTAATGACTCCCTGTTCATGTGCCTACGGGGATTTTCGTTGCTGTTTAATTAGTTTTGTTTTTCTCAAGGCGAAGGAAGCTGTTCCTTGGTCCCCTCGGTATCTGGAGATGCACGTCATTCTGGACAAAGCTCTGGTGAGTCTGCATCTTCTCCATCGTAAATTGCTTTTCCTAGGAAAAACCTTCACAGAACATCAGGGGAAATGTGCACAGGGCTTGGCAGGCCCCGTGAGGTGGGAAGCAGCTCCCCTTTGTGTGGAAATGATGTGGAATAGCAGGGGCTGCAGCGGAAGAGCTGCCCAGGGTGTGGGCAGATCCTGCACGGGGCACTCCCGTGCTCTGCAATCTGTCATCTTTCAGTACGACTACATGGGAGCAGACAAATATGTGGTGACCAGGA
Source organism: Alectoris magna (assembly GCA_030625065.1). NCBI lineage: Eukaryota > Metazoa > Chordata > Aves > Galliformes > Phasianidae > Alectoris > Alectoris magna. Next base: position 4,096,508 of record CM060587.1, read on the forward strand.
AGATCGTGCAGCTTTTCAGCTACATGAACAGCGTGAGTGCTTTCACTTGGGTGGGAAAAGTGCTGCAGTGGGATGGAAAAGGCCCCGCACCAACAGTGAGTGGGGAGCAACATGGACCCGACCAGCCATGCTGTTTGCTTCTTCCCAGATGTTCACTCGCCTCAACCTGACCGTAGTGCTGACTTCTCTGGAGCTCTGGACAGAAAAGAACAAGATCCCGACCACAGGAGGTGCAGAAGAGTTACTGCAGAGATTTCTGCAGTGGAAAAACACACATCGTACCTTGCGGCTGCAGGACGTAACATTCCTGTTTGTGTAAGGAGGGGATGGCAGGAGTGGGAATGACAGGAATAGGAGTGTCAGTATGGTGCAGGGCAGCACAGGTAGGGCTCAGCCTGTGCTGTCCTCAGCTACAGGGAGCAGTCCCATCCCATGGGAGCATCCTCTGCGAGGAAGCTGTGCCTCAAGGACCGTGCTGGAGGAGTGGCTTTGGTATGGAGCCGTCTGTCCATGTGGGCAGCCCTGAGCCAGGGTACAGCACTGGGCTGTGCCCACCTGGAGGGCGAGGGCTGCTGGCAGCAGGGATTGCTCTGCTGGGTGCTGAGCTGTGGTGTGGGGGGGGCAGGGCTGGCAGCGCCCCACAACTGCACTGCCCTCTCAGTACCCGCGTGCCACAACGCTGGAGGTGTTCTCCTTGGCCGTGGCTCAGCTGCTGGGGCTCAGCCTGGGGATGAACTACGACGACCCCGGGAGCTGTGGCTGTGCAGGAGCCACCTGCATCATGCGGAGCAGTGCAGTGTAAGGCTCCTGTCCTCCCAGTGTGCTTTCTGCTGATATGAAGAGCCGTGGAGCCCTGGCACACAGACCTCACCCTGTGCTTACAGGCACTCGGCTGGCACCAAAGCCTTCAGCAACTGCAGCGTAAGAGACTTTGAGCATTTTCTCACCTCTGGAGAAGGGCAGTGCCTCCTGAACAGGCCGCCTGGGAACGTGTCCTACAAAGCTCCTGTGTGTGGCAACAAAGTGGTAGAGCTGGGAGAAGCCTGTGACTGTGGGTCGGCAGAGGTGGGTGGTGAGCCTTGGTGGGAGCCCAGGGCTGTGCCTGGGGAAGAGCCATGCCAGGAACCCCTGGAGCTGTGTCCCTGTATCCCTGTGGGAGCATCGCAAGCTCTCCTGACTGTCCGTGCTCATTGCTTCCAGGAGTGCCAGCGCGATCCGTGCTGCACTGTGGGCTGCAAGACAAGGAAGGGGGTGCAGTGCCTGTCAGGGCCGTGCTGCTCCAGGTGCAGGGTGAGCCGTGCTGCCGTGGTGTTGCATTGCTTGTTTGCAAGACCCGTGTGCAGAGCATCGTAACAGGACCCTGTGCTGCTGTCTGCGAGTGTGCACTGTGCAAAGCTCCTCTCGTTCTGCCTTTTTCCACCAGTTTATGAAAAAAGGCACCCTGTGCAGAACTAGCTCTGAGGATGAATGCGAACTGAAGGAATATTGCAATGGCACCTCTGGGGCGTGTGCACCCAACCTGTGGGTCATGGACGGGCACCCCTGCAGGCAGAACACTGCCTTCTGCTACAGGGGAGTGTGCCAGACCGCCGACAAGCAGTGCCAGGAGATCTTTGGCAAAGGTGAGGCAGCATGCTGCTGGGGGAGCTGTTCTGCAGGGGGTATAAAGGGACAAGAATCAAAACCACTGGGTGCCGCACATGGCCCCAGTGGTGATGCACAGCTGCGAGGCGGGGTGAGGCTTTCTGACTGTCCATAAGTGATGGTATGTGTTTGCAGATGCCAAAAACGGACCCTTGGCTTGCTATGAGGAAGTCAATGGCCAAAGGGACAGAATGGGGCACTGCGGCTCTGATCACAGTGGTTACCACAGCTGTGCCTGGAGGTGAGGGCTGTGGAAATGCCACTCTCCTGTGGCTGTGCTGAGCCCTCCCGTGTCAGACAGCGACATGGAGAGGAGTGGAAGGGTGAGGGTGGTTTGCAAAGCAGTGTGCTCCCCGTGCCTGCAGTGATCTCCGCTGTGGGAAGCTCATCTGTGAGTACCCAGGCACTGTGCCCTTCACCAAGGAGAGGGCTGCGGTGGTTTACGTGCGGGTGCAGAACGTGCTGTGTGTCACACTGGATTACATGCAGCCTCGCTCGGAGAGGGACCCCATGCTGGTGAGGGACGGCAGCGTTTGCGGTGACCGTAAGGTGAGCAGTGCTGAGGTGTGTGGCAGCTCTTGTGAAAAGGAGGAGCTGTTGGAAGCGTTTCTGCAGCAGTGGAGACCCAGGGGCAGTGGCTTTTCCATTGGTTGTATCCCAAACAAGTTGAGATTGATACGTGGACAGTGCGAATGCCACTGAACGGGGTGAAGCAGGAGGTGGGTGTTGGTGTCCATCGTGTGCTGACTCTGTGTCTGTGCTTTAGGTCTGCATGGAACAGAAGTGTGTGTCTGCTGCTGTCTTGAACTACAGCTGTGACATAAGGAGAAAATGCCACAATCACGGTGTAAGTGACAGTGCTACCTGCCCTTGGTTTGGGGTTTTTGGAGCACTCTCCCAGGCTGCAGCTTGCAAAAGTGAGGATGTGTTCATGGTCAGCTGATAGAAATCATTTCCCTTCCTCTGTCACGCAGGTGTGTGACAGCAAAGGGGACTGCCGTTGTGACGTTGGCTGGAAGGCCCCAGATTGCCAGGAGAAAGCAGAGTCACGGGGAGGGAGCAGTGAGAGTGGTGGTGAGCAGGGAGGGCTGTGAGTGCAAGAGGGGCTGCTCCAGGGCGCTGCTGTGCCCCTCTGGCTCCTGTGGGCTGAAGGAGTTGTCCCTTGCAGATTCCCAGAACAAGAACTCACTGAAGACATGGCAGCTTCTCACCTTGTGTCTCGGCGTGCCCATCCTCATTGGGCTCATCTTTGTGGTAATAAAGAGAAAGGAGCTGAGGCAGTGTCTGTCCACAGAGCAGACACAAGAAGAAGAGTGAGCCTGCTCCCCTCCATGGGGTGTGGGTGGCAGGAAGGGCAGAGCTCATCCTTGCCACCTGCATGGGGAGGGGAAGGCAGTGCTGTTTGGCACTTACAGGAACCCCCTTCTGTTCCCACGCTGTAGGTTTGAAGAAAGCAGTGATGAGGAAAGGAGCGCAGTGGATGCATAGCAGCATAGCTGGAAAGGCCTTTAAGAATATTGCCAAATTCATGGGTGTTTGTGCTGATCTTGTGAATGGAGGCAGCAGCAGCAGCAGCATGGACCCCTGGGCTGGAGGCTGGAGCCTGTGTGAGGGACACTGAAAGGCTGTGTCCTTTGTATTGTGTCCTTGTTTGTGTTGTTCAATAAAAGGTGTTTCTGGTGCCTGAGGTCTGTGATCCCTGCAGGGCAGGGCTGGGAGCAGGGCAGGGTGCAGGTGCTCCCTCCCAGTATTACTTCTGCTCTCATCTCCCCCTGGAGCTGTTGCTATGGGGAGATCATGTCATTCACTAATGCACATTTAATCCATCATTACAGCCTTGTGCTTTGACAGTGGGAATTTAATGACAGCTCAGCTCGTGTTCAGCCATTAAAAAGTTAGCTGGAAATGCAGATTAATCTTCAACTGACATGAAATGTGACTCTGGGAGCTTTGCTCCCTGCCGTGCAGCACTTACTGCATGGCAGCAGCTTCAGCTGCGCCTCCCCTTAAGTTACCTTGGCTGCACTGAGGCTGTTATGAGTGCATAAATCAGCAGCACTGTGCAAACCCAGGGCTGAGGGCTCAGTCGGTGCACACACCACTCCCCCAGGGACAAAATCATCAGTCCTGTGGGGAAGACAATATTGGGGTGCCATGCTCGAGCTTATCCCCATGTCCCCATACTGGGAGCGCAGCTCGCAGCCCCCACCCCAAGCCCTCTGCAGGGGCTGGAGCTCAGCGCTTGCTTATCAGCAACCTTTACTCGTGCTTGCTCAGCCCCTCCGGCCATGGGCACCCCCCCAGGACAAGGTTCGGGGCCGGGGCACAGCGCTGGCTCAGCACAGAGCAGGGCAGCACAGCGTGTCCCGGCTGGGATGGAGGCCGGGGACAAGAAGGAGGAGAGCCCACAGCCCACGGTGCTGGGCCGCTTCCAGCTCTCCGAGGAGTACGGCTTCCTTCTGCCCAACCCTCTGGTAGGACATGGCTGTGCGTGCTAAAGAGGGTAGCAGGTATTGGGGTTGGCGAGCGCTGTGCTGGTTGGGTCGCCACTTAGCAGTGTTTTACAGTAGATCATAGAGCCAATGAGGAATGCATGCGAGACGTTGGCTTCGGCAGATTCATAGGACAAATTCCTCTCTTTAAAAATGATTATGCTGGCTGCAGCAAGCGGCACAGGGGAGAGGAGCAGGAGCTTTGCAATTCAGGTAGTGGCTGTGGATTTACAGTGTTCTACACGAGGACGAGGAGGCAATTTAGATGGCAGATCTCCCATGCTGCAAGCGGTGCCATTTGTCACCAGACGCAGTTGACAGCGGGAGCTCTCAGGGACGGGCAGGCAGTTGTTTATCGGCCATTAGTTCACAATCACACGGGCTGCTATTACAAGTGGAGGAACCAGACACGAGCCATTAGTTGCAATTTGAGGGCTGGACAGGTGCTCCTGTCCCTTGCCACAGAACCTTCTGCCATGCAGTGGAGCACTGCCCTGTGCACACCCGGCACTGCCATTGCGCTCCCTTTCCCCGACCTGCAGCTGCTTTGCACTGCAGCCCAGCCAGTACGAAGCAGCTGTGTCCAGGTGTAGCCTTGCAATGACCGAAGCCTTTGCCCAGGGCTGTGCTTATCTCCCAGCCCTCTGTGCCCTGAGCAGGATCAAGCTCCCAGCCTCAGAATGGACCTGTGTATCTAGCTGGTCCCCAGCATGTGATGTGCTGACTCCCTCCCTCCTGCTATCTCCCCAGACAGAGCTGCCACCTTCCTACAGCCCTTGGATGGACATTGCCCATGAGTTGCCCCAGCTGATCGCCAGCCGCCAGCTCCGTGCACGCATCCACCAGGTACATGTCACCAGGTACAAAGCATCTGGCTTTGGAGTGCTCTCACACTTCAGTCTGACACAGCTGGGACTGCAAAGGTCAATGCAAAGCAAACTAATAATGCTCTGACTGGGTCAGGTTTGCACCAGTCACTTCTGGGCCTGCAAAAGCAAAGCCTTAATTTGGCACAGAGCTAACTCATCGCACAGCTGCTGAGGCACCTCGTGGTGCAGGGCAGTGAGATCCCAAGGGTTACCAGGATTCGTCACATGCAACCCAACCAGTTCCATCCACAGCAAAACCTGAAGGGGTGGGAAGGAAAGAACAGGGAGAGCACAGGGCTGGGATGCAAAAGGCAAGGAGCCAGGAGGGCCCTGCTGGGCTGGGAGCATGCAGGTTGCATGTGCTGCCCACTGCTCATGAGGGTCTCTCTGTCAGATGCCACAGCTGAACACTCAACACCTCCAAAGACGTGAGGAGCTGCACCTGGCCCACCTGGTGCTCAGCTTCCTCACCATGGGCTACGTCTGGCAGGAGGGAGAGGAGGGCACCGTGAAGGTAACATCAGCCCCTGCTCTGGAGCCCACGCCTGTCCGTCCTGCATGGGTGATGCCAGAGCTGGTGCAAAGCCCCGTGCTGTGCTCTGTGCCCCCAGATGCTGCCCCGCAACCTGGCCGTCCCATTCTGGGAGGTGTCACAGGCCCTGGGGCTGCCTCCCATCCTCACCCATGCAGATTTCGTCCTGGCCAACTGGAGGAGGAAGGATCCCAGCGGGTAACCAGGCGAGCGCGGCTCCTGTCCAGCAAAGAGCTCTCACCCCAGCCAGAGCCATTTGGAGCCACCACAGCCTGGGGCTGACCCATGGCTGAGGGCCAGGGAAGGGTTTTGCCCCATGGCACACATGTTGGGGCAAGTGGCCAAGGGCAGGAACCTCCCACTGGCAAACAACCCTGTTTGTGTCCTATGCACCCACAGCCCATTGCTAGAACCATTTATAACATCGCTCTCTCTCTCTCTGCTTCTCCCCCCTGTTCATGTGTATTTGCTGTCGATGTTCAAAATGCCTCCAGGCCTCTGGAAATTGAGTAAGTATTTGAGATGCTTATTTATTTTCTAACAGCATTAGTTTTGTTTGAATTGGCATAGTGCTCCCACACTGCAGGGCTCTGCTGGGTTAAACCTCTCTCTCCCAGTGCACAACAGAAACAATTCAGTCCTTGGCACACAGACACCACTGCACCAGCAGCAAAGCACCATGGCCATGGCAGAACAGCAGCTGCTCCAGCCTTTGCAGAGCAGTACTGCCAGGGAAGGGTTTAGATCCCTCAGAGGCAGAGCAGAGCATATCCTTGCTTACCTGTGCTTGAGGACTGGGATATTTTGCACCTGGAAGGTTTTTCCCCAAGGACTGAGCTACGCTCTGGCCCAGTACTGGGGCACGCAGCTGCATGCTGAGACCTGTGCACATCCTCCAAACCACTCGCTCGTTTCTGGGATGCAGCAGTGCATCAGTGTGAGCTGCTGCAGCAGAGCTCAGCCCCTGAGCACACCGCACATGTGGTGTCAGGGCTGGGGACAGGCTGGGGACACAGGGAAACAGCTGCTGGCCGCCCTGCAGGAACCTGGAGCCTATCGTATCACTGCCTGGGGGAGAGAGCCTGCGCGGATTCATCCTTGTCACACTCCTAGTGGAGAAGGCAGCCGTGCCTGGCATCAAGGTAGGGTGCTGCAAGCCCCACAGCCACCTGACCCCATAAGTATTCAGAGCACATCTCAGCCCATCACTTCATGCTCTCCTTCTCCACTCCTTGCAGGCCACCATTCAGGCCATTCATGCCCTCCGGCACCTTGATGATGAGCTCCTGCACCGAGCCCTGCAGGGGCTGTCAGCAGCCATTGGAGACATGGGCAAGGCCCTGCAGCAGATGCACGGTACTAGGAATGGGTGCATGGTAACAGCAGCCTAAGCCCTCAGGGCTCACTGGATGCATAGTGTAAATGCATTGGGCCTGGCCCTTAGAGCACCTCACCTGCCCCGATGGCAGAGCGGGGTCCCCTCTGTTCAGGGAGCCCATGAGAAGCATTGCTACAGGTGCCATCACCTGCCTTTTCCCCACAGTAACGCCTCTGGTCTAATTTCCACCTAGATTACGTGGATCCAGCAGTATTTTACACTGTGATCAGGATCTTCCTCTCGGGGTAAGTGGGGTGCATTTCCCTCCACCCACATTACCTGGTCAGGGCAGCAGAGCGCAGCGCTGTGGGTTTGCTGTCCCTCAGCTCCCTGCAGGGCTGCCAGCATCACAATCTGCTCTGCTTTTGGCCTTCTCAGAAGTTTTCTATTTTTATTTCTGCTCAGCATATCTCAGCATTCCTAAGTCAAAAGGCTTCATGCATCCCGACGATGTTTCTTTCTTTCTTTTTTTTTCTATCCGAGCTGACCTTGTCTCGATGGTCATCAGCCTGGAAAAACATGTCTTTGAATTCCCTTCTGCTTATAAGAACTTCCCACTAGTAAAGGTTACTATAAATACATCCCCGGGAGAACTAAAAATATTAAGGTATTCGATAATGAATCTATTTTGTCTGCAATTTGAGCAAAATCTGCTCCTGCAGTCAAACAGCTCCAGCAGCCAACACTGAAAGCTCCATGAAACGGGGCATTCTTCAGAAGGTCAGGAGATATTTTTGTGCCAGGCACATTATGGCTCTGAAATTATAACTCCTCTTTCCATTTGTAGGAGAGCATTTATCCATTTTTGCACAAGCAGGGTGACACGGCTGTGAGTTAATGGTGTGCAGAGGGGGAGGCAGAGGCACAGCCCGGTTCTCAGCCTTGCTGGGGATGAGCATCCCTCACGAGAGGGAGGAAATCACATTTTGGGCTTGTTCTCTGCTGAAATAAAGGCAGTGGATGAGGATGCAGCTCCAGGGCTCATAGCAACACGCACCATTATGGTTCTCTCCCCCCATCATGACCTTGCAATGCACCTTGATGTGCTGTTTATTCCTGAATTTATCTCACATTTGAGAACAGCTCTCAGGGCACAGTGATGCGTGGCTGGGGGCAGGAAGGCAGCACTTCATCTACCAGCCCAAGGTCACTCCTTGCAGCCCAGTACCAGCTGTGCTGACCTGCCCTTGTCTGTGCAGCTGGCGGGACAATGCAGCCATGCCCCACGGGCTGCTCTACGAGGGCATCTCTGAGCAGCCCATGGCGTTTTCAGGAGGCAGCGCAGCACAGAGCTCCGTGCTCCACACCTTTGATGAGCTCCTGGGGATTCAACACAGCCAGGAGAGCAGTAAGTCCAACACTTCTCGCTTTTATCAAAACAAATCAGACACTGCACAGAACCAACCCACTGCACTGCCCGTTGTGCAGTGCCCATTGTGCCTACAGCACGTACAGCAGCCCACCTCGCCCACCAAAACCCTGCTGCCGTTCTGGCTGTCCCCAGTACATTACACGAGGAAGTCCATAAACCAGGCTCTGGCCCACTTCTGTGCTGCTATAAATTCCCAGAGGAACAGATTTTGTTTTTTGCATGTCAGCTCTTTGCTGAGGTTATATATGGGTACAGAGCTGAGGAGCGGAGCACGCCAGCACCCTGCCAGTAACTGAGTTCATCCATTCACATCACTCTGCCCACAACAGAATGTGTTTATCAGAAATTAGCAAAGCCAGCCTAATAGCAAATAATACATAAATGCCGAGAGCAAAGGCTAAAACCTGCCTTTTAGGGTTAAAGCCAACACTAATGAAGCACTGACCTAATATGGGTTTGCTTCTCAATTAATTTAATGCACTCGGAAGGAGCTGAGGACAGAAGGCTGCGCAGGGATCCTGCTGGTACTGAACAGCAGAACTCAGTGCCAGGGGCAGATGGGAACAGCCAGCAGGAGACTGGTTTGGGGGTTTTGGTGTGCCCCACAGACCTTGCAGCAGGGCACTGCTGTGGGGCTCAGCCCCTGCTTGCTCCTGTGCTCAGGGACCCAAAAGGAGAAACCTTTTCCATAAGGCATCCAGGAGAGGGAGGCGAGGGCAGGGGCAGTGCCAGCAAATGCCAGCTGGGAACTGCTTGGAGAGCATTTGCATTGGACTGTGGACAGGGACCTATCCTTCTGCATCTCCTCTTCCCTTGGATTTACATCACACCAACTCCTAAATGTTGTCCAGTGGTTTAACATTAACTTTTCTTTCCAAGAGCATAGGCAGGCCTTCCAAGGGCAAACCAATCTAACATTTCCACCTAAAGAAATGCCCCTTCTCATTTCTCCCAATGTCTCTCTCTGCTGGCGTTCTGCAGCTGCGTTCCTGCACAGGATGAGGGACTACATGCCCCCTCCCCACCGGGCCTTCATCAGAGACATCAGCCTGGCCCCCTCCCTGCGGCAGCACATCCTCAGCTCTGCAGACTTGCGGCTCCACGAGGCGTTCAACCACTGCATCACAGCACTGGCTGACTTCAGGTCCCACCACATCACCATTGTCACCAAGTACATCGCTGTGGCCAAGGCCAGGGCAGGGCAAGAGGAGGCTGGTTCCATTGGGAAGCCCCCAGCTGCACTGGAGGCCAAGGGGACCGGCGGGTCACACATCTTCATCTTCCTGAAGAGCGTCAGGGACAGCACCAGAGAGGGGCTGATCAGTGCCTGATGCCTGGCATGGTGCTTGCTGCACCTTCCTGCTTTGTGCAGGTCTCAGCTCATCCTCCGCACTGCTGGCCCCGCAGCATCCCTGCCTGCCCTTCAGCATCTCTCCAGGGTTTCATTATTTCCTGCTGCATTGAACACAAGCCTGCCCAAGGGAGGAGAGTGCTGCCATCCATCACCCCAAAGCACACAGGGAGCACCGTCCCAAGCAGGTTTGTGCCACCCGACGGCCTCTGTGTCACTGGGACTGGGGCTCTGCTGCAGGAATAACACAGCCTAATAAAGCTGCAGCTCCTAGGAATGAACCGTGCTGCTGGGCTCGTTACAGGGGCAGTTCCTAGGTGTTCATCTGCCCTAGAACTCCCCAGGAATCCAAACATGCTCCCCCGGCTGAGAGCCCGCTGCCATCACGAGGTGGCAGCAGAAAGCTGCTTTTCTCCCGGTGCTTTGCAGCTGCCTGGGTGCGAGCTGCCAACAGCATCAATGGTAGCCCAGGAAAGGTAGGGGGTGGGGAGAGAGCTGATATAAAACAAAACATGAGCTTGCACTTTGGGAGTGCTGACTGCACCAGCAGATTGCAGGACAGCGCTTCCCACGGTGACCCAAAGCTTCTGACACCCAGACCTGGCATCTGGTGGGCACAGACCCTCCTGCCTGCACAGCATTGCAGTACTGGGACAGGGAACCATTCTGAGCACAGGGGGTCCCAGCACCCACAGGTCACAGGCAGCTGCAGGTCGCCAGGGGTGAGATATGGTGATTTTTATGGCCCTTTCCAACCCAGGATACTCCATGGCTCTGCAGTGCCTGGGCTGCAAACAGCAAGCTGTCCAGTCTACAAATAGGGCCCTGATTGCCTTGCATTTCATTATTACTTCTGTGTCAGACAGTTTTGCTTACTGCAATGCCTGCTTCCAGGCTGAGTAACAGGCAGAGATCCTAAACAGACGTTGCAGCCACAGCCAGACCACAATTACTCACAGGGTGTCTGCTGGCAGGCGCTGACTGCCCTGTCACTGCAATGCTCCAATCATCCAGAGCCAACTGGGATGGGGAGAGCAGAACGGGCCCTCTGGGGCCGCACACAGAGCTGCAGCCCTGTATGCCCGCAGGGATTCTCAGCTACACCCTGTGCACCCCTTCCCCAGCCCAGGCTACAGGATGAGAACACACAGCCACCTTAGTACCAAGATGGCTGGGAAAGCTTTTTCCACAATGCCTGCTGTTCAGCTGTCCTGGCTTCACTAAGTACCCCCAGATTCCCCAGCATCCCAGGGGAAATCAGGCCACGCACATCCATGTTTTGTCTGCCTGGGTCTGCTGGCACAGCCACCACAGACAGATTTCACACCCAATCAGTGTCTCAGTGCAAAAATAGCGCTGGCAGTGCCACTTCTCCTGCACTATCAGAAGAAAGTCAAGGTCCTTTGAAATGAGGTTTCATTCCCATAAGGGCAACAAAAAGCTCAGCACACGGTAGCTTGAATCGTTAAAGCTCCTTGCTAAATTTTATTTGGTGCCCTCTTTTGAAAGGCAGTCTTAAAACTGGGGCTTAGGAGAAAACATCTTCAGTAAACAACCTATAGGAGCACAGCAGCGCCTCTAAATCTTTATCTGGCAGCCCTCGTTCCACTCCATCTTCGTTCCTGAATAGCTGCAGCATATTTTATGCAGGAGATATTTCATACTGATGATTGTCTTGGGCTATTACATTGCAGACCATTTCAGGCAAACAGCAAACCAGAGGTGGGGGGGGGGGGGAAGGAAAGTCACTCTAAATGCAAAATGTAGTGAGGACTCCCACAGTGAAACAGGCCAGGGGGGGCAGAGGGGACATGGGACCACTTCCAATGCCAACCTTTAAATGAGGGCTGGGAAGGGGCTGGTCCTGGCTCCAGCCCTTCTGGTCACTCAGGTACATTGCTTACATCTGAGCTCCTCTGGATTGGCCCTGCCTTCCCACCAGGTGCTCCATCACTGCCTCAGGCCATGAACTTAGCATTGCCACTCCAGTACCCACCAGCAGCTTATGGAATGCTGTGTGAGAGCAGTGCAGTGACAGTGCTGGCACCGATCAGATCTGCTCTGTACAGAGGGTGTGTGTGGATCCCGCGACGCTCAGCCCTTCCTGTCTGCTCCTGGCAGCTGGGACGGCTGCTGTGCCAGAGCTTTGATTCCTCTCTGTTTCCAAACCGCTGCTGTCTACTATTGATCACAAGGCGCAGACATCTGAGGCCTCAGGTGCATTACAACGGGAAGCAGGCTGCATTTCAATAATTCAGCGGGCTCCGTGCCTAAAGATGTCGCGATGCATTTGAAAACAGCGCAGCACTTCACACTCATTGTACAAGAGCATAGGAAATTTGGGTGAGTGAAGCATGGTGCACTGGCACAGGATGTTGCTGTTCGTTGGGCTGCACTCGGCTTCGTGCCAGCTCCTGCATCCCCAAGGCTGGGGGAGTTCCTGCCAGGCAGCTGATGCAAGCCCAGCACAGCAGCAGTGCCATAGAGCTTGGCCACAACCACTGCAGTGGCTGCACACCCAAATTAGTGCTGCCTGCACAGCAATCTGCCTTATCAATACAAACAGGGGTGCAGCACACAATTCCACTGTGAGTCTGCAGCACAGGAGCCACCCAGCACCATGGTTCAGCACAGCATGGCACAGCACAGCATGGTGTGGCATAGGATGGCATAGCAGCACAGCACAGGATGGTGTGGCACAGCATGGCAAAGCACAGCATGGCATAGCAGCACAGCATAGCGTGGTTCCGCACAGCATGGCACAGCATAATATGGCGCAGCACAGCATAGTTCAGCAGCACAGCATGGCACAGCACAGTGCAGCTCAGCTCCAGGTGTTTCCCAGCTTTCATAAAACATGTGCAAGAGCCCCTGAGCTGCCTTCCTTATAGTAGCCACAACCAGCCCTGCTCCACGGCACCCACATCACATGGCACACAGAGCCCAGGGTTGTGTCTCTTGCTACAGCTTTTGTCCCTGTGAACGTTTGAAATCGAACAAGAATATAAACATTTGGATTCCAGACACTTCTCAGCCCTAACCTTATTTATCATACTTGGCTCTGCTCCTGGAGTCAGGGCCAGAAGAGGCTCCGAACATTTTGAGTTATTTAATATGCTGCACGTAGATCAATCTTGCTCTCCCCTCTAGCCACAGGTTTCCCTTTGTGGTTTGCTGCACAGTTATTATGTCCATCAATATCTAAGTAATTAAAACCCACCATTACACAGGTCCTGGCTGTCTTATGAGCTTCTCATAAGCTATAAAACATTTCATGGTCAACTTTCCTTAAGTGCCCAGGAGGTCTGTAGCACCATCGCAGATTCCCTTGGCTGCTGCTGTTATCCTGGAGGTCCCACACACAACCGCCCTGCTGGAAAAGCAGTGAGCCCCTACACCTCCTGCAGCTGTCCCTGCACCACTGTCACCCTTTGATTTGTGCCAGAGGGGACAAACTGGGAGACAAGTACTCGTCATTCTCCTGCGTGGTTCAGCTTCTGGTCTCAAAGCAATTTATCAGGAACGACCAAGTTTGCTTTGCAGTTTCCACTTGGGAGGAATAGGAGGGCATGGGATATAACTGCCATAACCTCCTTGGCACCACTGCTCACTCGAGACGTGATGCTGTGCCTGGTGTATGCCCCGGGCACTGCGTCCCTCAGAGCACCTGGCCTGGTTGGAGTGCAGAGGGCTCTATCTCTGCCTGAGGGATTGCTCACCTTGGCAAGAGTGCCTGCAGTCCAGATATGACGAAAGGACGTGACTCAAGCCAAAAAGCGCTAATTACAGCTCAGACGGAGGAGGAGACAGGAACTGCCACATTATGCCTAATAAGGGAGAGGAATAAGGAACAGATTGAAGAGCCATCACTGCAGAGATGATGAACAGGGGCTGTCCCAGTGGCAAGGCTGTGCTGGGAATGCCCAGGTCGCAGTGTCTCTCGTGGATTGCTTCCACCATTTGTGCACCCTTGGACTACCTGCCACACCACCCTCTGTCCCATACGCTCCTTGCCTTGGGTCCCTGCCAGTGTCTTCCTGACCTTGCCATCAAACCCCAGAGCAGCCAATGCAGGAGGCTGTTCCTGTGTTCTCATGGACTCTGCGCTGGGAACCAGAAGCAGTGCAAAGTGAGCAGCCAGCTGGAGGCTCCCTGAAGGACCCTGAGAGAAAGGGCTTGTTTCAAGCCCAAAGTCCCCAGGGTGGGTGCAGCATTTACAAAACTTTGCACCATTAAAACTGTTCATAAATAGAAAGGACCAGCAACTAAAACATTAGCGTTTGAATAAAAATAGCTTTGCAAAACAGCCAGAGCCAAAGCCAGCTCTTGGCAAAGGTCTCCGGCCTCCTTCTAGGATTGAGAGTGCAGTAACTGCACACAGCACCGAGGAGCATAGGAACACCCCGGGTGTGCAGGGACAAGGCAGTGTGCACCCCAGGATGGGGACACAGTGGATGCTGTCCCTTCATGGAGCCAGGAGCACACAGCCACCTGTATCCTCACCACAGGCACTGAGCAGGGATATGCTTTGATTGCAGCATTGCAATACCGGGGCCGTCGCCTTCTGTATTTACTCAGAGCTGTGCACAGCGGGTTCCTTCTTTATGACGAGGAGCTGGGGTAATTTGAATAGTAAATACTATGAAGAAAGTAGATTACTATGAAATACAGATTTTTCCGATAAATAAATCATGGCTGTATTTGCATATATAATACCAAAAGGAGGCATCTGGGACCGCTGCTGCTAGTTGCAGTACTGCCTGACATGACGATTAGCAATAACCCAACGTCTCTCTCCTCCAGCTCCCCTGTTGCTCCACTTGGTTTCATGTTAGGGATGGTGGGGTGCTGCCGCTGGGGCAGAGCCCTTTTCCTGCATCTCCTCATGGAGGAAGCTCTGCCACGAGCAACGGCTGGGAATGGTGCAGCACCAGCACTGCCCACGCTTGGCCACGCCATGCCAGTTCCGCCCATGATGGGTGCAGGATGGGCAAGGCTGGGTGCAGTTCTCTGAGCACACGCAGTGCCACTCCTGGCTTTATCACCTCAGCGTTGTGCCGATGCTCTGTGCCTGTTTGCAGTTCATCACGCAGCCCTGGTTGCTGCACTGGGATAAACAGCAGCAAATAGCGACGGCCGCATCTCCAGCAGAGCAGTGCTGCAATGTGAGCCGCAGCATGCCTTCCATCAGCAGTGTCAAATGGATTTCTTAAATAAAAAGAAAAAAAGGAAAAAAAAAAAGAAAAGGCTCTGCTATTATTGCAGTCAGAGGCTGCCTCATGCTGGGCTCTGCTGCTAAATCTGTTCTGTGTTTACTGTCTGCAGGAACAGTAGGAAGCCTTCCGAAAAGGCACCGGGGTTCCTCCGTTTTTCAGCAATCAATCATGCTTTGCTTGAGCCATTTTTATCCTAACAGAAACGGAAAATATTTTCCTGGTGTAATTTCTACTGATCAAAGAATTTTCCTCAACAGAGAGCAGCCCCAGGGCCCCGCCAGGAGAAAACCACAGAGGAAACTATTTCCCTAACGAGGAGCAGGGGGACGGGTTGCATGCAGGGGGGTGAGCCAGGGCACGAGTCCTGCAAGGCCGGCAGCGGGCAGCAAGGCTGGCAGTTCTTTTCCCAATTAGTTTGCTGAACAAGAGCCTTGGTGTGTGCCTGCATGCAGCAAAGCGCAGTGCCTGGGGGTATCGGCACCTCTCTGCATGCAGACGGCACTGGCAGAGGCAGGAGCAGCTCTGCTACTGGGACCAAACCCCGTGCTAAAGGACAGTCACCAGATCTTGTTTACTTTCTCCATCAGCTTTCCCTAAACAGCTTCAGTAAACCCTCCTCATTGTGGCCGGAACTGACTCAGCTTGCAGCATGGAGGGGTTTTAGTGGATGGACTCACCGGTCTCGGTAACCTCGCGACACAATCAGTGTTTACTGATGGAGGATTTTTTTAAGCTTCCATTTGGGATTGGCGTCAGAGTGGCTCATGGAGCTCCTGGACCATCCCTGCAGCCCCCACAGTCCTGGGCCAGAGCAGCACGGGGACAGCCAGGACTGCTCCCACTGCCACGTGCCTGTGCTCATCAGCAGCAGGGTGCCCTGCAGATGCAACACCCCCAGCTCTGCAATGCTTTACCTTTCCCTGCCTGCTGCGGGAGCAGAGCCCGTTTGGCCATGTCTGTATCCACGCACGCAGCATCATCCTTGTCCCTTTTTCTCCCCTCTGACACAGAGCTGAAATAAACTTGCAGCGCTAGAACTATTCTTTTGTGTTTGAACTGTGCGCATAAATAAACCAATGCAGACAGATGAAAATATCCATAAAGCAGATCTGACATTTGACAAGGATTCAAGGGCAGAGCTCTAGAACAAAGACAAGGCTTCCTTGTAAACAAGGCATCAGTCACTTAGATTACAGTAATTAGGCAAAGCGACTGCTGGGAAACTTCTCGAAAGCATCACTGCAAAAGCTAAACGCATCGGGTGCAGCACTGGGTGTGCAGCAGCACTGCAGGACCTGCATTCCTGCCCCACTCTGCCCTGCGGACTTCAGCCCAGTGCTGGGAGCTGCCGCCTCACCTCGTCCCAGGGATGGGCTTTACAGCTCTCTTATTGCTCCTGAGCAGGAGCTGACGTGTGATAGGAACCAGCGCTGGCAAAGCACAGTGACCTGGCCTGACCCCAGCCATGGGGCTGCGCTTCTCAGGGCAGCACAGAGCCATCGTGGGGGTCCCACTTTGGTACCCCCTGGATGGGAACACCCCAGACCAGCAGCCAACACCTGGCATCTGTGCTATGACCACACGCTGCTGGTATCACAGCCAAGGCAGCGCCTGGCAGGTTTGGGCTGTGGGGTGCCCCAGGAAGAGCGCTGACATGGGAGTGCAGAAATTGCTTTTCATTGGCTACGCAGTGAAGGCTGTTGGGCCACAAGAGAGGGTGACAGAGAGGCAAACACCATCTGTTTTCTCCGAGGAACTCTTTTATTACTGAAGGAATGAAACACAAGACTGATGACACCACAATTTCAAGCTGATCTCCCACACAATTTACATTCCCACTGATTTCCTGATAAATCCCCACAGCGCAATGCTGGGTGTTTTCCCAGCTCTGACGAGTTCCCTTCACTCAGCATCACCCAGCTCAGTGTTCCCCAACCCAGCCAGCACATTACACCCAAACAGTTGCAGCTGTTCCCAAAACAACAGCCATGGGAGGATCTGACATTGCCTGGTGCTGGGTGGCACTGCTGCAAGATAAGGAGCAGAAACCGGTCCTTGCAGGGCTCTGCTATCAGCCGTGCCCTTGGGTGAGGAGCTCAGCCCCAGGGGTGATGGGTGGCACTGCGGCCCCAGCAGCAGCACAGAGGCGCACAGCCCCACGGCAGGGCAGCCCAAAGGCGGTGGCAACCCCAGAGTGGGGGGCACTGCAGATCCCCCCCAACCCCCCAAAGCAGGATTTCCTCCAGCCTGTCCCCGCACAGCAGACAATGTGTTGTCTGACAGCTGCCGCCCGTCGCCCTGCTGCAGCTGTCGGGAGCTCCAGGAAAATCAAACAGGAAACTCAAACGAGAAAGAGAAGTTATTTCATGCCTGGAAGTCTGAACTTTCATGCTCAGCCTGAGTGGCGCGGGAGGAAGATGTTGAAGTCAGCACGTTGAGCACTGCCCCACTGCCCTGGAAATAGGGCACTATGCAGAGCCCCCACCCACCACTGCCCAGGGCAGAGCTGCTCATTGCAGCTGTACAACACTGTGCCTATACAACGGCTGGAGTGCCACCACGTAGCATGGCACTGGGAAGGCCCTGCTGGGACAGACGCCAGCCACAGCCTCTCCATTCCCAGCAGCCCCAGACCCAACGGAGCCCTTTTCTCCAGAAATCAGAGCTGAACTCAAGGCTTCTCTGGAAGCATGCAGGCTTTGAGAGCTGCCAGAAGTTTCTCTTTCTGTTCTGTTTCTTCACAGGCATGATTTACTTACTGTAAGTGGCTATTCATTATGTCCTGCGCTGCATTATTAACTCGGTGATCATACATTTAGCAGGGAATTTATGAGAAATGGGGAGACATTCATTATCAGGAACACCACAGACTTTACTCTTATATGGTCTCCCTCCAGCAGCAGCCGAGCAGTGCTCGCAGTGCTCTCAGCCCGACGTGGTGCTGCTGTGCCAGGGCTGCACACTGCATGCAGTGCCATCACCTCCCAGGGGTCACTTCCCTCCCAGCACTGCTCCCCAGAGCTGTAGAGAAAGAAAAGTATTAACCAGACTTGGTGCGCATTTCCCTATTAAACCTGACCATGTCTTTCAGCTGCTGAGAAACGTTGGCCTTTTTCCCGTATTTTAGGCAGTTTTGTGAGCTGGAGCTGAGCTGAGAACTCTTCCTTTGCTTCCCAGCAATCGAGCTGCATGCAGCACAGCTGCAATTAGAGCACACCACATTGTGCTGCACGGCGCAGTCTGAGAGCACAATGCAGGCACTGCAAACACACATGGGCAAGTGGATTCCCTGCTTTTATAAGCAAAGGGCACGGACTGCACTGAGGTTGAGGAACAAAGGTTCCCAGATACTCTGCTAAAGAAACAGCAACAAACAAATCAATAAAAAGGGGAAAAAACAAAGCCAACAACAAAGCGGAGCACTGCGCACATCAACTGGGGTGCTGGGCAGAGGCTGCTGGCAGCCAGTCCAGGTGCTGCCATGCGTGTGCCTGCAGCTCTGAACACGATGAACCCGTCCCTCCCTCACCTCTCACCACCCACAGCGCTTTGGGTGCATCTCCAGATGCATCTCCCAGCCAAGAGCAGACAAGTTACAAGCGGTTGGTTACCCCTCCTAAGAAGGGCAGAGCTCCTCACAGACAGGAGGCTGTGGCTCAGGGCACACCATTCCAGGGAGAAGGTGGGAGAAAAGAGCTGCCCTCAGCTTGTGACCACTGTCAGAATCTCAGATTTTTCCTCTGAATGACTGAAAGGTGATTCTTTGGAACCCCTGCACCATGCTGCAATGCACCACCCCTTCCCAGCACAGAGCAGGAGAAGGGAGCTTTGCTTTGCACCGAGGTGTGAGCTGTGCATGCTCTGCCATGAGCTAAATACAAAGCCCATACGCGTTTTAAGGCAATCATTTCCCTTCTCTCCCCCCTTTAGAGCCTTCTAAATGCTCTATTTCTGAATATTTAAGATAGGGCTTTGCCAAATGAAGATTAGAGAGTTAGTCCTTGTTTCTTTATGAGGAAAGAAACATGGTTTAACAGCTCACTGCTGTTCTAAAGGCAGCTGGTCTGAAAGGCAGAAAACTCCATTCTCTAGGGTAAGTTGGCTGGTTCCCATTTTTTCCCCCCAAAATTATTACAGCTGAATTCCTTATGGCCAATGAATCTGATAACAATTGGTGCCACTGAGCACTGGTTGTGCTCCCGCCTCCGCGTTTGAGCTGTCTCAGGTCTGCTTCCTTATTCCATCCTGACTGCCAGAACCAACAGCTGCTCGTGTTCCGTTGGCAGCTGAGCTCAGTGCCATCCTGCTCTGATGTCTGCTGCCCTCCCACAGCCCTCAGGAGGTGTGTGAGCAGCTCAGCCCAGCTTCAGCTCGTTCCTGCAGGAGTTTGGACAGCAGCGTCCTGGAGGACCTGAAGCCTTCCTGGAAACCTCACTGAGGGAACAATGATTTTTTGCTTCTTGGGGGCTGCGACTTCTCCAGCACCAACACTCTCTGGGACTGCTGCATCTGGCATCATCAGGCGATGTCACAAGCCGTGCAGGCTCAGGCAGGCTGGTGAAAGGAAAGCTATGCAAAACATGCTTTCGCAAAATGCAATTCAGCCCAATTGCCTTGTTTGGAGTGATTTTGGACTGCTGCACAAAGGCAGACCGGGTTCTCTGCAAGAGTTTGAGGGGCAAAGGCAGTGGCAGAGCTGCAATCCAGCACTATGGGGCTGCTCTGGGAGCAGCACTGGGCTGCCCTGCACTGCTGCAATGGAGCAGTGGGGTTCTGCTGTGGCCCTGCTCCTGCCACGGTCCAGCTCAGGCACTGGGGTTGGTGTAACCCACAGCCAACCACAAGCAGGTCAGCTCCCACATCTTGAAGGCCACAACCTGGGGTGGGACAGCCACGGGATCAGCTGGCAAGGAGCATTGCTGGCTGCTGCAGGAGGACCTCAAAACCCCGCTGGCAGCCCCATGGCAGGATCATCTGAAAGCATCACGTCCTGAAAAGCAGAGCACAATTAGGGCTGTGGCTAAACTGTTCTGCAGAGACAGAAAAGTGGGTTGGAATTAATCCTCCCATTAATGTGTGAAACAGAGCGTTCACATTCATGAAGCAATTATACAATAATAGCAGGAGAGCTACGATAGGAATCACATCGTGTCTGAAGTTTCACTCCAACCCAATACATGAATAATTCCTCCTAGGCATTGCTGTGAAAGCAATATTAAAAAGTAAGAAAAAAACCACCAGATGAGGCATGCTTCATCTCTCAATTAGAGTTGAACACAACTAAATTTATGCAAAGTGGGAAGAGAAGCTCGAAGAGGCAACGGCATTTGTTACTGCTCAGTGCAAGATGAGCTCACAAAACGCATTCTTCATCCTGGCAGTTTTCTGATGTCTTACTCCTGAAGCACCAGTTTTATTCTTGGTTTCCATGGCAGATACTTTTCCGAGCTTCTGC
The DNA here is from genome assembly GCA_030625065.1 of Alectoris magna. Taxonomy (NCBI): domain Eukaryota; kingdom Metazoa; phylum Chordata; class Aves; order Galliformes; family Phasianidae; genus Alectoris; species Alectoris magna. Next base: position 4,116,817 of record CM060587.1, read on the forward strand.
CTGCCATAAATATTGGTGATTTATTCTATCAGCCATATCTCTGCAGATACCTGCAGCGTGATTCCACCTGCAGTTGGAGTGGTGAGAGGTGGGCACGTCAACATTCCTCAGCTCTGCTTTTCAACCGGGGGAATCACGCCTTGCAAAAGGAGCACTTATTCTCTGCTGCTACACAATCACTGCTGATCTCCTGGTGCTGACTTTGTCCTACGTCCTTTGCAAATGTGCAGTGTCCAACGAAGCATGTTTAGCAGTTTGGTCAGACGCTTTACAGGCAGATTTCCCCCACACAACACTTTAGGCAGCAGTTGTCCTTTCTGCTGTTTCCCCTGTGTATTTCACTTTAGCAAGCAGTGATAAAACATGCAGCTCTTCATGGGCAGAGACAGCAGCCAGCCACATCACAAGGCCCTGTTTTGAGGGTGGATTTACCCCCTGCATGTTGAGCAAACGCTGCTTGATGTGTACTTCTCTCAAATTCAACAAGGCTACAATGCAGTATGAGGCTTTTCAGCTCTTCTTGCAGGAGGAGAATTGGGAGGTTTTTGCAGAGGTAGCCTTTCAGACGCTGAAAAATAATGGCAAATACAAAAGGAACTCTGGCAAAACTGCAAGAAGGATTCCATGCAGTGCAGTGAAGCAGAACGGGAGGAAGAGCCCCAGCACGTGCAGTGTACAGGAGAGCCCCGCAGCAACAGCCCAGGCCAGCAGGATGCAGAGGCAGGGTGTGCCTCTCTTAGCTGTGATCCTGAAGGCACAGATAGGAAAGCTGTCAAATGTTTGTGTACAACCCACTCCCTCTCCTACAGATAAAAAGCCAAAGAGCCCCGCCAGAAGGAAGTGCACCGGTTCAGTTATTGTCTCAGTGCACGGGGCTGGGGACTGCCTATTGTTTCGCATTGTCCAGAGAGCAGCACAGCCCACAGTCATTCCTATTTTCCATTCTTTGCCCACACAAAGGCCCAGCACGGAGACTCGGTGTCCTCCTCTCAGGCTCCAGAGGTGGTCGGTTGCAGGATGGGGTTCTGCAGGGCCGTGCGTGAACGCATTACTCAGCTCTGCAGCAGGAAACAAAGGTTTGGAGGAGGCAACAGGAGTGGCATGCAACCAGGTAGTGTCAGCACTCTGCTCCTGCTGCAGCCACCGGGCACCCCCAGAGCTCTGTAATAAGGGAATCCCCCGGGGGTGGATGATCACACCAGCAAGGGGACACGGGCTGGTTGTGGTGTCCTGGTGATGAGTAATAGGGGTCATCTTCTTACTGGTAAACAAGCAACTGATTTTTCTAAACAGTGCCTCTGCGGCATCCGGCCTGCGCTGAGCTGGGAAGCAAAATGCACTCTCCTCAACCTCGAGTTACCTTCGTACCCACGGCCACGCTCTGACTGTCAGAGCCACATCCTCAGCATGAGGGAGCTGGAACCCTGGTGCTGGGGTGCACAGGTGGGGTGCTTTCGGGGTGATTATGTTTTTAATTTGCACTGCTGAGCTGAGCATTAGAGCAAAAGGCGCTTGAGGCAGGAGAAGAGCAACCAAGCGCTCAGAGCTTTGGCCACAGCTCAGTGCTCGGGGTGGGGCAGATGTTTCACCTCCAGCCCTGATGCACGCAGCTGCGGGTGGAAATGTCCCAGGAAAGTCACTTGTGGAAGCCACTATGGAGCAGCTCCTTTGGTAAAGCAGATGCCACGTAGAAAATACAGCTTTGTGAGCACTCAGCAGGACCTGTGCCGTCTGGGAAGCAGCAGAAGCATCCCCTGCACAAACCTGAGCAGGTTTCACTGCTCTGTTGTACTCCTGTCTGACACAAGCACATACCTGCAGGCACAGGCTCACAGCTAACACCCCTCACTGGCATTGCAGCAGCTCTCACCTGGAGTCTGGCACAGCCGACGCGGCTGTATGAGCACAAGGAGAGGCCGCAGAGCAGCCCTAAGGCACAGCGGTGCTGGGGGTCGTGCAAAGCCCATTCTACACTGGGGCAAAGAAACCATCCCCATCATAACGACACAGCAAACCGTCGCACTTGGTTGCACGACAGAGGAAAGTTGGCAACTTAAATGTTAAACTTGTCTGCGACTGATCGGCGTTGACATCAGCGTGACCTCACCGCTGTAACTTGAGCTCTCCGCTTTCTCTCAGGCTGCCTTTAAAAAGCCGTGCAGAGCGCGGAAACCGCACAGATCCCTCCAGCAGAAGGAGAACCCCAGAGCAGCGGCGGTAGATGAAAGCAAAGAGAAGGAACACGGCCTCAGCCATGTCCACGTCGCTGAGAGTGAGCCCGTCGGTGCACGGCTACCGCTTCGACACCGCCCTGCGCAAGAAAGCCGTGGCCAACATCTTCGAGAGCGTCGATGAGGAGTCGCTGCAAAAGCTCTTCAAGCACTCCGGGGACAAAAAGGCGGAGGAGAGAGCCAAGATCATCCTCGACACCGACCAGGACGTGGAGGAGAAAGCAAGAGCGCTAATGGCTCTGAAGCAGAGGCGGAAAGACAAACTCCTCCAGTTCCTGAAATTCCCGAAATACTCCATCAAAGTGCACTGAGCTGGAGGGAGCAGCCACGGAGGAGAACGTTTTGGGACGAGGCTGCCACAGGCAGCACACTCCACGCTGGGTGCTGCTGGGATGCTCCTGTGCCTGGTGCTGCCAGCAGGATGCTCCGTGCCCAGCGCTGCAGGTGGGACGGGACGCTGCCGTGCCCAGTGCTGCGTGCCTGGTGCTGCGTGCCCAGTGATGGTGCCTGGTGGGAGAGAACCACCTCACCCCATCCCACAGCACTGCAGCAGCGAGATGAGCCAACTGCACCCAATTTGCTTCGCCTGTTTGAACTCTTATCTGAAGTTTGAAACTTTCTAAGCCTCGCTGTTGTCTGCAGAACAGAGAGCCCAGACAGTGATCAGCTCCTGATCATCCCTCATTCTGCATTTGTTGAAATGCATCAAAGTGCATCGTGTGACTGCAACACATTCAGCCTTCAGGGAATGCACTGCCCTACGGACACTGCGACTGTGCCTTTTCTCTCTCCAGCAGTGTGCATGCATTAAGAATTGTTTGCACAAAAGCAATAATAATGACAGATTTCCCTGAATTTACTGTGAATTGCCTTAATATTTTGTTCACTTCCCATTAACATGAATATTTAAACACCGTAATTGCAGTTCGTATTTGCATTGATTACATTCGATATTAGACAAGTACTTCGTGGTATTATTTTATGGCAACGTTATCATTATATTGACTATAATTTATTTCATATGGCAACCTGAAATGTAATAAATTATGATGTAAATATAAGTTCTGGTCTGAAATGCTCACTTCTCCAGGAGGAGGGGGGATATCCTCTCTCGGCTGTTCCTACAGGTTCTGTTTTATAGCAGTCTGCCCACACCTCTCCATAACGACCCAGGATCCCAGGCTGAGCTCCACTGCCAGCCAGCAACCCCCCCTGCTTTCTCCACAGCCCCAGCACAGCAGCACCAGAGCTGCACCCTCTGGCATTCCCAGGGAGACCCGACCAAATTTCACTGCAATGCAAATTCCGCTGCTTCTCCTGCATAATAAAAGAGAATCTTTTAGTTGTTGGGTTTTTCGGTTGGTTTGGTTGGTTTGGGTTTTCTCTTTTTTTTTGCAATAGAATAACCAGAAAAGTCAGACTAAAAAATGAACAGGGAGTGGGACAGTTCTCAGCTCTCGTTATTCCTGCAAAGCAGAGTTAGAGCTTAGGTCTCAACCAGCCAAAAAAAGCCCCAACCCAATAGAGGAGGGCTACGAGCACTGCGGCAGCAGAATCGGTCTTCCCAGAGGTTATTCAGTACCATCATGATAAACTATGTAGAAAATATTTATAAATAACAGTCTTGGCTATTTTTAAATATGCCCTCTAGTAACCTCATCTGGAAAATAAATGTTCCCATGGCTCTGTTTAAAGCAACAAAGTAAAAACATTTTCAAAGAGCCGATTCAGGGTGGGGGTTGATCCTGCACTTCAAACTGCAAATTGCCCATAGGACAGGGCAGAGGAGAAATAATCCCTTACATTACTTAAGAGAAAGGATAACTGTGATTATTTACGGTGTGTTGCAGCAGATGCAGCTGTTCCCCTGCAGCACCTCATCATCACATCTGGAAGCTGAGTGCCCCGAGCGCCGCCCTGGCTCAGGAAAATCTGCCTCAAAGTGAGGTTTGCGCAATGGGCAATCGCTGCTTTCCTGCTTTGCTCAGTCCTGGTGTGCTGCCCACTGACCCACGCTGCATCCTCACAAAAACCACTGCAGCAAAACGAAGTGTTTCAGAGTGGCTGCTTCCAAAAAAGGCGAATCCGGGCAGTCCAGCTGTGAGCTCACAGCCACCCCCGGACTCTGTGATGCAGCTTTTCTTCCCGCTCCAGGAGGTTTTCCCATCACAGCCATTTCTCATACAACAAATGCTTCGCAGAGAAGCTCAGCAGGGTGATGCACTGACAAAGCCTTCAGATGAGGGGGTGCAGCGTGTGCCCACCACCCGCACATGGCCTGCGCAGCGCTGACAGCCCCACATCAGCAGCACAGCATCCCCAGCTCCTGCTGCAGCCGCTCTCATTGCCAGCACTGTGCTGCCCCATTCCCTTCTGCCAAGGGGCATCTGAAGGAAGTTGTGATCACGGCAGACTGGAAGAAGTGCCAATGAAAGCAGCTGCAGCTGCACGCCTGCTATTGCCCACACATTCCTGCTCTCAGGCACTTGCATCGTGTGATCGATACACCCAGTCCCTTTTGTCTCACTGCATTTACGTTATTGGCTCGAGTGACTTCCCCGATAAATAAAACCTGCCTACCAAAAAGTTGCATCTATTTGATTTTGCAGTTTAGAAAGGGTGGTTTTCCTCAGCCTCAGCCTATATTCGGCTCATGAAGCACAAACCTGCCAAAACAGCAGTGCATCTTCCAGCGCGCTGAGTACAAACTGCAACTCATTGTTATGAAACAGCTCTCAACGAGTTGGAGCAGAAGTGCCCAAACACTGCAGGCACTTCTTCCTCCAGCTGCTGAGTGGGGCTGCCCTGCTCTGCTCGGGGCTGTGCTGATCACAGCGGATGCCCACACCAAAGCAATGTGGTTTGCTCCATGATCTCAGCACACTTCAGGGCACCCACACTGGGCCGGGCCCTTCCTGAGAGCTGCTGCTACAGACTCAGTGTCTGTCCAAACACGTGTGCTGCCTTCATGGGACGGCTCAGGAACGCTCCTGCCAGACACAGAGCCCATTGTCACCCCACGCAACAAAAAGAGGAAGAAGCCTGTTCAAGGTATTTCCTCCCTCCAGGAGCCGGGCGTTTCCATTAATTCTTCTCTGCGAGTCAGACTGGCTGTACTGGGTGTCCCTCTGTCGCAGCATCCTGAGGAACATGCGTCCCAATAGCTAAATTTATCTGGCTTATACAGTGCTGTGCCACGGGAGAAGGGACAAGGGGACACCCCTGGCCTTTGCCACCCAGCAGGGTCTCTATGGCCAGCAATAGGCAGAGAAGCAGGGGGAAAAACAAGCAGAAGCCCTTAGCACGCAATCAGGGTGGTGAAAGAATGAGCAGCTCATTGGACACTGGAGAGGAACAGCAAAGTGAGTTCAGCTCCACTGTCACAATCGCTGACCCCATCTGACACTAATGCCCACTTCACCATCACCCACTAAAACTGCTCCTGCAGCTGTTCTGCCAATGGGAAAACAAGGCTGGAAGAAAAGTCCAACCCTACAGGTCCACCGTCTTTGGAAAGAAATGAGATGTTCCCTGATGTCCCAACAGTGGGGACAGTGACCTTCTATCAAACATACATTGCAGGAGCAGAGTCCGATGGGTGCGGGGCCACGGCTGTGTGCAGGGACAGGACAGGGTGCTCCAGCACAGCACAGAGCTGGGCAGCCATCCCTCCCGTTGAGCAATGGGTGAGTTAAACATTGACTGCTGAGCTGAGCTCCAAGTCTGCGTTCCCCACACAAAAGCAAACGGGTGATTCAGCAGCCTGGGTGCACCCAGAGGGATCGGCACCCGTGGGCGAGAAGCTGAGCACAAAGCACCCATTGGGCAGGCAGTGCCAGCATGCAGCACCCCACACCCAGAGCCAGCTCAGCACCAGGCGGAGCACACCTCAGCTATGGCTGCACCAGGGCATCTCTGCTAGGAAGCACATTAAAGTGCAGCTGAAGGGATGTAATGTGGTGAAGCTTATGGGCAGGATAGTGTACTTCTCACTGCAAAGGGCTGGCTGGGGATTTTAGAGCACAGATGCTTCACAAGCAGCAAAATGATACTACAGTGCCATTTTGGAGTGATAGATGGAGGCTGTTTAGGAGAAGAAAAGCCTCCAAAGGACTGCAGCCAACAGAGAATGGCACAGTTGCCATCTATCTCTGCTAAAAATTAAAAGGTAAACTATGATCAGAATCTTAATATAGGGAATGTCTTTCTGAGACATCGCCTTTCCAAAGCAAAGGTGCTTTTATGCCTCAAGGAAATAGACAAGCTGGCATACAAATGCTGTACAGAACACACGGTGCTTTCCCAGCTCGCCTGGTTTCTGCTCTGGCATTGTAATGTCTATACCAAGGGACCAAGCACTGAATATGTGAACTTGAACTGACTTGCATAATCCAAAGGAAAGAAAAAAACCTGCCAATGTAACATGCTAGTGCATATTCCCCAGCTGGGCCTCTATTCAAAGTTCTCCTGCCATCCCAAATGGTAAAGAAGTTCAGAACCAGGCAGCTCTCTCTCTCTCTCTCTCACACACAACACCATTTGTCACTCCACAAAGTGCTGCTGAGCCACCCGTCCCCACACCGATGTCAGAGCTTTGGGTAGGCTCTGAATCACACCCACCCACCCTCCCCTGAGCGCTGTTCTGGAGCCCACATGCAGAACGGCTGCAGAAGGCTGAGGGAGTTCACAGACAGAGGCAGCAATCAAAGCCGTGTCAGAATTCCACCCTGAGTGAGGGCTGTGAAGCATCAGCCAGGTGAGCTGCAGTTTGTGCAGAGGTAAAACCTTGAACACACTCTGCAGAAAGCCCTGCCAGACGTGCACTGCTTTTATCCAATTCCATCAATAAGGATCTTCCCAAAGCGTTGTCCATTCTAGCCGCGATAGGAAGCATGCAGAAATGCTTTATGAGGTTGGAGAGATTTATCAAAGCCAAGAGCATATTTCCCCAGCTAACTGGCCAGGACATAAAATAGCTTTTTAATGCTTTGTGTTTGCTTTATCTACCTCGTGAAATTAATTATCTGTGGATCAGATTTAAAAAAAAAATGTGACCTACACACCCCCCTCCCCCCCCCACCATCCACAGGCATTCCTTACAGACAACAACGTGAACAGAACATTCTGCTTGCTGTAGCATTCCAGTATCTTTTAGGACACTTTTTTTTTTTTTTAATATGGAAAATAGAAAATATTACATAAAGCAGCTTGGTGAAAACAAGGTCTGAAGTCTGCTTGTAGAGCAATCTGAATGCTCATTGATGATTTACACCTGGAGAAGCTGTGTTTGCTGCAAGGCATGCGACTGGGAGGATGCATACTCTGAGCAGAGTGGGGCTGCAGCTCCAGCTCGTGACCACACTGCACTGCAGGGATGCATGGGGATGAGCAGGGATGCCAAGATGTACAGGAGTGCACTGGGACACTGGGAGCAGCTCCTCCAAACAAACCCATCGACACTTTATCTCCTTGCACTCCCATGCACGGCTCACAAAGCTTCTGCAATGGGGCTTGAGCCTCAGCATCAGGACATGCATGTTCACCATGTGGGTGCACGGCCCAGCAGGAAGGATTGCTTAAGCTACTTTTTTTCTCTGAAGAAAACTCCTCATGCCCAAGAGCACAGCGCTGTCCCAGCTGCCTCCTCAAATCCCTCGTTGCAATGGCAGGAAGAAACAGAGCCACATTCAGAGCTCTGCAAACCTGCACAGCCTCTCTCAAGTTCAGAGCCTGCATGCACACCGCTGCATTGCAGATAAACCCTCCCTGCTCCTGCCAGGACGTTCCTTCCCCTGCTTCCTGCTTTGTCCCCTCTGTTTTGCTGCACCCACGGGACCGTGTCACACACCTCTGCACAGCTGATGGGAGGGCTAGAGCTCTGCCACAAGTAAATAAATTAGATGTAATTTGGTATTTGATTGTAAGAGCCACCGTGATGTACGCTACGGCTTCTCAGGTGAGCGCTCAGTAATTGAGCTCAGTGAAGTGCCCATGAATCCTCAGAACTTGGAGTGCTCCCCTTTGGCTCAGGGGAAGCGCTCCCCTCAGCTGTTTGTTTTGCTCTCTGTTGCACCACCGCTCTCAGCAGCCCTTGTGCAATCTGCATATTTGAGCCCTTCTTCAGAAACAGCTCAAACAGGCCCTCAAACCGATTGCTCAAAGTGCCATCCTGTGGGAGCCGCGTTTGCAACACGAGCTCTTCCCACACAGCTGCAGATAAAGGACCCGATACCTGGACTGCCAGAGGAAAGCCAGTAAAATAACACCCACTAATTTGGAGGGGGGGGGGGGGGGGGTTCCAAGTCAGCACTTGTTTCTCAGGACCTAACCCAGAGGAGTTCAGTCTGACTGCTCCCAGGTCAGCATGCAGGGGTTGTTCTGAAGGATGGGGAGCGATGGGAGCCCGTTGCGGGGTGACAGAGCTTTGACTCAGCAAAGCAGAGTCATCCTCAGCTGTCTGAAACATCCCTGAGCCTGCATCAGCCTGGCCTTACCCTCACCCAGGCAAAATCCCCAGAACTCAGGTTAAACAGCAGCTGAGCACCGAGCGCTGCAGAGCACAGGAGCAATTGCCCATTTTCATACCCTTTAGACTTTGCATGAGCTCCTTTGAGCCCATGTCTGTGTGCTCCCTCTGCCAGGGCATCCCCGAGCCCTCTCCCAGCACCAGCGCTGCTGCACTGCAGAGCACGCAGCAGCCACTCAAACAAGACCCGGTTTTCTATTCCAATTGCTTCTCCAGCCGCCGTAAACACACAACAAAACAGCCAGTAATGGTAACCTTTCCCCCTCCACAAGAAATTTAAAGTGAAAATACTGTTTGCATACGAATGGTGCATTAAGGCTGAGTTCCCTGTCCCTGCAGTAACTGTGGTTACGGAGAGGTCCCAGGAACAGCCTGTAAATCACTCTGGCTTCCCAGCTCCTCTTGCCTTCCTAGCACAGAGTTCCTGCCCTGCTGCATACTTCGTGACCTTCTGACCTTCCTTTGGTACTCAAAAACTGATTTGGGGGAATAAATCTGGGTTTGAAAGCTCATTTCCATCTGCCTCTGGAAGCCGCGCTCTCAGAGCAGCCCACGCAGCCTTCTGAGGAAGTGCTGGAAACCTCTCCTGGTCTGTGGTTAGAACTGCTCTGCTGGTGAAGTCACCTTGGGACAAACCAAAAAAAATCCCTTTGCAATGAGTTTTCAGAGCACTTGTAGGGGAGTCTGAATATTTTAACAAGAGCTCAACCCGAGCTGCAGATGCTGGGCTGTTTGCAAGCCGTGGTGCCAGTCCTCACAGCATGCTGTGTGCTGCAGACTGTGCTGCTCCACGTCGCCTGGCGGCATGAGGCAAAGGAGCTGCAACTGGCACAAAGAGAGCCAAGTGTTTTCAGTTCGTTTAGGAATCAATTAATTTCCTCCTCTCCTGGGCCTGCCTGACAGCATTACTGTGCTCAGCATCTCATGTCAGCACTGTGAAATTTCAGCAACAGCCTCAAACGCAGCAGCAAAAACTGGAGTGCGGGGCCAGAAAGCAATCAGCTGCTTTTGGCAATGCGTTTTGGAAGTGAGTCCTGTGTAAAGCAGCCCATACACACACACCGAGTGCTCCGGGCAGGTATCAAGGATCCCAAACCCCCTTTCTTCCTTTGAAGCCGTTTTGTTTTCTACCAAACGCGGCAGTCTTGGCGAGCTGGGAAAGCACTTTTACCGCCCTCCTGTGGCTGCAACACTGATGGAGCTGTAATAACATCAGCTTCAAATGGGATGTGAGAAATTCGCATTTCTGGCCTCGGTTTTGCTCTGGCCCTGCTGGAGCTCCCAGCTGGCCCCAGCGCCAGCTTCCAAACGAGGGGTTCCATACACCACCATGCTGAGGGCCGCACTCACCATTTGGCTTTGTGTTGCCATAGCAGAAGTCGTGCTTGAGCAGAAACAAACAGTGATTTCCAGCCCTGCGAGAAGAGTTTTTCCAGGCCTCCCTGGTGCAGACAGCAGCCCCCAGCACTGGCAGCTCCTCATGCTCAGACCACACGCACCCAGGCCGCTGCTCCTCCCGACCCTGCGCAGCTCACGCACACCGCAGTGTTTGCAGGGGAAGGGGATTTGGGATAAATGCTTCCCTGCAGTGACTCACCCACTTCCGCGATGCGTTCCGGGTTTCCCAGCTGTGCTATGGCAACAGCCAGAACAACACATTTTTGTGCGGTGTTTCACGCCGTGACCTTTTGCCAAAGTGGAATTGCTAAGAAACCACGCGGAGCATCGCACAGCCCTCACCCAGCAAGGGAGAGCAATGCACAAAGCTGATGGCACCTCAAGTAACAGCAAACGGCTGCTTTGGTGCAGGGCAGCCATAAAGGTGTGCTGCCAAACTGCTGCCCCCCTGTGTGCAAAGCAGCAGATTTTAAGCAAAACTAAATTCATTTTGGTTGAGAAAGTTCTGGCTGAATCTCTGTGGCTCATTTCTTGAGTTGAGAACATTACTTGAGAACAGACATTCTGCCACCGTAAGGATTGTGGTACAGCCCAGACCAACTTGGTTTCTGCTCTTGGCTGACTTTAAGCAGAACGCCGTTCAGCAAAGGGAAACCAAACACGCACAAAGCACACTGCATCATTCATCTGATCTCTGAACTCTTTGCTCTGAGAAGGACTGTGCAGAGAGGTGACTTTGTTGGAGTAAGAACTGAGCCCTGAGTTTTGCAGAGCAGCTCTGTAGGCATCAGAAGCGAGATACCAGGCAGAGGGAGCTGCTTCATGGCTCAGCTTGTGTTTGTTACCTTTAATGCCAGGTTAGTTTAAAGGGAGTTTATAATCATCCAGGAGCAAAGAAGTCTATTTGTCCTCATGCTAGCTTTGCTTTTCCAACTTCCAGAAACAACGTTTATCAAAACAGTACAAAAACTGGAAAGCATCTGAACCGACACAGCCCTCGGTGAGATCCTAAAGCCTGCAGTGCCCATCCCAACCCAGGGCAGGGTTCAGCTCAGCACCCACATTCCGCAGCAGAGCTGAGAACACCCAGCACTGTCCCATTACCTGGGGAGTGGAAGAGCTCAGCCAGGGACTGCCCCAGGTCACCACGCTGTGCTGCAACGGTACCCAGCAGCGTTCTGCACTACGTCAGCATGCACATTTACACACCATAAACACGCTTCATTAGCCAGCACAGGCCAAGGACTGGCAGCTTCTCAGCCAGCGCTGCTGGAAGCGGCAAGGATTATGCAACAGCTCTCCAGGAACACAAGGGTTTTATGGGTATTGTGAGTTGCAAGGGAATTGTGCTGCATCAACACAATCCTGCATGGATTTAGGATTAAAGGCGCGCTCGATTCACTTAAAGGGACATGTCAAAGCCTCCCTTAATTGTGATAAATCCCTCTCTTTCATTTAAGAAGGTGACATTTCATGGTAAATAAACCCAAGAAATTGGCTGGAACAAGGAAGAGCTTCCTGTTTTGTGATTCCCTACAATGAACAAAGCACAGCATGAAGGCAGCAGGCTGCATGCCTGGCGCTGAGCGTTTCTGTGGTCTTCACCGATCCATCCCAAGAAGCAAACCGGGGGCCGACCCCCTCTCCAACCAGAGGGACCAAAGCAATCCCTGCTGCTCTGGGAACTGAGCAGGCACTCACCTCAGAGCTGCTCCTCCTCCTCCTGCAGAGGGGACAAATTCTTCCTCATTTACCAAACCCAGCACATTCACACACAGAGGAAAGCACGCTACCCCAATTATTCCCTGCCATTTGTCTGACATTTCCATTATCCCTGATGCAGTACCCATCAAATACCGTCTCATACCAAAAGCCATTTCTGTCAAATTAAGTTGAAAGGAAGGAGCAGGAAACTAAAAGCTCCACATCTAATCCTACCACCTGGAAAATCAGAAGAGAAATATAATTTTGTAGTCTTTCAAATTAAATCAGATTCTGGGCTCTCTACTGATGAGTTAATCCAATGCTGTGTGGAATGGCTCCACTCAGCCATGACCAGCTTGAGACGCATTCAGTTCACAGCAAGGCAGTTCCAGCTCGCAGACACTGCTTTTATTTCTGTTCTCAAGCTATTTCTTTTAATTTTATAATTTGCCTCAGCTGCTCCCAGTTAAGAAGCCATCAGCAGGAGGTGGCTGTTAATTGCAGAGCTGTGTGCTCCATGAGCCCTGCAGTGGGCTCAGCTGGTGCTCCCAGCCCTGGGACAGTGCTGTACCCAACCCCAGCCCTGGATCCACGGTAGGATTGGCTTTGGAGCAGGGCTGGCTCAGATTTACTAGTAGGAAACGTTTATTATTTTCCATTTTTACATTATTTTTCAAGACTTGCCTCTTGCGACAAGTGTCCATTGGGCTCCTGACTGGAATATTATGAGAATTTATGGCTGCTAGCGAGAGGAACTCAATATTTATCAAGCACGGGGCTTTCAAACGCTGCCTAAAGTTGGAGCAATTTGATGTCTGTGCCATTCCTTCTGCTGCAGGGCAGAGCCTGAGGGGACAGCTTGCACTGCAGGGCTGCAACTCAGAGAAGAGCTTTTCCCCCAGCATTGCATGGGTTCCTCCCTCAGGCATGAGCACACACAGGGCACACTGACAGCCCCATTATTTCTGTGGGGCTCCCTGGGTGGCTGTGCTGTGAAACTGCTCTCAGGCTGCTGCTCCCCGGTGCTGTTCCCTCTGTGAGCAGCAGCTCCCACCTCTATTTGATGTTTTATGTAGAACTGACCTGCACACAGTTCCATGTCGCTTTATTCTCCTTTAAATGTATGAAGTATAACCAGGAGTCTCTCTCATGCTTTATTTTATTCTAATTCTTTTCCCCCTTCAGAAGTCTAGAATGTCACATCTGATCTCCCCTGGTTCTCCTGCAGCTCTTTGGGGAAATCTGATAGCAGCTGTTTCAGAAGCAGAAAAATAATTGAAAGTGCCACAGTGCTGAATGGTTACCACTGCCTCCTGTCCCCAGAATACAGGTTTTGAATTGAGTGCTCTCCTGTCTGCAATGGGGTGGGCACCGTGTCCTGCAGACAGCAATGCAGGGCTGCAAAGGTATTAATGAGAGAGCAGAAATGAAGAATTTCTTCAGTTATTTGAAGGGGAAGCATGAATGAACTGGTTCGCTCTGAGCTTTTCTGGTACCAAGAGAAATAATCTCAGCACAATATGGTGTTTTGGTTTGGTTTCTATTTTGTTTTCTTAATTTACAATGTGTTTTAGCATCTACGCAAAATATCCCTCAGGCTGCCAATGGCAACAGGACACAGAGCGGTGATCTTATGTAAGAGAAGTTGTTTCCATGCACCATATACCCAAAGCCCTCCACACAGAGCAGGTAAAGCCCTTCAGGATGGGTGCCAACCATCACAGCTGTACCCACACCATGCGAAGCAAGGTGCTGGGAGCAGCCTGACCCAATGGATGGTGACAGGAGGAGAAGGGAGGGCTGAGCGCTGCTCCTTGACCTGAGTCTGAGCCTTTCTTCATGTGCAGGGAAACCAGTTTGCACCGCAGCCCCTCCTGCAATCACAGATGCTTGAGAATGGGATGAAGAATTCTTCATCTCCTCTGGGCAGGCGGTGATGGATCATCACTGGGGCTATGGAATTTCCCCAGCCCTGGTGCAAAATCAATCTCCTGGCAGTGTCTCGCTGGCCATACAGAGGGCTGTTTGGAAACTGCTGGGTCCTCCGGTGTGCAGCTCTACCTGCAATCATCTGGGCTGCGGCGTTTTAATTTGTTTCCTTTAAAGAGACCCAAGGGTGCCATCAAGAGATAGTTTTCAGGATTCAAAGGAGACGGAGGAATTTGATCTCCTTCCATGGTCTTGTATGTAATTACTGGAAAGAAGGAGGAAGACAATACAGATGCAGAGGCTCAGAGAGGTGAAAAGGAGTTACTCAGAGCCAGCAGACAGAAACACACCCTCCTGGTTTGGTGCAGGAGTGCTGGCACTGCTGAGAAGACAGCAGAGCCAGGGCTGATCGCAGCAGTTTTGCACATCCCAGTGGCTGGAAACATCTTCCTTGGGAGCTGAAAGGAGCACATTGCTGCCTTCCACCTGCAGCAAGCACTGCCCAAGGCTCAGCTCTGTTCATGGCCACATTTCATTTCCCCCACCCCTTGCAGGGCTTTGCAAGGTGTTTCTTCGTGCTGTATAGTTATAGAAGCTATGCAGCTTTGGACACTTGCAATACTCCAAGGCAGTTCATTTCTCTCCTGTTTTAATTGTACCTTACTTCAGGGCATGACCTTCAGCTAAAAACCACTGCAGGCTCTTGGCAACACCAAGCTCATCCCTCTGACTGCACAGCTCTGCACTTGAACAGCCTCAGCCCTCCTCAGCACCACCGCTTTCAGAGAATTTCTTATGTGCCATCTAGTTTTAGTGCCATTCTATTTCATTTGCTACCTTAGCTTAATCATTTTTTAACACTCTTTCAGTTTGCTTTTCTATCTCTTTTCATCATCATCTGTTCCTGAGATTTTATTTTTCCAATAAACTGCGTAACTTAATGGCCCTAATCCCAAGTCTCCTATTTAGAGCAGGGATGTGGAGCTGTGAAAGGAATCCCAATTTAAATCTGTCACTCAAATGTAATTTAATCCATCTCTTTACATCTCAAACTGCTTCTTGAGATGAAAAGCATGGCTGGGGTTCTGTTTACCTTTCAGACACTCGGCTTTACAGCCTCCCAGTGCTTGCTTTCTTACACGTGGGCTGTTAGAAAACGACGGAACCACAGAGACTTTGTGTAATAGGAAACTATTCGGGTCTAGAGGCAATCACGTGGGTTTTTAAGTGTCTGAGGACACATCCACCTCAGCCACTGCCAAAAATACCATTTGGGAGCGTTTCTTTGCATTTATTTCAGCATTTGGGTGCTCTGAGGGCAGCCGGGGCTCAGCACTTGGAACACCGCTGTGTTTTCCCCTCTCTCAGCTCCCTCTCGCCCTCCCAGCTGTGCTCAGCCCCGGGCCGTGTGCTTTGCCTGCAGCCCGACCTGCAGTGAGCAGCATGCCAGCAGCTGCAGCACTTCCTTAATTACCCCTCTGCTGAAGGCCCATCCGAGGAGCGGGATCAGGCAGCAGCAGGAAATGTTCAACGAGGCTCTCTGAGCAAGGAGCGCGCCTCTGCAATCAATCTGTGTGAGACAAAGCTGTTAATTACCATGCAGGCATGTGCTGCACCTCTCAGCCCGGCTCCCACATGCCCAGCAGCTGCCAACACAAAAAGGCTTTTAGGCAGCTCCGACACCTTGGCTTTGGGTTTGTCATGACGTGTATAAAGGGAAACCTCCTGTCTTCTTCCACCGATGGGTTCGGTGGGTGGGAAGAAGGCTCAGTGAGGAGAGAACCTCTTCCCCCAAAGCACCGAGCGCTGAACAACCGCACTGCGCCCACGAGATGAGCTGTGTAACTGAGATGTCACACGTCATGCATAATGAAAAATATTTCATCAAAGTTTTAGCAGCAGCTGGATGCTCAGCGAGGGCTGCTTGCTGCCCTCGGAGCTGGCAGCTGAACAGCGTAAGGCACAGCGCAAACAAAAGGTGCAGGGCATGCCTCCAAGTGCCCCACAGCCTCGGTGCCATGGGCTCCAAGGACACACAGTGGATGTTTGGTTCTTCCCCTTTGCTCCACCTTGAAATACAACCATAAATCTCAGGTCCGCATTCAAGCTTCCTGCAGTAACATCTTCTCCATAAATATCTCCTAAATAGCCCCACCCTCAAACGCACAGCTAATAACAGCACTTTTTATGGTTATTAGACAAGTGAAATGTCCCTGGACTGAGCAATTACCTTCAAATATCTGCTCAGAACTGGCTGGGAGTGGAAATCAGTTTTTCCACCCCAGGTACAAATCCATAATAAGGATTTATTTCTGAAGCGGTGGGAATGAGGTCATCTTTCTCCTACTTAGAGCGAGATAGGGAGTAAAAAAAAGAGAACTAAAGTGATGTAAGTTTGTACCAAAGCACCTGGAAAAGCAAGTGATTTGCAGGAGGAAGGGGCAGGAGAGAAGAAATCGTATCATCCAGGAATAGAAACTGTCACCCTCTCTCTGTTCCCCAGCAAAGGCACAGCACGTTGGTAGGAGAGCCCCATGGAAATGGAGTGATTTAAGAAACAGTGAAGATTTGGATAAAGGTGGGCATTTATGAGAAACAATTGAGCAAAATGCCCTTTTGCTCTCCTGGGATTTCTGCTCTGTTTGCTGATCAGCTCTGCTTGCTCCCAAACTCCCCGGCAGCTCCGTAGTGGGCAGAAGGGGAATTTGTTGATGCTACAGAAAATGAAGTCCTGCACAGCAGTCAATAGAGAATAATGGATATCAATTACACAGCTGGAACTGCTGACTTGATCAAATTGTATCCGTCTTTACTCTGGGAGTCTTTTTAATAAATCCATGGAGAGAAGTGTCATATCTTTTACAGCAGTATGTTCCCATGTTTTATTTTCTATGAAGAACAACTGGCAGTTTTACAAAACTCTCCTTGGAGTCTCTACGAAGGTATCAGAGCTGATGGAAGATGGACACGAGTGATTTGTTCTCTACTGCAGGAACCAGTTCACCATAATGTGAGCAAATTGCTGCTGGAAAGCAGAAGGATTCCCTCCCTCTTGTTCCAGCCCTGCTCACAGCACCCTGCAGGTGATTCAGGGGGAGCCTTGCAGCAAGGGGCTGAGCAACCCAGGCACCTGAAAGCAAATCACCCACTGAGGAATAGCTCTGGGTTTGCTGCAGTCTGAAAGCACTGCTGTGCCACAGCTGTGTGAGCAGCTGCCCAGAGCAGAGGTAAAACAACACAGCCATCCAAACCAGAACGGGAGCTGCATCCAGCAGGGAAAATGAATTCACCCTCTCTGTCACTCACAGACTTCCATCTGCATTTTTATTTAATCCAGTCCCCATCTCGAGCACAGGAGTCTGGAATGCAACCTTCTTGCATGGCATCTTCCCTATGGTAAATCTAATTAAATAGCTATTAAAATGTGTGTTAGCTTGATGTTATCAAGGTGACCTGGAGCTCCAGCTAAATGTTAATAACAGCATTCCTCGCTCACTGGCATTCAGCAGGCTGTGCCATTTCTATTGATGTTGCCTTTGGATGAGTGCTGTTGTTAAAGCTCTTTGTGTACCAGAGATTCCCAAATAAATGTGTAGCTCATTCCGTGGCAGCTGAAGTGCTCCATGTGCCCTTCGCCCTCCCAGCAATGATGGGGTGCTGCTGATGGGTCCCCAGCCATCCCCTGGACTGACCTCCCTGCTCCCCACCGGACCAGCAGCAGACATTCTTCTCATCCTCCCTTCTCAGGATCACGTTCATGTTTGTACAACTCCATAAACCCATCTCCATATCTTCATCCAGAGCAAGATCTGCTAATGACCAACGACGAAATACCTTTCTGCGAGCAGGCAGTTTACCCTGTGAAGGTTAATGATCACACAGTGCTAATGATCAGAGGGAGAGCTGAGAGCTCTGCCTGTCCACGGCTGCAGTTTTCTGTTGTGCATTCCAAGAAGTATCATTATGTCGAAGAAAAAAACATAAAGTCAGAGATCTGCATCTTAAAAACGCCTTCCCCTGGTGGTTACCTTGCATTTGACTCTACGAGTTCATCCCTTCAGCTTCGGTTCAAAATAGGAAACATCCCACCGCACTGCAAAATAGCTGAACAGGTGGGAAATGTCTCACCTCCCCCCTGCACATTTCAGCAGAGAGGATTTGGGCATTTGGGCGATGTGACTGCATGCAAACCCCTCCTGTCAACAACGAGCAAAGACAAAACTAATTTACAGTCATCTCCAGCCACTTCATGGCATCAAACGTGAGGCTCAGAGGAAAATGACAGCTTCTAAAGCACAGCAGGACAGGGGTCCCCACCTCAGCTCCTGCAGATCTGGGGGTTCCATCTGCTGTGCTGGAGCCCAAGCTGATGCCTTCCTGCAGGGGCAAACGCCTTCCTTCCGTGGTGGCAATTATGTTTTAGTCTTATGGCTTCATGAAGGAACAGAGACTGCTTTGCATGATTATGCAAACAATCACCCGTGCTAACAGCTGAAAAGACAAACAAATAACTGCGATCAATGTTGAAGGATGGAATGTAGCACTAATGAACTGGGCTGAATTCCAGAGCTGTAATGGTGAGTGCCACACAACCACCCCTGCAAGGAAACCCATGCACAGCTGTGCTTTGCAGGACAGCCAGCAGCACCGCCAGGCGAGTGAAAACAGAGGAATGATGAACCTTAATTGGGTGCAGTGATAAAGAAATTAAATAACACTAAAAGCCAACAAGAGGAAGAGAAGAGGAAGGCTGTAACACAGAAAGCTGCTGCTCCGCTGGCTCTGGCACCTCTCATAGAGGGAAATGCCTCTTGCAGTGCTCTTTTCACATTTCCTTTTGCATTTATCCAAAATAGGGTTGCTGTGAGCACTTTTAGAGCGGTCAGATGTTAAACTGTGCTCAGCACAGAAAATGATCAATGCACTCAAACAAAGGACAGCGTGCACCAATTGGACAATAATGCTGCAATCATCACTGCAGCCCGTGCATGCCATTCTGATGCAGTTTGTTGAATGCCCTTCCCCATGGCAGTGCTCCTCAGCTGCTGCTGGAAGATTAAGTGGCGTTATCTGCATCAGAGCGCAGGTTGTGGACAAGGAGAAATCCCAGGGCTCACTTTTGGCCTTTTGAGACTCACTTTTATCAGGAGCACCACGTGTCCATTGCACTGCAATTTCAACTCGGCCGTGGTAAAATCTGTGTGTTTTCGGATTTTTGTTGATCTTTATTGAGTTTGCAGTTCAATCCTAAGCACAAAATTCATTTCACTTTTAAAGCATGCCTCTCTTTTAATCCTTCTGCTATTGAGATACATCTCTGCCGAGCATGGAAGGTGCAGTAAAACTAATTAAATAACACCCCCAACTCTCAGCACTCCCATTTATTACTATTGCAGCAATACGCTAAGCTGCAAGAAGCTACTCTTGAAGACTCACAGCAAAGGGTGCACAGCTCATTTAGCACGTGATGACTGCTTGTGCAGGGGCTGCAGGAAGAGAATGGGCACCCATGGGTGCAGACCTGGGCAACACAGCCACCAATACCCATACGTGCAGGGGAGCAATGAGGAGAAGGGAAGGAGAAGAGATAGGGTGGGTGTGGAGGATTGCTGTTGGAAGGGACATGTGTGAGCTTAACAATCAATTCTATGTGGGAATCCACTGAATTTCACAGGGGTAATGAATTAAATGAAGTGGAAAGCGTAGCGCAAACTGGAGATTTGCTGTAGCGACTAATGTAATTAACCTCTATTGAAATAATTAAGCCTTCCAATTTGTGCCACAAGACCAGCACAACCAAAGGGCAGGTGGGAGCTGACAACAAGCAGGGGACACAGGAGAGGACTCATCCTATCTGAAGGTACCCATTCCTTTCCATCTCACTCTGTGCCCCAAGGCCTCAGGTCCCTCTCTCTGTGCTTCCACTCATAGAAGCAAAGGATTCCCACGTGCAATCCCAAAGCATGGACTGATGGGCTCCAAATGTGCTGCTCCTCAGCAGGACTTTACTTACAGCTGTGCCACCACAGTAATAAACCACACAGGTTTAAAAGAAAAGACAGTACAGCCCATTCCTCTCCGGCCGGACCTGTTTGCTCGTAAACTGATGCGCTCTCCTTCCCTCAGCAAAGCATTGCTTCACGCTGGCCTGCAAAGTGGGCTTCTGTTGTCTCTGGTTATTAATTTACTTTTATTGGCTGCAGTGCCTTTCCCCGTTTTATTACTGCATAGCTCACAGTAGCAGAATGACTGTTCTTTTAGGTTATCCATAAAGAGTGACTTTCCCAAACAGGCGCCAAGGAGAGGCAAAAGCCACTGCAGCTCCGCGCACACGCAGCTCTGCACCCATCGCTGCTCAGTGCATGGGATACACATAGCATAAGGTTGAGATTGATTCCTTCTCTGTCCTAAACATACGCTCCCAAGTGCTTTCATTGTCACAGCACTGCTCTCTGCGGTAAGGAGTATTTCTCCTCCATAGCAATTAGTTTGAATACCGCTATTAGATTGACCGTGCAGACCCAATGGCATCGCATAAGGTAGGGCAGGTGGGAACTGCATGGTTGGGAGTTTGGCCACTGAGCCAACACTCTTCGCCCTGCCTGTGTCTCCAGGCTGATCACAGCTCCCATCCTGCCCATGTTCTGCAGCTCTCTATCTTCCATATATTTATTTCAGTTCGTTTTCCACTCAGCTCTGCAGCCCTGCGATAAGGCATCGTCCCGTCATTACAGTCTGGATTTTATTGCTTCTCCTTTCCTCCATGGACTTAATTGCCACCTTTTTCAAAGAGAATCTTCTTGCTGATGGCTTTGTCCTACTTTTTTTTTTTAAATAAATATCACTTATTTGTAAATCACAACATGGGAAGGGCTCCAGGGCTGGGAGATATTATTGGTGTGAATGTGGCAGCAAAGGGGTTGGAAAAGCAAGCAGCAAACTGCAGATTTCAGGGCAGTAAAATACAGCTCAGCCAAAAGAGAAGTTTATAATCAAGATGCGTAGCACTGAGGAGGTTATTTGCATTTAACCTGGACAGGAACATATAACTGAATTTACTACAACGGTTCTCCTGAGATGCAGCGTGCAGAGCAGCACTTTATCTTTGCCTTTGCCAAACTTGGCTGCTACGACAGATGCAGCAGCCGGGCTGATTAGGGTCATTAGCATTCATAGATACTAAGTGGCAAATTAGCATATTCTCAGGGGGCGTGGGGATGGGATGGATGGTCCATCCCAAGGACTGCCAGCACTTGCAAGCAAATGCAAGGGAGCAGCCCTGCTGTGTAATTTCTTTGCTATGGATCATACAGCCATCATTTTCCTGTGCTTTGTTAACAATGAGTATTCACATAACTCATTTCTGCGAGGAAAAAGGAGAGCAATACTGACGCTTTGTTTCCCCTCATGGATGTCAGATATTTCCTGAATGCAGACTTGAATGAGTAGATGCCACCCAGACACCTCAAGCAGTATTTCACTGCAGACAAAGCACAGGTGCTGCTGTACTTTGAGTAATTTTGCAGCATTAAACCCATCAATTGCATACAAATAACAGAGCAGGAGGGATGGATACCCAACCACAATTAGCAGTGACCCATTCCCAGCTCTGAGGTTGGGATCCATCTGTCCCATACAGACCATTCCTGGCCATTCTGTTCTTCCTGGTACTACACAGCATAATAGGTACAAACCTTTACAGCTTTATTTCAGGTCTTATGCAGCACAAGGAATGAGATTTGCTTCCAACTTCAGAAGTCTCTTCTGACAGAGCACTTCACCCCATGAGAACATAAACCATCCCGGGAAGCTGCTCTGGTCTTCCTATACAAACTTCTAAAGTTTTTTCTCCCTAAACTGTATTCTTGGAACAATTTTGGTATATTATTACTGGGGTATCTCTCTCAAACACTGTTCTTTGGAATTTACTTCTGTTTGCCCTATGGGGAAATAAGAAGATGGAGAGGCAATCCACTTAACAGGCAGTGACAACACTCGAGAGCAATCTTGAGATCTTAGTAAGTCATTAATTAAGAAATGCAATGGCTGCAGGAGCAGGAGGGCCTGGCACCAGCAGAACGGACAGGGAAATTCATTAAGAACTTAATATCTCTCCCGCAGCCTGCAGACAGGTGGCATTTTACAAACACAGTATTATTAATCTATTTAAGCATTCTTTAAATGTGGCAGATTTTAAGTAAAAAGGGACATCTGATAAGCATGAGAAAACCTTGCAAAATGTGCTTTAGGAAGATCAAGCCATACATTGGGAACCAGTAACACCTCACATTAGTATTGCCATTCTGGGTGACAGTGTGTGGCAGTTGTTTCAGGCTGTCTTTGCTTTTACCATGTTCTTTGCTGCTTAGCTAGCCAAATCGTGCCTCAAACATGTATTTGGTGGGTTGATAAATGGCACAGTTCATTATTTCCTGCAGCACTGCCATTCTGCAGACAGAGCAGTACTGCCGTAGCACAGATCTCACACACACACAGGGACCTCCTTGACCTCCTGACCTTCCTCCCCCAGGGAAGGAAGGTCAGGTGGGGGCTGCCCACCCATCCTCAGCAGCACTTAAACGGTGCTTTCAAAGGTCTTGAGATATTAAGGCTATAAAAGCTCTTGAAAATCACTCTCATTAAACCTTTTCATAACCTAGAGGAATTAGAAGATGACAGTGTTAATACAAGGACCAACATTAAGCTCCAAGCAGCTGCACGCTGCTGCTCCTGAGCCTCTATAGCCTCCCCAGTACTCAACCAATGGACAGACCCACCAGCCCCTACTCACACTGCAGGAAACCTTCCTATTGGATTTTGCGCATCCTGGTAGGCAAGGGTTGGATGCAGTAACTCAAGAGTACTTCTTCCTGCACTCACTGAGCTTCTATTCCTCTCTATTTAAATGTGCCCTACCCTTTCACACTTTTCTCACAGGCACACACGATTTCAGTTGAAGGCAGCCATGCTTTTCTCACCTTCTGCAGTGACAAACTGCCAGACTGAGTCATAACGGGAGAGTACACGATGCCTTGGATAAATCACTGATGCATGCAGACACCCTCACAGAATCATTCTGGTGTGGTTGCTCAGAGGTTACAGAGCCCGAGATGAGATCAGCAGCACTGACACGCGGCCCATTTGTTACATGGGAGAAATGGAACATTTGGTGTAAATCCAGGAGGTGGAGTGCAGTAACGGATGAGCTCAGCCTGCAGAAGAGCCCTCTGGGCGAGGCAGCGCATTGATTTCAACGTGATGAGGAAATGAAGAAGGATGATATGCTTCATATCACTGATCCTATCTGTTAGCAACAGCAGCGGGTCGCTCCATCCTCCCTGCTGCCCTCTGCTACCAGGGAGTGAGATCTGCATGGAAAAGGGCAGGCAGTCCTGGAGGGGTTTATTCTAAAGGACAGCCAGCCCACGTAGCTCCATGAACTGCAGTCAGAGCCGGACCCCTGCATGGCACACCTTTGCTTCCCCCAAATAAGGGACAAAAATACATTCAATCTATTTCCTCCCAGTCCTCTGCAATTCGCTCTCATTTGTTCTGATCATGAGAACCAAAATTTGGAATTATAACAGACCTCAGATCAGAAAACAAGCAAATTGCAGATGGCAAGGTGATTTTTTTTTATGTACAAGTTACAGTCCATGCACTGCAGCTTAATTGCATTTGCCCTCCAGCCTTTCAATTAAAAATAAAACAGAAAACAGCACTTAAAGGATAGAAGTGAGGATGAGAACAAATTCTCCTAAAGAGAAAAATGCTACGTTTGGAGGGGAAGAATAATTACTGCCAACGATATAATGAAGAGGGAAGGAGAATCCTTTGCTTTTGTACCCAAGGGCCAAAAGGGGTTTTCCAAACGAGGCCACACCATAACTGGAGGCAGAGAAGACTGCAGAGCTCACGGGTCTGTATCACTGTTCCTGAAATGCTGAGACCCAGCGGTGCTTTGGCCACCGACTTCAGGAGCAAAGAAGAAATGAAGAAGCAGCCAAAGGAGGCCTCTGTTTGGTGCACCTCTGCCCTGGGCAGCTTTGCAAGCCAGGAGAGGAGATGTCAGCAGGGAAAGGCATTGACTCAGGGCTCTTTGCTCCTCTGCTGTCTGATGGAGGTTTGCCCGCGCTGCCTCTTAAGACAAACTGACTGCGTTTCCATTCATGACATGGAACATTCATTAAATCACACACATTTCCTTCACCCCTGGCCTCCTACCAGCATGGCAGCTGCACTGCCAGCACCCAGACAGCATTCGTTTCAGACCACTTATCTGTAAAGGAGACACCAGGCTGGGCAAGAGCAGAACAAAAGGGAGCAGCTTTCGGCACAGCAGAATGAACGTGTTTGGTAGTTCGGAGGGACGGGGAGCATCAGTTATAATGGATGGTAGGGGCACAAAGCAAAGCTGCAGAACCTCACTGTGCTGCGTGGACAGGACTGGGACAGATCTGCAAATTTCAATGCCTAGAAACCAGAAAGCATTACTGGGGATTTCCTATGGCCCAGCACAACTGAAGTGAGAATGAAACCAGCAACTCCCAGCCCATTCCTCTAATCAAATCCATATTCTAATTCCATACAGCATCGGAGACCTTATCTACAAGTAGGGAGGGGTGGGGGAAGGCATTTTAAATAAGGTGCCAAAAGCAAAAGCCCCTGCTACTGCAGAGCAGGAAGCAGTGTTAGCAAACAGCTCCATCTCCAAACAAACAAACGAGGTAATTTAGCAAGCATTAAAGACATCTCAGCAAAGCACTTCTAATTGCAGAGGAGAGGCCTGAAGGAGAAACAAACACGGAAAAACTAGCTGCGAGGAGGATACATTAAAATTCTTAGGTTTGCCTCTTAAGATGCTTTTTCCATACAAGAGACACATGCACCTGCAGACACACTGCACTGGGATGCAG
The DNA here is from genome assembly GCA_030625065.1 of Alectoris magna. Taxonomy (NCBI): domain Eukaryota; kingdom Metazoa; phylum Chordata; class Aves; order Galliformes; family Phasianidae; genus Alectoris; species Alectoris magna. The sequence continues at coordinate 4,141,521 of CM060587.1, forward strand.
CACTGGACCTTCCCAGCTAACGGTGCCACCAGCACAGCTCGGGCTGCTGCAGGAGCACCCAGAGAAGAACAGGAGTGAGAAGCAGACAGGTTTTCTGCCTTCTCTTGTGATAGGGCTTCCTGACCAATTACATAATTAATCTTTAATTAACTTACAGTGCTGTCAGCTGCACCCTCCTAACCATGCCCCAGTGACCATCTGTGGTTCTATAGTCATTTACTGATGGAGGAGAACAACAAATTAATAAATGCTCCACACAGGAATTACTAAAGTGTTTGTTCATAGTAGTTCCAGCATCAGCCCAGCAGAACTGCTGGTGCCACTAACTGCCTGGAAGACAATCTGTTGTGCAGCTCAGGGGAGATAAGGCAGTTAATGAGCATTTCTCCTCGCAGCCACAGGCATTGCAGCAGTCTCCAGTGAGCCCCAGGCCTTCCTCCTGGGTAATGGGAGCAGAAACTGATGTTACAGAACTGCTACTGAAAATATTTCTGGCAGAGATTTGAGCTGATTGGGATTGTAAGCACTATTGCAACTATTATAGCAATGCTGAACATGCAAAATAAGCCTCACGTTTCTAAAGCAAAAGCTTCTGAGCCACTCACATACAGCACTGAGGAGGGTCACAGCCAGCAGAGCAGATCAGGAGATCTTTGCTTCTGATCCAAGGTTTATTCTTTGGCAACTTCATCACTCTACAGTGTTGGTACAGAGCTCAGCACATCCCTGCTGCACCACCTGAGTGCTCAGGGCTGCCTCCTTCCAAATAATGCAGAGCTCCCAGACCCCACTGAAAGCACAGCCTTGCAAACTGCAGCAGCACAGGATGACCCAGCCTGTGCTAATCCAGGGTTGCTCCAACCATCAACCCATCACTACCGTACCCACTAAACCACATCACTCGGTACCATCAATAAACTTGAACAAACATTGCTGAGAAATTCCCAGCTGTAAGCAAAACAGCTCAAGCACGAGGTGCTCACAGACATTAGAACAATAAGAAACCCAGCTACTTACCAAGCCTCCCCTGCAGAGAGTCATACTAACACCACAAGCAGCAGCTGCACGGTGTTACTGTTAATAAGCCCAGTGCAGCAGGGACCTGCACTCACAGGTGCAGCGATGCTTCATCAGGACAAGGCCAACCAGTGGCTCTGCAGGAGCCACAAACGCAGCAACGGGGAATTGCAAGGAGAGAAGCAAGGGTAAGACTGAGGCTGTAGGGCAGCAGAGCTGAAGCAGTTCTGCAGTACATGAGGCACAAAGGTTATCCCACAAGTCCTGAGCGTCGCTGCCCTGCAATCCCACAGCACTCCATCCCTTAAGGAAATCCATCTCCCCCAAAAGAGAAAATCCAATCATCCAGTCTGAATTTCAAATTATTTATTTTTAACATTCCTTTTGAAATACATCTCTGATTGTGCTTGCTTCAGAAATGGGACATACACGGAGATGCTGTTCTTGGAACAGAAGTAACTGTGTTGGGCACTGCCCCATACTAACAACACACTGTGCACAACCCCGCAGGCAGATCACAGTGTGTGCAACCCACATCTGCCAAGTGACAGTTCCAGTTTGTTTGTCCCTCGCAAAGCAATAAATGCATTTTAAGTACTGGGAAATCAGGGGATGGCTGTAACAGGATTCAAATATCCCAGATTTGAAATGATGCACAAGGTTTATAGCAGCTGATTTCACAGGTGCTCACTGGTAGATTTTCCTCCTAACTCTCTAATTTGTTGCCATAATTATGTTAAACTGAAGCTGAATTTTTTTTCCAGCCTGAATCTTGCTTGAAGCTTTTTGCTTCTGTTTCAGACCCAGAGAAGTCCTCTGGGGCCTCTTCGCCCTAAAGCTTGTCCATGTCCTGACTGTAGTGGATGCTCTAATTTAAAAAAAATAAAAAAGCTGTGCATTTGGCTGTAAATTTTGCTTTTTACTATAAACCTTAATTTGCCTATACTCTCAGATCACCGCCACCACAACTAACACTGATTTACACAGAGCTGATGATGAAGGTGAACGTCAGCAGGAGCTCCCACAGTCCCTGTTTCCCATTATTGCAAAGTCTGCAGGCAGAACCCCACATCCCAACAGCCCCACAGCCCACGCTCCCAATGCCTGAGGTCCCATAGTAGTGCTCAGCACTTCTCAGCTGTGCTCCTGCTGATTTTGCCTTCCTGCTTTCAGGGCTTGTAGGCACTTATTGTTAAGTGGCCACCGATGTGATGCTGAGGACAACATTCAAAATAAAGATGAGTTTTACCAAAATGTTGGTTTCTAGTGGGAAAGAAAGGTTTGACTGCTTGTCTTGTGCAAACAATTTAATAGCTTGATGGAGCTCTCTGGTCACATCACCGAAGCTGGGCTGTATCTTTGCTGATTTATACTGCCCTGCTTATCAGCTGTGCCTCATTGCCCCTGAGTAAATTCACTAGGAAAGAGCACGTCATCATCTGGCTCTTCAGCTCTGTTCTGTAAGGAAATTTATCCCAGAGGTGGTTTCGGTCTCCCCTACAAGTTGCTTTGCTTTTGTTCTTCCTTACTTATCCTCCATTTCCATTTGACTTTTCCTCTTGGAATAGCATCCCATGATCACCATCTCCAACTCATCGCTGCTAAAAACCTTCTGTCATTCAGTTACTGCTTGGTCTTGTTCCATACAATGCATCCCGAAGTCAGGGCATCACCAGCACAAATGCACTCCTTGGGGCTGTGTGGGACTGCATGCCACATGCCAATGTACCCCCCGAAGCCACTGCCCCCAAAGCAATCCATCGCTTCCAGTTGCACCCCGCAGTGTCCCTGCAGGAGCACAACAACTGTGTGTCTGCTCCACGCTCCCTTTGGGACCCAGACATGATTTTGCAGAAAATTGGAGCTTCCCTCTGTCTGATTCAAACACAGAAATGAACCTGAGCAACTGGGGCACGGAGTGGGTGGTGGATGGGGGCTGCTTTTATCAGCACTGCCATTTTACTGAGGTTCATTTTAATGCATCTCTGCATTAATGAACTAAAAGTGTCTTTGGAAGTGACTCATAGCAGGGCGGGGGGGAGGCAGCTGTGGCAGTGGTGGTGCAGAGACTCAGCTGGGCTTGGGCCAGACCTTGCCAAAGGTGCACACTGCTGAAACCTGCAGAAGTGACTGAAGCCATAGATGTGAGCGACTGGCCCCGAGGGCAGACTGAGGGAAGAGAGCCTGTGGCACCGATGAAAGCAGGAGCCCAGAAGCCCTCTCCCAGCAGAGGATTCGAAGCAGCCAGCAGCACAAACATCTCCATGCTTCTGTTCTTCAGGGATGAACACAGAGCACATCCTCACAGTGTCCATCCGAGGGCCCCCTCGTCCCCAGCAGGGCACCATCCATGCTCCTGGCTCCCGCTGAGTCTCTTGTTCATTATTTAACACCGTGCATCTGCTGCATTCTACATTTCCCAACAAAGATAATAATGCCCTCATTAAGAGAAGCACTGTATCAATAGCGCAAGGCTATAATGGAATTGAGGCCATTCTCCCGTTAAGACCAGCACCAACCTCATTAAAAGCATGCACAAGTGGGATATCACGGACAGCGCTATTTTGAAGCCACTTTTTACTATTTTTCCCTTTTGGATGGAAGTGCTGCTCTGATCTATTTCTGAATGCAGCTGTCTCCAGGCTTTTGAAACCCCCCTCCATCCCCACAGTGCTGATCTCACTTCAATTTGGCCACCACAGCCCCCTGCAAAGAGCCCTGGGACCAGCACAGTGGGGTCTGTCCTGCTCTGTCCTGGCTGCAGGGTGCAGCATCCATCCTGCACAGAGCAAAAACTGCTCAGGGTGAAGCCCTCGCGTGACCCTGACCAGAGCAGCAGCTGCTGGGATGCACACGCTAATTAGGGAGGCTGCTTAGCGTGGGGAGATGGACTGTGGCTCCAACGTCCATCTTGGATGCTACTGAAGGTTGAGGGCCAACACATCCGATAGAAAACAAATTAAGGTCATCCTGGTTATTCATTGCCGTGGGCTGACAAGGTGCAAAGCAGCCTTTTTGTATTTTCATGATACCATTATTGCTATTATTGCAGCTATAGCAGTGCAGCAAAGGGCAAGCTGCCAAACTGCCACATACTTTGATTCAAGCAATTGATTAAAACATGAACTTGTAAGAGGCTTTATGCTTTGGAGAGCAAGAAAAATCACAGAGTATGGTCCTACCTAAATGCCTAAAGGGCTGTTGAACACATTGCGGGTCTGCCTGATGAAATAAAGTAATTCCCCAAGAATTCAGTGTGTACTCACAAAGAATAAGCGTTGTCAAACACTACATTTGAACTCAATCAGTTATTTACATTTACTGCGATAACAACTATGATTACATAAATGGATTGGAGCTCTGGAATGAAACATCCATCCCACGCCTCTGCTTGCTCTCATTACTCCATCCACCTTCTCTGCAGTGAATGCTGACGGGGATTTCTCCCACCTCGCAGCACTTTGTCCCGCACAGCAGTGGATGCCTGCAGGATTCAGACTGATTTCAGAGCAGCAGCTGCATTTCTTTTCTTGTGGAGCCTCTGTGATTGAAAACCCCTAATTCTGCACTGCCTCCCATCTCGTGGGGAGGCTCCTCTTTCAAAATATTGCCACTCAGTATTTACACAGCACTACGAGCTGTGCCTGCTCTGCTCTGCAGTTGTGTGCCTGACGCTGCCATTCTGCACAGCACAGGGGATGCTCACGGGGCTCTCCCTGAGTTCTGCTCCTTGCAGGACGGCAGAGATCTGTTCCCAGAAGCCAGTGGGATCCCATACCCTGTGCCGGGAGCTCCTCAGCAAGAACAGCTTTGTTGGCAGAGGGGAACGGATGGAAAACAGAGCTCTGTTCTCCCTCCAAATGCCTTCTGCTGACTGCGTGCTTTGATCCTGGATTAGGAGAGCATGTTGGAAATGTAGTGATGCTAAAAGCGGGCCGGGCTGAATGCTGCTGCTCAGTCCCAGCTGCACACAGCAGGCTCCTCGGCACCCAGCCCATGCTGGCCAAAACATTTACTTTTCCTCCACCTGCCAGGGAGCTCCAACAGCGATTAGAACGGTCAGGCTGCTGGGGATGCACTTTTTCCTCTGGATTTTTTTTTTCCTCTGATTCGAGTTTCCTTCATTTCTCTTTTGAGTTTCTCTCCTTTAACTCTTGGCTTTTTGCCCTCGGGCCATTCTCCTGCTGAGCCAAGTGGGAAGGAAGGTGAAGAGCAAAACAAACGTGCAGAAACTCACCTCCCAAACTCCAGAGTCCTGGCAGTGTCAGTGCTATCTGACACAGCAGGGGAAGAGCTGAGAGGGGGGGTGGGGAAAGCAGAAAGAAATCAAGCTTTTGCCACTTTGCAAGTCAAAAATGTCCAGTAGAAATGTGATATTTAGGCTGGCTTGGAGCTGTCACAACAGCCAAAAGTCCTTTTAAATTATGCTTGTTCCACTGGAGGAAAAAAAAAAGCAGAAAAAAAGAACACACCCGTCTGAGCTATTAAGGAAAACAGAAGGCAGAGATAAATAGAGAATGGTAGATGGTAAAACATGTGCAATTGCACCTCTTATACAATAGATGTGGTTTCTTTCCCTGCTCAGCTTGAAGGCTGAGCATGACAGCCGCCTCATCAACAGCACTGTACAATAACATCTCCTTGCTACTAATATGCAAATTGAAATGCACACACTGATTAAAAACATATTAGACAAAGGCTATTGTCAGAGATGTAGGAGCACACCACGAGGCTCAATTAGTGAGCTGCAGACCACAGAGGGGCCGCTGCTGAAACCTTCCAGCCCTGGTATGGCGCACCCCGCTCAGGGCAGGCGAGCTGTTGGCATCAGCAGTGCATCAGCACAGCAACACCTCCAGAGAGGGACCTGCAAATGGAGCCCTCCGCTCTGCAGGACATGGCTCTGTCTGAAGAGCCCTGCTGCTGCCTGAAAGAACACGTGTGGCAAAGAGAAACATTGCTGGGACAATAGGAATACCTCCATCATCCCCATTCTGATGCTGGAAATAGGCTAAAAAATGTGTCCTGAAGTTTTGCAATAAGCTCAGCGCAGTCATGTAGGTGTGGAACACATTGGGATTTTAATGTCTATTTGTTCTTTCTTCCTTTAGGTTATGAATATTTAACAACCAAATTGGGCTCTCTCTGCCTCTCACTGCAGCAAACGTGGAGGTTCCAATCTGCTCTCGTGGTGGGAGAGGACTCAGAAAGACCCAGAGAACCATGGTGAGCACCTGGCACAGCCTGGAGGAGGGATTTCACGCATCCAACTTGGAGAGTACAGAATGTGGATCTAAAGGTCAGGGCTTGCTAATGAGGATGATGCAAGAAGAACTTAACAAAGAAAGCACCATTTACACACGGGGAGCATTCTTCTCCCATGATTAATTTCTTCCTATGAAGTGGCGTGCCTCAGGGCAGAGTCACTGTACAGACTGTTGCCATAGAGCTTTATTGCCTTAACATGGGAAGCCAGTTAAGAAAACATGTATTATTTGTGCTGTAATGTGTCTGAGCATAGAACAGCACAGGAAGGCAGCCAGTGGCCTTCTGAGACATCACCGGACAGCTTCACATCACAGCCTGAGGAACGGTATTGGTGTGTGCTGCAGAACTTGAGCAGAACACATCTACAGGATCACAGCTCTGGTGTTAGAATCACAGCTCCAGCCACCAGCAGCGCCCCGTGAACACTGCTCTGCAGGAATGTGTGTGTGTGTGACACAGCCAAACTGATGGTTATTATCTTTACAGACTCCTTTACGTGGAATTTTGAGCTGTGAAAATATCTGAGCGGAGCAAAGTCACGTCCTGTAATGTATGGCTGTGCTGCATGAAAAATGCAGCCTGCGTAGTTTTAATGAAGAAATTATAAGCAGAAGGCTTCACCCTTCAATTTAAACTAACCTCGAGGGATGCAAAGGTTTCACTGCTTCCAATGCCAAAGATCCCAGATGTATCTGCACAGCCTTTAAGCTTGGGATGCTGTACCCATCTCAACATCAGAGCAAAGCGCGCGGTCTGGAGGCAGTTCTGCAGGGATCGCTGACTTCCCACCAGGAGATTTGTCTTTTTATGTCTTGCTTTGAAGGCCTAATGAACTTCAGAAAAGCAAGAGATTAGAAGGATTTAGGGACCAAAGCTCGTGGCTGTCGCTTCCATGCAGGCAGGCAGCACAGCTGGGGAGGGCCGTCCTGGCTGCTCAGCCCAGCACACTGCAGCAGGAGCAGAGCTCTCTGAACACCTGCCTGGGAAAAGAAACTGTGTGTGTGCTGTAATTAATTTGCTGCAATTAGCTCATTGTGATTACCTGAGCACACAAGTCAAGAAATTCTCCTTTCTCCTGGCAGCGTCACCTCTGCAGCACCCCGAGCACAAAGTGGAAGGAAGTGGAGGGCTGTGGGAGTCTGAGGGGAAGGAGCTCAGAAAATTCCCCACCCACCTGAATGGTGTGCTCTATTTCTGTACCACATTCCCTCTGTAAAGAGGCAGTTTACTTTCAGAACCACAGCCTTACATTATCACCCAGACCACAATAAATGAAAGAGCCCCATAGCTATGGAACCCGAGGAGATGCTTACTCATCTGCAAACAGCCCATTCTCCTGCACACATGAAAGGCATTGATGCAAGAGCACAGATTAATCACGTAGAGCTTCTTTAGTGCTTCTAATGACCCCAGAAAGTAAACAATTCCATCCTGCAGCATTTCCAACCTTTCCCTCTGCACAGCTGAAGGCAGAAGTGCAGCAGCGGTCAGGGAAGAGGTGACAGCACCAAAGGTCACGCTGCAAGGATGCACTCCTGTCCTCCTCAGCAATGCAGTCATTTTCCTCCACCATCTCAATTTTGTTTCTGTGCCCCCGACCTGCTGCAGCTAAAAAAGGGAGTGGGGTCTCTGCCCCATTTTCTTCCTAATCTCTATGATCAAACACGATGATATTCATATTTATTCCATCAGCCGTGAGGATGAACAATGGTTTGTCCTGTTTGGTTGAGCAATTAGCCCAGCTATTGTACAGATGTAGCACGTCCCTTTGATTAAATGCCAAATGAAAATAAAGTGCTGATCACTGCCCATTACTTGCCAATGGATTTCATATGACAAAAACAAACGAGCAAAATAAAAAACACAGACACAGGAAACTCACAATGCAAAACCACAGAGGTCTCATTTCTTCTTCAACTGGTGGGGGTCTATTGAATTTCATTGCTGGCAGGCAAAATAAACATGGCCTTCTGCAGAGCAACGTGTGTTATTGATCTGCCTCCTGATTTAGGAGAATTATTTCTCTTCTCTCCCAAAGACTTGCAAAGAGTCCTTTAGAAATACATCTGGTGAGCTCAGGCTTTTAATTGCCTTCTCAAGGTAAAATAATCACTTTCACCAACAAAAAAGGGTTTGTTTTCATCTAACAGGTAGCGAGGTAGTGAGGGGTTTCAGAGTCTCAGGTGAGATAGCAATTAAAACCAGTGGCACAGCGTTGCCAGCAGGGAGGAGAGCTGAGCAGCTTTGCAGTGCCCATCGGGTGCAGCAGCACAGCCCTGCAGCGAACACCCCAGGGTAGGAGAGGCACAAAGGGCAGAGCTGCCAGCAGCAGTGACACTGTTTCCTGTTCCTCCACGAGCAGGCTTTGCACACAGTATCCTCTGCTACTGAGCTTGCTGACTTACCAGCAACCACACTACAGACATTCAGCGACAGCAGTGATGCTACGAACACTCCAAATGACATTTGCACCACAGCTGCAGGTTTCCAGGCGACGTGCCCAACTGCCCCTCATCTGAAAGCACTGCTCAACACCAAAATGCAGCGCAGCACATTCTTCCTTTCCTTTGATTAATCAGTGGGAGGACGCAGATTAACCACCTATGGACAGTTTGTTCACTTGGCAGAGAATTCACAAACCTGCAGGCCCTGTGGGTTAAATTCAGTTTCCCAACGCAGAGCCAACAGCAGCGGGGCACCTCTCACATTGAGATGCTGCATTTCTGGTAAATGAACTGATGGAGCTGTAGGCATCACCACTCCCTTCCAAAGACAGCAGACAGCCTCTGGTTGAGCGTGCTCAAAGAGGAGATGTCAGAGCTTGTTATTTCGGAGATGCAGAAGCAGGGAAATGGGCAGTCTCAGAAGGATTGTGCTACTACAGATATATAAACCAACCAGATTGCTCTGGAAGAGGTGGTGCTTAATCTCTATCAACATTCTCAAGACAGGTTCGCTGCATGCAAAGTGCACTAAACAAGCTGGTAGAACATGGGGCACAGCAAGGGTTGCTCTGCATTGCTTGTAGGACATACTTGAAATTTGATCTTGGTTATCTCAGTTCTTCGCATTGCAGCAGGCTAGGCAAGAAATCTGGTCCCTCCCTGCTGACTGCAGCAGAAAGCTTAACACCGTTGCAAACCCCCTCGTTTCCAGTGGTACTCACAGCTCACCCCAAAACCGGTGAGGAATTCACACCTTGCAGATGAGGACCCAGCTGGGATCCACACAGCACTCCTCCTGGACATCCGAGGCCGCTGCAGTTTTCCTTCCAATCCTTTGAGGCTTTTTTCTTGCTGTTAGCAAGGACCCGCTCCCCGCCATGGGGCCCTGGCTGTGCAGCCCTCAGACTGGACCGGGGGGCTCTCCAGAGCAGCCAGCACCAGGAAGTGCTCCCACAGGGCTCCTGCATCCATGTCCTGCAAGCAGCCTCCATGGCAGCCTCCCTGCCTGGCACCCACCGCCCTGCTGCAGAGCGAGGGGTGTTGGGCATCGGTGTGCATCCAAAGTCAGCAGAGCAGACAGCTCCCATCCAGTGGCAGGAAAAGGATCCTACACTTTCATTTTTTGCTTTCTCCGCTCAGTGAACCATTTGTTTCTCTGAAGACAAAGAGGAAAGGAAAACATCCATCCGTTATTCAATCCCTGCGATTCACTTCTGGCTGTCAACGTGTCGGCACAAACCATGCTGGAGAAGGTGAAGGAAGTATGTTTATTTCTGGTTGAAGACTGATTACATCACTACTGTGGATAATGTAATAGAATATTTTTATGCTCTCGGAAGAAATCTAAGAATAAATATGAAAAAGTAAAATAGTTTCTTTCCTCTGTGGCGATGAGTGATGATTAAGCGTCGTATTTACAGGATAGTTATCATTCTCTAAACTCTGTGCTGAATAAATATTATCTTGAAAGGGTAAAAAAATCCATTGAAATATTTTAACTCACCACAAAATTAAAAAATAATAATAATAATAATAATAATAATATCCGTCTATCTGTCCAAAGCGAGGGTTAATTACGTGTCAGTCATCCACTGTATGGGGTCAGTGTCCAGGACAGCAGCCTTCCTCCCTGCAGGTGAGGTCTCAGTGCTTTTCCTCGCTCCATCCCATGAGCTGCTACTGATTCTTCAGGCTGCAACACAGAAATGGAGCAGGGTCACAATCAGCCCTGGTATTCCTGGTTCGGATGCAGGGCGCTGCTGGGTTTCCCTTGGCTGAGTTTTTAATGGGAGCAATGAGGACGGCTCAGTTTGTTAAAAAAAATATTGGAAACTTTAAGCATAGAGATGGGTTTTGTGAAAGGAAAAAAGGTGCTTTGCTTGGATCCTCAGTTTTAATAGATGAGATCAGCACCACCTGCAAACTCACCAGGAGACAGCTTTGGCCAACGAGGAGTTCCTCGTTGGGTGATATCTGAAGATATCAGACTGAAACCAGGCTGTTTATGCTTTGCATTAAAATAAGTAATCTGCACACCCGGCACCACAAAACCAAGTCTCACCATTCCAGGGCTTTCAAATTATGATCAAAACAGCAGATACCAGAGATACTTTTATTTCCCCTTACTTAAAAGGGAAGGGAGACAATTTAATCCTGTAATGAGAGAAAGTATTACTCGCTGCCCTTCATAGGCAGTGTAATTATTCAGCTGATCTCTGGAACCACTGAAATAATGACAAATTAGAACGCCTTTCAGTTCCATCTACCTTTTAGAACTATTCATCTTCTGGAGTTATTATCACTCCAAAGGCTTCTTTATATTTTAGGCAGTGGCCGCCATACATCACAGAATACACACAGAAAACGTTTCTGCTGCCAATAAAAGTTGCCATCAGCCACGACAGGCACCAAATATTTGTTTATGCTTTCTGAAATAGATTGAAAAAGATATGGAAATGCAATCACAGTGAAGAGTGACATTTGTCCAGGCACGATATTTACAATATTTTGATTAGCTGCAATGGCTGAACAGCCAAGCAGCTTATGTTAATAAATGCCCCATTCCAATTAGACATCTGTGTTCTGAATCAGGATTAAAAAAAGCACGAAGCCTGCTGTCATTGCTCCTGAGCTGCCCATTCATCATCCGGGCTTTGCAGGATGCGATCCCACGGCCACGGGAAGGGCTGGGAGGGAACAGTTTACATCAAACCACCAAGAATGAAGAATTCTGTTGCTTTCAGCCCATTCCAAGGCCAGCACGTGGTTTTCTCCCCACGTTTTGGATACGACACAATCTCGTTCTGCAGCTCCTCACAACCCCATCTTTTGGTCGCCGTCAGCCCCCATAGAAATGGAGCTCTGGCCACGGCCAGCTGAGCTGAGCACTGCTGGGGTTGGGGGAAGGAGGAAGGGAGAGGGGCAGATTAAAAAAGAAACACATCTATTTCAGGAAATTAAGTCAAACAATGATTCAATCACCACTGCACCGTTCATAAATCCCTAATGAAAGGTTTGGAGCTCCTCCCTGCTGCAGATGTTCCAGAGTCCAGCTCCAGTGCCTGCACAGCTTGCCCACACAGCAGCACCCATTGGACTGCAGCTCGCTCCCAGCAGATGATTCTATGATGATTCTATGATGTTGCCAGAATGGGGACCTTGAAAGAAACGTTCTCCATCTGGCTGGAGAGGCAGATCCCTCACTTGTTAAGAGACATTTTTAAAAGATGCATTTTTGCTTCGTTTTCAAACGTACAACTCAAAGCATCCGCATCCTGGAGAAAACGAATGTGGCGGTTTTGTGATTTCTGTTGTCGTTATTCCACATCAGAACATCACGCAGAGCAGTGGCAGCTAAAGAGCTCGTGTTCTGGTTCCGTGTTACTGCCATTTGGGGCATTTTGGGTTCCCGGAGGGGAGGGGCAGCATCCCCGGAGGACTTGGCCAGAAGGGGAAGCGGGGTGGGACTCTGGACCGGACCTCAGCCGCTCTCCACCTCTGGCCATCCCAGCTCACAGAGGAGCAAAGCACGTGCTTTCCTCGTGCTGTCGTGGTTCGACTCCTACTTTGGGTACTCTCGTCTGTCTCGTTTTGTTTGATTTGGTTACATTTAGTAAATCCCCGTTCCGCAGATCGTTGTGTTTTCTCTTTGCTAAAGCGATCTGCTCGCTCTCTGCCCTTCCCCCTCTCCCGCAGCACGTGGTCCGGGGCCGGCCGGGTCGTGCGGCGAACCCCTTTCCTTTTATTTTCTTTCCATCTCTCCTTTGTCTCTCCTTTTTTTGGTTCTTTTTCCCGTGGCCTGTGCCCCCCTGTCACGGACTGATACCCACGGATAACCCCGTGACATGGGAACGAGCACTCACTGCACTCATTACCTTGCTCTGTAAATTCATTGACCAGAGGGATAAGGACAAGTTGAATAGCAGCTGCCTCCTCGTACATTTTTATTCAACACCACAACATCAGCCGAGGCACTTCCAGCTACTTTTCCTCCAGCATCGTGTGGAGATGCACAGGAAGGGCTGAGCCCCACATCCCACGGAGCACTGCCTGAGAGCTGCTGTGTGTTGGGTTATTTAAAGCAGCTCCAGCAACAGCCTGGATGCATGGTGCCCTCTGGAGAGCTCTGGAGCTATAAGTATCTGCTCCTCATCTCAGTTCTCATAAACATTCTTCTCTGCCAAAGCAGCTTTTCAGAGAACTCACCTCCCTGCTACGTTATGGGTGCTCCCAGCTTCCAGCCTGCAATCACCACCCTGCCTGTCCCAAGCTAAACCTCTTCCTTTACAACTCCTTTTTTATGATATTAAGTATGACAGCTACATGAAATGTTTTGTTGCCTTGGCAACTGCAATGCATTAGCTTCAATGTGGGTTATGAGGAAGAGGACAGCCTTGATGCTAACCCACAGTAATGAGAACAGCACAAACCAGCGGGCAAGATGTTGGACCAGGCATTGAGGGGAAGGGCCCCCACCATGCAAAGCACTCAGCTTCCCTGTGCCCACATAGAGGACAATGAAGCTACAGAAATGCCTTTAAACAAAGAGAGCAAAATCTGGTTACGCAGTAATTATAGGGTGGGAAGAGCTTTTGTTTTGCACAAACCCAAGCTGCTGAGCCATTGTCTCCCATTCTTCTGCACTTCCCTACAGTCGTGCAGTGCTGGGATCCTTAGGCTCAAAGATGATTGGATAAGAATGAACAATGGACAGAGGAAATGGAATAATCAGAGCAATTTCCCATAGAAATTGGACAGACGAGTGTCTCTAATTGGCATTCCATTATTACATTTGTAACACACTTTCTTACAAATTCATTACTTTGTTTTTCTTTGTACTGAATGCCCCTGAAAATCTCTGGGGATGAGACTTAAATCATTAGCAGTGAGTGATAAGAAACTAAATTTGGAATGATAGATTAGAATATTAATTTGTGAAAGGGGGAGGTCCTTGGAAGCACGGTGGAAGTCCTGCAGCCTCGGAGCCACTCCTGTGCTCCTCCTGCCCCAACTTTTGCTTCCAGCCAAGGACAACAACCCAACGCTCTGCAGCAAACGCACTCCATTAGGCTCCAAATTCAGCCAAGGGAAAAGAATGAAGCAAAGTGCCTTTGAAGTTCCTGTCAGTTGGAAAGAAGCTTTTGGAAAAGCAACGGATGAGAAAGGAATCCTCTTTCTGCAGGAATCGTGTAAGGGCTGGAGATGGGACTCTGCTAACTGCAGGTGACTGGGAAACAAAGCAGGAGGTGTGGGCACCAAGCAGGGAATGCCAGGCACTCACTCACTCCATGCTGAACAAAAGGAGTGCATCTTTTCTGCACATCACTATTTCGTGTCCGTGAGGCTGCTTTGATTTGAAACAAACTCCTTTTTCCTTTGCAATAACAACAGCAGCAATGACAGCGATAATAACGCAAACACTGAAAGCCTGGCAGGGGAAGGATAAATTACAGCTCCATGCCCCAGCAGCACACTGCAGCTGCTCCCACCTCGGGTTTCCAACAGGACGAGCTGTCAGCTCTGCTCTCCAGCAATGGCACTGACACTGATCGGTCAGTACTGTCCTGGTGCGTAGCCCAGAGGGGCAGAGCTGCATTGCACACACCAAGGAGCAGGGAGATGGGGTGGGGGCTGCCTGGGGCTCCCCATTCCCTGCACAGCCACCACAAGCACCCCACAGCTGCCTCCCACATCCCACCCACCCATGGCATGGAGCAGGAGGTTGAGCTGCACCACACGACATCACCTCTTCCTCCTGATAATGAAGATATAAGTCCAGGAAGGGTAATATTTGGAATGGTCTGCAAATAAACAGGATGGAGCTAAAGTGAATAGCAAAGAGAATCTTTGAAGGTCTAACATCAGCAAGGGGAGGGCTGCACCTGTCTTTTGGTGGCTTAAGCAAAAGGAGACATTGGTGCTTACTGCCGGATCATCATTTAGACCGCCCTTAAAGCTGCCTCAGGTACTTCAGTAACGCATGACATCTTTATGTCCTCCTCTAATCTGGGCTGCCCTTGGTCCTCCAGCCTGAAACAGTTCCCAAAGCTCACATGTAAGTGTATTAAGAGAGATTAGTTCATTAATCTACTCCTCGGTACCGTGCCTCTTTATCACTTCATTTTAATAATTTGCACTAATTGACAGAGCAGATTCCCTCCTAAACTCAGGAACTTGGGCAGGACATTTGCTGTAAATCACAGCACATTTTCACTTGGAAACGCCTGGTCCTGTCCACCCCCAGTGCTTCTGCTGGGACTTAATACACCAAAGGTGCTCCCAGCACAACGTGACAATAGGTGCTCGCAGCACCCCAACACACACACAGAGCAACATCAGCCTTCAGCAAGAAGCATGAGGCATTGCTTCCTATAGAGCCTCATCACCCAGCTAGGCACAGATGGGCAGAGGGCCCCCGGAGCGCAGTGGTACCCACTTGGTCTGGTGCTTGGAGCCCTTCAGGTGTGCGTGGTACTGCTCTATGGAGTTCAGTGTGACGTTGCAGATGTTGCACGTGTAGCTGCGCTTCAGGCCTGCAAAGAGAAGCCAGGTTTATTAGCTGTGTATCCGCTGAGCTTGGTGCAGGCCGAGGGCTGTGCAGGGAGAAAGAGCATCTCTGTGCTGCAGGAAATGGTCTCTGCCTGTGCCACGCTGCTCAGAGTCAGTGCAGCAGACAGAGGGTGCCAGTGGCTGCAGAACCAGAGAAAGGAAAGCGGAACATTTGCCCCTCACAAGCTTCTAATGAATCAGAAAACACTCAGATCTCCACTCACTCCCAGCTTCATAGACACTTCTCCTTACAGTAACCTCTCTGTGTACTTTTCCAGCCTGGGGTATCCAAGCACTGCTGAAGCCTAAAGGAGGATTTGTAAAGGCACAGAACCACACAGGGCTCAGAGGTGGCTGCCCAGGGGCACCGCAGTCCCCACCGCCATCCCATGGCTCTCACAGAGCATCGTTCTGCTCAGAATAACCAGCACCGAGGCCCCACCTATTGCCCTGCTTTCTGGTGCACAGATCGAGGCCGTTCCTATCACATTCAGAGGCTGCACCACCTGGGAGCTTTTTTTCCAACTCATCTGTTCAGCTGAGGTCCCCTCCAAGGCAGAGGAGGGAGCAGCATAGGGACAGCTCTGCACACAGCCCTGCATGCCGTGCCAGAACGAAAGGCAGAACAAAAGCAATTGCTGGTTTCTATAAACGGAGCAAACCTGGCAACAAGGCACAGAGGGGTCGGTACAACTGGTGGGAAAGGACGAGGCTCCCCTCTCTGCAGAGCGTGCAATTTAACTTCGTTGTTCTTTCACCTTGGGAAAAGAGTACAGCAGCTGCAAAGAGGAATTACAGAAACAGGCACTCGTATGCCTCACCTAACATGTTTGCACTGCAAAGACACGGTGTGGCTGAATGTGCATTAAACACCCGTTTCCCTCCTGGACATCCTTGAAACAGAGAGATGGCAATCAGAGCTTCTGACTGCTGCTATGTAGGGCGAGGCTTCACATAAATTAAGCACATAAATGCAGACCTAAGCGTTCCCAATCCCCGATTCTGTTGTCTCCCTTAATAGTCTGCATGTAAGAGACCCATTTCTGCTCTCCTCCTCTCTTTTGTATTTAACATCCCAAGAATTCCCCGGGCATCATGGGCGGTATTAGCATTGCTGCATTAAACACACATCAGCATTACAGTAAACCATTGATGCTCAAATAATTCTGTCTTGTTCTCTTAGAAAAAAAAAAAAAAAAAAAAAAAAAGAAGGGAATTTTACATTCCAGTGTCAGGTTTCTGCTTTGCACTGATTCACTTCCATGAAGATCCGAACAAAGCATTTGAAGCTTAATTGAAGGGCTCAACATGAAAACACAGAGGTGTGGGATTCCTACCACAGCCCGCAGTACTCTGTAAGAACAATTTTAATGCACCCCGTGACCCTCCTGTTGGTTTTCCACGGCGTTATTCCTGCACTGATCCCGACCAGAGAAGGCTGTTAGGAAATTCTGTCCTGTCCACGTGCACATTTGCTTTGGTGTCCTCATGACACATCAGCATTCCCTACCCTGAATCATGACACGCATTCATGTAAAATTGAATGCACTCATATCCACTCAATAAAATATTTAAAAGTGAAGTCATTAATGTCATTCTGCATAAAATGCATTAAAACACATTCCAGGAGAGTGCTTGTTAAATCACATTTTACCAACCAAAATTGACAGCACAGAATGAAAAGTATTTATAGGGCATACGAGGAAATTATGAGCCAGGAGGGAAAATTGAAATCCTTGCCTGATTTTGCAAGATAGCATCCGCACCTCTGGCGATTCATCCATGCACAGAGAATGCGAAGTCTGTGGGTGATGGCATCCCGTGCAGTAACTGATTCTGCCCCACTGCTGACGTGCACCCCAACCCCACACTGTCACCTCTCCTGCTCACCCCAAGCAGCCCTCAGGCAAACACCCACACCCCTGGGACGGAGCACCCATGGACAGCTACACCTCATTCAGATGGGAGAAACGGTGCTGTGGCTGAGGCTCCTTTCTCCTTCCCCCCTCCCCTTTCTCATTTCAAAACAAGACTTCAGAACTGCAAGATGAGCACTCGGCAAGAAGAACCAATGCTTTTGTTTCCTATAAATACCAGCTGTCCAAAAATATATCTCTATTCTTATTTCTCGAACACACATTCATATTTATCACTAAATATTTTATTACAGCCATTATCAAAACATCAAAGGCTGCTGAAATGTCGTGTTTCGACTGACACGGCTCATCCCGGGCTTACATAACGCATCAAATGTTCATCTCCCACAGCAGACAAAATAGAATTAATATTTCAGTTGCGATGGGAAAGCTGGGGATACACGGAGAGGAAGTGAGTTTGCATTCTAGTCAACACCGAGGCTGCAAAGCTAGCAGGGGGAGCAGACAGAATGTGGCTATGACCTGACCCTGCACTGCAGGACACCTGCAGCAGTGCCCAAACCTCCAGTACAGCCTCCAGCTGCCATGGAGCATCCCTGAACACTGTGCTGGGAGCAGCACACAGCCCCATACAGAGCCACCTGCTTGTAAGCACAGATCCGGTCCTGGGCAGGGCACTGCCCTTGGACTGAAGCTCTGCTAAGCAGGAGCCCAACCATTTGTTTGCGTCACTGTGGGTTTGTTTACAGATAATGACATCCCCCACCACTCCCAAGCTTGGCCCTTCCACGTCCTGCGTATTTCCATGCAGTGACTCAGCCCCATGAATCATTTACGGATTTGAGTCACCCCGGGCAGCACCAGAGGGTCTGAGATGGAGAAATGCACAGCACATTGCACGGCCATTGGCACTTAAAGGAAAATTATTACATTTAGCATGGAAAAAGACTTGTCTTAAAACGTTAACCCAAGGCGGGCAAGCCAGGCTTCTCCCATGTGGTGCTGAAAATCAAACCCGCACTGTGCTCAGCCCGTTTCAGTCAAAAATGCTGGATTGTAATTGGAGACTGCAGAGAACGCTCTCTCAGGAGCCCTTTCCCTCTCCTCCCATAATTACATCTCTGTAACCAAAAGCAGCTTTGGGGATGAGGCCACATCCTCGTGTGGCTCAAAGCAGCGCATCCCATCCGGGTGCGCCCACAGTGCCACATGAGCCCCACGCGGCCCCACGCTCTCACCTCGCAGCTCGCCCAGGTCCAGTGTCTTCCCCAGCTGCTCCAGCAGCTCGGCCCTGGCCGCATTCTTCTTGTGCTTCTTGCCGTCGTAGTGCTGCTGGGCCATGACGGGGTTGTTGAACCACGCGGCACACAGCTGGCAGTAGCGGTCTGAATCCCTGCGTGGCTGCGGTGGGGACGCTGCTGGGGGCCGATCCACGCGGGGCTGCTTCAAGGAGCCCAGGGTCTCTGCAGGAGGAAACGTGAGCATCAGTGCCGTGCTCCACGAGGCTGCCAAACCCCGAGGCAGAGCCGGTGTTGGGCACGGCGAGCAACGAGCAGCAGTTATTTCACAGAACGGCTTGGGTTGGAAACACAGCAATGCCATCAGCTGCTCAGGATAGAGAGACAGATTTATAACCAATCTCAGGATTATTACTTTTCAATATATTTGGTCTTGGAAAGAATTGGGAAAGCTGTCACACTTTCAGTGTCACGGGTGAAAAAACTGCTCAGTAGTCATTCTGCTCACTCAAATGTTGCATTATGGGTTGACAAGTGTAGTAGACACGACCTTAATTTGGTCCCATTTCCCTTCAGATTCATACGAGGCATTCTGAGGTCACAAACGTGACCTAAATAACTCCAAAAGAAAGGAAGGTGATGGGTCCTCACACCGTGGAGCCATTGGTTTCCAGTAGCCTTGCTTGCCATTGGTTTCCTGCTAGGTACAACATAAATCACAAAGCCTTGGAAAAACAGGACAATATCATGTAGATAACACCGGGATGCAAAAATGCACAGCTGGTGATTAATTATCACACCTCATTCAAAAATTCCTTCTATTTAGTACTACCTTTTTTCTTAGTACCAATTCTACACAACACACCACAGTCCCTCCATGCTGAGAAGGGGCAACCTGAAGGCTGTGAGCACAGCATTCACTGCCTGCGTGGTTCCAGAGAGTTCACATTGCTGTAAATCTTCTGCTGACCTGCCCGGAATGCACATCTATTAACTTTCCTGAAAGAAATCGTATCTTCCATCTAATGTTACTTACAACCTTATCTATTTCCAGGGCTTTATGAGCTCCTATTGTCCTGATGAGAGCCGCCGGGGTGTCGGGTGCTCACTGCCCGCAGTGCTGCTGGTGGTTCTCCCACCCCGCTCTGCTTTGGAGGAGCAGCAGGAGGAGAATTTTCTCACTTCAGCCATCATGCCCTGTGATGCACACAGCGCTGGCAAAATGAACTCTTTGGGGTGTTTGTTAATAAGATGACTGCCGTAATTGACTCCCGCTGGTGATGTTTATTCTCCTCGTTCTACCATCCAGCCAACCACCCACTCACTGCCGCTGGATTTATTTCGCCCCCCCGAGAGGATTCCCATCCAATCCCCACATGGCCTCCACGTAACTCTGCGCTGCACCAGGAGAGGTTTCCCTGCTCCATTGCTGCCTTTGGAGCGCTGCAGCGGCGGTCACAGTGCAGCCTCAGAGCAATGATGTGCTCTCAGTGCTGCTTCCAGCCCCAGGGCCCTAAAGTTAAATCCGATGGATCCTTTGCTCAGCTTTCTCCCTGTTTGTGTGCTAGCTGCTGCCAGAGGGGAACCACGGAGGCTTAACTCCGCAGAGCTGGTGGTGTCTGCAGGAGTTACATCTCCTGCTCGTTAAGGAGACCTGATGGCAGCATCTCTCCTGCAGGGCTGAGCAGTGCCCCCAACCCACAGCCCCACACCAACCCGGTGCCTGGGGTCTCCTCTCAGCTCCCACAACACAAAGCATTTTCTCCTCAAGCCACGTTCCTCAGGGCCGGTTTGCAGCCCTAAGGCGTGCTGAACCCGTCCTGACAGCCAACAGAAACACCCTGCATGTTCCAAATCCTCCTGCAAACAAACAGATGAAAGCTGACTGTAAAGATGACTGTAAAAGATGAAAGCAAAGGTGGATTTATCATTCTGATCTCTGGTACATAACAAGAACAGAATAGGAAACATCACCATTCCCCGAGCCGCAACATGAACATTAATAATAAACACTCCCAAGACGTTAAAAATGTTGCTCTGTCCTAACACACAGACATAAAAGCTGTGAGTTTGACTATTTCAAGTATTTCAAATGCTAAACAGCTCACAACACTCTGCCTTACATTCCCCTGTACTGTGGGAGGGAAGCGAGAAGCCTTACTTTTACTGCATGAAGCAAAATGCAAAGTTAGAAACACTTAGCACTCTGGTGATGAACTCATGGCTGACTTCTTTTGCTTGTACAGTTTTTTATTCATAGTTGTGCATAAATGGTGCCCAACCTGTCATCACTGCTGCTCTCCAAGAATTAAAGGAGGATAGAGTGGCTGAGTCCCTGCCGAGGGTACTGCATGCTCTGGACGTGGAGGAATGAAGGCAGCAGCTCTTTTCCCCCACAGCCCTCTATAACTCATCCTGGTGCCTGGGTGCAGGCTGACGGTGTTGGACATGACTGCAGAAATTCATTGGAAATAGCAGTGACATAAAGCCTCTGAGGGCTACAACCTCCTACAGGAGAAGCAACAGAAAATCATCACCGATGTTCCCCTGTAGTGATCAGACACTGCTTTCCCCTTGTGAGAGCCCTTACTGTTAGGGCCCTCCTCCCTCCTCTGAAAGCACTGGCAGAGAAATTGGAGATCTGTGTTTCATCAGGATGATAAAATAGACAGGGAAGGTGTAGCCCCGTAAAGAGGCTGAGAATAAATCTAATTTTCTATGAGACTGATGAGACAAAAACCAGAATATTAAAGAGGGATTTGCTCAGCAGCAGACTGCGGCCGTCAGCGCGTTCCAAGCATCTGCAGAGCAGGGCTGCAGACCCAGCAGGAGGAACCTCCAGCATCAGGACTGGGATTGAGCCCCTGTGGTATCTGCTGGGAGCCTGGGGGTGCTGCTACCTCCAGGAATGGGAATGGAAATCCAGCAGCAGAAATTCTGCAAATGTTTCACTTTTGTTGAGTGCGTTACCTGTTTTTCAGTGCATTTTCTTTACTGGAAAACACCGCTCCTCAAAGAGCTCCGGAATTCAGCCTGAATTTCCCTGCAGCTCCAACTGCATTCATTAGTCTTCATTTTGTCCCCTCAATTCATTCCATTGCCATGCACCACAGAGCCATCCGTACACCCGTGTGGATGAGATGCCTTCCAGAACTGTGCCAAGAATTTCACAAATTCTCCCCTCCCTTTTACAATCAGACCCCTCCATTAAGCAAGCGGTCAATTCAGAGCTCTCCAGCGATGCTGGGTAGCGGTGTACGTGTCTGTGCAAAGCTATAAGCCAGGCACTGCCATCTGGAGATGGCTTCCCATTTTGGTGCACTCAGCACCCCGGGATGGAGCAAGACATGTCCCATTGGGAAAGCATTGTGTCCAATGGGCACGTTCCTGAGAACAGCTGTAGAGCAAGAAGTGCTTATTAGCGTATTCCTGCATCTCAGCTTCATCAGATCAAGTGTATGGAAGACTCAATGAGTCCTTGAGTTATTCCTTCCCAGTGATTACCGCAGCTGAAGAGCCCATTACTTACAGAGCATGTGGTGCAGCTCACTTATTGCCTCTGTGAAGCTGATTCAAATGATTAGAAAATTAAATGGAAACACAATGCGAAGCTGCAGCTCTCAGAAGTCACTGCCTGGGGACAGGAGGACTTGCTGTTGTCTGACCATCACCCACCCGTGCACTTCTCTGCCTACGCTCACACACTGCAGCCTGAGACGCCTCATCCCACACCTGCAGGCCCAAGAGACAGCACAGCTCCCAGGGGCAGCACAGGGAACTGCTACACCTGCCCTTAATGAGCCTTCCCAGAGTGCCCTCATTAGTGGGAAGCAGCAAGCCACCTACCAACACACCCCCCGCATCCCCCAGGGAAAGGCCATAGATTCCCTCAAGCCAATCCTGACAAAAGACAAATGATGCTTTCTGCATCAGCATCATCAGTCTGCAAAGTTAAAAAACAACAACAACAAAAGCAGACAGACAGATTAAAAAAACCCAAACCCTTATGTTGCCATTTCTGGGACTTCTGCACACCTCGTTAGGCAGGATGTAAAACACACAGCAGTTCTTACATCCTGCTCTAAGCAAAGTGCCACCGATGGCAGCAGTGAAGCACAGAGCTCAGCCTGTGGGACAGCACAGCAGTCCCAGTGCAGGTCCTGCTCTCAGTGTGCTGCCGTTATGGTCAGGCACGCTCTGGCACAGCCAGGTTATCTGATTGCAATGTTTGACTTTTAAAACGTGGAAGTTAATAGGCTCACATCATTGGAACCACCATGGAGGAAAGCGTGAATGCCCATCCGGGCGAAAATCAAAAGGTGATCGATCCAAAACATTTTTAAAGACTGCATTTCCCTCTGAGGTAAAAAGCAAATGGGATTCTGCTCCGTGCAGTAACAGGAAAGGTTTATTACATGCATTAGCTAAGCTGTCAAATAACTTCTGATAGTTACGGTGAGGCTCAGCCGCTGCCCGGCGGAGCTGCTGCCTTTCAGGCAGCAATTCAGGAACGCAGAGATGGGCATCTGGCAGAAGGCAGCACTGATGAGCACCCACCTGCCCGAGCCCAGCAGACACAGCAGTGATGTCCCCCCTCTGCCCCCACCTACCTGTGGCCTTCAGCGCCGGCGGCTCACCTAGCAACAGCTTTAACCTTTTGGCATGGATTTTCCCCTGGTAATGCGATTCAGCCACCACTGCTGAGGTAAAGGACATGTTACATAGTGTGCAGCATTTGTTCTTATCCACCGAGTCACCATCGCTGCCCTGCAAGGAGACAGAAAACACGAGAAAGAGGTGCGTCATCCCCAGGCTGCACGGGGAGGGAGGAAGGGGACCCGGGTTATGTCAGCACTGTGCTTCCCATGGGTTCCTCCACCCACACACCTCTCCCCAGACTCACTCCCATACAGCCTGATGGCCTCGATCTCCGTTTCACAACAGCTCCACAGGCAGATGGTAAATGCCTTCTGCGATTTGCCCAAATGAGAGATAGAAGATGACCCAGGCACCGTGGTTGGCCCAGCGCTGGACACCCAGCAAAGATGCTCTCAAGCATGGGTTCCCTTTGGCAACCACGGCACCCAAACCAGCAGCACCGCAGTGACACGGAGCCCCAGCAGCCATGGAATGGGACGGAGGCACTGAGTGGGGACATCAAGCCGAGCGCTGAACACGCAGCCTAACCCGACCCATATTCAGGGTCATCTTTCCCTAAGAAAGAAGCACAATTAGAAGGAGGACTGATTTTCATCGGGTTTTTTTTTTGTTGCTGTTATTAACTATAAATCAACTTAAACCTTAGGGAGAAATCTCAAGAGGCGATAAGTACTGTTCTGTGTGCAATTTGCAGCTCTTTTAAGCGGGATTCTCTCAAGATATTTTACGTCTTCAAAGAGAAATCACTTGAAAGTTAAGAGCAGAGTAAAGAAAAAAAATCCCAGCCTCTATTGATCATCAGCAGTGGTAACATGTACAGAGCCTCCAACAGAGACCGTTTGAAAACCTGATACACTTCAGTGTGTAGCAATAGGGTCTCTCCTCTTGTTCTGCTCTTTGGCAATGATTTTCTCTTTCCAATCCAATTTCACAGATAGGCTACAGTTTAAAAAAAAAAAAAAAAAAAAGCAAAAAAAAAAAAGCAATGAAACCTTCAAAGAACCCTCGGACCCCTCACATAGAGCTCAGCTTCACGGCTGAGCACCAACTGATGCTTCTGGGAGAGCATTTCAGGGTGCGGGTGGGATCTCACCACCAGACCAGGGATGCTGGGAGCATCCTCAGGCACCCACCCCAGCAGCAGCGCAGCACCGCTCCCTGCCCTGCCCTGCCCTGAAGGGTAATTATGCCTGGGCGCTTTGTCAGAGGCTGTTTTACCTGTAACCAGATGGGCTGGGGGGAACCTGACCCGGTGTCTTTTGTCACCCGTTGAGTGACGCCTCGCTGATGGGATTGTGCAGCCAAGCGGTAAAACAACATCACTTGTTAAGCAGGGCACCGAGCCCAGCAGCTCCCCATGGCCTTTATGCTGGGGGCTGCAAGCAGCATCCCTAACCCCGCTCAGCCCACAGCGCAGCAAGCAGGCACCATTTAGTCCCATAAAACCCACAGCAGCCACGGCACACTGCAGAAGCTGAGCCGGTGTGCAAGGGTATTTTCTTCCCACCGTCTGCTTCTGTAGCTTTCTCCTCACAATCCCTCCTCTCTACCCTTTGCAAAGTTGGAGTGGCGATGGGATAACAACCTCCATCAGCCACAGAGCAGCACAACACGCACAGCTCTGGTAATCGCTGTCTGCTTCCCAGCACTGACTCTGCTCTTCAGCAGTGCAGGACAGCCCAGCATGCAGGGGCTTCTCTTTGTAATATTACAAACTTCAAAGCAAATCTCGTGCGTCCAACAGAATTAGCTTCAGTTATTCAGCTGCCTGTTAACAGCTGCTAAAAGGCATAATCCTCACACAGGGCCAGGCAGCAGCAGTGCTTTGCTGGATGTTCCCAAAGCAATCCTCAAGAAAAGTATGGATTTTTAATCCGCAGATACAAATCTGCTGTCTGCATTTCCTGGGTTTTACTGAGAAGAAAAGATTATACAAACCCTTGAAATACAGCAGTATAAAGCACGGCACTCAAAGCGCCGCAAAGTGTCTTAAATTTGAGTTGACTTTCTATGCATGAAGAAGGTTCTGCTGCGAAGGTGCTGGCAGGAATGCAGGATATCTTTATAGTCCCCCAAAAATAGCAGATAGAACTCTCTATGCCACCGAGAGGTCAGGCAGCAGACACTGGAACTCTCAAAGCCTTTTTCATGGAGCATCTACGACTGCGGAAACTTCTCTTTCTCACTGTGATTTGTGGAAGGAAACCAAAGTATTTCAGTTTTGCAACCTAAAGGATACAACAGAAATGGAATGCAGCTCTGCAGCAGGGCAGCCCTTGGTGAAAGCGGGATAATGTCTCCCTTTTAGCGGCAGAAATGTACTCGGTTAGCAAGGATTATTGCTAATATTCATTAAAGTCAGTATGTCACGGCTTGACCGATTTGGTAGACACCTGAGCTGGGCAATGCAGCTGCATTCTGTATGCAGTCATGATGTTACTCTGCTGCCTCAGAGACGTCCTAAATGTTTCTGTTCCCCTCGCATGCAGAATCTTGTACAAAGCTGATCAGCAACAGGGCTACTTTGCAAACACGGAGCTGTAAACATTGGCAGATTTTCCCTGCTACGTTGCTATGATATTAATAACTTCAGAATGTAGGTCTGGTGTAGCAAATCACCCACCTGGTTCATAAGGGCTCGCTCAATTCGGCCCCATTAAGGGCTGCCCTTGGCACAATCAGCACTGAATTACCTGACTTCTCACTGTGCCTTCTCATAAAAGAAATGGGAAGTGGTTCAGCTTTGACTTACTTAAGGTCTATTTGCTTCTCTATTCACCATCTCAGTGTGCTGAGGTGTGTGTGTGTGTCTGGGGTTCATTAGATGTAAAGGAGCTCGTTAAAGAATTATGTTCCAAGTCTATATGTGCATGTCCACCCTATCTTTCACATCCTGTAATTAATCACTCAGTAAAAATAGCACAAGAGCCTGTTGTTATGGGGCAGATTGCATCTGCAATTACCCTGTGTGCAACATAAAAGTTCTGCTAAAATTTTAATTACTGCGTGAAGGAGCTTTCAGATCCCTTTGGCAACTCTTGCAGGCTTCTGCCTTTAATTAGAAGATATCTCCCTAAATATTGATAGCATGAGGCACAGCCACACATGGACGCTGTCTACTGGAAGCTCAGCAGCATCTCTCGTGCAGCCCAGCACACGGGGAGGGATGGATGCAGCCACTCCCCAACCTGCAGCACACCCCAAGCCGGCCGCTGCAGGCTACTTGGTCCTTGTGAAGCTGAATAAATGTCAGATATTGGCTGCCAACATTTTCCTTTTCCAACGAAAGAGCATTGAAATAACTAAAAATGCAATTACAGCTGCTGATGCACATCATATTTCTTGTACAGTTTACTGAGAATTATTTCCAGTTACTTAGCATTGTGGCTAATCTAAATGTTACCTCTGGGGACCTGATTATCTGCAGCAGTTACAACAAATGCACACAGGCAATGATTGATGGAGCAAACAGGGACTGGAGGTATACCCACGTTTTCTGAGCGGAGCTTTTTGGCTGGACAGCCTCCATCGATGGGGTGAAGCATGTAATAGAGGCGAACTTTGCTGGCGTGTTTCCGACTCTGGAAAATTAAAAAGGAAAAAGGAAGAAATGAGGTTTCGAAAAGCAAAAGGCTCGACCGCATACAAAACCAAACTGCACGGACGTTTCACGTCGCGTTGAGATGCGTCTCCAGGTGAAGAACACCCACATCACACAGAGGTGTCACAGAGCTCTCCCTGAGCTGAACTTACCGTGGGCTCAGGGCATCCGCTGCCTGCACTGACAGCTCGGTGCTGCCCACAGCCCCTGGACAGGGGGAAATAGAAGAGGTGAGAGGAGAGCAGTGTTTGTTATCAGTTCATTTCCATACCAGGAGAGACCGAAGAGGTCAGGGCCATTTGGCTTCGGGAGGAGATGGGACGGCATCAGCAGAGATAAGATGCACACACGCAGAAGCCCGCAGTTCCTTCACTTCCAGCAGAATAAAATACATAAAGGGAATAAAACCTCACTCTAGGAAATAAGCCAACCGATACCTGCCAAAGGTTTGAAAGAAATTTCCCCCGCGGGTAAATTACCAGATAATTGTGCATTATGTGAAACCTCCTGCTCTGCTGGGAAGCAGCTGCTGCTGGCCCCGCATCACCCTGCAGACAGCACGGCCAGGTCCAGCTGCAGCCAGAGAGCGGTGCTGGGGTTCTGCGTGCACGGGGAGGGGAACGGTTCTGCAGGGGGAGCACGGGGCACCTCCTGAGCAATAACTCCACTGGGGAGAGCAGCCTGCAGCCACCAAATGTGTGCATCCGTGGCCCAGGCGTGCACGGCAGCTATTATTATGCAAATGTTTCCCCCAATCTCCATTTCTGATTGCCTCGCAGAACGACGGCCCCATAATATTATAATTTCAGATCACAGATTTGCAATTTTAAAATATTAAATTATCATTAGCATGTACTGGAACATTCTTCTTCCCGCGGTGTGAACCTGGAGCTAAATTTGCACAGAGCTAAATCTGAATGCATAAATGTGACTACGCAATAATTTTCTTCTTCTTCTTCTTCTTTTTTTTTTTTAATGGAGCAAATCAGTCAAGATAAATAATGAAAAATCTCTCTCCCTTCCTGCATGCATTTAGGAAACGTCGTTTTTCCCTGGCAGAGCTCAGCTCTATGCCTGCTGCTCTGAGTGGGGCACAGGAAACCCCCAAAGCTCCGCCTCTCGGTGATTAGCAGCCTGGATGGCGGTGGCATAATTAAGAGATGACATCAGAAACGTTTGGAAGCCAAAGGACAGGTGTGTGCTGTCTGACTGTGTGCAGCCGCAGCCGCCGAACTCACTGCTTGCAAAGTTTTCCTGTGTTTTGTTCTGGGTATAAAACGCTTCTCGCTTTATTTATGCATTTGTTCAGACTTAAGAACGCCAAGGAAAAGGAATAACTTATGTCTGGCATCATTGTAAACGACACACTCCTTATGCAGCCCTGTTATCCTAAGGTTACAAAAGCAGAGCTTAAAATCATCCCTGGCTTTTGCCAGTAAGCAGTGAGTGTCTCCTTCCCTCTGAAGAAGCAGAGGTAGCAAAGCCCATTTGTCAGCCCGCGTTATCACTGACCTTCCCTACATTTACATGTGCATTTACCATTCTAACACCACAGACCAAGCGCAGCAATGATCCTTGATGTGCTGCTTGCCAACGGCCCTCCTCGTCTTCTCCTCCCCTCCACAGAGCCACCAAACCCACTGCAGTGGTGACACACAGGGAGGGTGAGCGTTGGTAGCAACGCTCCACAACAGCGATGCTCCGCAGCCACAAGCTGAGCTGTGCAGGGTTTGCTGGGTTCCAGCCCTGGAGAACAGCTGGGAAGAGCAGCACTGCTGGTCCAGGAGGTGCTCACTACACACCCAAGTGCAGGCACCAAAGGAGCATCCATGTACAGGAAACAACAAATTGGGATGGATGGGATTAGAGTTCACACAGATCCCATTCTGGTCCCTCTCACTGCATGCACAAGCCTTAGAAAAGAAAAAACTTTGACACAGACGTAAATCCAAGGTCTTCAACAAGAGCACTGCCTTTGAACATGTCTGCTCGTTCATCAATAGGCACCACAACTTCATCTTAAGAGTTTCTGTGCTCCTCGGTGTTCCTTTTGTGGATCTACAAAGCGTTATGCCGAAGGCATTTTCACTTCAATCCTCTGTCTCCAGGGTCTGCAGACAGCTCCTGTAACGGGGAAGAAGTCTATAGACTACATCAGTACTGCACGCCTCAAAAACACCCCTCTGTGTGGGGTGGGGGAGCTCTGGAGGAGGCTGTTTTCACATAGCAACTGCAAGCTCCTGCGCTGCAAGCTCATCTATTGCTGGAAGGCTCATCAATAAAATTAGGCAAATGGATCATTTATATCTATATCAAATCTATTCTAATCCCAAGGACTGCGGCAGAGGCAGCAGCATCCCTGCGATTCGACCTCAACAAATGAAAGGGCAGAGCCCTAAGTTATGCTAGGAAAGGCAATCTGATTTTGCATAAATCAAGTTTTGCAGCACAGCTCTGTCCTGAGCACACAGCAGGAGCAGACAATGCAGACTCTGTGGGCAGACAACAGCTGAGGACCCGTGGCTGCAGATGACCCCGGGACTGAGCAATGATTTCTGCTTTTGCAGCCAGGACAGCAAGGGATGAGAGATGAGAGCCTGGACTTACAGAGGATTTGCTCACTTGCTGCAGTAACTGAACAGGTTTTTATGCATTTCCCAGCAGCAGTGTCCTCGGGAAGGATCTCAGCAGGTAGGGAGTCTCTGATAGAGACTTTGGCTCTGGGTTTGCTGGGCTGCAGCCTGCAGCAGCCCCAGGGTCTGTTCCCATCCAGCACCGCTGACACGAGAAGGCCTGACAGCTGGAGATATTTCACCAGCTTAGTCCCAACCACCTCACCAGGTTCAAACCGACTGCTCTGCTGCCTCCCTCGAACTGAGGTTGTTTCTGACCCATGTTCTCCAGTCCCACAGTTCGTTCACTGCCTGCTCTGCACCACTGCTCACAGCGGACCCCAGGCACAGACAGGGCCAGGAGCAGGAAATGAGAGCAGAAACTGTGAGGGCAGCACTAATGGCTGTGACATCTCTTCACCTGCAATAAATTCTTCCCCAGAAGCCTGTTGGTTGGCTTTTAATCCTTTTAGCGTGCACTGTTACCTTTTTTTTTGTATGCTGTCTGTTTCTTAATTAAATCATCTCAAAACATGCAGTCATACAATTACATCAACTGCATCATCTGTATGTGCCCTACTTGCGACCTCCTCCAAAGAGATGAAGGTCAGCTCCCCAGACCTCATGCAGAATGCCAACCACGCTGTCCCCATGGAATGGCCCCACGGAGCCTCTCCTGGAGCTGCACTGCCCCCAGGGCCCCCTCCACTGGCCAAGAACCCGCAGGGACAGCACTGAGTGTGGGAACGGCCCCTTCTGGTCAACTGGGCTGCAAACAACCGGACCAGCTGATTCAGCAACACAATAGTCTGGATTTCAAAATCTATTTAACAAACTTTCAAATTTCTACTGGAATGGAACCAGCTTCTCCCCCATTCTGTGATATAACGACATCCTCTGCTTTTTTAAAATAGAGGACAGAGGTATTTTCAGAAAGCTTCTTCCTTTTTTGCCTCCCCTGCCCACACAACAAGCAAACACTATTGTCAGATCCCTGTTGGTCACAGAGACAAACTCCGTCTGTTATTCCAGACGCTGCTGGGTGCCAATGTCCTTTTTTCTCTCTTTGTAATTTTTGCAAAGCCTCATTTATAATTGATGGTCATTTCTATCCGCTTCCCCTTCTTCCTCCGTGAGTTAATTTTTTAAAATGTGTCTGTTCATACTTGTGACTTTGTGGGCACACAGAGACGTGTCTGCAATTCCCAATCGCGCGCAACTGAATTTCCACCACCAGGAAATGCTTCTTTATATCAACAGGTGGACACGCTGCCAGCTTGGACATTAATCTGCCCACACAAAGGCAATTAACTGGTGAACTATTCAACACCTGCTCAGCATGTATTCTCTACATTCATGGCCTGTCAAGCCCAGAGCACTCTCTGCTCCTGAGCCCCACAGGAGCAGCCCTGCTGGGTGCCACGGGGACCCTCTGTGGGTTCACTCTACTGCCAGCACACAGCGATGATCCTGGCACCGGGTGGGAAGCAGCACCAGAAGGGTTAACACAGATCTCCACACGGTGCTCACCCAGCACGGTGCTGCGAGCAGCAAACAGCAGCAGCTCCTGCTCTCATCGCATCCCCACGTGCTTGAAACAAATCACTTTTAAAGCATGTCAGTGCAAATCGCTGCTCTGCCCCCGTGCAGTACGTGGGTGGACGTTGTCACAACACAGAGACAACTGAAGGCTCTGCTTTCAAACACCTGGAACCCAAATCCAAACACGGCTTGTGAGTTTAAAATATTAAAGGAAAGCAGGAATTGATACCTGGTACACAGCAATGCCTCCCTGAGCACCATCAGCACAAGGCCATGTGCCATTGCCTCCAGCCCAGAGCCACTCCAGCTGCTGGGGGCGTCCCTGGGGCTGCTCTGTGACCTCGGCCCCATAAGACCACCCCCACGGAGCGTTTGATTTCTGAGCAGAATTTGGGCTCTTTTTAGCCAGAAGTGGGACTTGCACAGAGGTGCCATGGAAGGGAGCTGGGTGAGAAGGCTTTATCTGTGTTGCTGCTATTTAGCAATAGATTTGGACACTGGGAGTGCATTAAAAATAATGTTTAGCCATTAATGTTGACAACAGCACAGTAACACGGAGCCTCGTAAAGTACCAGCTGAAGCTAAAGAGGTTTCCTGGAGCAGCTCACACTGCACTGCTGAACATGTACTCACTGCGTGCAGAGAAGGGAAGGGGCATCACAGCAGCCCCCCCATAACTGCTGACACCAATGCACACCTCCCACGGACGCTGCTGGGCCACACACACCTCGCTGTGCTTCCCTGGCTGCTGGCACATGGCACAAAGCAGTGCAGGTGCTGTGGCAGCCTGCAGAAGGGCTCCGTGCTCACACACAGGAACAGAACAGCACGTACAGCATCTTTGCACCCAAACCGCACAAAAATTCTTTCTTTAGTCTCTTTGTAAAGTTGGAGCAGCCACTAAAAACTGAGTCATGTGCATCCACCACAGCAAAGCCAATTCTCCACAGCTGCGGGGAAGGACATAGGAACAACATTGGATGCATTCTCTCCTCCTCCAGCCTCTACGAAATCAAAGGTTGCTCTCCCTAACACAAACCCCAAGGGGCAATCAGCAATGCCTAGCACTGTTAGCATTCCTTCCCCAGCACGCAGCCAGCACCAGTGTGTCTTTGCTGACCCCCCACCCTGGAAATGCCCACAGCATCCCCCGTAGGGAGCTCCCACCAGGCACAGAACATCCCAGCCCCTTGCGTTCTGCTGCAACATGTGTTTTGTTAACAGGAACTCATGCTCTTAGGTTAATATGTGCACTGTGTTAATATTTCAGATACGGGATTGGCTTTCTGAGCACACGCAATTTGCTCCTTAAAGCACCGATGTGCCAGTGGTAAACAATGTTTATTATTCCTCCAGACAAGCCATCACTCTGTGCAAAGTGTCCTGGAGCAGGACAGCCCCGTGGAAGCAGATTAAGTCGGGCACCACGCAGACGAGCAGCACGGATGGGGCTGTCAATACTGCCTGCTCTGCTCACCTGGGCTGGGCGAGAAATTCCAAAGAGCGCTCAGCTCCCGGCAGTGAGCCAAAGGGCACAGCACTGTTTTTGTTCTCTGAGTTTGCTCTCCATTTCAATTTTAATACACCTTGCCTCTGCCCTCCCCCTGCCTCCACAGCAAGCAATGAAGCAGCGCTCCTTCGTGTCACAAGGTGAACCAATAGGAGCACATCCAGGTGATGTATTCCTGGGCATCTCTTCCCACCAGCCTGCTGTATTTCTTCATTTTAAATGAAAAAGTAAAGTACCACCTGAACACCTGAAGCAATAAAGATTACAATGAAGGAAAGCTTTACAGCAGCTTAAGGAGCAGCGTAGTGATGAGCGCACAGCTCAAGGTGGAACCTGAGAGCAGCTCTGCATATCTGGTAATTTTCCTGCAAGATTTTCAAGGAGAAACGTAAAAATGAAAGTAACATCTTTCTAATGGCTGTGAAC
Organism: Alectoris magna; assembly: GCA_030625065.1. NCBI lineage: Eukaryota > Metazoa > Chordata > Aves > Galliformes > Phasianidae > Alectoris > Alectoris magna. The sequence continues at coordinate 4,174,264 of CM060587.1, forward strand.
ACTTCTGTGCTGCAATGAGGACTCGGAGCTAACTAAGGAAGCTTATCTTTCTAATGTGCAGAGCAGCACACCAGAGGGACTGCTACAGCACTCTCCCAAAGACAGAACTGGAAGGAAGCGTTCAATTATGGGTGATTGGATGCAGAAGAGCAGAAATCCTCTCTGGAGTGAAGGATTTTGGTGCAGTTGCAGCAAATGAGCCACGTTTCTTCCTCCCTCTCCTTCTCTGCTTGGCACATTCCATGGCACAGGGCACTTCCAACAGTACTGCCGTCCTCTGATTTCTCCCACATGTGGCACCACAGCTCCACAGAGATGGAAAGGTGAGCAAAGGTGCCACAGATGTGTCAGAGAAAGCCAGAGTCAGGGCTGCACAAAGCACATAAAATAAGGGCAGGATTTTGCTGTACGTCAGGTTGGGAGCAAAAATATGCTGCAAACACACTGATTCTTTTGTCATTTTTTCCACTACACTTGCCCTTGGAAATAATACCGCTTAATACTGCGTGACTGACATCAAATTATTTCTTATTCCTGGCAATGTAGTGCAGCAGAAAAGAAGAGTTATTGGTTGATGACTTGGAGAAGGAGATGAGACAGCGATTGGAACTGCCTATTCCTGTTTGGCAAGATAAAACATCCCCCTTTCATAGACTGTTTTCCTCTATTTTCTTACAGAGGAATGTCTTATTCTGCACGCACAAAGGAGCCAAGATCCCAACGCCTGGCACAAAGGCTGCAGATCTGGGCTGTGCTGGAGAGCCAAGGGCTGAGCTGCCCTTCTCCCTGAGCTCAGTGTGGGTAAGGGCGCTGCTGGCCAAACCAAACCAACCGCGGAGGAAAACGCTCCGCAGCCCAACAGGCACTGCAGGATCGTGGCACTGCCATGCTGGGAGGTCACAGGAGGGGACACACAAACACAACACCTCAGACTGGAAATATACAGCAGAAAACCTTGTTTTGCACGGTTTGAAAACATCTGCTAGGAATTAATGATTCGGCTCATACCTACAATTACAGGCACAGAAGAAAAGAGATTGGCTGAGCACCCCACTGCTCACACATCACCGCTGCTGTTCCTGCAGCAACACTTCTGCCTCCGGTGGAGCAAAGCTTGGCAGCCACTCACCCGTTGGCCCGGAGCTGAAGGTGTCCCTGAGCTGCAGCCCTCCCTGCTGCCAGGCTCTGTGCTGCAGAGTGCAGCCAAGGGAGCACTTACAGGAAATGTCTCCAGGAGTTTGCCAAAGCAGACGCGTAAAGTGCCTTATAAATAAACGTGCATTATTGTTGTTGTTTACTAATGCAGCAGAGCATCCTTGGGCACTGTGCACCCATTAAGCTTCCTGCACATCTCCTGTGGCCGCACGGAGACAAGTGTTTCTTCATTGCTAAACACTCACAGCAAAACTCTGGGGAAACTCCATCTCCAGGGCCTCGTATCACAGTCTGATTCTGCTGAATTGCTGCAGGCCCTCTCAGTTCAGCACATGCAGAAGCAAGGCAAGGCGCAGCCCAGCCTCTCCATCCCTGCAAATACACAGACCCTCACCCCCAGGCTCCCCACGTGTGAGGCTGCAGGGGGGCTCAGAACCACAGCCCCAAGAAGCAGCATTGCCAGGCAGCAGTTTCCTTTCTGGACGGATCTCACAGCAGCATGCCTTTCAGTAATTTCCTCCCTCGTTTAATAGGAATTTATTTAATTTTGTTTTGAAGATATGCAGTGCCGTTAATTGCTGTTCTAACATGTCTCTAATGATATATCCCTTCTAATTGTTTATTGCTTGCCTACCTCTTAAGTGCTTGAATGCATTCACAAATACTAATCTGTTCTCTGCACAATCAGCTATCCCACTCAGCAAAGTATAGTGAAGCACATTTAATATAAAGGCTTGCATTTGTTGGGCAGAACTCTATAGCAATCTCCTTGCTAGCTCCGTTTCTTTGCAAACTGTCTTTCAGCAGAGGTCAGACTGTAGCCTGACTTAGCAGATTTGGGCAGGAAAAATAAAAATGAAGCAAGCAACATTGCAAGTGACATCATTTACAGCATAATGAGCCGCCAGTAAAAACAGTCTTTTGAATATTGACTTTTCAGAGAGGAACTTTGGAGGCTCGTGTACCCACTTAACAGGAGAGCAGCTGAAGCCACAGACGAGAGAGGCACCGGTGGAGCATCACAACCCAACAGCGATGAACAAAGAGCATCCTACCTCGTAGTGGGCCACGCGTTGGGACTCGGATATTAGCTGTGCGCTGCACACTCTGCAGTAACTTTCAGTGAACAACTCCTGGTCAATGTCAGACGATTTCATCTGTTCACAGCAACAAAGAGAAGAGATAACAAACGGATTTAGTTCCAAAGCGCAGCAGAAGAGTTGTGTTTGATGGAGGTCCCTGAGGAGACGTTGAGCCAGCAGTCTTTGGCAGCACAGGAAGCACGCGGTGCCCCAGAACCTTCAGCTCTCTGCCCACACCACCCTCGCCATGCAGGTACCCAAAGGTGTCAAACCCTGCACTACAGCCACACTGAGCCCAGGCAGAGCAAAAACCACCAGAAGGAGCTTCAGAGAGAGGAAATTCAAACCAAACCAAAACAAACACGAGTGCAATTCAAGAGGGAAATAGAGGCCAATGCTTCTTGACTAATGCCAAGATAAAGCGTCTATTAATTCATAATCATAACAAACCCAGGCACAATGAAGACTGATAACGCAGTTTTTATAGCATTTATTCTGCTGATTGGGAAGGAAAACAACATGATAATAACGGAGTTATGAGCCCTCACAGCAGAGGCAGGCAGGGGAGGCCCTGCCAGCTGCAGCAAAAAGCTCTTTTTGGTGTTCTTGGATCTGCCAGACAAAAGGTGCAAACCCCCAGAGCTCCCCTGCTGGTGCCCTCACTCACTGATTCTGCAAATCACTGCTGGTTCACCCCGCTTTCTTCCTAAGTTTAATCTTCATTTACTCTGTCTGGAGTACTGCTGCATTGGGAAACTTCCAAAGACACCAGAAGAACCTTTTAGGAGTACAAGTAGTGCTGCAAAATTGCATCAAAGGCAAAATAAAGTGGAAGAAACAACCTCTGAAATACGACAGATTGACACAAGGCAAACCAAAGAATCTCATTAAATCTTAATCCAGCAGCCAAGCAGAGGCATATTGCCTTCATCTGCATGCAGTCTGCAGCACTCACAGTACAAACTCTCATTGCAAAAATCAGAGTAAGTCAAAACTGCTCAATGTTAGCTCAGCCCTTCCTGCTCTGATAACAGATCCCAGGTCTATTCTGCCTCTAAATTACATGCGTGTGAATGGAGCTGTACCCAACCCCTCCCCTTGATTGCAGCAGGGGCTAAATGGGCTTATCCAGGAACAAGATTTAATGCCTTTTCTCTAAGCAGTAACTTCTGATTCAGAGATAGGATTTGTTAGCTTCAATATTGTCTGCTCGGTTTTATGCACCATTGTTACAACAGAAGGATGAAATGCATCCCAACAGGTGAGTGCAGTGATTATGCTGACAACGTGAAAGCTCTGCAGCTTTGTGGAGTGATTCATGTGTAACTACTCAAGTTCCCTAATAAAGTCTCGCTGGAACAACAGACTCTAAAGTAATGCATCAGGAGCCCATGGCAGACTGTGTGAGACAATTAAATTAGTGTTAAAAGGTAAAGAGAATTTGGCCTGGAAAACCTCTCCCTCGGTCACCATCCCCAGTATTTACACAATGTTTGAAAGTGCTGGAAATGAGGAATTACCACCATGAGACCTCACGTGTGGCTGTGGTTCAGCCAAAGACCTCTGCTGTGTTCCCATGCACAGGCAAAGCCACAGCTAGAGGAGCATCACTTACAGCCAAGAAGCCAAAATCTGTGGCTGGCCCTCTGCTCAGCCTACAACAACATTCCCCTACCAGCACCCAGCTGAACACACCACCCTTGCAGAGGTACCACTAAATCCCAGGCAGCCCGAGAACGAATTTGAGCTCAGCAGTACATCAGAGAGGTGCCAAGGAGACACGCAGTGAAACAAAGGCACACACACACACCTCTACATCACATAAACCACACTGCCACTGCTGCAGGACACTGGGGACCCTGCACAGCAACTGCAGGACTATGCCAGCATCAGCTGGGTCACACCTGCCCCCTGCAGAGGGGTCCACACTGCAGGCAGCCCCGCTGGTGGCATCTGTGCATGGCTGCAAGGGCTCCATCTGCAGCAAAGGCAGATCCCAGACATGAAGCCTGGGGGAAAAGAAAACAGTTCTGTTGTGTCACTCCCTGACCTAAAAACAGCGCTTTCACGTGCTCCAGAAAGGCCTTTCCCCCCCCTCCCCTCGCTGTGTCTCAGACACACTCTGTATTGTTTTGTGGGTCAATGCCAGCAGTGATTTATTAACTTCCTCCACCTGAGAGTGTCATAAAGGGAGTCCATAAGCAATTAATATTTATGCATTTCTAATCACTTAATTCCTTTTTAACTCTCCCTGCCTACCAGCGCCTGACAGCTCGCAGAACTGCCAGGTCAGGACGATCCTCACCTGCACCCTTTGCCAGAAGGGACCCAGGCTGTTCCCCACCAGCAGCCCCAGCCCCATGCTGGAGAAGTGCAGATGCTGAGCAAGGAGAGATCTGTCCCCTGCACCTTCCCAGAGGTTTTCTTGCTGGGAGCTGAGGAATTAATGTGTGATTCACACCCTGCCAGCCAGACTCGGTGAACAGAAGCACTGGGCTGCACCGCACGGTGTGAGCATCCAAAGCTCCTTGTCTGCTCCTCCTCAGGTGCAGATGTGGGTGGTGGTGCTCCCATCACAACCACCACCTCTCCTCCTCTCCCCACAGTGGGGTTTATGACTCACTATCTCCACATGCTGCCACTCGTGGTTTTGGTGTTCCCCTCCTGCTCCGTAACCTCTGCACATATCGGCTCAGCACCTCCAGGAGTGGCACACTGTCCTGAGAGCCCTCATTTTAAACACCTTCTGCCATATGGCCACGATTCTTCTCAGCAGTTTCAGCGACTATAACGGCTTAATGAAAATCAATTTGATGGGGCTGACTCCAGTTTTTGGCAACCACCAGGAAGATTCTAAGTGGCATTCAATTTTAGAGGACGGAAATCAACATCTTGACACCAAAGACATCTCAGTGCTCTTTTCCAAACGTAACGGCTCCATGATTCTATGACATACCCAAAGCCACGTTGCTTCTTTAAGGAGGTGTGCTGCAGCTGAAACCCAGCAGACGTGGACACGTGCTGTGCCATGCTGGGATGTGAGCACCCAGCTCTGAGCCATGGAAGTGGTGCTCCATCACTGCTCAGTGGGAATTTCTGCAGAGGCTCATTTTTCATGTTGTACAGCCAAGCACAGGGAAGGCTGTGCTACACGGCACTGAATTCAGCAACTCCATTTCTTGCAGTCGAGAGGAAAGAAACGTGGTCCCTTATACCATTTACTCTCAAGGGCCTTAATCACCTTTCCTGGAATTAACAGCTTCGGAAACCTCTGCACTGAAGCACCAGAGAAGTGAGGACTGAGCACGTGCATGAATGCCAAAAGCAAACAAGCTAAAAATTAAATGCCCTGATTTTCATTTTATGAATTATTTGTGGCCGTCACTCTCTCATGGATTAACATCTCATGTAACACTTCCTGTTATCTTCAGTTGTTTAATTTGTCTTGCAATAAAAAAAAAAAAGAAGTCTGTGCTAATAATTAATGTGCTTTCAGCAACTGTGTCACCGCTCTTACAAGAAAGCATCTGAAGAAATGCAAAACACTGCCTTTTGAAGTGCTGTATTTCAGCACTACGACGGATGGCTGAGCCTGTTCCATGAGTTCAGTTCTCAGGCTGCATGCTTTGGGGTTCAGCTTGCTCTGCTCCAAACCGAACTGCTCTCTGCTCCTCCAGCTGTGCTGCAACATCTGTCTGCACCCCTTCCTTGCTTCACCTCCCCTGCAATGCAACCCGGTTCAGGGTTCATCCACCACTTCCCTCCTTCTCTCCTCTCCCTTGAAATCCTCTCCAGTGTCAATTTGCCTCACTCCTGCCTTCAGTCTTTGATGCATTTTGACACGCCTTATTGGAGCTTTGAAAATCAGAACAAGATTGTGTGTGGCGTGAGCTGGAGAGCAGGAGAAATGCTGCACGTGTCTGCTGCATGTGTCAAAACACAGAGGAAAGGCTGAGGGGGGGGGTGACATGGAGGAGATGGAACACGGACTCAACCTCTGCCTCCCAAAAACCAGCACTGCACAACTTCCCCATCCCCAGCAGCTCTGTGCCAGGACCCACCTCAACAGAGACTCAGACAGCAAAGGAAAGCACGCAGCAGAGAGCACAACCCAGTGCCACGGATTGCTGCAGGGGTGGCAGAGGTGGGGTGCTGCAGGGTTTCAAGGGAGGTACACTGCAATTTGGAGAGCAGCACCATCCCCACAATGTGTGCAGCTGGTTATACCTACAAACTGTTTCGATTATTCACACCGCACGGTGAGGCCGAATTTAATGGCGAACATGCTAACTTGAATAAAAATATATTTAAAGAGCAGATTGATCTATTGTGACTGATTTAATAAAGTTTGTGGGAACGGCACTAAGAGCAGTCATAATTCTTGCCTCACAGCAGCTGCTCTGTGCCCAGCACACCTCAAGGACGAGGCTTTGGCACATGCCCCGGAGCAGCCCGGTTGTGCAGCTCAGGCCTTGTCAGCAGGGATGTGCCCAAAAGAAGGGGGCAAAGCAGCCCTCGTGCAGGCTCTGGGGACAAAGGGGCTGACGCAGCCAAAGGCAGCAGCAGGACTCACTCATACTGGGATGCAGGAGCTGAGGAGGGCAGGAAACTGCTGCCCTGGGGCTGTGTGCTGCACGGCGGGCATCGCGGGGCTGGCACTGGGTGCCCAGCAGGCTGGCACACTGCAAAGCCAGGGTAACCATGTGATGCTCGTGGTTGCTATGGAAACAGTAGTTTCTCATGGAAAACAGGCAGCGATAGTCCCCGTGCCTCCCAGAGCAGAGCGCAGTCAGCACTGCCAGGGTGTGGGCACGCAGGTCATGGGCTGCCCAGTGCCGGGTGCCAGGGCTGTGCTGCAGAGTGCTGTGCTGCTCAGCCCCCACGTGCAGTGCCTACCAGCACAGCACCACCTCAGTCTCTGGGTAAGCAGGACCTACTTTTCCCTAATGATGTACAAAGCGGCAGGAAACGAGTCAAGCTGAATCCCGTGCCTGCAGCTCGCAGCCTCTGGTGCTTTGCATAATCAGTGCTTGTCATTCCCCATCAGCTTCAGCTCAGAAACCCAGGAGGCAAAGCCCTGTAAGGTGCCAATGAGCTTAGAAGAATCCTTTGGAGAACAAATCTGTCCATCACCGATGGGGATTATTTTAATACCGCATTCCTTGATAAAAGTCTGCACGCTGGCCTCGCTGGCTGAGCTAAAGCACCTCTACAGAAAACAGCTTCAGCCTCAACAGCACAAACTCCACATCGGTTTAATGTCACCGCTTGTTGGAACTCAGCTGCTCGAGGTGGCCCACTGGCACTGCCCAGAACCCCCCCCACTGCACTGACCCATGGACTCCGCTCCCTCCAGCTCCGGTCCGCTGCTGTAGCAGAGCTTTTTGTAATCAATGAAGTGATTTAGAAACCAGACACCAGGAATGCAAATGCTGTGCATCTCAGTTCCCTCGTTAGCGTGGAGCAGCTAAACCTCTGGCCTAATTTAATTGCACTTCCAAATTCCATGGCCTCTAAAGGGTATCAGCAGATTTCATTAAACTTCTTCCTATTATCGTGTAATCTGTCAATTAACTTTGCATGCAACAGCAAGCAGCAAGGAGATTTACCTTAAGCAAAACATAAAACATTTGAGTTCCTCCTAAAGCCTTTACTTTTGCTTTGTTTACCATTGATTTTTGAAAAGGAATTCCTGCATTTGCATTTGTGTTCTTTAAAGAAGCGGGATCACCTCACACATTCATCCGTTAAAAAAAAAGAACGCACCTCAATTCTCTCCCCCATTACCAGACGAGCAATGAGAAATGGTTAATCAACGCCCACTGCAGTAATCTTCGTGTGGAAGGGTCTCCAGAAATGCAAACTGTCCTATTTTCGGCAGGGAGAAATTAGCTGCAGTTGCAGAAGGGCCGTAAATAGGCAGGCTGCAGGCTGGACAATGCCTGCTACAGACAGACCCAACACTGGGGCTGGGAGGGCCTCACCTCTCTGCACTGCCTGAGGACTCCCATTCCTATGCGATTTATCGGTGGTACAGAGAAGCAATGGAAAGGTATTAAAACAAGGCGATGTATTTTATGCAGTTTCAGTTTTCAAAGCGAGGTTTGTAAATTCTCACAGTGAAGCAGCAACAGAACTCACTCAGCTTCAGAACAAAAAAGCTCCAAATGCCAACCAGTCTGCGTTACAGAGAGAGAGTATGAAAATGCTGAAGAGTTTTGTAAAGGAGGAACAGCGACGATACCTGCAGATGGCACTGAGCTGATGGCACTGAGCTGATGATGGCACTGAGCTGATGGCACTGAGCTGATGATGGCACTGAGCTGATGGCACTGAGCTGATGATGGCACTGAGCTGATGATGGCACTGAGCTGCTTGCACCCTGCTTTGCAGAGTTCTTCCTCACTGTGCAGCAGATCAGTGCCCTGCAAAGCAGCACCACGCCCCTCTCCAGCACCAAGGATGCCTGGTGGTCCCAGAGGGAAGGCAGCAGGCCCTGTGCACCAGCACACCCCAAAGCAAACCCAGAGCAGGAGCAGCTCTGCCAGCAGCACGGGGGCTGTGCGCACCCACAACACCACCTAGACATCTTTTGCATGGTGGGAAGGAGCTACCCCCGATTGCTCTAATCCCTGCTGCTTACAAAGAGAGCATGGATGCATCCAGGCATGGAGCAATGCACAGTGCTCGGCCATGCTGCACAGCATGCAGTGCAGCAGTGCATGGAGGGCAGGCAGAGCTGCGCCACTCCAGCTAACACCAATCGCTTCACATGTGCTTATTATATTTCTAATAATAGAGGAGTTCACCCAACATCCTGTACAACGGGGGGTTTAGCTGATTAATTTACGGCTTTGGAAGCCGTGGGTGTTCGATTCCATCCCATTCTGGAGTTTCTGACAAGCTGCTCTGGGTGCTGCAGATCCAGCCTCAGAGCCTTTCCCATTTGCTTTATGTAATTTTGAAACCAATGTGCTCTGAATATTAGCAGCCAGCTGCTGTGCAGTGTGTCTGTAGCTGTACCCTTTATGACAGCCTTAAATGCCCATGTCTCACTTTGCCACAAGTCCTCCCACTGGTTTTAAGCAGCTGGATCAAATTGAGGAGCAGTTTCAAGTTCACACTGCAGCTCTGTGTGTCTCCAGCATTGGTATCACCTTCCACAAGGCACACATGCAGCTCCATTGCGCCCAGGACCATGTGCAGGTACAAGCCTTGACACACGTATGTGATCTATAGGTGGAGAGCCTGACAGCCAGGCACGTCTCCCATGGGCACATCGAGGCACAAAGCCATCAGGCACTGCACAACAGGCAAGCTGTAATATTGAGAATATTCATCTCCAGCCATTCCCAGTTAATGGCACAAAACAAACTGTCAAGAAAAAAATGGGAACATTACAGTAAAAACAACAACAAATTAAATCCTAATGCAATTAGAGAGCAATTAGGGACCTGTCCTCTGGGAGCATTTTGGAACTCGGGGTTTTTCCTCAAAATCTGATCTCTCTGCAACTTTATTTCCTTCTAATTAATAAAACACAACATGAGTGTCACAGCCCCCCCCAGCCCCCGGAAGAATGCCATCCTCCTGCTCTGCAGGAGCAGACGGTGGTGCAGGTAGAAGTGTTCACACCTCTGAGCTTGGGGGAAATGCAGCTGTCAGCAGAATGAGGAGCAACGGCAGTGGGAACAGAAATCCCTCCGTGCAGCTGTTGCAGGGTGACCAGGATCACACAGACTCAAACGTTCTCCTGCAAGGACCAGGTGGGAAGCATGAGCAGAAAGCAGAGCACGAGCGACCGTAAATAAAGCATATTTTTATACACACAACTTCTACAAAGGCTACAGCCCGTACAAATATTTATTTAATTCCTCTTGACTTTTTAAACTGCCCAGCAATACGCACCCTCAAATTGCTCCAGTGCACTGCAAAAGGAGCAGGATGGCCTTTGGGCATCAGTCGCTGCTCCATCCTGGCATGGGGGACTTCCAGCATCCACAGTGCCACACGATCACACTGGCAAGTCTGGGGAGAGTGATCTGCATGTCCTTCACCGGGGGACAGGGGACACTGAGCTTGGTGCCAACACAGTGCCCAAAAAATTACAACAGAACTGAAAGAAAGGGGCAAAGATGCAGCATCCCCCCAAGCCCGCACCTCTCCAGGCTTATCCACAGGCTGCCTGAAGGTCAAAGCTGCTAAACCAACACAGCAAAAACCTGGCTCTGCTAAACCTTCCCCTGTAGATGCAAATACAGTAAATCTCACTGCAGAGGTGGCAGCCTGGCATGGGGGGAACAAACAAATTCCCTTTGTTTCCTGAATCTGCTGCTGTTCCCAGGATGGGTCCTTCCACAACATACAGCTCCTGGGCCTGCCAGCAAAGGGCACTTCGCACAAGTTGTAAAGGAATAACAGAACTTCCATATGGTGCCATCAGGAAGACAAATGCACTCAGCACTGTGCAATGGAGGGAGATGGGCCCCCTGAAATATATCCATTTCTGTACCCAAATCCACCCTTGGGAGCATCTGTGACCAGATTTTGGCCTAGAAATTGGCCCAGTTCTGATCTCTCGATGTGGTTCTGGGTTTCACATCCCTCCGTGCTCCTCGGGAGCTTAACCCAGATATGGCACAGCACTCAGACAAGACCTGGCAGTGCTGGTCTCTCTGCACACCTCAGTCCCAAAGCAGAGGGAAGGTAAACCCACAAAGAGACTGGCCTGGCCACCAATGCTCTGTGCACGTACCAGAGGGAGGTGTGACATCAGCGGGGGTCAGCAGCTGCAATAAACCCACTGCAAATGGGTATCAGCAGGCAAGTATCAACAAAACACAGAGGAAACCTTTCCAAGAATGGTTAGTGGTCAGGCAGCAATGCTGTGAATTAAGAAAACCTGCTGGGTGGATGTGCTCTGCAGCACACCTGAGGAAGCAGAGGTGCAGCACTCCAGCTCTTCTGAGCTCTCCATGGCTCCAGCACAGCATGAAGAGCAGAGGAGGGCAGGAAAACTCGAAGGAGGATTGGGAAGAAAGTTACAAGAGAGCAGCACAGAGCAAAGCAAAGCGACTTCTGAAAAAAAAATGCACACCCAGGTTGGGCAGGTACAGATAGAAGCACTAACTGTTATGCAGGAACAAGGATTAATTACTCGGAGTGACTCAGAAGTGACTAAGACTGATCAGAAGAAATCAGTTTGGGGGGAGGCAGAAAATCAAGTCGTGTTTTGGGCAACATCCACCTCACAGAGAGGGATGCAGAAGGCAGCGGAGCAGGTGCAGGGGCACCAAGATCAAGAGGTCTCTGACTGATGGCTCTTCCCCTCTGGGGGGCAGAGAGCTCCGCTCTCACTGCTTCCGATCAAACGTTGTGGGGAGACCCATTTTCCAGTCTCACCCTAAAAAGCTCCTGCACTTCTCCTCCCTCCTGTCCCTTCCAATGGGAGATGAGTCACTGTCTAGCAACCTTTATCAAAATACCTTATGGAACTGCCTATTGCAGTACCAGGGATAGCAGAAGGAGACCCTCACTCACTGCCCCTTTCCCCTGCACTGAACCCCTCCTGCCCTGCACCCCATGGCTCAGAGCCACCCGTTTGTGTTTTGCAGTCGGACAGCACGTGCTTGTGTGAGAGCCAACAGCACAACCTGCAGAAAATGCAAACTGGGGATTTTGCCTACTCCAGGCTTTGCAAATCTTGTTCTGCACCCAGTCATGCACACTAAGGTCACTCCAGTACCAGGGGATGGAAAAGGAGCATGTGGCTGCCTGAAGGGCAGCACTAGGGCACGTTCCCGGTCAGGTGCTACCAGTCCATGGATAGGGATCACCAAGAATTCAGATGTCCCAGGAGTCATTACAGGAGAGCTCTCAGGCAGCTCAAATGGCAGTGTTCATGGTGCATGAGGACAGCTGTTCTGAGGCTCAGACCTGCAGATAGCTCCAGTGCAACACGTGGGGTCAGCTGACCCCAGGAGCACACCGAGCCCCCCCGCCAGCAGCTGCTGCAATTTTGCTGCTGTTTTCCCTGCGGGTTCTTCAGCAGTGCCTGGCTCAGGGCTCGCAGGGGCGGCTGTCCCACTGCTCAGCTACCTCCCCAAAACCTGCTTTTGCTCTCAGAGCAGTGCTGGTCCGGGAAGTTCTCTAAACTTTAAGAGCAGCAGAGACAAATGCTGGTTTCCTGCACCTGCAGACATCAAGTCTGCAGTCCAAGGAGCTTGCTTTGCGAGAGCTGTGCTGGGGAAAAGCCTGCACAAAGCCCACTCGGTAAAAGCAGCCCTCATTTCTGCAGACCGACCAATGCAGGACAAAGTCCCCACCGAGGCACCAACTCGACTCCGGTCACCTGCAAACAGGTGGATGTTTTGCTCCATAGCACCACTGGAGAGCATCCTGGCACCCGACAGGCTCCGGGACACACAATGCACGTTGGCCACTTCCGACCTCTGGCACAGCATGAGGGAAGCACAGCAGTGCTGGTGGGCCCCACATGCAGGCTATGCCTCAGCAGCAGCACCAAAACCACCCCAGCTGCCCCGTACACCTGGTACCGCATCCCAGCACCACCTCGCATCCCTCCCACTGCGTTCAGACGGGTGCTGTCACTGCACAGCGCTGATTCCCCCATAAACTTTCCTCCAACTCCAAGCAGCAATCAAGCAACAAGCAGCACAAGAGCCGAGAGGAGGGGCAGTACCTTCGTGTCGCCGATGTGCAGAGGGTAACGGCTGCTCCTGCGGTGCTGCTGGGATAGGAGAGCGTTGGAGCCGCAGTCCCAGCTCTCCTCTCACCACGAACAGATCTCTCAGTCGCCCAAGCTAACTGTGCTGGAAAGGCACTCGGTTTCATCTGCTGGAGCTCCAGCTCCACCCCTAGCAGCAGCGATTGGCTCCGTGGTGCTCTGCAAGGCTGCGCTGGCCCCGGCAGCCTCCCTCCAGCTCGAGCTCCTGAGACCGTCGGGAGCTTCCCCCGGCAGCAACCAGAGAAGAGCAGGTAACGAGGGGATGGGTTCATCCCCAGACCAAGAGCTGCCACAGGTTCCTTCAGGCAGGGCCGACACGATGCTGAAGCCGCAGAGCATACGCTCGAGGACAGCGGCAGATGAGAGCGTGGCAACAAATGGGGGAAGGAGAAACAAAGGGGATGCGGAGCCCTGCAAACCACATGCAATGAGGGGACAATACCTAATGCAGCACCATGCACACAAGCCTGGAAGTCTGTAATGCACAGCCAGGCTTACACTAAACAGAGCTCTTTGAACCAGGTAATCTGGAAAGCAGGGCGGGCATTCATTCTTTTGTGAGGAGCATCTTCCAGGCACGCCCAGCTTACAGCTCAGGCTGAAAAACTCGGGCACCACGGCGAACACAGGCACAATCTCCTGCATCTTTCCTCTGCCAACACAAAGCCTCAGAGACGCCGTCTCTCCGCCCTCCTTTCTGCTCCTAACAAAAAAAGATGCTGAGGACTGGCTGGGTTCCACCGAGCGTTTCTGTCCCCGTCCGGCAGACTTGGCAGCACCGCCTGTGCCTGCACGTGAGTCCCAGCTGAACGAGCTGCAGTAGCGGCCAGGAGCTGCCCTTGGCCCTGCTGGGACCCACGGGTGATGCCTGGTGGGTGAGCAGCAGTGCTGGATGCTCACAGCCCCTTCCTGCGGCTTTGCCTGACTGAGCCCCACCTGTTTGGTTTGGGAGAGGATCAGAGAGCCGAGGATAGTCCTCAAACAGCTGCTTATCCCTCTGCCTTCTCAGCAGCTCATAAATATTCTCTTTGATGCTGTGATAATTCCTTTTGTGTTTCATAGGCCAATTAATTTGGCGACTTAAAAACACACACGAAAAATATCAGAAATCTGTTACTATTTTGATTTGTGTTTAAAACCAGATCTCCTCAGACGCACAACATTACAGTGACGCTCAGAGAGCACCACGATTCTCATTTCTGCATGAAATGCCTCGAGAAGCCAAAAGCACATCCTGCTGGCATGAACCACTCACAAAGGTGGGGCAGAGGTGTGTCCAAACCAATGGATTTGGGTTGTGCAAGAATCAGGCTGAGCCACGCTGCTGTGCTGGGTGTCTGGAACATTCACTTCAGTGCGAGATGGTCTTTAAGTCACCCAGAGGACCTCACCACCATTTTTTTCCCATTCTGTCTGACAGTAACACTTTGACAAAGTGTTTGAGCCGTGATGCTTCCTGATCCTGCCTGGCTCTTTAGCTGCAAATGCTCCTTAGCATTTTTAAGCCTTAAAAAGTAAGCATCCTTGGTTGTTAAGCCACGTATCTGAGCATCCAAAACTGACACAAACTCCTCGGAGTTGCCACCTGCTGAGAGGTGCAGGTCAGACACTGGTTGCAGTGATGCAGCTGCCATTCAGGGAAGGGAGATTCCTTAAATCTTTTCCTTTCTGCCAGCCCCCGTAACCCATTCCTCCAACAAAACTTCCTCCAAGCAGAATTCGCTTTGCAGATGATAGCTGTGAATGTGAGTGATGCTGCAGTGCCCTTCTGCAAAGGGTGCCAAGCAAAGAGGCAGAGCTCCCCATAGCTCTCCCTGATAGGTTCGGACAGCCCTGGCTCAGACCAAAGCACAACACTGGAAAATTCAGTTTTTCTCCATCCCAGTGCACTGCCAGGGCTGAGGAATGTGTTTACTGGCCCTGAACTGGGCTAATTACAGAGCAATCTGAAATGCCTCAAAATACAGAGCAGGAAAACAACAGCTGTGATTGATTAATCACAGTAGTGAAGCTGAAGGGTTTGATCATTCCCAAAACCTCTTTAATATCTCATTCTCCAAAGAGGGAGAGGCTAGTGCAGGCACAGAACAAAACAGAGCTCGGGCCGGGCTCTCTTCCCCCCAGTGTCTCTGAGCAGACTGTGGTGCCTGCAGCAAGTGAAGAGCACAACACTGCATGAGCAAGCGCAAGGGCACTTTGCTCCTCGGAGCAGCCCATCTGGCCAGAGCCAGCCCATCCCTTCAGTGGGCATCATCTCCTTGTTCCCATTTCTCCTTGCTGCACACTTAACAGCATCACCCCACCGGTGCCACTGAATGGCGATGGCACGGGCACGTGCCCACTGCTCCACTGGCACTGGGACCCAGCAACATCCAGCACAGCAGGGCACGTGCAGAGATCCCAGCTGCAAAGTGCATCTGTCCCTGCCACCTCGGCTTAAGGTACGAAGCTCCCTTTGCTCAAAGAGAGAAGCAAACAACCTTGCAGGCGAATAATGTAATTTCCCTTCAAATCATCCTGCCCGGAGGAGCTCACCCTTCCTCCTGCACACATTACAACCACGAGGATATGAAATTCTCAGACCCCTTGAGTTTCTGCACAAATGTTCCCCTCCTGAAGGACAAGATCCTTGCTCTGTGGAACCCTCTGAGCAGACCTTTAGCACACAGAGACCAGAGGTACAGAGCACAGCTGACCTGAAATCCCAGCTCAGGGCTCTTGGCACCGCAGTGATCAAATTTTGACATCCTCTGTCATGACTGAGATGTCATCCACATCTCAGTGCCACTGCCAGTCCTCGACCTGCCGAAAAGCAGAAACCAGATTTTTCCTAAAGAGACCCCAGGTCTGACTGTCTGCTGCCAAAGCAGCGCTCTGTGGTGACATTCAGCTCCCGAGGCACCACATAGCCCAGTGAATAATTATAAAAATCTCCAGAAATAGATTTTTGTCACAGTTGTAAGCACAGCCTCCTGTTGCTTTCTGCCCAGGAGAACAACCCAAACCATCGTTCTGCTTCTCCTTCACGCTGGGACTGCACATCAGCATTATGGCAACCAAGCAGCCGTAACTCACAGCAGCTGACCCTCTCTCCAACACTGTCAGACACGCTGGTGGGATGTCCCTGGATAGCTTACTCTGGTTTTGTTAGCTCATCCTCAACCACGGTTTTTAATCCAGGGGGATAAAAAAAAAAAGGCTGAGCCCTGACTCTGGCAGAGCATCCTCAGCTCCCTGCATAAGAACTGCAGCACCCAGGGAGCTTAAACAAAGAACCCCAGGCAGTCCCAGCCTGAAACACTGGGAAAAGTGCCATCCCGCTCAGACAGGAGATGGTATTTGGAAATGTAATTTCTGAGGTCACCTTTTATCATCCGGGCAAACTGTGTTCACAGCGCAGAGCACAAGCACTGTTTTGCTGAGCTGAAGGCAGCACTGGGACTTCCTGCAGCTCCAGGGCACCGTCAGTCTCTGATGTGGGTTCTGCACTACGTTTGGCACCATGAGCCATTTCCCCACCCACCCTGGCCTTGTATTGCAGGGCACTGCATGTCTGCCCAGCTATAAATAGTTTGTAGCACTATGGAGCAAGAATTAATGACTTTTCTAATTATACCACGTCAGTTGGTGACAGCGGGCTTAGCATTCCGAGCCCACTCCGAGTGCCTGGCTGCACTGCTGCCTGCAGAACATACCTGTGCATCACCTCACAGTTCCAAGGAATCTCAAGTCAGAAGTGCAGCAAACGAAGAAGGACATGCTTTAGTATTAAAGAGGACATCAGGAATCCATGCCTGCTCTAAGTTTACGAAAAGGAACCTGAACAGCTTTGAGAGGCACCTCAGAGCTGTGCTTGCACAAACATTATCTGTGATTCTTTCCGTCTCACATGGCTCTCTCTGCATATGCAGGAGAGCTGTTCCATATCAGCTTCCCAATTAACCCTTGGGTTTAAATTGGCCCTCCTTGTTTACGAGGCAGCTGCTCACTTTGACCTCCCGGAAAGGAGCATTTTCCACATCTTGCACTGCCACAACTGATCCCTGTGCTGCTGCACAGCTGCTCACGTTTCAGCAGCTCGTGGCAGTCGCTGCATTTCTCTGCAAGAGCTATCAGGAGGGAAGGGATCAGGCAAGTTATTTTGTCCAGCCATCTGGAAACAATACAAGGCAATCCTTGCAGCAGAGATCCTGGTCTTTGTCAGGTTTCATTTAAGGTCTCACAGGATAACAATTCTATCAGCTCCACAGGCAGCACCTCGGGCTGCTCCGTTAGGGGTAAAGGAACGCTGGGGGACCGGAGCTGTAGGAATGGCTTTCCAGCTGATGAGTTACATCTCCTCCAGCCAAAGCAACCCAACACGAGGAAACAACCAACCTCTGTTTGGTTGCCAAGGTTTCTCATTTTTATGTATAAGGATGTATATTTATAGTGCCCCTCGCTATCAAAAATGAGCAAAGGGAACGGCAGATAAGACAGCCCGGCGGAATTGTTTCTCAACAAAATGTTTTTCACTTTTCCACGAGGCATCAGCAGCTCTTTAAAGTCTTTTTATTACATTCTGCACTGGATGCAAAACCATATTTCAAAGACACTTTCACTTTGAAAAACAAAATGCAGATTCTGTTCCACGCCACCTGCAAACAGCAGAGCCGTGACCCACATTAGGAGCTTCCCACAGAGGAGGGAGCTCCGGGGATGAGAGCGGTCCATTTAAAACACTTTAAAAATAAAGATCATGGGGAAATTGCTGCCTCCCTAATTATAGCCGTCACTCTCGTGTTACATGGCCACAACTCGGGTTCCTAATTTAAATTATCATCAAGCCTTGCTGCAGGCCCCGTAGCTTAATGAATTTTGCTCTCCGCCAAGAGATTAGGAGCGCATTCGTACCGGAGACAGCTGAGGAAAAACAACACATGAAGCTAAATAAGGAGCAAAATCACAGCGCATCTCCAGGCTGCCCTCCCTTTTTCACAGGGTCTTGGATTGATACATGATGCCCACGCAATCTGCTTTTGGTTTTTTTCCACTCCATTCTGGTCTGTATTTGTGGCTGCCCCAAGGGGCGGCTTGGAGCCCAGACTGGCTGTGCCACAGAGAGGCACCATCCGACTCGGGTTGGGATGGAGGCTCCGACTGCTGCACCTCATACAGCCAAACAGGGCGTGTGCAAAACTCAGAAGCAGCATCGCAGTGCTCCCAGCATAAATCCTTTTACACCTTATTATCAAGGGCTTGCAAGGAGCTGCTTCGAGCGTTTGGACTTTTCAACACGCAGAAATTCGGGCAAATTCACCTTGCTGATATTCTCTCAGGATCCGCAATTAAAAATACATTTAAAAAAAAATAAAAATAAAATTGAAAAAGAAACAAGAAAAAGGCCCCGAGCTTAGGAAAGAACGCCTTTAAGCGCCCCGGAGCAGCGCTGCAGCGGAGCGGGGCGGAACGCGGCGTTCGTGGGCGAACGGCGACACCGAGCGGCGTCCGGCGCGTCGGGCTTTGGGCCGGTCGGCACCGGGAGCGGCGGAACCCCCCGTAGGGCCGGGGTCTGAGCGCTGCCCCCGCCGCACCGCTAACGGTGAGCTGCAGGGAATTCAGCCCGGGCTCCAACGCAGAGCTGAAAGCAGCAGCAAATCGAGGGGTTTTGCCTCTCTGAGAGACACGGCGGTGCTTTGCTGTGCTGAACTGAAGCAATTTTACTTGACAAACAATGACCTTCACATTTTGCGTGTTGCTGTCCCCATCTCTCCTACATTTAGTTGTGAAATTGCAGACAGTTTGGTTTACAGACTCTAATCTGATAATTGCACAGAACTGACAAAGTTATCCTGTCCAAATCCTGCCCATTCACCCTTCAGGAGATGCTCATCGAAGAGCCAAACCTCTGAGTCCCAGCTATTCTGCCAGAAAGAGCAGAGACCCGTAATGTGGGGGAGGACAGCTGTGGGCCACCTGAGTGAGCAGACAATGACCTCCTTTCCAGAAGGACCTCAGCCTGTGCCCAGCAGAGCTGAAGGATTGGTATACAGACACTGAGGAGGAGCCCAGGTGAGACAGAAGGTGCGACCACAGACTTTGAGGATCAGATGTGGGTTGGGAATTGTGCTGGAGGGATCTGGGGAGCAAGTCAAGCCATCCGTGGGACTGGTCTGTCTTTTCCCACATATATCGGTTATCAGATGCAGAATTTCATCTGCACACGGAACGGAACAACCACACAGGAAAGATGAGGGGAAAGTGGGTTTGCAGTTCTCTAGCTTTATAATCCCCCCAGTCTCGCAGATTCTCTGAGAAGGCGACAACCAGTTTCACAGGATTGGAAAGGCATTTCGAGCACAGAGAGGTCAGCAGAAACAATGCAAAATTTTACAGTCATAAACAGAACAAGAAAAATCCACAGCCCATGCTGTGCTGGGAGTTGTGCAGCCATTCTATCGAGGAGGGAAACAATAGCAACAATAGCTCCCAACTTGCCAGCACAGTATGAGTTCCAGACTGCCACCTGGGAATGGTCACTGTGCTGTAAACAGCTACGGAGCGAGAATTATCCACTGAAAGCTTTCACCAGCAATCTGGGAGAGCAAACACACTGCATTGCTTCCAACCACATGGGGTAAAGGGCAAAAATAAGGCTCGGTGTCGTTGGGTTTGTTATCCACTCAAGTTGCGCCTTCTGGGATGAAGGATCTGCTCTGAGAGAAAATCCTCCTCTTGGCCCCGGCTCCACCATGAGTGGGAACAGACTTCCACGCGACCCTCACAGAGTAGGGATTTCATGCCTCAGCATAAAAGTGATAAATAGGACCCTGTGCAGGGCATGTTGGGTTCGGTTATTGCTGATGCACATTCCAGCTTTGGGAAGTCCTTGGAAGCCTGGTATTCATATTTCAGCTGAGATTTACAACCAGGAGAACAATGCTCTGCTATAGGAGGGCTTCGCTCGCCCACCCGCACCAGTAATTCTCTGCAGCTTTTCCTTAGCTCTGTTCTGGCTCCCCACTTTGACTCATTGTCTATTGTCACACATCTGTCAGGCGTAACAAGGAAAGCTGTGTAATGCCTTACCCACTGCAAGGGAGTTCCTTTCAGCACTGAAATTCCAGTGCTCCACTTCCTTAACCCCTACGCTGCCGTGCGTGTGTTCAGAAAAGACACTGTGAAAACCAAAGCAAGGCAAGCAGGCATTTCTTTGCCTCCTTCCCACAGTCCTTGCTTAGATGCAAAATCCCTTAAAAGGCATTAACATACTTACATACCGCATCACTGTGTAACTGGAGCAGTGCAACACTGCACAGTGCAGCTACAGATGGGTCCCCAGTGGCACCAACCAGGTCTGCTCCCACCCATGGCTTTCCCTATTTAGCTGCTCACACCAGGGATGCTGTGACCAGCAGCAAACCTTCAGCAGCCACGTTCGCATCTCTGACTTCATCAGAGGACCCCAAGTGTTTGTGGGACCATGGCCAAAGGGAGAACTGAGTTCCACTACCCAAACACTGGTTTACAGCAAGCAAAAGGGATCCAGGAAAATGTTTTCCTGTGAGTGAATTACTGCAGAAAGCTGGCTGCAAGCACAGCACGTGCAGTCCAATGAGCATAAAGCCAAATGTTACCTGTCACAATACATTGCAAACCTTTGTCTGTATGTTCTGTGCAGAGCTGGGGGGAGCAGACACCTGGGGTGCTGTTTGGGCACACAACCATGAGAGTTCTCCTGAAGGAGAGGAGAGACTGCAGCCCTCTGCTATTTGGAAAGAATAACACGCAGACAAATCACAGAGCTTCTCTTAATGCTGCCATGATATACAAATAAGAGGCTTAAGTATAATTATAGGTTGTGTAATCAGCATGAATAAAGAAATATGTAGTAATTTATGCCATATTTTATAAATATCCTAACTGTTTAAGAAACTGGAAATGTTTTCAAAAGAAATACGTTAGTGTAACGATTATAAAGCCCTTTAATGTGAGCGAGCTGCTTTCTGAAGCCAGTTGTTCGCCCAGTCTCATGAACATAAATAGAGTTAATTGCCCTTCTGCACAAGCTGGATGTTAGCACGTTCCAGCAGAGTGTGTGTTTTCCAAAGTGCTGATTCCAACACATTCCACTCTGTGCAATATCTGCCTTTTTATGCACAGCACATAAAATGCACACATCTGAGCAGGGGTGCTGACGGTCGTGAGCTTTGGAAATGGATTGAGATATCAGCTGCCTGCCCAGATGTTCTGTGAATATTCAAGTGCAGCCCCACTGTGAGCTCTCCAGGTTGCAGTAGGTTTGGTGAGGGATATCCCTGCCCCACACCATACGCTTCCTCAAGCACAAAGCTCACTTTCTCTGCGTGACACACGTCCCAAGTTATAGATGAGAAACGCAAATGTAAACACAACACGATTCCATCAGGAGACCTTGCAGAAACAAAGCATTTCCACCTCCGAAAGTAAGAGATAGCTCAGATTTGGCCCTTCAGGGTGAATGTAGGGCATGCTTCGTAAGTAAAACTAAAAATAATCAAAACGTCCCAGTTTGGATGTGGATTCAGGGCACAGCACAATGCTCCTTCACAAGTGCCAAATCACTGCTGCTGCCACATTTGCACAGATGACCAATTGCAGGGGGCTGCCCCAGAGCACAGGGCTCCTGGGGATTGGGTTTCCACATTAAATGAGCTGGTGATGAGTGAGCCCTCCCTCAGTCCCAGCCTCCTCCCTAGAGCCAGGCAGAACCATTTTAAATCTAATTTCCTCTTACAGATTTTCTGCAGCTGGGACTGAAGCGCACTGCTGACCAAGCACCAGTCCTGGCTCCACACCACAGCCCCACCACTCAACTCAGGCATCTGTCACCACGTGCCCAGCCAGGCAAGAGGTGGTTCAACACACCTCTGCTTCCCTGTGGCTCCATTCCACCTCCGTAGCTGCCAGACACATCACACCTTGCTGCAATCCCCTTTCCTCTTGCAAATGTGGTGCACTGCTGTCAGCACTCCCCACACAGCATCTCACATCACTGGTGTGCTCTGCCACAGTCAGGGACGTGCTGAAGACAGCCCTGAGCCCACTAATTGCTTTGGCATGTGGGCAATGGGAAGATGACCAGTCTGCACTGAATGAAGCAATTTATTCTCTCTCCTTGGAATCACCTCCTGTCTCTGCGCCTCCACAGCAGCCCTCCTGCAGCAACACACAAAGCAGCTGCAGGATACATCTCAAGTGTAACATCCTAACTGCAACTGTTACTCCAGAGCCAGTTTCCATGCTCCTGAAGCACCTGTCTCAGCCTTCTAGAACAGACACAATACAGTCAGCCATTGGAGCACTCTGTGCTGTTGTGGTTCCACTGTTGCTGTCCTTACAGCTGGGCCACTCTGGACCTGAGAAAGAGTTTGTGGTTTGGGTCCTGCAGTTTAGAAAGGACAACACTGCATTTGGCTCCATGCCTGAGTTAAATGCTGCCCCATCCGTCAGCAGTTTGGCTTCTCCTCCAAAGCATGGGCTTGATCTTGAAACCATCTGTTCCCCCTTAGCTTGCATCCAGCTTTCACTTGGACAGCAGAGCCCTTTCCAGCTACAGCCCCTGGGCACCGAGGTGGGAAATCATCTCCCTCTGTGCTCTCCTCAGCTAAAAAGTGAGTTTGGCTGCAAATGCATGCCAACAAACCCGAACAAATAGATTCTGAATTCTGTCACTGCGGGGCTCTGAGGGTGCTGGTTGTGCTTTGGGTCTTCTTTGGGATCTGACTCCTGGAAGCCAGCTCCAAAAATCATCCTAATGAGCTGCACAATCCCGTGTACCCCTTGTGCCACAGAGGGGAAGGAAGAGCATTTCCTGCAGACGTTTGTCATTCACCGGGACAAATTTAGACCTGGCATGAGCCAGCGCAGCGCATAGAGGAGCGACAACAGAAATCTCCTCCCATGCAGAACTCCTGCCCAGCCTGCAGGGTCACCACGTGGCGCTCCTCCGCTCTCCCAGCAGCTCGCAGTGCCAAGTTCACAGAGCAGGTGAGGTACCACATAGTGACGGTAACGAAAACCATCTGCCACGGAAGTGTCTGGAGACAGCAGCCAACTGTCAGGCTCAGGATAAGCAGCTCCTAGAGCACGGAGACGAGATAGCTGCATCGCTGGGAGGAAGGTCCCGCAGAGGTCATTTTGCAGGAATGGATACGGAGATGTTCGCGTTAACCCTTTGGTGGATTTGAAACTGCACGCGGTTTAAAGCCCTGATTATTACCAGCAAGCTGAACGCCGTCCATCCTCCGACAGAGCTCCTGGGGCCGCACCCGAACCTCCTCCCCACCGCGCATCTCCAGCCTCGAGGGACGGAGCGGCCGCTCGTGCGGGGCTCGGGGCGGCACCGCTGCGGGCACCAAAACCGCAGGGACTGCGCCGCCGGACGCGGTGGGGGTGCGGGCAGCAGCGGAGCCGCCAGGTGGCAGCCGCCGCCCGCGTGCGGGGCTCAGCCGCGTCCCCCCCGCAGCCCCGAGCCCCGCCGTTGAGAGCCCAGAGCTGTGCGGGAGCGAACCACGGAGAAAGCCGACGTTACACGCGCTTTGCTCCGAGCCCGCGGGAGGGGAACCGCCCGTCCCAGCTAATTATTGCTAAAATCTCCCGTGAAATTACCAGCGAAAAGATCGATATGAACCAATTAGATTTGTTGCTTCTGGGCCCTGCAGGAAGCTGGCTGGCTGCAACACGCACGCTGTCCTTCTGCCTCTGCATGTTTTTCCTTTCTTTTTTTTTTTTTTTTTTTTTTTTAAGTAGCATTAAATATTTATTTTTGTTTTATTTTTGTAAACAGGTCGGTGATGCCGAACAGAAATAATTATGCCAGTGACTCACAAATCAGTGTAGTGCAGGTATTATACACAAGACGGCTCAGACTCATAATGCCTCCACTGTCATCTGCATCCTGGGGAATTTATGACTGCCAACACAAAGAGTAGATTTCTATGGGAGCTCCCTCAGAGGCTGTCAGTGCTGCTGCTGGGAAATCTCCTTGCTGTGTTACTGCATCCGCCGTGATTGTGGGCAGGGCAGCACTGCACAGCCTCAGCCACTGCCTGCTCAGGTAGCACAGCTGCAGCCCCAGCAGCACCGAGGATCGGTTCTTGCTCACCTCTCGCACCCTCTCAGCCTCCACCAGGTGCTCAGCAGCAGCTTTCCCTTTCCCCTGCCCTTTTCCTCTGGTCTCACTGTGCTTTTTTGAATCCTAATGCCCCAGTGCTTCAATACATCAGGGATTTTCAACATCTGCTCTCAGAAAGGCGCTGCCATTTCTTGTCTACCTCACAGCATTTCTGCCTTTCCAAAACCATCTGCCAGCATCTGCTCTGCGAAGCTTCTGAGCAGGGACTCGCCTCGTGTTGGCTTTAACCCCATGCAACAACACCGAACGAGCAAAGAGAACAAAAGCCCTTCGGTGCGAGCGTATTAAAATCCCCTTCCTTGCAGCCAGCATCCCAGAGCTGGTGGCATTGCCCTCAGCCAGCAGGTGACAGCGGACGCTCCCCAGGTCCTGCATTGCGAGGCAACGACTCTGGGCTGCACTGCAAACACTTTTTAACCTCCAGATGCATTTGGGCTCATCCAAGGGGCTGCTGCTGGCACAGAGCCCGGTGGTTTGGCAGATACCGTTCTAAAGTAAAAGGGGAGGGGGAAACGGTAGAAAAAAAAATGTCCCCTCCGGTCCTCGCGTTGAATTAAACCACATGTATGTTTTAAAAATACAGTGCAAAGGAACAACTCTCCGGCACATGTTCAAGAGCAGAGTCTTGTTTCAGAGATTTCAAAAAATTAGTGGCTGAAACGCTGAAACAATATAGCCTTTAGAGGAAGGCATTTGGAAATGATTAAAGAGCCTGAACTCATGCGTCCCAAATTTAAGAAGAAAAAAAAAATTAGTGCCTCACGTTGGTAGCAACCGTCAGCTACTAAAAATCAGAGGAAGGGGGAACAAATCAAACTCAATCTTGCATAATGCAATGCTCCGAGCCAGGGAGAGCCCGGGGGGGGGGGGAGGGGGGCGCGCACCCCAAGCCATGCATTGCTCAGAGCCCCAGCGGAGCTCCGGGCAGCGGGGATGGGAGGAATCGCACCTCGAGCCCAGCAAAGCTGCTACTGCCTTTGGAGGGGAAGGGGAAATAAAGCAGCCCTGCGGCCAAACGCTTAGCAAACTAATTGCTCGTTAATGATCTTCCAACTAGCTCATGAAAAAGGCTTTGAATTTCCATCGCTCCGCGCATCTGGGCCAGCAGTTTAACAGCACATCCGTGCGTGTGAAACCTGACGAATGGATTGCACACATGGGGAGATTTCCTGGATCCCGAATCGCTGTCCCACAGTGCCTCGGCCCTGCACAGAGATGAAGATTTCTCTGGCTTCCCCCTTCCAAGCCCAAGGTTCCACTAAGATGCCAGTGAAATCCAGCTTTTGCCTTTGGTTTTGCAAGCTGGTTTACAGCCTTGTGGAAATTTGGAAAGCAATAGTGCTGCTGGAAACACGTCATCCTCATCCTACGGCCACAGCAATGCCCCAGCTGAGGTCTGGGTGCTCCTGGGCCACCCACCCGACAGCACTATGGACACAGAGGGAGCAGTCGGTATGAAGCAATGCCACAGCACAGCCCTGCCAGCCCAGGACTGCTCTGCACGCTGGTCACAAGCTGCACAGACAGGAACTTCCCTGTGCCTCATGTCAGATACCTTAAAGAGAAAGAGGTGTTTTGAATTTGCTTCAGTAGGAAGAAATGTTGGTAACACGACCAACATCTGGGAGCTTGAAGTGAAACCGGGCTGTTCCTCCTCTGCAAGGGACAAATATCCTCAGCACGGGGTGCTGGCAGCCCGTATCCCTGAGCAGCAGGGCCCAGGGGACACAGCACAGCTCCTGTCCCACACCAACGGCCTGAGGGCAGCTGCCCCAAAATGGGATACAGCCCTGACCAGGCCCCGGCTGCACACCCTGCCACGCGCTTCCTCCCTGCCTTAGCCAAGACTCGGCTCTTTCAGCAACACCCAGAAACGCGTGGCATTTTAAAAATGAGCCCAGGATTTTCCATCCTTCCCATTCCTCTGCTCTGTTCCCAAGTCTGCCCGCACCTCTTGCTGCTTTGCTGCTTTTCCCCGAGCCAGGAATTTTAAGTGAAATATATTCCTTTGTACGACATGAGGAATTATGAATTGATAAAGACTTTCCACTATCGTTTAACATCTACCACACCAATCCTTCAGCATGGCTGTACCTTAATTGCAAGCAGATGTCTTTCTCTGCTGACGCATTAAATAGAAGCAGGAAGGCCCACTGCTATCTCCCATCAACAATTTGCACAAGAGCAGCGAACAGATTTTCTAAGAACAGAACAACTACAGGAGAGGGGAGATTAAGTTCCTGCAGACCAGACTCAGAGCAGCGCAGCAAAACAAGGCACAGCTTGGGAAACAATGAGCCCTAACAGCCCCTAATCTCAAATAACCAAAAGCTTTTGTGAAGAAAAAACAAATTTGCTGAACTTAATACTGCACGAGCAGAGAGCTTGGAGATGGAGGCAATGCAGTGCAGAGATGACCCAATTGGCAGCACCGTGTGCCAGCTCCATAGCTCTGCAGTGCCCCACGCAGTGCCCACCCAGGGCAGGGGAGCACTGAGCTCCTCACCCAGGGACGTGCTGCCCGCTCCCACCTTCCCCATCAGCCCCGTCCCTCTGCAAAGCTCTGGGGCTGAGCAGAACCAGGGAATTCTCAATAGGAGTGAAAGTGACAGGGTGTTTAGCAAACATTAAACCCAGAAAGCTTAAAAGGTCTTCCAGGATTATTAAATAAACATTTAGGGTGAGTGAGAGGGAAGAACAGGGAATGGTGAAGAAATTGTAAACACTGGAGTAGGCAGTTAGGGGCTACAGTAATTCAGCTGGGCAGCTCTGTGCTTAGGAATTAAAGTAGTATCACATGTAATTACCCCTCAGCTCTCTGGCAACTATTAATCCAGGGGAGAGATGTTCATAAACATTTAGCTCAATATTCCTTTTTTCTTTTTAGACCATTTAACGTGGAACATTCAATGGATCAGCTCAGCAGCTGCCCCTGGTTGCTCTTACCCCCCAGGCTGGGTGCTGGACATGTTGAGATCTCACCCATGGGCGCCCAGCAATGGCACTGCAGGTGAAGAGGGCAGCACAGCCATCAGCACCTCACATACGGCCACACACTGAATTACCCTCAACTGCCACAAACACTCTCAGCCCTCTCCAGATCAGTGATTTACCCCGACTGTGCAATAGCAGAGGAGATTACCCAGGCTGGGTGCAATTACTCTGCTGCTTTAAGGCACCAGTGGTGCAAATTGCTTTGGTTAAAGGAATTGCAGCTCATCATTGGTGCAGCTTAATGAGGTTATGAACACTGCATGTCAGAGCTGTGCATGCGCAACTGAGACAGGGGAGGTTTAGGTTGGATCTTAGGAGGAAGTTTTTCACCCAGAGGGTGGTGACGCACTGGAGCAGGTTGCCCAAGGAGGCTGTAGATGCCCCATCCCTGCAGGCATTCAAGGCCAGGCTGGATGTGGCTCTGGGCAGCCTGGTCTGCTGGTTGGTAACCCTGCACATAGCAGGGGGTTGGAATGAGATGTGCATTGTGGGCCTTTTCAACCCAGGCCATTCTCTGATTATATGATATTCTTGCTCTCCTGGCAAAGACAAATGCCTTCTAGCAAATTAATCTCTTATCCATGCTAATAACTCAGGAGTCTGGGGGGGGGTCACATTGAGCAGCAGCAGCGCTGTGTCCCAGGTGTGGTTCTTCCAGCCGTCCCAGCTTTCCCACATCTCCTTGCTAGAGCAAGGGCTTGGCACGTGTCTCCAACAGAAAAATGTTACTGACAGCATTTCCAGGCTGTGCACATTTCTGCAGAAAAAGGGGTCCTCACAGCTCCCTGGATCCCAGAAGCACACTCAGAGCAGTGGAGCTGATGACCCCACAGGCACCGTCACCCTGCACTGCAGAACTGGGCACACCGTTGCCCTTACATTGCCACCAGGACAGCTTGTGGCTGGCAGCCAGCCCACAGGAGATTCCAGCCTTCGCCAGGAAGGTCTTGGAACAAAGTTCTCATTTTCCAGAGGCTGGGAGGCTTCTGCAGCTCAGCCGGCCAACCTGACCGGCCGACCCACGGCTCCTGGCACAGCTCTGCCCAAGGAAGCCACATACTACAGGGCCCCCGGCCCCACGCATAGAGCAGAGGAGCCAGCCAGGCTCCCAAAAAGGGCACTGAAATGTGACTTTGTCACCTCCAGACTAGCACAGGGGAGCAACTCAGTCAACAGGTAGGATGCTCAGAGTCTCAGATGGGTTTACTAAAGAAGAAATGACAATAAAACGAGTCTGAGCCCTCACAAAACAGAGGCTTTTACAGCACTTGCTGTGGATCCTGGGAGATTTTTCCTTCCCTCCATCTCATGGAGGACTTTCTCTGCACTGAGGTTGAAGCAGAGCAATGCTTTCCGTGTCTGCATGCCCTGCAGCTCAGGGCACACTCAGACAGCAGGGAGCTTTGCATCCCTTTATCCTTGATGGATCTTTTCTCCACAAAAGCGTCTGAAAGGAAAGGAAGTATTTCTTTCCCACTTCCCGTTCTGTTTTTCATAGTGGCATGTTACAAACTCCTTGTTTTCCTCTGTGCATCTCTCCCAGTCTATGCTTTGTGTGGCCATATGCAACAAGGCACCCTTTGCTTTAAGGAGTTAGGGCACAAACACCATTCCTAGCTGTGGAGGCAACCACACAGCTCCCTGCCTCTCCTGCAGGACTTCAGCCCCTCAGCAGCACAAAGAGGGGCAGCTGGCATTCTGCAGTTCTGTGCTAAAGTTGCAGCCTGTGTCCCAGCAAAGCTGAACACCACCAGAGCAGGGGAGGGCTTTGGTGGGAACTGCTGTTACACCGTGCCCAGACAGCAGCAGCACTGCGCCAGGAGCAGATAAGCACACGCAGCATTTCCCTTGCAGACATGTCACCAGGCTGCCCAAGCAGCTGTGGTGCATCACCTCCCCATCCCACAGAACATTAATAGAGCTCCTCATCAAACACACCAGGCTGGTATCTGCTCTTCTCCAGGAGAAACCGTCCCTAATTGCTCACAATTTCCAGCCCTGCATTCCCCAGCGGGGGTCAAAGAAGAACACAGATTGCCGAGGACAAGAAATTAATTGTGCAATGGAAGATGACTTCTGTATAGCATGAAAGAAACCCGTATTTATTTAACTACGAACTGGAGACCAGAAACTCAATTAACAGACGATACTCAACAGAAAGGATGCTAGTGCAAATAAGATAAACATTACTGGGAGGATAAACTGAGACTCAAGAGGATGATATTTTATTTTAAGCAAGATTCAGACAAGCCCAGAGCAGGCTGCAGGCAAGGCTGAGCACCCTTGTGCTGCCAGATCAGCTGTCACACCCTCACACAAACTAGAAGCAGTTTTCCACGGGGCACAGCCCACAGACACAATGCAGTCACTGCTGGGCAATCCTCAACCATCGCCAAGCCTTCTCAGCCTCCTTGCATTGTGAAGCCAGACTCAGAGCTGGACACAGGAGCCTGAAACAACGCGCATTCAGGATCAGCTGTGGGTCAGCAAAGAACCTCACCTCTCCCCTAACTTTGGGTATTTCTTTGCACCCCCGGCACTCAGCAGGATCTAAGCACACACACCTTACTTTACAGTTACATACATGCACATGAAAATCACCCCCCAACGTATTACACAGCAGAACTCGTAAAAGTCTTAGTTTGGAAGGAGCATTTGTGTGAATGCTGTATAAACAGGCCTCGTAACAATCAGTATTTGAGCCAATTGTAGCATAACTCATACTCCTCAGCTGCTCTTACCTGCTCTCATGGCACCACATGCTGCTGTTGATGTCCCTGGCCAGGGGCACTGGAAGGTAGGAGTTCCCCTGCTTCCCCACTACCAAACCTCTCCTGCACCAGGGACCAACTCCAGGCAGCGCTCACACCTGCTGGCTGTTTCTCAAAGGATGGGTGACTGCTCTGGTTGGAATAACCTGAAAGCTGGAGCCAGGGCTGGCCAATGGGGCAGGGGTGTCAGGTGTGTGCCTGCTTTCCCTGCAACCAGAGACAGCAACAACATTCTCTAGGAAATAATTCCTGCAGACAATGCTATTTGCTGTAAGGAGCTCACTGCCTTTGTTTGCACTGGTGTGCGCCAGGGGTGTAAATGTACAGATAAAGCACTGTCCAGCAGCAGCACTCTGACAGCTTTTCTCTCAGCACTGTGGATGTGTGGCTTAAGCTCTTGCATCTCTCCTTGCCAGGCAGCAGTGCAGATAAGCTGTGTCTGCAGAGGCAGCGTGCTGAACCTGCGGATGTTGGTGCCATGTGGAATGAGTAATGCAACTGATATGGAAAAGGCAACAGTAAAAATAACTTTGAAAGAAAGGACAAAAAAAAAAGAAGAAAAAAAACAAAAAACAAAAACCATTTTATTGAGAGGTTTTCTTGCTCCAATCACAGAAGAGAGAGAACAGAAGCCATAATGTGTTTATATCAACCACAAGTTTAAAACAAAGCAAAACAATCAAGTACAGATTTCTTTGTCAAAATATTCTATGAGAAAAGCAAGCAGCGCTCTGCTGTAATGCACTGTGCTCACATGAGAGGTTCCCACAGCAGCACAGACTCCTCGCACAGCTCTGGGTAGTGCCTGCTCCAGAGCACTCACACAACATCTGTGCTCTTCATGCACTCCTATGCTCTCCACCACAATTACATTTGGAGCGTTTGTCCTTCAAAAACTACTTGATGTGTAGCTTGGGCTGCTCCCCTCGAGCCTCACGAGTAAATAATGCAGGTGGAGTCCTCAAAGCCCACTGCAACTCTGTGCCCTACATGACCCCCACGTGGCTCTCACACCCCGAGACCTCTTCTGCAGAGTGCACGGGCTGCACTGCAAGACAACTTCTGGGTTCTTATAGCAGGGATGCACCACTGGGGAGCGTTAGGTTTGGCTGTGAGAAGCATCTCCCTCCTCTTGTCCAAAAGGCTGCAGCACATCCAGCCCAGACATCCCCAGCATCGCATCACATCCCATTGCACCGCACTGCGTTGCTCTGCAGCCACCTCTGACAGCACCAACGAAGGACAGAAAACAGTGTCTCCATAAAAACAGGGAGGGGGAATCATGTTGTTGTTGATTAATTTAGCAGTTCTAGTTTAGAGATGAGTGATGCACAAAAGACAAAGCACAAAGAACAGATATTAGGTTTGAAAATAAATGCAAGCTGTAACATCAAAACCAACCGCTGAAACCATCTACCACGAGCACACTGCTGTGGCTGCAGTGCTGAACACCTTCACCACATCTGAGGCTTCCACCCACACCACGGAAGCAGATGCTGATCCAGTTCTGCAGCCTCAGCCTCAGCACTGTGGGCCTGGTCTGCAGCCCCAGTGCTGCTCCACCCTGGGGACCCCCACAGGGGGAGGGAGCACAGGGGGGCACAGGGAGCAGCTGCAGCTCTGATTTGGGGCCGCCATACACATTCTAAATTAATGATCTAAAATTACATTAAACCAAGATGTAAATATATCTTGCCTACAACACGATGTCACATCAAACGTATCTCTTCTAGTGCTGTTATTTTTTTTTTTTAATATATTAAAAACCTCCACATACAAAGAGAGCACAAGGGAAGCAATGATGCACAAGGGCTCCGCCTGCTCCATCCGCACAGAACTGCTGGCAGATCCAGCCATTTGGCAGCAGGGTGGTACGACGACCATCCAGGTATATGGACGTGTCCAATGCACCACGTCTGAAACTTCACACACAGCTCAGCTCGGCAGCCCTGAGCTGCCTCTAAAGCTTAGGATGGATCTTTTTGTGGTTTTGCTTTTTTTTTTTTTTTTTTAATTCACTGATAAAGTACATTATCTACAATGATTAACTTCGCATCACAGTAACAATGCTAATACACGCTGTGGTCTAAGACACTTAGTGGGATTTTCTAAAGAGTTCACATCCTAAATCCATCTCTCTGCTAGGTCTGAAGCAGCATTCATCAGGGTACTCAGCATATTTATGGAATTTATCTACAGTAAAGTCCATGGTTCAGTCATGAAAGAAACACACAGCACTCCCGAGCCAGAGAACAATTCATTCACCAGAGCTGAGCAGAGTTAACTGCAAAGCTACAGGGTTACTTCAAGTTTCAAGACAGTCGTTCTCTTAAGAGCAATCGTGATTGATGAGAATGATGAATAGAAGCAGGATGGTGTAATTAATGCAGAGCAATATGGGACTATGGAGAAAAGAACAGGTCCAATTAACAGAATAATGAATTTCAGCCCGGTCAATAAGTGTAATCATTGGGATGCAATATTCATTGCCTTCATAAAACGACTCAGCCTCACACTAATGCGAGGCTTTGGTTACAGGAAAAAAAAAACCAACACAGAATGATACAAAGCCAAGTTGTCACACATCAAAACCCAGACACCAATCAGTCCCACAGCAACTGCAGGAAGAGGAGCACAGAGATGATGCAGTCTTGTGGCACTGTGCAGGGACCGCTCCTTGCCCTTCTGCAGCGCAACATTTTGCTGACGGCCTTTAGAAATTATGAAATATTGGTGGTAAAGCAAGCAATGACACGAGCCAGCGAGCAGAGCCTCGCTGAGGGACACAGCCATGCAATGGTTGGGAATCAGACCCAGCAGATCAGAGCATCGTCAGGTCCCAGGGCTGAGGCTCAATCCAAAGGCACTCAGACCGGAATACTGGTTGGTTTGTATTTATGATAAGGGCAATTAGCTACTAGGAGGCTTTATCAGGGGTTTGATGGATACTGCTGCACTCTTGTTTATTAGCTTGTACTGTCAGGATGGAATACTTTTCCAATAGGCTGGCTCAGGTCCTGTAGGAATTAACTCTGGTGCTCCTGCAGCCATGAACACAGGTGGTCAGGAGGGTCAGGTCCAAAATCATGTGGTCTCACACCCCTCTGCATCTCATCGTTGCTATTTCCATGAACTCCTAGCAATGGGTCTTTGGCTACTGCAGATGTATGTGGTCCGTGACCTCGGGCTCTGCTCAGTGCTCAGTCTGGGAAATGCTGGCAGGGGGCAGGAGGTGGGGCTGGGGGGAAGCTCCAAGGATGAGGAGGAAAGGGAGGAGTTTGGCCCCTATGGGGGTCACTTGAAGACGGATGGGAACGTGGGGCAGTCCGGAGCCTTCACCTTCTTCATGAACTTCTTGAACTCTTTGTTCTTCTTGTCCCACTTGTAGATGGCTGTCAGAAGGTGCTGGGTCTTCACCTGGCGGCCCATGATGAGGAAGTGGTGGCCAAGGTTGTCCAGCTGGTGGCAGGGGCAGTCAGCCCCATTCTTCAGGAGTAGCACCAACTTCTTCAGGTTCTTCTTGCGGATGGGCCCCAGCTTCAGCGCCTTCCTCTTCCGTGGAATGATCACTTTGTCCCCATTCTCCTTTTTCACCTCCTTGATGGTCATCTTAAGAGCTGAAAAACAAGCCAAGGAGAAGGGAAAAAACAGAAAGTTCTCAGCACAGAACATGGCAATTTTAATTGAGAAGGAAATTTGTTCAGCAGCACAACGCACGATTTGCTAGCAAAATGTTAGCTGAGCAACGACACAACCTCCATACTTCAGCAGCACACAGAGACTCTTAAGAGGATCAACTCAGCTCCTCAAACATTTGCTTTTAGGCTCTCCTGCCCTCAGGCAGCTGTGGAACACATTCAGAACACTGAGTATTGCTAAGTGTGAGCTGGTGGGGACCTGGGGAGCAGGGCCAGCCCCATCCCATACCAACAGAAGTATTCTCCTCTTTGGGTTCAGTGCCTTCCTGAGTAAATAGCAACCCAAATAAAAGAAAATTAATGCTCATTTGCCATGACCATGAACAGGAATTTAGTAAGCATGGGAAAAATGATGGAAATGTGTTGTACATTAAAGTAAAGTTCTGTGCCATTTGGCTCTGCCTCATTTTTGGGGAAAAGCACATAAGGCCAAAAATGACTAACATATTTCCATCATTTGGGAGTTCACTTCAGAGCTGCAGATAAATAATGCTCAGATATGTGACTGTCTGCTGTCCCTTCCCATTTGATTCTTAGACGTGTGAGCAGCAGATAGCACAGCAGAACCATGGGCTCTGGCAGGGAAAAAGAGTCCCCTGCATCACTGCTCCTTGAAGTTTAGCCCTGCTGGAACTTGTAGCAATAAATACACATCTTCAGGCCACCACTGCAGACACACATGGCAGCAGGACAGCAATGACAGTCTCAAGAAGGCAGTGCAGTCTGTGTGCTACCCTCATGCTCCCAGCCACTGCACTGGCAACAAGAATAATGGTATTTGTCTGCCCATCTGCCAAAAAAGGCTGTTGTGCTTGCCAAGAGCCTTGTTGTGTTGTACTGTTACTGTACAGGAAAGCAATCCAGGGCTGGAGACTAAAGGGAAGCTTTCTTTCTATCTGCTTTCCAAATTCAGGATGCTCAGGGAGCTCGAGATGCAAGCTTTACAGAGCAGGAGAGACCAAACCAGCTCAATATGCACCGAGCCCTGGAACAGCACGAGGCGCAGGAACACATCACTGAGATCACCCCCACCCCAGCCCACACCACCTGGCTCCATCCCAGTGCTCCCCCACATGTGGGAGCCCCACACCAGCACCCCCAGGGGCAGGGAAGGGAATGCGAGAGAGTGGAAAGCTCTGCTGTTCCTGCAGCCCCACTGCTCCTTCCTTCAGGAATCACACAGAAGGAGGAAACCTGCCAGAAGACACATTAGGGCTGTAACTGGAGAAGGCTGCAGGCAAGGAGCTGTCAGTCAAGGGGAAAAATAAACAGCATGTATTGATTGTACTGCAGTCCCAGTTCAGCAAGAGCCCGCTGGGCAGGATCCCTCAGACCTCAGGGAAAGGGCAGAAACGATAAATACACCCACCAAGAGAAATAGAGAACAGCAGCATGCCAGGGCTGCCAAACCCCAAGCTGCAAGGAACAGGCAGAGCACTACACAGCACAGCCCAGGGATGTGCAGGAGCCCTGCAACAATGGCACCCTGAGAACTAGGGAAGAGCAGTGAGCAGAGCCCACCACCAGCTGCCCCTCACAGTACACGTAGTTTAAACATTTACAGTACATGTCTGGCTGTGATGAGGTTCTGTAACCTGTCAGCTGCTGGTGTTTACCTTGCTGGATGTGCATGAGAAACCTCAGTTGGAGGGGACGGGAGTTTACGTTAGTGCCAGATAAACGGCTCTCCATGAGAAATCACCCCCACGACAGTAACCCCCGAAGACTAAACAGAGATCTAAGGATCCTGTGCTGTGTTGGGAGAGCACTTCCTGGGGCCAACCCATCGCTCACCAGCTGCTCCCCACTGCCAGGAGTCCCCACAGCATCCTGCCCATGTCCTTCACCCCAGCTCCTGGCACAACAGAGCTCAACGGAGGAGGAAAAACACAGTGGCATACGAAGAAGTGCCAAAGGCAGCTGCTTGAAACTTACATCACTGAGAATCCATGCAAATGAACTTTTCCACTGCTATTTATTCTGGTGACAAGGGAGGAAGAGGAGAACAAAAGGCAACCCAAAATGCAACCAGCTTTCCATTGTGAGGAAAGAATGATGCCTCACACGCAGCAGACACCAGTTGTGTCCTGCTCAGCTGCTCTGGACTCCTTTCCAGGAAGAAGTCATCTCATTTTCACAAGAAAACTCCTGGGCCACAGATGAGGAGCTCAGGGCAGGCAGCTCCCAGCCACACTGAATTCCTGCACGCCGGGAGCACATGCATTCCTGAGCAACTATTACATGGGTGTTCCTGTGGATGCTTTTCCCCGTTAGAAAAAGTCTGCACTGAACTTAGGCCTTTTGGCATACCAAACCTGCAGGAGTGGGGAATTCATTTCCAGCAGAAGGGGTAAAGCATCAGCACAGAGCAGGTTGGGGTTTGCACAGCGCACTCCGGCACAGGGCACATTCAAGTGCTAATCCCCACGGAATGCACACCTTGCTCAATGCTCCTTTAATAGCTTTTCAGGAAAGTTACATACACCAGCAAGGATGTCAAAACCAGTTAATGCTGGGCTTGATCTGAAAAAGCTCATATTTTTCCCTGGAACAGCTTTTTTTGTTGTTGTTGTTTCTTTGTGGGGTTTTTTTTTTGGTGTTTTGTGTTTTTTTTTTTTTTAAATGAAGCTCTGTTTCCCTATGATTGTCTGACTCACTTATGAGCCATAATGGTTCTAGGACATAACTTTCCAACGGCACTGCATTTTTTTTCCCCCCCCTCACTCCTCAGCCTTAACAAAGCAAGGGATGGCTTTCGGGTTCAACATCCAGACTTGGCAAGAAGAGCAGAACTCTGCTACAAAGAGGCCCAGGGGTGCCGGCAGCCTGAGCAGCAGACACCCCGAGGTACCTCCCTGCTGAGCTGCCATGGGGCCATGCAGCTCCAAGACCCCACTCCCCACCAGACACATCCCACACGCTGCTGCCACCACGCATCAACACTGACATCTAGAGGCATGCTTGCCCCCAGGAAAGGACAGGCTGCCCGCAGGCAATGGGACTGTACCACTGACCCAAGTCACTCGTGAGGGCGGTGGGAATCCAGTGCTCCAGGATCCAGCCTATGCAGAGCCACACTGCCCTGCACATCCCAGAAAGCCTCCCAGCACCCCAAGAGCACCTCCAAGCCCACAGCAAGGCAGCCCCCAGCTTGCCTGGGTAGCACAGTGGTTGCTGAGCAGCTGTGGCACCCTGTAGTGACCTACTTCCCTGCACAGGGAGATGCCCTTCCAGCATCATGCACCCAACCTGCTGCCCCAGGCACAGCTGGAAGGGGAAGCAGCAGCACACTAAGTGCCTTCCCCTCTCCATACTGCAGAGCCACACAAGCGAGGAATAGCAGCAGAAATGCTTCCTTACCAAACTCACTGGCACACAGGTGCTCAACAATGGCCTCCGACTTCATCTCGTTGTCACACGGGGGACACACAGTGGTTCCTGGTGAGAGAACAGGTGATGAGGAGTAAGCCCAAGAGCACCACAAACCCAGGAGGACCAAAAGCAGCCTGAAGCCCTGCCCTGGGGTGCCAGCAGCCAGCTCCGCAGGACAGCACATGCCTGGTCCAAGCCCCAGCACAGCCTCCTGCCAGCCCTGCTCCCCCCAGGCCAGGTGCAGGCAGCTGCTTGCAGAGGACAGGGCTGACACAAAGCAGGGTTTTCAGGATCAAGCTCCTGGCTGGGGAAGCTGCTTGCCATAGGGCATGATGAGGAGCCTGCTGACGCCGTGTCCCACGGTGCACCAAGCTGGCACACAGCACATGCGAAGGTATGGCAGGGAAGTCTCTCACAACAAGGGTAACCATTCCAGAGCTTGGCTGGGTTCAGGACAGGCACAACCCAGCTCATCAGGAGAGCTCCTCGCATCCAGAGGATAATGAACTGCTTCCAGGTTCCTGCCTCCAGCCAGCAGAGACCACCCAGCAGCACAGACAGAGGTTTGTGCTGCTGAATTTATTAGCAGGGAGATGCTCTCGGTCCAGCAGAAGGGCTCTTTCCCCACACACAAGAGCTGTTCTCTGGAGCTGCACTGCAGTGCAACATCTGCCAGCCTCTGCATGCAGACGGAGCCTGGCCCTGCAGCACAGCTGCTGCCAGCAGGAGGGTGCAAAGCCGCACACCTCGTGCAGACCACAGCGCTGCTGCTTCGTCCGCAGACGCCCTTCGGGACTCCCAGCTGGACACTCATTCCTGTGCCGTGCTTCTCCCCTCCCACCACCCTATCTGCTTTGTGCCAAACCCTCATTCCTGGGGTCAGAAGCCACGTCTTTATTAATCACACATGCAGAGCAATTGGCCTTCCAATTGTTCCAGTTTGCCAGCAACGAGGTAATCCTCACTGCATCCAGGAACAGCCTTGGAAATGCCATTTCTGGTGTGTCTGAGCTGGGCGACATCCCCTTCCAACACCTTATCAATGCCATAGCCACTTTACCAGCTTAGCTTAGCTTACAGGGACACAGGGAGAAGACAGTTTCTGGGACACGATGACAACCCAAATGCTTTACTTTTAAATGAGCAGTCAGACTCTTTCCATTTACATTTACATGTACATTTAATGAGTTCGTGGCAAGGGGATGCTGGTGGGAGGACCCCACAACGGTACGCTACCAGGAGGAGAGTAGCTGTGCTGCTGACCACCCGAGCCCATACCCTGGGAGCAAAGGGGTACCCCTCACTGTCAGCTTACCTCATAGCCAAAGTGCACACCAAGAGGTTGAGCCCACGCAGGGCAGATAGCCAGCAAGAAAGCCACCACAGTGCCCAACTTATGAGCTTTCCAAGCTCCCCAAAAAAGTAAAATAAAACTCTGTTCCCTGGTAAAAAGTCAGGCTTTGTTTGAGCTGTGTGCATGGCCCCAGGGATGCTGCAGCACACCCACGATGTGAGCAGGGGCCACTGCTGTGCACCCTGAGCAGCTCAGGGACCCCAGCCCAGCCCCCAGTACCCTGCAAGCACCCAACAGTCCAAGCTCTGACCACCTCCCAACCCACAAGTGGGACAGAGCCCACGTTCTGCATTTGACAGCTTCACTCCGAGAACAACCTCAGCCTGTTTCTAGTTCGTTTTCTCCCTGCTGACCATTTTCTAATGCCTGGCTTTAGAGCTAGCTTACTCCAGGGGCAGGAGAAGGAATGTGTAATGCTATATTAATCTGCAACTCCCCTGATGCATCCCGTGGGCCTGCAGGCTTTACTGCCTAATGCTTAAGGAGAAAGGAATTCAGCAGGTCAGCTCTTTGAGAGGCAGAAACAAATTCCAATTTTAAGGTGTTAATGGGGAAAAATACTGAAAAGACTCGTTCTTATTAATGCCCAGAGAATGGGGTTGGGGGAGGGACACTGCTGGGCTCTGACCTTCTTTGAATCAATAGGAAACACCCCAGAGCCTGAAATCCATGGGGCTCCAGAACATGCACCAGCAGAAGACTGCACACAGCCGCATGCAGCAGAGGGGCTCTGCTGTAATGAAGTCACCGCAATGATGTGAGTGACAGCGTGGTACTGAACACCCTGCTGCTGCACAGCACCCAAAGAAAACAATGTTGCCCCATCCGCCTAAGCAGGCCTGAAAGTTCATCACAAAGACACCTGTTGAACCACACCAGGGAAGACTGGCAGATGCTGCTTGCTTGTAAGGGTGAATCCAGGTCTGGAGCTACTAAAGCCTCGGAAGATATTGACCTGCACACAGCCCAGAGCAGCTCTACGGGCTGCAGTTCTGCTCCGCTTGGCTGCAAGTCCCTGAGGAATAAAAGCAACCTTTGTACCTGTTCACGGGACACAGCAGCAGTCTGGACCAAGGGTCTGGGCTCACCCAGAGCAGAGATCTTAGAGCCTCTCCTGAAAACAAAGAGCTCCTTCCAGCAATTGCTTCAGTAAGTGCTGTGCTCTCCTATAGCCCCTGCCTTCTCCCTCTGCAAACACCTCTCAGTAGCTTTACAAAGTGCTTTAACACGGAATGCTTACCTTACGCCAGAATGTTTATTTGATTATTTTAAAACTTTCCGTCAACAAACCAGACTCATTGCAACTCACTGCAGGCAAGCTGGTCTGACACAGGCAGATTCAAAGAGCACAATCCAGGAAAACAAGAAACATACCCACTTTCCCCAGTTGCTTCTTGATGGACACCCTGCCTGCAGCCTCCCTCCACCATACAGCCCCCATCGGGAAGGCAGAGCTGCCTTTCCACACATGCACTCCTCCACTGCGTGCCTCCACTCGGGCAGGACACTGAGCCTCAGTGCTGCCTGGGAAGCGTGGTGCTCCGCTGGGACCACTGCCACCAATTACTCCAGCCAGACATTCCTGCCATGTGTAAGCACACATCCTGCTGCAGCTGAAGAGTGGCACCACAGGAACCAAGCACGGAAGAGAAACATTTCCCAGGACAGGCTCAGGGCTGAGCCCCAATGCACAGATTACAGCACTACATCTCCCCAGGGTCCACCTGCTCCATGATTACTGTTCCAAGAGTGGCAAGGAGCAGGCAGCGCATCCTTCTTGCTTAGGGACAAGGATACAGCCTTTCCTGAACTGACATTTGCCCCTCCCCCAGCTCTGGCCATGCCTTACCTCTAGGCCTGGAGACTTCGGTGGCATTGGGAGCTGTCATGGCAATGCAGACATCATCCTGGGGGAACTGGTCACACTTGAGCATCTCCGGCCAGAAGAAGCCAAAGAACTGCATGACGGGCTCACAGGAGTCACGCACAGCCTCGCAGAGCCAGCGGCACGGGTAGACCGGCCGGTCCAGGCAGACGGGGGCAAAGAGGGAGCAGAGGAAGACCTGGGTGCCCATGTGGCAGTTCTTGTTGAGCAGCGGCACCCAGCTGCTCGCCTGGTGCTTCACCTCGGCCATGGTCTCGTGGTCCAGCAGGTTGGGCAACACCATCTTATCATAGCCCACGCTGTGACAGAGCCGCAGGTCGGCAGGGATGGCCACGCATTGGTGGGGCTTGGTGTAGAAGCGCCCCCCAGGGTAGGGGCCCAGGTCGGACTGGTAGCTCACGTAGTCGTACTCGCTGGCCCCGCACGCCAGCAGCCCCGCGAACAGCGACAGCAGCGCCCGCAGCGCGCCCCGCACTCTGCCCATGGCCGCGCCGACGGCAGCCCCGACGGCACCGCCCGCGGCACCGCCACTGCCCGCAGCTTCACCCGGAGCCCCCCGCGCTTTTCCTAGGGACCCCTTCCCGGGACTCCCGCCCGGCGCTCGGCGGCCCCTCCCGCCAAATGCCCTCTGCTGCCGCCGCTGCCCCACGCAGAGCCGCCCTCTCCCTCGCTCGCTCGGCTCGGTCGCTCTCCCCCTCGCTCGCTCCCCGGCCCCGGCCCCACTCTGGCCCCACCGCCCCGCGCCGCGGGTTTGTGAGCCCCCCGGCAGCCAATCACGGCGGTACCGCCCGCCGCGCACTCGCCCGCCGATGTCAATCAGCGGCACCGGGAGCCAATCGCGCCCCGGCCCGGCCGCCCCCGCACCGCCCCAGGCGAGCCCGGACGGCGCCGCTGTCCGGCGGAGGAGCTCCGTGCCCCGG
Source organism: Alectoris magna (assembly GCA_030625065.1). Lineage (NCBI taxonomy): Eukaryota > Metazoa > Chordata > Aves > Galliformes > Phasianidae > Alectoris > Alectoris magna. The sequence continues at coordinate 4,215,397 of CM060587.1, forward strand.
AGCGGGCGGGAGGGCGCGGCACCTGCGGCACCACGGGAGGGCGAAAGCACGGGAAGGCTCCCGTAGGCTTAGGGGACACGTGAGCGGGGCCGTAGCTCCTGCTGCTTCCTCCCCGGGAGAGCTGGGGGGTACCGGGGGCAGCTGGGGCACGGAGCTGAAGCAGCTCTGCAAAGCCCTGGCGGTCCTGAGCAGCTTTCCCAAGGTTGTGAACGTTTCTGAGAACCTGGAATGGACCGTGCAGATCTCATTTCCCTGTGGACAAATTCCAAGCCAAACTGTGGTATTTGCGGGGGGTGGGGGGGGAGAAAAGCAGCAGGAGAAAGAGTAGGTCTGTTTCTTAAAGAGGAATTACACCTGGAAGCCTGCCCGCAGTCCTGGAGCCATGCAGCAGCAGCACCCAATGCCACCCCACCACCAGGTGTGGGCACAGCTGGGCCCTCAGCTCTGGGTGTGCAGCTCAGCCACCGTCTGTGCAGGAGTTGGGCCATCAGGCAGTTCCTGTGCCCCTCTCAGCCCCTTCCCCTGGCCCTGCGCTAAGCTCAGTTACTGCTGCTGCCTTCTGCTTCAACAGCTTGCGAGATTTAAAGCAGGAACTACACCTCATTGAGAGGTAAATGGAAGAGGTTCTGCAGCCTGCAAGCGTGAAAGAGCCACTTGAGGCCCAGTAGAAGAGAGCAGCCTGTTAGCACTGCTAACGAAGTGGAGAATTCAGTAGTAAACAAGAGAAGTCTTCGCCGTAAGGTGCCAGTTACTGAATGAAAAGCAGTGGGATGGAGCAGGCCCTTCCCTGCTGGTCGTGCTCAGGGAACGGCAGGAGAACCCTGATTGCTGTTTGCACAAAGAAACAGCTGCAAAATGGGCTTTTCATCCCTGGGGAAATTCTGACATCCTAGCATTTGCTTTTACCAACATCGATTTAGAAACACTGAAACATCTCAAAGAACGTAGAATATATTGCAAAGTCCAAGCAGCGTGCTGCAGTGCTGCACAAAACAGGACATGGATCTGCTTGGGGCTGCTTGGCTGCATTTCTCTCAAGAATTTTTACGCACAGCCAAGCACTTTGCCTGCAGGCACAACTGGTTCTGAACACAGACCCCTGCTCTTCTGGGTGCTCAGAACCACTCTTTGCAAGGAATGCTCCATTTTTAACTGTAACAGCACCAGAAAGTCTAAGAGCTCTCCATCAGAGCTGGTTATGCCCTCCACAACAGAGGGAGAAACAAACCCATTGCAGAGATGCGCTGCACCGCGTACCCAGAGCATCCGCACTGCTCCCGGGGCTGGCTGCATCCTGAGGCTCGGCCGTGCATCTCCCAGGGCTGCCCACCTCAGCTCAGCCCTCCCCATCCCAGCAGAATGCTGCAGGTCGGTTGCTTTGGTTCTGAAGCATCCCACAAAAGGCAAGGACAGCTCCATCCTCAGCCCCTACAAACAGCTCTGCTGGCACCCTTCTGTATTTGGTACCCACATTCGTGGCAGCTGCACTTGCATGACTGTTCATGGGTGAAATGTTGGCTGAAATAGAACTGCCTCAGAAAAAAGAAGAAGAAGAAGAAGAAAGACCTAGCAGCTCTGGTTTAGACCACTACATTGCATAACACGCAGTATAAGCAGTATATATAGCAGTGCCCAAGGAGGACTGCTCTTTCAATAAACCCTTTCCAAACTGGGCATTAAGTTTTCTAAATGCCTGTACTGCCATTTCCATTCACAATTATGTAGCTTTCTTCTGCTTCCTAAGTTTCTGCAATGTCATCATTTAACTTTACAGCCATTTATTGTTGCCTCTCCCACAGGGGCTGGCATATCCTTACTGAATAACAAGATGCCTTGCAACATGCACCCTTTTGGTTATCCTGAGTCCTCTCTGCCCCGTGACAAGCCCAGCCCAATTAACCGTGCTTATTTCGCTCTCTGTTGTTTGTCAATGGGACCCTGCAGGACAGCTTGCTCTGCTGCTCGGGTGCTCCCATCCCCCTGCCATGGGCATGCAGTGTTGAAGGCTCAGCAATGGTGAGCAAACTCCTGCAAACTGCAGCCCCTGAGCTGTGCCCACTGCTCCCCATCCCTTCTGGCCCTGCTGCTCTGCCCACAGCGCTTGGCCGCTGGGACTGGAATGCGCCTTTCCCTCCATGTTGTCCGGGAACAGGCAGCCATGGGATAATAGAATATATTAGCCCTGAGCCCATTCAGCCCCAGGCTCTTTACGAACAATGGCTGCTAACTGAGCTGATTTTTGCCAAATGACTGCCTTTCGTGCATGAGCAGCAAAGTGGAGCCCCCAAATAGAGTCCCATGCAACAATCCAGCGAGCGCTATTGCCCAGGGCCCATTGTTCCACTGCTGCATTTCAGGGCATGGAGGAGTCATGGCCTCGCCTGCCCTGGCATTTCTTCCCCACCAGTTTCCCACCACCGTGCCTGCCCCATCCCAACCCCAATGGGGCAGCAGCGACGAGGCTGGCAGCAACTGTTCCATCCCCATCTCCATCCCCATTCCCATCCTCAACCCCGTCCCCACCCCCATCCCCATCTTTGTGCAGGGACCCTGCCGTGCCACCTCCTGCAGCAGGGCAGCTCCTGGAAAACACAGGGAATATTTGCTTTAGCTCAGACCCCCCTGGCAGCCAGAAGTGATAGCCCCTGCTGGGGTCAGGCTGCCATGGAGGATGTTAGCTTTGCTGTGTTTGTTTTCTGGTTTTGCTCAACAGATAGCTCAGAGCTTTCATTAGCACCAAAGCAGCCATGAATGAGCCCTCATGCTCGTGCTTGGGGAGCTGCAGAGTTCTGCAGCTGTGCTGCTGCCCACATGGAGAGGGCACCCTGGCATGCACAGCCCATGCCCAGCTGGGGTCAAGGCATGTGCAGCTCCAGCTGACATCTCCCGTTAGTGTGAAATTAGCACCATTAAATTCTATAACTAAACACAATCAGCAAAGGGTTTACTAGCTGAGATAACATAAAGAACTCCAACGGCACTCTGACCGTCTGCCCCTAATCCCAAGAGGGAACCCATGGCAAATATTTACAGGCACTTATAAATATTTATCTCATAATAACTTGCTGCATTACAGCACATTTTTTCTCTAGGAGGCTCAGCTTTGCCCTGGACCAGGTGCAGGCTGCTGCAGCACATATAAAGTTTGTCTCAATAACGTACAGAGAGTGCTGGCATTCAATAAAATAGCAGCAGCTGAGCAGCTCGTGTGAAATGCACTTCAAGTCATTTCTACCCAACAAAAGAAAAATGTGGCTCAGCAGCACAGGTGTGCAGCCACCTCCGTGTGGTGCGAGCCCTTCTGTGCTGCCAATGCCCAGGAGGTCAGCAGGGAGCCACAGATTTGCAATTCATCCCCAGCTTTTCTCAAATAAAAGCATCTCTCTGCTCCTTCCCAGCCCTCCATGCAGCACAGCAAGGTGGGGCAGCACTGTGCACTTCTCTCTCCTCCAAGCAGTGCTCTGCATCTGCTGTGTGGAGCAAACCTGACTCACTCAGCAGCGAAGAGCCCAGCATTTTGTTGTGGTGGCGTTTCATTTGTTTGGAAAACAGACATTTATCTTCCCACTAATAATTTATTGAGCTGTCTGTCCGTTTATTTATTTATCTTTCTCATGCTTGATGATTTCCAAGAGTACCAGCAGCCTGTGGTTTGGAAACCATGCTTCAGCTTCTCTAAGCACTGGAGATGGAGCTCTGAACTACTTTCTAACATGGATAAACAAACAGCATGGAAAGGCTCCATTGTGTACATTCTAGGTTGCTATTTTCTTAACCCCATCTCATTAAGATGGATGGAGTTTCTGCTTATTAGTAATTTGGCAAGTTCTTCTTTGTGTACATTCTGCACTTCTCGCTAATGATGCTCTGCTTCAGTGATTAACAAAAGAGGCTTCCAACCCAGTCAGGGAAAACACAGCCCTGCACTTGGGGCACTCGGACAGAAACCTGATGTTCTGGAGATGTGGTTCGTGGAAGACATGAAACTGCAGGGAACCCAGAAAGGGAAAAGCTGTGGTCATAAAACCTCTCCTGACATCCAAATAATTTTGACCTAAGGACATTGGCTCTTTGATTTACGTGCACAATTGCAGAGCTGACAGAGCCTATAACAAAGTGATTCAGAGCCCTTATGCTGCTGTTCTGAGACATGTCCAATGGAGTTGGAGTTGGCACTGCTACTGTCTGGATTTACAGCTGGCCATTAAAGCATGTTTACAAGCCTTTAGTACAGTGTACACATATGGTAAATCATTGATCGAACAAATAGCTCCTGGTGTCATGCTCTCACTGTCAGATTTTTTGCACAACCACCTCACCCAGCACAGACCCATCCACACCAGAACCCCCCGTGCTCCTGTGACCATGTGTCCCTGTGGTCCCAGTGTCAGCAGATACAGCCACCAACCACACACCTATACAGCTCTGTGGCACACACTGGGCAGGAACAGAAAGAGGTGCATGGGAGAAGAGAAAGCAATCTGGAGATAAATCCTGAAGTGGTGTAGAGCAAGCCCAGGAGCTGCACCTCAGTCTCATTGTGTTTCTGTGGGATCATCTGCCCAGCTGTGCAGTGATCTGTGGCCAAACCCTGCCTCCCTGACCACACTGCTGGGCAAAGGCCAAAGGGTAAAGGGCAAAGCGGGGCAGCAGAAACAAAGCTGGGTCAGCTCATTCATGCAAAGCTTTTCAAGAGGCTTTGGACGGATGGACGGACAGACATGGGAGAGCAGGGTGTGCCATGAATAGCAGCAGCAACTGTCGTGGCATCTACACTGCCGCCCCTGCATCCATCTTCTGACCTGGTCCATGGTTGTGGAAATTGAGCTATGCATGAATGCAGCACAGAACTGCTCTGAGCTGAGGCAGATTCTCTCCTGGGCAAGATGACATGGGACGTGGGCAAGCACGGCTGCCGCAAACAATTTTGAAACAACAAAAAAATGCAGTCTGATTTAACTGTTAGTCATAACCTCTTAACACAGCACCTCATTAGCCCCAGTGCCACATCCACCAGTGCCTGAATCCACTTCACCGAGAGACCTCCAGAGCATCCTGGAAGCTGACATCTTGCTCAACTTTTCTGAATAAAAGCTTTTTAATTTTGCAGAAAAGTGCCTGCAGGGCAGCAACAGCCCTGCTCCTGAGCCTCCTAAAAGGGCTGGGAAAACATGCTGGCTACGGCCCAGGGCAGCAATGCCTGGGATGCAGGGAGGAGGTGGATGCTCCCCTCCAGCCCTACTGCACCCTGTTGGGAGGTGTTGGCTTCAGGTGGGTTTTCTGGGCCACAGAACCCCCCAGATTTCAATTTTTTTAATTGCAATGAATCCCGGAGGGATGAGAGGGAAACAGATTTTTCCTTCTCCCATAAATAGTTTTATGGAAGATTTTAAGACAGAAGTAAAGGAGAACCTCTTCCCTTCTCCACTACACTAAGCATTTCAAACCGTTTGCAGGAGGGAATTAATTAACACAGCAGCAGAGCCCAGAGTTGTGCAGCTCTGAACAATGGAGATCCGAATTCTTCTCCCCTGCCCGAGAAACACAAGCCCAAAATCCAAGTCCACAATTTTTTTCTAACCCGAGTCATTTTGTAGATTGATGGAGAAAATCTATAGCAAATATTTATGACTTTGCAATAAATAACCCTCGCAGAAGTCACAAGGAGCTCTGGCGAGTCTCAAGGTAACTTTCAGTGAGTGCCAGGGGTCAGGGCAGATCGGGATACGCAGTCTGCAGCGCGCAGCCTTGGGCTCATCTGTTTCGAATTACTGGTACTAGCCAAGCAAGCAGCGCTCTCAATGGCGTGGCTGTGCCGTGATTCCACGCCGTATTTTACTTCTGTGGTGGGAGAGGGGCTGCAGCACTTCGGGGCTGCAGGCAGCAGTACCGGGGATGCGTCGGGGCAGCGTCTGAGCTCAGCGCCGGCGCCGCAGAACGGCCCCGAACCGCCCCGAGCCCCGCAGCGCAGGAACGGAGCGATGAGCGCCGGCATTCGTCGCCAGAGAAGTTCCCCGGGAAGCAGCACAGCTTTGTTTGGTCATTAAAGCGGGGGAAAAAAAAAAAAAGAGAGGGAATCCGAGGAAATGCTTGAAGCGATTAGGTGATCTTAACTCCGAAGCGCTAAACAAATGCAAAGCGTTTCCCTCCGCCCCCCCCCCCCCCCAGCCCCTCGTGCGGCTGCAGAATGTAATCTCATTTCTAAACACACAATTACAGAAAATAAAAAGAAAAGAAAAGAATAATTAATTTCTGCTTCCTCATGCAAATCCTCTGACCAATCATTTAGGGATCAGGGGCAATTCAGCTTCTTGTGCAAATTCCAAGCTGAAGGCCTGAAAAAAAGCAAGTGAATGGATTTACTTTTCTAAGAACCAGAATTAACAAAGGTTCCATTTTCCACGGTTATGTGCCTGGCCAGACAGCCCTTGCTGACAAGCTCTCAAAAAACATGTGTTGGCCTGTTGAAAAGGCCCCAGTGTTGACTGACAGACAATCGAAGTGACAAATTGTTTCATTGTACTTGGCAGGGAGAGCGCGGTATTAGATAATTACAGCGAGGGGGGAAGCGGCAGGTCGCAGGTCAGAAGACACGTCTGACCCCGTTTTCTGAAAGCCCTGAAAGGAGCCTCCTCCGGGAGAGCTCCCCGCGCCCGGCGGTGATTAAGAGCTAACGAAGGCGGAGGGCAGCAGGGATCGCCCGTCCAGCCTATGGGTCGGGTCTCACCCTCAGACCCAGTTGGCAGCATCGCCCCGGGAGATGCATGGCTGGCAGCACAAACTGGCATGAAAAAGCTCTTATTTTTAATGCAGCACCCTTCAAACTTCTCACTTGCTCCATCAGCAGGTGTGTGAAACCTGATTCCAAAATAATATGAGACAGATACCTCTGTTCTCAGGTATTCATCATCTTCATTTTGGGGGCAGACATGGATTATTTTGCCAGGAAGCACTGCAAAAGTGTTGCATGGCTCCTGCTCAACAACAGACATTTAGTTGCACAAAAACTCCTCCAAACTGCTCTCCAAAACGCCACTCTCCAAACTTAATTCAAACCATACAGGGAGCCCCGATGTAGAATCTTTCGGGCCTATAAAATGAAACAAATTGGCTTTGCGAGCATATCTCCCAATCTGAGTCATGTAAATTCATTTTGTCCTCTTGGATCCATACTGAATTAGGTGGCCTGAAAGGCTCTTTTGTTCCAGAGTCCTCTCATCCCCTCCACCAGCCCAGGTGCTGCTCTCTGTCACAATGGGATGGAGGAGGCTCCATGGCCCCACTGGGTCCCTGCATGCAGCAGCCCCTTGGATGCACCCAGCAGCCCAGCACCAAGCGAACAGCAGCAACGTTTGGTATTTCTCAGAGGAAAGGTCTGCAGCCCGTGGATCACAGCTGGTTTGATTTACCAATAACAAACACAATCCTGTTACTCGCGCTTGCCTTTTCTGCGTAACACTGAGTGTGGTACCCACCAGCACAGCTTCAAATTACCTTCCTGCGGCACAGGAACCTCCTCCTGCCCACGTGTGCTCAGTGTCCCATGGGAACACGGCAGCCTGGGATGCCAGGGGCTGGCTAGCAGCTCCTCCTGCAGTGCCCCTCCTGCAGCCCACAGAAACACCAAGGTCTCGCTTGAACCTGGGAGACCCAGCTTCTGCCCCTTATGAGACAGTGCATTGCTTTTCTTTAGTATTTCATGCACACTCGCTATATAATTTTAACACGCCTGTTCTGATTCAGAGACGGTGGATTGGAATAAGCTGCTAAAATTATGAACTGCTTCTGCTTGGCGTCATAAAACACTGAAACAACGAATGGATCTTTCAGAAAGAGACACGTTACATGGTTACCATTTCCAGGTTCAGCCCTCATGTTAGCGCAGCAAACACAGGAGGTTCCCTCCGGTCCCAGCGCTTGCCAACTTTTTTATTCCAAAAGCTCAACGGTGGATATCTTTACCTGAAGATCCAGACACCCTGAAAATATATATTTTTCTGTTTCTATAAACTCCAGTAAAATCGTAGTTGGATCAAAGTTTGCATTCAAAAGCACATTCTTCTAGAATATTTTATATGCACATAAAACATCTCAGAAAATTTTAACATCACGATCTTAACCGTTTTCACATTGCAAGCAGCTAAAGGTTAAGGAAATGCAGTCCATCTGGCGCAGCATTTTAAGCAGACAATTTCTGAGAGCACTTCAGGCAGGCGAGGGCTGCAGGAATGGGGGCTCAGCCCATGGCACGCTTTGTCCCCACGCTGCTCCAACTGACCAGGCGCTTCCTGCACAAGGCACAGCAGTTGTTTGTTCAAGCACGCCTATTAGGTGTTTATTAGTCTTCATTATGGAGTGCTAGAGGGTTAATTAGTTCAGGCTGCTCCTATGGGGGGGCACAGAGATCACAGCAGCTGATACCCAGGTTCCTGGGACACTCACCACTCAGGCAGATCTCTATTTTTCTTTTTCTTTTTTTCCTTTTTATCTCCTCCCTGAGCAATTGAAGGGTGTCATTATCACATTTGCAAACTGCATAGCACAAAGAAGAGCCCTCCTTCGGGCCAGAGGGGTGCCTTTTCCCTAGCCACCACCCCCGGGCTGTGTGCTGGGGACAGTGACAGCACTGTTTACTGTCTTTTATCATCACAAAATTGTTAGTTTTGTCTGGAGCATGACATGGTGGCTGCTTATTATGCTCTGTTAAAACTAAACAAAATAAATCATTCTTGTATTTGTTTCCTCTGTGTTGATTTGTGGTGTGGTTGGCAGGGGACAACAAATGCTTCATAAATCTCAGCAAGGCATTGAACCCTACAGATCAGAGCCCACGCAGCACTCATGCCCAGCACTTGGGGCTTTGGAGACGTGGGGTGATGGAGAATGCCCCTGACCACCAGCATGCTGCCTCAGCCATTAATTGCCCTTCCATTAAGGCCTGAGTTCACCTAGCTTCAGCTTCCCGTTGACTTCAGTATATACTATATACACATTTTGCCTGCTTTGATCAGAACTCTGATCCCTTTGCAAATAATTCCATTCTGTGGGAGAGGGTTAACTTGCAGCCTCACAAACCTCAGCCACCCATGCTACCCAACACCCGCAAGCCCTTGTACCAAACTCCAAGCCAGGCATAACAGCTACAACCCACCTCCCCGCGGAGGGCTGAAGTCACCTTGCATCAGCCAAGAGAAATCCAAATCCAAAACTGCTTTGTTAGAAAAGCAAGGCTCTGTTCTCCCTGCTTATGAGGCAGGGCCCACCCAGTTCCAGCAGTCGCTGGTGTGCAGCGCTGCCATCCTGTTGTGCAAAGGCCATGGCAGTGGGCAGTCCCAGTGTCCCGATGGACTCTGCTGCTCCCAGCTGAGAACTAAGGGCTAATGTTTCCTGCTTCTCCGCGCTGAATACATCTTGGACATCAAAAGTCCTCTTGCAGAGAAAGGTCAGCACTGCACCACGCTCCGATGTGATGCGAACCAAGAAGCCCGACGAGGCCAACATGCAAATGGAAAATTGCAAATTTTCCTCCAGCTGCGCCCTTCATGCAACCCGGGTGCATCACAGCCCTCCCAGAGCCTCCTGGACAAAGGCAAAATGCAAGCACGAAAATGCATTTTTAGAATTGTGTGGTGTAGGATGCAGCCATAGACATGAGGCTATTTACAGCACAGAGGAATGCAGCAAAAAAGCTGGGCACCACTTTGCTGTATTATATTTTAAAAGAATGAATACGGGCATGGTGGTGGGATGCCACTGACCTGCAGGCAAAATGTGAACACACGTCCCATGGTGACACCCAGCACCCAACCAGGCCACGTCCTGCAGCCGGGGGCACTGACTGTGTCTGCACCTCGGTGCAGGAGCCCCATCCTATGACCCACATCTGGAATTACAAATGCCCCTTCCATTGATAATGTTCGGATTGAATTTGCCTTCCGCTTTTTTTACACGGCATGTTTATCAAGTGAAAAAAAAAAACAAAACAACAAAAAAGCGGTTTATGGCTGCAGATTAAAACCCCACCGCTGCTCTCCTCCGGCCTCGCAGCTCTCAGCTCAGCGCACGTGCGGAGAGGCGAGGCGGGGCGAGGGGGCGGGGCCGGGCTGTGCCAAGTGAGCTCCAGGCGGGGGCAGCGGGGCTGTACCATGCCAACGTGCGTTGGGGGGTGTGCGCCAGGGCGGTGCCATCCGTGCGGGGCGGTGTCAGAGGTCACGAGGGCTGTGCCTCAGCTGTGATTGGAGGGGGAATCGCCACGCAGCCAATAGGACACAGGCAGCGAGTGCTCGTGCGTGAGCTTGCCGCTCTGTTTCGCTGTGGAGCGGGCGCTTGCGCGCTGCCGCTCTCTGGGCGGGATGAGGTGACGGCGCATGCGCGGAACGTCGCTTCCGCCTTTTCCCCGGCCCGGAGCCTACCGGACGCCTCTGCGACAGCCTGAAGTGAGCGGCGGCGCCCGCGGGAGCGGATCGAGGCGGCTGCGGTGCGATGAGGCCGCAGCAAGCGCCCGTGTCGGGCAAAGTGTTCATCCAGCGTGACTACAGTGGTGGGACACGCTGCCAGTTCCAGAGCAAGTTCCCGGCCGAGCTGGAGAACCGGGTAAAGCGGATACTGTGCTTTATCTTTTACTCCCCTGTCTTTGTTTGTATTGCTTTACAGACCTCCCTGAGCAGCGTTGCAGAAGCAGTAAGGAGTTACTGCTGGTCTCTGGAGTCACCTGGGCTGCTTTTGCATGCTCTTCTTAATCTAGCAGCTCGTTGTGTATTAAGTAAGCTTCTTTTTTTTCCACTTGGTGGAACTGCGCTTTGTAGTTATTTCACTCTTGAAAGCTTTGTGTTCAGACTGTGCTGGAATTCGGACTTGATCTAACCACTGGGCAGATATTCAGCAAAGGGTTTCAGGCCTGTAACTCACGGCATCCTCTGCGCTTTGCTCTAAACACATCGCCTGTTTAAAGCGTCAGGAGATGATATTTCTGTGGGGAAAAAAAAAGAAAAACTGGAAATAGCAATAAGCGAAGGCTGTTATTAGAAGATATTGAGGAGTTCTGAAGCGTGAAGGGTGTGATGGCTAAATCTGATTTCTCTTTCAGATTGATAGGCAGCAGTTTGAGGAGACTGTCCGAACGCTGAATAACCTTTATGCTGAAGCTGAGAAACTTGGGGGCCAGTCGTATCTTGAAGGGTGTCTGGCCTGTCTGACTGCCTATACTATCTTCTTGTGCATGGAAACACATTATGAAAAGGTAGGTTTCTTTTGTTTTCCTTCTTTCTTACAAGGCAGTATATCCTACAGACTTCAGCTGATTTATTTCCTGGCAGGTTTTCTGTGACTTGCACCACCATTGCATAGATTCTATATAGACTCTGGATCTTACTACAAGGTGACTTAACATGTACAGACAAGTCCATCTGATATATGAGTTACCTGAGCAGTGTAACATTTTCTGTAAATCGAGGAATAATGCAGTTTCTGTGTCTAGTGGGTATTGGTGCTCTCACACTCAGTTCTCCTTAAATTGTTATATTGGTGGTATTGCTGGGGTATGGCTCTAAGGTAGGGAAACTTAATTAAGAAACCTGGTTTAATAAACTGCGACTTCTCTGCTGTTCTATTTTCAGGTTCTAAAGAAAATTGCCAAGTTCATTCAGGAACAGAATGAGAAGATCTATGCTCCACAGGGCCTCCTTCTGACCGACCCCATTGAAAGAGGTCTAAGAGTTGTATCCTTGTGTGGTTTCTAAGGTTATTTCCTAATTCTCTATTACTGTGATACCCTCTAGTCACGCTTGATCTGTGATACTGCAGAATACGCGCTCAGTCTTGTCACTCTCAGTTATGTGCTGTTCTTTGGTCAGATATGTATACTTCTGCCTGTTGTGGAGCGTTTCCTGAGATTTAGGAGGAGATGGCAAGGTTCACAAGCTCTTTGTGTGCAGCATCTTGTGTTCTTGTTGTCAGAAGAGTCCTGACCTGCATAGGTGACTGGTCTGATCTGACAAGGCAGGTGTGCTGTTCTGTTTGCTTTGTAGCTCTGCAATTAATCTTGAAAAAGCAGCTATGAAGCAGAAAGATCAAAAGTCCTAATATCGTAACGATTTTTCACTTTTGTTTTTGTAAACTTCTTATAGTATATTTTCCTAACAGCCTTTCTACACAGATTGAAATTACCATTTATGAAGACAGAGGCATGAGCAGTGGAAGATAAAACTGTGGAGTCTCAGGTACATATCAACATTACAGTAGATGCCAATCTCAGCTTTCTTTTTTGTGCTCAGAGTGGTCAACTCTCTTCTGCTGAAACAGAATATTTCTCTAGCTACTGCATGTAATCAGTGGCTTTTTACTTAAGTCTTGTGTGCTGTAGGTTTTCTGAATGTGTAGCAATATATACGATTAATTTTATACTATGAATGTTAAGCCAGTTCAAACAAGAACAGATTTAACTTAAACAGTCAAGATTTGAATTTGGTAAAATATGCATAAACTTAACTTGCACTGTATTAAGCCCAAAATGGCTTTCTGTATTTGAAGAGTCTTTTGATTTTTCACAAAGTTTTTCTGGCCTAAGTTTCTGAACAGACAAGTATAAGACTTGCTCTTAAACCTTGACTTTAAAACAAAGCACTACTTAAATACTTCTTTTGGTTTTCTAAACAATTTTCAGACTGATAGTGTAAGAGATGAAGAAATACTTAAGAAAATCATTGATGGTGCTGTACTAGCAACTGTTCTTCCTATACTGCTGTGAAAGATGTGATTTTTGAATGTCTTTAGAGGTACCTTGTAGCAAGCTCTATTTTAAAAGCTTTTGTGTTTCAAGCATCTATGAAAAGGTCATAACCCATGTTAAGAATCCCCTTGTGTTTTGCCTGGAAATCAATTCTAACACGTAACTTCTTTTCTAGCAGACAGCTCAACAGTGGACTTGCTGTATCAGTTCCCCTACCTCCTACTTTAGAGCATCATTCCTCTTTCTGCTGCCAGATCCACAGTGCCATTTTCTACAGGGACTGACTTCCTAAAACGACTCCACGTGGTGTGACCCAGCTGGTCAGCATTCATTTTGTGGCAAATTATTGAGCAGTGAGATCACTTCTAAGTTTCTCAAGAAAATGCAGAAGTGATGAAGCTGCGTACTCTTCTGACAGAACCACTTTAACCCGACAGAAGTCTAGTCATGTAAATGTGATGCCGTTCCTTCCTACTTCTTAAACCTCTCTGTACATCGATTGGGCTTTGGAAACCTACAAGTCAGAGTGGAATTTTCCAGAAGAAAGGCTTTCCCTCGAGGTCAGTATTGCAGTGAGGGGATACGTGGTGCCTCTTCCTGGTGAGAAATGACTCAAGGCAATGAGCGTTGTAAGCATCATGTACTGATTCTTATGGAAAACTAGAAGGCAAAGTGTTTCTTGTTTTAATGTTTTGGTTATTCCGTAGACGAGAGGGAGGAATAGCTGGACTTTATTCCTGGTGTTTTTTCTACTGCTGTGTATGTGCTGTTATTGTATCCCTCAGTGCTGATCAGAAGGAGTCTATTCATGGATAAAACAGGAAGTACAATAAAATGGATGCTGAACCAATAAACATAACTCTTACCCTACTCTGATTAATATGTGAAGCGTAAAACTGTTTCTTTATGAATTTATTATAACTTGTAGAAAAATGCTGATTTGACAAACGTAGCTGTTGTGTAAGATGGTTTCATAACTCGCCTGCTGGCACACGGCTGAGAAGTAGAGCTGTGCGTTATTTCGTCTGTTTCTGCATTAACATTCCTCAGCAATACCTAAAAGCACGGTTCCTAGAAACCAGGTTGGTTTCATACTTTTCTCTTGTATCCTTTGCCCTTCTCAAAGGAAAAGGATGTTTGGATTCGAGTTCTGAGCGCCGTTATCCAGTTGTGGAAGGAATTGAAGAACTTAGACATTCTGCAGAACGCATGAAGTGTTTTGGCTTTTGGTGGTGCTGTAGGTGCTACTGCGTCTGAAATTCCAGCCTTGCTCCTCAGCCACTAATTTCTGTTGTGGTTTTTTTTTTGTTTGTTTGTTTGTTTTTAAGGTCTGTTTACTATTCCAACTGTATAGAACTTGTTTTTCTAAACTGTAACAGTGGTTGCCTTTCATGTCTGTTGCAATACTGGCAGAAGTACTAATGGATCAGTAAATTTTTTCTTAAACCGTGTCCGCGTCCTATTTAGTAGCGCTGTTTTGCAGCGTTTTATGTTTGTATCGCGAGAGAGTGTGAAAGCACATCCGCAAGGCCCAGCGGGGCTACGCCGCGTTCCCCCCCGCGGCTGCCATTTTGTCACGGTTCGCGGATGCGCAGTGGGGAACATCCGGGTCGCGCGAAGCGCCTGCGCAGTGGGGAACATCCGGGTCCTGCCGTGTGCCTGCGCAGTGGGGAACATCCGGGTCCTGCCGTGTGCCTGCGCAGTGGGGAACATCCGGGTCCTGCCGTGTGCCTGCGCAGTGGGGCTGCGGCTGTTGGGATGGCGGCAGCGGGCGATGAGGAGCCGGAGTCGGACGACGGCAGCGAGGAGCTGGTACTCACTCCACTACAGCTCATCCGCAGCCTGGAGCAGGTAGTGCGGCCCAGGGATGAGCCCTGAGGCTTCCTGGGGATCTTTTAGACGATCGGCAGCCGGAGCTGTCCGAGGAAGGCGCGGGGAGGCTGACGGTCAGGCCTGTGAGCCCGCTGGGCGGGAAGGGGCGACTTGGGCCCGGGGTCCCGCCTCCCGGTGCTCAGTGCACGGTAGGAACTCTCTTCGCCTTTGCTTACAGCGTGCATTCTCCTAGGCCTGGCTGAACGAGAAATTTGCCCCCGAGCTGCTGGAGAGCAAGCCTGAGATCATTGAGTGCGTGGTGGAGCAGCTGGACCACATGGTGCGTAACTGCGGTGGGGGGAAGATGGGGGGTGCTCTTCTGAGCATTTGCAGTGCTTGTTTCCTGAGGAGAGCACTGAGAAATGTAGTCACTTTTTATTTTCCTTATGTGCAAAATGGTCTTCTTTCTCTCTTTTTTGTTGTTTGGTGTTTCAGCCTTCTCAGTTTTCCCTGTCTTTCTTTGCAGGAGGCAAACTTAAAACGAGCCAAGAAAGGAGACTTGAAGGTCAGCATCCACCGCATGGAGATTGAAAGGATCCGTTATGTTCTCAGCAGTTATTTGAGGTGTAGACTCATGAAGGTAATACTGTAGAGAGCATAGAAAAGATTTACTTCAGGAGTGATTCCTAGCCTGTTTTATTATCTCCTGCTTTAGCAAGACACTTCGTTAAAGTACCCCATCTCACTATCTACAGTGCAACCGAAAGGATTTCAATCCCTGGACATGCTTTTCTGTTGTGGAGAATCACAGTATTGCTGTGACGTTCTGTTATAATGGGGCATGTTTTTTTATTTAAGCCAAGGTACACGATCCTCCTGGGTCCTGTCACATGCACATATATCTATGCAGCTTTAAGACCACAGCTGACTGTATTGTTACTAAGTCAGAAGCAGGTATTTGGGCAGGCTTATGTTTACTGCATACACCTGTTCAGGAGAGGATTACTTGTAAGGGAAGTCTCTGGGGGATTTTAGACACCAAACTACTGGAAAGTTGGGTTTTAATCTTTTTCTTTCTTCCAATGACAGATAGAGAAGTTTTTCCCACATGTGCTGGAGAAGGAGAAATCTCGAGCCAAAGGAGAGCCTTCCATTCTATCACCAGAGGAGTTTGCCTTTGCTAAGGAGTGAGTGGGCTTTCAGTGCATCTCCCTCCCTTTGCACAGGGTACAGAACTCGGCCTTGTGTTACACTGAACAGTTCTTAAGCCTTAGATAAGGTTGCAGTAAGATTCAGGTGTTCAACTTTCCTTATGGACAAGGAAAGAGCTAAAATGAAATAGTTCTTCTGAGTCTGTGGCATATGTAGCATCTGAGCCAGTTCTGTCAGTGGGTTGCTTGTAACTGGATGACCAGGAGGTGTCACCTGTTGGCACTTTTGAGCAAATGCTCTCCATGCAAATTTGCATTTGCTTTAATCAGTAGATGCTCCAATGTTGTGGGGGTTTTTGTTTTTTTTTTTTCCTTCAGGTACATGGCAAACACGGAGACTTATCTGAAGAATGTGGCCCTAAAGCACATGCCACCCAACCTGCAGAAAGTAGCTCTCCTAAAATCAGGTGAGTACAGAAAACTACAGGCACTCTGGAAAATTATTGCAAATGAGGTATGGAGAAAGCTCTAGACGCATGCTAGCCACTTCCGTCTGCTTTTTTCTTAAGCTGGGGCAGTACAAACTACCTCTTAACAGAAAGGTCTGGCATTCCCTTTGTTGGCAATGCATTTGTTGCCCCTAGTACTCCTTTCTTCACTGAGCATTCTGCAGAGGATCATGAGAGGGTGCTCAGTCTGTACTCCAAATCTGTTGTATCTGCAGTCCCGAAACCCAACCTGGACTCTTTTGTGTTCTTGAGAGTGCTGAAATCGCAGGAGAACATCCTGGTTGAGCCAGAGACTGATGAGCAGAGGTAGGTGGTCTTTCCACACCCAGTGCATATGAACAAGACTTGTTTCCCAGAAGCAGCTTAACACCCCACACCTGCCTCTTTCAGAGAGTACACCATTGATCTGGAGGAGGGCTCACAGCACCTGATCCGCTACAAGACCATTGCCCCGCTGGTGGTCTCAGGAGCAGTGCAGCTCATCTGAGCGAGTGGTGAGCACTGAGGTGGGGCTGTGCTGCCTCCTGGGCATGGCTTAGGCCCAGCCGGCAGGTGGCAATGAGGGGGACTGGGCTGGGTGCCCCACAGGGTGTGGCTTGGAGAGGGCTGGCTGAGGGTAGCGTCAGCGCTGGGACGTGCATCTTTGAAAGCATTCAAAACATTCAAGTAAGCCAACAAGACGTCTTTCCCTCTGCATCTGCAAGGGGCTTATTCCCCACCCCCCCACATACACATAATCAAGCTCTTGGTCGCTTATGACATACTTGGAATACAGCCAGGCTCCTTTCTCCCACTGTTGCTGAGTGAGGGCAGTCTGTGTCATAGCACTCACTCACAGGGCTTTGGCTGAGCCCTGCCGTAGTCCCTTTGGAACCCAAAGGGATGGATGAGTGTAGACAGCATTTCTTGAGATCTCACAGTGGTTTGACAGCAGATGTGTACAGAGCACATATATCTTCAGAGGTGAATAATGCCTTTGTAAATGCAAGGGTGCACTTTTTTAAACCTTACGTGTATGTGTTCATTCTTGCCCCAGTTTAGTACTGTTTGTTAAATTAGGCTATCGGGTGAAAATTGGCTGATGGAATGGTGTGGTAACTTGTTGTGTAAACTCCACCTTTCCCCATCAGCTTTGATCACGGCCTGTGCAACCTTGGATGTTGTGCAAGTGCCCAATTGCTCTAAGGTGAACTGGAGGGATACTTCTGCACCACCTTTGCCACATGATCCATTGAGCAAAAAACACACATGAAGGTATTTGCTGGCAGAGCAAATCTTGGTTATCGCACAAGGAGCAGGAAGGATTGGGAGCAAATTAAGGATGGAAACTGCAACTCAGAGAGAACAAAGAGAATGTTGTGAGCAAGCAGGGGAGAGCCCTAGGATCATGTGAGACATGCTTAACTCCAGCTTGTTACCAGCAGCAGGAAGGGAGGTTGGAGAGTTTACCGAGTTTGTTATCTTCTGTCTTTCTCGAAGTATTGCCTGGACGATGGCCGTGAGCTTAGGAATTCAGATTGTCTGCTTTGAAGGATAGTTATGCGGGCCAAACAGCAAGTCTGTCCTTCCTTGGAATGTCCCAAGGCAGAATTTACCTTGCAGATGGAATAAACTTTGTTCTGCCTGTACAGCTTCTTTCCCAGTGTGGACACAGTTGTCCACAACACCTTCTAACTTGTCCAGAGGGAAGTTACACTAATGTTTTTTTTTTTTTTCTGGTGTTCTGGCAATAGTAGCACTGTTCTCATAAAATACCCACCTTTGCTATTTGAAGTATCTCAGATTTGCCTGCAGTGTAGGCCTGGATTTGGAATTGCTTCATGGCCTTTGTGCTGATAGTGGCTTTTCTTGCATGGTCCAAAGAATGTGTACCTACAGGAGCCTTGGGCGTCTGTGTTTTCTCTGATCAGGCTGTGACTCATACAATTGTGATGGAAGCTTTGGAAATGTCAAACAGTATTTGTAAGTTTGTCACAAACCTCCTTAACTGAGCAACTGATTCACACTTAGTAGGTCTTGATAATGCCCATGTACAATTTGTATTTCATTCCACTGTTCTGTTACATGCACAAGCTTTGCATAAAATCAAAATCAGAGCAGATTCTTCACTGAAGATTTAAATGCTACCATTTCGCCTTTTGAAATTCCTGGATGTTGATCAACTCCAGCAAGGGGATTGAAAGGCCTTCCTGCTTTTCTGGCCTTTTCTGACCCCCTTCTTTGAGCTGACAGACTTCAGGGAGATTACAGCACTGTTACGGCTAATCCTCAGGCTTGAGGCTGCCTTTGTCAGTGAACTCCAGGGCAAATTGGGCCCTTGATATGGGATGGTCTGCATGATCAGCAGCTGAGGACTAGAAGAGCTCTGAGGAATTCTGTAAGCTTGTGGTGCTTTCATGTTGCTTGGAATGGTAACCAAGTATGAGTTCAGCAGGGCTTTCCCAAAACAGTCTCTTGCTGCAGAGTGAGAACAGAAACGGTCTTGATTTTGCCTTACCTCCTGTGCTTTGTATGCTATTCACATTACTTCCTCTAAGGCTAGCATGCTGCCTTTGATTTCTGCAGCAGAGCAGTCAGCTCTGTGTGCGGGGAAACTTGGATCAATAGCACCAAGTGCAAAGTGACAAGACAGAGGGTATATTCTGGAAAGCTTCGGTGTGTAGTTGTTAGGATGCCTTATTTAAGAATTGTGGTGACCAGTTTCACTAAAATGGAGTTAACCGTAATGATGGGCTCAGGATAAAGCAGCTTTCTGCTGTGTGCTCCCTGAAGATCCTCTTTCCAGTGAATGTGGGATTCTGCTGCAGTCTCTGCTTGTAGTGTTGAGGGTGGAAGCTGCCCAGTTACTTTGTGCTGAAACGAAATGCTGGGGTAAGGGAGACAAGGAATTCCTTCATGTTGATTACACAGGGCAAAAGCTCCTTTTGCCCTGCTGACCCTCATGTATTTCCTGGTCCCCTGCTAGTACAGCCTGGTACCTCTCAGGCGTGTGGACAGACAGGCTCACTTTCCTTCAGGACAGGGCCTTCCTTGCACCATACTCTGTGTGGAACAGGCTGGTGCTCCCCTTTCACTGCCAGGCAGGGTGTGATACAGGGCATCTTGCAGTGCGAGTGGCTTTGCATGTGTGGTTTATAGTGTTCCTAATGAATCCATTTAGATAAAGTGGATTCTTTTTTAAGTATAGACGTTAAGAGGAAGTTGTGTTTAATCCTTAGGAATCAGTAGCACACACCTCTGTCTGGCCCTGAAGAAAGGGCTTTGGATTGTACCCTGCTTATGCCTATAGCTCAGGCAGCCTCTCAGAGGTGACTGAAGCTCCCAGTCAAAGTCATTCTTAATCTGCTGCTGCAAAAACGTGCTCTAGAAGAGCTGCTTGAAGAACATCTGTAAGACTTTCTCCTTAGCCCTATTTAGTTTGACTGAACAATTGTCCAGGCAGCTAGTGCTTGCCCTACTACTGCATCTCACGTGGCTGCTGCAACGTGAGCATCATGGGCCCGTGCCCTGTTCTAGAAGCCGAATCTTCACCCGAGCTGATTTTTCCTAGAGTGCTTTGAACACAGCTCCTCTCTGCAGTCTGACAGCCAGCAAAATTATTGCAGGCTGTGCAGGATTTTTCAAATTGGCTATTAGGCTGGAGTTGGTCAGGCTAATAGTGAGATTCGGTTTGTCAAGGAAGAGATGCCTTTGGCTTGTACTTTTAGATGGACGGGAAGACTCATTCATCCACCTTAGTCCGTGCCTATGATGAGAATGCCCAGAGCAGCTTCTCTAGGGGCTGCTTAGAGATTGGACTGAAATAAATCGCCTGTTCTCTGTTCCTTCCAAGGTGTTGATAACTTGGGTTTACTGTGCAGTTAGCTCTAAATGCAAAGTGGATGGATGGTGAAAGAGGTCACAGGGAGGGCACTGGTTGTGAGTTGTGATTTCTCAATTTAAGCCAGATCTGCACTCCTGAGTGCAGGAGAAATGTGGAGTAAGTACTTGAATTCGTAGGAACCCTTTTCCGTGTCTCTGACTCCCCCAGGTCACTGAAGGGGAATACGTGCTGTCAGCCTGAGAGAATGTGATGAAAGAATGGTTCTCAGAAAGGAACAGGTGAGAACTAACAGATTGCCTGCCCTGTATGTGACTATGCATGCAGACCTGTGCAGTTCCCCACTGTGCAATCCATCACAGCAGTGCGTGGCGACCCAGCCATGCGAAAACCTGTCTCTGGCATTTTAATGTGGGCTTTCACTGCCCTGGGTCACCCAGTCTGCTGTTCTGCTGGGTGACAGTCTTTCCCGGAACTGAGAAATATCTGTATTAGAGCTGATATGGGGAACCAAGTGGAAATTCTGCTGGAAAAGTTTTCAGTAGTCAAAGGTCCGGAAGCAGACGGGTTATAAAAACCTGAGGGATAGCCCTTAGTTCTGGCAAAAAGAAGTCAATTTGCTGTCATGCCTCTGGGAGATGATGTTTGAGTTTGTAATTTGGGCAGGTGCAGCCACAGTTACCTGTTGCAGGGGTGAATAGAATGTGGCTTGTCCTCCACCACCCCTTCCTGCAGGCCCTGCCATACAAGTGTATCTGGCTCCTGGTTACCCCCAAAGGGCTCTGTTGTGCTCCTCCCCATGCAGGAGCGTCTGACCAGCAGTGACCTGTGTGCCACACATCCTTGTAGGGGAGAGTACAGGTTTGTCTGATGTTTTTCACCTGCTGAGGTCAGGGCTGAACTGCAGGCTTCTCCCAGCCATGCACAGAATTCAGGTTTGCCATCCGCAGTGAGAAGCGTCTTGCATTGCGCTGAAAGCATTCAGAAGCAGTGGCAACGGAAAGCTGTGTATAAATACTGATAGATAGGTTGTGGCATGAGCTGATCAAGATCTGTGCTGTCAGCAGGAAAAATCAGGTCTGCTTAACCTAAATGGCTAGACAGCTCTGGAGAGATTAGCAGGGAGTGCAGGGCAGGGGTGATCTGGCTTAGGTGACAGTCTTTTCTGTCACGGAGTCACATGTGAGCTAAACAGTGAAGGTGGTTTTGAATGTGAGTATCAGGGACGTGACAGCGCCCTGTTTTTCAGTGCGGAGGGGCTGGGGAATGAAGCTTCTGAGTTGGGTTTGTTTTGGTGCAGAGTGAGTCCAGTCTGGGATTTTCAGTGCTCTTAGACACCCTGGAAATAGTTTTCAGAGTAAGCACTTGAAAAGAGATGCGTGGAAACGGTTCAGACCTCCCAGCGCTGAACGCAGCTTGAGAGAAGCACACTTTTCTTCCTGTAGTTCCTCGCGGGGGCGGCCCGGCTGTGGGACTCCCAGCGTGCGGGGCTGCCGCGGACGGGCGGGCGGTGGCGCCGCTGTGCCGGGGGGCGGGGGGGGTGGTGCAGCCCGGGCCCTCATTGGCCGCTCAGCAGCGCGTTCCCGGCGCCCATTGGCTGCCGGCGCAGCCATGGGGTGTCCCGGCCGCGGGTGCTTCCACGGCTCCATTGATCGCGCGGCGCCGCCGGTGGAGGGAGCGGACGGGACGCGATGAGCTGCGGCGAGTGAGCGCGGGTGGGGGGGGGCGGAGGGAAGGGTGAGGGCTGGGGCCGGGGCTGCAGCCCCAGCTGTCCGGCAACCGGGGCTCACTGCCTGACCCCTCTTCACCTCCAGGCTTTTCCAGGTCTATAGTACACGAGCTGTCACTCCCCCAGCCATGCCTGTGGACCTGGCCATGCGGCTCTGCCTGGGCCACTCGCCCCCTATTCGCAAGCTGCTGAATACCTACGAGGAGCTCCGGGGCAGCCGGGGACGCAAACCCCTCCGCTCGTGTCTGAACCTGAAGCAGAGTGCAGATCATGAGCCTGAGTGGAGGGAGAGCACCAAGAGCTCCAAAAGTCAGAAGAAGAAGAAGGTGGTATTTGCTGACATGAAGGGGCTCTCACTGACAGCTGTCAGATTCTTCTCAAAGATTGAGGAGGACCTCTGTGATTTGCAGCATGCCCTGTCAGACCTCACCTGCTTCCGGCCCAGGTTCCGGGACTCGCACTCAGAAGTGGGCAGGTATGTGCTGGACTTCCCACAACCCTCTGCAGACTATGCAACCTTCCGCAACTACCTGCTCAGCAACCTAGTCTGCCTGGAGAGCTGCCTGATCCAGGACCATGCCCTGTCTGGGACAGTGAAGGTTAGAAACATTGAATATGAGAAGAAAGTCCTCGTCCGCATCACCTTTGATGGCTGGAAGAGCTTCCGAGACATCTCCTGCCAGTACATGCATAGCACGTATGGCTCAGCAGACATGGACACCTTCTCCTTTGAGCTCTCCCTTCCCAAGCCCTCCAGCTCCTGCAAGGTCACAGAGTTCTGCATCTCCTTCCGCTGTGGGCAGAAGACCCACTGGGACAACAACCATGGGAAGAACTACAGGATCTACCACACGGGTGTGATCCGCTCACCCTCCCATGCTGTGAAGAGTGCCAGGGGGGCCCGGGAGCACCTTGGCACCTCCCGGGCTGCTGCCCTCATCCTTTCTCACCTGCAGAGCTGGCGGCATTCAGAGCCCCAAGCCCCGTACTGGTAGGGAGGTGCTTTGGGGGGGCTGTAGGTCCCTTATGTCCCTGCTTTGGTACAGGGGCCCTTGCGGGGGGATGGGGGCAGCGGCAGCAACAGCAAGTGCTGCTCCCAGCTCTGTTAGCTCCTCCACGAGCCTGGCTGGGCTATGGTACAAGCAGCTGCTGGGCTTCGAAGCTGGGCCCTGCTACATTGTCGGCTGGAAGCCATTTCAGTGAAATTCGTGCTGGTGCATCTTCCAGGCAGCGCTAAGTGTAACAGCGGGACGAAGCGGGCTGCCCCTCTAGGCCGCTTCCGGTGTGAGCCTGCGGCGCGATCAGCGGGAAAGTGCCTTGCGTGCAGCCGGACGGGGCGGCTCGGGGCTGTCGCTGCAGAGCGGACGTGGAGGCCGCAGGCGGACGTGGCGGGCGGGACGAGGCCGCTCCGTGCCGCGGCGGGGCTCCGCGGGCCGGCCGCGCTGTTACGGGTGGCAATAAAGTGACGGCACGGTGCTGGCTCGCGTCTGGTTTCGGCGCCGTGGGCGGGGTGCGGCGCCCCCTGCCGTCAGGGAGGTGTGCGGTGGTGCTGCGTGCGCGGCCCCGCGGGAGGCGTGGTGACGTCAGCACGCAAGGCGGAGACGCGGCGCGCACGGCGTGTGGCGGGGGCGGAGCCGGGCCTGGCGGCAGTGGTGGCAGGTGAGTGCGTGAGCGGTCAGGCCCAGCCCGGCGCTCCTCCTCCTCCGCCGTCCCGCTCCGGTCCCGGCCGCGGTCTCCGTCCCGCTACGGCCGGCGGAGGAGGTGGAGAGACGGGGCCGGGCCCGAGCCGCCCGCGGACCGTTAACCGGCGCCCGCGTCAGGGAGCGAGGCCTCTTCCGTGGTGCGGGCCGCGCCGTAGCGCCCCCGCGCGTGGTGTGAGCGACCCGGCTCCGGCCCCCGCCCCTCCCCACCGGCAGCCGCTGCCAGCGCGCACAAAGGTCGCTGCCGGCCCCGGCCCTGCCTGGATTCGTTGCGCCCGTGGGTGGTGTCCCGTAGGCCGTAACAAAGCCGCGAGGAGCGCTCCCGGCCACGCCGCCCTCGGGTGACCGCGTTGGGTGGAAGGGCGCAGCTGCGGGGCCCGACACGAGGTCGGGGATTGCCGGGCCGAGGCTGCTGCAGTCGGGCTGAGTTGGGCACCGCACGTGGCTGCTGGCGCGTGGGGCCAGGGCACGGCAGTGACGCGGCGCAGGAACGTGGAACTGAGCGCCTCGCGGGGCTGCGAGCTGCCGGTTCCGGTCCGATAGTGACAGCTCTGGCTGACGGACGGTCACGTATATGGCTGCAGAACTGCTGCTCTCAGGGAATAGTTTATAGAGGCGTTTGTGTTCCTTTGAAGCAGCAACACTGTACATACAGGGAAGCAGAATGGTATTCTCACCTTCCCCTGCTCCTCTGAGTTCAAGCACTGTCCATCCCACCCTTAGGCTGACACTGTGCCCTCTGGCAGCAGGCAGAGATAGTATGTGGAGGGAGTTCTCCCCTGAGCCAACGCTCCAACTGGAGTTGGCTTCATGCAGACCTGTTCTGCCGGGTCATCCCCCGCGAGGGCTGCAGTGCTGTGTGTTGACCTTTGACTGCTCCCCGTGTCCTGGTGAGTTCCACTGTGGCTAATCATCTGCAGTAATTCTCCCCTTGGGCTAACTTCCTGTCATGCATTGTTTGTAAAGCTGCCCTGTGTAAGCAGTAGGTGAGCCACACCCCAGGAACCTGTGTACAGTGGTAGAGGAAGTGATTCTTTCCCAGGAAGCCAGTACACAGCTGGCTCCTTGAGCTCAGATTCCTCTGAAATGAGAGAGTTGGTGAGGGCGCTGTCATTCAGAAGAGTTTTCTGCTACTTCATTGGCTCTTTTCCTGTACTTGGGACCTGTTTAGAGACACTCAACATCCTGTACTCCAGAGTGGCTCTGGTCGCAGCTGCTCATTTCAAGGTTTGTCTGGGAGGAAGGCACAGGACGTGTCTGATGGTGTGAAATGGAAGCTGGAGTACCGGTCTGGGTCTGAAGTGTCTCAGGAGCTGCTTGGAGTGATGTGTCCTCAGCCTGAGCACTGCCTTCATGGTTTCAGCACCCACTGTCCTTGGCCTCCTGCCATTGACGTCTCTGATTGCATGACTTGTCTGACTTCAGTTTCTCTTTCCTCCTCTAGTGCTGATGGCATGTGAGTGCCTGGTCTACCAAGAAGCCAACACACTATTTGGAGAGCTTTCCAGGGACACGGGTTTCATTTGAGTCAGTTACATCTCTTCAACGTGAGTGGATGCCAGGATCTTCTGGAATTGAACTTGTTGCAGGCGTCATGTGAGGATCTGAGCCAGTACCTGTGTCCTCCTGGAAGGAACAATAATAGCTCCACATACAGTAGGCTCCTGCAAGTGCCAACTCCCACAGTTTCCTCCAATGCAGGCTCAGAGATGGACTTCATCTTGTCCCTGTGAGGAGACTCTGCATACTGTCAGCAGCCTGAGACGAATTCTACTGCCAGTGTCTTCAGAAGCTGCTCCTCAGCAGGATTTGCTCAGCAGCGCTGTGGTGCCTGTATTCACACAGTTGTTCCAGGACGGTACTCACTGCAAACCCATGGAGGATCCTGCCTGCACGCTCCATCTTCTTTGAGCTCCTTAACGTGCACTGTTTGAACTATCTGGGATTCCTGGCAGTATTTGCTTGTTTTCCCAACCTCTCTCCCAGATACAGTTCGTTCCCTCTCTCACAGAGCCCAAAAAGGATGTGAACTTTGGAATGGGGTCTGTGAGCAACAGCAGACTCAGTGCATGTGTGAGACTATTACTGAATAATAGGAGAACTGTTTAACTGCTGCGGGCAGCCTTCCTGTTTGGCTGCAGGGTCGCAGGGCACCAGCCTTGCTTGGGCCCTTCATCATGTTCCTCCTGCTCCCCTTTGACAGCCTAGTTGTCAATCTCTTGGGAATCTCCATAACTGTCCTCTTCACTCTACTCCTGGTTTTCATCATTGTGCCAGCAATTTTTGGAGTCTCCTTTGGCATCCGCAAGGTTTACATGAAAACATTATTGAAGATTTTTCAGGTAAGTCGTGTTTTGAGAATGTTCTGTGCTGAAAAGTGTTTACAGGGGTCTCATCAAGCGTGTGAATGGTAGGAGGAGAAGGTTTTACCTTTCTGTAGAGCACAGCAGACAACGGGCGGGAGTACAGTTTGGTGTTAACGTGCTGGTGCCAGATGACTTGCTGCAGTCATCTCAGCCAAGTGCAGTTTATTGGACTTCTGTTCACAGGCTGTGTTTTCTTTCTTTGTGGCTAAGCCTCTGAGTCTTCAAACGAAGTAGTAGGATAGCATAGCCCGTAAGTATGAAGGTAGTACAGCAGTACCAGGGGATGTGCTGGGAGGAGGTGTGTGCTTGGCCGGGTTGATCTCCCAGGCAAGGCTGAGTGCTGTCACAGTTGGATATGGAGGGAAGCCAGAAGGGGTGTAAGATGCGACGGAGAGGAACTACAGTCAGTGGGCTGTTCATCTCCAGTGTGTTTGGATGAAGCAAAAGCAGGCAGCAAGGTGGACCTTTATGTGCTGCAAGTGCTGGGCAGTTTGTGGCCAGAACGCAGAGCTCCCAAGTCCCAAAGTGCTGCCTGCTTATCTGCTGAGCCCAGCAGCCACAGCTGGACCTGCAGCCTCAGAGGACAGCAGCAGCGTTTGCTGCTCCTCTTGGCACAAAAAAAGCCAAGTGGAATTTTCCAAGTTGGGGTCATGCTGTTCCCCTGGCTGCCTCCAGCAGACTGATTTCTGGGCCATCTTAGTCAGCGCCTCTCCTTGAATCAAGTCCCTGGTGAGACCAGAATTTTTGCAAAGCTCCCAGTAGATAAAACCCAAACCAACCCAAACCAACCCAAACCTGGCAGCCCAGGGAAAAGGAATAAGATATCACTGTGCATAGTAGGGAAGTTTCAGGCTTTTAAATGTGATGTCCAAATTGCTACAGTATTCAGTACAGCTACTGCTCTAGCAACAGAGTTGGTCTTGTCTGGAAGCATCTGCTGGCTGGAGAGGGCGGCCCTGCAGTGTTCAGTGCTTTGTCCAGGTCCTCCCAAAAGTTTGTGGTGTGAAGGGTAAGACCCGGTGCTTTGTGATGTGCTTCATTACCCCTGGTGTCTGAAGATCTGGTTTTCAATTTAGAGACTGAACTGAGAGAAAAAATTAATAAGAATTTTGGCTTATCTGAGATGGAACATTTTGTTTTACTGTAATTATTTCCCTTTCTTTCATTCGATGAAGGAACATTTAATCTCAGCGTGTTTTGGTGTTAAATTTTGCAGCTATTTTTCTGAGAAGAAATCTATTTCAGCTTTTATCAAAGAATCTTTGTGGTGGGAGAGAGAAGCGCTCTGGCAGAATGTGTGATAGATTGATGTGAAGCTCAGTGGCTGGGTCTGGTCATTCAGAATTGTATGAGGGGTATTATTCACAAGAAATATTTTTCAAGTTCTTGAGGCCAGTGTTGCAAACGCAGCCCGGGAGGCAGCACCTGAATCTGGCAACCTGGGGGGCTGTGGGCCTGGGGTGGCAGCCACACACCTCTGTTGGTGGGGTGGGAGACCTGCCCGCTGCTTCCCATGTGGGAAGCTGGGTTTTCTGCCACCACGGTCTCTACTGTGGGGCTGGCAAGGAGTGTGCCTTCTGTACAGGCTGCCCCACTCTGGTTGGGTCAGAGCTTCTTTTCTGCCTTCTCCCAGGATGGCAGCGTCTGGACAGTCGTCTGCAATCCTGCAGTTCCTTCTACTGGCGGAGGAGGCTGCCAGTTGAGCTAGAAGCTCCACCCACAATTAGCATTGCCACATCACTGCTTTCTCATCTAATAGTGTCATGGGTTGAGACTGGGAACCCTGGAGTTGGAACTCCAGAAGCAGTTTCCGCTTCTTCATGGATGACTGATGGAGTAACTGGGGGTGTTTGCCTGAGGGTGCTTGCTGCTGCCGTTTTGGACTGACTATGAACTGAGAAGCAGTAGGGAGAAATCCCATCTCCTCATGAGGCTGGCCTGATGTGCTTAGCAGCAGCCTGCAAACACAGTCTCTGCTTTGAGTTTGGAGGAATCCAGTAGTGGAAAATCACGCCGGTCATGTTATCTGCTTGCTGAGCTACATCACTTTCTAGCCCAGCATGCAGGATGCAAGGTCCATCCGGAGGCTGTGCAGTGGCAGCCACACGCAGTCGGCAGCAGCCTACAGGAGGCTGTAGAAAATCTTGCTGTGCCATCTCACCACTGAGTACCATTCCACCTTCTGGCACTCATTCTTCCCCTGGGACTCTGCTGTGCAGAATGGCACACAAGCGTGTGCGTGCACATTATGTCTTTCCTAAGGGAAGGCTGGTCACCTTCCCATTACTCCTCTTGTTTCATTATACACAAATCTCTGCTGAGAAAACTTTCTTCCCAACCTAGTGTCTGCTTCTGCTTCAGTTCAGCTGCATGTTCATCACTTACATAGTTCTGTATGGAAGCATTCTGCTTTCATCTCGTTTGGTCTCCATAAGCATGGTCTTCCCCAGAAGCCAGCTGTGAATTAGGAATAGTATCAAGTGGAGCTGCAGGCTTTGACAGTCTTGTTTGCTGTGTGTGTCTCTTGCAGTGGGCAACACTGAGAATAGAGCGTGGTGCCAAGGAGAAGAATCATCCATTATACAAGCCCTATGTCAATGGTAAGATCCTGCCATTCTTGGGCACGTCTCTGTGAGGTAAATTTAGTGTTTCTGATTACTGAAGTGTGATGGGATGACCTCTCCATATAGATGGATTGGCAGTAGATGTGGAAAGGTCCAGTGCCTGAGGCACCCAGGGCACGTTTCATGTCTAGGTAGTAGGGAGGGCTGGAGGAAGGTCTGCAGAGGTCTCCGTGGCCCTCAGTTGTCTTTCAGCAGGCAAGTCATACTTTGCTCAGAGCTGTGTGTGGCTCATTGCAGGTATCATTGCAAAGGAGCCAACATCACTGGAAGAGGAGATCAAAGAGATCCGTCGGAGTGGCAGTGGCAAAGCCCTGGACACCCCTGAGTTTGAGCTCTCAGATATCTTCTATTTCTGCCGCAAAGGCATCGAGACCATCATGGATGATGAAGTGACCAAGAGGTTCTCAGCTGAAGAGCTGGAGTCCTGGAATCTGCTCAGCAGGACCAACTACAACTTCCACTACATCAGTCTGCGCCTCACTGTACTCTGGGGACTGGGTGTTCTCATCCGCTACTGCTTCCTTCTGCCCCTCAGGTGGGTGTTGCTGCAGAAACCTGCCTGTGGCCTGTTCCTGGTGCAGCTGGTCCCCCAGCTCACAGACGCTGCTTGGCATGGCTGGGAGAGACAGGTAATGTGATGGGCAGGGCCTCTGGCCTGGATTTGCTAGCATGTAGCTTCCCTCTTTCTGCAGGATAGCCCTGGCGTTCACTGGCATCAGCTTGTTGGTGACTGGTACTACAGTGGTGGGATATTTGCCAAATGGAAGGTGAGTTGGCCTTTGAAAGAAGTGACAGGCAGCTCCCTGTGCTGTTTGAGACCTGATAATTAGCAAGTTTTCCTGCAAGGCCTGTCTCTTCTGCATGCTGCAGATGAGGCAGGTGGTCCTGTCATCTGCAGCCTGTCAGGAATGTATATCCTACTACTTTAAATAAAAGCATTGAGCCTGTGACAGAGCTATCAGCCCAGGTCTCTGAAAGGAGTAAAAGTAGAGAAGAGCAAAGGCAAAAGTTTGGTTCTCATGAGATATGAATCAGTAAGCAAACAGCAAAACCCGGCAGGAGGTGTGTTTATGTGGGCATGATGTGAAGTCTCAGTGGGATCTCGTGAGCTCACACAGCTGGGCTGAGTGGCCCCGATGTGGGCAGCTGGGGCTGATGGTCTCTGTTCTGGGCTGCAGGTGTAAAGAGTTCCTCAGCAAGCACGTTCACCTGATGTGTTACCGGATCTGCGTGCGTGCCCTCACAGCCATCATCACCTACCATGACCGGTAAGGCAGCGCTGCCTGGTGCAGTGTCTGTCCCCACTGGCTGCATCGTGCTGTGCCTCTTGCAGGCCTCGCTCTTCATTCCTCTGCCCTAATCTGTGCCTTCGTTTTGCGTTTAGAGAAAACAGGCCCCAAAATGGAGGCATTTGCGTGGCCAATCACACATCCCCCATTGATGTGATCATCCTGGCCAGTGATGGCTACTATGCAATGGTAATGTCAACACCCCAACTCTGCCTGCTGTTGTGTTGCTTTCCAGCAAGCTTGACCTCCCCTGAGGCTTGCTGCGCCTTTACATTTAGAGCCTGGAACTTTTCCTCTCAGCCTTACGAGGGCTGGGGTAGAAAGATGAACTTCAGCTTAACAGCGAAGCTGTAGGAGCTGCCTTGGCCTTCTATGTCCCCAGGTTTTGTAACTTACATTTTCTCCCCCTGTTCAGGTGGGTCAAATCCATGGAGGGCTCATGGGTGTGATACAGAGAGCCATGGTGAAAGCTTGTCCCCACGTCTGGTTTGAACGTTCTGAGGTCAAAGACCGTCACCTCGTTGCCAAAAGGTGTGACAGCTGCTAGCAGCACGGGGGCTCTGGAGGCTGGGAAAAGGTTGGGGGCTGCTGTGTGGATTGCCAGGACAGCTCCCATGATAATTGGTGACTCTCTTCTGTTTAGGCTCACAGAGCACGTCCAGGATAAGAGCAAACTGCCTATTCTTATCTTTCCGGAAGGTGAGTGGAGGAGTTTTGCCAGGCAGGCACGTGGTGGAAGAGGGCACAGCAGCCCTCCTGTCTCAGTGATGTTACACATCTTGTGCACAAACAGGGCAGGGTTTGGAGCGTCAGGGGCAATTACTGGATGCCTGTGGGTGTACAGCTTAGACTTCTGGACTGACTTGCAAAGATTGTGCTTGTCTCTTACAGGAACCTGCATCAACAACACATCCGTAATGATGTTCAAGAAGGGGAGCTTTGAAATTGGAGCCACAGTTTACCCTGTAGCCATCAAGGTATGAGAAGGCAAATATTTTTACAGCAGAAATGGTTATCTGCTTACAAGGTCAGCCTTGATAGCCCAGTATTGGCACTGCTGGGTCACAGCAGCCTGGTCCTCAGACCGTAGGATGTGGGGGCACTGAAGTTACTCCATGTGCAGTTGGGGAGGGCTGGCCTGTAGTTGGATTTGATGTAGAACTTGGACTCTCAGGGAAGGTGCACCCATTACCTGACGTTCATAAGCTCTCCTTCCTCCGTAGTATGATCCACAGTTTGGAGATGCCTTTTGGAACAGCAGCAAGTATGGCATGGTAACCTACCTCCTTAGGATGATGACCAGCTGGGCCATAGTCTGCAGTGTGTGGTACTTGCCCCCAATGACCAGACAGGTAAGTAAGGTGAACCTGCCCTGTCTGATCTGCTGCCTGTTTGGCCTTTTGCTCTGTCTGAATGGTGTCATTTTCCTACAGTGTGATGAGGATGCTGTCCAGTTTGCCAATCGAGTGAAGTCAGCTATTGCCAGGCAGGGAGGCCTTGTGGATCTGCTCTGGTGAGTCTTGCCAGACGTTTCTCCTCCCAGGTCTAGTGTTCTTTGTTCCTGGGTCCTGATATGTGTTTGTCAGCTGCAGAGCTACGTTTGTGTCTCGCACTGGGCAGAGTAGACCTGCGTAGAAATGGAGGTGAATGTCCAAAACTGCCCTTCTATAGTCAAGACCAGCATCTTGACTTCTGTTCTTGTGTGTTGGGCACCAAAATTTAATTCTCTGAATGCAGCTTGCTCTGGGATGCCCCAGTTCTTACTTGATGTTGCTCAGCAAAGCATGTGAAGCTTAAGAACCTCCCTTGTTAGGCATTGAGATCTTTGGAGCCTGAGAGGTTTGAGGGCCTCTGCAGGCAGCGTGCTCCAGTGGTGTTGGATGTGCTGAGCACTGTGCAGGGCTATGTGAGACATTCTTGGTGAAAGGAGCCGCCTCTGTGGACAGTCAGCCTGCAGTATGCCCTGTCAACTTAAGGGACAAATGCTCTTATCAGGCTGATGTGGAAGCTCCAGCCTGCTCAGAGCAGCCCCAGCTGCAGTATGTTCCTTCAGTGCCATTGTGAATGATTCTTTTTCTAGGGATGGAGGTCTAAAGAGGGAGAAGGTGAAAGATACATTCAAGGAGGAGCAACAGAAACTTTACAGCAAAATGATTGTAGGCAACCATGAAGACCGGAGCCGCTCCTGAGTCCTCTGTCTCCAGCACTGATACCTGGTCAGAGCTCTCTGCCTCCAGGTCTTGTCTGAAGCAGCTCCATTTCTTTGGACTTTGGCTACTCCAGAGCTGTTTGGACTTACTCCTTCATCTCCTGGCTCTTCTTTCCTGGAGGCTCTATTACTGCCTAGAGTCTTCAGGCCCTGGGCGACTCTTGGCACAGATGCCTTCTTGTTACTGTTACAGTGAAGCCCCTTGCAGGGGCAGTATTAAATGAAACACTTCTGGTGTCATATGCTTCCATATGGTGTTTACAGGCCCGGGGGGAGGGCTGGTGTGTTGATGTGCATGTGTGTCAGTCACAAGTCTCCCACGGCACAGAAACTGGTGAGCTGTGCTCAGATAAGCTGCCTTGACAACCAAGGGAATCTTAGAAGCCTGTGCCTCTCATGGCTGCAGCACAAAATGCGTACAGCTGTTCCAACCTCCAGGCTCATGAAGCTTTTCCCTGCCTCCGGTCCTTCGCACTGAGCCCTGCAGGTGTGCCCTGCTCTGGAGAGCCACAGGGTGCCCAGGTTGTGCCATGCCCCCTTGGTGCCCCTGCGCTGAGCTGCAGTCTGGTGTGCTGCGCTGGGCTGTGGACATGAGCATTGCTGCTCAGTGAGGGCTGGGTCTCCAGGCTCCCTTCACCTTTCCCCAGCCACTTTTCCCTGAGCACTCATCACACCCAGCACTCCATTTTTCCATGTCAGAGGGACAGGATGTTGCCTTTGGCTGTGCAAATAGCTGCATGCAGTGGCAGGGGCTGTGCCAGGATCAGGCATCGCCATGCTGGGTGCCCATAGCACCCCTGCGTCCAGAACCCAGACCTGACTGCAGTTGCCTGCCAGTCTGCCTGCAGCGGGCCCCTGGCTCTGTCACAGGTGCTGCGGTGGCAGCAGCAGTCTGTGGCTCCTGGCTGCCTCCATCCTCCTCGTTGTGCTTCGGGCCATCTTCATGGTCCTGCTGCTGCTGCTGGGATGCTGTGCAGCAGGCTGGGCAGGTGAGCAAGCACGCATCCATCTTGCCTCAGCTCCCCCTCCCCGTGCTCCCAGTCAATATGTCTCTCTCCGATGGGAAAGTTAATAAATTTAGCTCTAGATTAAAAGTATTGATCATTTCATTTGTAAGCGATAAATAACTGGGGGGAGCGTGGGGCAGCCCTTGGGGTAGGGGCTGCCGGCCCCGGCAGCAGCAGCCGTGCAGCCCGTTGGGGCCGGGGGCCCTCATATGCATTCTGCCCAGATGCTGGCATTGATTTGCTATTAGTCTCCCCACACCACCCAGTAGCACATCATTCCCGGAGCCGCTATTAATGGCCTTTTGATAAATAATCACTTGTAAGTCAATAAATTTTTATTAAACAGTGTGGCGCTTTGATTTATGAAAATCCGACGGGGTTTGTCTGGGAGAAAAGGGATGTGGAATTGAAGTGGAGCTGCTATCCATCTGCCTGCCAGCCCACCCTGCTTGCGCTCATGCTCCAGAGTAGTGCCCGGTGAGGAGCGCAAGGAGGGCCAGGGTCACAGTGCTGGCACTCACCACGGGCCGGGCCCCGTGAGCCCTATGAGCTCCAGCGCTGGCTGGAACTGCCATGGCAGCCATCAGCCATGCCACATGGTTGGCACCATCTATCGGTGCTGGCTGCAGGGCTGCAGGATGAGGAGAGCCGGAGGTGGGGTTAATCCTGCACCGCAGCCCCATGAGCAGCTCCGCAGCTCCGGTCCAGCCGTGGGATGCTTTAGGGCAGCCGGGCTGTGACTGCGATTTGTCACTCCTGGGCTGCAGCCGGCCCTTTGCCACCTGCTTTATTTGTCTCCCAGCACTGACGTTGCATCAGACAGGTGTTAAACTACTTAATCACTTTAAAATTGTTTTAATTTTCTGTTTTCTATTGATCTCCACAGCACCAATTAATCAGCTCACTGGACCAGGCAGTTAGTACATTAAAAATTGTCAGCCACGTCGAGCAGCTTAGAAAATGTCAAAAAAATATCCCAGCAGCAGCCTCACACTCCGGCCACGCAGAGAACGCTCCTGCACTGCAATGCCCAGGGGTGGTGCATGGCTCCACGGCCCTGCAGCAGAGCAGCATCAGCTCAGGGGAGCCCAGGGGCCACGTGGTCGGGGTAGCATTACACCTCCCGTGCTTGCTGGGGTAGTTCAGCCTTTCCCGAGCCCCCGGGATGTGCAGCAAAGCTGTCTGGGATACCTGCAGAGCTCAAAGCGTGCTGGAAAGTAAGGACCTGGAGCTGAGTGCGTGCCCTGGGGCCGGGCAGGTGGGGGCCCAGTGTCAGCCCGCAGCATCGCAATGCCATAAGGGAGCACTGGGGGCTGCTGTGACGCAGGACCTGCACTGCGCAGGTGGGGACGTGGACACCAATGCTGCCTGCAGCTGCCAGGGGGGCCCCCAGCAGCACCTCCGCTCCTGTGCCACACTGCCAACCACTGCACAATGGCCCAGCAGCACCTTATCATTGCCTATTGATTTCTCCACCAGGACACCGCGGCACTGTTTGCTTGCACTTTGTCAGCTCTCAGCAGCCCCAGCAGCAGCCCCTTGGCACCTCAGGCAGCAGGGACAGGTGGTGGCCCTGTGCCATCAGCAAGCAGAGGCTGAGCCAGTGGGAACCAGGGAGGGCACGGCCCAAGGAGTGCACGCAGCCTGCACCGAGCTGGGTGCAGCACGGGGGGGCCCCCACAGGCTGGCAGCAAACAAGCCAGGGCTATTGCTGCCGCATCAATCCTGCAGCCCCGACAGGTGAATGGGCTCTCACTCACACAGTTAAGATAAATTATATTTATTTGCTGCTAATAGGTTCCAACAAGAGGCCCTAATGAGTGACTTTTGGACAGCACTTCTTGGTACCAGCACACACCCAATCTGGGGAAACTCTGGGAAGGGCCCTGGGGGGACCTTCCTGCCCCATTCATGGCCCCCCAGCCTCAGCCCCTTCCCAGCCCAGCCTCTGGGGCACCCGGCATTGCAGACCCATGTAGTAAGTGCTGGGGCAGGGGCCTTTATTTCACTGCTGCTGTTCTCAGACCCCGAGCCCTGGGCAGGAGCTGCAGCGGGTGCACAGCAGTACCCATTCCCAGGTGCTCAGCCACTGTGTGTGCCCAGCCCCAGCACGGAGAAGGCTGCACGGTGCTTCCGCAGCAGCAGCCGGATCTTCTCATCATCCAAGTCAGGGTCCAGGGGCTTGTTGTACTCATCATCCTCAGTCTCAGAGGCTGCCCGCTCTCCACTGGAGCCCCCCGCCCGCTGTGAGGAGGAGGAGGGCTCCAGGGCACTCTTCTTCCTCCATTTGGTGCGTCGGTTCTGGAACCAAACCTGCAGCCCAACATGGCTGTTAGCAGCCGCCTGCCACACGCCCCACACACCACACACCCCCCACTCACCTTCACCTGGGACTCAGTCATGCCAAGGGAATATGCCAGCCGTGCCCGCTCTGGCCCTGCCAGGTACTTGGTCTGCTCAAATGTCTTCTCCAGAGCGAAAATCTGATGCCCTGTGAAGGTCGGACGCGTGTGCTTCTTCTTGTGCAGGCTGTCAGTCAGGTGTGCAGGGGCTTTGGGACAAGGGCAAGTGGGTGAGCACCGGCCTCATGGCTCTGGGCAGCCCAATCCCCACACCCCTCTATGCTGCTGCTCTCCTCCAAAGTAAAACAACATCCTGGCTCCACAGTTGCGACCTCGTCCTGGGAGAGCCGTGTTGCCTCCAAGGCTGGGCTCTGCACCTCCTGCTTGGGAGGAGAAACTATTTGCTGTGCTGAGAAGGGAACAAGCATTAGGAGCGGCATGTGACTGTGGAGCCACATTGCACTGGGAGCACCATGCCCATGCCCCCCACCTGCCTAAGCATGCGACGGGAAGGAAGTAAGACCTGCCTGACTCATCTGCTCCACAAGCATCACCTGGGGAGGGGAACAGGACTGCAGGCACTGAGCCAGACCCCCCAGCCCCTGGATGCTCTGCGGGCTCCCCATGAGCTAGTGTCTGTGGTCAGCCAGCACAGTCCCATCATGGCAGCAATGTGTTCCACAATGCCCCTGCCAGCTGCGTGCCAGCCCAGGACCATTCTTCTCCCTGGTGGTCACCAAGGGAGGCTGTCAGGGGTTGGGAGTCTCTGTGAGTAGGGGGTCTGCCTGGGCTCTGCCTGAGCTCCCCAGCCGTGCCCCCCCCCAGCGCATCCCCAGGTGTCAAGCTGTGCCTTGCACAAAGCAATGGAGGAGATGGGGTCCCACCAGCTGCCCGCCCTCTCCCAGCCCCGTACTTACGGCCACCGCACTGCCGGCTGCCCTGCCAGTCAGGCGCCTCTGCCCAGCAGCTCCTGCCCCGCGGCACGTAATCGCTGCTGGCTTTAGGGAGGGCCCCCACCTGCGGCCCATAATAGACGCCTGGGGAGCTCAGTCCGTTAAATCCACCTGTGTGGGGGTAGCTGGGCAGGAGGCTGCTGTTTGGAGTCGCCGTGGGCCGGCCGAGGATGTCGGAGATGCCGTGTGGGGTGCCGGCGGCCAGCTGGGCACCGAGGCCGGGGTGACCCAGCTTGTAGAAGGAGCTCTGCACCGAGTACTGGCAGACGGGCGCCTTGGTCTCAGGGAAGGGGGCCAGTGAAGGGCCGCTGAGCAGGAAGGTGCCTGGCAGGTTGGTGGTGTCCATGGCTCCCGGACTGCCCTCAGAGGCTGGCACTCCGAGGACATGATGTGCAGCCCATCCCTGTCGGCCTTGGGGCTACTGGCCCGCAGCGTCCACACCAGCTGGCACGTTGCCAACGGGCAGCCGAAAGGCTGGGCGAGCTGCCCCGAGGGGCCAGGGCCGCGGCAGCAGGTGGCCACGGCCTCGGTAGCAGCTGCCCCCGGCTGACCCCGCACACGACGTGGCACCGGCACCGGGCACTCAACTTGAGCTTGGGAAGAGGCAACATTTCTCTGATAAAGATGAGGTCTATTAGAATACGGCGCTCCCATTGGCCGGGCTGCCGCAAGAGCTGGCTCCCATTGGCCGGATCTCCGCACCCTCGATTCCCATTGGCTGGGCTCACGGGCAGCCCGGGATTGGCTCTGCCCAGACAAATCGTGCTTTGAGAGCCGGCGGCGAAGGAGCCGCCGCGGGGCCCGGGCTGCGGGACGCTGCGCTGCAGCACCACGGCCGCTGGACAGCGCCGGGTGGACCGGAGCGGGGGGTGGGGATGGGGATGGGGGGGGATGGGGGGGCGGATGGGGTGGATATGAGGATGGGGGTGGATTGGGGGTGGGGGGATTGGGGCTGGTGGTTGGGGGCAGCCCTCGGCAGCCTCACTGCGGCGCCCGGCAGCCTCCACCTCCCCCTTGCCCTTGGAAAAGCAGAGACGAGACGCGGTCTGTGTTAGTTTCTTTATTAATCCATAGTCTGATAGCTGGTGTACAGGGATATGATCTATACATCAGGGGCTAAGACAGGGAGATCCAAAAGGCTTGTTTCCATAACAATTAAAAAAAGGAAATAAAAGTAATTTTTAAAACTTCTAAAAAGCTTCTAGTGTGCAGACTGCAGCATTCTCTAGGCTCAATGTTGGGTGCAGCCTCCCCCTACCAGCCCTACGAGCAATCTGAGCGCAAAGCAATGTGACTGCAGGTGCCGGGCACAGTTGCAGCACAGCACATTCCCTAAGGTGTATAACTAGGCCAAAGCACAGGACCCACACACAACTCTACGGTGATGCTACAGGGTCAGCTGTCGCAGTGGGTCTAGGTAGGTTATTGTACACAGCAAGGGTTATGGATGGAGTCTGTGCCTACTTCGAAGTGGGGTGAGGAGGGGGTTGCTTTGCTTTCCATGGCTAAGCTGGGCCATTTGCTTTGCTGCATCTGGGCTTCTTATCCAGACTGCGGCAGAGCCAGAGACTTTCCTGGCATATGTGCATCCGCCGCAAGACAGGGCTGGCCCTGCCTGAAGCTGGAGGTGGGCTTGTTCCGCACATGGCCACCAAGAGCAGCATCAGGCCCTGCTAAACAAGTCCACAGCCACCTCTGGGGAAAGGGCAAGGGGGTCTCCACACCACCACGCTACAAAGGCCAGGCCCCCGCACTGGTTAGGTAAAGGACAGAGCTGGGGATACAGATCTGCCACTGTCTGCATCCTGTCCTTCCAGGGTCAAGTTTTGTAGCAGATTCAACCTTCTGCACATCTCGGTGCTGCCTGGGCAGCCCTGAGCACCACGATTCTCCTGCCAGAGCAGCTGCCCCAGCACTGCCCTTGCTTTCAGGGTGACTGCTGAGCCCAGTGGCTGCAGAAGGGCATTTGCTTGGCCAAAGTGCAGCCACTCAAGGGAGCAGCTCCCCCCCTTTCTGGGGTTGGTCCTGGGTGGGCCAGCATCCACGGGGTCAAGGGTCTGTGCTCATTTGATGCCCTCACAGGGAGGCCAGGAGGCCCTGCAAAGTAGTGCGGGGCTTCTGGCTCCTGCCAGCTCCTGGCTCCTCTCCTGAGCAGATATTGTGCTGAGTAGAGCTAGGCACAACCCAGTGTGTGGCACAAGCCTTCCCTGCTCTCACTACCTATCCTCCCTGGGCCCCAAGCACCTCAGTGCAGGCTGCCAGCCTCACCCCAGCTGAAGCCAGCACAAACTGGGGCTTGCACCATGGGGCTGCCCCATGGGCCTCTCTCTTCAGGCCAAGAAGGGGCCAGACTCAGATGGAAGGGCACAGGACAAGACAACCTGCCGCCCTTTCACCCCTGTAGGCTCCCAGCTCCATTCACCAGAGCTGCTCACATACTCCAAAGGCTTTGCCCATCCTGCAGCCTGAAGAGGTATTTGGGAGTGGAACTGTTAGTGCTTTGTACATACTGCTAGAGTGTCCCTAGGTGTTTGCATAGTATTTATTGGTTCATATACACAAGGCTGATTGCTGTACAGTTAACACTTTCAACATAAGCAACGAGCTCAGTGCTCGGCCCAGAGCCCTGCCCTGGCAGGAGATGCTGCACATGCTGGGGAGAGGAAGGGCAGCCCTGCATCAGGTCAAGCGCTCAGGGCAACACTGCACCCACAGCCCTCCTCCCTCACATTCCCAACTGCTGCCCTCCTCCTGCCCCAGCACTCACTGAGAGGGATGAGAAGCGAGTCCAGCAGAGGCAGGAACGGTGATGGGGATAGAGCCCCCCTTCTTCAGTGAGCAGCCCCAGCCTCCTTCCTGCCACCGTAGCACTGCGCAGGGATGTAGTGACGCAGGCGGACGTGCGAGGGTGGATTCTTCTCCCCTCTCATTTGCTGCCAGTCCAGCTCTGGCCTCCCAGAGGAGCCAAAGGATGCCCCTTGTGCGTGCTGCTGTCTTTAGGCTCTTGATGGCAGCAAGGCAGGGACAGGGTCTCTCTGTCTGCTGGAATTACTGTAGCTCATGCGTCTTGCAGTCAGTCAGTCATGCGGATAGGACGGTAAGTATCTCGTACAGAAATCATGCCATTAGCCTATTGAAACATGTACAGCCAGCCCTGCTTCCCTCCAATTTCTGTTTTCCTCTCCTCTCTTCTCAGGTTGGTGTGGAGATCAGTGGTTTGGTGTTGAGGTGAGATCCTGAAGAGACACAGAAAGAGACAGAGATGGGGTCACCAGGCACATGTAGTCCCAGCCTACACTTGTTCCACATGCACCCGTTCTGACCACCCACGAGATGAGTTTTACAGGAGGTGCCAGAGAGGCAGCATCACAGCATCGATGAGTGCCCTGCCTGGAACCAGCAGCAATGGCACAAATGGTACCAGTGGTGCCACCTCAGCTGCAGAGAGCAGCAACTAGTAGGAGCTGAGCTGCACCAAATCCAGTGCAGCACTGGAAGGAGCTGGGAAGGCTGCTGTAGAGCCTGGGACAGATATATCCCATCCACTGGAGGCCAGTCCTGCTTCAATGAGGGTGACTCATTGCACCTTGTTCTCACAGCAGCATGGAAGACCCTGTAAGTCTTAACACACTCTCCTGAGCTGCTTTTGCATGCTGTAGAAAATAGCAAGAGTAAAGCAGCAGGTAGACTGCCTCGACTGAAGCTGACCCAGGGACTCTCTAGGGACAGCTGCAGACAATAGACGTGGAGACACTGCATGAACATATGTCCACAAACACAAGGGTCTTGACTATCACGTACCACAGATATCCCACTAACATAAAGAAGAAACTGGAGAGAGAGAGAGAAGACAGACACCATCATGCACACACATCCCTGCTACCTTTATCCCAGCAGCACAAGGAGCTGGCGCAAAAGGAAGGGCAAAGGGGGCGGTTACCTCCAAAGAGGCCATTTGAGGGGGGGGTCAATGCTTCCCCCTTTTCAGACTGGCTCGTTTCACTATCTGAGCCCCCATCCTGCTCCCGGAGACCTCCAGTTTTGGGACACGCACTTGCACCTCCTCCTGAGGGAGTCACGGGGACGGGAAGCAGGACATCACCCAGGTGAACAGACAGACACAGAGAAAAGGACAGGAGAGGGAAAAGGCTGAGTCAGTCAGCAGAAGACACCAAGCAAGAAGACTGGTGCAGGGGCAAGAGCAGCCTCTGGCAGCCTTAGGAGGGAAACAGGTGAGAGAGGTGAGCAGGACAGAAGGAAGGACAGAGGACAGAGGAGCCCTGGAGCCCACAAGTCCTGCAGAGGCAGTGCTGGCCTCGAGTAGGGCGCTCGCAAGGCACAGCCATGAACCACAACGTACCTTGGCCTCCAGACCGTCCCGCTGTAGGATGGAGTACATGAAGTGATCAGCCTCTGCCTCCAGGTCTTGGGGCTCCTGCAGGGAACCTTCCAGGATCACATCCTCATGCTCCTGCCTGTCATCCGTGCCCTCGGGGCCCAGATGACGCACCACCTTCCGGATGACCTGCGGAGACCCACGCAGCCTTCATCACTGCCATCCCCGGCACCAGCCCACACGGGGACGCGGCCAGCCCCGACACCATGCCTTCCTTCTTGCTGGTCTGGCCCTCAGCCCCGCGCACACCACCCCTTGGCAGAATCTGGCTGGAGAAGAGCCATGACAGTAATCGGAGAAAGCAGAATGCGAGCACCCTGCGCAGGGCCCTGCGCTGCAGAGAGGGACTGCATGGAAAGAGAGAGGAGGAAGACAGCGGAGAGCACCCTACAAACACTCGGCCCCAGTCACTCACCTTCTTGGTGATTATATTGCCTTGTTCATCTGTGAACTGCTCCTCAGTCACATGCTCCCCAGGGAGATGGAGGACTTCGTTGCCCTGGAGGGACAGGACGAAGAGCAATTCAGGGGGCAGCAGAGCTCTCCAGCACGCAGCCCGAGGCTCCGGCTCCCGCACAGCCCCAGCCCTGTCTCTGCTCTCTGCTGTGCACACCCCGGCGCTGCTCCCTGCCCGTTACCTTCACAAGGACACGCCGGCGGACGACTCTGGTAGAGAGAGACTCCTCGTCGTCCGCCAGCCCCTGGCTCTCCCCGAGCTCCTTGTCCAGCTCGCGGTGCGCATGACTGAGCAGGAAGCGCACTGAGCCCCTGACGATGTACAGGACATTCTGGCAGCTGACCAGGAAGAAGGCCAGCAGCACCACGACAATCAGCAGCTGGACCAGGAAAGACCACATCCTGCCCCTGCAGGGCCGCGTGTGTACCCCGCAGCCCCGCTCAGAGCCCAGCCATGCTGTCGGCTGCGGTGGGCAGAGCCCCGGGCACAAGAGCTGCCCGCGGGTCCGCACGCGCCCAGTCTGTGCAAGCACTGCTGTAACCCTAGCTGCTGCAGATCAGCTGCCCGGGGTGGGAGAAGGGAGAAGGCAGGTGGGATGTCCTTTGCACTCACAGCTTCTGTCAAAGTCATGGGATTGGGAGTGCAACAGCAACACCCGTCCCCTGTCAGGCAGTGACAGGGACAGCCATGGCCCCC
This sequence comes from Alectoris magna, assembly GCA_030625065.1. Taxonomy (NCBI): domain Eukaryota; kingdom Metazoa; phylum Chordata; class Aves; order Galliformes; family Phasianidae; genus Alectoris; species Alectoris magna. The sequence goes on from CM060587.1 coordinate 4,257,184, forward strand.
TTCCCGAGCAGCCTGACAGGACAGAGAGCGGTCCTCTGTCACAGGACGGCTACACGTGGCACAGAGCTGAGCTCTGCCATGCTGCAGCTGCACTGTGCCTGCTTGGGGGCACACGCCTGCTCTCATCCCATCCCTATCAGCTCCACACGGCCATGGCGGGATGCCCATCACTCCTCCTGGCCCCCAGACCAGCTCTATTTCTGGCCCAGCAAGCTGTCAGGCCAGCGGCCAGGGCAGATACTCAATAAGGAAGCAAGCAGGGAGCCTGCCTGGGTTATAAACGGAGAGCAACACCTCACATACTGGGTGTGCAGCATTCTATTCTGGGCCAAGAGGCCCCCCAGGGGCCAGGGCAGCAGTTCTGCCAGGACTTCTTGACCTGGTGGTGGGCAAAGGCTGCATCTGCTGCTGCTCTCAACCTCACCTGCCCAAAGCAGCGGCTGTCGGGCTCCTCTGGCCAGCTGCCCGCGGGGTGCTGGGGCTGCCAGTCGCTGTCCTCTGTGGAGCTGACCCGCATCAGCTCCACGTCCGGCACCAGGACCTGCTCTTGCTCCTGGCCCTGCGCCCCAGCAGCCGCGGAGTGTGCTGGGCCCAGCCGTCGGGTGACCCCCTCCTGCCAGGAGCCCTCTGTCAGGTCCTGTAGGCAGGAGATAAAGGAGCCTTCTGCATTCCAGTCCCTCAGCCTGGGCACCGGAGAGGGACAGGGAGAGAGAGACAAAGAGAGAGAAGCAGTCAGCTTTGTTGGAGGGCTGCACCCAGAACACCAGCCGACAGCTGGGCACAGCTGCACCCCGCCAGGCACAGAGCTCCTGGCTCCCGGTGCTGCCAGTGCCTGGCACAAGCAGCATACAATGCAGATGCACAAAGGGCATGGGCCTTCTCCCTGCCACGCTCTATGCCCATTCAACACCCCAGTCTGCAGGCTTTCGGGCCATGCCTCAGAGCATCACTGGGCTCTCACGGGACCATTGCTGCTGGGAAGAACACAACCCCGAGATGGTGCTGGGAGGCACAACCCACATGCAGGGCCTGGCTGTCTGCAGGGATTTCCCTGGGGTGCTTTTCAAGGAGCCCTTAGAGAGTCTTCAGAGGTTTTACAGGCACTCTGCCCAAGCCACTGCTCTGGGTGGGGTGCTGGGCTCCAGAGCTGGAAGATAGCAGGGAAGCAAGCAAGGCTGGGTGGTTACTGCAGCTGACCCAGCACAAGGCAGTAGCTGGCAAAGCTCCCCTTCCACTGCCCCCCTGTCACCTGGGACCACCATACCTGTCTGCATTCCTCTCCACTGTGTGGCTCACGGTCGGTGATGCCACAATCCTGGCTTGTACCTTCCGTTGAACTGAAACAAAAGAGACTTCACTCTCTGGGTTCTGCTCTCCAGTCCCCAGCTGGTGGTCCCTGGCTGGCGTCTTCCCCTCTGGCCTCTGCCCCTCCTCCTGCTCTAGCAGTTCAATCAGCCCGTTCATGGCATCTGAGTCCACTGTGTCATCCTCAACTAAGTCCATAGAGCCCATGTGGTCTGGGCCATGTGCGTCTGTCAGAAGTTGCCCTGGGAAACGACCTTCGCTTGTGGCATCCGAGTCCTCAGCCTTGCTGCACTCCAGAGAGGAGTCCTCAGCCGTCACCAGTGAAGGGGTGAGCCCTGAGGACCACACCTGCATGTCAGACATCTCCATCAGGGCGTCCTGCTCGGTGGCGGCCATGGGGATGGCATCCATGATGGCCACCTCATTCCAGTACTGGTCAGCACGCAGAGGGGACGGCAGCATATAATGCAGGGAGGCAGGGGAGAGCAGCTCGTCCTGCAGCGAAGCGTAACCTACATGGGCAGACAGAGGCGACATCTCCAGCAGCCATCTCACACACACACAAGCACAGCGGGGCAAGAAGGGAAGCAGCCTCTGGGAGGTGCGTGCTCACAGTGGCTGCTGCCTTCGTGCAGTCCCTCCTGTCCCTGCAAGTGCCCCTGTGCCTCACTCTGAGTGCTGGGCAGCCCCTGTGGCTGTCCATTACCCTGGTGAGGACAGTCCTGGGGCCTGGTGATGCCCCATCCCCATTGCAGGACATGCAGGGTGCCCACTCTAGCACCCTGCTCTACCAGCCCCCAGTTCCTGTCCACAGCCCCCAGCCAGCATCTGAAGGTCAGCCTGGAGCTCAGGTCACCAGCTTCTGCAGGCACCATACTCCCAAAGTTGACCCATGAGGAAGGAAGGATGACCCTGGCAAATGTCACGCAGCCCTAAGGCCCTGCAGGATGCAGCCAGGGCCCTATAATTCCAGGCCCTATAATTCCACTGATGTCCCCAGGTCTATAAGCGATCATTGTGTCCTCATCACTGAGGACCTCATGCACAGCCCAGGCACACCAACAGAGACTACAGCCAAGCCAAGCAGTCTCAGGTATGCAGGCAGCTTTGTTCCTTCTTTACTGAGCCTCAAGCACCTTGTTCAGTCCTAGGGAATGAAAGAGAAATCCTGCTCCCCCACCAGCCCGGGATCATCAGCAGCAGCTGGAGCACAGTGTTCAGCCAGGAGCCCCCCAGTGCAGGGGGAAAGCAGTGCAGGGCCAGCAAGGGAAGAGCATGACACAGCCAAGAGAAGGGCAGTCCTGGGTGACATGCAGCTACTGGAACAGAACACTGCTCCTGGAGGGCTCAGTTGAGGTGGAAATGGTGTAGACAGGCAGAGGAGGAAGATGAGAGGTCAGGATAAACTCGGAGGTGACAAGAAGTGGCCCCCAGGAGTGCCCACATCTGGTGGCAGTAGGTGGCACATTCGAGAGAACACAACAAGGGCAGACACAAAAGGGGAAAGCAATGAGCCAGAGCTGCATGAGTGGCACCTGGGTGCAGAACAGCAACAGCCCCATCCCCGCCCATGGCACCAGCTCTCCTGTGGGATGCATGACAGTGGTCCTGCACCCAGGTACAGCCATGGCCGGGCAGGTGGTGCCGGGAGCAACAAGCCAGGGGCATCCAGCACTGGTACCTCAGGAGGAGCAAGCCCGATGTGTCTGTTCTCCATGGAGAGCAGGATCAAGGTTCCCATAGCACAAGTCCCCATAGAGAGACTGCAGCTGCCTGCAGCACCCAGCACCCACCAAGCTCCTAGGGGCAGTGCACCTGACTTGGGACAGACATCAGCCCCACTGTGTCTGCAGCAACTCTGCTCCTAGCCCCTCCGGTATCCCCTGCACAGGATGTGGGGCTCACCATTCATCTGTGAGGGCGAGAGTGAATAGTCCCTGTCCGTATAGCGCCAGCTGCCCTTCATGCTGCGGCTCTGCCGGCCGGGGCCCTGCAGCGTGCTGACGATCTCGCTGCGGTCGATGTTCCTCAGCGCCGTGTACAGGTTCTCAACTGCAGGGGAAGCTGGTGTCAGCTGCTGGCAGGGCAGGCTGGCGGTTGTGGCCATGCCCCAGCTGCCCTCCAGGCAGGTGTGTAGGAACTGGTAGCTTAAACTCAGCCAGGGAGACCTGAGCACACACATATAGGCTGCATGCCCAGATCAGACACCATCACCCTTGTAGTGGGAACCGTAGATACTCACTCTTGACACCCTTGCCCTCACGGCTGACCCAGAGGTTGAGCAAGGCTATGCTCTGCTCCAACAAGGAGTTAGGGTTCTCCACACGAATCCTGTTGATGTCATCCACCCCAAACTGCAGCTCACGTGCCAGCTCTGGGAGAGACACAGCATCTCAGCATCACATCCACGGGCAGCTCTCCAGACAGCACATTCATGCAACCCTGCAGCATCTTTCTAGTCTTCCTATGGGCTGAGCTTCCAGGTGCACTGAGCATCCATCAGGTGTGGACTCACCTGCCCAGCTGAGGCCGAGCTGCTCTGCGATGTCAATCATCTTCTGGTCTGCCCTGTCGGTGCTGCTCAGAGAGCCTGGAGGAGAATAGGGGGTCACAACTCCAGATGTGGGTTGGGGTAGGAGTGAGGCACAGACTGCAGGGGCTCGGCATAGCCCTGCAGGCAGGAGCAAAGAAACTCCCTGGGAACAGGAGGATGCCACGCACACAAGTGCGGCAGGATCAGCCCAGCCCTTCCTCCTGGCCTGGGCACCCCTACCCTAAGCAAAGGAGGTGGGAGGCTTGAACAGACCCAGTAGGCTGCGTACCAAAACTGCTCTCACTTAGGATGCTATATCGCTCCCGCAGAGACAAAGGTGTCAATGTCCTCCTTCGCTCCTCAGTGCTGCTTCCCTGTGAAGTGGGGACAAATGAAGAGGTCACCAGACAGAAGAGAGAGTAACAGCCCAGCCCTGGCACCCTGCACAGCCCCAGCACAGTGTGGCATGGCCACTTTAAGAAAGGAGAGCTGACCTTGGTGCAGGGTGGAATGCTGATGTTGAGGTGGCAGAGCACATGCTGCAAGTCCTCATACTTCATGGCCTTGCGCAGGAAGGACAGGGAGCCACTGGCTTCCCGGCTGCTGTCCCGGACCTGCACACCAAGCACCCAGGCAGGGGGGTTGGAACAGGGCGCAGGGCTCGCCACAGCCCAACTCTGCACCTGCCATTACCTTGATGGGGATGGCGAGGCGGTTCTCCCGGAAGGACTGGAAGAGGAAGGTGCGTGACTGTGTGGCCTTCTTGACGGGCACCAGGTTCCCTGAGAGCTCGACATGCAGAGGCATTCCCTCCACCACCTGCAGGGAGTAGAACACGGGCTAGGACTCTGCACAGAGCATCCTTCTGCCCTCCAGGAACATTGCAAGAGACAAACCTCAATGTCCCTACTGCGGGCCACCTCAGTGAAGTTCTCGTGCTGCTCCAAAGTCTTGTCCACCTTGTCATCAGTCATGCAGTAGCAGCGCAGCCGGCCTTCCCGTCCATCATTCATCTTGGCAAACACCACAAATTTGGCCATGTAGGGCACAGCCGTCAGCTCCTTGTACAGCATGGTGGCAAAGTGCACAGCCTCAGCAGTGCGTGGGCAGTCAGCCAGCCAGAACCTGCAGGAGGGGTGGGTCAGGGCAGCGTACCGCGGGGGGGAAACAGCACCACGGAGGGTGCACAGGAGCTCCAAGTGTGGGAAACCCATCCAGGGCACGGAACTTCCCCAGGAACAAGAATCCCATCCAGCTACATGCTCGCCTATGACTCACCTGGCAGACACGTTGGTAGTAAAGTTAGCGCACTCCTTTTCATAGACCAGCTTCGTGGTGCCTGTGATGTCTTCCCACTGAGCTTGTGCTGTCCCTCCTGCAGCAGCAGAAAGCAGGGGTAAGCACGCTGCTTTCCTGCTGCAGCGGATCGGCTCTCCCCGCTGGACTGTGCAGCCTGTCCTTGGCTTCCAGAGCTGCATCCCACCTCGGCTCATCCTGCTACCAGCCCATTCACGCACATGGCCTCACCTATCACAGAGCAGAGCAGGCGCAGGCTGGTGGTGTCACCCTCACCACTGTCTCGGGGATTGTCCTTCCAGGATGGGGGCAGAGGGATGCGGAGGCCAATGGGGCGGTGGAACTTCCTCCGACGTGGCTCCACTGTGACGATGGGGCTGAAGGTTGCCTGGTTCCCCAGCAGCTTGGTCACCAGCTCATCAGGCACGGGCTGCGCCTGTGGACAACACAGTGGGGTGATCGGGGCCAGCTCTCCGCAGTGCTGGGATGCAGCTGGATAAGCTGCCTTTTCCTGACTGCTGGTCTCCAGACAAGGTTCTTCAGACTCACCTGCAGAGCCAGCCTCACTTTCTTGGTGACAGCGGTGTCTGGGAAGGTGGCCTGCACCATGGGCACCAGTGTGCTTTTCAAGCACCCTCCCTCGGGGCCAATCATGTCACAGTCCTGGCAAATCCGGGACATGACCACGAAGTAGAGAGGAAAGTCAGTGGTGATGATGCGGCAGACCCTCTTCTTCTCCAGCTCCTCTTGGCTCTCCAGCTCTGGAAGTGCAACGCAGTCATCAGTGCTCCTCCACAAACCAAGCCCATGGCTCTCATCCACCTCCTCCTCTGACTGCACCAACCATGCCACACTCGGTCCCACACCACCACCTCCAAGTGCTGGCCGTCCCCAGGACAGCTGCAGCTCTGGCTGGGGTGTCAAGACCCTAGCCTAGCATGCTCACCCTCGTCCATGCCGTTGAGCAGTTGGTCCATGTAGCTCTCCTCATAGCGGTTGCGGTGCTCCTTCCAGACAGAGCCATTCTCACTGCGCAACACCACCAGCTCACGGTCCCCACGTCCGTAGGAGGCAAAGTGAGGAATCTCCACGATGACGGGGCTGCAGTTAAGGGAGGAGGGCACGCTCACACCATGCTGCGAAGGCCCACCCCAGCATTACGCTGCACTTGGCCAGAGCTAGTGCTTTCTCCTGAAGCAGAATCCCCATAGACAGCCAGCAACAGCCTAGCCCCAGCCCCTAGAGGAGCCCGGATCTGTCCCCAGCCCAAGGGATGGCCCCATTCCCTGCCACGCTCACCTGAGGAACTGGGCGCCAGCGGGTCCCAGTGCAATGATGCGGCTTGCCAGGCCCTCCTCCTCAGCCAGCGGTGGGGGTGCAGGCAGCTTCTGAGGCTTCACCAGGCGGCAAGTGATGCGGGTGGGTGCAGCACAGGCACGGGGCGGGATGACCACGCGCAGCCCGTGGTGCCGGCTGCCCCGCATGGAGCCGCCGCGTGCATCCACCATGAAGCTCACCAGGAACCTGCAGGGGGCAGAGGCATAGGCAAGCAGCGCCCTGCAGCCAGCTCACACGCACAGTGCTACTTTAGGCAGGCACTTACCCTGTGTGAACGGGGCTGGCCACCGGGCTGATGTTGTCCGAGGTCTCGGTGGCCGGGCTGCTGGGAATCAAGGAGTCCTCATCGAACTCCTTGGAGGGCTGTGCAAAGGCAGGGAAGAGCCACCATGGGCGTAGGGTCCTGTCTGCGGTGCCGAGCCTGCTCAACCCTCTGCACTCCTGCATTCTGCCTGAGCAGCCCTGCACCATCGACTCACCCCCTCCACCCCCAGCGTTTCGGCTCTGGGCTTACAGAGGATGGGTGTTCCCCCCGACAGGAAACATGCTGGAACTGTGCCACACTCACCTCCTGCGGGGACACCGAGGGCGCGTGCAGCAGGCTGCCTTGCTCAGCTTCAGTCTCCACAGATCCCACCTGCTCAGGCTCCTCTGCTCTGGTCACCACAGTCTCAGGGGGCACACAGGGGACCTGTGGGACAGCTGCAGACTCCTCCCTGGCAGGAGAGAACAGCGACAGCCACTTGCAGCAACAGGCCAGAGCCCCCCAGGCTCCAGCCATTCCCCAGGGCCACCTGGCACAGCAGGACCCTGTCAGGGAGCTCACCTTGCCCACAGTCACCCTTGATCTGCTGGCACCCAATGCCTGCAGCTGTCCCCGCCCTGCTGGCATCCCACCCCAGCACCAGGCTGGCCCGTGCCCTGTGCCCACTCCCTCCCCACCATCCAGTGCCTCATACGTTTGCTCCAGTGTTGTCAAGGTCACAAATTCCAGCACCTCCCTCTTGCCCTCCTGCTCCCTGGGTTCAGGTGTTCTGGGTTTCGGTGCGATCAGCTCCTCCTCTGAAACAAGAGCTGGCTCAGCACACAGTGGCAGCAGAACAAGGGAGCACAGCTGCCCAGCTTTATTCCCATCCCTGCTCCCACCACTGGCCACACGCATTCATCCCCCGGATGTCAGCTGTGGGAAGGCTCTTCCCTCTGCCAGAAGCCCGGGCTGTTAGTGCGGCAGGAGCTGTGGCAGCTGTTAGGAGCCAGCCAACCCCAACCTCACAGCTCTCAAGCACAGAGCCAAGCCTGCTGGGGCCCCCTACCACCAGGTGGGGCTGGGGCCACAGGAAGGACTCACCAAGGCCACTAAGTTCTCCCACACATCTCGCTGGTGGCACGGGCCCAGCCATTCCCACCTACCACTCAATTAACACCTGCTAAGGAATCCACCGGGGCTGAGCTCCTGCTAGAGCCCTGCACCTCCCAGTGAAGGGATAGCCAGAGTGGCGAGCAGCACTGGGACCCTCCAGTGCTCTGCTTCATCCCACCAGGGCCAGAGCGGCATGGGCTGGCTGTGGGTGGGCACCAGAGCTCACAACAGGAGCAGGCTCCTGCTGCTGGAGCAAGGCTGATGAGAGCCAGGGCTCCCTCTGCTTGGGGACAGTCCCCTTCATGCAGTCACACCACAGCAAGCAGCATGGACGCAGATGGGCAGGGCAGGATGGCAGGGCCTGTGCCGGGTAGCACCAGCCCAGCAGCGAGGCTCAGCAGATGGAGGCGGCGTGCGGATGGTTAGTGGCCATGGGGTGAAATGGGCCATTGAGCTGGGGCACAGGGACAAATTTCATACCCATTACTGTGACATGAGCAGTGCCTGCAAAGTAAGAAGAGGCAAAAGTGAGGCCTTGGTGGGAGGGGATAGGAGCAAACCAGCCGCAGCCAGGCAGTGGGTTGGTACCGCCTGGGGAGTGTGCTCCAAAGCATGGTGTGGTGCTCAGAGTGCCCCAGGTCTCTCTGCACACCATCCTCAGGTCTGGGCACCACCCTCCTGCACAGCACAGGGGAAGACCAAGCCAGGAGGTGGCTGCTGTGCTCCCACTTCCTTATTGCAAGACCCCAGTGAGGCCAGGCAGCTCCCCACCCTGTACCCATCCCTGGGGCTGCTAGCAGACCTCTAAGGGTGCGACCCAGCTCCAGCCCCTCACCTTCATCCTCCGACACATCCAGAATCTCATCCACAGTCTCTGGAAAGCTCATGCGGTACTTGTCACTGACTGGCTGTGGAGCAGAGGGCAGTCAGAGCAGGACAGCACACAACACACAGCCGCCCGCAGCCCCTCTCCACATGTCTGGGCACTCTGCTCTTTGGCAGCCCACAACTTGAGCTGCCTGGGGCTCACTGCCTGTGGCCAAGGCTGTCAGACCCTCACTTGGCAGCTCCCAGCCCCAGCCCTTCTCCACGGGATCCTGCACTCAGCCAGCTCCATGCCCAGAAGCTTACTGGGATATTGGTCTCCTCTGTGACAATCTTGAGCACATCTGTGACGGAAATGTAACCGAGGCGCTTCGCGATGGCCAGGGGAGTGGTGCCATTCTGTGCAGGGGGAGAGGATGTCAGGGAACCCAAGTATGCACCCAAGCATGTCACACAATGGGGAAGTGGAGGCAGTTTGCGCTACTCACCGTGCTGATCTCGTTGGGAGATGCACCATGCTTCAGCAGCAGGGTTACCACGTCCGTGTGGCCCTGCTGTGCCGCCTGGTGCAGGGGCGTGTAGCCCAGCTGTAGGGAGAGCAGAGAGTGCTGCATCAGCTCTGGGGAGTGCTACCCCACAAATGCCCCCCCAAGGCATCACACTGCTTCACATGGGCTGCCTCCTACTTTCTGTGGTTAGTAAAGGACTCTATAGGATCCACAATGCTCCCAGGGGCACTACAACAGCTTCCGGCCACATAAGGTGTAGGGGTTGTAGTGGAACAAAGCCTTTCCCATCAACCTGCACACTGTTCCCCAGGGCAGAAGAGTCCTTTTACCACAGAGCATCAATGTACCTTAGTCTTAGCATTGACGTCAGCTTGGTGCTGCAGCAGAAACTTCACCAGTTTGATGTTCCCATAGTGGCTGGCTATGTGCAGTGAGGTGTAGCCCATCTGAAAGACAAGATAGGTCTCAGACTGCTGTCGGTGCTGCTTCTGAGCCTTCTGGCTTGGGTATGTTGAGCTGTATGGGCCAGCCCCTACAGCTGAAGGATGGGGCATGTAGAAGTAGTTCCCAAGTCTTTCTCACCCAACCACAGCCAATGCGCTACTTTACCCTGGTTGTTGCATCCACTGTGACTCCATGTTTCAGCAGAACATCGGCAACTGGTACGTGTCCCTCCTGGGCCACGAGATGGAGAGGAGTCAGGCCACTCTGCAAAAAGAGCATGTCACATGCACAAGGGAAACACTGTAGGTCGACCGGCAGAGAGAGCAAGTTGGGTTGTAAATACAGCAAACTAGCCAACATTTGGGGCACTGCTATTTGAATGCAGCAGGCACTGGGTCTGCTACTGCCTGCCAGCCTGGCAGGAAGCAGCAGTACAGCATACCTTGTTGCCTAAGTTTCCATTGGCTTGCTTGGAGAAAAGTAGTGCTACCATGTCTGTATGCCCCTCCTGAGAAGCCAGGTGCAGAGGGGTGATTCCCTGAACAGACTCCGCATTTGCAGAAGCACCATACTGCAGCAAGCTGCTGGCCACCTCCATCTGGTTCTGCTTGGCAGCAATGTGCAGAGGGGTGTAGCCGTTCTGTGGGAGGGGACCATGGCAGCTCTCAGTGCCCACTGAGCAGATCTGCCTGAACAGGATGTACCACCCCATCTCTCCAGGTCAAGTCTGCCCTCCCAGGCTGCTTCCAGGGCTCAGGGACACAAGCTCACACCCAAACCACCTCCCTGACAGCAACTAACCCTACCAACGAAGCCAATCCTGCTTTCCTAGTCAAGACAGTGTGGGGCTCCAAGACCACCTGCCTCAGGTCTGGTTAGTATCAGCTGTCCCGGGGTTTTCTTCATGTAAGTTTCTAGCGTGCAGCCACTTGAGGCTGCAAGAGCCAGGACAGGCAGGCACTAGTGGGGCTGCCTGGTAGAGGTGTGGGGTAGAACCCACAACATCCAGGATTAGTATTCAGGCAGAGGCCGCATGAAGCAGATGCCCTGTGCCTGAGATGACGCAGGCTGCCGTGACGCAGGCCAAAGGGAGATCGGCACAAGCACCAGCTGCTCTGATGCCAGCCCAGCAGGCCTGCCAGCAGCTGCATGGGGGAAGAGGGGAGGGTCACGTGGCAGCACCAGCAGCCGCTTGTCTGCCGAGAAGATGCAGCTTCTGCAAACAACCTGAAAACCAATTCTGCTGGGCTGCTCCATGAGGAAAGGCTCCTTGTGCTCTGTCAGAGCATGGGGCGCTCACAAGCTGATGGATTTTCCGCCTTCACGGCTTCCCAGCTGCATGGAAACGTTCATATGTGGTTTCCCAAACTGCCAGACTGCAGCACTGCTCAGCAGGGTTTGCCATGGGAACACATTCCCAAGCAACAGCCACTAGGCTGCCAACAGGGAATATCCCTGAAAGCCACTCTGCTGGAACTGGATGACTGCTCAGCACCTCCATGGGCGCAAAGACAGGCCAGCACAAGCAGCAGGTGTGGGAGCTATGGTGGGACTGGCAGGTGTCAGGGTGGAGAGGTGATACAGCATGGGGCATTGTCAGCCTCAGCTGGAGGGTGCTGGGCACGCACCATGTCCCCACACCCCAGGGATCCCATCCAGCCTTACCCAGGCTGAGCTGTGTGGAGAGCTCCCCTTGGGAAGCAGAAGCTTGACGATCTCCAGGTTGTTGTGGTGCACAGCTACATGCAGTGGGGTCATGCCGTTCTAGGGAGGGGAAGAGGGCATGGAGCAGTGAGATAGAGTCTCAGCCCATACTCACTTCTCCCACAGCCCCAGAACAACCCTCACCTTCCCTGCTGCGTTGGGGTGAGCATCATGCACCAGCAGCAGCTCTGCCACATCTACCTTCCCATACTTGGCTGCAACGTGGAGAGGGGTAAATCCTTTCTGAGGAGATAGGCAGCCCATCACTGGGTGTAAGGGGATGATGAGGAGAATGCAGATGCACACTGCAGCACAGGAGGAAGCTGCCCCTTCTGTGGCAGGGACACTGTCCTGCAGCCCTGTCAGCCATCTTCTGCAGCAGGCGCACAGCAGCCTACCTTGGTCATGCAGGTCTGAGAGGCTCCCTTCTCTAGCAGGGCCAAGGCTGTGTCTACATGCCCCTCTCTGGCAGTGATGTGCAGAGGCATGTGTCCTGCTGTGGTGGCCAGGTTGGGGTTGGCATTGTTCTCCAGCAGGAGTTGGACCATGCTGGTGTGGCCAATGCGTGCAGCACAGTGCAGAGGAGTTTGGTCATCCTGAAAGGGAGGCAGAGAAGTTGCTGGTGGAGCCCTGAAGCACTCCTGCTGCTCCACAGCCCCTCACAGCTGGACAGGTGAGAGCAAAGGACTCAGCACTGGACTAGCACAGGGGAGCTCCTGCCTACCTTGGCCTTGGCGTTGACTTTGGCTTTGTTCTGCAGCAGATACTTGGCCACATCCATGTGCCCAGCTCTAGCTGCCATGTGCAGGGGAGTCTCCACTTTCTGCACCAAGGAAAGAATAAAGTGGTGAGGCCACAGGAGGGGACATGTCACCAAGGGGTTGCCCAGGAACACAGAAAGCAGGGTGCAGCCCACCACTACACCCCAACACAGTGAGCCCCCACGGCTCCAGCCAGGCCAGGACTCACCACATTGGACACATTAGGAGAAGCTCCACGCTGCAGCAGGGTTTTGACGATGGGCAAGTGCCCCATGAAGGCAGCCACATGCAAGGGGGTCAGGCCAGACTGTGGAGAGAAAGCAGCAAAGAGTCATATTGGTGGCTGATGGCCTGACACAGAGGTAATCCCTCCTCATCCTCTCAGCCCCTGGGAGCCCCTAGCTGAGCTGATAGCAATGCACAGAGCTTCTGCCCATCAGGAAACAGGCTGCAGATGCCACCCGCACAGTGGGTCCTGAGCTGCAGTTCTCCCAAGCCATAAGGAAGAAGATGCTGTGGGACAGCAGGGCAGCAGTGACCCAGCCCTGCTGTGCATGGGCAGTAACAGAAGGGCTGAGGCTGCGTTGCAGCTCACCCACCTCTGTGACAGCATCAATGGAGGCTCCTGTCTTCAGAAGCAATTCCATCACCCGAATGTGGTTCTTCTTGCAGGCGATGTGGAGAGGCGTGAAGCCATTCTACAGACAGAATGACCATCAGTCAATTGCAAGCACATTCCCTCGTCCTCGGCCTTTTTCTTCCTCCACTCCCAGCCCATCTATCCTTTTCTTGCCCACCCCTCCTGGCTCACCAGGGCTCTGGAGTTGGGCTTGGCTCCCTTATCCACCAGCAGCTTTGCCACACGGTGGTGGCCACAGTGTGCAGCTACATGCAGAGGTGTCAGGTGGTCCAGGGTGATGTCGTCTATCTCAGCACTGTACTGCAGGAGTAGGCGCACACAGTCCAGGTGGTCACCCTGCGCTGCCATGTGGATCGGCGACAGACCGTTCTGTGAGCAGGGAGCAGGGCCTTAGGTCTGAGTGGGGGGCATTGGGCATCCCATCCAGCCCTGCTCCCTGCCACAGCTCTGAGCAGAAGGATCAGGAAGCTCCTTGCCTCTCGATGGCCAAAAGTTCAACCCTGGCCCAGCTACGTAGAGCATCCAGCAAACGCATGCAGTTTGTGACCCCTGCACTGACACAGAGCACAGTCCCACAGGCACCTTTGTTTTAGCTTGAATGGGAGCACCGTGGTCCAGTAGGATCTCTGCAATTCGCACATGTCCGTTGCGAGCTGCACAGTGGAGAGGCGTCAACTCATCCTGAGGAGAGAGAAGGGTTCAGAGGCTCAGCAAGGAAAAAGAAAGACAAGGCATCCCAGGCCAGAAAGGAACAGGAACTTGGGACTTGTTTGCAAAATAAGACCAAAACTGAGCCTGCCCTCAGCCTCCAGGGCCCACCAGCCATGCAGCTTCCTCTCAACCTGAACATACACCACTAAAAAACCTGGTCCATCCCCTTAGGACACCAGGGTCTGTGCTCATGCCCTAGTACGACATTCCCAGGGTATGGACTGAGGAGGGCATTGCATCAGTGCTCCCTGGGCACAGGGAGCACAGAGACAGAGTCGGCCCATGCACTTGTTGGTGGTTCAGAAAGGGTCTCACCTTGGTCCTTGTCTCTATCTGGGCCCCACGGTCCAGCAGCAGCCGCACCATGATGATGTTGCCTCGACGGGAGGCTATGTGCAAAGGAGTGATCCCATTCTGGCAGAAGGAAGGACAGCTTGTTACAGGAAGCAACCCGTCCTCTCTTCCCTGCAGGGCTGCCAGGAAGCAAGGGGCAAACAAGGGACACAGGGCAGTGGATGGCTAAATTCCTGTGCAAGGATGGACAGGCGAGAAGCGAGCACATGCCCACCTGCAGCCAAAAGCTGCGGATGCCCTAGCAGCCGCCCCACATGGCACTCACCTGGGGTGTGAAGTTGACGCTGGCTCCACGATTCAGCAGTAGTTGGGCCACACTGAGATTCTCATAGTGGGCTGCAATATGCAAGGGCGTAAACCCAGTCTAGGGGAAAGAAGGGGGGATCAGCCCAGCCAGATATATGCTCCCTGCTGAAAGGATGGATATATACAGCATAACAAGCTGCTGTTCTCCCTGGGAGGTGGGAAAGCTGGCAGGGACAGGGTGGGAGAGCCACGCACCTTGGAGAGGACGTCAGCATTGGGGTCATTCTGCAGCAGCACAGCAGCTGTGCGGGTGTCATCGTTGCGAGCTGCAATGTGCAATGCGGGCAGGCGGACCTTACCCTTTGTCCCATAGTTGATAAGGTGAGCAACCACATTCTCATGACCCTGCTGCAGAGCCACAGCTAGTGGTGTGAAACCGTCCTGCCAAGGAGAGGCAGGTGAGTAGGGAGAGCCAAGAAGCCATGGCAGCACCTGGTACATCTGACAGCAGCCTTCACAAGTGGAGCTGCAGAGTTCTCCCCAAAGGATCATACCTCTGTGGCTACATTCTGGTTGGCTCCATTTTCCAGCAGGAACTTGACAACTTCCAGGTGGTTTTCCTGCGCTGCCATGTAGAGTGGTGTGAAACCCTTCTGCAAGCAGAGCCACACACATTAGAACAACCCTTCCTCCAGCTTCTTGAAGAGCTGCACCCCACCAAACATACAAGTAGGAAGGGGATTGACTCTTTACACAATCTGATAGTGATGGGACAGGAGGAATGTCTTTAAACTAAAAGGGGAAATTTAGGTTAGATGCTAGGAAGAAATTTTTTGCTCAGAGAATGGTGAGGCAATGGAACAGGTTGCCTAGAGAGGCTGTGGATGCCTCATCTCTGGATGCATTCAAGGGCAGGTTGGATGGGATCCTGAGTAGCCTGATCTAGTGCTCTGCAACCCTGCCCATGGGAGGGGGGTTGGAACCAGGGGACACCTGCAAGGTCCCCTGCAACCTAAGCCATTCTATGGACACCCACACCCCCAGTTCATTGTCAGGGAGCACTTTCCATGAGTTCTGCCAGGAAGAGGTCAGCGTGCTTGTGCTGCCGTGGACCCCCACCAGAGACAGTCCACCTCCTCACCTCCCCCAGCCTTCCCTCCCTACCACTCACACACTTGCGGTCGTTCAGAGATCAGGCAAAGCCATCCTTGTCCCTGAACAGGACCAAAGAGACACTAAAGGGCTGATGCACTGCCCTTGCTGAGCACAGCTCTCACCACATGGACACCACCACACACATGCTGGGGCTTTGCCTACCCCAGCCTGGATTGCTGTACCTGCGACTGAGCATTGACGTTGGCCCCATAGTTCACCAGTTCCCGGACCACGTCCTGCTGTCCAGCGAGGGCAGCGATGTGCAGGGCTGTGTTTCCCTTCTGAAAGACATCGTCACAGGGCAGCACTCAGGGGAAAAGACAGACGTGATGCGTGTACTAACATACGTGTGAAAAGGGCTGCTGCCATCCTGGCCAGTGCAAACCAGTGGGGCCATGCTCTGTGCTCCATTCCTGCTACAGACTCACATTTGCTGGCCAGGGAAGGGGGTGACTTCATATTTCTTATGAGGTCACCAGCAGCCAAAGCTGTGCGCATTGTCAGGCTCTGCATATCTCCAGCACCAGGAGATGAGCAGGGGAAGGGAGAAGGGAGCACTGAGCTGGCAGTCTTCAGGGAGAAGCACAGAGCATGCCCTGGGAGCCAAGACCTCCCAGCAGAGCTCAGGAAGAAGCGGACTGAAAGACAGACTCCTCCCTCCAGTGTGTGCTCTGGGGTGGTGGGGGCAGGACACCAGGCTCTGCTCTGCACCTCAAGCCTTGCTAGTGCGCAGAGATGGCATGCCAGCCACTGCAGCTTCCACAGCCTTCCAGAGCAGCCTTCCACAGCCAGCCAGAGGCTGCTCGTTGTCCAGTCCTGCTGGCTCATGCCATTGTCACAGAGAGAGCCACACCTCTCCATGGTGATGCAGGGAGACAACTATGCATTGTTTATGGAGCACCAGCAATGGCAGGCTGTAGAGCAGCAACTAAGTAATGCGACCAGACTCCTTTGTTCTCACCTTGGTCGTGGTCTCCAAAACAATCTCCTTGTGCAGAAGCTCCACCACCATTTTTGCGTGGCCCTCCTTGGAGGCCAGGTGCAAGGCGTTCAGCCCATTCTGCAGGGCACAAAGAGGGGCATTAGTCACAGGGTGAGACTGATGATCTCTGGGAATCACCCTTGAGCTCCTCTACGGACCTGGCTGCTGGTGCTTGGTGTGTGCTGGAGGAGGTGCTGGCTCACTGCTCTGCCTTTGAGCCCTGCGCAGTAGGCTTCATGCTGCCAGGGCAGCTGCATGCAGCCCCGCGCACTGAGCTGCTGACTAATGCTGGAGGTTTCCCTGTGACATGCAGCCCTTGCAGACTGGTTCCTATAGATGGGTGTCCCCACGGCTCAGTGGGTGCGTATGGCTCCACAGGCACTGCTTCAGCTCTCCTTGCTCATGACACATTCCTGTCGTCAGCTCCCATCTCCTCTTCAGTGACTTTCCAGGGGTGCCCATCCCCGAGATCTCCTGCCCACACTCCACACTTGTCACAGCCAAAGCTCTCTGTACGGCCCAGAGTGAGGATGCACACGCTTTGTAAGTGTGGCCTTGCAGGCTGACCCTGCCAATTCCGTCCCACAGCCCATGCTCAGCACCAGGGCTGCCTTGCTCCTCCAGTACTGAGCTGCAGCAGAGACTCTGGGGAAGCACTGGTTGTGCAGCTGCCCAGCTCTGCCAGATCCAGGAAGCTCTTGAACAGTGCAGGTGACTGCTTGGGAACACTGCTACGGGTGCCCCAGTTCAGCCCTCCTTTTCCAAGGTATGTATGAAACCACAGTCCCAGGAGCAAAGGGCTGAAAAGCGCCCTTGGAATACCCCTGTGCTGTCAGAAGTGGGCGGTTAAGGCCTGCCAGCACCCCAGAGGCAGCTGAGAAAGCTTATGTTCCATTATTTCCAGCTTCCCAGACATGAACAAAAGGGCTGAAATATTTACTGGCAGAGAGGTTAAATATTTGCAGGCAATTTCAAATGGCACTTTTTTTCTCCAGAAGGGAAAAGTGCCGTGCTTCTCTCAGATGGATGCACTGTGCTTACTCACCCCTGTGTAACTCCCATGTGGCAAAGAGCTGCCAGCTCCCCAGAAGCACACAGTGCTGCCCAAGCACTCCACCTCCCAGCCATCTGCTTTGGCTTATGGAGGGTGCTGGAAGGTCACTTTGCAGGATTGCTTCATCCCCATCTGAATACAGGTAGGGGAGCAGAACATGCCAGGGCAAGCTCCAGTTGCGGTCTTCAACATCCCAGTTAAACTCACAACAGCTTCCAGAGGGGGTTATCATAGCACAAAAAGGTCTTCCACCTCACTCGTGCTCAATCCACCAGCCTTCCAAGATCACAGACTCTTTTTTACTCAGGTATGCACAGATAGCAAGTCTACAGGCTCCCTCAGCACACCAGCTCCAGCATCTCCTGGAGCTACAAGCACAAGGGGATGGCTGCCAAGGGAAAAGCAGCAAGAATGCTGCAGCTCTTTGACTAGGGCACAGCTGTACAGCTCTGCACCCACATCTTGAGAGCTCACCAGCTGAGTAAGATCCACAGGCACAACACATGCTTTTTCCCTGTTATACCCATGAAACAAGATGCAGGGAGGACAAGATCATGAATACTCAGCCGCTCTCCTCGCACATATGTCCTCTTATGCAAAGCATTCATAAATAACCTTTTGAAAGCTGAAAGCCATTGAGGAATCGTTATTCTCCATCCTTACAGCGATAAGCACGATGTTTACTGAAGGCTGTTTCCCAGAGGCCCATCGATATTTCTGCCTCAGGAACAATGCAGGTTGTTTTGCAGGTTTGCTCTGGCTTGATGGCTCATCTGACCCAAAACTGCCATGGGATGTACTTGATGTGAGCGCTGCCACACACCCTCACCAACTGCAAATACTTCCCGAAAGCCCTGGGTGCTGCTGCCAATGCAGTGCACTCAGCTCTGCAGAAAAACGCTCCTTCATGTTGCTGTACCCTGAGTGGACCCTGCCTTGGGTTGTGACCCAGAAGAGATTCCTGCCCACATCACCCATGACTGCTGTGTTCTGGCAGCCAGCTCTGCTCCGCTCATCCTTAGCTCCAACTCCTCACCGGTGAGAACAACACGCATGGATTCAGAACACAGTAAGGATGCTGATACAGATGGCAACCATGAAGAAGATGGAATTGGTAGGATGAAGATCAGATGGCATGTCAAGGTCTCTGCACTTGTGTAAGAATACAGGGCCTGTGGGATAGGTCTGACCACATATATCCCTCCTTATTCTATACAGGACATGTGAGGTTGGACCTTTCCCACAGGTCTGATATTCCTCAGAAGGAAACCCCAAAGTGCCATCTAACCTCGGGGAGATGGCAAAAACCAGTGCAAACACACCACTGAAAGAAGCACCTCATCCTGCTGCAGCCACGTCCTCCCCAGCATGGTATTAAACCCCCCCATCAGCTGCAGGAATCTGGCAGGAAGCAGGACTGCTCCCAGCGAACAGGGACTGCCCCTTGTGGTGAAGAAACTGAAAGCTATTTCATCTTCAAGGACAGAAACACAGTGTTTTCTACTTTTTCTCCCTACAACACCCCTCTGATTTTAACCCTGTCCATGTTCACGCAACCCCAGGACAGGAACGCTTAGATGCTGGTTACGCATTGACAATAATTGGGAATGAGGAACAAAATGGACACCTCATGAGCTTTCCCCAAGCCTCCTCCAGTACCCTAGGGAGGAGGAAACAAGGTGCAACGTGCCCCAGTGGCCAGCAGAAGTCCAGCATATCTGCACAGCGCTGTCAGAAAAGGAGACAGCAACATTTCCTGGGGGAAGATGTCTGCAGCAACGCACCGGCCACTGCAGTGCATAGATTGATGGGTCTGAACCACGCTTGGTTTGGGAACTTGATACTGAACCAGAGGAACATCCGCTTGTGCTACCTGCCAAGTCAGCCTCCCCAGCATCACTGATGCTCTGGAAAGCAGCTGACAGTGCTGTCTGCCTGTCTGTCCCCCAGCTCAGCCCAAGTCCCCCGTGTCCCTCCCTGCAGCACCTACTCTGTTTCAGGCTGAGTCGATGCATTTGGCAGCTGCACAGGTAACAAAATGTTCTGTCAGTTATGTGCAAACCATTCCTCTGTGCCTGCAGCTCTCCTTTCCGGGGCAGAGCCGTCCCTGCTTTGTGTCAGAGGGGGCCCCACCTGAACAGCACCTCCTGAGGCCCTCACACCGGTGTTCTGCAAACACCCCCTGTTTTTAAACACCTCCCACAGTTTTTAAACTTGCTGTACCACGGTATCCACAGCCCACTTATGGTCTGCTCCTTAGCAGAATCAGGACCAAGCAAGCTCCCTGGGGCCCTTCCCTGTCCCTCTCCCACGGAGCAGAAGGGACAGAGTGACTGCCACCTCAGCCTCGGGGAGCCACAGCACGGCAATTTTCACATGAGCTGGAGGTGATACCGCAAACCCCGAGGGCTTCACCTACCTGGTTACAGGTGTTAATATCTACCCCATTCCTGAGATGATCCAAGGCTTTGTCCAGATTCCCAGATCTTGCAGCTCTCAGGAAGCTGGTCGCAGCATCAGCCTTGGGGAAAAAAAAATGAACAGCATGAGGTTTGGCATCATACTTGTGCTTTCCTGTCAGCAATATGGGATCATCCCAGTGCTTGGCTACAGAGACCCGGTGGGAAAGGTAGAGGCCAGGCAGGCAGAGGTGCTCCTCATCAAACAGGATGAGGCATGGCTGGGAGTGAGGCTCAGCCTTTGACCAGGCCAGGGAGGAGAGATGTATGGGTCTGAGCAGTGCTGGTGGGGCAGGGAAGGTGCTCGAACAGGATTGCTGCAGCCTCCCTAGGCACAGGAAATGCTTTCTGTCCTGGTTGAGAGTACATCAATGGACAATATACTGCAGCATTGGTTGAGTCTGCCTCTGCTGTCCTCCAGAAACCAGAAGAGGAGCCACAGTGGCAGTGGCGACAACAACCCCAACTGTGCACACTACAGCCAGGAAAATCACAGCAAGGCAGTGTCACCACCCCAGGCAAGGCACAGCAGTAATTTGTATAACACTATTAAGGCACCAAATGAAGACAATGGGATGGCTCACCAGAAGCTGGAGAACAAGGTGGAAATGCAGCGAGAGCTCTGTGTGGCTGGGCCTATGAACTGGTGCCTGCCTGGTAGGTCTAGCCCAAAGGGCTGTCCACAGCACAGAGCCATGAGACATCCATGGCAAAGCAGCAGGACACACTCCTCTGTCCTTGGCTCCACTAGAAAATCAGAGCCCCTTTCTTACCACTCATGTCTGTCCAAGAAACCTCCTGTGCTACGTGAGCATAAATCCTGCCAGCCTCAGCCCCCCAGTGCCCGCAGCCCTGGGGTCATCAAGCTCTCGGGGCCAGCACTGGAAGCAGCGTAGCCTCGACAGCAGACCTGGGCAGAACGGTGCAGGTGAAGTGTTCAGAGCTCCTGTCTTACCAGCCTCGGTCATTCCAGCTCAGAGATGGAAGCAGCACTGCTCAGCTGCCTCCTGCTTTCCTCCACCCTTCCCTCACCCTCCTACCCAGAGAAACACAGCCCAGCAAAGGGCCTACTGTCCTGCTGCCCCTGCAGAAAGAAGGCCTGCAGATGGGTGTCCCAGCCCCCAGCAGTGCAAGTGCTGCAGCCCTGCCCAGGACAGAGGGACAGGCGGTGGAGGGCAGCATCGCCATGCCCTGTGCTGGCACAGCCTCTGCACACAGGGAGACACGTGCTGCTGGCATGCCCTGCGCTGCCAGCTGTCACCACAAGCTGCTGGTTCGCAGCATAACTGGGTCTGCCTGGGAGGAGCCCCCAGATTTGAAGCGAGGCTGCCAGCTTCACGGAGGGCTGCAGGTGCGGAGGAGAGTCAACACGATGCCTGGGTGCGCTGTGCTCATTCAGGCTGATCTGCTGGGAAAGGCAGAGCACGGTGCTGCCCTTAGAAGCGCACGTTTGCACTCAGAGCCCTGCATGCTGTCTAGGGTCAGTAGGAAATGCTGACAGCTCCAAGAAACAGGTTAAGTGCAAAGGGCTTTTCTAACTCCAGCTCCTGGTGGAAACCTCTGCATCTCAGGTCAGGCTCTCAGCTATGCTGCAGCCTCAGCACAGACCTACAACAGCAACCCCCTTGGGAGTTCAAAGCATAGCTCAGCCAGACCTGGGATCCCACCCACAGGACATGCATGGGGCTGCAAAGATCAATATGGTAAAACTTGAGACACTCCAGCAGCAAAGCGCTTCCAAAACCCCGGCACACCCAGCAGCAGAGACCACAGGCAGGAAGCAAGCAGAGAAGCAAAGCAAAGGTCTCTTTGGGCATGAAGGAGAAGCGCATTGTATACTCACAGCCACGTCTGGACCAGACTTGCCCTTTCGTGCTGCCATAGTCCAGCACTTCAGCTGAAACCTGAGCCCGGTGTCCCCTCTTCCCCTCCTTGGTTATCTACTCCCCAGCTTTGAGAGAGCCAGTAAGTTGCATTGCATTCTCTCTAAAAATACCAACTCCCTCCTCGCTCCAACGCAGACCCTGCAGGGATCGCCAGCCACTAATGGAATTTGTTCGTTTTCTCTCCATTACTGTGTCAGACAGGATATTTAATAGCAAGCTGCTGTGGAAAGCAGATGCTTGCTGCCAAGCACGGGGAACAGTCAGAGCTGCAGGGAGAGCAGAGCTCGGGAAGAGCAGAGAAGAGCAGCCCCACAGACACACCCAGGAGCATCTTGCAGGTAACGCTACCCTGGAAAAGAGGGGTGGAGGGCCCCTCCACATGGCTGAGGCGTGGGGTGCTGCAGAATGACTGCCCTTCTGCTTCCCAGAACCAGAGAACTGATGGATGGATGGGATGGAGATGTAGCTCAGACATATCTGCAGTCATATTCTCCTCCTGAGGTCCCTGCACACACGGGGATTGCCTACCTGGCATTCGGAGGTACTCTTTCACAACAGCTGATTACTCTGGGGTGCCACAGGCAGCCTGACAGCATGAGACTTGCCAAGGAACTAAAGCATAGATTGGGTCAATGCCAGCTCCTTTTTCAACAAAAGGGAACTGTGACAGCAAGAAATGCAGAGACTCCATGGACATAAGTCTGTATGCGTATCAAAAAGATGCATGCACATCCCAGGCAGCACAAACCAATGTTCCTAAATGCAGACACACTCACAGTGCACACTCGTCATCCACAGCTAAGCACAAAGCATGGCACAAGCACGCTGCACGGACTCGCTTGGCATTTGTGCACATACTGTTGCCTGCACCCGCGGTTGCTTGCTATCCATGTGCCCTAGGATATACAGCAGTTGTTTCCAGATGAAAAGAATGCCCCCAGTGGTTTGTTTGCAGTTTGCAGTGTTTGTTCTGTTCTCCTTTGCTTTCCCAGCAATTTTTCAGGAAGCAGTTATTCCAAGGCGAGAAGGTAAACTTGCTTATTTGCCACTGTGTACCTCTCACACAACTGCTAAGCCCCACATACAGGTGTTGTGTTCCATAGACTTGCGGATCTTCAAGCTGTGAAGCAGCAGGATGCAGCTTCCAGCACTTCCCAGATCTGGACTTTGCAAAATGCTCCAAGACCTTCTAAAGTGAAAAACACAGCTCAGTGCAGCTGTGCTTCTCCTTCACTTTCTCTTCTTTCAGGCAACAGCTCCCCTTGTCTTCTGATAAATCAAATTACTGTGGCCCTCCCTGCCCACACAGGGTATCACTACTGCCTGATGACTGCTCCTTCACCCCAACAGAAGCCTGGGTCTGACCAAGCTCCCTGCACTGTAGCTGTGGCTAAGGCAATATGCACAGGGGATGTTTTGCCAAGCCAGAGGTTCAGGCTGGATTTTGGTAATCTTGCTCTACCTGTCTCCTGGACACAGTCAGAGTCTTCCCTAATCTCTTCTGGCAGCACCCTCACTCTTACTCTCCTTCTGCACATCATTGATAAAGAGAGGAGCTCCTTCTGCACATTATCGATAAAGGAAGGAAGGGTCTCAACATTGCCTCTTTCTATGGAAGGGGGCCATGCTTGTCAGAAACACACTCTGTAGAGGCTGTTAAATGTTGCATGCTGATGATTCCCAAGTGCAAATGAGTTCATAGGCTCATGCTGCTTCCATGGTGGTTTCTGGGCCCGTGAGGAAGGAAGCAAATTGCCCTGCTGTTTCAGACTGGCAAAAGGCACATGTGCATGCTGCTACACTGCTCGTGTGCCCCATGCCTGGGGCCTGCCAGACCTGACACTTGGTCAGTTTACTTTCTTCCAGGCCAAGCTACTGAAAATCATTGCCACTGAGGAGGCTCAGACAGCTGGCTTTGCTGCAAGAAAAGCTTCCTGTGCGTGATCTGTAGAAGAGATCTTCAAATCAACTACACCACTGTATAGGTTTCTATCTCATGAGTTTATCACTAAAGATAACTGCATCCTCAAACTTTTGCCACTGCTGTATTCTTTGGAAGCCATGTTCTCCTGCCAGCAACTCCTGCTCTGCACACTCAGTGGCATTTGCAGCTTCACTGCTCTAATGCAGAAACCCCACATCTGGAGCAAAACGTGCCGCTCTTTCCCTGGTATGCATTAGGAGAGAAGCAAGCGGAGGCATCTTGAAAACTGGTATGGGCAAGCAGTTTGGGAACAGCAGAGAAACAGTAACAGAAGAGCCAGATGCTGCTGCTAAAGGAAAGGTCCTACCTGGGGATCCCCCACAGGGGCTTCTGACCCTGCCAAGCAGGCATGACCCTGTTCAGGCTGCCATGTGCTCATGGAAGTCCAGCAAGGGAAGACCAAGTGGGGCAGCACACAATGCTCCAGCAATGCACCGAGCCCCAGGATCAACAGAGAGATGCAAGCCTGACTCCTGTGCTGAGGCCACGTGTTGCAAAGGGCATCCTATATAGACAGCATATAAAAGGTCCAGATCACATCCCAGGAGATCACCCAGTCGCTGTCAGCACTGCCAGTGGGGGACGAAGTACAACAACCCCTGCAATAGCCTTCAGTTTGCTTTGACCTTTTCTTTTTTTTTTTTTTTTTGCTCTTGTGGGCATATGTCCAGCAGCAGGCATGGCCCTCAACCTTGAGGTATTGTTTCCAGCAGAGAGAACAATGTAGTGCCTTACTTTAAGCAGTTCTCAGCCTAGGGACTTCTTTCAGGCCAGAGCTCCCCATGTTCTCCCTACCCTGCAGACATCAAATGCCCAGGTCAGCAGGTGCTAACGGATCCTTTCTCCTCAGATGAGAAGAATTTGTCAGTTCTGGAAATAAAATAAAGCAGCTGCTAAGATTAAGTGCAGTTAGAGATGGCCCCTGGGGTCTCTCTAAAAAGATAAGGAAAATTGAATTGGATTCAACTTGGAATGCCCAGAAACAGAAACCACACTGTCTGATCAGCAGGAACTTTCTCCTCTTTCTGCATTTACAGAAGCTTGACACGGGTGGTCCCTGCAGTGGAAACAAAACCTACCAGCAAGTTTCAGCCTCCTTGGTGGAAGAAAGCATTTAGAAGTGCACAGCATCTCCAGGGAGGCCACGGGAGCGAAGCCTCAGGCAAGCAGCCAGAGCAGCACAGAGAAGAGGCTGCCAGGCACACACTGCAAACTCAGATGAAAGAGAAAAGCAAGAACACTGGGAAAAGCTTGTCAGATGAAAGGATAAATCCACACACCCAAATTCTACCCTCTCACCATCTATGCCCCTGCCCCCACGATTTAGGACAGGTCTGCAGATCTTAACAGAACTTATGAGAATGAAGGCATCAAGGTCATCTCTGGAAAGCATTTGCCAAGTGATTTTGCTCTCATTTCATGCACCACCCCGAGCAAAACCTTTGTCCGTGCCCCTTGTTACTGAGTGGAGATTTCACAATATATCCCAGGCCTCCCTAAGGCACAGACCACCAGAGGCCATGGCTGATAGGTGCAGCAGTGATCCCCAGTCATGAGAGTGCAGGGGTGGACATGGCACTATAATCTGGCAGCAAGAGAAATGGATGATGCAGAATTGAAAGATCTGCACATGTTCCTGCATCGAGGGGCTGTTAATGCTGGAAGAGAATTTGGCACAAGTGACAGTGCAGAAATCCCAAAGTAAAGGAGGGGGGGGGGAGGGTTCCTGTCAGGTTTGTGAGAAGAGAGGCAACTTGGCAATTAGTTTTTGAGCTTTGAAGTTAGTAAAGTGAGGGCACATTTTCAGGTGCAGTCATCTGGCCCTTCTGTCAGGCATGTCCTCCATCCTTACAGAACCACAACTAACCAGCATTTGGAAAGCCTGTTTTTATGCACTCTGAACAGGACAGACTGTTCTGGACTGTCACTGGTGGTGCAGTTCAGGGCCAAATTAACTCTGTCCCTGCTGAGCACGTTCAGATGTAGACAACTGGGCTGGCCCCTTCCCTCCCTCCTCACAGATCCCCTTTGCTAGATGCTGAAGCTGGAACGGGTTCAGGACTGTGAGGAGATGGATCTCTCCTTAATCTGCAGTGAGCAAGTACTAGGGAGCTGCCCCTACATAGCAAACTGATCCTTCCTGATAAGGATCCCCTAGTTCTATGAAAGCCTGTCATTTCTCAGATAGCACTAACGGAGTGTCTAAGCAGTACCATCAGGATCTTCTGACCTTTGCAAACCACCACTTGTCAATGAAGCACAGTGCTGAGTCCAGCAGCGGGAACTGGACGGAGGAATAGGGAGCTGAAGACCAGAACATTGTTCCTCTTGCGCAGTGCCAAAGCAAAGCAAGAATTAGCACAGTGACTGCTCCTGCCAGCTGGGGCAAGGCGCATCCAGAGGAAAGCTGTCACACTCCTTTGATGTTAGCAGGAGCCTCTGCTCTCTGCACATCCTGAAAAAGAAAAGCTATTTTTACCTCATCAGAAAATACATAGACTGTGACTGAAGACAATACACCAGCGCTTGTCACTCAGGAGCAACACCTCTTCTTACAACATAATAGGATTTACAGCTGTGAGAGAGATGCAGCAGCACTGTGACTGCTTTTTATCTCCTTTCCTAATGCTCTGCCTTCCCCAGCCATGCCATGGCTCAGGCAATACGAGCAATGGACAATGTCAGTACAAGGGGGAAGACAGGGACATGCTTTGAAGGACTAAGGCACATCCTGCAAACCAGCTTCCAGCCTGCCCCAGGCTCTGTGCAGTGCCCTTGCACTCGGCAGAGGCCAGAATGTGCCATCAAGGTCTGACTCAGTGCCTAGTGGAAAGAATTCTCTCTCTTTGCTAGTGTTTTGTATGAACTGTTCCTAATGTCTGCAATCTCCCCTGGCTCAGTCCCTACCTCTGCTTCAGCAGGGCCAGTCCACACCCGATTCCATGAGCAAAAGTGCTGAGAATGAGGCTTTCTGCTAGGATGGACAGGCTGTGAAGGATCGCAGCACAAACTCAGTGCATGGTTGCAGATTCACTGCTAGCAGTGTGCAGCCAGGCTGGCCAGGCTTGGTGTAGCCTCCAGAAGCCATGCAGGGAAGAAAGCATTAACAGGAAAGTACCTGAAGCACAGCCTGGAAATAGATTGCTGCCAACTTATCCCCAGTGAGGACATGCAAGCAAAAGCTGTAGCAGCACAGCCACCTGCTCCTCAGCACAGCTAATACAGCACTATGCCTAGAGAGAAACGTCATCCTGTGCACCTGTCCCAGAGCTTCGTGTGGATGAAATAAGGAAGATGATAGCACAGAAATCAACATGTACCATTAAAACGGAGAGGAAAACAAACAAACAAAAAACCCCCTAACAACCACAACACTTGAGGGCACCCCTGTCTCCCAACAAAGCAGCACCAAGAAGGACAAGGTGAGCACTGCACCGAGGGACCCAGGATTTCTGGATTTAATGCCAGACTCTGCTGTGGAATCTTAGCATGACCTTAGGCAAGTTTCCAGCAACCTAAGAAGGGCAGCAAACCCCTTCCACCATTCCAGGGCCCGTTTAGGCTACCATACTTTGGGGACAAGGGCCATTTTCTCTGGGGCAGACATAAAACTATTTAACTGGCCTGGATGCACCTAAGCTCCTGAATGCAAAAAATACAACAAGCAAAAAACAAACAAGAAAAACAAACAAACAACCCCACAAATAAAAACACCACTCTTCGAGCTGACCTGATTCCTCTCCCCCTAGTGCAGCTCAGCAAGCTCCTAACCATGGCAGGGCCTGCCCAAGTACTCACCCTTAAGAAATGCAAGTGTGGCATTGCTGCAGGAAAGTCAGCTTACCCTGGGCAGCCAGGACCTGCAGGTCTGATCAGCTCACGGATGCTGAACGCTGCAGCCAAACAAAGTGTGAGCAGCCAGAGTTATCAGCAGGACCGAACCCTATCATCTCCACTCACATGTGTCTGCTGGAGCAGACACTCAGAGGGAGACACTCTCCCTCCCTGCCTGCAGCTGGGAGATTACAGCTGCTCCACACGCAGGCACTCAGCCTATGCTGCACCTGAGGCATGCTTCATAAACATGCCCCTGAGCTGTAAACAGGGAGGAGCCCATTTGTGTGAACCCCGTTCATCAAACAGCAGAAGGGAAGATGGAACTTCAGAAATACAAGGCAAAATGAAATAATCCTGTGGCCTGAACCACACTGTTCTCTTGGTTTGTGCTGCGTAGAGCCTGAACAGCTCACTGGTTGCTGCAGACCTTGGCTAGGGCACGGTCCCAAAATGGGGGACACTGAGATGGAACTGAAGTGACAGATGAAGTCTGGTGACAGCAGCTCCAGGCCCTTTGTAGGGCCTGAGGCTCACTGCAACACAATGAACGCGCCCCTTCCCCCCTTCTACCTGCACAGCAGACTCCTGCTCCAGCATCCCTTCAGGAGATCCTTGCTTGCAACAAGAAGGCAAGGGGTCCACAGTGGTTGGTGCATGCCCTCTCTGAAAGACACGCAAGGGAGTCACACCAGTTGTCCAAGGAACAGCGCTCTTGGAGACCACTCCCATCCCACCCTCTCCTCGTGCTCACACACCACAGAGCCATGCTCACCTGGCACTCCAGGCTAGCAGGGTACACTCTTCTGCTAGTGCTTTGCTACCCTATTTGGGGTCCAGATGCCAAACAGGGCAGCCCTGATAAAGCCCTGGGACACTGCAAAGAAGCCACACAGCTTGGATCCTGTTTCTAGCTACCAATCAGCAGGTCCTCCATGCTAATTACAGGTTCAAGAACTTTCTCCACTGGGGCAAACTAGCATGGCTGTGAGCTGATCATGCCTGGAAGGGCCTGGGCATCACACTGATAAACACAGCTTGTGACACTTTCAGCTGCAGGGGGAACAAAATCAGCTCTGTCCGCTGCATTCCCCTAGGGAATTCCTATAAAACAGACCAGCCCGCTACTGGCAAAGGCAGAAAATCAAGAGAACCTGTTAGGATAGAAATATGCTTTGCATTATGTAGAAATTGAAATTCTTTTACTGAGCCAAGGCCAGGTTGAAACAGTAGAGCAGGAATAGTCCTTACCTCAGTCCAAGGAAATATATATTCCCCTTGTCCAGTGCAATTCAGTACTTCCCAGGAAATGTGGGATCCCTCAAGTGTTTGACCTATAATAAACTCCTCCTCCCATTCAGGCAGAGCTCAGGTGTTAATTATCAGAAGGATGAGCAATGTAACTGCTGCCTGGCACGCTGCATTTGCTCTAAAATGTACTGCTGCTCTGAACCTCCGGGCAACATCAGCCATGTCTCAGATCCTGCTGTTTTTTTCCCTGCGTAACTGCATGTCATGAATGCAAATACGAGTTCTCTGAAGACAGAACCCTACCAGCCAGGGCTATGAGTCTATCCAGAGCTACTGGCTCAGCATAATGCAAACTTTCTGCAGGTTCTGCTGCCAAGAGCTCCTTTCATTTCCATGAGAACACTTCAAAAGTCTCAGGCAATGCCTTAACACTTGCTTACCTGTTTTCAGACCATGATCTGAGATTGGCTGGATTTCTCACTCCCTGGGATTTTACACAGTACCATGCAGTATACCTGTGTGAACATCTCCTTTAAGGCCTCTGAGACTGTACATGTTGCATGCACAGTAGCTAACACAGAGCTAAATCAGAGCTCTGAAAAGGGAAGAGACTTCAGTGGATGCAATAGAAACAGTCTGTAAGAAAATGCAAACCAATGTCAAGAACAAGCATCCAGGAGCAACAGTGAATAATGGCTGTCAGCTCTCTTGTGCCCCTGTGTGCACCCCCATGGACTTCAAGGAGATTTTTGCCAGCCAGGGCTTCAATACTGTCATAGTGCTGTTCCCCAGATGCTGAAATATCTATCATACATGGGAAAAACAATTTCGGCTACTGTCCTGTGACGGCACACAGCAGTCCTAGTGCCTCAGTGCCACCGCATTACAGGTTTACACCTGAGATTGAATTCCAGCACCAACTGCAGGCAGAGGTGGGACAGAGGGAAGTGATCTGTGAGCAATTAGGAGGATGAGATCTCTGAAGAAAACCACTCCTACAGCTACAAAGAGTTTTGGGTTTTTTGGGTTTTTTTTTTTGAGATACGGAGTCCTGCCTCTGACCTTTCCTAAGAGCCTTTGGAGAAGATCTTCAGCTGCACTATGATGTAGCTGTGAAGGAATGCAAGGCTCCTTTCTCTGCCTTGTTATCTTCCATGTAATCAGAGAAGGGATCTCCGGGCACCACAGACTGCTGCCAGTCCCTTCTCAGCTGTTATTTTCCTTTCATTTACGGGAATGGAGAGTGCATGAAGCAGAGCGCCTCAAACGCATTGCCTTGGGGAAGAGTAAATACCTCTCTTTAACAGTGGGCTTCAGTTCTTTGAGGAAACTGCATGGTGCTTTTGCTCAGAAATGAGGTACATACAGCCTTTCCTGCATTCAGCAGCTTGAGAAACAGTGCTAGGACAGGTCCAGGGCTGAAGTCACTGAAGGGAAGCTGGTCTTCCAAGCCCTCACTGCAGCCTCCTGGAGCAAGGACAAGGGTGCAGCAGGCTTTCTTTTATCCAGCACGTCCCCTTTCTGCTTACTGAGGACAACAGTCCCTGTGTTCCAGTCACCTGCTGAGGCTCCGAAGAGCAGCCAGCTCCCTGGCTCCTCTGGTCAACAAGCTGTTATCTTAGGAAACATGAATGCAATTTTAAGGCTGAGTCAGGCACAAAAGATGAATAATTTAAATCCTTAGCAATTCTGTCGCTGCTGCCCAGCTGTGGGTAATGGAAGGTACTGAGCTTCATGCAAGGAGAGAGTTGCAATGAAAACCAGCGCTGCTGTCAGGCTGCTTCCTCCTGCTAGGAGAGAATAGCCATGATGCAGGCATAAATAAGCAGATAACAGCACTCTGCAGTGCTGAGCCAGGCACTCTGATGCTAGGAGCAGGCACTTCTCTGAGCATAGCAAGCTTGCTTTCCTGTGGTAGTTGTTTCTGGCATCCGTCATTTCACAGAAAGTCAGTGGGAGCTGCAGGTCCCTCACCTTTCTGATGTCAATTCCTCGGCTTACAAAGTGCTGGAATCATCAGCCATGGGCCAGAGCAAGGGCATGGAATGGGGCCACACTGACATGAGCTCTTCAGCTTTCTGTCAGAGCAGGAGATATGCAGTGCTATGTGGTGGAAGGGGAACAAAGATTCGCTTTGCGCACATCTTCCAGGCCATGCTGTCATGCTGGTGGTCTCCCCATCCTCTTGTGTGTGTGAGACAGAGAGAAAAGGGGAAGATGCTTGTCCTGAAATCAGTCTAAAAACCTGCACCCAGAAGCACAAGATGGATTAAAACTTGCAAGAAAACCAATGGACTGCATTTGCAAAGCTCAGCAGCAGATAAGTATAGGTAATCTCTTCCCATTGTACCCCTGGATCAAATAAATCTTTCATGGCTTTCCATAAGTTCAGAACTGTTTGAGCTGTGGAATTCACAAAGGAAATCCAGAAATGCAAATTGAAAAGAGCAGCCTGCTCTTTTACTCCAAGAGATGACTGCCTACTACCAGCATCACCACTGGTTAGTTCTTAGAGGAAACAGTCTGAACATGAGGTTTGGGCAACCCTTGCCCCTCACTACACTGACACTGATCAAACAGAAGGCTTCATTGTGTGTGCCCCTTTGACATTTTATGATATGAGCCATAAGATGTTCTTTTTGCTCCTCATTTGGATGAGCCAGGCAGTGCAGCTGAAAATGCTATCACGCCAGTTCATCTTACACTTATTCATACACAAAAATCTCAGAGACTCAGATTCACAGAGTGCAGACGAGAAAGAAGTGCAGAGTTCTCACATAAAAGTGATATCCATGGACTCTTGCCTATGCTATGGCTTAGCTCTGTGCTGTCCTGGTACACACACAGATAGAAAATGCTCAGCAGCCTCTGCGTTAGCTCCTCATCCAGTGGACCAGAAGGCACCTTGCCCACAAGATTAACAAGCTTTTTGTTGTTGTTTTGTTTTTTCCCCTCTGCCAGAGGCCAAGCAGTTCTGAGAGGAAAGAGCATCACCTAACTCAGCCTGAATCAGAAAAAAACAGCTCTGGGAAATCAGTTTGGCATCATGCCCATAATGTGGGCCAAGGGCAAATCACTTCTTAATTACTGCTTTTGGTACAAGTTTCTGCTTTCACTCAGGCGGGTATCAATCTGAAAGACATAAGGAGACCTTTATCAAGCTGCTGCTAATTAAGCCCAGCTATCGATCCTATTGAATCCAATGATTCTGCTGTAACTGCAAGATTACAGATCCACTGAGATTCCCGAATGTTATTATGCCTATTTGGGGATCTCAAGATGGAGAAACATCCAGCATTGAGCTGTAATGCATGTCTGGAGGCAGTGCAGACTGACATCCTGCGAGAGCAGATGAATGCACAGTCCCCACCTGGCAGGATGCATTCTGCTCCTTTTGGCAAGAAATTTCTGACTCTGCTGCTAAGCATCAAGGGGAAGGAAGAACCTTTCGCTGTACCTTTACTCTCAGCAGCCACCTGGTCTTTCAGGTCTACAGTGTACCTAAATGCCACGGTCCCACCAAGATCCTCCTGTTTGGTCAGGTCAGTTCAAAGCAATCGAACAGAACTTAGAAACCATTTCTGTAAACCTTTTCTCTTTTTATTTCTCAAATTATTTTCTTCCGAGTTTGTACCAGCAAGAAAAGCCTTCAATCACCGCTTTGTGGTGTATGCAATGCTGTCACCAGCTTTGCAGAGGTCCGACAGGTGTCAGGAGCTCTGCAGGGAGTTATTTTGATATTCAGAGCAATAAACAAAACAAGCTGTACACCTGCGAAATTCTCTAGAGTTTGATGAAAGGCTCAAATATCAACAGCACGGCAGGAAGGTTTGCACCCAAAATTAAAATAATCCCAATATTCACGCCACAGTCAGCTGCAACTTGTACGGCTTTTTCCTCTGAATAGTCATGGATTGCAGCTGGGCAAAAATAACAAAATGAGGATTGGCAAGAGACTTGGTGGCACTGCAAGTGCAGCACAGCCATTTACAGGAACTTATGGCAGTGACAATGCTGTGCTGCAGTGGTGGTTACAGAATCAAGGCACGACCATAGAGATGTAAGTCATGGGAAACCTCCGTCCTCCTCATATCTCTAATTGATTGAGGTTGTAAGACTTTACACTGCTCCTCCTGGGAGGCGGATGAGCAATATTGACTGGGTTATGCCATCATCAACAAAGTCCATGAAAGGCATTGCCAAGAATATTTGTGAAAACTCTATCAAAATCTGTTTGTTGCTAATATTTAGTCCTGGGGATTGTTCAATGGAAAGCCATTGAGATTATGGTGAATATTCATACTGCAGCAGCTCACAGAGCAGGATTTGTCCCTGCTTTCCTGGTTCCCGTGCAGAAAGAATAAAAACAATGCTAACTCTTCTCCTTGGAGCTCAGAGCTTCATGTACCATCAAAAGCAAGCTCTGCTCTCACTTCTCCTTTTTCTACAGATGCTGTCCAGAGGGACTGTGACAACATTAGCATGCTCATCCTGGCACAGAGCTGCCCTACATAGGTGGTCCCCCCCAGCCTGCAATGCCTGCAGAGCCACTCCAGTGCAGAGGAGACCCCAGAAGAAAACCCACTTGAGAAGTGGCTTCCTACTCCTTACCAGAATCGCAGAACTTAGAAACACGTGCCTTTGCTGATCACCTTGCTGAGCAAGCAAAGAGGCATGACTAGCTATTCCAGATACCACTGATTCATCTATTTCCCGAGCATCCTTGGCATGCCTGGACAACATGATATGAACATTACAGCAAGAACAACGGCACACACCAGTGTGCCTGCTCACAGTACAACAGCCAGTTGTTCTCCAGTTACTGCAATGCTCTGAAGAACGGTTTGGCAGACCTGCAAAAAATCCACTTGAAATCTTGAACCTCATGGGTTCCATTTAAGGATAATTAATGAATGATTCAGAAGAGACGCGCACACCTCTGTTGTATGCCCACAGCCCTGTTCTCACCGATCAGCATTTGAAATGATTTCATCTCACAGTATCTTTTCCTACAGTCGAATTCAATTACATAAGATGCTTCTGGATGACAGAAGAAGAGTCCCAGAAGTAGTCATTTGTACATGACTTTGAGAAGGGAGCAATTCTATAGAATAAGAGTGAAGGCAGAGCTCCGGTGACCTAGCAGAGCTTATGAGAGTCTCGCCATTGTTCTAAACTTGAAGGAGATCAACTATTTTATTTCTCCCAGTGGACATCTTTCACTGAACACCTGCACTATCGGCACTTTTCCCTCGCCTCAGCAGTGGAACTTTGCTCCTGAAAGCTCTGTCAGCTACCACATGGGAGATGTGGTGCTATTCACTGTTGGAGAGTGTCACGGGGTTATCCCTGGATCTCTCTGTGCCCATGACAGGGGGACAGCAGGCCCACAGGCCCACCAGCCCAGAAGAGGTGGGGGGGTGCTGTAAACCAGTTTACAGGCTGGTTTGGTCCAGCTGTGACTAATGGGGTAAGGGGATCCACAGACCCATGGCCCTGGAAAGGGGAAAGGGGACAACGGGGAAGGGTAGGAAGATGGGAGATGGGCTGAAAACAGCAGCAGCAATGATCTGAGGAGGAAAGGTAATTTACTAAATATGATATCGGAATGCAAGATAACAGTATATAATATAAAATATTTGTGATTAAGGCTAATAAAACAAATAAAATGAGAGAGTGTCCAAAACCAAATGACTTACTCTAGAGATGAAGGCAAGACCGTCTGAGCATGCATAGCCGATATGAGCAGCAAGAAAAGGAAAAATCTTGTGATTTGTGAGGAGTTTTATCTTTCCCTCTGAACACAAAGTGCTTTTGCAGTCAAAGAGCATTATTTTGGAGATATAGACAAAATACATAACATCAGTTGGAATGCTCATGTAGGAACACAGTGCCCTCAGCCGCATTAGGGAGACTAACCTAGCCTAGGATAAGCAGAGGATGTTGTACCCCTGGAGGCAATGAAAACAGAACACATCTTTTGATGCACGTGAGTTTGGAATTAATTCAGCTGATTGCAGAGAAACTTGCAATGATGCCGTACCCACCACAAACCATGTGACAGTGTTATCTCTACCACCTCATCATCTCCCAAAGGATGCAGCAGCATAAGGAGCAGGAATGGCAACTGAAATGACCCGCTTTCCTTCATCGCACCAACCAGCAAGCACTTCTGAGGCTATAACTCAGCTGACCTACTTGCTGTGCAGTGCAGCATCCTTTTCTCCCAGACCAGAGGAAGCTGAGGTGGGCAGTCCAGAGGCAGCGGTCTGCATCACAGCACCCCAAAATGGGGAGGCAGCCCCTTGCACTGCGCAGATCTATGAGGATGCTGGCTGTGGTCAGCAGTCCCCTCTGCCCCAGTGCACCCAGCAGCACTATCCCACCCCAGAAACATCCAAATCCTCTCAGCTGCTGCTGCCATGGAAACGCCAGAGAGAGGCTCCGCCAGCCTTTGATGTGCTGATCTGTTTAAAGCATGCAAAATGCAATTCAGAAGCTGGGGAGTTGTGTGGGGGGCACCTGGCTGCCCTAAAGATGGAGGCTCTCTGAGGAGCAGGGATTGATGCACAACGGTGGGCACCGCAGCCATCCACTGCCAGAGCACTGTCACAGAGTGCTGCTCTCTGCCCCAGCTCACACACTTAGCAGAGTTTAATATTTAACATCAGACAAGCTGCTGTTTCACAGGGTAATTTGAGTTATTAATAAAAAATCTGCCCTAAATAATTCAAAAATAAGATACTCCAGTTTATCGGCACTGGCAGCAAGTGCTGGGAGCTGAGCACCAGCACAGCACTGGCCACTGAGCAGTTAATGGGGAGCCTGGAAAGGGCTGCTGCAGCGTCAGAACATCAGTGGAGCCAAGCAACATGCAGCTTAATACTGTCCCCATCTCCTGTCACATCATAGGCAGAGAAGTAGGAAGCAATTCCCAATGACAAACAAGGAAAGCACAGGACAAGCAGGCTGCTTGATCCCCTCTCCAGGAGCTCACAGAGATCCCCTGCATCGAAAGGGCACCTCCAAGCTCAAAAAGCACTGCACAACTGCATACCTTCAAAGATGCATACTCTTGTAGCATTTAGCACTACGGATCCCTGAGGCTTTGCTGTTAGTAACAGAAAATGTGAAACACCATCCCCTGCGTCCCATCTACCCTTGGTGGGCTCCCAGATTGTGGTGGTCCAGTGCAAGCCAAGGAGCCCTGAAATGTGAGGGCACAGAGGAAGACTTCATTTATTTGAGGGGGTTTTATGCCAGACTTCTAACAGAATATGCTTTACATCATGAAAAGCAGATACCCAAAGTGGTGTCCTACAGAAATAATGTCTATGTCCTGCACTCTGCCATTCCCAGCACATTCATTTCAATGACAGCATGCTTCACAACTGCAGCTGAAAGCCCCCAGCTCTGTGGTCTCTTCTCTTACCTTTTTGCAATCTACAGTACCTCTTCAGAAGCATCTTCCAAACACGTTTGTATGCATGTTTGCTCATGCTGACCTTCAGAACCATAGTCAAAATTAGTTCCTTGTTTTCATGGTTCAGCACCCAAAAAGGCTCCTTGAATCTCTACTGTTTCCCGGCAGCTCACAGCCACATCATTGGCATGCTGTACATCTCTCTTAATGTAAACGTAAACATGATTCATGCATATTTTTGAGGTACCTTTTGCCTTACACCCTCACATGCTAACCTGCTGGCAGAGCTCAGCAGTTGGCAGTACAGAGCAGACAGCTGGAGGAGTGGGAGCTAACTGTAGTGGTTGCAGCTCCAGAGAGAGTACAAAGAGCACATTACTTTCTTTGGGTTTTTTTCTTTCTTTGTTTTGTTTGTTTGTTTGTTTCCCTGAAATCTCAGAAGAACTACGTAGGCAATTCTGAGGATGCTCAGCTCCTTTCTTTACCCCAATAGGTCGCAATAGATTCTTTCTGTCAAGAACAAACTGCAGGATCGTGTGATATTTCTGAGCACCTTCCTTTGTCTTCTGTGTACAGCGTTGCATTTATTTGCAGCACGATGGCTAAAAACACAACACTGCTTCAGGGAGGAAGCCTGCAGACTCCAACACCCAACATGCAGTGCCCCTTTCCAGTGCAGACTTGATCTCCCAGCTTTACAAAGGAAGTGCTTCCCTACTGCAGTTGTGGACTGGTTGCTGGCTGGTCTGAGACGCATTTCTCCCTGTTGACCCTATTGATGGGGATGAGTTCAACAAGTTATGTGAAGGAGTTGTGCTGATGCAGTACTAATGGGTAGCAGATATTTTATACTTTTGTCTTGTGATGCTGTTGCTCCTTTTACTGCAATATTAGCACTGCAGCAGGCTTGACAGGAAGCATTTTTCCTGCTGGCCATCATGTTCTTTTTTAACAGGAACACGTTACTGTGCATCAGTGCATGGCCAACCTGTGTGTGAAGAGAGCTGCCATGCTATGCTTCACTGAGCAATTTTTGCTTGGACCAAATCTAGTGAGCTGAGCTAATCCTGCCAGGAAAAGAGCTGAAGAAGGGAAGAGATTAGAAAATCATAGCCTGCAGAACAAATATAGACCCTACGAAAGCATCTCTTGCCCAAGAGCAGAAATATTGTCATGCAAAAGACAGTGGCCCACATATATATTTTCTATTTCAGCATTTAAGGTGAGAAGCAGAACTGTAACCATCCCCACTAAAGGGAAAGCAAGTACAGCATTGCAAGCCAGTTAGATAAGTTTTCCCATACTGAGAGCTCTCCAGCACATTTCCGGTCCCCACACCACCACTCCTCAAGCTCATCACCAGCCTGAGTTCTTTCATCTACCACAAGGCAAATTAGAGAAGCAGCTGAAAAGAAGATCCATGCAGAGACTTGCAAGGTCAGGGAATGGCATTATTGAAGTTCAGCATCTTATTTAAGAACACACTATAGCGAAAGCCACGGAAATAATTTACAGCAAAACATTATTGATTCAAATAATGGAGTAAGAACCTAGAAATGGAAGAGGCATGGATATAATTACAGCACCCAGTAAAAGCTCACACCAGTTGTCAACAAAGTAGAGCTGATTCCCAGGCAGACCAAAGGAGGACACCATTCACACTCTCCCCTCCCCATTCAGAAGAGAGCAAGCTTAGTTGGCACATGGTCTCTGCCTAAAGCTCTGAGAGAGAGAAAGGTACAGCCCAAAACAGCCCCCCTCTTCTTGCACAAGAGATTCTGAAGTTTCCAAACTTCAGTTCTTCAGTGGCTGTTTTGGGCTGTTTTGTGTACCATTCAGAACAACTACACTTTAAGTGACAATGCGGAGCTGGGCTGTGGAATAGCATCTACTGCTCAGTAGAGCAGATCTCTCCAAGTAGAGCAATCTGAGCATGCTACAGCACAGTGCTTGGCATGAGAGGCAGTGCCTGCAGCTGGGGACAGAAGACATCGAGTTTAATCACAACATGTTTGGAGATGGAAGGGTCAAATGCTTGGGAAACCCAGTACAACACTTCCCACCACATTCACCCAAGGTTCAGAGACCCTGTGTGGGGACCATCCACAGACAGGGGCAGTTCCCGTCCAGTTTCTGTTCAGAGGTACTCAGTGCAAGTAGGAAGTGCACTGTCAAAGCTGAAACTGTCCTCAGCTCACCCCACACCTGTCTGTCTCATCCACCAAGCAGCACTCCTCATAGCATTTATCTTATTCTTTGCTTTGTGCTGTAATCAGCAAGTCCTGGGAAAGACACAGCGCTCCCCTTCCAGGCATGGCATCAGGACAGAACTAAATGGACTCTGAACACACAAAGGCTTTCCTTTAGATTATTTAGAATCTTTTGTTTTCTGAACAAACATCACTGTAAAAAAAAAAAAAAAGTAGAAATATGTTTATTATTCCTTTGCAGTGACCACCAGATGAGCTGAAGATATAACACAGTTTGGAGTACGTTTAAGTAGTTTAAGTATAAACATAGTCTGTACTCTACAAAGGCTTTACGCACCGTGTTCTCTGCATCTCCCATAGCAGAGGTCCAACATATGCATATGAGCACACCCTGCAGGACCTGAAAAGTCCCGTTTCCACGCTACAGAAAAGGACTGTAACCATCACTTCTATTTGGTGTTTTGTTGCGGTATGTTTTTGTTTAAATAAGAGGCTTCTCAGTGACCTGAACAGACAGACATACAGACAGACACACACACACACGGACACACTCTCTCCCTCTTCCCTCATCGCTGTATAAATATAGAAGCCTCGTCTGTTTTCTGGATGCTCTCCTGCTGCTGCATTCTCTCCTTCTGCCTCCCCAGGACACTTTGGTGAATACCTGCGATTTTGTTTCTACTGTAGATTTCTCACTTCAACATTCTGAAGTCCCAGATTTAACACGGTCCCCTATATTTGCAGCCCTACACAGAACTGTATGGCTCTGGCTTAATGTTTCAGCCACTCAGCAAAATTTGGTTTGCAAATAGGAAGGGAGCTTGGATTTTGCTGCTGTTTGCAGCACTGTGGCTCAAAACACAACACAGTAAATCTGCAAAAGGAAATGTGAATTTTCAGATAGTTCTGCTGTCCCTTTATAGAGAGATGTCAGAAATCTCCCTGTGACCAGGAGGATGCCCTCTGCACACCTCAGATTTGAAAGAGACTATCCAGTCCAGGGGTGGTGCTTTCAGAACCCACCCTGATGGCATTCTGAGAGCTGGAGGTGATGGTTGCTACAGAGATAGAAGTAGGGCAGAGAACCCAGAAATCTCTGCAATCCTTGACCCATCCTTTCATCACGCCTCCTGTGATGCTGCATCCTCCCAGACCAGCAAAGAGACCGTATATTTCTGAAGAACACTGACATACTTAGGCAATTAAAATGAATTAGCATAATTCAGACCAAACTTCTAATTTT
This sequence comes from Alectoris magna, assembly GCA_030625065.1. NCBI lineage: Eukaryota > Metazoa > Chordata > Aves > Galliformes > Phasianidae > Alectoris > Alectoris magna. Next base: position 4,296,691 of record CM060587.1, read on the forward strand.
AGCTCTCTGTAAAGCTGTTTTCCTTTGAGCTCAAATCTAGCCTGCTGTACCTCAGCTGCAGCACAATAGAAGCAGCTTCTTATCATGAACAAAGCGAGCTGCACGTGCTGCCAAGCTCAGGTCTGTCACAGAAGGCACTGCCCTTGGCCTCATCCCCTGCACACAGGAATTGGTCTGCTTGGGCAGACACTTGGGGTGCTCTGCACTGCACAGGGGACCAAGCACAGAGGACAGGGTGCAGTTAAAAGACCTTGCTCCAGACATCGATTTCGGAATGCTGCAAGGTTTAAAATGTTGCTTGCCTTGTCCCAGTATCTTGATATCCAGAGGGTTCACCAAGCATACATGGATGCTTGATTATTACCTGAATAATTTAAGAACCTGCAGAGCAGCAGTGTGGAATGGCACCAGCTTTATCTGTGTGCCTCCTCCCCCCACAGATGTGTGCCTACAGCAGCAGGGGCTGCTCCGACCTCCCATCCTTTCCTTCCAGATGCCTACATTCAGCTCATGTTTTACACGCCAGCCTCTCCCCCTCCCATCACTGGCGCTGCAGTTCCTTGTCTGGAAATGTCAGGAAAGGACAGATGCACAGGCTCTGAAATGCCTTGCTAGCTCAGCAGTGTACATGCTGTTCTTCACTTACAACTGACTTGAGTTTTTGTGCACAACTGCTTACCGGGAAAGCAATCAAAGACGGTCCATTATACATTAGCTCCCTTTACCTGAGCACTACATCCACCAACAGGCCAAGGTGGGCAGTGAGAGAAGTAAAAGGAACTGCTACTGAATACGTGTTCTGATTTTTCTAACTGGGCCATCTGAAAGATCTCTTGGGCTGTGCCCATTGCAACATCACGTGCTCAGCCACAAGCTCCTGTAACCTCTCTGCTGTGAAGGAGCACGGAGAGAAGTCTAATGTCTGCACTGCCATTTTGCTTTCTGCACATAAATATGCCACGCCGTGTCCTCTGCCATCCCTCCCCCATACTTAATGTCATCACTGGAAAGAAAATCCAAACATTAGGAGGACAGATGCTTGCATTATAACCAGCGTACACTGCATTACAACCTAATGGAAGAAATGCTAGAGGCTGGTTGTGAGCGGCAGCAAGTGAAATTGGACAGAGTTTAGTCAAAAGTAAGTTTGAAAGAGTCTCCTCTTCCTGCTGACTCCCTACCAGAAAGAAACAGAGACACAGAGAGAGCTGGAAGGGAAGCCCCAGTGGGTGCTCTCACAGAGCTGCTAGCAGAGAAGCCCAGCACAGCGCTGATGCTTTCTCTAATCCTGACAGCTTTTCCATCCGCACAGCACTCCAGTGGCAGGTCAGATAAACAGCATCAGAGGAAGCTGTCATCACACACAGCCCCCATACTTCCCAACCCAGCCTAAAGCACGAACTAAATATTTATTACGCTTCTACAAAGTCTGAATCTCCTCACGGTGCAGCCAGCTGATGTAATCCTCCCCAGATCCTGACAGGACTTGCTTCCTCAACAACCTTGACAGTGCTCAGAGGGTCACAGTTACCTTCTTGTCACACAAATCAATTCCTTGTTGGCACACTGGGCAGACAGAGGCGGGGATGTAAATCCTCCACCACTGCGACATCAGTCGGTGCATTGGATCACCTTAAAGGAGCTCAGTTTTGCCCCAGTCTATCAGTAGCTGTGTACACAAAACAGTTTCCCAGCTTTACACCCTGGACATTTATAGCAGAAAAGATTCATCCCTGCACTGCTGTCTTGAGCCTAGCACACACACACAGCACACAGAAAGATTTAAGATGATGCTGTGATTTGCAAAGCCCTTTTCTAAGCCTAGATAATGACTAGATGGCTAATGACTGAGCCCATTCCTAGAAACACACTCCAATTCTTTGCCTACAACACTACCCCAGTTACATTCAGAGTGGTACCTCCTTGGCTCTCAAAGGCTTTGATTGCCCCGATGCTCTGTGCCCCTCCTCACTTCCACTGACAGCAGCATCAAGTTCCAGGCAGAAGGTAACAGTGGAGTTTCTTCTGACTCCTTCTGTGATGTATTTGAGTATAAGGTAAAGAGCACTGAAGTATTTCCTGCTGCAGCACGTAGAAGAAACTCTGCACCAAGCACAGGTGCTGTCTGATAGATGCCTTCAAACTAGTCTGTTTCGTTTCCTGGAAATGGGCAACTAGAAAAACAGCCAGAAGTTTTATACAGAAAGTTTCTCATTAGAAAACATTTTCCTTTAGCATTCAAGACTGCATTGTGTGAGATACTGTACAAATTCAGACTGGGAGACTGTCCTAGCCTTGGACAATTGCAAGCCAAAGGAAATAGACATCAGTGAAAGAGAAGATAAGTGGCTTGATTCTCGTTGTTCAAAACAAACAAAAAAGTATCAAACAGAGGCAGCAGTACAGGCGCTGGCCTCTGTTCTCTAGAGCCCAAGCAAAACTTACTCTGAATGAACTGAGGATGTATCACAGAACACACAAAATACACAGCAACACAAAAATGGCTGGAAATGCTGCAGAATGCAAACCACTTGTGCCCCAAGACATAGAAAGCATCAGCTTGCATGCAATTAGAAGGAACTTGTTCTGTGCCATCATCTCCTTCCTCTGGCTATCTTCACTTCTTTGTTAGCACCTCTTAGGATGACCGGTTGCCCCTATGCTGTTGACACCAAGAAAGCGAATTGCAGCAGTGCATGGTGGGCTCAGATATAGATCAAGACATAGGCATACAGACTGTGCAAACACAGGGCAAACAGTCTCTGCCCACAGGAGCCTGTGTTTACATACAGAGCAAGAGACAACCAGCTGGCACATGTAGAGAAGCATCCAGTAACACAACAATGTTTTCAGTCTGCAATGGTGGACAGTGTGAGAGTATTTTGACAGAGAGGCCTTCTGCATGGACATTTGGTAAGCTGCATGCAGACTTTCAAGGCACCAGCCAGGCATCCAAGCCATCATGGAGAGCCCCTCAGCTGCTGCAGCAAAACAGAATGAGAAACTCCAACATGTTCTGGTAGCCCTCGCTGTGGTGCCGACGGAGACCTGTACAATGAACTGCCACCGCTGCAGACACTCAGGCGGTGGGAAGCAATGGATAAGAAGAGAGGACTTTTCCTATAGCAAAATCTCCTTGTTCACAATGGAACTCCTTAACTGCCTTCTGATAGCATAAGAGACAAGCTGCTCTGTAGAAGAGTAAAAGGCCCTGCAGGGAAAAGCTGCGAGCCCGCATGCAGTAAGCAGTTATCACTGAAGAAAGCAGTGTTTGACTTGCCAGTGTGGTAGTTGAAAGGCCCCATACCCAGCGCCAAGCTGCTGTCTGTAGACTTTATATCTGTGCTAAATGTGTTTGCTGCTCTCTCCAAATTCACTGTTCTCTGCAAACATCGAGCCCTCCTGGGCTGCCCTGGTCAGACATCCCAGTGCTCAGCCCCATGCAGAAGCATCCCTCACCCCAGCTTTGGTCCCAGAAGAAATGGAGGGCAAGCAGGGGCTCTGTCTGCCCTGTGAGGCAGCCCAGCCTCCCTTCCCGAAGCGTGTTCCCTGGGCATAACTCTTGGGAAGGGAAAGCTGAAGCTCAGGTGCTCTGCAGTGTGCCAGAATCCTGCTGAATTCTCCAAGAAGACCTTGCACCATGCCCCCCATGCTGTGACAGTCCTGAATAGTGCACTGCAATGCTTATGGCTGCAAGATCTGTTTCATCTCAGGGAATCAGAGCCCCCGGGCTTATTCAGGGGAGTTTCGCCATCTCCATTGCTTATGTCACCGTTTTGGCAGCAAGCGTAACTCAAGTCTCTCACAAAGAGCTGACAAGAAGGTCCCCCTTGGTCCTTTCCACCTGAGGAAGACCAGACACTTTACAGAGACCTTTGAGATCTTTGGATTTCCCAGTCCATCACTGAGACATACTGACACTGTGATTCGCAGTGAAGGGCAGAAGGAAATAGGATGGTTTTCTCAAAGCCACAAGGGGTGAGCCTTCACTCCAAACAGGCATGAATGAAATCGGGATTCCAGTGCCCAGGACTAGCCCAGACTGCCTAAATTGGCAACTGTCTGGTAATGGGGCAGGAAGAATAAAACTCTGAGGGCTGCTCAGCAGTGCCTGCTCTGCTCCCTCAGCAGGACATCTCTCATGGCTGTGCAGAAGCAGCCATTGACACATTCTAAGCAACAGAAGTCTGCTGTAAACCTCTTGTTCACAGGAGACACACAGAAGTCTCAAACTCTTCTGCTAAATACACAGAAGAAGCCCCCTACGACATCTCTGTATTGCAACCTCCTCTCACGCATACCCTGGATTACCCTTGGTGTCACCTCATTCCTCATAGCCTCTCTGCATGCTGTATAGCACAGACATCAGGCCCTGTCGTGAGAAGAACAAGAGATCTTCAAGGGGCAGCAAAGCAATCTTAGCCACACATCTGCTCCCGTGGAAAGCTGGCAGCAAGAAAAAAACTGACAGTGGCTTCCCAGAAAGGAGCTACAGCTCAGAACAGCTGGCAGAGCCAAGGCTCCAGCATGTTGATGTCTGCAGAGGGGAAAGGCACCTTTTCTTGCTCCCGGCCCCCTACGTGTCTGTGGCCAGCGAGTGTGATGCCTTTGCTGGCAGGGATGATCCACATCCCCCTCACCAAGGCTGCCTGTGCTACGCAGCAGCAGCAAAGCACTCCCTGCACAAAACTGCTCCTTCTCCCCAGGTGGCCTGCTGTCACTGTACCCTGGGTGCAGTGTCCTGCCAGAAGCAGGGCACAGAGAGAATACTAGAAACCCTCTTCACTGGGAAAAGGGGGTGCGTGTCGCCTGCTCCTCTGCAACTCTGGGAGACTGCATGAAGCTGAAAGATGGAAAATTTATCCCAGAGACCAAATCCATTCCTGGCTTATGTTGAAAGGACTTGGAAATGGGCTGTGTGAGACTTTGATGCTTAGACAAATCCTTTGCTTCTTCTCTCCCTTCACCCTCCTTTTTTCTATCCCTATCCCTACACTGTCAGGATAAACAGCAGAATCCTGGCCCCAAAAGTTATCTTCTGTTTGGTAGGGACTGTTCCTTGTGCAGAGAGCACATGGATTTGTACTGGGAACTGAGTGCCCCCTCATCATCTCCCCCCTCCAAAACCAAACAGCACCCACTGCCACAAGCACAGGCATCTGAATATAGGGCTGCTTACCCCAGCATCACTGACCTTTTTCTTCCGGTCCCGAGAGCGATTCCTGCGCTTGCGATTGGATTCTTCCTTCTCCTTCTGCTCCTGTAGAGCCTGAGCCTCAATGTCTTTGATTTTCTTCAGCTGCTTTGCTGCTTGAGCCATGGCTGGTCAGACTGCAGCTGCTCCAGAGCTCACAGCGGCACTTTCCGCACAGCACACTCCTGTTCCTGGCCAGGAAGGTCCCTTTCCAGCTCAAATGCTGCCGACCCAGATGGATGTGAAAGCAGTAACGAGAGGAAGATAGAAAGCAGACAACAAGCCCCAAAGGACAGACGGTGTTTCCAGCTAATTGCTAGATGGAGTCCAGAACACCTTTACAAAGCATTAATAATCCCAAATCCAGCTGTTCCAGAGGTTCTGTGCACCATTGCAGCAGCCCCTGACTGCACTGGCACATCATGCAGAACCCTCCTGATGGGACAGGGCACCAGGCTGTTCTGTGCTCGCTCCCCCACTGCCTCTCCTGCAGTATGAAAAGAGATGCAGGCAGCTAGCCATAGGAAGAAAAATAACTCTCAGCAATTAATGCATGATGACAGCAGAGAAGCAGAGGAAAAGGAGGCCGGTGCATTTCATCTCGACTTCTATTCTCTCCGTAGCAATACATTGAAAGCAGAAACCTGCATGTAGTCAGTCGGTGGCTCTACCACTGCAGTGCTGCTGAGGCAGGCACATATTCCAGTCTCTCTGATTCCCTCAGTCACTCTCTGTGCAGCGGGCGATGCGGCTGGTTGTGATTCCAGCTCCTTTCAGGGGGAGCAGGAGGCGATTGCTGCGTTGCTTAGAAGGCAGGCAGCATCCCTGCTCAGAAAACAGTCAATACTGCAAAGGCTGTGCCAAATGCTGGAGCAAAGTGCAGCTTAACAGCATCCTTTTCTGCTCACATCTCTCCACTGAGTGAACAGCGACAGGAGGGGAGGGATCTTGGCTGTGAATGGGAGACAGAAAACAGGGGCTCAGTTTGCTCCTTGACTACACAGCTGTAGAGAAGAAAACCAGAGACCCCAGCTCCTGTCCAACTCAGGCATCACCAGAGGATCCCTGGTCACGGCAGTCACCCCTTCTCCATACACATCTGTCCATTTCACCTGCAGCCGCCCTTCCAAAGCACAACAAACCACAGGTTGGAAATCAGAGGTGTAGCCCAGAGACGTAATTTTTGTTCCTGCAGATTGCATCAGTGCAGGAGGGATCTGGGAACAAGCTGGGGTCTGCACTTTTATCAGCTCAATTCTCTGCTCTCCCTCTGCCCCAAAATGTCACCCATCTACAAACTTATGGGCAGAGCACTGGGAGCATTATCTGCCCTACACATGCTGCAGGTTTCTGGCATAGCTCACCCTATTTTGACAGAAAGGTCCCTTTTTTGTCAGACTGGGGAAGTAGGGTTTAATGTCTATTCCTTAGTAACTACTTGAAAGTCACTTACAGGTTAATTAGAGTGATGGGAAGCTGAGAAATGCAAAATTAAGTGTAGATAATGCTGGTCACTTTTCTGGCTAAGTTTTCCCGCATTTCTTTTCCCTTTGAAGTCCTTCCTATTCTCTTGCTTTATCCACAGACCAAGAAGAGTCCAAACAGAAAACAGGTCTATGTATCTGAGTTTTTTTTCAGAATGTGATGAGTGAGAACACAAATAAGGTTTATGGGGTCCTAATAAAATCTGAGAATGGGAAATCATCAAATTTTACAAGTCTTTTCCAAGAGCAGCTTTAGTACTTTGACCTGTATGCATCTGGAGAAACACAACTCTCAGGTTCAGATAGAGCTACACATCTTTATACATCTTGTGAATACACAGATAAAAAAAAAAACACAACACAGAATTAAATAGAAACCGCCCAGCACAATGCTCCATAGACAGGAGATGCCACGTGCACAGCTGGTCAGAGGCACCGTATTTAAAATAACTAAAAATCTATACTCTTCCCATTCAGTGTCGGAGCTTCCAGACAGCGCTCTCAGAACATCATCTCTCCCTTTCTGCCTCCTTCCTGCACCAGCATTTGCTGCTTGGACTCATCCAGCCCTGCACAGGATTTGTGCCAAGGTTTCCCAAGAACAGTGGTCAGGTTTGCTAACACATTGAAGTGTCTGTCTTACAGCTGGATGCACAGAGAGGTCACCAAGGGCATCTGTGACGGCCTCTAAAGGGACTGTTTCCAGTTTTCCTTTGTCCCCAGAGTTTCTACAATCACCTGCTGACCTCTTGCTGTCTGTGCCAGGGCAGGTCTGAGTGCTTGCTGAGGACCAAGCTCTGCAGTTTGCTTTGATTTCAACAGCATGCTCTCTTAATACAAACCAAGAGGGGACAAGGACAGTCCTAAAGTAACCACAGTCTTGCCTACACTAGGATGCAAAAAATGACTATAGACATTGAAACATCTATTTTGAATGTTGACAGCGCCATTTAAGAGGCCACGTTAACTGGAATTCGTTCTCCCTGCTATATACATGAGGCTGTCCTTCTCAGAGGCTTACAAATGTAATATTCCAAGTTGGGAAGCATTTGCCCTCGGTTGATGTTGAGCCTTTGTGTGCTGGTGTGTTGTGTATGGTTGGTAAAAAGTGACCATGGAGATCTGCTGTACACGAGGAAGAGCTCATCTTCTTTAGCGTTCTTGCTGTTTCAGAATGGAGGCAGGACTCTGTTCAGGAGCAGCAAGAAGTGGATTGACCCTTTATTCAGTCACCACTTCATTTTTTTTTTTTCTCCAACTCTGATTTTTCTCTTCTTTGAATGACTTGCTGAGGAAATACAGAGAAAAGAAGAAAACGCTTTATGGATCGTATTCTTGTTGCTGCTTGTTCCTAGTGGAGAAATACAACAGCACTTCAAAATGGAGAAATGGAGGATGACAGTAAACAGACCTCCTCCTCCAGCTGAAAGATACCACCTTGCGTGTATAGCCAGCACAATACTATAAAAGAAGACTTTAAAGAGCCTTATTTGACACAGAGCACCATACTTAACTCTTTTTCCTTGAAAACAGAGTATCTCTACTATATCTCTGGTACCTTGGTAACAGATTGGGATTCTACCATGTCAGACAAATAGCAATCATCAACAACAGTCCCTGTTGTAAAGAGCTCACAGGATAAAGGGTTTGGCAAAGAAAAGCAAGGAGAACCCTTAAGAAAGTGATTGCATAAATGAACAAGGCTACTATGTGCCAATTCAACACACAGAGCTGTCCTGCAGAACAGAACCTCATGTGAAGGAAGTACAGAAACAAAGTCCTGTTTGCCTACAAGGTGTTTCCAGGAATGAAGGATAGCTGGAGCCCTGCTCTGCTCTGAGTGAAGGACAGCTTGTGGAAATTGTTGTTCTTTGTATTAGGGGCAATAGGATTTTACATTTAAACTCCAATTTCAGGTAGCTGTTTTTAGCCAAACTCTTCTGGTTGACAATCTGCAAAGATGAAGGATGCTGCAGGCCACACCTCAGCTGCTGTGAACCAAGCCTTGCTCAGTCCATCTGCATTCCCTGCTGCTGCAGAGGGAGGATCTCAGCACGGATCTCTCTCACTGAGTCTGGAACTTGATTTAAATTGTTCTGTTCTTTTTCTCTTTTCTTACCTATCTCACACGGATGAGCTCCCAAAGCCTTTCAGTTCACCTCTTTGAAATCCTTGGAATCTTCAAGGCTAAAGCTTGCACGTTGCTGTGTGTTGCTTTCAACACACGCAGCCCTACGTGTTGTGTTGGTAACAGACATTTTGGTCCACATAACAGCTAATTTGGAGCAAATCTGTCACTGCTGAATGGAACTGTTCTGTGTTCACAGCATGACACCTGGCAGTGGCAGTGCAGAGCAGGCAGTAGCAGCTGCTCACGCCATGCTGTAAGATGCTGGTGGTTCTCGTGCTGCCTGATTTAAACCCCATTTTAGCATGGCAGCTCTCCAAAACCAAACCAAAACCAAACCAAAACACTCACTTCTGTAGGCCTTCACTGACAGTTGGATTTTGATGAGATACTGAAAAAGAGATCTCCTTGTTTATAACTCCCAAATGCGGCTATCATCAAATCAACCCAAACAGTGTTTCACTTATTCTCTTTTTTCCTTAAAATAATAATAATAATAATAATAAAAAAAATATATATATATAAAAAATCCAACACCAACAAACAGGGTTGTTTACAACGAGGCCCATTTGAGCAAATAATGGTTTTTATAAACCACTCTTCAGCAGCAATTATCTCTCATTAATGCTGGGAAATCATGTTTCTGTGATCTTGTTTATGGGTTTCCATGAGCACTTATTTTTGTTCCCAGCCCAAAAGCTAAAGTTACGAACACCACTTTCCCATTTAGATTTTTTTCTTAACACGGTTTCAACTCCCTTAAGAACTGAGAAGCACCCATTTTAATTATCATTAGTGCTGACCCTACCCACACCAAACTTGGCAACTTAAGCCTTGTCGAAACATTGCAAAGGTCTGCGACAAAGAACTGAAGGGCATTTCAAAACAGCATACGTAACCATCATTCGGTACCAGGGCATTAGATGAAGGCTCAGATTCGCCCTACTCATCAGTTTATGATAGGAGGATCTCACTAAAGGAGAAACGCGTGACCTGATTTCATGGCAGTGATTTGCCACGATCAGTCTGAATTCTGGAGCTACCTAAATCAACAGAATGATGTTTCGGTCCAATCACTCAGCACATAAACTGCAGAAGTCAAAGCTGAAGTAGTGGAGACCACCCAGCTGTTCTCCATTAGTATTTAACTTTCAAAATTTGCATTGCATATAACAAAATGAGAACGTTTCTGAAAATTGGAGACAAATCGAAGCAGATGTTGTGTGCACACAACGGAGCGGGCTGCCCCGAGCATCGCGAAAGGCAACGTGTCTGTCTGTCCTCACACAGCCAGACCTACAAACTTGGGGGCAGCGTGTCCGAGAAGCATCAGCCTAAATGCAGCATCGCCAGCAAAAAGATACGTTTCATCTCCGTGAGGATTGGAGACAGCGAATTCCCGTTCAAAGGGAAGCTCGTGGCTCTCAGGGCTCACCTCGCTTTTCACCGGGACCCAGCCGGCCCCTTTGCAAGCAGACGAGCGCAGGCCGCGGGCTGCAGGCTCGCAGCTCTGCAGCTCCGGAGCTCTGCTGCCGCCTGGCGCCGGGAGCCCAGCGGGGCCGGGGCTGCAGGCGCGCAGCTCTCGGCGGAGCTCCACGAGCGCAGCGACAAAACGCAGCCGCCGCGCATCGCTTTAAGCTTCAGGCGGCCCTCGGGGAGAGGAACAAAGGACGAGCAGGGAACAACGTTCCCGGGACAGAGATCAGTAACGGAGCTCAGTGCTCACGTGGAAGAAAAAAGAATCCACGAGCACAACAGACATCCAAAATGGCTCAACATAATTTATTTTTTATGTTAAAATGTACAGAGTTCTTTTGAAAGTACTTGCTAGAAAGGGGAAAAAAAAGTGATATTACATACAAGTAGAGGAAGGGAGACCATCCAGCCAGGAGCATGACATGGAGAATTCCAAAGGCATCCAGGCACCCCTTCCCCTTAGCTTACAAGTCACCATGAACGAAGTACAAAGAGATTACAAAACAGGAAAAGCAAATATAAACAGACAGGAATAAACTCAGCGTCATTTGTACATGCGGCTTTTAGAGGCATCTGGAGCTCCTATTCACACACTCTAGAGATCTCTTTAAAGAGAATTTTTTTTTTCTTTTTTTTCTTTCTTAAAATAGTTTTTAATATTCTACAACAAAGATAAAAAATTCTGAAGATGGAATGAAATGAAAAAAGCTCTTATTTTTAAAAGGCATCAAAGTCACTAACAGTGAGATTTTTTTTTTTTTAATTTCTTTTAGAAGATTACCCAAGTTATCTTGCTAAAAATACATTTATTTCTTTTCTTTTTTTTTTTTAAACAGAAGTGAAAAAAAAAAAAAATGGTAGGTACCAATATCACTGCGTCGGATAATTTCTTTTTATATATAGAAAAGAACTTCTTTTTCTACAATAGTTCTACAGTCACAAAGGTTGTGGAAAAGGGAGCTGCCCAATTGATTAAAAAAAATAAAATGAAATCCAAAAGCAAACAGAACAGCCAAACAAACGGAATTCACGGCCCTCGTCTCAACAGCTTCTCCTCCTGTCTCAGATCCATCCCACCCCACCGCCCAGCCCAGCAGCCAGGAAGCAGCGGCGCAGCTGGAGGCGCAGGGAGGGCGGCACGGCGTGCTTCCTTACGTGGGTTATTTGGAACTGGAATTGTACGTACAGAGAAATGAGTCCTACACAGCCTCGGACGCGCTCAGAACTCAACAGGAAAAAAAAGAGAAAAAAGAAAAAGGAAGTCCTTTGAATTCTGCCTTTTATGGTTAGCAGTTATTGGAAGAAAAGTCCATTTTAGTGCATACGAAGAAACCCAACTTGTAGATTCTTTTGGGCTTTTTGTCTTTTTTTTTTTTTAAAAAGAAATAAGAAATTAGTCTTATTAATGTGTATTTCTGCTTCATATACAATAAAAAAAGATCTCTACATGAAGGGGTGTCCCTTTTTGAGCTGGGTGACGTGCCAGCAGGCGTGCTGTCTCTATCACAGAGCAGTACAGCCAGAAAAGAACACAGACTGCAAAATCCTGCCACCTGCATCCTGCTGCGGTGTCTGGACTGTTTCACTCCTGTAAAACAGGCTGAGTCCCTTCGTTACCCACCCGAGATCCAAAGCGTGGCGATTCTGACACAACGGTCTCAAACAGTGGAAGAATCAGGGAAATGTTCAGCATAACGGGTTCCCCCCTAACAGTGGCACGTTCAGCAACTGCCTATGCCATACCAGGAATGGAAGAGCCACAAGGACACCACAAGGCTCTCACCGAGTCACTTATCACACATTTTATCTTGCAAGATAATGGAAGTATAGAGACTAAGAGGCAGATCACTGGAAACAGATGCTTTTGAGCTCAGACTGCTCAAAAGGCTCAGAACAAGACCCTCAGCATTTCCAAGTACACACTAAAGCAGAGTTTGGGATCTCAGAGTTGTGGTTGACTTTCAGTTCACCAGAAGAGCCTGCAACCCCTCTTTTTTTGTCCAGCAATCATCCTACCCTCCTCATGACTGCACGATGGCTACGAACAGCTCATAGATGCTTCCAGTAGTTCAGAGTGACAACGTGTGCACGTGCAGACGTGCGTGCCTGGGTTGTAAATGGGATCATTTTAAAAGTACATGATACTTTCAGAATGAAACATACAATTTCAATTAACTCATCTACAAAAACACCAATGTGAATAGTTTGTTTACATGTCTCCAAATTTTACTGAAGGCGAGAGTCAGGAAAAGTTCAAAGAGAAATTGTTTTTCCTGACTTGCAGAAAGAAACAGCTTCGTTTATCCTCTGTGTCCCCTTCCACTTCTCCCAATAAGTGCCTCCTGCTAGAAGTAGAACATTCTAAGTGGGGCTTGGAGGGGCGGGTTGTTACTCTTTGAGATGTCAGACATTTTACATTACTGCAGCGCTAAAGAAATGCATACGGAGGGACGGGGGGGAGGGAGGAGGACATACATCTGAAAACAAAATTAGATGATTTCACCATTACACATATTCTGTCCACATGGTCAGCAAAGTAAGGCTCTTTTTAAATTATGAAAACATTTTGTGCATGTTTTCCCTCTAAAAAACATCTGTAAATGATTTCAGCTGTAAAATGTTTCAGGATTGTGAAGAAAACAACCCCTCTTCCCCTCCCCCACCCCACCCCCCCCCCCGGAAAAAAACACAAACAAAAACAAACAAAAAAAACCCAGAAAACCAACAACAACAACAAAAACCACCAAGCTTTCTAAAAAATAAAATAAACCAAAGAAAATCCCTCTAAATCTACAGCAATATTTTAACTGGAAAAAGGTCCGTTTTCTCTGGTTCGTCAGTATAAAAGGTTCCTTTATTTATATATTTAAGTTTTTTGGATGCAAGCTCATCTTGCTCATCTTCTCATGTACGGTCCATTGAGGGACTGCTTGGGCACCCCAGCAGCATTCATGTAGCTGTGATGGGAGGGGCCAGTGTACATCATGTTTCCGTGAGGATTTGGCTGCATAGGCTGCTGGGTATAGGCCTGGCTCCCCATCATTCCCATCTGCATCTGCATAGGATACTGTGCTGTCTGGTTCATGTAGGCAGGGTTACTATGGTAACTGCTGTTCATCATGGGCTGTGTCATTCTGTAGCTGTTCATGGCATTAAGGGTGTTCATATTCATGGAATTAACGTTGTATGGGGTGGTTGGCATTAGGTTGACCCCCATGTTCATACCTCGCTGAACAGCCAACGTACGAGGGCCAGCCTGCATGGCAACAGCAGGTGGGCTGCGGCCATAGAGTTGCTGCTGGTGTGCAGTTGCAGAGGGCAGGGGTGCTGATTTGGAGCGAATGGAAATGTGCCCCTTGACTGGCATTTGCCCCTGCAACCTCTGTGTATGTGGAATGCCAATATTGGTAGCAGACATGTTACACTGAAGCAGAGGCGACGTGAGGTTCATGGTGGTGGATGCCAAGTTTGGTGGGGGTGTCATGGTGGCTTGTGCTTGTGGTGTGCCTGCTAAAGGATGAGAGGGAGCTAGCTGAGCCAATCCTGTGTTGGACAGAGAAACACTGGTTGCATAGGAAGTCACAGCAGGAGAATGGCTATAAGGCATGGCATGAGGGTCCATAATGGTGTTTGTCAGCTGCTGCAACTTGGCTAAACTGAACGTGGCCGATGGTTGTGAATAGCTCCCAGCCCCAAAATCCCCTGGAATCCTCTCGTAGATACTTATGTTACCAGCGGTTCCAGACTCAGGTATCTCCATGATCATAGGTGCTGGGGTGAAGCTGTTGTTCATACTACACTGGGACAGTGGCGGTTGCTGCTGGGGTGGAGGTGGAGGCTGTGGCTGCTGTGACTGAGGCTGCTGCTGTTGAGGCTGCGCTGCTGGCTGCTGGTTACTTGGAGGTCTTTCTATGACGCAGCTCTGAGGTGACTTGATATTACAGTTTGCTGCAGGCTGGACAGTGCTTTGCTGCATCATGCTGCAACTGCTGCCAATGTTTGCCATTTGCTGAGTGACAACACAACTGTTCTGCGTGAGGCTGCTGGAAGAAGACAGTCCCCCATAGGAACAGCTGCTCTGAGAAGAGTTATTTCCACAAATGCTGCCTCCCATAGTGGAGTCATAGCTGCTTGGGTTTTCATAATTCTCTGTAGTGCTCTCAATGCTGCCAAGGTCACTGAAGCCACTATCCACCACCTGCTGAGAGTGGTCTGATACTGAAGGCACATCCATCATGGGGCTGGTCTCCATATTCTGCATAGAGGGTGCGGACAGGGATCCTTGTTCAGGGCTTATCTGGGTGTAACTGCTCTCCAGAGCAGGCACATTTGGGCTGCTGACAGAACGAACAGACTGGCTGGGGTGGGACTGAACAGAGGATATTGGACTGTTGTGTTCCGAGGCCTGGCAATCTTCAACCATTGATATCTGAGGATCCTCCTCAGTCTGGGTGTAACTCTGCAGAGTCTGACAAGCCGCAAGAGTCTCCTCACAGTCCTGGTAAGCTACATCATGTTCACTGCCTTCCTCCTGTGTCAAGGACTGGACTGCTTGAACAGTTTCGAGATCTAGTTCACTATGAGGAATCTCTTCCTCTTCTTTTAATTCAATCAAACCTTCTTTATTACTTGGATCTTCTTCACGATCATCTTCAGACCCAGGGACATGCTCTGAGCCCACTGATGTTTCATTGGAAGCCTGCTCTTCCTCAGAATCTGCCTCTGCTTCATCTTTTCCTTTTGCGTCTTCTCTACCGCTTGGTATATTTGTTTCTAAAAAACATTCCTGAACATCAGGTTCCTCCTTCACCCCTTCTCTTACAGGCTTTTCCTCCAATTCTTTTTTCTTCGCAGACTCCAGATGACCATCATCTTCATCATCAGCATCATGGTCTTCATTTTGATTTGCCACTACTGCAATTTCATCATCTTCCTCACGGTCCTGCTCAGGTTCATCTAGCTCTTGCTGCTCTTCTTCTGATTGCCTTTGCTCTTCTAATACTTGTGGTTTCTCCTCTACCTCCTCTTCTATTTCAGGCTCTTTAACTTCTGGCACTGGACTACTGCTGCTGTCCACTGGAGAAACTGCTCTTACTTCACTGCTAGCTGCATCTTCCTCTTCTCCCTCTCCAACCTCTTCTGCTTCCATAGTCACATCCTCCTCTTTTCTTTCCTCATTAAGAGGCAGCTCTTCTTTTTGCTCAACACCTTCCTCTTTATCTGAAATTTTGGACTTACGCCCTGTTTTTGAATTAGCTATCACTGCATCAATTCCCTCTCCCTGAACTGATGGTGGCACTTTATCCCGGTTCGGTTTAAACCCTGGTTTTCGACCAGGTCTCTTCTTCCAATGGACTGGTTTTCGGCTTTTGCCTTTTGGCCATCCCTTCTTCTTTTTCATGGGTGTAGAAGTATCTGGATCAAGTGAAGAATCATTTCCTTCACACTTCCTCAGCATAGATAACGGTTTCAAAGTTGGAGTATCTAAAAACACAAAGAGAAAAACGCTGTTCACGCTGAGCATTCATGGAAACTTTCCCAAGCATTCTATCACATTTACTAACTTAGATATCTAGCTTAGCAAGTTATTGCGAAGGGTAGCAAGAAAGATCAAGGCCTGCTCATCAGCAGTTGCAAAGCATACTGCATTTTCAAAGAGCAACGCTTTCAAGATTTTGCATGGTCGAAGATCTGAGCCTTTAATAAACAAGTCAAATTAAACACGAGGCTATGTTACAATAAAAGTTATGCTTCCATTTAGATCTGCATTTGGTGCATCCGCTACAGAAATGACATATTTTTACCTCGTCATGGCTTACATTTTTGAATGCCTACAGAAATACACAGATGACTGAACTTGGCTGGTTTTATCCTAAGAAAACACTTAAAGGAATTGAAATTCCTCTCTCCTCTGACTTTCATTTGATGAAATATTATTTTGCATTTCAGTAGCTTTCCAAATACTGTAACAGTTCCACAGCCTATACTATCAGAAATTGATGTTTAATGAATTTACCAAACACTGTAAGGCCTCCCCCTTAGTAATTCTGTTTTGAACCTGTCAATTACAATAGTCAGTGGCATTTCAATCAACTGCTGAAAAACTCTTGCACTGATACTAGTCAATATTCACACTTTATCATCTGAATTTTGATCTTCAGACACTCAATCTTCTTAATCTGCTTTTGTGTTAGTTTTTATTTTATCTGCTGGACAGAGAATCATTCTTACCAATTAACAGTTCTCACATAGGTAAACAAAAGTAGTAAGTTGCTCTTGCCTCTGCTTATAATCCAAGGTGACTGAATTCTTTGAATCTATCGTAATAGAAAATCTGTTTCAGTGCCTTTATCAACCCACGACTGTTCTTTGAAATATTTCAATGTATCGATACTCTTATTAAGTGTGAATAACAATAAGGACAGCGGTAGTAGCTTCACCAAAGATGACAAGATGTCGCTGCTCCACTGGAGATTTTCCCGTTCATATAATTAAGGATCATCCAAATCTTTGAGCTCATTTGATTACTAGACATGAACTTCAAATACTTTCTCAGAGACTACGTATGCCACTGAGATGTCCTTCACTTCATTTACCAAATCCTTTCTTTTTTTGTCAGCTGCAACACCGTTTCTTTAATATTTACCCATAAAACAGTAAACAAACTGACATGAAAGTCCCGTTCCATTCTAGGCATTTTCCAAAGAGAGCTGTCGTAAATCCACAGTTATGCAAAGAATTCAAAAGGTAACAATAAATGTGCTCCTAGTAATAAAAAAAGTTCATCTTAAGAACCAATAATATGCCAACTGAGTTACTCTTGCCCTTTGTTCAACTTTAACCCTGCGATTCTGTGAACTGGATGCAAACAGTGTTTGGTGTCTCCAGAAGTTACTCAATCCACTTACAAATAAGTTCATCCATGGTGAGCCACTTTTTTTTTTTATTATTATTTTTAAAGTTTCACAGATGCTATTCAAAGTTAAATATCCACTAAAAATGACATAAAGGAAATTCTGAAAGGTACTTATCTTCAATACCTCTGACCAGAAGCATACTAGAAAAAATTCTGAGTATGAAAAATGAGCTTAAACATTGAGTTCAAAATTTAACAACCCCTTGAAGTCATCCATCAAAGAATATTCTGAATGCAAATAAAGGAAAGAAAGGATCTGCCAGATGAGATGAGGTAGGAAGAAAATGCTACTTTCATAGTATTTGTTACAGCATTAACATTGAAAACTTTCCAAATAAATAAATAAATAGAATCCATGTCTTTAAAAACCCATAGAATCTATTACTCTTCTTCATTCCTATCTTCTACCTATCTTCTATCTTCTTCCTATCTACTACAGGAGATTAACTTTTACTAGTTCTTTTGTAAAGACCCTGTACTTTTATCTGTACTGTCCTTGATTTAACAATTCTAAGGAGAAAAAAAAAAAGTAAATGATTTTATGATGGTGGGCTTTCCGTAGAGTAATTTAATATTAAATGTGTCCTGTTCTGGTCTCCCCAATACATGAAAGATACGGATGCACTGGAGAGGGTCCAGCAAACAGCTACAGAAATGACTAAGATGGGAGCATCTCTCCTATAAGGATAGCTTGAGAGAACAGGGACTACAGAAGGCTCAGGAGGATCTTAACAGGCACAGATACCTGAAGAGGGGCAACAAAGAACGTGGAACAAGGCTCTTTTCAGCGGTGCCTTACCAAGCTTTTGAAGCTTACCACTAAACATACCATTATTGTCATCAGACTCCTCCTCATCTTTGGACTTCCTCTTAGAAGAGGCTCTGTTCCTGAGGGTGTCTTGTGGGGCTAAGTGCTGAAAGTATCCACTGGACAAAAGTTCATTCTCCTCATCTTCCTCATCCTCTTCTTCCTCTTCCTCCTCCTCAATTTCGAATGTAGGCTCTAATCGGGGCATTGGTCGTTCAGCATCTGAGTCCTCAAATGGTTCATCCAGCACTTCTGTGGTCTCTGAGATTGTTTCAGTAACAACACTGCTGTTGTGGTGCTTACGCTTGCGCACTCTCCTCTTCCGATGAAGAACTGGCTTCTAAGAGAAGACGGTGGGAGAAGAGAAGACGTTTTACTGACTGCAGAAATAACACACTTAAAACAAAAAAAAATGAACAGCTTAGTTTTACTTCTTAATGCAGCATCCCATGAGGATTTTCTTATTCATATTGACAGGACTGACTTCTCTATGGTTAATCCTTTCAAAGACTTAATGCTGTGATTTTAGTTGTTTAGGCAGTATTTGTATTTTGAAAGCTTCTTTTAAAAGTAGTAGCATTTGTATTTTTATTTTGACTGAATAAAACTTCAATAACCAAGCCAGAAAACATCAAAAACACAAGGAAAAATTGGGAAAAAAATTACCTCTGATCCAACAAAAACAAACACTAACTGTATTCTCCAGTAACTCCAGAGTTCTAGAATACTGAGCAGATGCTACCTGTACATTTAATACCTATCTTGTGAATTGCACTGACCCTCAAAACAACACCAGCATATTGACAAAACAGGCTGCATAATATTGTCAGAGACAACAAGAAGAAATAAAGCACAGACCTTTCGTTTTAATGTTGGTTTGGTAAGAACAGGAGGAGAGTTTGATCGGGGACTCACAGGGTCATCATCTTCCTCCTCGCTGCTCTCACTAAAACACCTCAGAAGTGCCCTATCGCTATCGCTGTAGCAGTGGGGTAATCTTTCACAGTCCTCTGGGAACCTATTCTTCAGTGGCTCCGTGTTCTTTTTCATCTGTCCTCTCCACCTTTCCACACCTTCACTATAATGCTGATGGGGAACAGCAGATTTTTCATTTTTGCCATACTGTGCTTGGGAAACCACAGATTTTTCCTCATCCTCAGCATAATGGCCTCTTGGGGTTGGAGACTTTTCCTCACATTCACACCTTTCCTGCAAGGCTGATGACTTTTCCTCACATTCACTGCACCGGCCTCGTGAAGCTGCTGATTTCTCCTCGCATTCGCTGCATCGCTCACTGGGAATGGCTGTTTTGTCCTCAGTGGTCAATACTGGTTCCTTCTCACAAAGGGGTTCTCGAAGTTTTTTGCCCTTGCGGTTCCATCGACCTCTTCGTGATGTTTGACTGTTTGCTGGAAGACTGTCCAGTGAAAAAACGTGCTTGTTTGGCCGTGTGGAATTGACGGGAGCAATTACATCTGGCTTTTTTTCATTCTTTGTTGGTGAATAGGGTTCTTGTTCTCTCTTCTCCCACGACACAGATTTTACCATCTAGTATAAATAAAAACAAGTCGATTTCATTCTTTCTATTTGCCGCAGCAGAAGCTTTCGGACAAGAAATCGCTAAACTGTAACAAGCACAACCTTTCAGAATCTGAGAACAATGGAATTAACCTGTACAAGGTTGTCACAGAACCCACCGCCACTCCTTTTCCCCCACTACATAGCAGTAACAGATTCACTCTTACACTGGACTCTGAGTCTTTATGATGTTGTTGCTCTTCATTTTCCCCATCCTCTGTCTCCTCTTCCTCATCCTCAGACACAACGGAGTTGGAAACTATAACAGGTGTCCAACGCAGACACTCTGCATCCACATCTATTGGTCGCACATTATTTCTAAGCTTTGTCATATGTTCTTGGATAAGCTTCTCTCGACGAATGATGACAAATCTAAACAATAATGATACCAATTAACGACGGGCTACACAATATACATGTTGTCATGTGGCACAGGTACAAAATAAAGTACTTTCAATCAATGCAATCTCAACACGAGTAACTTCAGAGAGTTAAATTCTTTTCGCTTCTTGTTAATGGTGAAGCCATTATCCTTACATGGGTAACATTCAGTTGCAGAGTACCACTTTTACTATGCATTAAACTGGCAGAGGATAAGCTGTTTGGCTAAAAGGCAAAATTGAGACAAAAAAAAAAAATAGGCTGCTTTAAAAAGTTACATTCCACCACCAGAGTGGATTTTATTCAGCTGTCTGGGAGTAACATCACTAATTATTTTTGTATCAAAGTAGAAAGCGTCATAAAAGTGCTCTAAAGTAAGTTTAGCACAAACTATTTGACACAAACTAAGACCGAATATTATCCCACTTCCAAAACAGCAACTGTCTGAATTAAGAGTAATTCCCAGAATTTCATTTGACTGGTGCACTCCGCTGACCAAGTGAACTACCTCTATTCTATATCCAAACACCTAATTTCTCCCAGTGATCTAGCCCATTATCTAAACAAGTTAATGACACCTTGGATGAACACTGAAACGGGGGAAACTTCTACTCAATGTCAGGAAAACGGAACATACGTCCCTCTAGAGATCCTCTTCTGCTCCATTCCAGAGGTTACTGATTACTTAGAAGGACTTCAAGAGAACGTGGCCAAGAGACCAGCTTGTTTCCTTTCAAAGATGCAGCTTACTTGGAAGTTTCACAGCTGCAGAGTTCCACAGCTAGTAATCTGGTACAGCTTCGGCACTGAACAATTCTTCCACCACAAGAAAGCATCACAGATCTCAACAGACAGTATTTGGACAAGTAACTTTTAAATAAAATTAAGCTTATTAGATGTAACTTGCCCCCAGACACTATTTAACTTCCTTCAAATACGTATGAGTCTACCTGGAAATGCAACAGAACTACTGTACTCACTGATCACTACGGAAGTCAAGCATTCGGAGGTGATGCAGAGTGGAAGTGATATCTTGAGGGCAGATTCCAGTCAGCTTACTCAATTTCTTGATGCTTAACTGCTTGTCATGTTGATGATAAAGGCACTCCAATATTACGCTTTTCCAATAGGCCATATATGAGAGCCGCCCCAGGTCTGACAGGGGCTTCTCTGGTGATCCTGCTTGGCCCTCACGCTTTGAAAGCAGATAGCCTAAGGAAACACAGGAAAAAAGCATTGATTTCTCAAGACAATTCACTCAGTTGCTTTCTTTCAGCAGCACTCTCAGGAGAACAACAGATTATATACACAAGGATTTTTTTAATTCTAAAACTATAATTAGATAAGGAATTTTTTCCTCAAGACAGTAACTTGAGCATTAGCACACTCACACAGAGGTCTGTGTCAGCAAAATGAGAGGTATAGTTAGAGCAGCACGTTTTCCAGTGAACGTATGGATTTCTGTAAGAATGTGAGAACATTCACAGAACATCCACTGCTGAAAACAAGCCGTTTCTGTTGCTCTTAAAGCTAAATTAAAACCTAACTATGGCTACTTTTTGCTCAAGACACATTCAATTAATCAAGCTGCTCAAGTTTCAACAGACTGCAGTTTTACAGTTTGCTTTCTTTAAATAACTACATGCACAAGGTAAGTTCTATACTGACATGCACCTGGAGTTTCCACCATAAGCTGCTTACACAGGACACATGAGATAGAAGAAAAAATATCAATTTTTCTTCAGAATTTAAGCCTTCCAACTAAGAGAGCAAGCTGAGTTCAGATGACTGTGAACTTCAGTATCCCCTCTCCTGAGATTTTTTTAAATTGAAAATAGATAAACACCCTCTACCTGAGATAAGCTTCTCTTTAAAATGTGAAAGGAAAAAGAGTCAAAAAGCAAAACAAAAAAAATTCCTTACTGAAGTCAATGAGGAACCTGCCATAGCCCTTACGCTGGTACTGCGGAAGAATCATTATACAGGAAACGTTGTATTTCTGTTGGCAGTGTTTTTCCTGTTGGGGGAAAAAAAAAAAAGGGTAGTGCATTTTACAAACAAAAGGACATAAATACCAGATGTTATTCCACACAACTCCATAATTACTTTTAACGAAAACTGAGATAGCTATGAAGCTTCTTCCAAGTCTGAAGTATTAAAATACTTGCCTTGGAAAAGTAACCAACAAGGTGACAACCCTTGACATCATTCTGTGTCAGCACGTAGAAAAGAAATGGTTCCACATCATAATAAAGAGTCTTATGGTCCAGGAAGAGTTTGGCTAACAAGCACAAATTCTGGCAGTAGATAGTGCTGACATTGCCATCCACCTTACAAAAATGAGGAAAAGTTATGTCACTCCATATGCTGGCACACAAGGAAATGCTTCATCTGGGTACCCCCGCGCATTTGAAACACCTAACACAAATTGAAAGCTTCAATGTCACAGGCAGAATCTCACGAGATTTCAAAGTTCACAGCATAAGGGCCCTGGCCAAGTCTGTTGGATTCATTAATTTAAAAGAGAACTTAAAATTCTTTTCTCTAAAATGAATATGCCTTCTCTTATGTATACAGACTGTTTATCCATTAAAAAAAGGTCAGCAACTGCTGCTTGCTTGTACCTCTTCACTCTTTGCATGCAAATGTTTAAAAAAAAAATTAAAAAAAAAAATGAAGATCCTGAGGGCTACAGAACACTTACCACACTACTGGATACTAAAAGCTCAGCTTTAGAGATAACAGTGAGAGGCTTAGTTTCTTAACTTACCTCAAAGACTGAAATATTGTTTTTTCTATAAATTTCATTGGCTGGAGGATGGAACCAGCCACATTTTTTCATATGCTGTTGGAGAATAGTTCTGCTTTTCATATACTTTAGACAGAATTCACAAAGGTACAGCTTGGGTAGCCTATAAGCAAAGGTAAAGAAAATCAAAGACTGAAGAAAAAGATTTTCATACGAAATTCCTCACTCCTGAAAATAAAAAACTTCATAAAAACAAAACCTATATACATAATCACAGTTCTATAAACCCAGTACCCTTACTGTGCTTAAAGTCACAGCATTTACTTATTCTATAGTAAATACATATTTAAAAAAGAAGTATTTAATATCCTTCCTAATTACTTTTACATTATTATGCCAGAAGAAATAAATCCATCAGTTAAAATACTAGATAAGTAACAATAAATAACAGTTTTACACTAGTGATGCCACGACGGATTAAATAAATAGCTCATTCTCCCACTTCTGCCTGTGGAAAAAGCAGTGGTATACACTGAGAAATGGGCTGCAATGTCATCAAGCTCTTTTAAAATCATTTTTCCTATTATATTGACACAAACAATTTGAATGCAAATATCCTGATACTACTGTGATTTAATTCCATTTATATACACTGGCTTGAGCAGATCTACTCAGTTACCCCCAACGCCTTTAGCAAAGCTAAATAATTCCTGATGACAGACCACATGCTCTGTGGTAGAAATGGTAGAATAATAAGTTTCACTTCATTTTCTCTCTCTAACTAAGGCCCTTGGAAGTTATTGTTTCTGAATCAACTTTATGTTGGGAGAATTTACTGTTAAGACACGTTTGCAAAGTTATTCATCAAAAGAACATCAAAACATCACACCAACAACCTTGGAGACACCAAAATGTGAAACATTTACAGTTTAAACGTGTTAAACACTAAACAACATAAAAATGATACACCAAAAGTGATTCATATTGAATTTCTACTTATTTTTCTCTTTCAAGTCCTGAATAGCATACAGCCCCCTCTAATGAGCTCATTTAATAAGCAATTAACATCTTATTACCTCAACAATTTTATTATTTTCTATCATGATGATGCCATGTGTAAAGAGCTACTGTAGTCACAATCAAGATACTCTATCACGTAGCTGATACTATCATGTATTGCTCTCTCTGCAGTGCAAGTCAGACCTGTGAGAATCCATGCAATTATACACTCCCACAGCTCAGAGTATATACAGGTTGTTAGAGAGTTTACTGCCTTTCTGATTCTGTCTAAAAAAACATTAAGGCAACTACCAACTAACATGAAAAGTATCTGTATTATGTGCACTTTTCCTCTGTCCTACACAGAATCTTGTTAAAAGCTCCACATCTGCTGGAATGCAGCTTTCCCATGAACACTGAAGCAGAACAAAGAAGAATGTTCAGTCATACCTTGAATATTCTTGTGGATATGGGGAAGAGTACCAGGTCTGAATTTCATACTTGCCAAATTCGATGACAGAAGGGCATCGAACTTGTGGATCAGGAGGTCCAGTCAC
Organism: Alectoris magna; assembly: GCA_030625065.1. NCBI lineage: Eukaryota > Metazoa > Chordata > Aves > Galliformes > Phasianidae > Alectoris > Alectoris magna. The sequence continues at coordinate 4,320,961 of CM060587.1, forward strand.
CCCTACTTTCTATGCAAGCAGGAAAAATAAAGTTTTTGTGATTTTCCAAGTGAAAGATTTCTAAGCTAAAATAAATTACAACACTCACATAGCTTCAATGCAAACTGACTCATCTGAACACCATATTCCTCGGTATAATTTTACCTCTTTTACAAGTAAGGTACTGTTCACTGAACACCGAAAAACTAACTTTACCTGCAGTGCTTGCTCCTGAATATCTCTAAACAACTCCATATCTTTTTCAGTTAAGACATCCTGGCTTCCAAAAAAGCGCTCTTCGTTTTCCTGCTTTCCATCCCAGCCATCCTGATTGTCTGTAAATAAAAGAAAAAAGAAAAAACTGTCATCACCTATATTTACAAAGGAGCACATGCTTTTTAGTGCAGCATGAAGCAACCTTAATCTGCGTTCAGTCACTTTCACAATTAAATGTAATAACATTTTCTACTCAGATCTAGAACAAAAGGAAAAACCATTTATGGAATTCTAACCACGTGAGAAGGAATGTCAGATATTTAACCAAAGCTCATCACTTAGGATTTCATGTTACAAATGCCATCATGGTACTAATGACACCATTGTGAATACATGGCTTACCGCTGCTCTTGTCTCTCACAAACAAGGATCATAATTATTTAAACGCTATATTTGCTACAACTAAAATCAGGATGCTTATCACCCAAGCAATACCCTCCCACAAAACAAAACAAAACAAACCAACAACCCCAGCAAACAAAATAAAAAAAAACAAGCAAAGTAGAAGTACCTGCATGATTCAAGCCCCCCTACGGGTAGGAAAAGGTAAGAAACATTTGCACACAAGCCAGATCAGAAAAAAGTCTTTCTGACATGTTTTCATTTTCCGTTTTCCATTTCATACTAATACCACGCTGCTCTTAATTGTGTTAGTTATGCCCTATGTTATTTCTTTCATCCATGACATTATTTAGCAAATTTATTTCAGTTATAAGCCAGCTCCTCATTATCAAAAGGGCATTTTAGCTGATAGTAATCATTCAGTCCCTAATCACATCTTGCCATCATAAAGTGGCAAAGGTCTCTTCTTCCCTTTTCCAGCTGCTACAATACACCAAAGATAGCTGCATTTGAGTAACTTTCCAGCCAACTCTCATCACTTCAGCATCCTAGCCTTTGTGAACATTTTCCTTGAGTACAAAATACCCGCATTGGCAGAGCGAAAGATCTTTACCTGTGGGCCACTCTGAAGTGCTAGATTTTCTGGTACCCTTTTTCCTGATCCTATACTGCTGAGAATAGTCTACCACTTCCCCTCGAGCCTTTCGTCCATCAGGGGAGGGAGTGAAGAATTTAGTAAGGCCATCTATAAGCCCTTTGGTTTTCTTGTTAAACTTCAAGGTAGCACTGCCATCTCTGCAGTAGTCCAACATGTCTGTCTGCTCCAGGTATCCTCCTTCTGATGATGCTGACTGGCTGGACAGAGTTATCTTACGCTTCCGACCCCGACCAGGGCCAGTTCGAACTTTGCTGAAGGGTGCTTTTGATCTAAAGAAACAGAAAGGGAAACATATGGTAAGAGCTGGTAAAGTGGTTTAGTTTGGCTTACAGAGTGGATTAGTATCTTCCCTGTTTATTTATGTATCACACAGAAGTTAAATGTGAACTAACTCTAAGCACCTCAGTTCTGCACATTGAGAAGTATGTGCAATTAGTCTAAGTATAAATAACAGATATTCACTGAATTTAATAAATGAAATTAGAGGAGACAGTAGACAATGAACAAACAGAAAGTTTCAATTAACATTTTTCAATTTATGTTTCTCTAAGCATCAGGAACAATGCAAAGCAAAACTATTCTATCCGAAGAAGCAGCCATTCAGAATAACAGATCTGGCACAAACAGAAAAATAAATCAATGACTGGAAGGAACAGTTCATAACAAAATGGTGAGCTATTACAAAGAATAATAATGAAAAACATCAAGGCACAAATAAACTCTGTGAGATTACTTCATTCTTTTACAGAACCCTTCAGAAATTTTGTATTAAAGAAACATGAAAAACTTTTCATTGTAAAAAAAAGATCTCACAGAAAGTAGACACGACACTTCAGAAATGCTCAATGTCCTACAGAATCACACACCTCATTCCTCTTTATAGAGAGACTTACGTTGCATTTTGATTCTTTAACCTGTTTTTGGGACGTCCTATTGGATTAGCATAGCGTCGTTTTATCTGCGCTGCCTTCTTGTGTAAAAGTTTTCTTCCTTTCTTACGTGGCCGACATATTTGACATATCCACATACCTATAAAACACACAGTCTCCACTACTGAATGCAAGGAACATCTATGCTGAAGAAAGGTACAAATAAAGGCCCCAGACTTTCTAAAAGAAAGGGTAAGAATAGGATCAAAGGTCCTCTCCACAGATACACGTGTAAGAGAAGTTATGCATAAACCATCAATCTAAATTCATATTTGGTTAATTCCCACTCCCTCATACCCCATCATGATATATTTCCCACATCCATTTAGGAAGCCTCTTTAACTGGTAGCATATTGTCAGAAGAAATGTAGAAAAGTAACATTTAGTTATCACACATTCTGATCATGAATACACTAATTCCAACCATCTTCTATAGGATTTATTTCTCCATTTATCAAGAAGAACCTTCCACAGATAACCTGTATTCTGATGGAAATGAGAAGCTTGGTTATATCCAGGATTCTCTACTGTCCAAACAAATACTGTTTCAAAAACGTACAAGCCAACCTCTTTCTAACATACAAAGCTATTCATTCAAATCAAAGCTGACCACTTTAATCTGCATGGATCAATTTTATTCCCTCAGTTCTTGAAGTCTTTTTTTTCCAAAATTCTTCGCAGAAAATAACGTATAGGAAGCAGAAACAGACAGGGGAAAATCTGGACATTCAGCTCCGACCCTTCCCAAAGAAAACTTTAGTTTTTAAATACCTGAAAAGCAATAATGTAAAGAGCAAGTTAGAAGTAACTAAAAGAGAATAAAGTGTGTGGAAGCACTTTCTAACCACCGATCTCTTCTTACACCACGATCACGCCTTTCATCACAAACTCCTCACCTTTTGGCATCCTGGTAAGAGGGGGATCACAGCACTCCATGTGAAAGCCACGGTCACATGAGTCACAAAATAGCATGTTATCCTGTTGAAGACAGAAAAACTTAATCTCTTTTTGATGTGCATCAATCCCTCCATTAATTTGTCACCATCTGGGAGAATACACACATATTTCTCACACTACTGACACTGTATTTGACAGTTGTCAGAAAGACTATAAAACAGAAGCTGCAAATACTTAACTCCAGAATTGTTTTATGTTATAATTTAACAGAACATTCACAAGGCTGATGTCATACTAAATCAGTCCATACTCCACTACACTCACAGCATTTTTGCCCTGATCTCGACAGGAACTGCAGGTTTTGCACTCAATACATTGCCATCGCAACGCTTTGACTCGAACTGTCAGCTCTGGTGAGAACTTCAAACAGGAAGGATGACCTGCAGGAAACAGAGAACAGGATACCAGTAAAATCACCCTACTGCTGCTAATGATCACAAATAGCTCACAGAGAGTTCACTTTGTTAATCACATATTTCCATGAAGAAATGTGATTATTCAGCTACTCCTGTTTACAGATGCACCTACTCTTATCCACTTATACATGGCACCATAGAAAGTAAATGGCAGTAAATGTTCAAAAGCACACCAAGATATTTTTTCATAACTTGAGTTATGCTAGTCATCATTACTAGATTTTTTTCAAGAAACTTCCAGGGAGTAAATGAACTGCTTGTGTGTTATATTAACTTAGGTGCCTCCCTCTAGAACCAAGAGGTTCAGTTCAACTAACCATATCATGTCACAGATGCATACTCCCAGTACACATGGATCAGTGTCAGTCACTACACTAAACTTTTCTGCCACAGGTGACTGGGTTATTACCAGCAGCACTGTAAGTGGTCACCTACCACTGTTGCCACAGTCAGCACAAGAGATGAGCTCTTCAGGTTTCTTCTCCCGATTCTGCTCTTTTGTACCAAGGCAGAAACTGCAGATTGGAATTGGTTCAGCAACCGGCTATGCAAGAAAAACAGACAACAAAATCACTCAGTATATCAAAGCAGCAAATTATACGATACACCAAATCGTGTAGGCATTTACATCACATGTAAATATTATGTACTGCACACTGTGCTGGTTCTCACCACACAGTAAATACTGCATTAACACTGTAACCCAAAGAAACATTACAACGCCAAAGACAAGAGAAATAATCCCAGGCTCAAAGGGAAAAGAGAATGGAATTCCAGGACTAGAGGAAACTTGGAAAAGCAAGTGCAGCAAATTAATATGTAAGAAAAAGAAAATCAGAGCATGTTGATGTCTCAATCTGTCGCCAAATGAAGGAGCTATGAGGTGACACACATGATCCCAGAACACAGCAATCTTAGAAATTCCCATCATGTATCCAGACAGCCATCGTCTCAGAAGCGTTTGTGATATATTAACTGAAATAAAATATATCTCATGGAACAATGTGTATGAAAAGCGAAAATAAAAGGACATTCTTGCACAAGAAATTATGCAAGTGTCCTATTTAGCACTCAGAAGCAGCACATGGAAAGGTTTGTCCTCTCTGGAAAAGTTCAGGTCATTTAAACATTCCCTAAGAGAAAAAGATATTTAAGATAAGGAACAACACTTGCAAAATCATAGCTTGCTATTAACCAGTCAACAGTACTTGTAATTTGTAAAGTTTTTGTGCCATAGGACTGGCATTCTGTAACAGCTTCCTCAAAGAAGTAATGAGCACAGTAAACTGATTGGTTTAAATTAAAGATACTTGATCAACTAATGAGGAGGAAAGTATAGCCCTACCTCCAGTTACAGTAAGTGCTGGATTAGGATTTTCTTCCTAATCCAATTCTGCATTTTCCAAGAAAAGGCTGAGTTACAGTTTTAAGAGCAAAGATACAAGTCGAATTTTGACTTGTGTGAGCATACAAAATAAAAACATTAGAATCACATTTAAAACCATGGAACCATGAAAAAAAGTTAGATTACGGCATGTTTCCAGGAACATACATTGTACAGCTGTATCATTTACAGATTATAGCAAAAGCTACATCCAGAATGATTTCCTGCAGAAATCAGCTTGTTCTATATTGCTTCCCATTCACAAAGAAATGGGGAGTTTCAAGCTGTATCCCAACATCGGTGTACAGATGCAGCATTCTTACAGGCTGAGGTGTGCACCTTAAAACAGCCACTAGGTGGAAGCAACCAGAATAAATTCACGGTCAGAACTGGGCCACGCAGCAAGGAATGACTGCTGGGGAACAAAAGCCGAACGCCCCACATCCTGAATGCAAGTATTTATCCTAGCCTTTGGTAACTGAAGATAGCTATGCAAAGCACACAGCCTTCAAGTGGGTGAGGAAAAGACAGCACCTTCACTTCCACAGAAAGTCAGGAAAGGATTCTCCAACCATAGTCATCCCAGTAATGATGGCCAAAAATCACCTGTTTAGGGGTCCTTCGTCATCTTTTAACACAGAAGCGTCTCGGTTACACTGCACTTGTATATGCAAATCACTTAATATCATTAATCAGTGCCTAATTTCACTTCTACTCACACCGTGCAAGTTCCCATCCAACACCACCTCTGCAAACTTAATATAGCTAGAACAAAGTTCAACAACAGCCAGAAGAAAACCTAATTTGTAGGAAGAGATTACTTGCATGTAAAGTTTATTGAAATGATCAAGTAGCCAAACCTTCCCGATACTTCCAGACTGACACTCAACTCTGCATCAGGGAGACTGCTAGAACACTTCCACTACTTGTAATATAAAATACCTTGCTCCTGGATTAAAAAAAAACCAGCCCTACTATGCTCTGCAGACTTGCATACAAGCTACGAAGAATTTGCTGTGCTACCAGCTCACATCTGAACTGTTTCAGTTTAGATAAAGTTTTCAAATGACTACACGTGCTTTCCAGCTATGTGAGTGAGGCTGTCAGGAAATGCCTACATGACCTTAATAGCTGCATATTCCTTACAAAAAGATAGAGACACGAGTAGCCCTACCTGTTATGGTTTTCCCCATATCTTATTTTTCTATAATTTACTGACTGGCAAAACTTTGGGGTGAATTTCATTAGCTGTTCCACAAGTTGATTTTTTCCCTTTGAAGATAAGCAGTTTTCTGCAGACTGGAAGAGGATAAAGAACATAGGATTTCACACAAAAAAATTAAAAATTCCCCCAATGCAGCTGGCCTCATTTAACAACGGCTACGTTCATAGTTTGTGAAAGCAACCTTCTAGCAAAGCTGTCACATTCACACAATTTTTCAGGTAAGCGACAAAATATTTCACATATCCTCTGCAGGAAGTTTGAGAATTATTTATTCGGTCAAAGAGAATTTTGTAGGGCATCTGTAAGGACAACAGTCTAGGTTAATCTTTTTCATCTCTTCTAGCTGGTACATCTGCACACCCCGTTCCCAAAGTCCTTCAAATCTGCATGCCCACACATAATCACTGTCCAGTCTCTGATCCAATTCTTCCAAAGCCAACCTTCACAATTTTGATGTTTTCCTGTGTTTACCACAAACTGCAAACACGCATTTAACAAGACTTACAAAGCAAATAGCTCAAGTCTGGGGGAATTAGGTACTATTAGAACTCAAAATGTTTTAGAATAATTAATTAAATTGAAATGATATTGAATAGATATAGGACTGCTACTCTGTATGTTCTCAGTGAAGGGCGTTACGCTAAAGATGGGAGAGACCTCACTGCTGCTCTGTTTGTTCAGCAAAGAACATCCTGGCAAGTGAAAAATGCAAGCACACAATAAGAATGAAAATAAGACTGGAAGCAGCCAGCTCAGTTTCATACAGCAAATTTTTGGCAGACTTTCAACTCCTTCTGCTGTTTTTCTCACAAGAGCATCCATCTGCATGATGTCACCAGACTCAGTGAGGGAGGAAGCCAGAATAAATGAGACTGACAGTGTCTTACAGACTGCCAGCCTCTAAGCACATGTTGTTACTATACAAAGGATGTCTACAAACCAAACATGCTCTACACAAACCATATCCTCTCCCTTTAGGAGACTTCAAAAAAAGTACCTAAAGGGGAGAAGAAACAAACAAACAAAAAAAAATCAGTTTTGGCCAATCCATCTGCTCTTGTCTTCTTAGTTCAGGAAAACTGAGTTAGGAAGCTTCTCAAAACTGACAGATAAGCCTTCATAGCAAAACTCAGTAACCCATGCTGTCAGTGGTAATCGCGAATAACCTGAACACACAACCTTCTGCAAACATTTTAGCACCACAGACTCACTAGATACCAGGACTGTGTTTGTTCCATCATCACACATCTGCTTGTAGCTGTCTCTGTTGTTGGCATCACTTAGGTGTAAAGACAAAGCTAGAGTAAAAGAAACACACTCACCCCTTACCCTCAGGTTTTCTTTTTTTTTTCCCACTTTGCTTCGCTGTTTAAGACATCCTGCATGTTAGCCTGTCAGCTCTGCAGTGAGAGAATCTACCGTAAAACAGAACCACTGCCACTACAGTATCTTAGAATCCTAGCTAGAAGTTACTATCTAGGAGCACTGACAGATGGCTTCTTAGAATTCATGCTAGGCCATGGGTTTTTGTTAGTCTCTGTCCTGGTTTCGGTTGGCATAAATTTTCTTCCCAGTAACTGGTATGGTGCTGCTTTGGGCTGGGTTTCAGATTATCAAAGCTCTTTTACAGATAATGCTTTGTTGTTATTGTACATAGCAGGAAAAAAAACCCAAAAACAACAAAACAACATAATTTGGGAAATAATATTAAAGTAACCTTTGTGCTGAAGAAAACATAAGTAAACTGTAATAGCCTTTTGTGTGTCTATTAAAACAGCACACGTGTATGTCTGCCTGTGGAGACATCCTGTCTCTAACTCACTTAGCTGAGTCTTGCTTAGGGAAGCATACTTAAATGGAAGAACAGGCAGCCTAAAACTGTTTTATTCTACCATCACTTTGACATAAGATAAAATTGCTGGGAAACCAGGGAAAGGGCAGAATGACAGCATTCTTCCTCCCTGCTGTTTCCTCCCTTGTTACATAACACAGCTAACTCTGGAGTCAAGCTGTCATTTATTTAGCAATGTTCTCCATCATCCATCCACCCTGTCTGTCCACGCTTTATGAATCTGCAGTAAATAAGATTCCTTTAATAGCCAAACTTCAGAGATGCATTCTTTCCATACCTGTTAATAATCACCAAAACAAAAATAACTATCAACAGGAATTCAGCCAACACAGTGGTCCAATCCCATCCTTTTCAGACATCCTCTGCATTAACCTTCATCTGTAGGTGGGTCAGCACATGCCATTACAAATACTTTCCCCCGAGCAGTACCCCACTGACATCACTCCATCACACCTCATGTCTTCACAAAGTCACAGGCCTTTGCTTAAGTTACCAATTCTCCAAATTCTGCCAGATCACCTCTTGGTATCAGCATGCATCATTTCATCCTAAAGGCATTATTTCAGAGAGTCCATTTATAGTTGTTCACGATAGCAACATTTCTGACACGCTTACATTTGCTCTATTATTATGAGCTACTTCACCTGTTCACTAATCAAGCAAATCAAGTTCAAGGTAATTTTTTTTAGCACTTGGGTTTCCAGAGTTACAGAGTACAGATGGAGACCATCTGTTATCAACCACAATTATTTAGACAGAACTACAACCTCTCTTCCAAGGAGCCAGCTGGAAGAGAGAGAATCCTAATCCTCCTCCAGCTGGTAACCAAAGCTTGAAGAGCACCTGTGGAGAACAAGGGTGAGCTCTCAAAATGAAATCACAATGCTCCAGTTGCAGATCCTTTTTGTACTCCACCCAGAACAGACCAATCCAAAAATAACTTCCTGGGACAGCTCTTTGCTTTAAGATACGGAATTAACAGGTATTTACTTAAAACAGACACAATGTAAAAGCAACAACTGCACGCTTAATTCCTCCAAAACAACTACAAGGCCTTTTAAGCATACAAACTTTTTGAAAAGATACAAGAAGTTTGCCTTCGCGAGGTAAGTACCACGATGTAATAAAGGGATTCAGACCTACTATTTGCTATAGGGAAAGCCTACAAGATGCTGCATTTATAGGAACCCCTATACGGATAACAGTTTGAAACTGAGAAACAGATATGTAAGTATTTCTTCTCTTCCAGCCAGAGACACACTCCTCACTTTACTGTTTTCCAGGGAGCACTTTCTGAATGTTTTTTTTTCTTTCCCGGCTGCACTGCAGGTCAATATTTTGGTATTTGCATCTACTACACCCCTATCCAGTTTTAAATGGCATAAAAGGTTGTTTCACAGTGCAACTGGAAACTGCACTGTTACTGTGGGATTGAGTTATTTGGAATCTAGCTTGTACTGTTCACTCCCTATAGATGTGGGAAGAAAAGCCAATGACAGATAATTGAGTTAGTGCAGAACGTTCTTTGCTCCATGCTTACCATCTCTTTGGCTAACCCAATATGAGAGGCCTGCCATCTACACTTCCTCACATACAGATATTCTGAAGAGGCGGTGTTTGCCTGATGTTTAGGCAAGCAGCAGCAACTCAACAGCCTTCTCTTTCCTTTACATCTAGGTACTGCAATGATTTGCCATTCCCTCTCCTACTTACTTTCTTTCCTTTGTGTGGATTTTACCAGTCTGTTACTTGCCACACAATCAATGCCAAACTCAGTTACAATCAGAAGAATGACTATGATACAATGAAGTGCAATTCCCATTCTACCTCCTAAAGTACTGGAAACCAAAAGAAAAAATGCTACTTCCTTACAGTGAAGTTCACTCAAAGACAATTAGTATTACTTTTTAATCAGCCACTGTCACTAACAGATAAGCCAGTTTCTGCACTGACCTCTACCCATCAGCGGGCTTTGCTCTACTTGTTTGTTTTCACCCAAGTTGCCTCTTTAGGCTAGAGACATCAAAACTTTACTGCCAGCAGCACATCACTGCTACCTGATGAACCACGATAACTTTCTAGTAATTTGTGCCCTCAGTACCGTGATGTGGTATTTACATAAGTTGAGGAAGAAAGACAGTGGAAAAAAAGTTAATAATATTTACGAAACAAACTTCTATGGTACCGTTTTATATTAATTTTATTCGAAAAGCTTAAGCGTCAACTTTCACACAGGCAAATATACATAACTGAATATTCACTTTTAGGTATCTAAACGAAGTGACACTTTCATCAAACACAGACAGGTAAGCAGTTGCAGCTCAGTAGAAAATATATTTCTAAATGAAACAAAGAACTATTACACCCTTACGAATCCTAAGTTTGGATAAGAATACATGAAGAGTTCTCAAGAGGATGTTAAAGACCAAACAGTAAAAGGATAAAAGAAGATAAGAGTGAATATGAAAACTGTCATTAGGATTTAGCAGTTTTGGGTGACCAAGGGTTTGTTCGTCTTATTGCCAAAACCACGTCAAGAACTGAACTAAGGAAACACGGCAGTGATATTTCTGGAAAAGCTGTGCTGAGTAATTCCCGTAACGAAAACAAACCAACCGCACCACTCTCAAGTACCCAGCGAGAAAACTACTACACCTCAGCATGCATTTGCACACACCTAACTGGTTGAGATGCAGTAAGAAGGGAGAAGATTATCACAACATCTGTATAAAGAAAAAAAAAAAGTGTCAAAAATCCTGTAGAACGGGAATGACCTTTTGGCTTCCACCGACGTGCCAGCTAATGCTGACGGAATTTACATAGATGTTTTCATATAATATCTTCAAATTACTCAAGAAACTAGCATGAAACTCAGCATGAGTTACACAGCACGGAGATAGTACAAGAAGAGTAGAAATGTGGAATCTTAATATAAAATATCAAAAATAAGTGAGAATTGAGTGAAGAAACCCTCTGTGATATATAGCTATACTATAGCTAATGTTTAAAAGCTTACAGCAAGACCTTCTAAACCGAATAACCATCCACGCTGCATTCAAACTCCTCAGACTTGAGCAGGACAAGAAGATATAAGTAGAATACATTACAGCTAAACACAAACTTCAAAAAGATTCAGTATTTATGGTAGCCCATACTGCCAGTGACCAATCTGATCTATATTGTTCTATGACAAAAACAGGGAACGCTTCATCTGAAGGAGTATCAAACTGGTCCTCAGTTTTGACAGATGACTGATTAGGCTGTGAAACACGCACGGCTAATAGTAACATGCACATCTAGTATATCCCACCCTCAGTCCATCTCCCACATCTACCAGGCTTGTTTATAATTAAGTTTTCTTTACTGATTTCATTTCAGATAGAGTTGGAGAAGTACACCGGAAACATATCTAGATGGATAACCTGAAAAAGGTACTGGAATTTTCAGCATATTATTACATTCCACCAGCCTACAACACAGCTCTATCAAGTACGTCGTCCACAACAGAACACCCACAATTAAAATTTCAGACAACCTTTACTGGTATCAAAGCAGCTGTGCAGATTTGTCAGGAAGAAGATTCCTACAGTAGTTTTAAGTCTTCAAATCCTAAGAGATCATAAATACACCCTCTCCCTGCTGAGTGAAATTGATTAGGAAAACTGTGAGCAGAACCCTCAAAAACCTCATCACTGAAGAGGTCAACAAACAAACAAACAAACAAAAATCCATCCAAAATATATATATTATGGACAGAAAAAAGTTATTTTCAAGTTGTAGAACTCCTGCAGACTAGTAATGCTTAAATATGATTAGTGGCAAATGGATATTGAATAAACAAAGACTTCAGTCTTACTCTGCTTCCACAGCAGCACGAAAATTATAGGAAAGATACCGACTGGGTATCAGTTTCAATCCAACAACTCGAATATGAGGTTGGAGAGGAGTCAAAGACCTTAGGCACACAAAAGGATGGAAGAAAGCAGAAAAAGCAAACATGAAAATAGGAGAAAACAACAGAAAAGTGCTTTGGTTTATGTAACGAGCTACATTCAAGGATGGGTAGAAGGCACACAAAAGAGTAGTAGCTTGTGATTGCTCATTACAGCACTTCCTTTGCTCTCTGCATCCTCTGATTTCACTCCTCCTTTCAACTCCTATAACCTATGTACCTTCTCTTCATACTTAACAACAAAGCTGCATGAGGACAGAAACTGAATTCTTCACTGTGAATGCTTAAAGCCCCTACGACAATATTTGGCACCAACAGCTCATCAGTACTTCGCAGAGTTAGCTGTATTCAAATAAGCTTTTAAAGTGGCAGTCAAAACACAAAAATAAGATAATCTCAAGTTGGATTTACAAATCTACCCTACCTTAAAGCAACTTAAAGTGAGGAGACAAGCGAGCCTGTTTTGCTACTGTAACCACGTGGTAAGCCAGTCATGTTTCTATACAGCAGAATTGAGCACATAAGAGGTAATATCCCCACAGTACTTCATTTGCAGTTTCCAGGTCCAATGTACAAATTATCACCTATTCAAGTTTCTCTGGTCATGCTCAGAAATTCCAACAGAGGATCCTTAAAGTACATTTGCTGTTCCTATTTTACCAGATACGAGTTAAACAAATTGACCTCGAACTGTGACTGTACAATGACACATCTCACCAACTGCACAAAAATGCCTGGTAAATTGGGTCTTACCTTATCCTTTTCATGGGGAAGGAGACACACTGGAGGCAGACAGGAAAGAGACTCAAAACTCTCCTTCCCATCAGCATTAGTGGTTGCTTTAGTGTTGAGTTGGTAGAGAGGTCCATCTTTAAGGAGCCTGCCATGGCCAACTGCACGTTTGACAGCTAATCGTAGTTGCTGGTGAAAAATGGAGGCAGCACTACCTCCAAATAATGCAGACACATCTTTCTGACCTTTCAGAAAACGCTCAATGTTCTTCAAGGATGAGCCACTAGACTCACCCAAGCCCTCAATTGCCCGTTTGATAAGTTTATTCCAGTCCACATTTGGTTTACCATCCAACTTTCCATGGTTCCGAGGCTTCGGAAGTGCTATTCTCCCAGGGTTATCAGGATCCTTGTAGGAGTTGAGACCCTTGTTGGAGACTTTTAAAATAGTTCCATCTTTAACGCTCAACTCCAACTGTTCCAGAACAGTTTTGCGATCCAAGCCATGTGATGAAGACACTGCATTGCATATCCTTTCTTCTGAAGGACGCTGTTTTTGCTTCTTTACCTTTTTGATTGCCTCAAGAATCCACTCCGTATACAGGGGGTTGGCGAGTTTTACCATGGTGAAGACTTCTGTATATCCATAGAGTCGTTATCCTTTATCCTGATGCTGAACAAGTTTCACACAATGGGAAAACAGATTCTCGGATGATGGGAAACAGCTAACCATAGCATACACGTTTTCTGCTCTGAATTACTTCTCCTTTCTCAAACATCAAGTGTTGTCACACTGGGGAGAAGAAAGCAAAACGATTAGAAATTTCCTAATTCTTTCCAATAAATCCAGTAACAGCTTCACAAAGTTTTTCCACAGAGATATAAAGATTTCAGTGCATCTCACCTCAGCTTCTGGTCTGCACGCTCACAATTAGAAGAAGTGCAACGTTACACCTGGAAGAGAAAGAGATATTTGCAATTAACAATTAAAAAAACCCCACAAAACCAGCCAACATTAATTCATTGCATGCACAGATCAAAGTCTTAATCTGTTACTACAATTGTTACATAGAAATAACAATTAAGGTTCTATCTTCACTGCTAATAAACGGTGGTTTAATATTGGAAAAATTAATTCTATGCAACCTTGAGGATGGAAAAAAATAAAGAAAAAGTGTGCCCTTCTTGTATCAATATACAAAGTCGGCATAAATTCTACTCCAACTTTTGTATCAATGCGGAGCACAACCTACACCAACATTAAAAATATGCATATGTCAAGGATCTACAACCAAAAAAACCTACAACCAAACACTAACAACCCAAACCAGCAGCTCTCTTCATTTCTGCACGCACAAGACACTGCCTGAAATTTGAATAGAAAACAGTAGGAATAATCAAGAGTTCTGAGCAAACAGCGAAGAACTCTCAGAACTCTTCCAGGAGCATAAATCATAGCCCTGACTCCCCTCCTGCTAAGAAAAGCTAAGACAGTTGTTCCATCGGGAAAAAAAGTGAAGAAGCACAGCTTGAGATTGTAATTATATGTTCCACTTCTACAGACCGTAGAAAAGACAACAGTAAAATCCTCCACAGATGAAGCACACTTGAGGACAAAGTAACAAGTGATCATATGCAAACGAAAAAGGAGTGTTTATGTCACTGCTAATTAAAGATGCAGATGTAAGGGTAGGAGGTTCTACTTCACAGCCTTTAGTTTTCTTCAACAAAGACTTTTCCTTAGTGTGGTAACAGCGCCTGTGTAAAAGTACACAAACCCTGAAGAATTCATGATCTATTTATTAAAAGGGATAACATTTTTCTGCAAGGTAGGTTTCATTCATAAGCCAGCCAGTATCATTCTCTTCCATTTTGGTTTCCAGCAAGTATTCAGGAAGTTATCAATGCACCGAGCGTATTTACATACAGCCATCAAACTCCAGAGCTCCAGGCAGCCAGTACCAGAAGGATTCAAAACTACTGTTCAGCACTAAGGTCCGCGTCTGGAGTTTTCTTTTTTTTCACCCAGCCACCAGCAATCACGGAAAGCACAGAACCGGCCCCGGGTTGTTATGTAACCGCCCGGTCAGACCGGGGCGACGCCAGGACTGTCCCGATCCCGCTCGCTCAGTGCGCGGAGCACGGCCCTGCACCTGCTACAGCTCAAGCCCATCCCTCTCCCGGACGGGCCCCACACACGGCGTCGCGCCTCAGCCGGGAGAGTCGCACCGGGGAATCGGGAAACGCGTGTCCGGGCCGCAGCGCCCGAACCAGCCAGGCGCCGCGCCGCTCCCCACCCCCCGCGGCCGGGCAGCACAGCCGGCGCCTGCACCGCTCCGGCCGGGCCCGCGCGCGCCTCATCCGCACTCCTTCGCGCCGGAGCTGGAGCGCAGCCCGACCGCGAGCCCGCAGCCCGACCGCGAGCCCGCAGCCCGCACGCTCGCCTCATCCGCGCCCGTCTGAGGTGAGCGCCCGGCAGGCCCCAGGGCGGCGAGCAGCCGGGTCCGGGCCTGGCGCAGAGCGGCGGCGGGGCCGGAACAGGCCGCGAGCCCAGGGAGCCCGGCGGGCCTTCCCCTTCCTCGGGCCGCGAGGCCTGCCGGCCGCCCGTCCCCATGTTACCCAGCACCGGGCGACAGAGACGGGACGATCCCGCCAACGCTACTCACCGAAGACTGCGAGAGACGGGAACCAAGAAGCAAAGGCCGAACGGCGGCGAAGCCCGAAACTGACACGGCGGCCATCTTGGGTCCGGAGCTCTGCGACGGGGGGAGGGGGCGCAGCAGCGGAACAGCCCGCGGCGGGCGGGGGCGCCGCCCGGGAACAGCGCAGCAGGCAGGAGCGTCGGCCGCGGCCTGGAGGGGCTGCGGGGTCCGGGAGGCGGGGCGGCCCCGGGAGCGGCCTGGGAGAGCCGGGCGGGATGGGCTGCGCGGAAGCGGGGCAGGGGCGGGAGAGCTGCGCGCTGGGGGGGCTGTCGGCGCGGTGGGGCTCCTGCCCGCCCGTCCGCCCGGAGTTGTGCGGGAACGGTGCGGGAACGGCGCGGGCGGACCATCGTGCTGTGAAAATGTGGTTACAACCCGTAAGGTAGGACGAATATCTGTCTCGTAGGCTGAATTAAGTGATGTGTTCTGCAATAACGATATCTTCAGCTCGAAGGGCGCGCGCTGCGGCTGCCCCTCGTTTGGAGACCGAGCGTCTTGGTCAGGCAATTTCAGTGACTTTCTGACATCTTCGATATATCTTATGGGGTGAGGTTTTTCAGTACAAAAGAAAGTGTTCTGAGTGAAATGTAAGCGTAATTTCCAGAGAACAATGTAAGTGTAGCAAAACTTACTTGCACATCACGGGAAGGGTTCACTGATGTAGCAGTGGAAGCCAGCTGTGTTCCTGAAAGGTGCAGTCAGTCTCTGGAGTCTGATCTGTTTCAGTTTGCAGGAGGTTGTTTCTGGTAACCTTTCAAAATGATTTGTTGTTGGTCAGTAATTTAGAAATAAAAACTAACTTGTTTTCTTCTACTCTGTTCTACTTTCATGGCACAAGCTTACAGTTAAATTATCAGAATTCTTATTATAGGCAAACTGCGGAAGAAAGGGATTGTTTTATGAAGATAGTGTACGGTTTGCCAACAGCTTTTACTTTTCAGCATTCATCTTTGCCCCTGAGGGTTCAGGTACCCTTAGCTGAGTGGTTTTCAGGCTGTGAGGAAATTAACCAGCATCACAGAATTCAATTCTTGCTGCACCTTCTGCCGTGTTCTTTACATTCCGGTTAGTATAGACTCCTGAGCCATTGTGGGGAAAAGCACTTACTGACTTTCAGAACAAAACATGATCCTTCTGCTAGCAGTTGGGAAGCAGATAGGCCGCGTTCCTGCCACAGCAAGCAGCAGTGCAACTTTAAATTCTTCTCTGCAAGTGCCAGCAAGGTATGGGAAAATTCATGGAGAAGTTTCAATTTCAGATTAGCATCCCAGATACACAGCAACTCCTCAAAGGCCAGCGATTTCGACAAGCTGTCTCTCGTGATTAGTTTCTCATAAGCCTCATAATCTCATAAGATTGTGAGCAGAAATCTATTCCCCTTTTTCCCTCAGCAACCTTCCCCTTGGTTGTGCAGGAAGAGTTTATTATGCTGTGGTGTCTTTTGCACTGGCTGTAATGTTCTTGATGACTAAAGAAACCAAAATTGCTGTAAGAAAAAGAAATAAGAAGCAACATGTACTGATTGAAATAGTAACAATTTTGATGAGAAGTGCAAGCGACCAGAGATTGAGGTTTTTAAGCAATGTATGCATGATACAGGGAAAATGGATTGGTGTTTTATGAGACAATAAGTGAATATGTTGACAAGAAGTATCTCATCACAATAGACTTGAATTTCTAGGTTAAAAACAGAAAGGTTTGAGCTTCTCAGAGAACCTGGCAAGTGTATAAAGGCTTTCTGTTGATCAACTTAACCGTGTGCTGCTGCTTTCTATCTATGATGCCTGTATGACTTCTGATGATACAGCAAGAGCCTCTTAGCAGTGCTGTTAAAACCGTACGTAATTGCTTAAATTTAGAACAGAACACCGTTATTAAATGACACATTCCTCTTTGTTGCTCTGTGTAATTCATTGCGGTGTTTTGAGTTAGACATTAAGAAAAACTCGCTGTTTAAAAACTCACTTGAAAACAAACCTGAAGTGTAAATGAGGGTAAGTAGGTCAGTTCTCTCTCCTTGCTGCTTTTGTGAAAAAGTTTATCTTTGGCACACTGGATTAATGAAATGTGACGTCAGCACGAACAGCCCCACCTGTACCCCATGTCGGGGTAACAAACTCGGGAATGTGGGGGGAAATAGTTACACCGAGTAGTTACAACAAGCTCTAACAAAAGCTTTAGACGGCCCCATGAAGAACAGAAGGCAGCAGACCCAGATCCGAGCCCTCCGGTGCTTTCGCAGCAGTCCAGACCAGCAAGCCGCCGCCTTCCCACGCAGCAGGAGCTGCGCGCTCACTCCGTTTCCCCGTGCTATGAGGCCGCTTTTCTGTTCCCGTTGACGTTTTCCCTCACCGGCGCGTTGATCGCAACCGCGCAGAGGCTGCGGCGCGCCCCCTGCTGGCGGAGCGTGCTGTGCGCCGCGGCGGGGCGCTCCGCCAATCGGAGCGCGGCGTTCCGTGCCGGTCTGTGCGTCATCACCCGCGCGCCTCCGCGGCGTCGGGCTCGGTTGGGCGCCCCGTCAGAGCGCTCGCTGCGAGAGCCCGCCCGGAGGGCTGCCGTCCTGCCGCGTGACGGCGCTGCTGCCGGCCCGTCCGCTGCAGTCATGATCCACAGCCTGTTCCTGATTAACGCCTCCGGGGACATTTTCCTAGAGAAGCACTGGAAGAGTGTCGTCAGCCGCTCTGTCTGCGACTACTTCTTCGAGGCGCAGGAGAGGGCCTCGGAGGCGGAGAACGTGCCGCCGGTCATCTCAACGCCGCATCACTACCTCCTCAGCGTGTACCGCCACAAGATCTTCTTTGTGGCTGTCATCCAGACAGAGGTGCCGCCTCTCTTCGTCATTGAGTTTCTGCACCGTGTCGTCGACACCTTCCAGGTGCGGCTCACGTGGCCGGCTGAGCCCTCAGCCGGGGTGGCGGAGCTCGTGTTGCATTGGCGGAGGGGCTCGTTGATGACGGCGGGTGCTGGGGAGATCTGGAGAGGAGGGGCCTGAGATCACAGTACTGCAAAGGCGAACGGTGACAGGGAGGCAAAAAAAGGGAGTCTTCTAAGTTAGCAACAATTAGTTTTCTCTTTTTGCTCTCTCTTAATTCTCATCCTGCACCATTTAGAGTGTGTGCTGAGTGCTTGCAGTAGCTAGGGATTAACTTCTTGGGTTGGCGATGGGTTCAAGATAAACGCTTGCTTACAGGAAGGACCTTTCAGCTATCAAGACCCGTATTTCTGTTTTGCAATCTTGTATCTTGTAGGAACTGTGCTTGTGAGACCCAACCAGAGCTGGTCTCGCAAGTCTCAGAAATTCTCCAGAGAATTTCTGCAATCTGTGTACCTTAATCTGACAGCCTACCTGCATGTTTACTGCTAGTGATGCTTCTTGGAAGTGTACCTTGCTACCTAAAGAAGTGAGTTAGAGGAGCTGCCTCAGAGCAGCTGCGTTTCCTCTCTGCCTGACATGACTGAGTCAGATGGTGGATGTGGAGTGCAGAACGTATCTGCCTGCCAACAACATGATTGCATAGTCTGGGTTTGAATTGTCTTGTGATCAGCATCCTGAACGTCCTGATACAGGAAATGTTGGTGCTTGATCAGATGAGTGTCACGTGAGCTTTCCTTCTGAATGCTAGTCAGGATGCGACAGTAGGCTCTGAATTATGTTTCATCAAGTTCAAGTTCACAGTTGTGACTCTTTGTTTATCCCCAGGGTTTGAATCCAGGCAGCTTGTTTGGTTGTTTTTTTGTGTGTGTGTGGATTTGACTTTCTTTTGGTGTGACCTGTTATCTTTAGGCTGCCTGAGGCTGATTCTCGTGTTGTGCTGAGCTGTTTGGCTAGGTATGGCTTGAGTGGAAAAGCAATTTAATTGGAATTTCCAGATAATGTTATCACAGGTAGATTCCCAGCCATCATTCTATAGGTTGGTTTTTTTTGTTGGTTGTTGTTGTTGTTTGTTTTGTTTTGTTTTTGAAGGCCATCGATATTGAAGTAACTAGGTAAAATTACAGTCAAAATCTGAGTTACTTATATTGATACGGAAGTCTGTTTTGTTTCATGTTCAAGCCAAAACATACTTCAGGAAATTGTTTAGTTAATTTTGCTACTTATCCAGTTGCATTAGAGCTGCTTTCAAGTGCTAATTGAGAACTCTCTTGGCTATTAGAGTTATATAGAAAGGAAATAGATGCATACAGCAGTGCAGTGATTGGCCAGCTTACTGGGGCAAAGGAGGAGGTCTGCTTAGAGTTGTGCTTGCTTGTTGGAGTTTTCAGTATGATGTGCTTCTGTTAATATGTGGAGTGTCAGTGCTGTTTCACCTGCTGCA
Organism: Alectoris magna; assembly: GCA_030625065.1. Classification (NCBI taxonomy): domain Eukaryota; kingdom Metazoa; phylum Chordata; class Aves; order Galliformes; family Phasianidae; genus Alectoris; species Alectoris magna. Next base: position 4,340,677 of record CM060587.1, read on the forward strand.
AGGAGAAGCTTGATTTGTTTATTTGTGGGAGAAAATGAACTGAATGGTCACTAATATTTGCCTGTAGAGATTAAGAAATTATTCCTTTTGCACAGGATTACTTTGGCGTCTGTTCAGAGGTGATGATCAAGGACAACGTTGTGGTGGTTTATGAGGTGCTGGAAGAGATGCTAGACAATGGCTTTCCGTTGGCAACAGAATCTAACATTCTCAAAGAACTGATTAAGCCTCCAACTATCCTGAGAACAGTAGTCAACACCATCACAGGTACAAGGAAACAGAAAGTAGACAAATGGGTGTGACTGTGTGGCGGTACTCCTACGTAAGTCAATCTGGACATAGGTGAAGAAAATATATGTTGTTCCATACCCTTCTAAACCATAGCACAGATGTATTTTGGGAGTCTTGTATTAGTGTTTGTGGATGTGGAGATGCTAATTGTAGAATACAAACAATGAATAATTGCTCTCCCACAAAGAGACAGGGGTTTCTTGGAAATTAGTTGCAGTCTAGTTAGGTGAGGCCAGGAACTTGTTCTGGAACACTGACTATCTTCTGTGGTTGATGTGATTACTATTCTTCTTCCAGGAAGCACTAATGTGGGTGACCAGCTCCCGACTGGACAACTATCAGTGGTGCCTTGGAGACGTACTGGTGTGAAATACACCAACAATGAGGCATATTTTGATGTGATTGAGGAGATAGATGCAATAATTGACAAATCAGGTATGGAAGTAGCTTTTTGCTAAGACCGGGGTAACCTGTTGCAATAGTTCTTGTTTTCCAAAGAGGTGCTCCCTCATGTAAGTGTGGGAAGTTTTGTTCCTCTTCTTACTTTGAAATGTTGAAAGTTGTAGGTGCCATTCTGTCAAAAATTTTAGAGGAGTGCTAAAATTTTTGCTTGTTCTTCTCCTCTGTTCGTGAGGTCTTGTAAACGGTTCTGTACAGGGAAAATAGAAGGTGACTAGGAATTCTGTACAGGACTATCTCCTTAGTTTTAATGTATCTTAGTCTTACCAAAGCTGGGAGCTACTGCAGTTGCCCATTGGATGGGCATTACAGATGTCAGTGTTTCTTGTTTGTATACATCTTCTCTGGAAGTGTTTGGAAGTGAGAAATTTGTTGAACAGGCAACGTAATGTGTGGTGACACTTCATAAAGATATTAAATTCCCTTCTTCCTCATTGATAATTTTTCCATATTGTGATGGCTTTTGATAAGGTTCATATAACCTCCTGTGTTTGCTTTTATTGTTGTAGGTTCTACAATTACTGCTGAAATCCAAGGAGTAATTGATGCTTGTGTCAAGCTGACTGGGATGCCAGATCTTACCCTTTCCTTTATGGTAAAGCTCAAGGATGTATCTCTACTTAAATAAAAGTGTTTCTCAGCCATGCCGCTAAAATCTCTGGTTTACAGTGATGGTTTCCAGTATGTCAGAACCTATGTACAGCAAATAAGAAGAGAAAGAATTGACAGTGGAAACTCACAATGAACTTCAACAGCTTTGAGCCTAAAGGTTTTATTTTCAGGTTCTTTATTAAAACTACTGCTCGTGTTCTATGGCTAAGTTTCTGAGATTTGGTGTTTAGGCAAATATCCTAACAAGCTATCTTTTTATCAGCGTGCATCAATGTAATTATTTGACGTGACTGAATTTGCTGAAATAGAATAGAATAGTTTAGTTTAACCCAACCACATAAGGGCTAAGCAAAAGTTGAAGCATGTTCCTGAGGGTGTACCCAAGTGCATCTCAGATGCTGACAGACACAGGGCATCAGCGGCTTTTCTAAGATGCCAGTTCCAGTGTTTGACCACCCTCAAAGTAAAGGGATTTCCCCGATACCTGGTCTGGATAGAACTAAGAATGTTGAGTACTACTGTGTACAGATGTAACAGTGTCAGATAGCTTAACATGCCTCAGTGTAGATGTTCAAATGGTAGGCCCTTCACGTACAGAAGACTGCGAAGAATTCAAGCAGTTACTTTAGGTAGTACTGCCTTCATCAGCCTTTCTTTTATTTCAGAACCCTCGGTTATTGGATGATGTCAGTTTTCATCCATGTGTGCGTTTTAAGCGCTGGGAGTCAGAGAGGATTCTTTCTTTCATTCCACCTGATGGAAATTTCCGCTTGCTGTCTTACCATGTCAGTGCTCAGAAGTAAGTGTTGAATTTAGTGCTGTGAATTATGGGATTTGGATCTTCCTGACTAGAGAGAAGGAAGGGCTGGGGGAACAGTAAAAATAAATTTGCTTTTAAAGATTTGGTGGCTTGTTGCGCCACGTGAAGTAGGAGTGCGTGGTAACTTGTGCTTTTTTAAAACGTGGCGTCTCATGTTTAGAGCAGTGGTTTTTGTCTTTCATTTCTAGTCAGTCTGCAGTTTTTCAAAAGCTGGTAGCAGGTGAACAGACTAGAGTGGGGATGAGTGAGGCAGGATTGAGTGAACTGGCTGATAATTACCTGTATTTATAAAAAACTTTCAGATAAAATAGTCTGATAATCCTTTTTTTTTCTGATGTCTTTCTTCATAGAACTAGGAGATCTGGAAGCAGGCTGACAACAGTTGAGGTTACAGATGCTATAGCATTTTGTTAAACTTTATCAGACTTAAGTCAGTGAAAAGGAGCAGGGGAAAAAACAAATCAAAAGCAGGCAGTTCAAGTGCTGCTGCACTGTCCGGGACTGCTGACTAGCTTGATTATGACATGTAAGCAGGCTCTGCTGTCTACTGCTCATTTCTTCCATTATGTTGGATGTCCTTACCTGTCTTGGAGGAAGTAGAAAACTAAGGTATGGAAAGTTTGGTTTAAAAAAGAAAAAGTAATTAAGGCTTCAGGACAGCTTTCTGAATTTGCTCTTGGATTAAAAAGAATAGGATGTCCTCCTTCAGGAAGATCACGTTTCCTGCAGTCCTTGTATTTTTTTTTTTTACTGGGAACAGTGAAAACCAAAAATTAAGGCGAAATGTTAACAAGGACTCTGTTCTTTTCTTTCTTCTAGTCTTGTGGCAATTCCTGTGTATGTTAAACACAACATCAATTTCCGTGATAGCAGCTCACTGGGACGCTTTGAAATCACGGTGGGACCAAAGCAGACTATGGGGAAGACTATAGAGGGAGTGATGGTTACCATCCAGATGCCAAAAGGTGTCTTGAATATGAGCCTCACACCCTCTCAGGGTACACACATCTTTGATCCGGTTACAAAGGTGAGAGAAATTAGGGTTTTTTTGTTTAATGTTATCCTTTCAGCAAATGAAGTTGAACTGCTCATGCTTAAGAGAACATTTCTTTGAACATTGCTGCCGTGAAGGCAGTATCTTTTTTTGGGATGTGAACTTAATATACTCCTGTTTCTTGAACAGTTGCACACAGGAAGTTGTCTTAAGCCACACGGTAGATAGCTGAGTGCCAGAATGGATTGCAGTTCTGGTTTCTTGGCATGTGCGGGAAGTCAAGGATTGGTGTTGTACAATGAGGCATGAGTCTAGTGACTGGTTTACAAATTTCTGCTTATCATGCTTCATACTGCCTGCCAACATTTAATCCTTTGTGAGCACTGAGGGTTTGTATTGGTTAGTGGGTTTTGATTTCCCCCCCCCAACACATACACCAGGATTCTATTTTTTTTTTTTTTTTCCTTTCTACAAGCTGTAAGGTTATCCATAGTAGAACATCAGGCAACTCTGCTTCAGCCATATGGAAGGGAGGTGATTCTGTATTACTTATGTCACTGTTACCCATAGGAAGTAGAACTCATGGCACAAATAGTGGAAATACTATTCATGATGTGCTTTTGAGAAACATCGCTGGAAAGATAAGGAGCAGCTGTCTTTGTTCTCCCTGAGTCTTTGCTGTATCTAAAGTGGAGGAACCCAGACTTGATGGAGGAATGTGTATCCAACGTGAAAAGGAAGATACCGAGTGTAGCAGAAATGCTAAGTCACAGCTAGAAGCAGTGATGGAGCACCTGGTGGGAAGGCAGGGCCAAGCCAGGGAAGCTCAGCTGCATGCAGTGCACCTGAATGACTGGAAGGGCTGGAGTCGGGATCCACCGCTTCCAGCCCTCATTTTAAGGGCTGGCAGTGGAGGTGAGGGGATCTTGCTGAAAATCCCTGCCGGTCTGAGGCCTTCCACAGGTAAACAAATTTTCTTCCTTTGTTTCTGCATCCACAGCTGCTGCGTTTGGGCTTGTCCTCATTTGCTGCAGCCTAGGTCCTAGCCATTTGCCGTCTTGCTGTTATTGCTATACTTACCATTACATTACAGCATTACACTGAGACAAAGGACTTTTTTCATAGAGAAACAATAAAAGTTGTCATTACAGTGGAGTTGTTCTTTAGAGGGTGTTACTGCTTAAATGGTGGCATTTCTGCTTAACTAATATATTTACTGTTACTTGAAGTTGCTCACGTGGGATGTGGGGAAGATAAACCCCCAGAAGCTGCCATGCCTGAAGGGTAGCATGAATCTGCAAGCTGGGACGTCGAAACCAGATGAAAACCCCACTATTAACCTGCAGTTTAAAATTCAGCAGCTGGCTATTTCTGGTAAGTGACCATCAGATAAAGAAGCTGAATGTTTTCTGCTCTGCCAGTGCTCACTCTGCACAGTTGGTGTAGCTCTGCATGCCTTCCAAAATACATTCTGACAAAGAATTGTATGCTTAAGCAACAGCTAAATGGATTTTTTGGGTTTTTCTCTCTGTTGTTCTGCGAAATGGCCTATCTACATCCTCTAGCATTTCTTACAATCCCGTAAATAACTTCAGAGTATGGTTGTGTAAGAATGATTCTGACAATTAATAATGGTCAGGTTTTCTGTGTGTTCTTTTTCTTTTCTCTTTTTTTTTTTTTTTCCCCCCTTTTAATTTTTTAATTCTCTGCTTACAAAAACTTTCCCTGTGCTGTCTGCCTTTCTGGTATGGTCTTCCTTTCCTTTATCCCGAAGGTCTGTCTGCTGTATTTGTGGCAACAGTCAGTCTTATTCTGTCTTTATTTGTTTTTAGGACTGAAAGTGAATCGCTTGGACATGTATGGGGAGAAGTACAAGCCCTTCAAGGGGATAAAATACATGACTAAAGCTGGCAAGTTCCAGGTCCGAACCTAGAGGATCACTATAGTGAGGAAAAACACTTCCTTGTTTCTCCTGTCCCTAGCTGTTGGATACAGCTTTTCCCTGGTCTGTCTCTTTCGGGTTGCTCCCTTTCCTTTGGTAGCATGAGCAGGATAGCCAGTGCTTGGAGTGCTGCGGAGGAGGGAAAAATAAGGTTGACCTGAAACTATCTCATCCTTAGCTGAGCCTCAAGTGTTTGCAGCTCTGGCAGATGGGAGAGGACTTCGGGTCCCTTGGGACTAGCAAGTTACATATCTAAGTTTGTATCACCTTCATCGTTCTGTCTTAAAGGAAATTCTAGGGATTGTTTTTCCAACTCCTGTTCCTTACATTTTGGCTGTTTTTTATCCCTTTGTAGATGATGTGAAATTCAGTTTCCACAGAGTTCCGCTGCAGAGTGATGGTCTGGCATTGGCCCTTCTCCATCACTGGATGTTAGGTTGGAGAGCTGTAGCTTTTGGCAGCAGTAAGATTGGCTGGCCGTTGTGCTTTGGAGGGGCTGAAAAAAGTGGAGAGGTGGATTGTCTCAATCAGGATGGAATTTTAAGAAGCCTGAGTTTGGGGGAAGTACTGCAGAGGGAAGAAGTGGAAAAATTGACCTCTTTTCCTTAATATTTCATAATCTGTTATGGTCGTTAAGTATCTTACAGATTTTGGGATAGACTGAAAACTCATCCAGATCTTAACGTGGACTCCTGTGAAGAGCTGACTGTAGCACTTATCTTGTAACTAATGGGCGGTGGTATCTGAACATATTTCTGTTGCTCTTCTTACGTCTTCAGTATTTAGAGGTAATGTTTTTCCTAGTCTCTTTGGGTAGTCGGGGCAGAGGCAGGAGAATTAGTGCGGAGATGTAGCACTCTGATGGATGGCCTTTTAAATTGAACCTGCAGCGAAGTGAAGATGGTTACTGTCCTGTAGCTTGTTGGAATCTATTTTTCTTTCTGCCTGCCTATTACAAATGAAGGTGATACTGCTGTTTTCCTGCTCACTGGTGTCATTATCTCAAATAATTATGTCCTGGTACCATTTTAATGTTCCTGACTGTACTTCAATCCAGTTCCTGTCTCAGTTAGCTGCTCTGATGATTGGTGGATTCAAGCCTGGTTTCTCACTAAGACTGTCTCTTCTGCAAGAGTTGTTGCTACATATGCCCATCCCAGTCTGTGCTGCATCGCTCTGTACAGCTTAAATACAAAATGAGAGGCATATGCGGTTTTGTATTGTTTGTAGTGTGCTCTTTGGCCACTAGATGCCAATGTGTTAATTTCTTGGTAGCAGAACTGGTTCATAAACTGCTGTACATGTGGTTACAGCATTTATCAGATGTCAGTCCAATCCAGCATGTGTTCACACTTGTGAACAGAACAGCATGACCTTAAATGAAGAATAATGTATCTCTGTTTTTCCTGTGATGGAAACTAGCAGTGGATGAGTGGCATTTTGCTTTTGGAATTGCATTTTCAAGTGCAACTGATGAATGCCACAGCAGGTGACCTCATATTGGGAGCATGTTTATTGCAAACATAAACTTCAACAAAAGCATAAATAAAATTAATTTTTACTTGTCACCCGTGTCATTTCAGAGTGGTTTGTGTGGGCTTTACAAGATGCAGTTGAAGTTTTAGAAAGCGTCTCTTAAAGAAGCTTAACTGTTAGGAAGTGTATACACTTAGCATTGCATTGCAATGTATTGCATGGCAATTGCAGTACAAGTAATGTCTGCTTAGTGTTAATTATCAAGATTCTGTTTTGTGATGTCATTGTTAAACTCATCCTGCTTTCTGTTAAAGGAGAAATACAGCCTTTGTGTGATATAATCTTTACTTTTAGATAGATTTATGTCTAGCAAGCACTTGAAGAGGCTACAGTTAGACTTATCCTTTTGCTTTTGTAACTGATGGTAATAGATGGACATTCAGTAGTCAAAAAGTGAGTGTTGATTTTGTGGCAGGTAAGGCTGTATTATGATTTTTACTTGTTATTTATTTATTTATATTAGGCTCCTGCAAGGAGGAAAAGCACAGCAAGACCCGGGTGTCTAACAAGCATGCCGTTCTGTTTTTGCTCAGATAAGCTTAAGCTTAAGCTTAGACTCTGTTCCAATCTGAAAAAGCAAGTGGTGCGTTGATGAGGAAGTAAGCAGCCCATGCCTAAACATCTGTTATTTCTACTGGAGTTGGAAACCAGCTTAAATAACCGGAGTAAAACATTGTAAGAACAGAGCTTTATTCTAACTGGAATTATTCTCAATATACATCCAAATAAGAGTCGGCATTTTTATTTACAATCCATTGTTAACACTGTGTTATGAAGAGTGCAGTTGTAAATTCAGTGGAGGTAAATGTGCATTATTGTTTTGCTGGACAAGTTTAGACCTGTCGGTTATTCTTACAGTGGTGGAAATTCTACTGTTACGCCAGACAAGTACAGAATAACTAAAAACACCTGCATAGTATTTCAACAACCACAAAACCAGAAAAGCACACCTTTCAGAACTGTAAAGAAAAGTACATTGAAAGACTTATTCTCCCCTCGCCACACACGTGTTTTAGCAGTATGTTTTTTGAAGTGGACATTGCATAGTGTGTTATTTTTGCTATGTGAGACACAAATGGGGATAACCCAAGCTAGAAAAAGTCAGTGTAGACTTTTTCTAAAGGCTCAATCCTTTGATTCACCGTGCTGCAGGCAGTAGTATTTTGGGTAAGAAAGTATGTCTATTTCCATTGCACTTCTTTTTTTGTAACGATGGTTTTTCATAGGAGCTTGAGTTCCTCGTCTAGCCCATTGTTCAAAGGGAGATATTTGCCTCATGGCTTAAAAGCTAGAAAAGAATATTGCTCCAAAGAGGAAGGGTGAGGAAGGGGTTTGTGGGGATAAATTTGAGTCATGAAGATATTTCACAGAGGGGATTGTTTAGGTATGCCCTAGGGCCATGTTACAGAAGGCATGACTCTCTGTGTGACTCTCGAGTCTTGGTGATCTAAAGAGGGAGGTGAAAGTACCAGGAAATGAAATCTATTTCATTTGGCTTAAGTTCACCCCTGTTCCCAAAACAACATAGCTCACATTTTGCAATCCAAAATTTAGTTTTAGTTCTACCCGTGTGATTTGATGGAAGGAGAAAACTTGGAGAAGAAAGGGGAAAGAGCTCTCAGATTGTGATAACCTGTAGTGAGAAAAGTGGAGTACTCTGAGAAATTGCCCATATCACACACAGTAGTATGTCTTCCTTTTACACTGGAAGTCCTAAGCATCTGGACAGATAGGATGCCCTGTCAATATCCTTAAAACACCTCAAAGCAACTTGTAAGGGCACGCTCATGGGATTGCGGAGAGTTCCTTTCTTGCTCAGGATTTCATGTTGTTCCGAATCCAGTGAAGGTAACGGTTCACATTTGTGTAAACACCAGGTGTGTCTTTGCGGCCGCAGCCTATTCCCCAGCTGATGATTCCTATTAGATGCATGCGGTCATCCTTCATGCAGACCAAAGGCCCTCCAGAGTCACCCTGCAGAAAAGCGCCAGGTTAGTAAGAACCTATTCTTCGTGTGTGTGTGTTTTGTACTCTTTCCCTATTCTATTCAGTGTCCATAATGGTATGCTAGATGCCATCTCTTGTGTCTCCTTCAGTACTCTGCAGGATACTGACAAATCAGGGACGCTGTACTTCAGTGCTCTCAGTAACAGCACCTTCACATAAGCACCCGTGTTTCAGACAGAATTCTTTAGCGCTAGTATCAGAGGAGGGAACCCAAACAGCCTAAAACTAAGGTGTCTGCCTCCCAAGCTGCTTTATGCTATTGTGAGTAAAGTGAAACTGAAAAGGTGCTGATCTTTATTTAGGTGTGCTTGCTGACAGAATAGAAAATAATAGGAAACTGCCGATGTGGGGTTTCCTGTTTGGTTTTGTGGTATTTCCTGTGTTTAGAACTTTCAGTCTGTATTCTGCTTTGCTTGACTGAATGTAGCCTGCATTCCTACCTATGAGGAAAAGGTGGAGAGGGAATTAAAAATGACGACCCAGCAGCTGAGTTCTGTTAAACGGAAGTTCTCTAGAATGTCCGTGTAGTCAAGATGCAGGACTTCTTTAAATGATTTTTATGAAAATTCCTGTTTAATTAATTTAGATTATCAAGAACAGACCTGGGGAGGGGGGTGGGGGGGGAAAGAGGAATAGAACTGGGTTTACCTTACAAGCATCATCAAGGTGCCTTGTGTCTCCTGCACATAACATGTTGTCTGTAACTGTCCGGTTGTGTAGATGCCATGTGGTGCACCGACTGGCTGGAAATAGTCTGACGTGGCCTTCCTTCAGGTGCTCTGAATAAAAGGGAGAAACTGAAAGGGATGTGAACATATGTATATTAAAAATAAATTCTTATATTCATATAACTTTGCAGTTCAGTATCTGCGGTTTAGGAGAGAGTACGCTAACTAGTGGCAGGAGAGGAGGGTGGCAAAACTAATATTTCTTTGCCAGGAGTCTTTTTTTAATTATGGGGGTTCTGCTTTGCTAGTGAGAGCAACTTAAATACAGTCGAAAGACAATTTTGCTACTTCAGCAAGTTTAAGCGTTAGAGATTTTTACAGGGTGCAAATTGCTAGGTTTCTTAGGGGGCTGTCTTTGCATGAATGACATCAATCTAAATGAAGTGCATCTGATAAGCACTACATGTATGAAAAGGGATCCTGACTTTTAGTATTAGATTTGGGTTAGTTGAAAACAGATGTCTTGTTGTGCAAAATACTGAATAACTAGATAGGAATGCACCCTCATGTTTTCTTAGAATGGAATTGATTTATTGCTGCCTTGCATGTTGGTTTTATTCTTCTGTGTAGTTGCAACTGCACAAAGCTGAAAATTGGCAGGACTGTTTTTCAGTCTGGTTTTAAATTATAATTGCAGTGTCCTTTTCCTCTGAAAGAGTTAACCCTATGGAAAGGAAGCTCTAAGGACCCGCTTTAGCTTTTTAAAAACATTTTGTGATACAATTGTCTGCTAAGTCTGTTCCAAAAGCCTTAATAGCTCAAATCATGATTTGTCCTTGTTATGATGGATGCTCCACAGTCTCTGCGTCAGCATTTACAATTTAAAGATAATAAAAATAAATGCCAGTAAGGTTAGAGCTGCTTTTTCTTCTTTTTTTGAAGTACAGGTTAGTCTATATGTACTTCCAGGCAGGTTTTATTCCAGGCTTTTTCTTGGCTCTGGTTTTTAAAGTAGCTCTATTTCAAAGCCATTCCTGGTGAGGGGGTTGGCACTGCATGCCTGTCAGTGTTCAGCAAGTATTGAAGGCATAATCAAAATGCTGTACTTCAACTTTTGGTCAGCCCAGAAGCAGCCAGGCAGTTGGACTTCATGACCTCTGCAGGTACTGCCCAATTGAACTATACTGATTAATTTAGGTGACCTTTTAATGTATATATCCAGGATTTTTACATCCTTAGCTTTTTTCTTTTTTTTCTTTTTTTTTTTTTTTCTAATTGCTGTACAGTCAGTGTATGTTTTGGATTAACGCAACTGCCCACAACTGCATGGTATATTAAATCTTGGCAGAAATGGATTTCCGTGAGAACGACAATATCTAAGTTAATTATTAAATTCAGTAAATAGTACAGCAGAAATGCGTGAGCCTTGACTGACAAATTTTGTCTTGTTCATCATGCCATTTTCTGTGTTTTCTGTGATTCAGACTTTCAAGGAAAACTAACCCTGCTAATGCAGGTAGCTGGCAGATGAACAAAATAACCCCAAACTTGTTTTTATGTATATTCCACATACACGTATATTTTGGAGTGCTAATATAATTCAGGAGTCACAGATTAAACAGTGCTAAAGGCTTGAATTCTTTGGGGCAGAGGACCTGGCTTTGGCCACAATGCACCTTCTACTTACATTCTTCATTTCTACCATAACCAGAGATCTCACATTCAGTCCAGTCAGGCAGCTGCAGGTCTGGTGTTGGGAGGCAGGCTGCTCGAACAGTGTCTGTTTCAATAGCACAGTCTTCTGTGTCTGAGTTCAACTGCAGCAGAGCTGAACAGCGGGGAAAAAAAACAAGAATTACCACTTGACTAACGTCAAGCTTTAGCAAATCACAACCCATCAAACTGTGAGGTTAAAGAAATTCTTACCGATATCATTGTTGTAATTCTCTGAGTCAAATCTCTCATGTATAATGTAGTTCTTCACCTGAAACTTTTGTTCCTTCTCCTCTGGAGTTGCTCGAGAAGTCCTGCCCAGCACAATCTTCAGCTGATTAGTACTAAAACTTTAAAATGAAAGCATATTTACTTTCTTTCGGAGTTAACTGGAGTAGAGCCTTTCCTTGAAGATGTGCTGCTGGAGCTTCTCTTATTTTAGTATATTACTACTTCATCAGTCAGGCAGTTTGATCTCAGATGTCCTATTTGCTTTAGTTTTTGCACTAATTGCTTAGAGCCACACCATGGCAAAGCTCCTCTGTAAGTCCCCTGCTGTTAGCAAGTTTCAGATGGCTCTGCATTCTGTGCTGACAGCTTTGTTCTTCAGCTATTTGATATTCTGCTGCGGTTCCTCAATGCCATACAGCTAATTTGCCTGTCTGTAACACTGGTCACATTTAACTATAATTCTTTACTGTAGAATGACCCAGTGGAGTAAATGTCGTTTTCAAGTCTTTCACTCTTCCAGTAAGGCTAATACTGGATACTTCAATTTTCCAGACTTTTTTTTTTTTTTTTTAATCCTGATTTCCCAAAAAGTACCAAATCCTCAACTCACCCTTCCTCAAAACAGTGAGCAGCTGACAAAACCCAGCAGGAACTGATCAGAATTCCTCCACAGAGGAAATGTTCTCCGGGTGCTCGGCGATACTTCACAAAGATGGCAGCTTGCCATGGGTGAGCTTCAATGTGTGCATAGGAGCCAACCTTAATCCGGTACTGGCGTGCTCTGCTCTGCCGTAGACCACAGGTGGCTGTAGATGACAAACCCAGAAACAGCTTTTTTGTTCAGGGACTCTTGCAATGAGTTAGGGTTAAGAGCCTGCTGGTTGTCAATGCATACTGAGGCAGCCTGGCATGAACTGTTCAGTATCTGACTCATTCCTGTTTCCTAGGAAACTTGTACTGATTTGAAAAACACAGTAAAGAAACCCTGTCTTTCCTATTTCCTCGTTCTGTGATCATCTCATCTGGCAGAGAAGGTACTTCTGTGACAGCTGAGCCACAGAATCCCTTTTTATCCTAAGGAGCTTTTTTCCCCCCCATCTCTTATTTTGCTATAAGAGGCTTCCAACATACAGCACAGTAGTGCTGTGAAGAAAGAGCAGCATTAGGAGTGCTAGGATCCTTACAGCAAGTAGGCACATCGCAGTATTCCCATGTGAGCTGTTTTCCTTTCAGTACATGGCACCAGGGCTTGCTGTCGTTGTCAGGATTCCTGCAGTACAGGAAGGAGAAGAAAAACTTGTATTGCCAGATCTGCAGAGAGTTTAGGGAGAAGGAGACGCTTAAGGACAGCAGATGGGGTTCCGAGTATACTGTTTTTGATCTTTATTTAGAGACACAGAGGGCACAAGGGCATGTTAAATTTTCATTTATGGAGTCTGGTGTTAGAGAAGTATAGACAGACCAAGTGGAATGAAAATTACCATTGACAGTGAGTTTGATTCCCAGCCATAACATCCCTGCTGTGCTTTGATAACTCATGTAAACAACTAGAGCCCTGCCTCAACATTACCACAAGGAAACTTACTGTTTGTTTTTAAGTTCACTGTATCACTGAATACATACCTGCAGAAATTGTGGCTGCCAAGGCCCAGCTGGTAAGCATCTCTTCTCCAAGCAGTATATAGCTTGCTGACAATGATTGGAGAATTCCACCTCAGACAGGTAGCTCCAGAACTGGTAACACTGTGACTACCTCGGTAATCTGTGCCTCTTCCAGTTTTGCAGTTGATGTTTCCAACTTAAATAAGAAAACTGCATGTTAAATGGTGCACGTGAACCATCAGCTGCTCCAATTGTGATTTCTGTCAAGGCTTCTATATACTAGCTATACTTCTCTCAGGCTCTGTAATAAATATTAAAATCTTAAACAAGATTTAATGTGAGAATATCTTAACCGTTAATTTTCACAAGGCCACGGAGAACTCTTAGAGCTGCCATGACTCACTATATATCTAAAGCCCATTCTGTGTCCTCCTGCTTGTACCTTTTGAACAGGAGGGCACACTGCAATGTTCCCAGGTGTACTTTCCCCCTTTGTAGACATAGCACCAAGGTCTGGAGTCCTCATCTGGGTTTCTGAAAGAGTTATGACATTATGCATCATTATAAAGCTATAATTACTAGTCTCAGGTGTGCCATCTAGTTCAGTAACTTGATTGTGCTTAGCAGTGAAGGGGTGAACTGAACCTGCAGAAGTCATCTGTATTCTTATTTTAATTAGAAAAGCACGGAGGTGAGGAGGAGATGGCCAGTAGCAAGAGTGGATAGCTTGTTTGTGCAGTTTAGATCATGTGCAGGAGGCTCTGCATTGTAAAGTCCTGAGGAGTGTCTAGAGCTGCAGGCAAATGTGATAGGAAACTGACTTGCAACGGGAGTTTTTAATACTAAGAAGGAAGCAGTGGGCACGAGGGAAAGGCTATGGAGTAAGAGAGACATGCATTTTGTAGTCTGTCAAACATCCACTCTTTGATGGTTCAGAAATAGAAATCTATCAGTTGCTGCTCTTGGACTGCACCATGTTTGCACCTGTTCACAATGTTCTATGGTTGGTACTAGGCTGTTGCAAATAGCCTTTTTTTGCCCAAAGCTCTTGGAATAATCAGATTCTTACAGCTCTAATGTGTGCTGTGAGCCCCTCACCTGCAATAGTTGTGATTGCCCAATCCCAGCTCAGCAGCATCCTTTCTTTGGCCACTGTATTTACGGTCCATCAAGCCACTGATAATCCAATTCAGGCATTCAGCCCCACTCTCTGTTGTGCTCCATGTACCCCTGTATGTTACTCCAGCATTTTTGTAGCACTTAACTTTGGTATCTGAGCAAAAGGGAACAAAAAAAAGCATCAGAAAGTCTGCTTCCTCTGACTCTGCTCTGTCTAAAGTTGGCTCCAGATGCCTTGTCTTGTAAGTCAGGGAAACATCTTTCCAAGCAAGCTCTGCATATACATGAATGTCTTTGTCTTCAAAACTTCGTATTTTATCAAGAGGCCAGAGAACCATAGAGTACCTTGAGTTGGAAAGGACCTTAAAGATCATCTAGTTCCAGCCTCCCTGATGTGGCCAGGGTTGCTAGCCACTAAATCAAGCACTTGATCAGGCTGCACAGGCCCCATACATCTTGGCCTTAAGTATCTCCAGGGATGGGACATCCACACCTTCACCACTTTCTGAGTGAAAAATATCCCCCTAACATCTAATCTAATCCTCCTCTCTTTTAGTTTAAAACCATTCTTCCTTGCCCTATCATTATTAGTCAGTATAAAAAGTCTGTCTCCCTCCTGATAGTACTGGAAGCTCCTATAAAGTACTGGAGGGCTGCAATGAGGTGTCAGCGGAGCCTCTTCTTCTCCAGGCTGAACAAGCTCAATGCTCTTACCTTGTATTTTTAGGAATGGTGCCCCAGCCCTCTAATCATCTTCGTGGTCCTCCTCTAGACTCACTACAATGTTTCTACATCATTATTGTGCTGGGGGCCCCAGATCTGGATGCAGTATTCCACCTGAGGCCTCATGAGACACAGAGAAACCCGTGTGTCCTTTTCTGAAGTTGTTTGTAGCATTAGCTTTACCACAAAAAGAGGCAGCTTAGTGGAGAGACCCCCATAAAGCAGCGGTTTCTGAGTACCTAATCCTTCTGCACTGCACAGCTAAAACCAGCAGTGTTGTTCCCAATAACTGGAGCAGCATACTTACCTATTTCACACTGCTTCCCAGAGAAACCATGGTGACACTGGCAGATGAAGAGCTGTGGGGAGTAATATGCCTGTGAACACTGGCCCCCATTGTAGCATTTATTTCTAGTGCAGGCTGTGGAATAAACAAAAGCCAGGAAACAATTAGGATTCACAGAAGTAAGCAGCTGGCAACATGCCCATCTGTCTGTCTCCTTTAGCCTGCTTTCCCCTAATATGTGTATGTCATGTTAGACTCTTCCTTTGCTCCATTCTTTCCACTAATGGTATCATAAGCTTTTCTCAGCTTCTTGCCCATTTCTCCTTAGTTCTGCCAGAGTCAGTGTATACTGATGCTTTCATTTCAAGCCAAGTTTTGTGTGATCACTCTTTCCCTAACAATGGAGTTTTTCTTTAGGATGATTAAATGGATGGTCTGTCATCTCCCACCCTTTCCATTCTTTTTCTTCTTCATACTCACCTCTGATAGGCACAGTGTGGCAGTAACTCCGACCACTGTCACACCTACAGTATTCTATTCTGCTCCCTGAGAGTCTCAGCCAGCTCCCCCTGTGCTGGTATATTTGTCCAGATGAATAGTCTGTGCAAATGGCTGTAATTGGAGAAAGGGAACACTCTTTTAGAGATTCATGGAAAAGACCTTGCTGAGCAAAATAACTCTCTCTTGCCAGGGTAAAAAGTATCTACAAAGGGACAAATCAGTCTAACAGGCCACTCTTTCTTATTCCCAGATCCAAGCTACCCCATCTCTGTCACTGTTATGCTGCTGAATGTTCTGTTCTGCTAATGACCATTTTCATTATGACTTGGAAGAGCAGAGACAGAGGAGAACGTTGTTCTTTAAGGTGTGGATGGTGTTAATACTCTAGTATTTTGTCTTTTGAATCTGCCCCCAGCCACAGAAAACAACTTTCAGGCTCTATTCCTTCAGTATCATCTCCCTTCCTCTCCCCTGTGTTTTCAAAGTCCCTGGCTCGTGCAGCTGTAGTTTGCCTGGCTTACCTCTAGATCTGGCTCCCCGTTTGTAACGCATGTGTGAGCCCTGCAAGTAGAGAAGGTGAATTCTGTCAGTAACTGCTCTCTGAAGAAAACTGAGAGAACAAGTGCCTTTGAGAAGCCACACCTCTTCTTGAGGTCTTGAAAATCAGGGAACAGTGAAAAGTGTGTTAAGTATTTCAACATGGGTACTGAAAAACTGCAAATAATTTAATTAGTACAGATTATCAGGCTACTGCTTGTCACTTGAGTGATGTGAACTTGGTACTGTGCTGTACTTGCATCATTTGTGAAGTATGTATGTGCTGGTGGAGCACTCCAACTGCTAACTAAAGCTTGTCAGCCTTCTGCTATCTGCAGGAGACCCAAGAAAATAATTTGAAATATGTAAATGTGAACAAGCAGTTATTTTTGCTCAGCAGCTTTTGCTTGCAGTTTCCCTGTGAGTACTTTGATTAACTTTCATTTTTCAGAGCATGTGTTAATAGGATTAGTCATAATAAGAGCTCAGCATGGACTGGACATGTATGCAATGATGTGTGATCCTTCGGTGCAAGACTTTCAGTTGTTACCCATCATATTTAAATACTGAAAGTGGGGTGGAAGGAAGGAGCAGAAAGGTACAGATGCATATCCTGCAGCCAATTATTTTTCTTCCCCTGCTTTCTAGGGGTAGAACTAGATCCTTCCTTTGATAACATGCGGCTGGAGTCAGTGGTAAGGAGGAGCTGCTGAAAACGAAGTTAAGTGTCTGAGGATGACAAGAGCATTACTTGATGTATTACCCTCTTACCTGGCACTGAGTAGTCTTGATTGCTCCCACCAGCAGGAGGAGACTTAGGAGCTCACCCTTCATTCTAAGTGTTTTCCACATCACCTCCAGACCTCGTTATCTGTGGAGATAAAAAAAAAAAAATAAACTGTTGAAAAGGATGTTTTACAGAGTGAATGGTTTCAAAGCTTCAAGTTTAAATTAAGGTTTTAAATAACAAGAATGCTTTTTACATTAAAATCCACTTTCTGCTCTGCAGTTCTCTGCAATTCAGTCTAGTTGTGAATTTGGACCTTTTCCTCCACTCATCTCATTTGCTTTGAAAATCTCTTACCTAGAAAAGTTCCTGCATAGACCTGGTTACAAATAATTATAGGAAGAACATTCAGATGCTGTGATCCCGCTGTATTTCACCTTACTCTTGCAATATACATGCATATATTGGCCTTGAGTGGGAAGTTTCTTGGCAGAAGCATGAATTTGGGATTCTGTAGCCTTTGACTGCAGGGAGGTAGATGTGTTACAGTCTTGTACTCGGTTCCCTTCACCCAGTTTGTTTCCTAACAAAGGAGGCAAACAGATGGTTTCTTTCACTGAGGCTAACAAATATCGTCAAAGTGCTGTCTGGTTTTGAGTACTCATTGGACAGAGAACACATTGTCCCTCGACGCTCACATCTTCACAACACAGTGTCAGTCCTGGGTACATGGAAATGTTATCGATGAAACTGAGCAATATATATTCTTTCACTTGCTGGCCAAAATGGCATTTCTTATTCTCATATAATAAAAATGCAGATGGTCTAATATGTATAAGTGGCCTGTAGTCTTTTGCTCTACTGCATCCTTTCTCCATTTTTTTCCCCCCATTCCAGCTAGTTTATATTACAGCACCCCATCCCTTCTTTCTTTCTTCCCTTCTCCTTTGCCTTTCTAACCACTGGTGGTTGTTGTCCTACTATACGTGGAAAACTGTTAACACATTTTAGCAGATACTTTCCAGTCTTGAGAAAGGTACAGCTTATGCTAGTAGATTGGAATGTTCTGAGTGATAAGCCCTATCAAACTGAAGCCACATAGCTGTGTGAAAAATACTATGTTTACAAAACTCCACGTGGAAGCCTGCCAGCAGTGTGCTTTCTGGTTAAGGTTCTCCTAAGCAGTACAGACCTTGAGCTGACCTAAAGAATGCTACCGATGTATTGGTTTTGCTGAAGCATCATTGTCAGTAATGCTTTAAATCACACATTTCTACTATAATTTGTTAATAAGAGTTCTTTTGAGTAATACTCACGCTCTTAGTGTACTATGTTACAGATATGGCATAACACCTTAAGAAATTAAAAAAAAAAAAAAATACAGCTTAAAAGGTCAAATAAAAAGTCATTGGTAGTGATTGAAAGTAGCTCCCTCTTCTGTTTCCCCCCCAGTAACCTAGGGAACCAGGAGAGCTCCCTGCTGTTTGAGCCTGAGGTTGTTTGCCCTTTTACTAGAACAGCTTGCTGAGGCTTGAAGCACCTGGAAGCTAGAAGTCTACAGCACTGTATGTCTTCAAAAGGTGAAAGGCAATAGCTCAGTTAGTTAACTGCTGTGGGACTTTAGTAAAATGTATTAAAAGCATTTAATGGTAATGCCGACCATGTCGAAAACAGGAAATGCATTCGATGAAATGGCTGCAGAGTAGTACATACCTTTTTTGGTTTTTCTCTTTTGTTTTCTGCCGCTGATTTGCTTCCCAGACCAGCCACTGTGTTTATGTTTCCCACATCTCTGTTACAATCTCTGAAAGCTCCGCTCTGTCCTACTTAAAACTGCACTGAAGGGGGTGGAGCTTGAAGAGGGCAGTAGGGTGTGCTTCCCACTCCTCCAAAAGAAAAAGTAGCAGCCAAGATCTTGGGATGGCGTGGGACAGCGTCGCATGTGTCCAAACTGTGGGGTTTCTGCATGGGACAGGAGTAGAGCTGACTTGTGGATTTTACACACTGGGTTTTACATACTGGATTTTGCAGCCAGTTTGCTTTGTTCATTATCAGAGAGCAGATACAGCCTTCAAAACAATTTTTTTTTTTTTCTGCATTAGACACCTTAAACTTCAGTGAGACTGAGAATAGCATGTATCCCCTATGAAGAGCTGTCTTGTCTCACTGTGCTTCTAGGAATGCGAGGGAGGAATGGAGCAGGTAGCACCTTAAGTGAATGCACAGGTGTATCATTTCGAACATGACCAGAGGTCTGCAGGCTTAGCTGTGGTTCTGAGAAAGCCCTGCTTTGAGCTGGAGCAGTGTGCTGCACTGCAATGACATCCCCTCAGAATCTTGGGCACGGAGACCTTGTGTTACAATGTGCCTCGGTGTTGCTGGAAGAAGAAGTCAGAACTCCCAAGTTAATTGATAACAATGAAGAAATGTTAGGACCTCTAGGTAGAAATAAGGAAGAGCATGATAAGGACCAGAGTTAAATGTGCACTGACAGCGTCCATCCCAGAAAATGAAAGTTCTCAGCCAGGGTCAAAGAAATAACAGTCACAAAGTACTGCATTATGAAAGTGCAGCAGACAAACCCAAATGAGGAATTTTAGAACTGATTTTAGAACTGGGTTATGAAAACTATTGATGATACAGCCGTTACAGTAACAGGGGTGTGCAAACTTTCAGGAATTGATTCACTAGAAATTGGTTCCTGATGAAATTTAGCGTGAGCACAGAGATAAATAGCTTATGGGGGGCTCCTGTTTCCAGGAAATAAGTGCACAGAATCCTCTGTCAGCAAACATGCTAAGGGTCATTTTGCACGTTGGCAAAGAGGGAACTTTATCTTGAATGTTCATGTCTTCCCTGTATGGAAACCTGTGTCAAGACTGTCATATGCATCTGAGTAAAACTGCAGGTATGAACATAAGTGCCATAAATCTGCTTTTGGAACAGTTGGAATTGACTGTTTCCAGAAGGGACTGTATTGAGAAAGAGTGGTTGGGCACTGCTGCACAAACGGGCTAACTTCTATTTAAAGACAAGGCTATTCTTTTAAAGACAATACTTTTTTTTTTGCTACTGGAGTTCTAAAGATTCTAATGAAGTAATGGCTTCCAGGGAAGATTTCAGAAGTTATTATTTCCTAGCTTTTTGCAGCTTAAGGACAACTGTAGCCGTCTAGAGAGCGGTGTGAGTGCTGTGTGTACTTACTGCGATTTAGGAAAGCAAGCAGTAATAGTACCTTCTCTATTCAGCACTGTCCACTGCTTTACCTCTCAGCTGATCCTGCATCAGGATAGGGCTTTTTAGAGGCTGCTAAGTTAGAATCCCTACATAACGTTCAACTGTAAGGCAGCTGTTCAGGTGCTGTGTGGAGCCTCTGCTTTCAGTTCCACGCCAGATGCAAAACGCAGGAAATGTAAAAGGCTGAAGAAACGTTGGTTCAGGCTTTACGTCGCCCGGTAAGTACCATATCGTTTTTACAATACATACCAACCATGGAAGGCATCCCTACTCCCGCCCGAGTCTCACGTCTCTCAGAATTTCTTCATCGGAGAAACCGCTGCAGTTCCTTATCGCCTTTGCAGCCCGGACTTGCCGGACTTAAAGCCGGCCCCTTTAAGGCTTTAAGGCTGCCTCGTACCACGTGCCTCCGGAGCCGGAAGCGCCGGCGGAGACGGCCCAGGCCCCGCGGAGTGGAAGCGCTGCTGCCCAGCCATGAGTCGGCCGCCGGCTCTGCAGGCGCAGACCTGCGGCCCTTGGGAGATGAAGGAACGCCTGGGTACCGGCGGCTTCGGCAACGTCATCCGCTGGCACAACAAGGTAGGCGGCGGCTGTCCCGCTCCGCCGGGCCCGGCCCGACCCGTGCTCAGTCGACCCCGCGCTGTGTCCGCAGGAGACCGGCGAGCAGGTGGCCATCAAACAGTGCCGGCAGGAGCTGAGCCCGCGCAACCGTGAGCGCTGGGCGCTGGAGATACAGATCATGAAGAGGTGAGGTGGGCGGGATCGGGGCCTGGCGCTCCCGGCCGGGCCGAGCGGAACCAAACGCCCCCGCCCTGCCGGGCCCGGCCCTGTGAGGCGCGTTGTAACGGCTGCGCTGAGGTACAGGCGGGAGAGGCGGCCGGCCCGGCATGAAGCA
Organism: Alectoris magna; assembly: GCA_030625065.1. NCBI lineage: Eukaryota > Metazoa > Chordata > Aves > Galliformes > Phasianidae > Alectoris > Alectoris magna. The sequence continues at coordinate 4,361,577 of CM060587.1, forward strand.
GTCAAGGACGTGCCTGAAGAAGATCTTGCTTTGTTATTCCTCAGAGCTTCAGGTCTTCGGCTTTCCTCTTCAGCGGTTTTGCTGCGTTAACGTCTGCACTGTGTCGTGCTATGGGGTGTTGGATTGGTTAACGTGGGGCGCCGTGGCCTGATCACAGCTGGGCTCTTGCAGGGGGATGGTACCGGACTGGCAGAGCCTTGAGCTCTTCCTGTAGTTCCTAGGCACACCTGTGGTGGGTTCATGGAAAGCTGCACGTGGGGTGCAAAGAGCTGGAATGAATCTGTAGGCCTATGAGGGATAGATGAATTGCAGGCCATTAGAACTGACTGTTTCAGTTTCTAAAACCATTAATGGCCTTATGGGACTATGTGACAACCATGACCGTGTGAGACTGTACAGGTGTGGTTCTGGTGGTGGTGGTGTGTATTTGCCTTATTTCTGTTTCTCAGGCTGAACCATCCAAACGTGGTGGCTGCCCGTGATGTTCCTGAGGGAATGCAGAAGCTTGCACCGAATGATTTGCCATTGCTGGCCATGGAGTACTGCCAGGGGGGAGACCTCCGCAAGGTGAGGTCACTGGGTGCTGCTGTGGTTTAATCTGGCAGGTGGCAGTCATTCACTCGCTGTCCTCCCCTTCCCAGTGAGATGGGGGAGAGAATTGAAAGACAAAAAAAAAAACCCAACAAAGTAAATAGTTTTTATCTCAACCCACAAGTCCCACTGAGTCAGAGAGAGGGATAGTTATTATGATAAATAAGCCTGGAAAAGCCAGTGCCCAGGTAGCCCCTCGTATCCTTTTCACCAGTTTAAGTCAGCTGTCAGTACTGTACTTTGTACAGTACTGCTTAGCAGCAACTATAAACACTGGTGTGTTATCAACGTTGTTTTTCTCATAGAACCAAAACATAGCATCATACCCGACACTGAAGAAAACAGTACCGTCTCAGCTGCAGCTGAGACAGGTGGTGATGGTGAAAGGTGCTGACAGTGGTTAAAGGCTGGATTAGCTTCCCAGTGGAATGGAACCTGGGGACTTCTGTTTTCATGTTCTGATGCTTCCTAATTCTTTACATGGTACCAACAGGATTTTACAAGTTGGTCCTTGATAAAGTTCTGAAATTCTCAGTGCTTTCTGAAGCTTTTGACTTTTATTTTTGTCTGCAAGTAACAATGCAGCAGTTTTGCATGTAGGAGGTGAGAGTGTGTGTGAGGGGTATGCAACAGGATTTGGATTGGATGTCCAAGACCATTGTAGCTCAAGGTGCAGGCCCTATCTGTAATAGGAAAGAAATGCAGTTACTAATGCTGGTTCTTATCTTACTGCTTTTTTTAACCTTTGCTATAACCTGCCCATGGATGAGACCTGTAACTTACAGTTGACAGTGGAGCTGATATTGCCAGGCTCCAGGGGAGATGCTTATGAAGGACCCAGCAAAGTTGCAGTAACACTGACTTTTTCCACCCACCGTTTCTCATCCCGTGGATACACCGAGGCTTGAAGCTCAAATTATTGCTATGAGAGGTCCCAGTTCCATGGTTTTGTCTGTAGAAAATTTAATTGTTTGTGCTTGAACATCTTTTGTTTTGAGAATCTGGTGGTTCGATGGGATATAGGATGGAGAAACTATAGCATATGGTATGGAGAAGCTGTCATTTTAGTGTTTTCTTGCAGTACCTGAATCAGCTGGAGAATTGCTGTGGTTTGCGGGAAGAAGCTATTCTCATCTTACTGTCTGATATTGGTAAGTGATGGCAATATCTTCACAGGTCTGAGCTACAGAAGTGTAGAATCACTGCAGCAGTGACTTTGACAGCTCTGTTTCTGACAGGCCTCTAAGCAGTAGACTTGTTTTGCTGACCTACTTTGTAAGAAAGGGAGCCTTTGAGGTTTTTATTATTTTTTTTTTCTTGACACCTTCCTCCTGGAAAAAGCACCCTGAAACTGCTATCAAGTTTTTGTTTTCCTTGTTTTTCCCAGCAACGCACTTTCTCATTTTATCCAGGAAAAAAAGAGACATTGTAAAGCATATCTTTGAGCAAGAGTGTGGAAAATAAAGGGCATTTATTCAAGATCAGGTTTTTATCTTGTTTAGGTAGAATTTCCTAGTTTTGGGGTTGCGGTGGCTCTGTGTGAAAATTTGGAAAATTCTTGTGAATCTGAAGAATTTTGGAGGTGAAATGGGGAGCACCACTTTATGGATGGAACAGAACAAGGTGTTTGGCTTTTGGATCCTGATTTAAGACTGTTGAAGAAATGGGCAAGGAAAAGCTGGGTATAGCCATTCCTCCAGTCAAGAGATGCATTTTACTTCTGCCAGCTGTTACAATTCTTTTTTAACCTTTAGTAATTGGGAATGGGTGCAGAAAATGATTTGAAGAGAAGGGAATCTACTGTAACTTTTAAAGATGTCACTGCCAAGAGAACAAATTTGTGCCCAGAAGTGTTTGACACTAACTTTCTTCTCTTGCAATTGGGATTCTATTTTTCAGTCAATGATCTTGTCCTTTGTACAAGATTCAGCTCAAACACCATGCTTGTACCACATAGAAGTGAAACCTTTGTGAGCTCATACTAGGTACTTCCACATTCTTAGCAAGTGGCTCTTTGTGTCTCAGCCTCTGCTCTCAGGTACCTTCATGAGAACAGGATCATCCACAGGGACTTGAAACCAGAGAACATTGTGCTGCAGCAAGGAGAGCAAAGGGTAAGCAGTAATGTGGTGTCTCTGCCTACACGGACAAGTAAATGTAAGTGGAGAACATGCATGTGCTTGCTGCAGTTACAGTGGTGAACATGCAGAAGCAGTCAGCCTAGAGTAACAGCTCTCAGATCTGTGCGTCATTCAGCACCCTTCCTGCATATCCTTGAAGAGCTGAACTGTTTTTGTCTGCTGTATGTGTGCAGCGAAACTTACCTCTAGTGTTTTTTTGTTTTGTGTTTCAGTTAATACACAAAATCATTGACCTTGGATATGCTAAGGAGTTGGATCAGGGTAGCCTATGCACATCCTTTGTTGGGACACTGCAGTACTTGGTAAGGAAGGTGTTCAGCTAGATGGGCAACTCCCACTTTGCTGTGGGACAGAGTTAACAGTGTAATTCAAGTTTGGACTGGGATGAAGTAATCGTCTTGGTGTGGGGTGCATTTGGAGTGCTGCAATTGACAAAAATAACCGTTTCCCCCCCCCCCCCCCCCGCCCCTTGCCTCGTTTCCCCCCTCTTTTGCTTTCCACCCCCAATGGATTATCACAGTGTCTGTGATAACACAGTGTGTTGTATTTATGAGAAGCAGGAGTGTTCTGTGAGATGTGAAAGCTGGTGAGAGGCAGTGTTTCAGCACAGCCATTAATGTGATACAAATGTTGATGAGCTCCTGAGGGACAGAGAGAGCTGAGAGATGGATGGCTTTGACTTCTGCATGTGTAAACTGTCTCAGGCTCCAGAGCTGCTGGAACAGCAGAAGTATACGGTTACAGTGGATTACTGGAGCTTTGGCACACTGGCTTTTGAATGCATTACAGGCTTCAGACCATTCCTACCCAACTGGCAGCCAGTACAATGGTGAGTGACCTTGGGCCAGGTGATAAAAAGAATGCATGCGGTGCCACTGTCCTGTCCATGGGGAGTAGAGGTGTGGTCCCTTGATTCTTGAGGGTAATATCCCTGTATTCCATACCCTTATGGAGATTGACTTCTTTTACTGGAGTTTGATCTACTTGAGCAAGTTGAGTATTCCTTAGATTTCTCTTTGGAATCGGGACTGACTTCTGCAGGGCAAGTAGCAGAAACTAAAGCAACGTCTCTTTTTTTACTGTAAAAGTTTGCTAATGTGCATGCTGGGAAAGGCAAGGCAAGTGATAACTTCACTGTTGTACTTGCTTGGAATTCGTTAGGCACACGAAAGTGCGACAGAAGAGTGAGCTGGATATTGTTGTTTCAGAAGACCTATCTGGAGAAGTCAAATTTTCTAGCAGTTTACCCTGCCCAAACAATCTAAACAGGTGAGGACTAGAAATCTGTTGTGATCTGTTGTGACATACTGAAATGAACTTCCTACTCGGAATGGACCATGTGTATTTTTCTGTAAATAAGTTGAGTGCTTGGCACAAACAGTGCTTGTGCACCTTATCAGATGTGTAGGTGAGTCTCCATTTCTGCCTTCTAAATAGCACATTTACGCTCGGGAAAAGAAAATTGGTTGTCAGTTCTCCTCCAGAGACTTGGCCAGGTGGTGACTGCAGATGCACTTTCTTTTCTGATCCCATTCTTGCTTTGGTCCTTCAGCGTTTTGGCTGGGAAACTGGAGAAATGGCTGCAACTCATGTTAATGTGGCACCCACGGCAGAGAGGTACTGATCCTGTGTATGGGCCCAATGGGTGTTTCAAAGCTTTGGATGACATCTTGAATTTGAAGGTGAGGATTACTTTGAAAACTTTCCCAGCGAGCAGTTGAACCTAGTCCATGAGAGAGGAGCCTTGAGTCATGAGCCTAGGAGGAGGAGCAGCACAGAATCTTACTTAGGAATGTGCTTTCCTCATGCTTTTTGGAGGAGGAACTGAGCTTGTTGGGAGTAGCAAATAGCTTCTGTATGTTCGTGGTCCTGCATTTTGGCAATGGATTCTGCTGAAAAAGCTGTTTAATTGGCACATGACCTCTCTTCCAGCTGATGAAGGATGAGGTCTTGAGCATATAATGTTACGAAGTAGCTGCAAAATGAATTTTTGAACTTTGCAAGTGCTTTGAAACAGTTTATTGGTGGTCAGTGTCTCAGTCCGGAGATTTCTGCTCAGACATAACCTATGCATTTTCAGCCCTTCTCATGTCACACTGATCTCTTTTTAGTTACTGCATGTTTTGAACATGGTTACGGGAACTGTGCACACCTACCCCGTGACAGAGGAAGAGACCTTGCAAACGGTGAAGGCCAGGATCCAGGCTGATACAGGAATCCCAGAGCAGGATCAGGAGCTACTGCAGGAAGCTGGTCTTGCATTGTTTACTCAGAAGCATACAGCTGATAGCAAGGTGAGTCTTGGATATTCCCCTTCCTTGGCTTTTAAGCAAATTTGCAAGTGCAGCTCTTGGGAGTACAGCACTTCCTGCTGTTCAGGCTGTGTTCTCTTGGGTGAAGAAGAACATTTTGTTTGTGGTGTTACTGAGGCTTGCTGTTTTTGAGAAACACCATTGGGTCTTCTGTCTTCTGCAGGTGAACGATGCTGCAGCTGCAGACACAGACCTCCTCTTCCTCTTTGATAATCAGAAAGTTGCCTATGAAGCTCAGGTTGCCTTGCGACCTCATCCGGAAAGTGTTGACTACATCCGTAAGGACTTTCTCTAGCATGAATTTGAGAGATTGCTCACGTTGAGAGGGCTGTCTGTATTCTGCAGTCTGTATCATGTGCAGGTTTTGTATGTTGGCACTGGAGAAGCAATAAAACAGCCTGGCATAGCATTTATTCAGCTTTTAAAAATAACTGAAGGAAGGAAGGGTTTAGTAATATTGGGGAAGCTGCATAGAGGGCAGCCAGCTATAAAGTTTACAAGAGGTAGGGTCTTGGCTGCATGCCTTTCAAAGGAGTGATGCTTAAGTCTGTTTTGTCATGTGATAATATTACTTTTAAGCTTCATACTGATTTCCCTCCACCAATTCTTCTGTTTCCAGTTCAGGATCCAAAGAAGAATCTGCACTTCTTCCAGCTGCGGAAAGTTTGGGGTCAGATCTGGCACACAATCAGGATGCTGAAAGAGGATTGTAACCGGCTGCAGCAGGGACAGCGAGCAGCCATGTATGGTGGCAGTCTTGCTGGAATATATATTTCTGCCTTTGCTCCCTGGTGAAAGTAAAAGGACAGGAGCAGGATCCTGTTACAGTGGAGAAGCCCATGAGTGGAGCTGTTAACAACTAGAGAAAACCTGAGAATTGTGTTCTTTAGCACAGCTGCTTTTGTGCTCACTGCTATGCTCTGTTGTATCTACTTTTGTTATAAGTGGAGGCCTGCATTTATAATGGGAGGATAATGGAACGTTCTTGTCCGTGCAGGATGAATCTGCTGCGTTACAACAGTACTCTCTCAAAGATGAAGAATTCCATGGCCTCCCTTTCCCAGCAGCTGAAAGCAAAACTGGACTTCTTCAAAACAAGCATTCAGATTGATCTTGAGAAGTATAAAGAGCAGATTGAATTTGGAATTAGTGAGTATAGCATCTTGCATACAGAGGTCTTTTGTGTCTTACCTTTCCCTGTGTGAATCTGAGAAAAGCAATTGTTCTTTTTTTCATTCCTGTAGCTTCTGAGAAGCTGCTCTTTGCCTGGAAAGAAATGGAGCAAGCTGTGGAACTCTGTGGTCGGGTATGTTCCTAAATCTTCATCACTTATGCTAAGAAAGAAAGAAAGAGGTTATTTATTCCTCTTTGTTCTCCTTTAAATAGAAACTTACTGTGTCTGAGCTGACTCCACACATCACACTGCCTTGGTTTGCATAGTATTTTTTTTTTTTTCCTTTCACCAGTTTTTGCAAGGCCTTAGGGAGTGAGGGTGATCTTGCAGAATGTGAGAGGAGATTTTGCAGTGCTTGCACTCAGAGGTCCAGCTAAACAAGCCTGGAGGTAGATTTTTATCAAGATAGCTGAAAGAAGAATTTGGGATAGTAGGTTAAACTGAGTAGTAAAGCAAATGATTTGATGATTGAACACAAGACAGTGTAATATCTGTAAGTACAGCTAAGGACCCTCACTCCCAAGCAAGGAGTGAAAAGTAGCTTGTTGGATTAGTCTTATTCCATTCCAACACTCGGTCCTCCTCTAGCTGAAGGATGTGGAGCAGCAGAAGGACTGTCTGACAAGTGGCAACTTCTGCATATGAACGAGTTCTGGTGAAAAGAACTTGGCGTGCCAGTACTGGATGCAGTTGTATGCCAATTTTGGGGGGTGGGGTGGGAAACAATGATAGGTAGGATAAGAGAAGAAATCTGGAGTAGAGAATAAATAAGGGGGAAGCATTGCAGCCTGGAATCTAGTGCCATGTGTATTACGAAGCCTGGTCCTTCAATGGTGCTTCCTCACAGACCAAATTTATTAACAAAAAAAAAAAGCTCAGAAACTACTTTATTCCAGAGCACGGAGCTAATTTATTTGAAATTAATTCACTCACTCGTGTTCACACTTGTCTTTGTCCAAGACTGCTGCTTTGTTGACATGTTTAGAAATATGAATGAGAAAGGAAGAGTCAGTGGGTAGTAGTGTCTCTTAGTGTGTGTCTGCCCCATTGCTTATGCGCTGCTCTGCTTTCAGGAGGATGATGTGGATCAGCTAGTAAAGAGAATGATGGCCCTGCAAACAGATATTGTGGACCTTCAGAGAAGCCCACTGGGTCGTAAACAAGGAGGAACACTGGAGGATTTGTAAGTTGCACTGTCTTCAATGTCAGATGTAGGAGTGTTGCCACCCAAACTTAATCCCTTATTCACTACAGGACGATGAAATTGATCTCTTCAGTTTAAATTATGGGGAACTTAAAAAATCTAACAAGAAAAAGTTTGACTCCTTACCTGTTGATCTGAAATAGCAGAATGTTATGTAAGACCTTTGAGTTTCTGAATTACTCATTCATGATTCAGGTCCTAGAGAAATCTTTTGTGTTCTGTGCCTTTCTTCTAGGGAAGAGCAAGCCAGAGAGTTGTACCGGAGACTGAGAGAGAAGCCAAGAGGTAAAAGATACTTTATGTCAAGTTCAGCTTGCTTTCTGTGGGTTGTAATTTTGAAGATGGAATAATCTGCACTGAGGAAACTTTCTCTGCCTTTTAGGCCTGCATTTATGTTAGCTGTATGTAGACTCTTCTGGATTTGCCTATTTTGGAGTGGGGAGTCAGGGACTCAATTTTAAACCAGGCCAGCCTTGCTTTCTTGATGTCTTCTGAGCTTTTCTTGGAACTTCTGAGCTCTTCTCAGAGCAAGCTGTTGCTGCAAGCATACGCTTCGTTTTCTGTGTAGGGAGCATGAAAGACATGTCTGTTTGTTTGAGCAGCTGTACAGCCCCAAGGCAGTAAACCCACCCTACCAACTGCTTTCCAGTTCTCATCTCTTGGTGGCTAAAAAACAGTGCACTTCATCCCACGCAAACATGCATGTCCTCTATATTTGGGATGTTTCAGGATTGAAGAAAAGGTGGAAACAAACCACTAAGAAGCTTCTCACTATAATGAAAGCCTACTTCTCTGTGTAATATTCTGACTCTCATTCCAGATCAGAGGACAAGCGGTGACAGCCAAGAAATTGTACGGTTGCTCTTACAGGCAATCCAGACCTTTGAAAAAAAAGTCCGAGTCATTTATGCTCAACTCAGGTGAGCTTTTTAGTTAGCTTTTATTGACTATTGAGAAAACATTTCCTCTTTTGGCCAGAGGTTCTGTTCTGGCTGTATAAGAAACAGGTTTACCTGTGTTACAGGGGTTAAGAAACTTAGAAAACTCCCTACTGCAATTGACAATTGTGATCTAATTCATTATTATTATTTTCTTTTTTGTAAAGTAAAACTGTCGTTTGCAAGCAGAAGGCGCTAGAATTGTTCCCCAGAGTGGAGAAAGTGATGAATCTGATGAATGAAGATGAAGAAACAGTTGTAAGGCTTCAGGAGAAACGACAGAAAGAACTGTGGAACTTACTGAAAATTGCTTGTGTAAGTAAAATAAAAACTACTGTATTGTTAAGATAGCAGCACATCCAAGTTACTGAAATAATAGTAAGTTTAGTACATCCTATGGTGGTTTGTCCTCATTACCCTGAGTTAGGATTAAAGATGGTTTCTAGGCTGTCTTGTGTTGCTGGCTATTGGAAATAAGTGGAAAGAATTGCAGTTTCAATCTGCTGTCTTTTCTTCAGAGTAAAGTACGTGGTCCTGTTAGTGGCAGTCCAGAGAGCATGAACGCATCACGTCTTAATAGCCCCGGTCAGCTGCTGCTGCAGGTCCCTTCTGGAACCTATGCTTTACCAGAATCTGTCAGGAAAAGGTGAGGTGAAGGCTGGAGTTCTGTTACCACTGGTGTCAGCACTGTAAACTGATACAGCAGCTTTCTGACATTCCATGCTTAGTGTTCAGTTTCCAGTGTCAGTAGTCTTATCTACCCAGTGATTGTTTTGTTTGTTTGTTTGCTTGTTTGTTTCTTCTGAGGTTTGTGAATATTCCTTATGAACAACTGGAAATAATACTTAGCTGCATGCCCCCCACTTCAGTAAATAGGGCTTGTTTTATCTGGACTCATTGGGCTTACTTTAAGTGTACTGACAACAGGAATTGTGTTATTGTGGAAGGTAATGAATGGTAGCAGGGCCGTCATGAAAGAGACTCTCTACCAAGCACTTTCAATTCTGGCTTGTTTAAAGCAACAGGGTCACTAATTAAAATGAGACCTTAGCTTGTTTATTTGTGTTGCTTCATGCTTTGGCTTATAGGCTGCTCTAAAACGTTTTCTCTGGTGGCGGTGGCTCCATATAAGAACCCAATTCTAATTTGAACATGCTTCTGTTTCTCCCGTGCCAGTAAATCTGGGGATGCCACTGACTTCCCCTGTTGCAAAACAAGTTTATAAGCTGATTGCTAAAGGTTAATGTTTCTCAGTGCTGTGCAGCATACCTTTGCAAAGTATTTCCTAGAGGAACTTCCATGGAAAATAATTGTCAAACACACTCATCTTTCAGCGAGGAGCTACTGCTGGAGTCGCAGAAACTGTGTAGCCAACTCGAAAACGTGATGCATGACACAATGAAGGATCAGGAGCAGAGCTTTATGGTAAAATGCTTGATATTCTCATACAAGTGTGGACTAGGGAAGCTGATTGCTTAAAACTTCTGTTTGTGTACCTTTGCTTACTCAGTAAGTGAAGTGGTTAATAGAAACCTGGAGTTGTGTGAAATGAAACCACTTGCTCACCCATTTGAACCGCTGGCACATTCCCTGCTTGCTGAGTGGGGGCCATGTCTTTGGGTTCTGAGTAACTTTCTGCCACCTAGTAAAGCATCAGGGATCCTCAGACTTCCCTTTCTTGGAAGGGCAGGGGCAAGTGGGGGAGGTACTTGGCTGTGGTACAAAAATACTGCAAAACTGCAGTTTTGCAATTGGGATGGATCTGTGGTGGCTACGCACTGGTGTGTGGCGATGCTTATTTACTGCAGTAGAATATTGACTTGCAAGTAAAATATTGAAGGAAATAGGTTTGTGTTTTTTCATTTAAATAAATGATATTGTTCATAGTGAAACTATATTGACCAAGTTGTTTGCAGTAAAGTTTTTCAATCTTTGCAGTCTCAAATACAAGCTAGCACTGAACTTTGTATTTCTAACTGTTCATACTGCAGGCTCTCGACTGGAGCTGGCTTCAGCTTCAGGTAGAAGAAAGAAGCAGTCCAGAACAAACCCATATGTAAAATCACCTCAACTGCCTCTAAAGACGTGCTACCTGAGTAAGCCAACTGTGATGATTTGCTGCTTCTAGAAGGGGAAGTGCCTCTTTTCACTGTTGCCTACTGCCTACGTGAGATACCTGGCACAGCTTCTGGTATCCACATCTCAGATACTTTATTTCTGAAAGATGCAGTAGGAAATGCCTATCCTAACTGCTTGGACAAAGTTCTTAACGGTGCCTTAAGACAGCAGATATTCCTACTGTACGACTTGATGTTTCTTCCCTTAGGCACCACGTGTGGTTCTTCTACTTTTCAGGCTTTCTGGTGACAAACAGACAATGCACGCAGTCAGCCTGTGCTGTCACTGGTATATGTCACCTTCCTAATACACCTGAACTGTGAACACATTTTCTTAGCTTTGCTGATTTGCACTTTTTTTTCTTAAATGTAACAGTTACGATTACTTAATACTTGTTTCCTGTATGGGAACGAAATTATCTAAAGTGTGAACTTTTTGTTTGTTCTTTTTAACATAGTAAAAACATTTTAATGAAAAAGCTGATTTTACTGTATAGGCCTCTTAAATGTGAGGTAAAGACGTTAACTTAAAGAGCACAGAAAAGCAAATTGTTAGATAAATGCTTTTTCCAGTTAAAATTTTAAAGCACTGCAGCACCTCTCCTATGAGGGAAGGCACTTCTTAGCCTAGAACAGAGAATGATCACATTCACCACTGAGCCTATGTATGTAAATACCTGAATGGAGCAAGCAATGAAGATGGAATCAGGTTTTTGTTCTTCCAGCTGTGACTGATTTATTTCATTCTGACGTAAAAGGAAATTTTTCACAAGAGCACAGATTACCTTTTATAAAAGGGAGTGAAATACAGGACATGCAGGATACAGTACAATAAGGGGAAGAGGTGGAATATCCTTCTTTTAAGAACCCATTTAGAATATGATAAACAAGTGAAATGTGGCACAAACATCAGAGTTTCCATGCATGCCTTCAAGTATCTTCTTTTAGAGGTGCTTGTACTCTCTGGACTTCAGTGTTGGGTTAAAAGCATACTTTGGAAGAAGTAGAAAGTTCACACTTCTTGAGACTTCAGTGTGATGTTAAGGCCAAAGCACACGGGGTTCGCTTCACCTTCATCTTCCAGAGCACCATCTGCTGTTTTACTTAAAAATGCATTAAGCTTCCAGCTCAAATCCTAGCCCAACTTTGTGACCTCCAGCACTGAAATTCTTGCCATCAATCAAGCCTGAGAGGGTCAGCTTTACACCTACAAAAGCAAGTAATAAGATTCTAATCTTCCCTTATAGCGTCCGTCCCCCTCCCAGTACCTGAGGTTCACTGATGTGTCTCAGTTGAGGTACATGCACAGCCTTTACTTCTAGGAATCTGTGTAAGATTTCTAGGTAATGTTTTTCAGGTTTTTTTTTTTTGGTCATCTTTTCTACTCCACAGATAATATTAAAGTAACACACAATGCTACCAGTTGAACTTACGTACCAGGTCGAAGAGCAAGAGTGTAACCAATCCCAATCAGGCTGGCATTATTTACTTTAGCCTGCAGGAAATAGAAGAAATCACACCAATATATAAATACACAGACAATCATCCTGGTACTCCAGGAAGGCAGCTTGCATGTTAATCCGTCCAGCTCCTTGTAGACTAACCTCTAGCAATGGCACATTGCAGTCTTCCTAAACACAAGTTTCTAGTCAGCTCAACTTCTTGAATTCAAACTGTAACAGGCTTGAGTAACAGCTCTGATCTTTACATTGTGACATATGTAAAGGCTCTATATAAAGTGGCAACCTTGTTTTTAATATATAAATGAGTAAGCAACAAATGTATGAATATGGAAACTTTTTAAACTGACTTCTGAGCTGTTCATATTTTTAATTCTAACTGAATTATCCCAGAATTATTTAAAGTGCTTAGCGTTACCATGCATTTGGTTACTTTTCTTTGCTTGTGGGCATGTTCTCTCTCTGCTCAGCTCCCCCTTCTGTTTCTCTCTTTGGGCCCTGGTATTCCTGCAAGACTTTGCAGGTGTAAATACCAACACCTGTGGTGTTCTGAACACAACAGAAGCAACAGTTAGCTATCTACTGTAATTTCTCAGGAGATAGCTGAAGCAACTGTTTCACACCACTGATTTTGAGCATTTAACAGAACTTGGAATACTTCCTCCTTTAGAAAAATATCCTTACCACAATGGAAGTCTTCTCGTCCAGTTGGTACTTAGCAGCAATACCGAAACGCGTGTTGTTACTGCCAGCAGTCCATGCAAGATTGACTGATGTCTCAACCTTGTTGTTAACCTTCTGATAAATAGACCCACCAAACTCTGTGCCATCATTCCTGTTTGTAAGAGATGCAAGCACATAAAGATTTGGCTTGTTGAGTAAACAGCAGCTCTTGAGATTAACCCTTTCTTTCCCCAGTTGTGTGATCATTATCTCAAAATGAACTGAGTATTCCATGGACCCACGGTCATCTACTTCCTCACTGGAGCTCACAGACACCTTCTGATGTTATTCAAAGCATGAGTACTGAATGTGTAATAGATCAAGATTTTCCAACAGTCAAGACACAAGGTTTGAAATTCTGATAAAAATACCTTGTGTGTCTTAAGAAAAGCCTGTGATAATGCATAAAGGGACAAAGGCAGCTGTGGGGATGAAGAGACCAAAAACAGTGCTGTTGCACTGCAGTTGTTATCACTACATTCAAAGATCAGCTCAGTGCCAAGGCTAAAACTGCAGTGAGGTGACTGCTGGAAACACTCGAACATGATGCAGCAGACTCCTCCTTCCTCCACCCTGGATGTTTCTGAGACACAGGTTTTCTTCTCGGAAGGGGAAGGGCATTACAGCTTAACTGAAGACTCTTACTGCCAATACTGAAATTGCAGCTTACAGATTGCATTTTACATTAACAGTATAAAGCGCCTTTTTACCACTATTCCGTGCAGACAGAAATAAAACTACCCTGACTCACAGTCGAGAGTTGAAAAGTTGCCTCTGCTGCAATTGTACTCAAGATGAAATCGCCGACTGTGAATTACTTGGAGACAAATCAGCATCCTCCTTCATCCTACCCCTTTCTTACTACTGATCGGTTTGGTTTCTCCAAGGATGTTTTTCCAAGAGTAAATCCATACTTACACGTTAGTGTGCAGCTGAAAGTCTCCTGCCTTATATCCCAAGGCAAAGTTGTTTTGTGAAAGCTTAGATTTGGCCGTATCAAAAGCCATCTGATAGCCAGCAAGCCAGCCTTCATAACCCAGCACTGCCCAGCCATAAATGGTTGGTCCAGAGAGATCAATGTCTATATTGCAGCCTAGATTTACGTATTCTCTTTTGTAGGAAGTCTTCAATTTTCCACTCTTCTTCCTGAAGAGAAACACGCCATTTTATTCCTGATGGTGTATAACAGAAGTAGTTCTAGTGCCATATGCACGTCCCTTAAGGCTAGTTAATTATAATTATATAGAAGGTAATGCCTATTCAACCAGGTATCACTGATCTATCTGTTTTGGTGGTGCTTCTTCCACCATCTCAAGATCCTTAAGATCATCAAGAAGTTTACAGAAAATAATTAAGGGATTTGTTTTTTAATTTCCCAGAAACCATCAGTTTTCAAATCTTGTTCATCACAAACAAGCGCAGCGTTCCACGCTATCACCTGTTTCTTACGGCACCATCTGTGACATCTCACAATGATAGCTGGCCTTACTGTCTTTGATTGTCTTTGGCTATTCATTTATCTCCCATGGTCCTTCCCTGGTCACTTCCCTCCACCATTCTTTCACGTGCAGTGCCTGCTCTCCTTCTTTCTCCACTGCAGGATACCACCACTCCTCTACTGAAAACACGTTTCCTCATCTTCCATGCATCACCCATTTGGCCAGCCTTCTGAAGAAGCATGTCTCTCTCAACGTGTCCTTCTGCTCATCTTGCTATCACTTCACAGTTAACAAAACTGCAAAAAATAATATATCACCTCCCAAATCCTCTCCCCAACCTTGTTTATGTTTCTCACTGAAGACATAGCAGGATGCTGTGCTGCCCGTCCCTCAAACTTAGACCCAGGGGCTCATTTTTTAACTCCTTTTCTATTTCCTTATGTTCAGTTAATACCTTAAGCACTGATTGTTTTGTTATGCTGATTCCAGCCATAGACAAATACCAGTAATTATTTACGAAGCAGTCTCAGGCTTCATCTACAGACATATGTACCCTGTATACACCTCTCCTCTGCTGTTAACCAGAAGAAATCAATAATAATAGAAGACAGAAATATCCTATTGTACTGCTTATCATAATATGTCATTCTGCTTCCTCGTTCAGTTGTGCAGAGCCATATGCCCACAAGCTTTAGGAAGAACAGTACTAAGTTCCTAAGGCACCGAGTGGACAGCAAATGGACCACAAACACCATCACAAAGACAGTGCAAGTTAGCGAAATGTAAGACATAACTGTTTAGAGGATGGTTAGAGAAACATAATACCTACTCTAGAGTGAAAAATCTGCAGTGGTCAAAAATGAAAAATCAATTTTAGCACATTCTTCAGAGCCCACTGCCTTCAAAGTACTCTGCAGTGCCTGTAGGACAGGAATTTCCTGCTGCAGTATTTGAGCATGACCATTCAGTGACACTGCATGTTGAGCATTTACACAAAGAACCGTACAAGCACTTCTAATCAAAAGGTAGAGACAATTCTAGGGCTTCCCAGTTTAAAGTAACAGAAAATATTTACCCTGTGTTTGGTACAAATATAGTGTCAAGAGCAACCTTCAATCCTTCAGCCAACTGTTAAGAAAAACAGAGAAGTCTGCTCACAGCTCTGTCAAAACGTGGTTTCTGGTACTACGGCACTACTTCAGGTCTTAGGAGATGACACAACACGAAGGGCAAATCTCACATGTTTTTACAATGAAATCTGTACATGCTGTATGCTAAGAGCTGTCTGGCCTCATTCTGAGCTGAGCAGCATTTTCCATTTTAAAGTACCGGTGAAAGTACAAAGCTGTAACTGCAAAGGGAGACGGACATGCACAGCGGAGGGCACCACAGAGCTTTTATTACCTTTGGCACTGCTATACCGTATACTGCAGGCACTTTGTAAAAAGCATAGAGCTGCTGACTTAGGAACGGAGTTACTTATTTTAAGAGTGTTACATAGAAACCCTTTGCTTAAGCAACGCCAAGCTGTAAACACTGATCTTGCTCTTCAACCTCACAAAACACGCTCAGTCTCAAGGCAGACAAACTTACAGCTTTCTGCATTAAAACGGAGAGATTTTGGTTTTGTTTCATGAATGCAGCAGCGACAGCACTAGGCAGCTAGGCTTGATCTTCAAACAAGAACTGAGTAGACTGGATAACAGGGATATTCATTCAACTAGCTAATCCAGCACACCCGCATCAGCAGCCATTCTGTACTTTTGGATCATAATGTAGCAGCACTTTGCTGTGAGGATGCTCGTGTCCCCCCACCCCTCACAATTCACGATGCTGCCTCTCAGTCTGTGCACCCTGCAAATATAGCATAACTGTGGTTTTTAGTACTTCGGGTAGTTTTGTTTCAGTGCCTTCTGTTCCACTCAATACTACTTTCTTATACCAACTGCAGAAACATTTTCAGAGTATTGACTTCCTCTTACCTGATCCTCCATGGAAACTTCTGTTCCCAAAGTGTTGTCTGTGTTCCACTTCTGAATGAATGTGAGTCCATAGTCTTTGATCTTATACTTGGTTTCTAGATTACCCAAAGCTTTGCCTGTGTCTGTACTGGAAGAACCACCTGCAGTAAATTCCTGCCAAGAGGACAACATGAGTTTCATCACTCTGGATACTTTGTCCACTTGTCAAATGTTAGCACTCAAACACTCTCTGACTTCAGGCCTTTCAACAGAACACTCCTCCCTATCCACAAGTAAAAGAATCATTTTTGCATCTCAAAATGCACACTCCTTTTAGCATCTCTGTTCTGGATATGTCCTTTCCTAGGACGTGCTGATACAGCCCTGGAACATTCTTAGGCCCTAGTACGCAAAGCCTTGGCATCTCATTCCCCTGTCCCCCTCCTTGAACTTTTGTCACATTTTTTCCCTAAATTATTCACCAACATTCCCCCTCAGCTCCCCACTAAAAAACAGAAAACCTTTGCTATCCTGTACTATTCCAAAGCTAGAATTGTTATTCCAACGTTCTTCAACTTGTTCTGTATTTCACATAGATTCACTGCCCCTTCGCCACGTACAAGAAGATAGTTGTCTGAAATACAAAGCTGCTTGGATCCTTTGATTTTTCTTCATAAAATTCTCCACGCTGTTTTTAAACACCCTGTCCTGTGCTATTTGAGCAGCTCCTAACATATCAGAGCTTCTCGTTAAGGGCCACGAAATCACAATAAATACATTTCTTCTGAGAATAAGATAGCCTACTTAGTGTTTCATGTACAGAGCATAAAGCAAAGAGCAGGCCTATTTTTGCTGTAAGTCCAAGGAATGCCAGCTTAATTTAAAAAAGCATCTGAGAACACAGCTAACTTCTGTTGTCCTCATCTCAAATATTTTCCCTGAATTAATCTGCCAGTGCATTTCCAAGTCATCTCTCTTCTAAAGTTTAAATCTTTCAAGTATCCACTGTCAACACATCTTAGTTTCAGAACCCTGCCTTCCCAGGTCTGGCTCATTTCAGGACAGGATTCCTAGATGCCACCGTGCTACTTCCAAAATTTAGGATTTCTCAGGGCACACTTAAAACCTTTACATGCTTTTGAATGGCCAGGGAAATACAGCCAGATAACATTCCTAGCACACCATGAAGAAAAGATGACATATACTCAAGCTAATGCACTACTACAGCAGCACAGCAATTTTGTGGTGTATCTGGCCACCTTGTGAAAATACAAGTCGGGATGCACGACTGTCCGTGAAGATCAGTTCACTACAAACCACTCTAATATCACTTCCACAAACTCACTGTAAAGACACTGAATCTGCATCAGGATTCAGAAACAACTTTCTGCTGATCTTAGCGTGGGTAACTGATAAAGATTTTATTTGATTCTCAGATCAAGCAAATGGAAGGTTGTAAAAGGTGTTTTTTTTTTTTTTTTTTTTACATATAAAGGACAACCAGCTGCTACAACTGGATCTGTTTCTGAAAGCAGAATGCACACAGTTAACATCTACTGCTATCAATCCAACTTTCAGAAGCAGTCTTCTCATCAGGCCATTTCATGCAACAACGTTACTTGGATTATCTGTAGCTGAAAACCAAACTCATTCTGACTCAGCAGTCATGCTCAGCTTCTCACTGACCTTTCAGTTCGCTGTTTCCTCAAGAACATGATGCACTTACCACAGCCAAACAGCTGTAATCTGTGAAACAGTTATACCCAACAGAAAACAACAATGGCACTGTCCACACCCACATGAAAGAAGAAAAACAACAAAACATTTATGCATTGAAACAGAGATAATGTTAACACCCAAGTATGAATTAGATTCCACACTTTGTACCCAACCTCTTCTCAATCCTCAAAACCCCATTTTGCAGTGGAATGCTCGCCAGTAACACCAATGAGCATAAAACCTTTAGCAGCAGACAAACGTACCAGTACCATATCTATCTAGATTTCCTCCTGATGTTTTTACAGTGCTCTTATCTCAGATCGCTGGACAGAAATCACAAGTGACTTCACATACATGCATCATACAGAAGATTAAATGCTATGGACACAAGGCAAACTTCACGACACAGATTGCACGACTCAAAACCATCAGGCAGATGAACACCACAAAAATGTCAACAACAAAAGAATCAGAAGCCAACATGCCAAAATAGTCACTATGCTTACCAGCTGAAAAAGATCCAACACGAAATTTGCATGGAGAAGGAAAAACCCATTTTAAAACGTAATGCAGTTGGCATGTTCTGCCACGTGCAGAGCGTAAGGAGCTATTACTGATTTATCTGAGAATCATAACTCTGTGGCAGGAAAATTATAAACATTCAGAGATGTCAGCAACTAATAGCTGATCCTTGGCCTCATCTGCTGGGTGCATGATGCAAGTAATCCATCAAAAGCTTAAGTGAGACATCATGAAATAATACAAAAGAAATGAAAACGACTCGCACCATTTATGCGATAAGAATGCAAGAGAAGGAGGGAGGCTAAAGCAAATATGGTTAAAAGCAGCTGAAAAGCAGCATAAGCCTGTCAACTGGAGAGCAGCAATAAGAGCTGGCACTCAGAATTGAGACTTGGTAAAAGAATTAGCTTAGCTAGTATAAAATCGGTATGCTTGTGGGTAAAGACCAAAGTTATGAAAACAATTTCTTGTTTTGCCAGCTTTACTGTGAAATCACAGAACCACAGAATGACCTGGGCAGGAAGGGAAACCCCCTGCCTTGAGGAGCGTTGCTACCCACAGTGTCAGGCTGATGGAGATATTCAAAACCTGCCTGGATGCTTCCATCTGCAACCTTCTCTGCCTGCAACCTCCTTTAGCAGGGGCTTGGACTGAACAATCTCCTGACCTCCCTATGATTCTGTAGCAATCTGTGTGCACCAAAGGAAAAGAAGTACCACTACATCAATTCCACGTATCACTGGATTGATTTTTTTTATTTGATTCTCAGATCAAGCAAATGGAAGGTTGTAAAAGGTTTTTTTTTTTTTTTTTTTTTTTTAACATATAAAGGACAACCAGCTGCTACAACTGGATCTGTTTCTGAAAGCAGAATGCACACAGTTAACATCTACTGCTATCAATCCAACTTTCAGAAGCAGTCTTCTCATCAGGCCATTTCATGCAACAACGTTACTTGGATTATCTGTAGCTGATACAAATCAGGGATAGCTATCCTCAAATGAGAAGCAGAAGATGGAATCAACATGTGCCGGCAGGTTATTGCCACCAATTCAGGAGCTTGCCCTTGCTGAAGATGGTGAAAGCCCCCAGTACTTACCACCCCACTTGAAGACTTGGTCTTCAACTCCAACTTGACCATCCCAAATCCTGAAAACAGAACAGCATACAACATCTATTTCACTGCAATATACAAGCAAGACTTATTTGCTACATAACCAGAGTCCAACAAATGGGGAACACTGGCCAGAAACAGCCTATTTTCATATTTCAACAGATGCTGATATTATTGATGAATGACTGAAGGAGCTAGGACAATTCAGAGTGGCTGGGCTCATAACTTCTGGTTGTAACAGAATTTACCAATAAATGTCATAGGATACACCTGTTCTTCATTTCTGGCCAGGCTTAATAGTCACCCATCATTTGGTATCTCTGCTATCTTGGGACCAATCAATACTGTTACCATTTCCTCTGAGTAACAAAATTCACTTTCAAACCTCTGGTTACAAGGGAGGAATTTTCCTCTTTTCTAAGAGGAAAATTCTCCCCATCCCTCTGTTGAATTCCCATCACAAGGAATTGAATGGAACTCTGAAATAGGAATGACTTCATTGTGGTTCTCAAGATGCCTAAGACAAAAGTCAGAAACATCGAAGCTCAGCCATGTTACTTACCATAACCCTTATTGAATACATCCCTGGCAGACTTTCCCAAGTCACTGTATGATGGTGGGACAGCCATTGGATCTGAAACACAATGGAAGCTCCAAAAATCTTAAATTTAAACAGCACAAAATCTATACTACGTCCAAAGCATTTACAGACATCTATGACCAGGTACCCTCTGCGTGCTTCACTGATAAGGAACCACGAGGCCTTTGAAGAAGATTCATGAAAGTCACCCTCGTGTCACTGCTGCTTTGTCAGAAAGAAACAAACACCACAGTTACAAAAACAAACCCACTCTTGGAAATCACTAAGGCCAAGGACCAGAATTGAAACTCAACTACATTCTCGGACTATTCTGCTATTCTATCTCAAAAAGAGCCCACAGGAGCATCGTAGCACTGCTGGGAAACACGAACAGCGCTGGCATCACAGGACTCTTTCCGAAAGAGGCTCCAAGCAGTGAAGCCAGATCACCACCAAACAATCCCCAAACCCCATTTCCACGTGAATTTGGAACTTAGGATTTGCGGGATACATAAAAAGATCTCGTCATACTGCCCAGAGGCCACATGGGCATATTTCTAAGCTGTGCACACACTCCAGCAACATCTTCTAATACATGCAGCTGCTGCAACTTAAACGGACAACAAAACCCAAAGGGACAGATGTGAAACTACAGCCTTTTTTTAAGGAATTTCACACCAGAAAGCCCAGATTAGAAAACAAAACAAACAAAAAAAGAAGCGTGAATATTCTTCTCCAGTAGAAAATTCATCTACCGACACACCTGTGGGCCTGGAGGATCTACAAGTGGATGTGCCTGCAGCTTCCTCCTCGGATGTTATGAGATAAGCACTTCTCACAGCTGCTGTTAAAAGTGCCTTCCTACCAGTCAAAATCGGAGGCGATAAATTGAAATTGGTGAGTTACTAAACTGATGAAAAACAGAATGGGGACTTTTACAGCAGCACAGCTTCATAATTAATAGCGGAACAGTTTTTACAGTGTAGGCACCGGGCAGAGCGCATTTCTTCCTCATACAATACTGCTTTTTTTTTTTCCTCAGTTCAGAAGTTTCAAAACCCAAACCCTGTGTCTGACAGCAGCGTCTCAACGTTCGCCACACTGCAGCAGCTCGGGGCCGTTCCCTGCTCACCGCCCTCTGCCGAACCTTTCCCTCACCCCAGCCTGGTCCTCCTCCCACGCAGCTCCCTCGGGCCCAGAGAAAAAAGCTCAGTTCTTACAGACCGGCACCGCCCGGGAGCGCGCCCAGCCCCGGCGTGGGCTGCAGGGTCAGCAGCGGGCGCCGCGGGGCCCATCCGTCATCGACGGAACGCGGCGCGAGGAACAACGGACCGCCGCCTGTTGCCGCCTCCCCTCCGCGCTGCAAAAGAGACGGCGACCAACACCAGAAATCCCCGCTTCCTGCCCGACACCGGAGCGCCTGCAGCCAGCCCTAACCGCGGGACTGCGGCCGCAACGACGCCGGCTCCGGACCGATCCCACCACAGGGCGGAGGGTGGTGGGGGGACAGCCCCGCCCAGCCGCGCGCAGCCCCACCGCTACCTGCCGGCCGTATCGCTCTGCGGAAAGGCGTGCGGGGCGCAACCAACGCGCCGGTGGGTGCGCATGCGCAGAGAGAGGGAGGCGCATGCGCGGAGGGCTGGTTTGGTCCGCGTGCGCAGAACTCTGGCTTAGGCCGCATGCGCAGAATGCTGGCTTTTATCCGCATGCGCAGAGCGCTGTGGCGCCCCGCATACGCCCCCTCGGCCGAGCTGCTTCGGCAGCCGGGCGGGTTGCAGGGCAGCCCAGGGCCGCGCTTGGGCGGGCGCTGCGGCTCACGGCCGAAAGCCGCATCGCTGACAGCTGTTGAGGGAGGAACGGCGCGCAGCAGGTTCAGCCGTGAAGCGCAAGGCAGGAGAAACGTCTGGGTGCTGTGTGTTTGTGGGGTACTGTTAGATGCTACACAGGAGCCGTCAGGTAAATGCGTTTCGGGTACCGGGCAGCAGAAGGCTTCATATAAAAGAAAAGCAAGGGTACAGTTGTATAATCTCCACAGTCATCTATTAGAAGCCTGTGTTAGTTTGATACAGTCACAGCAAGTATGTATTTTTTAGAATAACTGCTAAAACTAGACCTTGCTCGTTCTTTACCGCTCCACGTTTCTGGATCAAGGCTTCGCGTTTAAAAAGAAGCCACACCTTACATCAAAATCACATCTGCAGCCTTCATCGAGGAGTATTCCCGCCTGTAAAAGTTTATGCAGAAATGGATCTCTGAACATTTAAGAACAACAGGAAAGGGAGAGAAAGAAAAGTTAACTTCTCTCTTCAGGTAAACTGTTTATTTAATCTGAAGAGCCCCCCCACACATCTGTATCTACACAGGCCCTTCCTTTGCAATGAAGCCTGTAGAGCTGTACGATGCTCCAGCTGAACAAAGGAGCAACAGAAAGAATGGTTAGGAAACAAATTACATTTTAAAATATTAGGAATATTAGACAAAAAGCAGCAACGTGACATACTTAAGGGGCAGGGGATGGCTATAGCTTAAAACAGCAGGAAGTATTTCAGGCTACCAGGACAAGCACAGAAAAAGGCAGACTATGAACACCCTTCAGGGAGCGCTGTTTCACACTGGGTTCTCATCCGCTTTCTCTAAAGCACAGAAAGGATTTAAGCTTTACTACAAACACCCTTCTTTTAAAGACCAGTAATGCACATTTTTTGCAGTAACATCCAAAGACCATGCACGTTTTCTATATGTCCATTCACAAAAAGCCACAAAAGCTGTCTAAGTCACAGATGTAGGCAGTTATTCGCTCCGATCCTTTGGCTCCCGGTATTTCCACTGGATGTAATCAAAGATGTCTTCCTCACATTCTACTGGTAGGGCCTCCCCAGCAACTCCTGCAAGCACATTACAGATGCTATTGGAAAGGTGGAAATTCCATGTAATCCTGCACTGTCAAAAGCACTGCAAGATCAGGACAATCGATTCCACTGTAAGCAAAACATATTTGCAAGTGAACTGATGAGCACCCTCCCCCCAGAGAACACACAGCAAAAAAGCCCAACCCCCGCACAGAGCCACCACCACCCACAGTTTTTCACACAATATTTAGGTATTCATTCTCAGTGTCAGAAGAAAAATAATTAACTGTGTGGCTATAATGCTTATACAGTTAAAATATACACACACAATGTGCAGAGCCCCCCTTCAATGGGAAACAATTGAAAGTTAAAAGAATGAGAAAATGCGTGCTGTGCATCACAGAGCAAATCCAAGCTGCAGTTCAGTTAAGACCAAGCAGATCAGGCGTCCTGATGTGCTCATTTTGTTCCACAATGCTGTCTGTACATGAGCAGCTTGCCTCCCTCTGCTAAAACAGTTTACAGTTCCAGGAAGGACAGAGTGAAAAATGTTGTTAACTGCAGTATTTGCCAAGATTTCCAATCGAGAAGATGATTAAAGGAGAGGACCACACAAAATGAGTAACTAGAAGGAATACTGTTTAAAAGCCCAGACTGACCAGTGACACCCAAGGGACGGATTGTGTACTCGTTGATTGTGAAGCCCATTTCCAGAGCATGGGCTCTCATGTTCTTATTGAATAAATCACTGCCTGTGAAATACAGTACACCGCAGTAATACTGATCTTTAGGGATAAGCCTGGAATAAAAATGAAAGAGAAATATATATTTAGGACAAATATGAAGCTACAAGCCATTTGGAATTCAGCCACTTTGGAAGGGAGCAGATCTTGAACTGTGCTGAAGCACTTTGGAAGGGAGCAGATCTAGAACTGTGCTGAAGCACACGCATTCTGCAACTCTGTGTATTTGATTCTTCCAGATGCCCAACTCAAGAATGAAGAACATACCAGAGAAAGGTACAACACATCTAACCTGACTCATAACTTATTGTTACGATGCTTTCATTACTGCCAAGAATTCATGGCAAAACAGTATTGTCAAGTAGGTCACAGTTCTGAAA
The DNA here is from genome assembly GCA_030625065.1 of Alectoris magna. NCBI lineage: Eukaryota > Metazoa > Chordata > Aves > Galliformes > Phasianidae > Alectoris > Alectoris magna. Next base: position 4,385,544 of record CM060587.1, read on the forward strand.
CTGGATACAAAGCTGTGATTTAAAATACGGCATTCTTGTTAATAACCTGCTCTAGACATGGGCAGTTATACAGTGGTTTCCACATAAGGTAATTGGAAATCTAGTAAATGCCTTCTTCTAAACAAGGAAATAGAGATTTGGATGCAGAACTTGAAACAAACATCTGTTATACAGCGGACAGCTAAATTATTTATTGGAAAGTATACCGAATATCAATTCTCCTATGTGGATAAGATGTTCCATCTTCTTTATTTGGCAGCTGGCAGACACCCTAGGAGAAAGTAAAGAAAATACGAAATTAAAAACTGTTAAACAGGTCTGAGATAGGCTTACATTATAGGGCTTGACTGTTCTTGACTGCCCCAGTGCTGCACAAACTTTTAAAACACACATTTCCAAATGCACACAGCTCTTGTGTATGGGAAACTGTTAATCACAGCCTGAACCTCTGATTAACCGTCTGAGGCAAGTGACGGGTCAGCTGCGGGAGCACAGGTGAAGGTAATTCAGCTGTGCTCCCGGAAGGGGTGGAGCTTGACTCCACCTCTCCTAGATCCCATTTAAGGGCTGACCACCACTAAGGCAGCATCTCTTTTGGAGATCACTCTGTTTCTTGTGGCGAGCATCCATCCTAGCTGTGAGCCTCAGAGTGGGTGAGTTGTTCTCCTATAACCTCTGGCTATTCATCTGTTACAATCTTGTATAATAACAACTATACATCTTGTTTGATCATCAGTTATCCTGGAGTAAACTTAAGTTGTTACCAAACCAATCAAATATTTCGTTAGAACAGCTGGCTGATAAGAGGACTGTAATTCAATACAGCACATAATTACTTCTTCAGTTATACAGCAGCAAGGATGACAGGAATTATCTTCCATTTTAGCAAGAGATTCACTGAGTCACAACTGCAAAGAGTTTTTAAGAGAAAAAAAATACGCGAAATCCCACACCACCAGCAGCCCAAACACTGTTGTATGTATCCCAGCTTTTGTCAGGAGAGGTAACCTCCACCACATCCTCTGAAAGGTCTTACCATGAATTTGGTGTCACCTTTAGATAGCACATCAGTGACAAAGTGGACTTTTTCCAGTTGTTCTATAACTTGATGCAGAAGTTTTGACTGGGAACAGTAACAACACAGAAGAAGAAATTACTTCACTTACAACAAGAATATCTTATCTGTTTAGCTGCAGGATGTAACTGGAGGACACCACATGATTATATATGTTACCAACATGAAATTTGACCAAGAGGAAAAGAATCAGAGCAACAGTGAGAAAAAGCTAATAAAATAACTATGTCGGAAAGTTTCCAGTGAAATCCATGTCAGATTGTTTCCACTTAGAGCGACAAAACTTGCTTCTTGGTTTGAGATTTCAACTTCGTCGCAATTAATCTATAGAAGCAACATGGAAAAATGGATTATCATTAGGACTTCCCCAGAGGTAGCCACAAAAGGCTATATGGGCAGCAGGACATCTGCTTCACCTCCAAAAGAAGGAGGCTATGTAAGGAGATACTTTAATTGCTGCCTTATTCACATAGTTGTTACAATTCTGCTTTGTACAGTACATGAATTTAGGAGGAATCGGGGAAGAAGACTGAGGGAAGGATGAGAGCAAACACACTGTGCTGAGAACGCAGTGTAAAACTGCTTCTCAGATTAACTCCTCAAAATAAAAATGGTGATCCAACAGCTACAAAAAGATGCAGGAAGCTGAAACGCAAGTCTGACGCTGCATATCATCTGAATTTAAAATACCCTTCTGGAAATGCTGCTCAATACTAAACAAGGTTGCAGAGAAACATACCTGTTTGGATGATTCAGATGTGAAAGTCGGATGGGTTAAGAGAACATCCATGTCTCCACTTGACTCTGCACCTGGGCAAATAAGAAGCAAAGAAAATCCTCCCATTTAAGATGAAAAGTATATATGAACACTGATGAAAATGCTCCTAACCTCTACTGATAAACACACATTTCTTGTAGGGAACAGCCAGTGAGTTTTCCAAAAACACGTGAAAAACTGATCTGAAAGGCAGAAATTTCCTTTCCATCAAAGTTGCTATCACTACATTTCTCAGAAAACATCCAACATGGGCTGCTACGCTCTCTAGCAACAAAGCACAAACAAGGTGTCTGACTACTGCGCTGACCCATTAAAGACAATGGTAACAGAAGAAGCTGGACTTCAGCATAAACTTACTCTCCAGAAAAGCATGTATTATAGTGATCTGCTGCTTTGCCCAAAATAAAACACAGAAGATCAGCGTACCAACCTCGTCTAAAACTGCCACAGACCGTAGCGATATAATCAGGGTCCACGTTCTTTACCTCTTTCAGCACAATTTCCTACAGAAAGAGGAAAGATGAATGTTTCAAGACACCAGTTGTTCATTGGCCTTCCATGACTCAAGTCTTTCACAAAGACTTTCTGACCTGCATTTGCAACATTTCTTCCCTTGGGATTCTTTTCTCAAAATCTTCAAAATATCTGCGTATAAGAAAGTAAAAGTGTCTGAAAGAGGGGTATGGCATCTTAAAACTTTAGTCAATTAAAAGTGGTATCAGAAGAAACAATAGAATTTTTATATCGCATCACCAAAAGTTCCCCAGTCTCACCACAGAGAACCAGCCCAATCCCTACATCTTCAGACAACTCTCCCAGACGTGCGACTTTCCCCTAGTCCCACTTCAGGTGGGTTGAAGTGGAACTAGGGACAAAAGGAAGCCTGCAGAGAGCTGAACACTATTCCTGCACTGGGGTAACATCTGAGCACAGCGCCAGAAGCAAACCCAAGGATGATACACAAGCTAAAAACACGTAGGAAACATGGACAGGTCAGGTGGGTAATCTTACACTCCCTTCTTTAACAGTATTTTCCTGTGAATACTCACACATGTAAAGATGCATAATAAGTATGGAGCTCAGATGAGTAGTGGGGAAAATAAATAAGTAAATAAATGGCTGCATAACACTTCTCACTCGCTAGCAGGCAGTTTGTCTTGGTCACAAACCCCGCATGCCTGCCACTCACTCAGATACACCAAAGCTGTACCTGCATGGAGAGCATATAGAGAGGACAGGACCTTACTTGGCCTCCATAACCTTACATTATATTCTGGTGTCTTAAGCAGTTATTAGAAAAGCCAAGCACAAGCAGCCAAAAAAGCTTACTTCAACCCAATTCGCTGGTGATGGGTCAGCTTGTGCTCATTTTTTCTTAGATCTAGAAGATCAAAAAAAAGTTACTTAAGGGCAAAGTTCTTACAGTGAGTTTTCAACAAGACAAAGATGATGCAAATGAAGAATATTTAACAAGCAAATAGCAACTTCAATGAAGAGATTTTTAACAGGTTGCTCAGCAGCTGACAGCACGAGCAGAAATGCCTAGCACACTTTCCTGATACAGACCTAAATGGACCATTAATTTTAAACACAAAACCAATGTTGTTTTCCATGTAATCTACAAATACTCCACTGTGTGTATGTATATAATGCCTCTAGCCTGTGCACTACATTCAGATTAGCTTGTTATTTTATCAATACAGTTTCCTCAAACTAAAGGCTTATCTGCTATCACACTGTCACTGTGAAACAAACGATGCGACATAAGAAACATTATCAGAGAATAAACCGAGGACCCAAAGTTACACTCATACTCACCTTCTAAAGTCTTAATTCCTTCCTCAACAAACTTCCTAGCAGCAGCAGGACTGCAAAAAGGGCAAGGCAATGTGCAATTAGGAACAGCAGGAATCTTACAGCGCTACAAAGGACATCAGAGTTCACTCAAACCGCACAGATTTTTCAAGGTCGAGATTAAAGTTGCTCGCAGTGCTTATCATCCTTTTGTCATGCACATTTTCAGTCTGTGTTTTCAAGCAACAGAGACGACTATCCAACTGCACATTTTTAGTATTGATGGAACTACATACTGATGTATGATTTTAAAAAGTAAACCAGCACAATCTCACCAAACAGCCAGCACAGCTTTAGACAATACTGGTATGTAACTGAAGGCACAAGGACTACATTTACTATAAACAGCCTCTGAATCAGCTTAAGGCAACAACGCAAGTGTCTTTAGACTAGAACTTAAAAACAAACAAAAATCTACACATGACTCTAGCTTGCAACCTACAGTACAGAAAAGCAACTTGACTGAAGAGTTTCTCATAAGCACAACATAAACATCCACAAACTTTCAGCAAATCTTTCTTCAGAATTACTTAAGAACCACTCCATTTCCTGCCTTCCACCTCAAGGAGTCTCAATATTGCTTTTCCCCACTCCTTCCCCACAGCATTCCACGCTGTTCTGTTTTTAAGCACCAGTGTTCTATATTTAGCCAATCCTGTCCTTGGCAAGCAGTATCACAGCCCTTCTCACTCAAGATATTGACTTCTGCTGCTCTGCACATGCTAAGTTAAGTGCCTGTCTGTAGACTGAGCTCTTTTCTGCCAAAATTTCCCTATGCACAGAACAGGAACAAGAACAGGCCTAAGAACTCCTAATATCATCTTTCCGAAAAGCCTTGTTTTTGAGGGGTTGGTGGGGCTCTGGATCTCCTTTTACAAACATGGTACAATACTATTCTCCCTAATAAGATTTTGCACCATAAGTCTCACAGGCTCCTACTCTGCCTTCTTGACTGTGCTTTTCTCAACCTTCCGAATCAGTTTTTGATCACCTCCCTCTCTCCCTCCCCTCTCAGCTTGCACAAAGGAGCTTTCTACTACCACTCCTCTACTGCAAAATCTGTAACTGACAGCTCTACAACTTTGGCAACAACTACTTCCCACCCCCCACTAACAAAATAATAACCAAGCTTTACCCAATGCCAGTAACTCGAGTGAGGAAGTTGATGGAAGCACTTGTATCATCTTGTCGAATCTGCAAAAACATAATAATGTGAACAAGCTCTTCTTCACTCCAATTCAGCAGATAAAGAAAGCTTATAAAACAACTTGGTCAGATTCTGCTTTGGAGACTTACTGTAAATCAGAACGAAACAGTGCTAATAGTAATACTGTGCATTAGGACGGTGCCATAATGCACCACTCCTGCAAATTAATTGTCTTAACTACCCATACCAAGGTAAACAGCGTGGTTAAGACTCAACTCCGCAGCCTTCCAGAGCCAGAATTCCAGTTCTCACAGAAGATATTCATGTGCCAATTGTGCAATCTAAAACATTTTCATAAGTAGACAGTTCAGAGGCTTTGCCTAAGCTTCTTGTTCCCTACTTTACTTTGCACAGAGTGCTTGACATCAGTCCCTCCACAGAGAGGGACAGAAACTGCACAAAGCAAGCAGACTACTTCCGAAAGTACAAAGTAAAACAACTGCTGAGAAATAAAGCACAAGGGAAAGAAACACACCTTTTCCAGTTTGCGAAGCTTTCCAGTGGATAAAAACTCATCTATTTTCTCAGCTATTTTAGCACCTACTCCATCCTAAACGTTGAGGAAGGATGAAATACAAGTCAATTTCAAGGTCACTTACGGCAATCATATCTAAGAAAAATAAAGCTCAATAAAAAGAGCCACAAAGTCACAGAAACCATTTTAAAACATTGGTCTATAAGAGATCAAGAGCACTGAAGGGTACAACACAAGCAGCACAAACACAGTACTTCAAGTGCCGTATTACAAATCCCCTAAAAACAGTTATTTTAAACCGGATTTTGATTCCTACAACTCCAATTCCCCAAAACTTAGTGATACAGCAACACAGCAAAGGGGAAACCTGCCTCAGCATAAGCCTTGCACAGAAGCGACCCAACTGGAGTCCCCAGCTCCACCTATGAGACCCCCACAGCTGATGTGCTCCACTCCCCCCTTCCCTGAGCCGGCTGCCAGAAGCTGATGCAGGCAGTGCCGTTCGCACACCGCTTCCCTCCTGGAAACGCCGGTGCCGTCCTAACACAACTCCTCCACCCCGAAAAGCCCAAATTCGCCCCGGGACCCACCAGCTTCTTCGCTTCGGCTCCACTCCGTATCCTGCTGGGGTACCGGGAGATGGCGGAGGCCGCTTTCCTGCGGAACGGCGTCGGTCAGAGCCCAAAGCCGCACAGCGCTCAGCCCCAAGCACGGCTCGTGCGGAGAGGCCGGGCCGGGCCCCCGAGAGACGGGAGCGGGGAAAAGAAACAGGCAGCCCTGAAGAAAGAGACAGTACCTGTACGCGTTGTACTTGTGGATGGCTCGGCTCACGTTGCGCTCGTAATTCGCGAGCTCTACGGGGAGAAACACAGTCGGACCAGTCGAGCCGAATACCAGGACCCTCCCCCCGCGCCCCCCATACCCATGAGGAAGTCCGTGATGCCCTGGTTGAGGCTCTCCTGCGGTGCCTTCCGCTTGCTCATAGCGGGCAGCAGGAACGGCTGAAACCGGAAAAGCACCGGGCAGCACTTCCGGCGGTGACGGAAAGAGGCTGCGGCGAGCTGCAGCACGCATGCGCAATGCTCGGACCGCTCTCCCGCTGCGCTGCGGCTCCGGCGGAGATGAGCCGGGCTGGGTTCCGCGTTCAGCCGGCGCAGCGCAGGCGCGGCTGGCAGCGAAGCGGTCCTGCGGGAAAGGGGCGGGGGTGGCGGCGGCAGCGGATGCTCAGGTGGGCCGGCCGGGTCGTCCATGCGTCACATCCGTCCCGGGCAGCTATAGAAGCTGGGCTCCTCCTCAGCCTAGCCACTGAGTGGACAGAAGCGGCCGAATGGGGGAGCTGGCTGGGACTGCTGCTGCCTGGGAATCGGCTGGGCATTTGTTGTGGTTTTTGTTGTCGGTATTCCACATCAGAACATCATGCAGAACAGTGGCAGTTAAAGAGTTGTAAAGCACTGTATAGAGGACTAAGGACCATTATGTTCCTTGGAACATGCTGGTTTCTTTTTGAGCTCCTCATGTTCTGTGTCGGAGTTACACATACCTATAATCAATTAAGGGCACTGATGGAGATACCTGCCTGGTCCCTGTACATCCCAGCTAATTTAACTGACAATATGGTGTTAGGACTGGTTTCCAGGTGCTCTTCCCAGTTCCTTATGCGTGTTCAGGGTGCCAGCTTAGGTACCGTGCTATCGGTCTGTCTGCATGTATTCTCTGCAATAGTAATTTACATTATGTAGAGGAAGCCTTCCCCAAAACTGAAGAATGCTGAGTGGCAGGGAATATGGTGAGGTTTAGGAAAGAGGTTAGAAGCATGGGGACCCCCGGTGTCATGGGATTTTACTCTTGAACACCTGTGGGACCCTGAGAAACTGAGCGAGTATATGAGTAAGGGATGGTGCAGCTCAGAAAGATCTGAGGAGGAATGGCTTATTTGGGGCCTGGTTTGTACTTACTGAGCTTTATATAATACTGTTGTGGAGAGAGAGAGTTCCCAAACTGAGATCCAAACCAAAAGGGGAAACCTCCAAGTCAATCTTGCTCAATCACAGGAGGCACCAGTATCAGTGTCAGTTGCCCCTGTGGAAGGCCAGAAATGGAAATGGGCGTCCTCATGTCTGGAACAGAAAGAAGAAGAAATGGAGGAAGAAGAGGAAGATCCAGGTGAGGGGCCCTCCTCAAAACCACCACCACCGAGAAAGGCAACAGAAAAAAGTAAGAGGCATGGAGAGGAGAGAGATGAGGAGGGAGTCACTATTACCACTATTTGCCAACCCCTGAAAATGTCTGAAATCCAAGGCACAAGAAAGGAGTTTATGTGATACCCAAATGAAACAGTTGTTGCCTGGTTGCTTTGGTGTTGGGACAACGGGGCCAGTAGCGTGTCCCTAAATAGTAATGAAGCTCACCAACTAGGAAACATTGCCCAAGACTCAGCTATCGACAGAGGGATTAGTAGATGTCTGGACGGAGTCACCACCCTCTGGGAAAGAATGTTATTGTCTGTGAAGGAAAGATATCCTTTCAAAGTCGAGCTGGAGCCTGGGCTAAGAAGATAGAATACTGTTGAGAAACGTATCCAGTAGTTGAGAGAAACAGCCATAGTGGAAATGCTGTATGATCCCACATTTGTTTCTAATGATCCACACAGAGACCATGATCCTGAAAGAGTGACGAGTACACCTGAAATATGGCAGAAGCTCACAAGAACAGCACTGGAGAGGTATGCCATTTCACTGGTAGCAACGACCAATAGATATGAAGACCTAGACGGAAGACCCCCAAGTTTTGAACTGATTCTTACACCTTAAAACTTGGAACAAAAAGCACTGTCATCCCATGCTTCCGTATGAGCCATCTGCCAAATGGCAGAAGGACTAGATAAAGTGGAGAAGAGCCAGGATGGCATGCTGGAGGAATTGTCCCTAGTGATTAATTGTGATGAACCTGTGGCAGTATCAGAAACACCCGATGAAGTCCAGGACCATCAAAAGAATCTGCTGAAGGAGCTGGTCAAACTAATTAAAGTCTCAGCTATCAAAAGCAAACGCCCCCCTGTTTGAGCAAATGACCACAGTAAATTTATGTCTCGTGCTGCCCTGTGGAGCTACTTATGTGAGCATGGAGAGGACATGAAGAAGTGACATGACGAACCCACTCCTGCACTACGAGTACGGGTGAGAGAACTACAGAGCAGGTCAACCACCACTGAAGTTGCTCTCGTTACGTCAGGTAACAAATAGAGAGGCCCTGCCCTCAGCCTGTGTAGGGAAAGGGATAATAGAGTGTATTGGACTGTGTGGATTCGATGGCCTGGCATATCAGAACCACAGGAATATAAAGCACTGGTGGACACCGGTGCCCAGTGCACTCTGATGCCCTCGAATTATAAAGGGACAGAACTGATTTATATTTCTGGAGTGACTGGGAGCTCTCAGGAATTGTCTGTGTTGGAGGCAGAAATAAGCCTCACTGGTAAAAACTGGCAGAAGCGTCCTATAGTGAGTGACTGGACAGGGGGCTCCATGCATAGTTGGTATGGATTATCTTAGAATACGGCATTTCAAGGATCCCAAGGGATACCGATGGGCTTTTGGAATAGCAGCTGTAGATACAGACAACATTAAGTAGCTGTCTGTCTTGTCTGGACTGTCAGAAGACCTGTCTGTTGTGGGGTAACTACAGGTAAAAGAGCAGCGGGTGCCAATTGCTAGGAAAACAGTGCACAGATGGCAGTACTGCACCAACAGGGGTTCCTTGCTCCCCATTTACAAGCTGATTCATTAGCTAGAGAGTCAGGGGGTGATTCACTGGAACCACTCACCATTTAACAGCCCCATATGGCCGGTGCGTAAAGCCAGTGGAAAATGGAGGCTGACGGTAGATTACCGTGGCCTGAATGAGGTCACACCCCCACCAAGCACTGCTGTGCCAGATATGTTAGAATTCCAGTACGAACTGGAGTCGAAAGCAGCCAAATGCTGTGCCACCATTGACATTGCCAGTGTGTTCTTCTCCATTCCGTTGGCCACAGAATGCAGGCCACAGTTTGCTTTTACTTGGAGGGCTGTTCAGTACACATGGAACCGTTTGCCCCAGGGGTGGAAACACAGCCCAGCCATTTGCCATGGGCTGATCCAAAACACATTGGAACAGAGCAGTGTTCCTGAGCACCTGCAGTACATTGATGACATTGTTGTGTGGGGTGGTACAGCAGAGGAAGTCTTTAAGCAAGGAGAGCAAATAATTCAAATTCTTCTGCATGCTGGTTTCGCTATTAAGTGAAGCAAAGTGAAGGGACCTGCCCAGGAGATTCAGTTCCTAGGTGTAAAATGGCAAGATGGGCGTCGTCACATCCCAGGAGATGTGATTGACAAAATCACCACTATGTCTCCACCCACTAGCAAGAAAGAGAGACAGTCTCTCTCTGGAGTTTGTGGCAAAGAGCCTCAGGTGAGACCTGAGGCTGACCCCTGGGATTCTGGAGTAGAGCATATAGGGGGTTGGAAGAGGTCTACACTCCGAATGAAAAGGAGATCTTAGAAGCATATGAGGGGGTTCAGGCTGCTTCTGAAATAATTGACACTGAAACACAGCTCCTTCTGGCACCTCGACTGCCAGTGCTGAACTGGATGTTCAAAGGAAAGGTCCTCTCCACCCATCATGCTCTGATGCCACATGGAGTAAGTGGATTGGATTGATTACACAATGAGTGTGGATGGGGATCCTCAGCCGTCCAGGAATCCTAGAGGTGATCATGGACTGGCCTGAAGGTAAAAAGTTCGGTACATCACCAGCAGAAGAGGTATTGTGTGCTAAAGAGGCCCCACCATACAACAAACTACCAGAAAATGAAATTTGCTTTGTTCATGCATGCATCTTGTATTGTGGGGAAGCATTGCAGATGGAAAGCTGCTGTGTGGAGCCCAACACAACTGGTTGCAGAGGCCACCAAAGGAAAAGGAGAATCAAGTCAGTTCACAGAGGTAAAGGTGGTCCAGCTGGCCTTGGATGTTGCTGAACGGGAGGGGTGGCCAATGCTTCATCTTTATACTGACTCATGGATGGTGGTGAATGCCTTATGGGGGTGGTTACAGCAGTGGGAGCAAAATAACTGGCAGCGGAGGGGTAAACCTATTTGGGCTGCTGAACCGTGGAAAGACATTGCTGCCTGAACAAAAAATATGGTTATAAAGGTGCATTGTGTAGATGCTCATGTGCCCAAAAGTTGGACTACTGAAGAACAGCAAAATAACCATCAGGTAGATCGAGCTGGCAGAATTGAGGTGGCTCAAATAGACTTGGACTGGCAGAACAAGGGTGAATTATTTCCAGCTCAATGGGCCCATGAGACCTCGGGCCATCAAGGAAGACACCCGATGTATAAGTGGGCTAGTGTGGGGGAAGATGTAACTGTGAGGGAGTCACCAAAGAGCTTATCAAATTCTTTGATAGACCTTATCACTGTGAAATCCTGGGAGACCAAGAGCAAACGGTGTCTGTTTGCTTCTAAGGATAAACAGGAGGTTCTTCTTATATGCATTGTTAATCTTGTTACTCTTAAGAAACCTTTCATCCTTTATCAACGTTTTTTGAGAGAAGCGAGAGCCAATTAACTGGTTAGAGGAACTGTTAGAGGAACAGGGATTTCTTGTTTGAAGTGAATGGTTTGTTTATCACTTCCAGTATCTCTTACCATAATATCAAATTCTTATCAGCCATATAGCTTCTTATGTCAATAGGATACCTCAAGAAAAAATCCTCTCATTATCCTCGAATGGATATTCTTACCGCATACATTTTCAAAAACCATTACATCATGAGTGGAGATGCTAATACAGCTAATGCTAATACAGCTAATGCTATTTCAATGCTAATACAGCGAGGTTGACATCATCTACATATTTTACAAGCTTTTGACCCTGATTACATCTATGTACCTGCTATTAAAAGAGATTTAGATTGGATGCTTTCACAGTCTCTTGCTTTTCAAACTGCTATGGCAGACTATACTGGACAAATCTCCACCCATCCCCCCAGTCATCAGTTACTACATAATCTGAGTGATCTGTCCCTTATGACTAATACTTTACTTTTACATGTTCCAATACCTAATGCTGTTACAGTATTTACAGATGGTTCCAGCAAGATACACCGAGCGGTGGTTCTCTGGCATGCGACTGCTACACAATGGCAGTCAGACATACACGTTGTCGATGGATCACCTCAAATTGTAGAACTTGCTGTGGTAGCTCGAGCTTTTCAAATTTTTCCTGATCAAAAGCTTAATATAATAACTGACTCTTTGTACATTACAGGTATCATTCAGCAGATTGAAGGATCTTTTCTTAAGGAAGTGAACAACCCTGTTTTGTTTGCACAGCTCACGCGAGTTTTACACTATGTCTCTGACCATACTCTTCCTTATTTTATTATGCATATTCAATCACATACTACGTTGCCTGGTCCTTTCACTGAGGGCAACCGTAAGGCTGATCAAGCCACAGTCGCCTTTGCTACTCCCCAATTATTTTAGCAAGTGTGACTCTCCCATCAGTTTTTCCATCAGAATAGGAGAGCCCTACAAAAACAATTCCAGCTGACAGTGGATCAAGCCCGTAACATTATTCTAACATGCCCAGGCTGCCAGGCAATTGCCCCTTTGCCTCAAATTGGGACAAATCCCCATGGCGCAGTACCTCTTCAACTGTGGAAGACAGATGTCACTCATGTTCCTGAATTTGGCCGTCTAAAATATGTACATGTAACAATAGATACTCATTCTTCTTACATATTTGCCACAGCACATACAGGCAAACGCAGTCACTATGCATGCAAACACTGGTTATCTGCTTACGCTGCTATAAGGATCCCATATACTATACAAACAGATAATGGACCTGCATACACTTGTAAGGCCACTCGAACTTTCCTCCAGGAATGGGGGGTTAGACATATTACAGGCATTCCTCATTCTCCCACTGGACAAGCTATCATTGAGCGCACTTATCAACCATTGGAATCCATTCTTAATAAACAAAAAAGGGGGAATATGGGAGACATGCCACAAACATTATCTAGGTTGTTGTGTGCTTCTTCTATTTTAATAATAGATCGAATGTAAATTAAACAGGATTTGATGTTACCAATGCTAGAATCTACAGGAATAGTTCTTTTGATGTATTAGTTATGCTTGGTTATGATGCTATTAGCCTATCAGTTAGCAGTTAGCCTTTTCTTAATTCTTCGTCTTCGCGAAGACAAAATCTGGAAAGGAATCCCAGGCAAAGGGATGACCCTGTATTACAGAATGATCAACTCTCTTTCATCCCACTAATCTGGATTTTTCAAATATGACCATGCATCACTTGAGACAAAGGCGTACGTTAAGAGAGCTAACCTTGATAGGTTATTCTGTTTTCCAAGTAGGTGTTCCACTTGGGCTCTGAATCATGCACTGGCCACGCGGATATGGTGTACAAATGGAAAATACCCTTCAGACCCCGAGAGGAATAAAAGCAGGAGAGAATCTGTGGTGGGTGAGAGAGGAAAAGTGCACTTTGAAGCAGGGGATGCCCTACTGGCACTGCCTATCGCATCCACCAACATGTTCCTTTTCTCTCCTTTTCTGCAGTTTGCTGTTTCTCAAGGGTCAATAAGCAATAATGCCCCTAGTGATACAGAGAAATCTGTACAGGAGGACATGGAGAGAAATGCAGGTGCGTTGAGACAAATGCAAGAACCTTAGGATTCATCATCCTGAACTGCTCTGATTGCCTTTTGCTGGATGAAGGTAAGAGGCTGTTTTACAATGGGGAATAATATGACCTCGGAACAAAAGAATATCCTAGTTACTTTTCAAATTATTCTAAGAAAATGGGGAAAGACAATGCCCATTGCTGTTTTGCAGCAGATGCTTGTATGGGCTACCAAGAGTGACCCCTTGATCACAAATCAGACAACTTACAATCCTGAAGTATGGGACCGGATCGAGCTGAGGCTATGGGACGCTGCAACTAAGGGTGATAAGACAGCTTACCGGTTGCTCCAGACTTGGAGAAAGACTTTTGAAGCACTGAAGAGCCACTTAAAATTGCAATCTGACACCGCTAGTCTGCCTGAGGGCCCTTGCATCTACCACCGTTGGATGGGGTTTTTACTGCCTCCTCTCCCGAGGATCCCACCGTCCCTTTTGATCCTGGCCCCATAGACCCTGAAGAAGAGATGGATTTGTTCCCTCCTGATCCGCGTGATGCATGCTCAGCTGTTCAGAGGGAGGCTAGGAAAGCCAGAGATGAAGATACGTTGAAAGTTTTTCCTGTTATCGTAGCCCCAGATCAAGAGCCACGTCAGGAAGTGTTATTGTATAGTGTCCTGCAGGACTTGCAATGCACAGTCACACCCATGCCCCCATGTGAATTACTGGCAGGCACTTGTATTGCTCAATTGATTTATTCTCAGGCACAGCCTGCCTGCCTACCCCCCTTTCCAGCTGCGCCCGTGGAAAGGGGGGTGCAGGGTTTGGATCCACGGGGACTCCCCACACAAGAAATTTGATGTTTCAGGAATTTTAACCCTATTGACTTAAAAGACTGTTTTTTCACCATCTCTCTGGACCTCCATGATGCTCCTAGGTTTGCTTTTTCCATCCTCTGTAAAGTGTCAGCATCAGCCCAGCAGTATCATTGGACGGTATTACCTCAGGGCATGAAAAACAGCCCTACAACCTGTACAGATAATGGCCTGGGATATATATGCCAGAAAGTATTACACTATTACAGTATTACAAGAGAAGCCATAGTTGAGCATACCCACAGCATCCTTAAAACTATGCTACTTAAGCAAAAAAGAGGGAATGGAGAAGGCACTTCCAGCAGGAAGGCTTGCTAAAACTACATATGTATTGAACTTTTTAAATCAAGGATGTGATGATGGGGGACAACCAATAGCCCTCATTTCGTTTCAGTTAATGAGGAAAGAGTGAATATTCATGGAAAAACTATGATACTAGTAAGGAATCTGGAATCAGGTCAATGGGAAGGCCCATTCCCACTGATAACTTGGAGGAGAGGAAGAATCCTCAGGATAAACTGTACTGGTTATTGTCACTGTCTTTGTGATTGTTAAATGTTTACGGTATATGAAAGTATAAATGCAAATGGTATATGGAAATGTAATTGTTAATGGTAAATGGAAGTGGAATTGTTAACAGCATACAGAAGTGTAAATGTTAATGCTATATGGATGTGTAAACATTGATGCTATATGGAAGTGGAACTATTAATATTACGTGGAAGTGTAACTGAGGGTATGAATAGTGGAATTGTGAAAAACAAAAAAACAACAACAAAAATCAGCAAAAACGTTAAAGAAGAACAATGAGTTAAAATATTAAAGTCTGTGATCTGCTCTTGCCAAAGCAGATAAGTGCCAGCAAGAGAATCAGAATTACTCAGGTTGGAAAAGACCTTAAAGATCATCAAGTCCAACCGCTGCCTAACCATAGTACCCTAACTCTAACAACCCTCTGCTAAATCATATCTCTGAGCACCACATCCAAACGGCTCTTAAACACATCCAGGGACAGTGACTCAACCACCTCCCTGGGGAGCCTATTTCAGTGTTTAACTACCCTTTCTGCAAAGAAGTGTTTCCTAACGTCCAACCTAAACTTACCTTGGCACAACCTGAGGCCATTTCCCCTCGTCCTGTCACCCATCACCAGTGAGAAGAGACTTGCCCCGCTCTCACTGTAAGCTCCTTTCAGATACTTCCAGTATCTGAGAGCAATAAGGTCTCCCCTCAGCCTCCTTTTCCCCAGACTAAACAGCCCCAGCTCCCTCAGCCTCTCCTCATAGGGCTGATTTTCCAAGCCCTTCACAAGCCTTGTTGCCCTTCTTTGGATCTGCTCCAGTACCTCCATGTCCTTTTTGTACTGAGGTGCCCAAAACTGAACACAGTACTCGAGGTGAGGCCTCACCAATGCTGAGTACAGGGGACTTCCCTAGTCCTGCTCACCACACTATTTATTCCTGATACAAGCCAGGATGCCATTGGCCTTCTTGGCCACCTGGGCACACTGCTGGCTTATATTCAGGCAACTGTCCATCAGCACACCAAGGTCCCTTTCCATCAGGCAGCTTTCCAGCCACATCTCCCCAAGCCTGTAGGGTTGCCTGGGGTTGCAGGACCTGACACTTGGCCCTACTGAAACTCACGCCGTTAACCTTGGCCCATTGATCCAGTATATTCAGGTCCCTCTGTAGTGCCCTTCTCCTTTCTGGCAGATCAACACTCCCTCCCAACTTGGTGTTGTTTGCAGACTTACTGGGGTGCACTCAATCCCCTCATCAAGATCATCAATGAAGATGTTAAGCAGAAGTGGCCCCAGCACTGAGGGGAGGAGCTGAGAGCAGGGCTCTAGGACCCAGAGATCTCCTCAGGAAGAGCAGAAAAAGTGGGGGCTGGCAGGGTCCAGGAGGGTTCCACCCTCATTGAACAGAAAAGCAGTTAGTGCAAAAAGCGGCATTGGATTTGGTAACAGATGAAATAACAGTTAAGGGTGGAGAAAATTAAGATAAGGAAGGAATTGCAGCAAAGTGTGGAATTTTAAGTAAATGCTGGAGCAACTCATTTGGTGTCAAATACTTCTCTAACTCTAGTAAGTGATGAATTTGTAACCGTAAGGGAAGCCACTGGCCAGAAGTGAGGAAGTTTACTTTCTTAAGCCTTTACAATTTAGTATAGGTAAACAGGTAGGGATACACAGATTTTTGTACATGCCAAATTCATCAAAACCTTTACTAGGGCAAGATTTACTAGAACAGCTGGAAACTGAAATAAAGTTTAAAGGAAAAATGGAATATAAGGTAAAAGAAGATCAGTTAATAGAGGTACTTAGTTTAGCATTAATCTCTACCCCTGCTGGTTCCGGGATCTCAGATGAAGTAAGTGATAAAGTTTATCCTAGGTTGTGGGTAGTAGAAACCCCAGGTAGGGCTAAGAATGCAGCACCAATGGCATTCACAATAAAGCAGGGAACTCGGCTGGTTTGGATTAAACAGTACCCCCTCAAATTCAAAGACATGGATGACCTGATAGCTACCGAAACAAAAGGAGTTAGGCATAACATGGACAATTAGCTTACTAAACTTTCTCAGACTTAATGGCTATTGAGTTTCTCCACAGAAAGCCCAGGTGACATGGCCACCAGTAACCTGTTTGTTATGAAATCTCTGCTGGATCCGGAACCCTAGGAAACAGCGAGGAAGGAAACAATCTACCAGACTCTGGAACCTCAAACAGCTGAGGAGCACTGGTCTTTACTAAGGATGATGAGGTGGTGCGGTCTACAACTGTGGAATACTGGTAAAACCCCTCTATGCCCTTTTGAAATCCTGTCCAAAGGTCCTCATACAGGTTGACGAAGACGAATAAAAGCAAGGTTTAACTGTGGCAATTAGACATGGACTCAGTTGTTAGTGCAGAAGAAAAAAATTTATTGCGTGTGGTGAACATGAACAACGTGCACTTGGTCAGGTGCCTTATTAAACATCTTGCTGCATGTGGAAGTGCTGGGTTTTCCACCCTGCCCTGAGGAAGATGGCACTGGAGCTGGGCTTGTTACTGTTGTGCTGACCCGCAACACCCAGTCTACGTTGCTGCGAGGGTTGGACCGAGGCACCGGCTCCGACAGCCTCATCTCAAATTTGTTGTACCTCAGCGGTGTCTCCCGGTAATAGGTTGTTGTGGTTTTGTGATTTCTCTTGTCGGTATTCCACATCAGAACTGTAATAAAGTTTGTGTTTGTTCATTGCGCTGGGGAGGGAGGTGTTGCTAAAGGGGCTGTACGGGGGGCAGGGTTGTGCGGGCTTTCTGGTTTCGTCCTGTTTTCGCCGCTTCGCCCCCACCACCCCAGATGAGCGGGCTCAGGACAGGGAAGGCTGAGGTGGCACCCGGCAACAGGGAGCGCAGTCGCAGGGGTCTGACACGCCAGCCATTCAGAAGAACTAAGGGACTATAAAAGCAGGGGACCAGCAGGTGGAGAGCGCGCGCTGCATGCGGAGTATAAGTATAGGCCGGTGATCCGTTCGGTTGGGGTTGGGTATCCTGGAGCACAACAACTGAGACGTCCAATTGCGGGCGAAGCGAGTGCGGACCCCTCGGTAGTGCGGTTCCCACATCCCGCGAGGGACTGGGCCACGAAAAGGGGGAAGTGAGTGTGTGTGTGTGTGAAGGTGCTCCGGAAGATGGGACAGAAGAAGAGTAAGCCTTCTGATCCCATGGGTGGGGGAATTAGTGGTATGGGTATACCCCCTATTCCCCCAGATAATCCATTAGGATTAATGATTAAATATTGGAATGATTCCCCTTCTAGGCAGGGAAAAAGTAAAGTCAAAATGATTCGTTATTGCGTAGAAGTATGGGGCAACAAGCCCATAAAAGGGGAAAGTGTATTTTGGCCCCTTTTTTGACTCCTCTGAGGACTGGGTATGTCAAGCCCTCAACCTCTGTTAATGCTAAGGAGCCTTTCAGTTCAGAGGAAAGTGAATATGCTCACCTCTGGATAACCTCGGGAACGAGGACGCACTTATACCCCCTAAAAGAAAAAGGAGGGCGGGAGAAGAAGAGAAGGGATTTCGAAGTCCCAGTGTCACCGCCGCCCTACATACCCCCACCCATACCCACAGCCCCGTCTGCCAGGGAGCCTGATGAGTCTCCATCCCTGGGGGAATCAGATGAGGATTTTAGTCAGGGTCAGGGGCCGATGACCAGAAGCTGGACGAGGGCACAGAATCCCACCGTGGGAGGGGGACTATACCCACTGCGGGAAATCGCGATGGGAGGACCCCAACCCGGGATGGGATATGTGGCTGTCCCTATTAATTCCAGGGATGTGAGGGACTTTAAGAAAGAAATGGGAAACCTATTGGAGGACCCACTAGGGGTAGCAGAACAAGTAGATCAGTTCTTGGGCCCAAATATCTATACCTGGGAGGAGCTGCAGTCCATTATGGGAATTCTGTTCACATCAGAAGAGAGAGGAATGATTAGATGAGCGGGAATGCGAATCTGGGACCAGCAGCATCAGCAGGGGCCAGCTGCGGACATAAAATGGCCAATACAGCCACCGAATTAGGATAATCAGAACCCAGTCCATCGAGGCCATATGCAGGACCTAAGAACTATTATTATTCAGGGTATTAGGGAATCAGTCCCGAGAGGACAGAACATAAATAAGGCTTTTAACGAACAACAGAAAAAGGATGAGACTCCAACAGAATGGTTGGAAAGGTTGCAAAGAAGTTTATAGTTATATAGCGGTTTAGACCCAGGAACCCCTGTGGGGGAGGCATTGCTCAAAACTCAGTTTGTGGCCAAATCCTGGGCAGATATTAGGAAGAAGTTAGAGAAAAAGGAGGATTGGCAAGACAGAGGCTTGGATGAGCTTCTAAGGGAGGCGCAGAAAGTGTATGTTAGGAGGGAAGATGAGAAAGAAAGGAAGCAAGTGCAGATGATGGTGGCTGCTGTTCGGGAAGGACACAAGGGGAATGAGCAAAGGAGAAGGCCAGGAATGGCATCTGGGAGGTTTAGGAGAGAAGAAAGGAATGATTAAGGTCAGAGGAATATGATTTGTTTTTACTGTAATAAGAAGGGTCACATGAAAAGGGAGTGTCGGCAGAGAAAAGAAGATGAGAAAATGTTCAAGAGTGAATAGGGGTGTCAGGGGCTCTATTTGCTGGGGACCCAAGGAAAGAGTGAGCCCTTGATAAAATTAAAAGTGGGTCCCCAACATGAGGAAATAGAATTCCTTGTAGATACAGGGGCTGAAAGATCAGCAGTCCGAACACTTCCCTTAGGATGTAAGGCCTCTGCAGAAAAAGTACAGGTGATCGGGGCAAAAGGGGAACCATTTGGGGTCCCCGTTATAAAAAGGGTATTGATTGAATCAGATTCTAAAATAGGTGTTGGGTCTTGCTTTTAGTACCTGAGGCCGAATACAATCTATTAGGTAGAGATTTAATAGCAGAATTAGGGATAAGCCTAGAGGTAGTAGATAGAAGATTAGAAATTCGGTTGTGTCCTCTAAGAGTAGAAGATGAGGAAAAGATAAATCCTGAAGTCTGGTACACCCCAGAAAGTGTAGGGAAACTGGATATTAAACCTTTCAAAGTTACCATAAGCAATCCAAATATACCAGTCAGAATTACGCAATATCCCTTGTCTGAGGAGGGAAGGCAGGGACTGAAGCCCGAAATACAGAGACTACTACAACAAAGGCTATTAGAACCTTGCATGTCTCCCTTTAACACCCCAACACTACCAGTAAAAAAGGATTACAGTGGAAAAGTCAAATTCCTTTATAGCGAATTAAACAGACGGATTACTTAAATGGACAGAGGCAGATGAAGGGCAATTGAATAAGTTAAAAGAGGAACTTAGGCACCCTTCAGTCCTGAGTTTCCCGGAGTTAAAAAAAAAACATTTTTTCTATTTGTAAACAGTGCAGAGGGAACAGCTTATGGAGTACTTGCCCAGGATTGGGCAGGAGGTAAAAAGCCTGTGGCTTACCTGTCTAAATTATTGGACCCTGTTAGCCGGGGCTGGCCTAGTTGCCTGCAGGCAGTAGTAGCCGCTGCTCTCTTGGTGGAGGAAGCACAAAAGATAACCTTTGGAGGAGAGATTAAGGTAATCTCCCCCCACAATATATGCAGTGTGTTGCAACAAAAAGCTGATAAATGGGTCACAGATGCGAGACTGTTAAAATAGAAGGGAATTCTGATTTCCTCCCCGAAATTGACCCTAGAAACAACTTCAGTGCAGAACCCAGCTCAGGTCCTTTATGATGAACCAAGCGAGCCCCTAGAACACGATTGCCTTAGAAATATAGAGGAGCAAATAAAACTGAGACCCTATCTAGATGACATGGAATTACCTACAGGGGAAAAGATATACATAGATGGCTCATCTAGAGTAGTTGAAGGGAAAACGAAGTCGGGCTTCCTGGTAAATGGAAAAACATTTGAGGTGATAGAATCTGGACCATTGAGCCTGTGCTGGTCCGCTCAAGCTTGCGAATTGTATGCCCTGCTACAAGCTTTAAAATTATTAAAAGGCAAGAGCGGTACAGTATATACATATTCTAAATACGCATATGGGATAGTACACACTTTTGGGAAAATATGGGAGGAGAGAGGACTTATAAATTCACAGGGAAAGGGGTTAATTCATCAGGAATTGATCCTTCAAATCTTGAAAGCTATTAGAGAACCAAAAGAGATTGCGGTAGTACATGTAAAGGGTCACCAGCGAGGACTGGATCCTCAAATTAGAGGTAATAACCTAGCTGATCAAGAGGCCAAAAAAGCCGCTCTTATGTGCAATATATGAGGTGACCGAAAGGGAGGACCGCCCAGCCATGGTTGCAGAAGGTGGGTCAGATCCTCTTCCCTGTTTTGTTCCACATCTGTGGAAAAAGAAAAGGTGATACAAATGGGGATTCGGGAAAATGAAACAGGAAAATGGATACTGCGTGAAAGGACGGGAGGTTTTACCAAAATCAGTAGCTACAAGGGTGTTATGGAGGTTCCATGAACAAATGCATTGGGGTACTCAGGCCTTAGTGGATCAGTTTGCCAATAATTATATGTGTATAGGGGTATATAACATAGCAAAGGGGATTGTTAATGGATGAATGAGTTGCCGGAGGGTGAATGCAAAAACTATGAGAAAAAGAGTCATTGGTGGCATAAAATGAATTTGGGGCAGAAAATGCCTTATTTTGAGGGAATGAAACGGTATTTGGGGGAGAAAATATATTCTTTTGGGGATAAAAAGCGGACTTTTGGGGTAGAAAATGTCTTATTTTGGGGATAAAGAGTGGTATTTTGGTGTGATGCTATCTTACAGTGGGGAAAAAATTTGATGTTTCGGGAAGGAAATGTCTTATTTTGGGGATAACAAGCGGTATTTTGGGAAGAAAATGGGTTATTTTTGGCATAAACTGTGATATCCCAATAGAAGACATTTTCTTCCCCAAATACGGCTTTTTCTGCCTTAAATAAGACATTTCCTCCCTTAAATATCACATTCATCCGCCAAATAAGACATTTTCTCCACAAAATATCACTTTTTCACCCCAGAGTAACAACAGTTGTCACCTAAATACCGCTTTTTATCCCAACAAATAAGAGTTTCTTCTGGAAATATCACTTTCATGAAAAAAAAAAAAAAAAGACATTTTTTTCTCTTAAATATCATATTTTATGACAAAACTAAGACATTACCTCCCTTAAATTTCACATCTAACCCCAAAATAATTAACTGAGTTCCCCCCTCCCCCTCCTCAAAACTTCGGTGTTTTCTCACTTGTGAGAACCCTTCTTTGTTTTCTGGCTCAAAGCTTGCTTCCTGAGGTATTTCTTGTGATAAGATTCTCACTGATTTATGGAGGAGGCAAGTGATGGGTGCTACCCTGTGACAATCAACATCACTTTGTGGACATTTGAAAGCACCTTCCTTCAGAGCTGCTTGTCTCCGGAAGAGAGTGCTCGGGAGTGTTTACTGGCGGAAGATCTGGCCTGTGACTAAATAGCTCCAGCCTGGTATGGGAAAACTGGGGAATGATACCATCGTGTCCTGTGAAAAACAGGATGCAGGTGGGCATCCCTGCTCCCTCTTATCTGCTGGCAAGGCCCGGAAAATGGGAACAAAGGAATTTCTGCTGAGATCTCAAAGCCAGAAGCTGCCACTCCAAGGAGAGCTGACTCAACTACTTTGGATTCAAGCTGTCACTCCAAAGAAATCTGACTCAACCACTTTGGACTTATAAATAAGATTGTACTACCATTGGTCGTTGTCGCCATGGTCGCCGTGGTCGCGGTGGTCACCATCACCATCGACGGAACAACAGCGCCTGACAACCCACCACTACTGAAGATCAATGACTGAACTAGAAACCACGCTGGATCCATGGTGGTGACTATCTCCCTCTTGCTTCCTATAAGGACCCCTTGCTCCTGTTTCTTATCTTTACTATCGCCTGCCTTCCCTTCCCCATCACCCTACATCATAATAGTGTCCGTCCTCCCCCTCCCCATCTCCTTGATTAAGATTTGTAATAAACTGGTCGGACCAACATTTGAACCGTTGTTTCTTAATCTCACGCCGGGTATACATATATCAAAGAACCTCCTCTCCCTCCTATAAATTGGAGCGAGACATCACTATAATTCCCATTTATATCCCAGTAATCAGACATTTTCTCCCCATAATACCGCTTTTGATGCCAAGACTTAGACATTTTCTCTCCAAAATACTGCTTTTCATCCCCAAAGGAAGATATTTGCTCCCTCAAATATCCTTTTTTATTACAAAAATAACCTCTATTCTCCCCCAAATACCACATTTTATCCCCCAATTTTCTACCCAAAGTACATTTAATGCCATAAATATTTTCTCCATTACATGGGACTTTTTATCTCAGTAGAATACATTTTCTAACCCAAATATCACTTTTTATCCCATAAATAAAAGAATTTCTTCACAAAATACTGCGTTTCATCCCCAAAAGAAGACATTCTCTACCCTAAATACTGCTTTTTATCCCGAAAACAAGACCTTTCCTCACCGACATGTCACTATTTATCTTAAAAAGAAGACATTTTCTCTCTTAATTATCACATTTCATCCCCCAAATATGACATTTTCTCCCCATTATTCCACCTCTTATCCCCAAACAAGGACTTTTTCTCCCCCAAGTTCCGCTTCTGATCGCCAAAAGAAGAAATATTCTCTCAAAAATGCCACTATTCAACCCCAAAAGATGACATTTTCTCCCCAAAATGTGGCTCATGTACCAAAGATAAGACTTTTTCTTCCCCAAATACCGCTTCTTTTCCCCACAAGTAAGACATTTTCTCCCCAAAATACCAATTTTATCCCCAAAATAAGACCTTTTCTCCCCAAAATACCAATTTGGATCCCCAAAATATGTCAGATGGCAGACGGTGCGGCAGATGACTCGGCTGAAGCGCGTCTACACCGTGGCATGCAGCTTGGGCAACAAGCAGGAGGAGCTGGAAGCCATTGTGCCTCAGGCTAAGTAGGACCTAGTTGCTATTACCGATCCACGGTGGGACCACTGCTGCGACTGCGGTACTGTGATGGATGGTTGCAAGCTCTTCAGAAGGGACAGACGAGGAAGGAAGGGGTGTGGCGTGGCCCTTTCTATTCAAGGCTGTTTGGATCTTGAAGAGCTTGGGGTTGGCAATGAGAAAGTCGAGTGCCTGTGTGTAAGAATCAGGGAGAAGGCCTGGAGGGGTGACACCTTGGTGGGGGTCTGTTCTAGACCGTCCCATCGGGAGGAATTGATGGATGAGGCATTCTAGGAGCAGCTTGGTGAAGTCGCGCCATCGCCAGCACTCCTTCTCTTGGGAGACTTCAAATTCCCTGATGTACGTTGGAAATGGAACGCTGTGCAGAAGAAGCAATCCAAGAGGGTTCTAGTGTGGATGGAGGACACACTCTGAAAAGCCATATTCTAGCCAAACTGACTGCTCTTCATCCCAAATCTATAACATTTTCTACCCTATACACAGCTTTTTTTTCCTCAAAACTAAGACATTTTCTACCCCAAATCTCTCTTTTTATCCCCCACATAGGACATTTTCTCATCAAAGCATCTCATTATAACCCCAAAGTAGGACCCTTTCTCCACAAAATACTGCATTTTATTCCCAAAATAAGACATTTTCTACCCCAAATACCGCTTTTTATTCCTGAAATAACACATTTTCTTCTCAGAATACCTCCTTTTATCCCCAAAAGAAGCCGTTTTCTCCCCAGAACACCACTTTTTATCCCCTAAATAACACATTCTCCACCCAACGTACAGCTTTTTCTCAAAGGTTCAGTATGTTCTCCCCTAAATACCCCTTACTGTCCCTAAAAATAGACATTTTCTCGCCAAAGTACCGCTCTATATCCCCCAAATTTGGCATTTTCTGACCAAAATCCCACTTTCTGTCCCAGTAAGAAGACCTTTTCTTCCCATAAGACCACTTTTTATCCCAAGAATTAGACCTTTTCTCTCCAAAATACCACTTTGTATCCCAAAGAGAAGACATTTTCTCCACAAAATCCCGCTTTTTGTCACAGTAATATGACGTTTTCTCCCCCAAATTCCGCTTCTGAACTCCAAATGCCTTATTTAAGGGAGAATATTTCTTATTTTGGGGATAAAGAGAGATGTTTTGTGGAGAAAATGTCTTATTTTGGGGGTCAAAAGTGGCATTTTGTGTAGAAAATGGATGATGTTGGGATGAAATATTTAAGGGAGAAAATGTCATTGGTGGCATAAAATGAATTTGGGGCAGAAAATGCCTTATTTTGTGGGAATGAAACGGTATTTGGGGGAGAAAATATCTTCTTTTGGGGATAAATGTGATGTTTAAGGGAGAAAGTGTCTTATTTGCAACATAAAAAGTAGCATTTCGGGAAGATGGTGTCTTTTATTGGGAGATCACGTTTTATTCCAAAAATAACACATTTTCTTCCCAAAATTCCACTTTTTATTCCCAAAATAAGACATTTTGTCCCCAAAACAGCTTCTTTTTTTCCCACATGCTAGATAGTATCTCACCAATAGACTGCTTTTTCTCCCCCAAACAGAACGTTTTCTACCCCAAATACCACCATTTATCTCCCCTAATAAGATATTTTTGCCCCAGAATACTGCTTTTATCCCCAAAACGAAAAAAATTCTCCCCAAAACTGCATCTTGTTCCCTAATGTTAGATCGTATCTCACCCAAATACCACTTTATATCCTCCAAAGAAAACGTTTTCTACCCGAAAGCTGCTTTTTATCCCCCAAATAAGGCATTTTCTTCCCAGAATACCGCTTTTTAGGCCAAAAATAAGTCATCCTCTCCAAAAAAGACCTATTTGTAACCACAACATGAGAAATATTCTCCCCCAAATATCATCCTTGCTTCCAAGTAGAAGACATTTTCTCCCGTAAATACCACGTGCTATTCCCAATATTACACATTTTCTCCCCAGAATTGCTCTTTGGATCCCCAACATGAGACCTTCTCCCTCAAATAACACTTTTGATCCCAAGAATTAGGCATTTTCTCCCCACAAGACTGATTTTATTACCAAAATAGGTCATTTCTATCCCAAAACATACCTTTTTATCCCCCGTATTAAACATTATCTCCACCAAATGCCCATTTGTATCCCTGCAATAAGACATTTTCTGCCCAAAATTCATTCGATGCCATCAGGAAGACATTTTCTATCTTAAATAGCACTTTTTATCCCAACATTCATCCATTTTCTACACAAAGTGCCACTTTGGATCCCCAAATAAAGAAAGACATTTTCTTCACAAAATACTGCTGTTGATCCTCACAAGAAGACATTTTCTACCCAAAATACCACTTGGCATTCCTAAAATCACACATTTCCTTCTCATAAGACCGCTTTTCATCCCCAAAAGAAGACATTTTCTCTCCAAACACCCCTTTCTTTCCCCAAAATAACACCTTGTCTACCCAACAGACTGCTTTTTTCTCCAAGGTTCAATGTCTTCCCACCAAACACCGCTTCTTATCTTTCAAAGGAGATGTCTTCTCACCAAAATACTGCTCCATGTCCCCAACATTCCACTTCATATTCCACGAAGAAGGCCATGTCTCCCCAGAATATCACTTTTGATCCCTCGAATTAGGCATTTCCTTTCCAAGATACCATTTTCTATCCCCAAAGAAGACCTTTTCGGCCCAGAATTCCGCTGTTTATCCCGAGAGTATGACATTTTCTCCCCAAAACAACACTTTTTATCCCCAAATTAAGAAATTCTCAACACAAAATATGGCTTTGTGTAACAAAAGCAAGACATTTGCTGCCGAAAATACCACTTCTTACCCCCTAATGAAGACATTTCGTCTTCAAAACACCTTTTTTTATCCCCAAAACAAGAAATACTCTCCCCAAAGCATGGTTTCCGGGTGAAAATATCTATCTTTTGAGATAAAAAGCTGTTAGGTGGATGGTAAATGGCTTGGTTGTGGGATATACTGGGGTACTTTGGGAAGAAAATGTGCTATTTTATTAATAGAAAACTGTATTTTGGCACAAAATGTCATATTTAAATTCCATAAAAAGCGGAATTATTGGGAGAAAATGTCATATTTTGGGATACAAAGTCGCATTTAGTGTATATATGTATTATATTGGGGAAAAGGTGATATTTAACAAAGAATGTCATTTTATTTTATATACAGCCATACTTTGAAGGGAAAATATCTGATGTTTGTGATGAAATGTGAAGAAGATGACGTCTAATTTTTTATTATAAAATGAGCTATTTGGGGGAGAGAATGTCTTAATTTGGGGATCAAATATGATATCTAAGGGAGGAAATGTCTTACTTTTGGGACCAAACTTCCTAAATGGAACAGAAAATGTCTTATTTTTGATGTGAAAAATGATATTTAAGGAAGAAAATGTCTTATTTTCAGGGGAAAAAGAGGCACATAGGGAGAATATATCTTACTTTAGCATAAAAAGTGATACTGATGCGGAAAAAGATGCATTTTTGAGATAAAATGCGTTCTTTGTTGAGAAAACCTCTTATTTGGGGGTAAAAAGTGGTATTTTGGGGAGATCATGTCAGATTTTTTGGGGAAAAAGTGCTTTGGGGACAAAATATCATTTGGGGGGATAAAATGCAGTATTATGGGGAATAAGTGTCTTATTTTGGGGCTAAACATGGAAAATGCCTTACTTTTGAAATAAAAGCATTATTTTGATATAGCTAATGTCTGGTTTTTGAGATAATGAGTGATTTTTAAGGGAGAGGGTGTCATTCTGCTAAAATCAATTGAATATCATTGAATTGGGGAGAAAATGTCTAGTTTTGGGGATAAGGAGTGGTAGGTAAGAGACAAAAAGGTCTTTTTGTATGAAACGTGATATTTAAGGGAGAAGATGTCTTATTCTTGAGTAAAATATAGGCAATTTTGGGTAGAAAATGTATCTTTGGAAAAAATGTGGCATTTAAGGAAGAAACTGTCCTCTTTTTCTTCTAAGAAATGACATTTTAAGCAGAAATTGTATCATTGAAATGTAGAGTGGAAAATGTCTTAATTTTTGAATCAAATACAATACTTTGGGGATTAGAAGTATTGTTTTTGGGATAAAAAGTGTGATTTCTTTGGGAAAATGTACTATTTTGAATAAAAAGCTGTATTTTTGGGGAGAAAGCCATTTTGAAGGGAAACATTGATATTTAACGGAGAAATTGTTTTATTTTGGGGTTTGAATTTGGTATTTCAAAGAGAAAAGGTTTATTTTTTGGATAAAAAATCAGAAAGACTGGAGAAAATGTCCTACAATTGTGACATAATTTGAAATGTAAGGCAGAAAATACCTTATTTGTATGCAAAAGTGGCTCTTTGAGGAGAAAATGTCATAATTCTGGGGCAGATAGAGGCATTTGGGAAAGTAAATGCCTTATTTATGGAATTAAAGGAGGTGTATTGGAGAGAAAACATCTAACTATAGGGACGAATAGCTGACTTTTTGGCAAAAAAATGTTGTTTTTTGGCTATAGAAATCAATACATTCGCCAAGAAACGAAGGAGAAGGCAAAATTTCTCCGTTCCAGAATGTGGAAAGAAATTCCCCACCTCGGAAGAAAGCAGCCGGCTGAAGCTGCACATACTCGGCTGCAACCGAGTCTCTCAAGTAGCGATTCTCGGCGATTGCCGGTTCTCCGAGAAGAGCGGACTAGGCCAATTCCGTACCCAAGAAAGAGCAACTACAGCCGGCTGCTTTCGTCCCTGGAGGGGTGGGTGTTGCTGAATTTTTTTTTGGGGGGGGAAGATGTCCTATTTTTGAATTATAATGATATGTTTTGGTGAGAAAATATCTTATTATTGTGCATAAAAAGAGAGACTAAGAGTAGAAAATGTATAAGTTTTGAGAAAAAAACTAGAAAAAATGTTTTATTATTGGGATAAAAAGGGACACATGGGGTAGAAAACGTCTTAGTTTTGAGAAAAAACTGTGGGAAGAAAATGTGTGATTTTGGGGATAAAAAGAGGTCAATTTGGTTAGAATATTGCATTTCCGAGTGTATGGTCCATCCAACCTAGAAACCTCTTGGATAGCTCATTCTGCAATGTGTTCTATTTCTAGCATACGTCAGGGAATAGGAAGTCACCAAAGAGAAAGAGTGCTGGTGATGGCATGACTTTGCCCCACTAAAAGACACTATCTTCCCCAAATGCTGCTTTTTATGCTGCAAATAAGGCATTTTCTCCCTGAAAGATCACATTTATCCCTAAAAGAAGACATTTTCACCCCAAAATATCCCTTTTCATCTCACAAAGAAGACATTTTCACCCCCAAATACCAGTTTTTATCCCCAAAAGAAGGCATCTTCTCCACAAAATGATGCTTTTTAGCTCAATACGACGCTTTCACTCCAAAATACTGCAGTTTATCCCAAAAACATATGCATTTTCTCCCCAAATACTCTTGTTGTCTCCAAAATACTAGAATTTCTCCGCTTCCTATCAATCTATGCCGACAATTAGACATCTTCTCCCCGAATATCACTCAAATGTTCTCTCTTAAGTACCACTCTTTATCCCTTCCAAAATCATTTTCACCCCAAAACACTGCCTTTTCTCTTCAAACGTCTTATTTTTGGGGAAGGAAATGACAGAGATATTTTGGGGAGAGTATTTCTTCTCTTTGGGATAAAAAGGGGTGTTTTGGGGAGGAAATGTCTTCTTCAGGGGATAAGAATCGGTATTTTGGGGAGGGAGTGTCCTGTTCTTGTTACACAAAGCCGTATTTCGAGGGGAGATTTTCTTATTGGAGGGATACAAACTGGTATTTGGGGGCAAAAATGTTTTATTTGGGGGATAAAAAGGTGTGTTTGGGGTAATCGATGTGCTACTTTGGGGATGAAACCAGTCTTGTGGGGAGAAAATGCCTAATTCTTGGGATCAAAAGTGTTATTTGAGGGAGAAGGTCTCGTGTTGGGGATCCAAAGAGCAATTTTGGAGAGAAAATGTGTAATATTGGGAATAGCACGTGGTATTTACGGGAGAAAATGTCTTCTACTTGGAAGCAAGGATGATATTTGGGGGAGAATATTTCTCATGTTGTGGTTACAAATAGGTCTTTTTTGGAGAGGATGACTTATTTTTGGCCTAAAAAGCGTTATTCTGGGAAGAAAATGCCTTATTTTGGGGTTAAAAGCAGCCTTTTGGGTAGAAAACGTTTTCTTTGGGGGATAAAAAGTGGTATTTGGGTGAGATACGATCTAACATTTGGGGAAAAGTTGCTGTTTTGGGGAGAATTTTTCTTGTTTTGGTGTAAAAGCAGTATGCGGGGGCATAAATATCTTATTTGCGGGGAGAAATGGTGGTATTTGGGGTAGAAAAAGTTCTGTTTGGGGGAGAGAAAGCAGTCTATGGGTGAGATACAATGGAACATTTTGGAGAAAAGAAGCTGTTTTGGGGAGAAAACGTCTTCTTTTGGGGATAAAAGGCAGTATTTTGGGAAGAAAATGTGTTATTTTTGGAATGAAACGGGATGTCCCTGTAGAAGACACCATCTTCCCCAAATGCTGCTTTTGATGCTGCAAATAAGGCATTTTCTCCCTGAAAGATCACATTTATCCCTAAAAGAAGACATTTTCACCCCCAAATACCAGTTTTTATCCCCAAAAGAAGACATTTTCTCCCCAAAATGATGCTTTTTAGCTCAATACGACGCTTTCACTCCAAAATACTGCAGTTTATCCCAAAAACGTATGCATTTTCTCCCCAAATACTCTTGTTGTCTCCAAAATACTAGAATTTCTCCGCTTCCTATCAATCTATGCCGACAATTAGACATCTTCTCCCCGAATATCACTCTTTATCCCAGAAATGAAACATGTCCTCTCTTAAGTACCACTCTTTATCCCTTCCAAAATCATTTTCACCCCAAAACACTGCCTTTTCTCTTCAAACGTCTTATTTTTGGGGAAGGAAATGACAGAGATATTTTGGGGAGAGTATTTCTTCTCTTTGGGATAAAAAGGGGTGTTTTGGGGAGGAAATGTCTTCTTCAGGGGATAAGAATCGGTATTTTGGGGAGGGAGTGTCCTGTTCTTGTTACACAAAGCCGTATTTCGAGGGGAGATTTTCTTATTGGAGGGATACAAATTGGTATTTGGGGGCGAAAATGTCTTATTTGGGGGATGAAAAGGTGTATTTGGGGTAATCGATGTCCTCTTTTGGGGATGAAACCAGTCTTGTGGGGAGAAAATGCCTAATTCTTGGGATCAAAAGTGTTATTTGAGGGAGAAGGTCTCATGTTGGGGATCCAAAGAGCAATTTTGGGGAGAAAATGTGTAATATTGGGAATAGCACGTGGTATTTACGGGAGAAAATGTCTTCTACTTGGAAGCAAGGATGATATTTGGGGGAGAATATTTCTCATGTTGTGGTTACAAATAGGTCTTTTTTGGAGAGGATGACTTATTTTTGGCCTAAAAAGCGTTATTCTGGGAAGAAAATGCCTTATTTTGGGGTTAAAAGCAGCCTTTTGGGTAGAAAACGTTTTCTTTGGGGGATAAAAAGTGGTATTTGGGTGAGATATGATCTACCATTAGGGAAGAAGAATCTGTTTTGGGGAGAATTTTTCTTGTTTTGGGCAAAAAGCAGGACCCGGGGGCATTAATATCTTATTTGCGGGGAGAAATGGCGGTATTTGGGGTCGAAAAAGTTCTGTTTGGGGGAGAGAAAGCAGTCTATGGGTGAGATACAATGGAACATTTTGGAGAAAAGAAGCTGTTTTGGGGAGAAAATGTCTTCTTTTGGGGATAAAAGGCAGTATTTTGGGAAGAAAATGTGTTATTTTTGGAATGAAACGGGATGTCCCTGTAGAAGACACCATCTTCCCCAAATGCTGCTTTTGATGCTGCAAATAAGGCATTTTCTCCCTGAAAGATCACATTTATCCCTAAAAGAAGACATTTTCACCCCAAAATATCCCTTTTCATCTCACAAAGAAGACATTTTCACCCCCAAATACCAGTTTTTATCCCCAAAAGAAGACATTTTCTCCCCAAAATGATGCTTTTTAGCTCAATACGACGCTTTCACTCCAAAATACTGCAGTTTATCCCAAAAACGTATGCATTTTCTCCCCAAATACTCTTGTTGTCTCCAAAATACTAGAATTTCTCCGCTTCCTATCAATCTATGCCGACAATTAGACATCTTCTCCCCGAATATCACTCAAATGTTCTCTCTTAAGTACCACTCTTTATCCCTTCCAAAATCATTTTCACCCCAAAACACTGCCTTTTCTCTTCAAACGTCTTATTTTTGGGGAAGGAAATGACAGAGATATTTTGGGGAGAGTATTTCTTCTCTTTGGGATAAAAAGGGGTGTTTTGGGGAGGAAATGTCTTCTTCAGGGGATAAGAATCGGTATTTTGGGGAGGGAGTGTCCTGTTCTTGTTACACAAAGCCGTATTTCGAGGGGAGATTTTCTTATTGGAGGGATACAAATTGGTATTTGGGGGCGAAAATGTCTTATTTGGGGGATAAAAAGGTGTATTTGGGGTAATCGATGTCCTCTTTTGGGGATGAAACCAGTCTTGTGGGGAGAAAATGCCTAATTCTTGGGATCAAAAGTGTTATTTGAGGGAGAAGGTCTCATGTTGGGGATCCAAAGAGCAATTTTGGGGAGAAAATGTGTAATATTGGGAATAGCACGTGGTATTTACGGGAGAAAATGTCTTCTACTTGGAAGCAAGGATGATATTTGGGGGAGAATATTTCTCATGTTGTGGTTACAAATAGGTCTTTTTTGGAGAGGATGACTTATTTTTGGCCTAAAAAGCGTTATTCTGGGAAGAAAATGCCTTATTTTGGGGTTAAAAGCAGCCTTTTGGGTAGAAAACGTTTTCTTTGGGGGATAAAAAGTGGTATTTGGGTGAGATACGATCTAACATTTGGGGAAAAGTTGCTGTTTTGGGGAGAATTTTTCTTGTTTTGGTGTAAAAGCAGTATGCGGGGGCATAAATATCTTATTTGCGGGGAGAAATGGCGGTATTTGGGGTAGAAAAAGTTCTGTTTGGGGGAGAGAAAGCAGTCTATGGGTGAGATACAATGGAACATTTTGGAGAAAAGAAGCTGTTTTGGGGAGAAAATGTCTTCTTTTGGGGATAAAAGGCAGTATTTTGGGAAGAAAATGTGTTATTTTTGGAATGAAACGGGATGTCCCTGTAGAAGACCCCATCTTCCCCAAATGCTGCTTTTGATGCTGCAAATAAGGCATTTTCTCCCTGAAAGATCACATTTATCCCTAAAAGAAGACATTTTCACCCCAAAATATCCCTTTTCATCTCACAAAGAAGACATTTTCACCCCCAAATACCAGTTTTTATCCCCAAAAGAAGACATTTTCTCCCCAAAATGATGCTTTTTAGCTCAATACGACGCTTTCACTCCAAAATACTGCAGTTTATCCCAAAAACGTATGCATTTTCTCCCCAAATACTCTTGTTGTCTCCAAAATACTAGAATTTCTCCGCTTCCTATCAATCTATGCCGACAATTAGACATCTTCTCCCCGAATATCACTCTTTATCCCAGAAATGAAACATCTTCTCTCTTAAGTACCACTCTTTATCCCTTCCAAAATCATTTTCACCCCAAAACACTGCCTTTTCTCTTCAAACGTCTTATTTTTGGGGAAGGAAATGACAGAGATATTTTGGGGAGAGTATTTCTTCTCTTTGGGATAAAAAGGGGTGTTTTGGGGAGGAAATGTCTTCTTCAGGGGATAAGAATCGGTATTTTGGGGAGGGAGTGTCCTGTTCTTGTTACACAAAGCCGTATTTCGAGGGGAGATTTTCTTATTGGAGGGATACAAATTGGTATTTGGGGGCGAAAATGTCTTATTTGGGGGATAAAAAGGTGTATTTGGGGTAATCGATGTCCTCTTTTGGGGATGAAACCAGTCTTGTGGGGAGAAAATGCCTAATTCTTGGGATCAAAAGTGTTATTTGAGGGAGAAGGTCTCATGTTGGGGATCCAAAGAGCAATTTTGGGGAGAAAATGTGTAATATTGGGAATAGCACGTGGTATTTACGGGAGAAAATGTCTTCTACTTGGAAGCAAGGATGATATTTGGGGGAGAATATTTCTCATGTTGTGGTTACAAATAGGTCTTTTTTGGAGAGGATGACTTATTTTTGGCCTAAAAAGCGTTATTCTGGGAAGAAAATGCCTTATTTTGGGGTTAAAAGCAGCCTTTTGGGTAGAAAACGTTTTCTTTGGGGGATAAAAAGTGGTATTTGGGTGAGATACGATCTAACATTTGGGGAAAAGTTGCTGTTTTGGGGAGAATTTTTCTTGTTTTGGTGTAAAAGCAGTATGCGGGGGCATAAATATCTTATTTGCGGGGAGAAATGGCGGTATTTGGGGTAGAAAAAGTTCTGTTTGGGGGAGAGAAAGCAGTCTATGGGTGAGATACAATGGAACATTTTGGAGAAAAGAAGCTGTTTTGGGGAGAAAATGTCTTCTTTTGGGGATAAAAGGCAGTATTTTGGGAAGAAAATGTGTTATTTTTGGAATGAAACGGGATGTCCCTGTAGAAGACACCATCTTCCCCAAATGCTGCTTTTGATGCTGCAAATAAGACATTTTCACCCCAAAATATCCCTTTTCATCTCACAAAGAAGACATTTTCACCCCCAAATACCAGTTTTTATCCCCAAAAGAAGACATTTTCTCCCCAAAATGATGCTTTTTAGCTCAATACGACGCTTTCACTCCAAAATACTGCAGTTTATCCCAAAAACGTATGCATTTTCTCCCCAAATACTCTTGTTGTCTCCAAAATACTAGAATTTCTCCGCTTCCTATCAATCTATGCCGACAATTAGACATCTTCTCCCCGAATATCACTCAAATGTTCTCTCTTAAGTACCACTCTTTATCCCTTCCAAAATCATTTTCACCCCAAAACACTGCCTTTTCTCTTCAAACGTCTTATTTTTGGGGAAGGAAATGACAGAGATATTTTGGGGAGAGTATTTCTTCTCTTTGGGATAAAAAGGGGTGTTTTGGGGAGGAAATGTCTTCTTCAGGGGATAAGAATCGGTATTTTGGGGAGGGAGTGTCCTGTTCTTGTTACACAAAGCCGTATTTCGAGGGGAGATTTTCTTATTGGAGGGATACAAATTGGTATTTGGGGGCGAAAATGTCTTATTTGGGGGATAAAAAGGTGTATTTGGGGTAATCGATGTCCTCTTTTGGGGATGAAACCAGTCTTGTGGGGAGAAAATGCCTAATTCTTGGGATCAAAAGTGTTATTTGAGGGAGAAGGTCTCATGTTGGGGATCCAAAGAGCAATTTTGGGGAGAAAATGTGTAATATTGGGAATAGCACGTGGTATTTACGGGAGAAAATGTCTTCTACTTGGAAGCAAGGATGATATTTGGGGGAGAATATTTCTCATGTTGTGGTTACAAATAGGTCTTTTTTGGAGAGGATGACTTATTTTTGGCCTAAAAAGCGTTATTCTGGGAAGAAAATGCCTTATTTTGGGGTTAAAAGCAGCCTTTTGGGTAGAAAACGTTTTCTTTGGGGGATAAAAAGTGGTATTTGGGTGAGATACGATCTAACATTTGGGGAAAAGTTGCTGTTTTGGGGAGAATTTTTCTTGTTTTGGTGTAAAAGCAGTATGCGGGGGCATAAATATCTTATTTGCGGGGAGAAATGGCGGTATTTGGGGTAGAAAAAGTTCTGTTTGGGGGAGAGAAAGCAGTCTATGGGTGAGATACAATGGAACATTTTGGAGAAAAGAAGCTGTTTTGGGGAGAAAATGTCTTCTTTTGGGGATAAAAGGCAGTATTTTGGGAAGAAAATGTGTTATTTTTGGAATGAAACGGGATGTCCCTGTAGAAGACACCATCTTCCCCAAATGCTGCTTTTGATGCTGCAAATAAGACATTTTCACCCCAAAATATCCCTTTTCATCTCACAAAGAAGACATTTTCACCCCCAAATACCAGTTTTTATCCCCAAAAGAAGACATTTTCTCCCCAAAATGATGCTTTTTAGCTCAATACGACGCTTTCACTCCAAAATACTGCAGTTTATCCCAAAAACGTATGCATTTTCTCCCCAAATACTCTTGTTGTCTCCAAAATACTAGAATTTCTCCGCTTCCTATCAATCTATGCCGACAATTAGACATCTTCTCCCCGAATATCACTCAAATGTTCTCTCTTAAGTACCACTCTTTATCCCTTCCAAAATCATTTTCACCCCAAAACACTGCCTTTTCTCTTCAAACGTCTTATTTTTGGGGAAGGAAATGACAGAGATATTTTGGGGAGAGTATTTCTTCTCTTTGGGATAAAAAGGGGTGTTTTGGGGAGGAAATGTCTTCTTCAGGGGATAAGAATCGGTATTTTGGGGAGGGAGTGTCCTGTTCTTGTTACACAAAGCCGTATTTCGAGGGGAGATTTTCTTATTGGAGGGATACAAATTGGTATTTGGGGGCGAAAATGTCTTATTTGGGGGATAAAAAGGTGTATTTGGGGTAATCGATGTCCTCTTTTGGGGATGAAACCAGTCTTGTGGGGAGAAAATGCCTAATTCTTGGGATCAAAAGTGTTATTTGAGGGAGAAGGTCTCATGTTGGGGATCCAAAGAGCAATTTTGGGGAGAAAATGTGTAATATTGGGAATAGCACGTGGTATTTACGGGAGAAAATGTCTTCTACTTGGAAGCAAGGATGATATTTGGGGGAGAATATTTCTCATGTTGTGGTTACAAATAGGTCTTTTTTGGAGAGGATGACTTATTTTTGGCCTAAAAAGCGTTATTCTG
This sequence comes from Alectoris magna, assembly GCA_030625065.1. NCBI lineage: Eukaryota > Metazoa > Chordata > Aves > Galliformes > Phasianidae > Alectoris > Alectoris magna. The sequence goes on from CM060587.1 coordinate 4,421,861, forward strand.
GGAAGAAAATGCCTTATTTTGGGGTTAAAAGCAGCCTTTTGGGTAGAAAACGTTTTCTTTGGGGGATAAAAAGTGGTATTTGGGTGAGATACGATCTAACATTTGGGGAAAAGTTGCTGTTTTGGGGAGAATTTTTCTTGTTTTGGTGTAAAAGCAGTATGCGGGGGCATAAATATCTTATTTGCGGGGAGAAATGGCGGTATTTGGGGTAGAAAAAGTTCTGTTTGGGGGAGAGAAAGCAGTCTATGGGTGAGATACAATGGAACATTTTGGAGAAAAGAAGCTGTTTTGGGGAGAAAACGTCTTCTTTTGGGGATAAAAGGCAGTATTTTGGGAAGAAAATGTGTTATTTTTGGAATGAAACGGGACGTCCCTGTAGAAGACCCCATCTTCCCCAAATGCTGCTTTTGATGCTGCAAATAAGGCATTTTCTCCCTGAAAGATCACATTTATCCCTAAAAGAAGACATTTTCACCCCAAAATATCCCTTTTCATCTCACAAAGAAGACATTTTCACCCCCAAATACCAGTTTTTATCCCCAAAAGAAGACATTTTCTCCCCAAAATGATGCTTTTTAGCTCAATACGACGCTTTCACTCCAAAATACTGCAGTTTATCCCAAAAACGTATGCATTTTCTCCCCAAATACTCTTGTTGTCTCCAAAATACTAGAATTTCTCCGCTTCCTATCAATCTATGCCGACAATTAGACATCTTCTCCCCGAATATCACTCTTTATCCCAGAAATGAAACATCTTCTCTCTTAAGTACCACTCTTTATCCCTTCCAAAATCATTTTCACCCCAAAACACTGCCTTTTCTCTTCAAACGTCTTATTTTTGGGGAAGGAAATGACAGAGATATTTTGGGGAGAGTATTTCTTCTCTTTGGGATAAAAAGGGGTGTTTTGGGGAGGAAATGTCTTCTTCAGGGGATAAGAATCGGTATTTTGGGGAGGGAGTGTCCTGTTCTTGTTACACAAAGCCGTATTTCGAGGGGAGATTTTCTTATTGGAGGGATACAAATTGGTATTTGGGGGCAAAAATGTCTTATTTGGGGGATAAAAAGGTGTATTTGGGGTAATCGATGTCCTCTTTTGGGGATGAAACCAGTCTTGTGGGGAGAAAATGCCTAATTCTTGGGATCAAAAGTGTTATTTGAGGGAGAAGGTCTCGTGTTGGGGATCCAAAGAGCAATTTTGGGGAGAAAATGTGTAATATTGGGAATAGCACGTGGTATTTACGGGAGAAAATGTCTTCTACTTGGAAGCAAGGATGATATTTGGGGGAGAATATTTCTCATGTTGTGGTTACAAATAGGTCTTTTTTGGAGAGGATGACTTATTTTTGGCCTAAAAAGCGTTATTCTGGGAAGAAAATGCCTTATTTTGGGGTTAAAAGCAGCCTTTTGGGTAGAAAACGTTTTCTTTGGGGGATAAAAAGTGGTATTTGGGTGAGATATGATCTACCATTAGGGAAGAAGAATCTGTTTTGGGGAGAATTTTTCTTGTTTTGGGCAAAAAGCAGGACCCGGGGGCATTAATATCTTATTTGCGGGGAGAAATGGCGGTATTTGGGGTCGAAAAAGTTCTGTTTGGGGGAGAGAAAGCAGTCTATGGGTGAGATACAATGGAACATTTTGGAGAAAAGAAGCTGTTTTGGGGAGAAAATGTCTTCTTTTGGGGATAAAAGGCAGTATTTTGGGAAGAAAATGTGTTATTTTTGGAATGAAACGGGACGTCCCTGTAGAAGACACCATCTTCCCCAAATGCTGCTTTTGATGCTGCAAATAAGGCATTTTCTCCCTGAAAGATCACATTTATCCCTAAAAGAAGACATTTTCACCCCCAAATACCAGTTTTTATCCCCAAAAGAAGACATTTTCTCCCCAAAATGATGCTTTTTAGCTCAATACGACGCTTTCACTCCAAAATACTGCAGTTTATCCCAAAAACGTATGCATTTTCTCCCCAAATACTCTTGTTGTCTCCAAAATACTAGAATTTCTCCGCTTCCTATCAATCTATGCCGACAATTAGACATCTTCTCCCCGAATATCACTCAAATGTTCTCTCTTAAGTACCACTCTTTATCCCTTCCAAAATCATTTTCACCCCAAAACACTGCCTTTTCTCTTCAAACGTCTTATTTTTGGGGAAGGAAATGACAGAGATATTTTGGGGAGAGTATTTCTTCTCTTTGGGATAAAAAGGGGTGTTTTGGGGAGGAAATGTCTTCTTCAGGGGATAAGAATCGGTATTTTGGGGAGGGAGTGTCCTGTTCTTGTTACACAAAGCCGTATTTCGAGGGGAGATTTTCTTATTGGAGGGATACAAATTGGTATTTGGGGGCGAAAATGTCTTATTTGGGGGATAAAAAGGTGTATTTGGGGTAATCGATGTCCTCTTTTGGGGATGAAACCAGTCTTGTGGGGAGAAAATGCCTAATTCTTGGGATCAAAAGTGTTATTTGAGGGAGAAGGTCTCATGTTGGGGATCCAAAGAGCAATTTTGGGGAGAAAATGTGTAATATTGGGAATAGCACGTGGTATTTACGGGAGAAAATGTCTTCTACTTGGAAGCAAGGATGATATTTGGGGGAGAATATTTCTCATGTTGTGGTTACAAATAGGTCTTTTTTGGAGAGGATGACTTATTTTTGGCCTAAAAAGCGTTATTCTGGGAAGAAAATGCCTTATTTTGGGGTTAAAAGCAGCCTTTTGGGTAGAAAACGTTTTCTTTGGGGGATAAAAAGTGGTATTTGGGTGAGATACGATCTAACATTTGGGGAAAAGTTGCTGTTTTGGGGAGAATTTTTCTTGTTTTGGTGTAAAAGCAGTATGCGGGGGCATAAATATCTTATTTGCGGGGAGAAATGGCGGTATTTGGGGTAGAAAAAGTTCTGTTTGGGGGAGAGAAAGCAGTCTATGGGTGAGATACAATGGAACATTTTGGAGAAAAGAAGCTGTTTTGGGGAGAAAACGTCTTCTTTTGGGGATAAAAGGCAGTATTTTGGGAAGAAAATGTGTTATTTTTGGAATGAAACGGGACGTCCCTGTAGAAGACCCCATCTTCCCCAAATGCTGCTTTTGATGCTGCAAATAAGGCATTTTCTCCCTGAAAGATCACATTTATCCCTAAAAGAAGACATTTTCACCCCAAAATATCCCTTTTCATCTCACAAAGAAGACATTTTCACCCCCAAATACCAGTTTTTATCCCCAAAAGAAGACATTTTCTCCCCAAAATGATGCTTTTTAGCTCAATACGACGCTTTCACTCCAAAATACTGCAGTTTATCCCAAAAACGTATGCATTTTCTCCCCAAATACTCTTGTTGTCTCCAAAATACTAGAATTTCTCCGCTTCCTATCAATCTATGCCGACAATTAGACATCTTCTCCCCGAATATCACTCTTTATCCCAGAAATGAAACATCTTCTCTCTTAAGTACCACTCTTTATCCCTTCCAAAATCATTTTCACCCCAAAACACTGCCTTTTCTCTTCAAACGTCTTATTTTTGGGGAAGGAAATGACAGAGATATTTTGGGGAGAGTATTTCTTCTCTTTGGGATAAAAAGGGGTGTTTTGGGGAGGAAATGTCTTCTTCAGGGGATAAGAATCGGTATTTTGGGGAGGGAGTGTCCTGTTCTTGTTACACAAAGCCGTATTTCGAGGGGAGATTTTCTTATTGGAGGGATACAAATTGGTATTTGGGGGCAAAAATGTCTTATTTGGGGGATAAAAAGGTGTATTTGGGGTAATCGATGTCCTCTTTTGGGGATGAAACCAGTCTTGTGGGGAGAAAATGCCTAATTCTTGGGATCAAAAGTGTTATTTGAGGGAGAAGGTCTCGTGTTGGGGATCCAAAGAGCAATTTTGGGGAGAAAATGTGTAATATTGGGAATAGCACGTGGTATTTACGGGAGAAAATGTCTTCTACTTGGAAGCAAGGATGATATTTGGGGGAGAATATTTCTCATGTTGTGGTTACAAATAGGTCTTTTTTGGAGAGGATGACTTATTTTTGGCCTAAAAAGCGTTATTCTGGGAAGAAAATGCCTTATTTTGGGGTTAAAAGCAGCCTTTTGGGTAGAAAACGTTTTCTTTGGGGGATAAAAAGTGGTATTTGGGTGAGATATGATCTACCATTAGGGAAGAAGAATCTGTTTTGGGGAGAATTTTTCTTGTTTTGGGCAAAAAGCAGGACCCGGGGGCATTAATATCTTATTTGCGGGGAGAAATGGCGGTATTTGGGGTCGAAAAAGTTCTGTTTGGGGGAGAGAAAGCAGTCTATGGGTGAGATACAATGGAACATTTTGGAGAAAAGAAGCTGTTTTGGGGAGAAAATGTCTTCTTTTGGGGATAAAAGGCAGTATTTTGGGAAGAAAATGTGTTATTTTTGGAATGAAACGGGACGTCCCTGTAGAAGACACCATCTTCCCCAAATGCTGCTTTTGATGCTGCAAATAAGGCATTTTCTCCCTGAAAGATCACATTTATCCCTAAAAGAAGACATTTTCACCCCCAAATACCAGTTTTTATCCCCAAAAGAAGACATTTTCTCCCCAAAATGATGCTTTTTAGCTCAATACGACGCTTTCACTCCAAAATACTGCAGTTTATCCCAAAAACGTATGCATTTTCTCCCCAAATACTCTTGTTGTCTCCAAAATACTAGAATTTCTCCGCTTCCTATCAATCTATGCTGACAATTAGACATCTTCTCCCCGAATATCACTCAAATGTTCTCTCTTAAGTACCACTCTTTATCCCTTCCAAAATCATTTTCACCCCAAAACACTGCCTTTTCTCTTCAAACGTCTTATTTTTGGGGAAGGAAATGACAGAGATATTTTGGGGAGAGTATTTCTTCTCTTTGGGATAAAAAGGGGTGTTTTGGGGAGGAAATGTCTTCTTCAGGGGATAAGAATCGGTATTTTGGGGAGGGAGTGTCCTGTTCTTGTTACACAAAGCCGTATTTCGAGGGGAGATTTTCTTATTGGAGGGATACAAATTGGTATTTGGGGGCGAAAATGTCTTATTTGGGGGATAAAAAGGTGTATTTGGGGTAATCGATGTCCTCTTTTGGGGATGAAACCAGTCTTGTGGGGAGAAAATGCCTAATTCTTGGGATCAAAAGTGTTATTTGAGGGAGAAGGTCTCGTGTTGGGGATCCAAAGAGCAATTTTGGGGAGAAAATGTGTAATATTGGGAATAGCACGTGGTATTTACGGGAGAAAATGTCTTCTACTTGGAAGCAAGGATGATATTTGGGGGAGAATATTTCTCATGTTGTGGTTACAAATAGGTCTTTTTTGGAGAGGATGACTTATTTTCGGCCTAAAAAGCGTTATTCTGGGAAGAAAATGCCTTATTTTGGGGTTAAAAGCAGCCTTTTTGGTAGAAAACGTTTTCTTTGGGGGATAAAAAGTGGTATTTGGGTGAGATATGATCTACCATTAGGGAAGAAGAATCTGTTTTGGGGAGAATTTTTCTTGTTTTGGGCAAAAAGCAGGACCCGGGGGCATTAATATCTTATTTGCGGGGAGAAATGGCGGTATTTGGGGTCGAAAAAGTTCTGTTTGGGGGAGAGAAAGCAGTCTATGGGTGAGATACAATGGAACATTTTGGAGAAAAGAAGCTGTTTTGGGGAGAAAACGTCTTCTTTTGGGGATAAAAGGCAGTATTTTGGGAAGAAAATGTGTTATTTTTGGAATGAAACGGGATGTCCCTGTAGAAGACACCATCTTCCCCAAATGCTGCTTTTGATGCTGCAAATAAGGCATTTTCTCCCTGAAAGATCACATTTATCCCTAAAAGAAGACATTTTCACCCCAAAATATCCCTTTTCATCTCACAAAGAAGACATTTTCACCCCCAAATACCAGTTTTTATCCCCAAAAGAAGACATTTTCTCCCCAAAATGATGCTTTTTAGCTCAATACGACGCTTTCACTCCAAAATACTGCAGTTTATCCCAAAAACGTATGCATTTTCTCCCCAAATACTCTTGTTGTCTCCAAAATACTAGAATTTCTCCGCTTCCTATCAATCTATGCCGACAATTAGACATCTTCTCCCCGAATATCACTCTTTATCCCAGAAATGAAACATCTTCTCTCTTAAGTACCACTCTTTATCCCTTCCAAAATCATTTTCACCCCAAAACACTGCCTTTTCTCTTCAAACGTCTTATTTTTGGGGAAGGAAATGACAGAGATATTTTGGGGAGAGTATTTCTTCTCTTTGGGATAAAAAGGGGTGTTTTGGGGAGGAAATGTCTTCTTCAGGGGATAAGAATCGGTATTTTGGGGAGGGAGTGTCCTGTTCTTGTTACACAAAGCCGTATTTCGAGGGGAGATTTTCTTATTGGAGGGATACAAATTGGTATTTGGGGGCGAAAATGTCTTATTTGGGGGATAAAAAGGTGTATTTGGGGTAATCGATGTCCTCTTTTGGGGATGAAACCAGTCTTGTTGGGAGAAAATGCCTAATTCTTGGGATCAAAAGTGTTATTTGAGGGAGAAGGTCTCATGTTGGGGATCCAAAGAGCAATTTTGGGGAGAAAATGTGTAATATTGGGAATAGCACGTGGTATTTACGGGAGAAAATGTCTTCTACTTGGAAGCAAGGATGATATTTGGGGGAGAATATTTCTCATGTTGTGGTTACAAATAGGTCTTTTTTGGAGAGGATGACTTATTTTTGGCCTAAAAAGCGTTATTCTGGGAAGAAAATGCCTTATTTTGGGGTTAAAAGCAGCCTTTTGGGTAGAAAACATTTTCTTTGGGGGATAAAAAGTGGTATTTGGGTGAGATATGATCTACCATTAGGGAAGAAGAATCTGTTTTGGGGAGAATTTTTCTTGTTTTGGGCAAAAAGCAGGACCCGGGGGCATTAATATCTTATTTGCGGGGAGAAATGGCGGTATTTGGGGTCGAAAAAGTTCTGTTTGGGGGAGAGAAAGCAGTCTATGGGTGAGATACAATGGAACATTTTGGAGAAAAGAAGCTGTTTTGGGGAGAAAACGTCTTCTTTTGGGGATAAAAGGCAGTATTTTGGGAAGAAAATGTGTTATTTTTGGAATGAAACGGGATGTCCCTGTAGAAGACACCATCTTCCCCAAATGCTGCTTTTGATGCTGCAAATAAGGCATTTTCTCCCTGAAAGATCACATTTATCCCTAAAAGAAGACATTTTCACCCCAAAATATCCCTTTTCATCTCACAAAGAAGACATTTTCACCCCCAAATACCAGTTTTTATCCCCAAAAGAAGACATTTTCTCCCCAAAATGATGCTTTTTAGCTCAATACGACGCTTTCACTCCAAAATACTGCAGTTTATCCCAAAAACGTATGCATTTTCTCCCCAAATACTCTTGTTGTCTCCAAAATACTAGAATTTCTCCGCTTCCTATCAATCTATGCCGACAATTAGACATCTTCTCCCCGAATATCACTCTTTATCCCAGAAATGAAACATCTTCTCTCTTAAGTACCACTCTTTATCCCTTCCAAAATCATTTTCACCCCAAAACACTGCCTTTTCTCTTCAAACGTCTTATTTTTGGGGAAGGAAATGACAGAGATATTTTGGGGAGAGTATTTCTTCTCTTTGGGATAAAAAGGGGTGTTTTGGGGAGGAAATGTCTTCTTCAGGGGATAAGAATCGGTATTTTGGGGAGGGAGTGTCCTGTTCTTGTTACACAAAGCCGTATTTCGAGGGGAGATTTTCTTATTGGAGGGATACAAATTGGTATTTGGGGGCGAAAATGTCTTATTTGGGGGATAAAAAGGTGTATTTGGGGTAATCGATGTCCTCTTTTGGGGATGAAACCAGTCTTGTGGGGAGAAAATGCCTAATTCTTGGGATCAAAAGTGTTATTTGAGGGAGAAGGTCTCATGTTGGGGATCCAAAGAGCAATTTTGGGGAGAAAATGTGTAATATTGGGAATAGCACGTGGTATTTACGGGAGAAAATGTCTTCTACTTGGAAGCAAGGATGATATTTGGGGGAGAATATTTCTCATGTTGTGGTTACAAATAGGTCTTTTTTGGAGAGGATGACTTATTTTCGGCATAAAAAGCGTTATTCTGGGAAGAAAATGCCTTATTTTGGGGTTAAAAGCAGCCTTTTTGGTAGAAAACGTTTTCTTTGGGGGATAAAAAGTGGTATTTGGGTGAGATATGATCTACCATTAGGGAAGAAGAATCTGTTTTGGGGAGAATTTTTCTTGTTTTGGGCAAAAAGCAGGACCCGGGGGCATTAATATCTTATTTGCGGGGAGAAATGGCGGTATTTGGGGTCGAAAAAGTTCTGTTTGGGGGAGAGAAAGCAGTCTATGGGTGAGATACAATGGAACATTTTGGAGAAAAGAAGCTGTTTTGGGGAGAAAATGTCTTCTTTTGGGGATAAAAGGCAGTATTTTGGGAAGAAAATGTGTTATTTTTGGAATGAAACGGGACGTCCCTGTAGAAGACACCATCTTCCCCAAATGCTGCTTTTGATGCTGCAAATAAGGCATTTTCTCCCTGAAAGATCACATTTATCCCTAAAAGAAGACATTTTCACCCCAAAATATCCCTTTTCATCTCACAAAGAAGACATTTTCACCCCCAAATACCAGTTTTTATCCCCAAAAGAAGACATTTTCTCCCCAAAATGATGCTTTTTAGCTCAATACGACGCTTTCACTCCAAAATACTGCAGTTTATCCCAAAAACGTATGCATTTTCTCCCCAAATACTCTTGTTGTCTCCAAAATACTAGAATTTCTCCGCTTCCTATCAATCTATGCCGACAATTAGACATCTTCTCCCCGAATATCACTCTTTATCCCAGAAATGAAACATCTTCTCTCTTAAGTACCACTCTTTATCCCTTCCAAAATCATTTTCACCCCAAAACACTGCCTTTTCTCTTCAAACGTCTTATTTTTGGGGAAGGAAATGACAGAGATATTTTGGGGAGAGTATTTCTTCTCTTTGGGATAAAAAGGGGTGTTTTGGGGAGGAAATGTCTTCTTCAGGGGATAAGAATCGGTATTTTGGGGAGGGAGTGTCCTGTTCTTGTTACACAAAGCCGTATTTCGAGGGGAGATTTTCTTATTGGAGGGATACAAATTGGTATTTGGGGGCGAAAATGTCTTATTTGGGGGATAAAAAGGTGTATTTGGGGTAATCGATGTCCTCTTTTGGGGATGAAACCAGTCTTGTGGGGAGAAAATGCCTAATTCTTGGGATCAAAAGTGTTATTTGAGGGAGAAGGTCTCATGTTGGGGATCCAAAGAGCAATTTTGGGGAGAAAATGTGTAATATTGGGAATAGCACGTGGTATTTACGGGAGAAAATGTCTTCTACTTGGAAGCAAGGATGATATTTGGGGGAGAATATTTCTCATGTTGTGGTTACAAATAGGTCTTTTTTGGAGAGGATGACTTATTTTCGGCATAAAAAGCGTTATTCTGGGAAGAAAATGCCTTATTTTGGGGTTAAAAGCAGCCTTTTTGGTAGAAAACGTTTTCTTTGGGGGATAAAAAGTGGTATTTGGGTGAGATATGATCTACCATTAGGGAAGAAGAATCTGTTTTGGGGAGAATTTTTCTTGTTTTGGGCAAAAAGCAGGACCCGAGGGCATTAATATCTTATTTGCGGGGAGAAATGGCGGTATTTGGGGTCGAAAAAGTTCTGTTTGGGGGAGAGAAAGCAGTCTATGGGTGAGATACAATGGAACATTTTGGAGAAAAGAAGCTGTTTTGGGGAGAAAATGTCTTCTTTTGGGGATAAAAGGCAGTATTTTGGGAAGAAAATGTGTTATTTTTGGAATGAAACGGGACGTCCCTGTAGAAGACACCATCTTCCCCAAATGCTGCTTTTGATGCTGCAAATAAGGCATTTTCTCCCTGAAAGATCACATTTATCCCTAAAAGAAGACATTTTCACCCCAAAATATCCCTTTTCATCTCACAAAGAAGACATTTTCACCCCCAAATACCAGTTTTTATCCCCAAAAGAAGACATTTTCTCCCCAAAATGATGCTTTTTAGCTCAATACGACGCTTTCACTCCAAAATACTGCAGTTTATCCCAAAAACGTATGCATTTTCTCCCCAAATACTCTTGTTGTCTCCAAAATACTAGAATTTCTCCGCTTCCTATCAATCTATGCCGACAATTAGACATCTTCTCCCCGAATATCACTCTTTATCCCAGAAATGAAACATCTTCTCTCTTAAGTACCACTCTTTATCCCTTCCAAAATCATTTTCACCCCAAAACACTGCCTTTTCTCTTCAAACGTCTTATTTTTGGGGAAGGAAATGACAGAGATATTTTGGGGAGAGTATTTCTTCTCTTTGGGATAAAAAGGGGTGTTTTGGGGAGGAAATGTCTTCTTCAGGGGATAAGAATCGGTATTTTGGGGAGGGAGTGTCCTGTTCTTGTTACACAAAGCCGTATTTCGAGGGGAGATTTTCTTATTGGAGGGATACAAATTGGTATTTGGGGGCGAAAATGTCTTATTTGGGGGATAAAAAGGTGTATTTGGGGTAATCGATGTCCTCTTTTGGGGATGAAACCAGTCTTGTGGGGAGAAAATGCCTAATTCTTGGGATCAAAAGTGTTATTTGAGGGAGAAGGTCTCATGTTGGGGATCCAAAGAGCAATTTTGGGGAGAAAATGTGTAATATTGGGAATAGCACGTGGTATTTACGGGAGAAAATGTCTTCTACTTGGAAGCAAGGATGATATTTGGGGGAGAATATTTCTCATGTTGTGGTTACAAATAGGTCTTTTTTGGAGAGGATGACTTATTTTTGGCCTAAAAAGCGTTATTCTGGGAAGAAAATGCCTTATTTTGGGGTTAAAAGCAGCCTTTTGGGTAGAAAACGTTTTCTTTGGGGGATAAAAAGTGGTATTTGGGTGAGATATGATCTACCATTAGGGAAGAAGAAGCTGTTTTGGGGAGAATTTTTCTTGTTTTGGGCAAAAAGCAGGACCCGGGGGCATTAATATCTTATTTGCGGGGAGAAATGGCGGTATTTGGGGTCGAAAAAGTTCTGTTTGGGGGAGAGAAAGCAGTCTATGGGTGAGATACAATGGAACATTTTGGAGAAAAGAAGCTGTTTTGGGGAGAAAACGTCTTCTTTTGGGGATAAAAGGCAGTATTTTGGGAAGAAAATGTGTTATTTTTGGAATGAAACGGGATGTCCCTGTAGAAGACACCATCTTCCCCAAATGCTGCTTTTGATGCTGCAAATAAGGCATTTTCTCCCTGAAAGATCACATTTATCCCTAAAAGAAGACATTTTCACCCCAAAATATCCCTTTTCATCTCACAAAGAAGACATTTTCACCCCCAAATACCAGTTTTTATCCCCAAAAGAAGACATTTTCTCCCCAAAATGATGCTTTTTAGCTCAATACGACGCTTTCACTCCAAAATACTGCAGTTTATCCCAAAAACGTATGCATTTTCTCCCCAAATACTCTTGTTGTCTCCAAAATACTAGAATTTCTCCGCTTCCTATCAATCTATGCCGACAATTAGACATCTTCTCCCCGAATATCACTCTTTATCCCAGAAATGAAACATCTTCTCTCTTAAGTACCACTCTTTATCCCTTCCAAAATCATTTTCACCCCAAAACACTGCCTTTTCTCTTCAAACGTCTTATTTTTGGGGAAGGAAATGACAGAGATATTTTGGGGAGAGTATTTCTTCTCTTTGGGATAAAAAGGGGTGTTTTGGGGAGGAAATGTCTTCTTCAGGGGATAAGAATCGGTATTTTGGGGAGGGAGTGTCCTGTTCTTGTTACACAAAGCCGTATTTCGAGGGGAGATTTTCTTATTGGAGGGATACAAATTGGTATTTGGGGGCAAAAATGTCTTATTTGGGGGATAAAAAGGTGTATTTGGGGTAATCGATGTCCTCTTTTGGGGATGAAACCAGTCTTGTGGGGAGAAAATGCCTAATTCTTGGGATCAAAAGTGTTATTTGAGGGAGAAGGTCTCGTGTTGGGGATCCAAAGAGCAATTTTGGGGAGAAAATGTGTAATATTGGGAATAGCACGTGGTATTTACGGGAGAAAATGTCTTCTACTTGGAAGCAAGGATGATATTTGGGGGAGAATATTTCTCATGTTGTGGTTACAAATAGGTCTTTTTTGGAGAGGATGACTTATTTTTGGCCTAAAAAGCGTTATTCTGGGAAGAAAATGCCTTATTTGGGGGATAAAAAGCAGCCCTTTGGGTAGAAAACGTTTTCTTTGGGGGATAAAAAGTGGTATTTGGGTGAGATATGATCTACCATTAGGGAAGAAGAATCTGTTTTGGGGAGAATTTTTCTTGTTTTGGGCAAAAAGCAGGACCCGGGGGCATTAATATCTTATTTGCGGGGAGAAATGGCGGTATTTGGGGTCGAAAAAGTTCTGTTTGGGGGAGAGAAAGCAGTCTATGGGTGAGATACAATGGAACATTTTGGAGAAAAGAAGCTGTTTTGGGGAGAAAACGTCTTCTTTTGGGGATAAAAGGCAGTATTTTGGGAAGAAAATGTGTTATTTTTGGAATGAAACGGGATGTCCCTGTAGAAGACACCATCTTCCCCAAATGCTGCTTTTGATGCTGCAAATAAGGCATTTTCTCCCTGAAAGATCACATTTATCCCTAAAAGAAGACATTTTCACCCCAAAATATCCCTTTTCATCTCACAAAGAAGACATTTTCACCCCCAAATACCAGTTTTTATCCCCAAAAGAAGACATTTTCTCCCCAAAATGATGCTTTTTAGCTCAATACGACGCTTTCACTCCAAAATACTGCAGTTTATCCCAAAAACGTATGCATTTTCTCCCCAAATACTCTTGTTGTCTCCAAAATACTAGAATTTCTCCGCTTCCTATCAATCTATGCCGACAATTAGACATCTTCTCCCCGAATATCACTCTTTATCCCAGAAATGAAACATGTTCTCTCTTAAGTACCACTCTTTATCCCTTCCAAAATCATTTTCACCCCAAAACACTGCCTTTTCTCTTCAAACGTCTTATTTTTGGGGAAGGAAATGACAGAGATATTTTGGGGAGAGTATTTCTTCTCTTTGGGATAAAAAGGGGTGTTTTGGGGAGGAAATGTCTTCTTCAGGGGATAAGAATCGGTATTTTGGGGAGGGAGTGTCCTGTTCTTGTTACACAAAGCCGTATTTCGAGGGGAGATTTTCTTATTGGAGGGATACAAATTGGTATTTGGGGGCGAAAATGTCTTATTTGGGGGATAAAAAGGTGTATTTGGGGTAATCGATGTCCTCTTTTGGGGATGAAACCAGTCTTGTGGGGAGAAAATGCCTAATTCTTGGGATCAAAAGTGTTATTTGAGGGAGAAGGTCTCGTGTTGGGGATCCAAAGAGCAATTTTGGGGAGAAAATGTGTAATATTGGGAATAGCACGTGGTATTTACGGGAGAAAATGTCTTCTACTTGGAAGCAAGGATGATATTTGGGGGAGAATATTTCTCATGTTGTGGTTACAAATAGGTCTTTTTTGGAGAGGATGACTTATTTTTGGCCTAAAAAGCGTTATTCTGGGAAGAAAATGCCTTATTTGGGGGATAAAAAGCAGCCCTTTGGGTAGAAAACGTTTTCTTTGGGGGATAAAAAGTGGTATTTGGGTGAGATATGATCTACCATTAGGGAAGAAGAATCTGTTTTGGGGAGAATTTTTCTTGTTTTGGGCAAAAAGCAGGACCCGGGGGCATTAATATCTTATTTGCGGGGAGAAATGGCGGTATTTGGGGTCGAAAAAGTTCTGTTTGGGGGAGAGAAAGCAGTCTATGGGTGAGATACAATGGAACATTTTGGAGAAAAGAAGCTGTTTTGGGGAGAAAACGTCTTCTTTTGGGGATAAAAGGCAGTATTTTGGGAAGAAAATGTGTTATTTTTGGAATGAAACGGGATGTCCCTGTAGAAGACACCATCTTCCCCAAATGCTGCTTTTGATGCTGCAAATAAGGCATTTTCTCCCTGAAAGATCACATTTATCCCTAAAAGAAGACATTTTCACCCCAAAATATCCCTTTTCATCTCACAAAGAAGACATTTTCACCCCCAAATACCAGTTTTTATCCCCAAAAGAAGACATTTTCTCCCCAAAATGATGCTTTTTAGCTCAATACGACGCTTTCACTCCAAAATACTGCAGTTTATCCCAAAAACGTATGCATTTTCTCCCCAAATACTCTTGTTGTCTCCAAAATACTAGAATTTCTCCGCTTCCTATCAATCTATGCCGACAATTAGACATCTTCTCCCCGAATATCACTCAAATGTTCTCTCTTAAGTACCACTCTTTATCCCTTCCAAAATCATTTTCACCCCAAAACACTGCCTTTTCTCTTCAAACGTCTTATTTTTGGGGAAGGAAATGACAGAGATATTTTGGGGAGAGTATTTCTTCTCTTTGGGATAAAAAGGGGTGTTTTGGGGAGGAAATGTCTTCTTCAGGGGATAAGAATCGGTATTTTGGGGAGGGAGTGTCCTGTTCTTGTTACACAAAGCCGTATTTCGAGGGGAGATTTTCTTATTGGAGGGATACAAATTGGTATTTGGGGGCGAAAATGTCTTATTTGGGGGATAAAAAGGTGTATTTGGGGTAATCGATGTCCTCTTTTGGGGATGAAACCAGTCTTGTGGGGAGAAAATGCCTAATTCTTGGGATCAAAAGTGTTATTTGAGGGAGAAGGTCTCATGTTGGGGATCCAAAGAGCAATTTTGGGGAGAAAATGTGTAATATTGGGAATAGCACGTGGTATTTACGGGAGAAAATGTCTTCTACTTGGAAGCAAGGATGATATTTGGGGGAGAATATTTCTCATGTTGTGGTTACAAATAGGTCTTTTTTGGAGAGGATGACTTATTTTTGGCCTAAAAAGCGTTATTCTGGGAAGAAAATGCCTTATTTTGGGGTTAAAAGCAGCCTTTTGGGTAGAAAACGTTTTCTTTGGGGGATAAAAAGTGGTATTTGGGTGAGATATGATCTACCATTAGGGAAGAAGAATCTGTTTTGGGGAGAATTTTTCTTGTTTTGGGCAAAAAGCAGGACCCGGGGGCATTAATATCTTATTTGCGGGGAGAAATGGCGGTATTTGGGGTAGAAAAAGTTCTGTTTGGGGGAGAGAAAGCAGTCTATGGGTGAGATACAATGGAACATTTTGGAGAAAAGAAGCTGTTTTGGGGAGAAAATGTCTTCTTTTGGGGATAAAAGGCAGTATTTTGGGAAGAAAATGTGTTATTTTTGGAATGAAACGGGACGTCCCTGTAGAAGACACCATCTTCCCCAAATGCTGCTTTTGATGCTGCAAATAAGGCAT
Source organism: Alectoris magna (assembly GCA_030625065.1). Taxonomy (NCBI): domain Eukaryota; kingdom Metazoa; phylum Chordata; class Aves; order Galliformes; family Phasianidae; genus Alectoris; species Alectoris magna. Next base: position 4,437,226 of record CM060587.1, read on the forward strand.
TTTCTCCCTGAAAGATCACATTTATCCCTAAAAGAAGACATTTTCACCCCAAAATATCCCTTTTCATCTCACAAAGAAGATATTTTCACCCCCAAATACCAGTTTTTATCCCCAAAAGAAGACATTTTCTCCCCAAAATGATGCTTTTTAGCTCAATACGACGCTTTCACTCCAAAATACTGCAGTTTATCCCAAAAACGTATGCATTTTCTCCCCAAATACTCTTGTTGTCTCCAAAATACTAGAATTTCTCCGCTTCCTATCAATCTATGCCGACAATTAGACATCTTCTCCCCGAATATCACTCAAATGTTCTCTCTTAAGTACCACTCTTTATCCCTTCCAAAATCATTTTCACCCCAAAACACTGCCTTTTCTCTTCAAACGTCTTATTTTTGGGGAAGGAAATGACAGAGATATTTTGGGGAGAGTATTTCTTCTCTTTGGGATAAAAAGGGGTGTTTTGGGGAGGAAATGTCTTCTTCAGGGGATAAGAATCGGTATTTTGGGGAGGGAGTGTCCTGTTCTTGTTACACAAAGCCGTATTTCGAGGGGAGATTTTCTTATTGGAGGGATACAAATTGGTATTTGGGGGCGAAAATGTCTTATTTGGGGGATAAAAAGGTGTATTTGGGGTAATCGATGTCCTCTTTTGGGGATGAAACCAGTCTTGTGGGGAGAAAATGCCTAATTCTTGGGATCAAAAGTGTTATTTGAGGGAGAAGGTCTCATGTTGGGGATCCAAAGAGCAATTTTGGGGAGAAAATGTGTAATATTGGGAATAGCACGTGGTATTTACGGGAGAAAATGTCTTCTACTTGGAAGCAAGGATGATATTTGGGGGAGAATATTTCTCATGTTGTGGTTACAAATAGGTCTTTTTTGGAGAGGATGACTTATTTTTGGCCTAAAAAGCGTTATTCTGGGAAGAAAATGCCTTATTTTGGGGTTAAAAGCAGCCTTTTGGGTAGAAAACGTTTTCTTTGGGGGATAAAAAGTGGTATTTGGGTGAGATACGATCTAACATTTGGGGAAAAGTTGCTGTTTTGGGGAGAATTTTTCTTGTTTTGGTGTAAAAGCAGTATGCGGGGGCATAAATATCTTATTTGCGGGGAGAAATGGCGGTATTTGGGGTAGAAAAAGTTCTGTTTGGGGGAGAGAAAGCAGTCTATGGGTGAGATACAATGGAACATTTTGGAGAAAAGAAGCTGTTTTGGGGAGAAAATGTCTTCTTTTGGGGATAAAAGGCAGTATTTTGGGAAGAAAATGTGTTATTTTTGGAATGAAACGGGATGTCCCTGTAGAAGACACCATCTTCCCCAAATGCTGCTTTTGATGCTGCAAATAAGACATTTTCACCCCAAAATATCCCTTTTCATCTCACAAAGAAGACATTTTCACCCCCAAATACCAGTTTTTATCCCCAAAAGAAGACATTTTCTCCCCAAAATGATGCTTTTTAGCTCAATACGACGCTTTCACTCCAAAATACTGCAGTTTATCCCAAAAACGTATGCATTTTCTCCCCAAATACTCTTGTTGTCTCCAAAATACTAGAATTTCTCCGCTTCCTATCAATCTATGCCGACAATTAGACATCTTCTCCCCGAATATCACTCAAATGTTCTCTCTTAAGTACCACTCTTTATCCCTTCCAAAATCATTTTCACCCCAAAACACTGCCTTTTCTCTTCAAACGTCTTATTTTTGGGGAAGGAAATGACAGAGATATTTTGGGGAGAGTATTTCTTCTCTTTGGGATAAAAAGGGGTGTTTTGGGGAGGAAATGTCTTCTTCAGGGGATAAGAATCGGTATTTTGGGGAGGGAGTGTCCTGTTCTTGTTACACAAAGCCGTATTTCGAGGGGAGATTTTCTTATTGGAGGGATACAAATTGGTATTTGGGGGCGAAAATGTCTTATTTGGGGGATAAAAAGGTGTATTTGGGGTAATCGATGTCCTCTTTTGGGGATGAAACCAGTCTTGTGGGGAGAAAATGCCTAATTCTTGGGATCAAAAGTGTTATTTGAGGGAGAAGGTCTCATGTTGGGGATCCAAAGAGCAATTTTGGGGAGAAAATGTGTAATATTGGGAATAGCACGTGGTATTTACGGGAGAAAATGTCTTCTACTTGGAAGCAAGGATGATATTTGGGGGAGAATATTTCTCATGTTGTGGTTACAAATAGGTCTTTTTTGGAGAGGATGACTTATTTTTGGCCTAAAAAGCGTTATTCTGGGAAGAAAATGCCTTATTTTGGGGTTAAAAGCAGCCTTTTGGGTAGAAAACGTTTTCTTTGGGGGATAAAAAGTGGTATTTGGGTGAGATATGATCTACCATTAGGGAAGAAGAATCTGTTTTGGGGAGAATTTTTCTTGTTTTGGGCAAAAAGCAGGACCCGGGGGCATTAATATCTTATTTGCGGGGAGAAATGGCGGTATTTGGGGTCGAAAAAGTTCTGTTTGGGGGAGAGAAAGCAGTCTATGGGTGAGATACAATGGAACATTTTGGAGAAAAGAAGCTGTTTTGGGGAGAAAATGTCTTCTTTTGGGGATAAAAGGCAGTATTTTGGGAAGAAAATGTGTTATTTTTGGAATGAAACGGGATGTCCCTGTAGAAGACACCATCTTCCCCAAATGCTGCTTTTGATGCTGCAAATAAGGCATTTTCTCCCTGAAAGATCACATTTATCCCTAAAAGAAGACATTTTCACCCCCAAATACCAGTTTTTATCCCCAAAAGAAGACATTTTCTCCCCAAAATGATGCTTTTTAGCTCAATACGACGCTTTCACTCCAAAATACTGCAGTTTATCCCAAAAACGTATGCATTTTCTCCCCAAATACTCTTGTTGTCTCCAAAATACTAGAATTTCTCCGCTTCCTATCAATCTATGCTGACAATTAGACATCTTCTCCCCGAATATCACTCAAATGTTCTCTCTTAAGTACCACTCTTTATCCCTTCCAAAATCATTTTCACCCCAAAACACTGCCTTTTCTCTTCAAACGTCTTATTTTTGGGGAAGGAAATGACAGAGATATTTTGGGGAGAGTATTTCTTCTCTTTGGGATAAAAAGGGGTGTTTTGGGGAGGAAATGTCTTCTTCAGGGGATAAGAATCGGTATTTTGGGGAGGGAGTGTCCTGTTCTTGTTACACAAAGCCGTATTTCGAGGGGAGATTTTCTTATTGGAGGGATACAAATTGGTATTTGGGGGCGAAAATGTCTTATTTGGGGGATAAAAAGGTGTATTTGGGGTAATCGATGTCCTCTTTTGGGGATGAAACCAGTCTTGTGGGGAGAAAATGCCTAATTCTTGGGATCAAAAGTGTTATTTGAGGGAGAAGGTCTCATGTTGGGGATCCAAAGAGCAATTTTGGGGAGAAAATGTGTAATATTGGGAATAGCACGTGGTATTTACGGGAGAAAATGTCTTCTACTTGGAAGCAAGGATGATATTTGGGGGAGAATATTTCTCATGTTGTGGTTACAAATAGGTCTTTTTTGGAGAGGATGACTTATTTTTGGCCTAAAAAGCGTTATTCTGGGAAGAAAATGCCTTATTTTGGGGTTAAAAGCAGCCTTTTGGGTAGAAAACGTTTTCTTTGGGGGATAAAAAGTGGTATTTGGGTGAGATATGATCTACCATTAGGGAAGAAGAATCTGTTTTGGGGAGAATTTTTCTTGTTTTGGGCAAAAAGCAGGACCCGGGGGCATTAATATCTTATTTGCGGGGAGAAATGGCGGTATTTGGGGTAGAAAAAGTTCTGTTTGGGGGAGAGAAAGCAGTCTATGGGTGAGATACAATGGAACATTTTGGAGAAAAGAAGCTGTTTTGGGGAGAAAATGTCTTCTTTTGGGGATAAAAGGCAGTATTTTGGGAAGAAAATGTGTTATTTTTGGAATGAAACGGGACGTCCCTGTAGAAGACACCATCTTCCCCAAATGCTGCTTTTGATGCTGCAAATAAGGCATTTTCTCCCTGAAAGATCACATTTATCCCTAAAAGAAGACATTTTCACCCCAAAATATCCCTTTTCATCTCACAAAGAAGATATTTTCACCCCCAAATACCAGTTTTTATCCCCAAAAGAAGACATTTTCTCCCCAAAATGATGCTTTTTAGCTCAATACGACGCTTTCACTCCAAAATACTGCAGTTTATCCCAAAAACGTATGCATTTTCTCCCCAAATACTCTTGTTGTCTCCAAAATACTAGAATTTCTCCGCTTCCTATCAATCTATGCCGACAATTAGACATCTTCTCCCCGAATATCACTCAAATGTTCTCTCTTAAGTACCACTCTTTATCCCTTCCAAAATCATTTTCACCCCAAAACACTGCCTTTTCTCTTCAAACGTCTTATTTTTGGGGAAGGAAATGACAGAGATATTTTGGGGAGAGTATTTCTTCTCTTTGGGATAAAAAGGGGTGTTTTGGGGAGGAAATGTCTTCTTCAGGGGATAAGAATCGGTATTTTGGGGAGGGAGTGTCCTGTTCTTGTTACACAAAGCCGTATTTCGAGGGGAGATTTTCTTATTGGAGGGATACAAATTGGTATTTGGGGGCGAAAATGTCTTATTTGGGGGATAAAAAGGTGTATTTGGGGTAATCGATGTCCTCTTTTGGGGATGAAACCAGTCTTGTGGGGAGAAAATGCCTAATTCTTGGGATCAAAAGTGTTATTTGAGGGAGAAGGTCTCATGTTGGGGATCCAAAGAGCAATTTTGGGGAGAAAATGTGTAATATTGGGAATAGCACGTGGTATTTACGGGAGAAAATGTCTTCTACTTGGAAGCAAGGATGATATTTGGGGGAGAATATTTCTCATGTTGTGGTTACAAATAGGTCTTTTTTGGAGAGGATGACTTATTTTTGGCCTAAAAAGCGTTATTCTGGGAAGAAAATGCCTTATTTTGGGGTTAAAAGCAGCCTTTTGGGTAGAAAACGTTTTCTTTGGGGGATAAAAAGTGGTATTTGGGTGAGATACGATCTAACATTTGGGGAAAAGTTGCTGTTTTGGGGAGAATTTTTCTTGTTTTGGTGTAAAAGCAGTATGCGGGGGCATAAATATCTTATTTGCGGGGAGAAATGGCGGTATTTGGGGTAGAAAAAGTTCTGTTTGGGGGAGAGAAAGCAGTCTATGGGTGAGATACAATGGAACATTTTGGAGAAAAGAAGCTGTTTTGGGGAGAAAACGTCTTCTTTTGGGGATAAAAGGCAGTATTTTGGGAAGAAAATGTGTTATTTTTGGAATGAAACGGGATGTCCCTGTAGAAGACACCATCTTCCCCAAATGCTGCTTTTGATGCTGCAAATAAGACATTTTCACCCCAAAATATCCCTTTTCATCTCACAAAGAAGACATTTTCACCCCCAAATACCAGTTTTTATCCCCAAAAGAAGACATTTTCTCCCCAAAATGATGCTTTTTAGCTCAATACGACGCTTTCACTCCAAAATACTGCAGTTTATCCCAAAAACGTATGCATTTTCTCCCCAAATACTCTTGTTGTCTCCAAAATACTAGAATTTCTCCGCTTCCTATCAATCTATGCCGACAATTAGACATCTTCTCCCCGAATATCACTCAAATGTTCTCTCTTAAGTACCACTCTTTATCCCTTCCAAAATCATTTTCACCCCAAAACACTGCCTTTTCTCTTCAAACGTCTTATTTTTGGGGAAGGAAATGACAGAGATATTTTGGGGAGAGTATTTCTTCTCTTTGGGATAAAAAGGGGTGTTTTGGGGAGGAAATGTCTTCTTCAGGGGATAAGAATCGGTATTTTGGGGAGGGAGTGTCCTGTTCTTGTTACACAAAGCCGTATTTCGAGGGGAGATTTTCTTATTGGAGGGATACAAATTGGTATTTGGGGGCGAAAATGTCTTATTTGGGGGATAAAAAGGTGTATTTGGGGTAATCGATGTCCTCTTTTGGGGATGAAACCAGTCTTGTGGGGAGAAAATGCCTAATTCTTGGGATCAAAAGTGTTATTTGAGGGAGAAGGTCTCATGTTGGGGATCCAAAGAGCAATTTTGGGGAGAAAATGTGTAATATTGGGAATAGCACGTGGTATTTACGGGAGAAAATGTCTTCTACTTGGAAGCAAGGATGATATTTGGGGGAGAATATTTCTCATGTTGTGGTTACAAATAGGTCTTTTTTGGAGAGGATGACTTATTTTTGGCCTAAAAAGCGTTATTCTGGGAAGAAAATGCCTTATTTTGGGGTTAAAAGCAGCCTTTTGGGTAGAAAACGTTTTCTTTGGGGGATAAAAAGTGGTATTTGGGTGAGATATGATCTACCATTAGGGAAGAAGAATCTGTTTTGGGGAGAATTTTTCTTGTTTTGGGCAAAAAGCAGGACCCGGGGGCATTAATATCTTATTTGCGGGGAGAAATGGCGGTATTTGGGGTCGAAAAAGTTCTGTTTGGGGGAGAGAAAGCAGTCTATGGGTGAGATACAATGGAACATTTTGGAGAAAAGAAGCTGTTTTGGGGAGAAAATGTCTTCTTTTGGGGATAAAAGGCAGTATTTTGGGAAGAAAATGTGTTATTTTTGGAATGAAACGGGATGTCCCTGTAGAAGACACCATCTTCCCCAAATGCTGCTTTTGATGCTGCAAATAAGGCATTTTCTCCCTGAAAGATCACATTTATCCCTAAAAGAAGACATTTTCACCCCCAAATACCAGTTTTTATCCCCAAAAGAAGACATTTTCTCCCCAAAATGATGCTTTTTAGCTCAATACGACGCTTTCACTCCAAAATACTGCAGTTTATCCCAAAAACGTATGCATTTTCTCCCCAAATACTCTTGTTGTCTCCAAAATACTAGAATTTCTCCGCTTCCTATCAATCTATGCTGACAATTAGACATCTTCTCCCCGAATATCACTCAAATGTTCTCTCTTAAGTACCACTCTTTATCCCTTCCAAAATCATTTTCACCCCAAAACACTGCCTTTTCTCTTCAAACGTCTTATTTTTGGGGAAGGAAATGACAGAGATATTTTGGGGAGAGTATTTCTTCTCTTTGGGATAAAAAGGGGTGTTTTGGGGAGGAAATGTCTTCTTCAGGGGATAAGAATCGGTATTTTGGGGAGGGAGTGTCCTGTTCTTGTTACACAAAGCCGTATTTCGAGGGGAGATTTTCTTATTGGAGGGATACAAATTGGTATTTGGGGGCGAAAATGTCTTATTTGGGGGATAAAAAGGTGTATTTGGGGTAATCGATGTCCTCTTTTGGGGATGAAACCAGTCTTGTGGGGAGAAAATGCCTAATTCTTGGGATCAAAAGTGTTATTTGAGGGAGAAGGTCTCGTGTTGGGGATCCAAAGAGCAATTTTGGGGAGAAAATGTGTAATATTGGGAATAGCACGTGGTATTTACGGGAGAAAATGTCTTCTACTTGGAAGCAAGGATGATATTTGGGGGAGAATATTTCTCATGTTGTGGTTACAAATAGGTCTTTTTTGGAGAGGATGACTTATTTTTGGCCTAAAAAGCGTTATTCTGGGAAGAAAATGCCTTATTTTGGGGTTAAAAGCAGCCTTTTGGGTAGAAAACATTTTCTTTGGGGGATAAAAAGTGGTATTTGGGTGAGATACGATCTAACATTTGGGGAAAAGTTGCTGTTTTGGGGAGAATTTTTCTTGTTTTGGTGTAAAAGCAGTATGCGGGGGCATAAATATCTTATTTGCGGGGAGAAATGGCGGTATTTGGGGTAGAAAAAGTTCTGTTTGGGGGAGAGAAAGCAGTCTATGGGTGAGATACAATGGAACATTTTGGAGAAAAGAAGCTGTTTTGGGGAGAAAACGTCTTCTTTTGGGGATAAAAGGCAGTATTTTGGGAAGAAAATGTGTTATTTTTGGAATGAAACGGGACGTCCCTGTAGAAGACACCATCTTCCCCAAATGCTGCTTTTGATGCTGCAAATAAGGCATTTTCTCCCTGAAAGATCACATTTATCCCTAAAAGAAGACATTTTCACCCCAAAATATCCCTTTTCATCTCACAAAGAAGACATTTTCACCCCCAAATACCAGTTTTTATCCCCAAAAGAAGACATTTTCTCCCCAAAATGATGCTTTTTAGCTCAATACGACGCTTTCACTCCAAAATACTGCAGTTTATCCCAAAAACGTATGCATTTTCTCCCCAAATACTCTTGTTGTCTCCAAAATACTAGAATTTCTCCGCTTCCTATCAATCTATGCCGACAATTAGACATCTTCTCCCCGAATATCACTCTTTATCCCAGAAATGAAACGTGTTCTCTCTTAAGTACCACTCTTTATCCCTTCCAAAATCATTTTCACCCCAAAACACTGCCTTTTCTCTTCAAACGTCTTATTTTTGGGGAAGGAAATGACAGAGATATTTTGGGGAGAGTATTTCTTCTCTTTGGGATAAAAAGGGGTGTTTTGGGGAGGAAATGTCTTCTTCAGGGGATAAGAATCGGTATTTTGGGGAGGGAGTGTCCTGTTCTTGTTACACAAAGCCGTATTTCGAGGGGAGATTTTCTTATTGGAGGGATACAAATTGGTATTTGGGGGCGAAAATGTCTTATTTGGGGGATAAAAAGGTGTATTTGGGGTAATCGATGTCCTCTTTTGGGGATGAAACCAGTCTTGTGGGGAGAAAATGCCTAATTCTTGGGATCAAAAGTGTTATTTGAGGGAGAAGGTCTCATGTTGGGGATCCAAAGAGCAATTTTGGGGAGAAAATGTGTAATATTGGGAATAGCACGTGGTATTTACGGGAGAAAATGTCTTCTACTTGGAAGCAAGGATGATATTTGGGGGAGAATATTTCTCATGTTGTGGTTACAAATAGGTCTTTTTTGGAGAGGATGACTTATTTTTGGCCTAAAAAGCGTTATTCTGGGAAGAAAATGCCTTATTTTGGGGTTAAAAGCAGCCTTTTGGGTAGAAAACGTTTTCTTTGGGGGATAAAAAGTGGTATTTGGGTGAGATATGATCTACCATTAGGGAAGAAGAATCTGTTTTGGGGAGAATTTTTCTTGTTTTGGGCAAAAAGCAGGACCCGGGGGCATTAATATCTTATTTGCGGGGAGAAATGGCGGTATTTGGGGTCGAAAAAGTTCTGTTTGGGGGAGAGAAAGCAGTCTATGGGTGAGATACAATGGAACATTTTGGAGAAAAGAAGCTGTTTTGGGGAGAAAATGTCTTCTTTTGGGGATAAAAGGCAGTATTTTGGGAAGAAAATGTGTTATTTTTGGAATGAAACGGGACGTCCCTGTAGAAGACACCATCTTCCCCAAATGCTGCTTTTGATGCTGCAAATAAGGCATTTTCTCCCTGAAAGATCACATTTATCCCTAAAAGAAGACATTTTCACCCCCAAATACCAGTTTTTATCCCCAAAAGAAGACATTTTCTCCCCAAAATGATGCTTTTTAGCTCAATACGACGCTTTCACTCCAAAATACTGCAGTTTATCCCAAAAACGTATGCATTTTCTCCCCAAATACTCTTGTTGTCTCCAAAATACTAGAATTTCTCCGCTTCCTATCAATCTATGCCGACAATTAGACATCTTCTCCCCGAATATCACTCAAATGTTCTCTCTTAAGTACCACTCTTTATCCCTTCCAAAATCATTTTCACCCCAAAACACTGCCTTTTCTCTTCAAACGTCTTATTTTTGGGGAAGGAAATGACAGAGATATTTTGGGGAGAGTATTTCTTCTCTTTGGGATAAAAAGGGGTGTTTTGGGGAGGAAATGTCTTCTTCAGGGGATAAGAATCGGTATTTTGGGGAGGGAGTGTCCTGTTCTTGTTACACAAAGCCGTATTTCGAGGGGAGATTTTCTTATTGGAGGGATACAAATTGGTATTTGGGGGCGAAAATGTCTTATTTGGGGGATAAAAAGGTGTATTTGGGGTAATCGATGTCCTCTTTTGGGGATGAAACCAGTCTTGTGGGGAGAAAATGCCTAATTCTTGGGATCAAAAGTGTTATTTGAGGGAGAAGGTCTCATGTTGGGGATCCAAAGAGCAATTTTGGGGAGAAAATGTGTAATATTGGGAATAGCACGTGGTATTTACGGGAGAAAATGTCTTCTACTTGGAAGCAAGGATGATATTTGGGGGAGAATATTTCTCATGTTGTGGTTACAAATAGGTCTTTTTTGGAGAGGATGACTTATTTTTGGCCTAAAAAGCGTTATTCTGGGAAGAAAATGCCTTATTTTGGGGTTAAAAGCAGCCTTTTGGGTAGAAAACGTTTTCTTTGGGGGATAAAAAGTGGTATTTGGGTGAGATATGATCTACCATTAGGGAAGAAGAATCTGTTTTGGGGAGAATTTTTCTTGTTTTGGGCAAAAAGCAGGACCCGGGGGCATTAATATCTTATTTGCGGGGAGAAATGGCGGTATTTGGGGTCGAAAAAGTTCTGTTTGGGGGAGAGAAAGCAGTCTATGGGTGAGATACAATGGAACATTTTGGAGAAAAGAAGCTGTTTTGGGGAGAAAACGTCTTCTTTTGGGGATAAAAGGCAGTATTTTGGGAAGAAAATGTGTTATTTTTGGAATGAAACGGGACGTCCCTGTAGAAGACACCATCTTCCCCAAATGCTGCTTTTGATGCTGCAAATAAGGCATTTTCTCCCTGAAAGATCACATTTATCCCTAAAAGAAGACATTTTCACCCCAAAATATCCCTTTTCATCTCACAAAGAAGACATTTTCACCCCCAAATACCAGTTTTTATCCCCAAAAGAAGACATTTTCTCCCCAAAATGATGCTTTTTAGCTCAATACGACGCTTTCACTCCAAAATACTGCAGTTTATCCCAAAAACGTATGCATTTTCTCCCCAAATACTCTTGTTGTCTCCAAAATACTAGAATTTCTCCGCTTCCTATCAATCTATGCCGACAATTAGACATCTTCTCCCCGAATATCACTCTTTATCCCAGAAATGAAACATGTTCTCTCTTAAGTACCACTCTTTATCCCTTCCAAAATCATTTTCACCCCAAAACACTGCCTTTTCTCTTCAAACGTCTTATTTTTGGGGAAGGAAATGACAGAGATATTTTGGGGAGAGTATTTCTTCTCTTTGGGATAAAAAGGGGTGTTTTGGGGAGGAAATGTCTTCTTCAGGGGATAAGAATCGGTATTTTGGGGAGGGAGTGTCCTGTTCTTGTTACACAAAGCCGTATTTCGAGGGGAGATTTTCTTATTGGAGGGATACAAATTGGTATTTGGGGGCGAAAATGTCTTATTTGGGGGATAAAAAGGTGTATTTGGGGTAATCGATGTCCTCTTTTGGGGATGAAACCAGTCTTGTGGGGAGAAAATGCCTAATTCTTGGGATCAAAAGTGTTATTTGAGGGAGAAGGTCTCGTGTTGGGGATCCAAAGAGCAATTTTGGGGAGAAAATGTGTAATATTGGGAATAGCACGTGGTATTTACGGGAGAAAATGTCTTCTACTTGGAAGCAAGGATGATATTTGGGGGAGAATATTTCTCATGTTGTGGTTACAAATAGGTCTTTTTTGGAGAGGATGACTTATTTTTGGCCTAAAAAGCGTTATTCTGGGAAGAAAATGCCTTATTTGGGGGATAAAAAGCAGCCCTTTGGGTAGAAAACGTTTTCTTTGGGGGATAAAAAGTGGTATTTGGGTGAGATATGATCTACCATTAGGGAAGAAGAAGCTGTTTTGGGGAGAATTTTTCTTGTTTTGGGCAAAAAGCAGGACCCGGGGGCATTAATATCTTATTTGCGGGGAGAAATGGCGGTATTTGGGGTCGAAAAAGTTCTGTTTGGGGGAGAGAAAGCAGTCTATGGGTGAGATACAATGGAACATTTTGGAGAAAAGAAGCTGTTTTGGGGAGAAAATGTCTTCTTTTGGGGATAAAAGGCAGTATTTTGGGAAGAAAATGTGTTATTTTTGGAATGAAACGGGATGTCCCTGTAGAAGACACCATCTTCCCCAAATGCTGCTTTTGATGCTGCAAATAAGGCATTTTCTCCCTGAAAGATCACATTTATCCCTAAAAGAAGACATTTTCACCCCAAAATATCCCTTTTCATCTCACAAAGAAGACATTTTCACCCCCAAATACCAGTTTTTATCCCCAAAAGAAGACATTTTCTCCCCAAAATGATGCTTTTTAGCTCAATACGACGCTTTCACTCCAAAATACTGCAGTTTATCCCAAAAACGTATGCATTTTCTCCCCAAATACTCTTGTTGTCTCCAAAATACTAGAATTTCTCCGCTTCCTATCAATCTATGCCGACAATTAGACATCTTCTCCCCGAATATCACTCTTTATCCCAGAAATGAAACATCTTCTCTCTTAAGTACCACTCTTTATCCCTTCCAAAATCATTTTCACCCCAAAACACTGCCTTTTCTCTTCAAACGTCTTATTTTTGGGGAAGGAAATGACAGAGATATTTTGGGGAGAGTATTTCTTCTCTTTGGGATAAAAAGGGGTGTTTTGGGGAGGAAATGTCTTCTTCAGGGGATAAGAATCGGTATTTTGGGGAGGGAGTGTCCTGTTCTTGTTACACAAAGCCGTATTTCGAGGGGAGATTTTCTTATTGGAGGGATACAAATTGGTATTTGGGGGCGAAAATGTCTTATTTGGGGGATAAAAAGGTGTATTTGGGGTAATCAGTGTCCTCTTTTGGGGATGAAACCAGTCTTGTGGGGAGAAAATGCCTAATTCTTGGGATCAAAAGTGTTATTTGAGGGAGAAGGTCTCGTGTTGGGGATCCAAAGAGCAATTTTGGGGAGAAAATGTGTAATATTGGGAATAGCACGTGGTATTTACGGGAGAAAATGTCTTCTACTTGGAAGCAAGGATGATATTTGGGGGAGAATATTTCTCATGTTGTGGTTACAAATAGGTCTTTTTTGGAGAGGATGACTTATTTTTGGCATAAACAGCGTTATTCTGGGAAGAAAATGCCTTATTTGGGGGATAAAAAGCAGCCCTTTGGGTAGAAAACGTTTTCTTTGGGGGATAAAAAGTGGTATTTGGGTGAGATATGATCTACCATTAGGGAAGAAGAATCTGTTTTGGGGAGAATTTTTCTTGTTTTGGGCAAAAAGCAGGACCCGGGGGCATTAATATCTTATTTGCGGGGAGAAATGGCGGTATTTGGGGTCGAAAAAGTTCTGTTTGGGGGAGAGAAAGCAGTCTATGGGTGAGATACAATGGAACATTTTGGAGAAAAGAAGCTGTTTTGGGGAGAAAATGTCTTCTTTTGGGGATAAAAGGCAGTATTTTGGGAAGAAAATGTGTTATTTTTGGAATGAAACGGGATGTCCCTGTAGAAGACACCATCTTCCCCAAATGCTGCTTTTGATGCTGCAAATAAGGCATTTTCTCCCTGAAAGATCACATTTATCCCTAAAAGAAGACATTTTCACCCCAAAATATCCCTTTTCATCTCACAAAGAAGACATTTTCACCCCCAAATACCAGTTTTTATCCCCAAAAGAAGACATTTTCTCCCCAAAATGATGCTTTTTAGCTCAATACGACGCTTTCACTCCAAAATACTGCAGTTTATCCCAAAAACGTATGCATTTTCTCCCCAAATACTCTTGTTGTCTCCAAAATACTAGAATTTCTCCGCTTCCTATCAATCTATGCCGACAATTAGACATCTTCTCCCCGAATATCACTCTTTATCCCAGAAATGAAACATCTTCTCTCTTAAGTACCACTCTTTATCCCTTCCAAAATCATTTTCACCCCAAAACACTGCCTTTTCTCTTCAAACGTCTTATTTTTGGGGAAGGAAATGACAGAGATATTTTGGGGAGAGTATTTCTTCTCTTTGGGATAAAAAGGGGTGTTTTGGGGAGGAAATGTCTTCTTCAGGGGATAAGAATCGGTATTTTGGGGAGGGAGTGTCCTGTTCTTGTTACACAAAGCCGTATTTCGAGGGGAGATTTTCTTATTGGAGGGATACAAATTGGTATTTGGGGGCGAAAATGTCTTATTTGGGGGATAAAAAGGTGTATTTGGGGTAATCGATGTCCTCTTTTGGGGATGAAACCAGTCTTGTGGGGAGAAAATGCCTAATTCTTGGGATCAAAAGTGTTATTTGAGGGAGAAGGTCTCATGTTGGGGATCCAAAGAGCAATTTTGGGGAGAAAATGTGTAATATTGGGAATAGCACGTGGTATTTACGGGAGAAAATGTCTTCTACTTGGAAGCAAGGATGATATTTGGGGGAGAATATTTCTCATGTTGTGGTTACAAATAGGTCTTTTTTGGAGAGGATGACTTATTTTTGGCCTAAAAAGCGTTATTCTGGGAAGAAAATGCCTTATTTTGGGGTTAAAAGCAGCCTTTTTGGTAGAAAACGTTTTCTTTGGGGGATAAAAAGTGGTATTTGGGTGAGATACGATCTAACATTTGGGGAAAAGTTGCTGTTTTGGGGAGAATTTTTCTTGTTTTGGTGTAAAAGCAGTATGCGGGGGCATAAATATCTTATTTGCGGGGAGAAATGGCGGTATTTGGGGTAGAAAAAGTTCTGTTTGGGGGAGAGAAAGCAGTCTATGGGTGAGATACAATGGAACATTTTGGAGAAAAGAAGCTGTTTTGGGGAGAAAATGTCTTCTTTTGGGGATAAAAGGCAGTATTTTGGGAAGAAAATGTGTTGTTTTTGGAATGAAACGGGATGTCCCTGTAGAAGACCCCATCTTCCCCAAATGCTGCTTTTGATGCTGCAAATAAGGCATTTTCTCCCTGAAAGATCACATTTATCCCTAAAAGAAGACATTTTCACCCCAAAATATCCCTTTTCATCTCACAAAGAAGACATTTTCACCCCCAAATACCAGTTTTTATCCCCAAAAGAAGACATTTTCTCCCCAAAATGATGCTTTTTAGCTCAATACGACGCTTTCACTCCAAAATACTGCAGTTTATCCCAAAAACGTATGCATTTTCTCCCCAAATACTCTTGTTGTCTCCAAAATACTAGAATTTCTCCGCTTCCTATCAATCTATGCCGACAATTAGACATCTTCTCCCCGAATATCACTCTTTATCCCAGAAATGAAACATGTTCTCTCTTAAGTACCACTCTTTATCCCTTCCAAAATCATTTTCACCCCAAAACACTGCCTTTTCTCTTCAAACGTCTTATTTTTGGGGAAGGAAATGACAGAGATATTTTGGGGAGAGTATTTCTTCTCTTTGGGATAAAAAGGGGTGTTTTGGGGAGGAAATGTCTTCTTCAGGGGATAAGAATCGGTATTTTGGGGAGGGAGTGTCCTGTTCTTGTTACACAAAGCCGTATTTCGAGGGGAGATTTTCTTATTGGAGGGATACAAATTGGTATTTGGGGGCGAAAATGTCTTATTTGGGGGATAAAAAGGTGTATTTGGGGTAATCGATGTCCTCTTTTGGGGATGAAACCAGTCTTGTGGGGAGAAAATGCCTAATTCTTGGGATCAAAAGTGTTATTTGAGGGAGAAGGTCTCGTGTTGGGGATCCAAAGAGCAATTTTGGGGAGAAAATGTGTAATATTGGGAATAGCACGTGGTATTTACGGGAGAAAATGTCTTCTACTTGGAAGCAAGGATGATATTTGGGGGAGAATATTTCTCATGTTGTGGTTACAAATAGGTCTTTTTTGGAGAGGATGACTTATTTTTGGCCTAAAAAGCGTTATTCTGGGAAGAAAATGCCTTATTTTGGGGTTAAAAGCAGCCTTTTGGGTAGAAAACGTTTTCTTTGGGGGATAAAAAGTGGTATTTGGGTGAGATATGATCTACCATTAGGGAAGAAGAATCTGTTTTGGGGAGAATTTTTCTTGTTTTGGGCAAAAAGCAGGACCCGGGGGCATTAATATCTTATTTGCGGGGAGAAATGGCGGTATTTGGGGTCGAAAAAGTTCTGTTTGGGGGAGAGAAAGCAGTCTATGGGTGAGATACAATGGAACATTTTGGAGAAAAGAAGCTGTTTTGGGGAGAAAATGTCTTCTTTTGGGGATAAAAGGCAGTATTTTAAGAAGAAAATGTGTTATTTTTGGAATGAAACGGGACGTCCCTGTAGAAGACACCATCTTCCCCAAATGCTGCTTTTGATGCTGCAAATAAGGCATTTTCTCCCTGAAAGATCACATTTATCCCTAAAAGAAGACATTTTCACCCCAAAATATCCCTTTTCATCTCACAAAGAAGACATTTTCACCCCCAAATACCAGTTTTTATCCCCAAAAGAAGACATTTTCTCCCCAAAATGATGCTTTTTAGCTCAATACGACGCTTTCACTCCAAAATACTGCAGTTTATCCCAAAAACGTATGCATTTTCTCCCCAAATACTCTTGTTGTCTCCAAAATACTAGAATTTCTCCGCTTCCTATCAATCTATGCCGACAATTAGACATCTTCTCCCCGAATATCACTCTTTATCCCAGAAATGAAACATGTTCTCTCTTAAGTACCACTCTTTATCCCTTCCAAAATCATTTTCACCCCAAAACACTGCCTTTTCTCTTCAAACGTCTTATTTTTGGGGAAGGAAATGACAGAGATATTTTGGGGAGAGTATTTCTTCTCTTTGGGATAAAAAGGGGTGTTTTGGGGAGGAAATGTCTTCTTCAGGGGATAAGAATCGGTATTTTGGGGAGGGAGTGTCCTGTTCTTGTTACACAAAGCCGTATTTCGAGGGGAGATTTTCTTATTGGAGGGATACAAATTGGTATTTGGGGGCGAAAATGTCTTATTTGGGGGATAAAAAGGTGTATTTGGGGTAATCGATGTCCTCTTTTGGGGATGAAACCAGTCTTGTGGGGAGAAAATGCCTAATTCTTGGGATCAAAAGTGTTATTTGAGGGAGAAGGTCTCGTGTTGGGGATCCAAAGAGCAATTTTGGGGAGAAAATGTGTAATATTGGGAATAGCACGTGGTATTTACGGGAGAAAATGTCTTCTACTTGGAAGCAAGGATGATATTTGGGGGAGAATATTTCTCATGTTGTGGTTACAAATAGGTCTTTTTTGGAGAGGATGACTTATTTTTGGCCTAAAAAGCGTTATTCTGGGAAGAAAATGCCTTATTTTGGGGTTAAAAGCAGCCTTTTGGGTAGAAAACGTTTTCTTTGGGGGATAAAAAGTGGTATTTGGGTGAGATATGATCTACCATTAGGGAAGAAGAATCTGTTTTGGGGAGAATTTTTCTTGTTTTGGGCAAAAAGCAGGACCCGGGGGCATTAATATCTTATTTGCGGGGAGAAATGGCGGTATTTGGGGTCGAAAAAGTTCTGTTTGGGGGAGAGAAAGCAGTCTATGGGTGAGATACAATGGAACATTTTGGAGAAAAGAAGCTGTTTTGGGGAGAAAATGTCTTCTTTTGGGGATAAAAGGCAGTATTTTAAGAAGAAAATGTGTTATTTTTGGAATGAAACGGGACGTCCCTGTAGAAGACACCATCTTCCCCAAATGCTGCTTTTGATGCTGCAAATAAGGCATTTTCTCCCTGAAAGATCACATTTATCCCTAAAAGAAGACATTTTCACCCCCAAATACCAGTTTTTATCCCCAAAAGAAGACATTTTCTCCCCAAAATGATGCTTTTTAGCTCAATACGACGCTTTCACTCCAAAATACTGCAGTTTATCCCAAAAACGTATGCATTTTCTCCCCAAATACTCTTGTTGTCTCCAAAATACTAGAATTTCTCCGCTTCCTATCAATCTATGCTGACAATTAGACATCTTCTCCCCGAATATCACTCAAATGTTCTCTCTTAAGTACCACTCTTTATCCCTTCCAAAATCATTTTCACCCCAAAACACTGCCTTTTCTCTTCAAACGTCTTATTTTTGGGGAAGGAAATGACAGAGATATTTTGGGGAGAGTATTTCTTCTCTTTGGGATAAAAAGGGGTGTTTTGGGGAGGAAATGTCTTCTTCAGGGGATAAGAATCGGTATTTTGGGGAGGGAGTGTCCTGTTCTTGTTACACAAAGCCGTATTTCGAGGGGAGATTTTCTTATTGGAGGGATACAAATTGGTATTTGGGGGCGAAAATGTCTTATTTGGGGGATAAAAAGGTGTATTTGGGGTAATCGATGTCCTCTTTTGGGGATGAAACCAGTCTTGTGGGGAGAAAATGCCTAATTCTTGGGATCAAAAGTGTTATTTGAGGGAGAAGGTCTCATGTTGGGGATCCAAAGAGCAATTTTGGGGAGAAAATGTGTAATATTGGGAATAGCACGTGGTATTTACGGGAGAAAATGTCTTCTACTTGGAAGCAAGGATGATATTTGGGGGAGAATATTTCTCATGTTGTGGTTACAAATAGGTCTTTTTTGGAGAGGATGACTTATTTTTGGCCTAAAAAGCGTTATTCTGGGAAGAAAATGCCTTATTTTGGGGTTAAAAGCAGCCTTTTGGGTAGAAAACGTTTTCTTTGGGGGATAAAAAGTGGTATTTGGGTGAGATACGATCTAACATTTGGGGAAAAGTTGCTGTTTTGGGGAGAATTTTTCTTGTTTTGGTGTAAAAGCAGTATGCGGGGGCATAAATATCTTATTTGCGGGGAGAAATGGCGGTATTTGGGGTCGAAAAAGTTCTGTTTGGGGGAGAGAAAGCAGTCTATGGGTGAGATACAATGGAACATTTTGGAGAAAAGAAGCTGTTTTGGGGAGAAAACGTCTTCTTTTGGGGATAAAAGGCAGTATTTTGGGAAGAAAATGTGTTATTTTTGGAATGAAACGGGATGTCCCTGTAGAAGACACCATCTTCCCCAAATGCTGCTTTTGATGCTGCAAATAAGGCATTTTCTCCCTGAAAGATCACATTTATCCCTAAAAGAAGACATTTTCACCCCAAAATATCCCTTTTCATCTCACAAAGAAGACATTTTCACCCCCAAATACCAGTTTTTATCCCCAAAAGAAGACATTTTCTCCCCAAAATGATGCTTTTTAGCTCAATACGACGCTTTCACTCCAAAATACTGCAGTTTATCCCAAAAACGTATGCATTTTCTCCCCAAATACTCTTGTTGTCTCCAAAATACTAGAATTTCTCCGCTTCCTATCAATCTATGCCGACAATTAGACATCTTCTCCCCGAATATCACTCTTTATCCCAGAAATGAAACATCTTCTCTCTTAAGTACCACTCTTTATCCCTTCCAAAATCATTTTCACCCCAAAACACTGCCTTTTCTCTTCAAACGTCTTATTTTTGGGGAAGGAAATGACAGAGATATTTTGGGGAGAGTATTTCTTCTCTTTGGGATAAAAAGGGGTGTTTTGGGGAGGAAATGTCTTCTTCAGGGGATAAGAATCGGTATTTTGGGGAGGGAGTGTCCTGTTCTTGTTACACAAAGCCGTATTTCGAGGGGAGATTTTCTTATTGGAGGGATACAAATTGGTATTTGGGGGCGAAAATGTCTTATTTGGGGGATAAAAAGGTGTATTTGGGGTAATCGATGTCCTCTTTTGGGGATGAAACCAGTCTTGTGGGGAGAAAATGCCTAATTCTTGGGATCAAAAGTGTTATTTGAGGGAGAAGGTCTCATGTTGGGGATCCAAAGAGCAATTTTGGGGAGAAAATGTGTAATATTGGGAATAGCACGTGGTATTTACGGGAGAAAATGTCTTCTACTTGGAAGCAAGGATGATATTTGGGGGAGAATATTTCTCATGTTGTGGTTACAAATAGGTCTTTTTTGGAGAGGATGACTTATTTTCGGCCTAAAAAGCGTTATTCTGGGAAGAAAATGCCTTATTTTGGGGTTAAAAGCAGCCTTTTGGGTAGAAAACGTTTTCTTTGGGGGATAAAAAGTGGTATTTGGGTGAGATATGATCTAACATTTGGGGAAAAGTTGCTGTTTTGGGGAGAATTTTTCTTGTTTTGGTGTAAAAGCAGTATGCGGGGGCATAAATATCTTATTTGCGGGGAGAAATGGCGGTATTTGGGGTCGAAAAAGTTCTGTTTGGGGGAGAGAAAGCAGTCTATGGGTGAGATACAATGGAACATTTTGGAGAAAAGAAGCTGTTTTGGGGAGAAAACGTCTTCTTTTGGGGATAAAAGGCAGTATTTTGGGAAGAAAATGTGTTATTTTTGGAATGAAACGGGATGTCCCTGTAGAAGACACCATCTTCCCCAAATGCTGCTTTTGATGCTGCAAATAAGGCATTTTCTCCCTGAAAGATCACATTTATCCCTAAAAGAAGACATTTTCACCCCAAAATATCCCTTTTCATCTCACAAAGAAGACATTTTCACCCCCAAATACCAGTTTTTATCCCCAAAAGAAGACATTTTCTCCCCAAAATGATGCTTTTTAGCTCAATACGACGCTTTCACTCCAAAATACTGCAGTTTATCCCAAAAACGTATGCATTTTCTCCCCAAATACTCTTGTTGTCTCCAAAATACTAGAATTTCTCCGCTTCCTATCAATCTATGCCGACAATTAGACATCTTCTCCCCGAATATCACTCTTTATCCCAGAAATGAAACATCTTCTCTCTTAAGTACCACTCTTTATCCCTTCCAAAATCATTTTCACCCCAAAACACTGCCTTTTCTCTTCAAACGTCTTATTTTTGGGGAAGGAAATGACAGAGATATTTTGGGGAGAGTATTTCTTCTCTTTGGGATAAAAAGGGGTGTTTTGGGGAGGAAATGTCTTCTTCAGGGGATAAGAATCGGTATTTTGGGGAGGGAGTGTCCTGTTCTTGTTACACAAAGCCGTATTTCGAGGGGAGATTTTCTTATTGGAGGGATACAAATTGGTATTTGGGGGCGAAAATGTCTTATTTGGGGGATAAAAAGGTGTATTTGGGGTAATCGATGTCCTCTTTTGGGGATGAAACCAGTCTTGTGGGGAGAAAATGCCTAATTCTTGGGATCAAAAGTGTTATTTGAGGGAGAAGGTCTCATGTTGGGGATCCAAAGAGCAATTTTGGGGAGAAAATGTGTAATATTGGGAATAGCACGTGGTATTTACGGGAGAAAATGTCTTCTACTTGGAAGCAAGGATGATATTTGGGGGAGAATATTTCTCATGTTGTGGTTACAAATAGGTCTTTTTTGGAGAGGATGACTTATTTTCGGCCTAAAAAGCGTTATTCTGGGAAGAAAATGCCTTATTTTGGGGTTAAAAGCAGCCTTTTGGGTAGAAAACGTTTTCTTTGGGGGATAAAAAGTGGTATTTGGGTGAGATATGATCTAACATTTGGGGAAAAGTTGCTGTTTTGGGGAGAATTTTTCTTGTTTTGGTGTAAAAGCAGTATGCGGGGGCATAAATATCTTATTTGCGGGGAGAAATGGCGGTATTTGGGGTCGAAAAAGTTCTGTTTGGGGGAGAGAAAGCAGTCTATGGGTGAGATACAATGGAACATTTTGGAGAAAAGAAGCTGTTTTGGGGAGAAAACGTCTTCTTTTGGGGATAAAAGGCAGTATTTTGGGAAGAAAATGTGTTATTTTTGGAATGAAACGGGATGTCCCTGTAGAAGACACCATCTTCCCCAAATGCTGCTTTTGATGCTGCAAATAAGGCATTTTCTCCCTGAAAGATCACATTTATCCCTAAAAGAAGACATTTTCACCCCAAAATATCCCTTTTCATCTCACAAAGAAGACATTTTCACCCCCAAATACCAGTTTTTATCCCCAAAAGAAGACATTTTCTCCCCAAAATGATGCTTTTTAGCTCAATACGACGCTTTCACTCCAAAATACTGCAGTTTATCCCAAAAACATATGCATTTTCTCCCCAAATACTCTTGTTGTCTCCAAAATACTAGAATTTCTCCGCTTCCTATCAATCTATGCCGACAATTAGACATCTTCTCCCCGAATATCACTCTTTATCCCAGAAATGAAACATGTTCTCTCTTAAGTACCACTCTTTATCCCTTCCAAAATCATTTTCACCCCAAAACACTGCCTTTTCTCTTCAAACGTCTTATTTTTGGGGAAGGAAATGACAGAGATATTTTGGGGAGAGTATTTCTTCTCTTTGGGATAAAAAGGGGTGTTTTGGGGAGGAAATGTCTTCTTCAGGGGATAAGAATCGGTATTTTGGGGAGGGAGTGTCCTGTTCTTGTTACACAAAGCCGTATTTCGAGGGGAGATTTTCTTATTGGAGGGATACAAATTGGTATTTGGGGGCGAAAATGTCTTATTTGGGGGATAAAAAGGTGTATTTGGGGTAATCGATGTCCTCTTTTGGGGATGAAACCAGTCTTGTGGGGAGAAAATGCCTAATTCTTGGGATCAAAAGTGTTATTTGAGGGAGAAGGTCTCATGTTGGGGATCCAAAGAGCAATTTTGGGGAGAAAATGTGTAATATTGGGAATAGCACGTGGTATTTACGGGAGAAAATGTCTTCTACTTGGAAGCAAGGATGATATTTGGGGGAGAATATTTCTCATGTTGTGGTTACAAATAGGTCTTTTTTGGAGAGGATGACTTATTTTTGGCCTAAAAAGCGTTATTCTGGGAAGAAAATGCCTTATTTTGGGGTTAAAAGCAGCCTTTTGGGTAGAAAACGTTTTCTTTGGGGGATAAAAAGTGGTATTTGGGTGAGATATGATCTACCATTAGGGAAGAAGAATCTGTTTTGGGGAGAATTTTTCTTGTTTTGGGCAAAAAGCAGGACCCGGGGGCATTAATATCTTATTTGCGGGGAGAAATGGCGGTATTTGGGGTCGAAAAAGTTCTGTTTGGGGGAGAGAAAGCAGTCTATGGGTGAGATACAATGGAACATTTTGGAGAAAAGAAGCTGTTTTGGGGAGAAAATGTCTTCTTTTGGGGATAAAAGGCAGTATTTTAAGAAGAAAATGTGTTATTTTTGGAATGAAACGGGACGTCCCTGTAGAAGACACCATCTTCCCCAAATGCTGCTTTTGATGCTGCAAATAAGGCATTTTCTCCCTGAAAGATCACATTTATCCCTAAAAGAAGACATTTTCACCCCCAAATACCAGTTTTTATCCCCAAAAGAAGACATTTTCTCCCCAAAATGATGCTTTTTAGCTCAATACGACGCTTTCACTCCAAAATACTGCAGTTTATCCCAAAAACGTATGCATTTTCTCCCCAAATACTCTTGTTGTCTCCAAAATACTAGAATTTCTCCGCTTCCTATCAATCTATGCTGACAATTAGACATCTTCTCCCCGAATATCACTCAAATGTTCTCTCTTAAGTACCACTCTTTATCCCTTCCAAAATCATTTTCACCCCAAAACACTGCCTTTTCTCTTCAAACGTCTTATTTTTGGGGAAGGAAATGACAGAGATATTTTGGGGAGAGTATTTCTTCTCTTTGGGATAAAAAGGGGTGTTTTGGGGAGGAAATGTCTTCTTCAGGGGATAAGAATCGGTATTTTGGGGAGGGAGTGTCCTGTTCTTGTTACACAAAGCCGTATTTCGAGGGGAGATTTTCTTATTGGAGGGATACAAATTGGTATTTGGGGGCGAAAATGTTTTATTTGGGGGATAAAAAGGTGTGTTTGGGGTAATCGATGTGCTACTTTGGGGATGAAACCAGTCTTGTGGGGAGAAAATGCCTAATTCTTGGGATCAAAAGTGTTATTTGAGGGAGAAGGTCTCATGTTGGGGATCCAAAGAGCAATTTTGGGGAGAAAATGTGTAATATTGGGAATAGCACGTGGTATTTACGGGAGAAAATGTCTTCTACTTGGAAGCAAGGATGATATTTGGGGGAGAATATTTCTCATGTTGTGGTTACAAATAGGTCTTTTTTGGAGAGGATGACTTATTTTTGGCCTAAAAAGCGTTATTCTGGGAAGAAAATGCCTTATTTTGGGGTTAAAAGCAGCCTTTTGGGTAGAAAACGTTTTCTTTGGGGGATAAAAAGTGGTATTTGGGTGAGATACGATCTAACATTTGGGGAAAAGTTGCTGTTTTGGGGAGAATTTTTCTTGTTTTGGTGTAAAAGCAGTATGCGGGGGCATAAATATCTTATTTGCGGGGAGAAATGGCGGTATTTGGGGTAGAAAAAGTTCTGTTTGGGGGAGAGAAAGCAGTCTATGGGTGAGATACAATGGAACATTTTGGAGAAAAGAAGCTGTTTTGGGGAGAAAACGTCTTCTTTTGGGGATAAAAGGCAGTATTTTGGGAAGAAAATGTGTTATTTTTGGAATGAAACGGGATGTCCCTGTAGAAGACACCATCTTCCCCAAATGCTGCTTTTGATGCTGCAAATAAGGCATTTTCTCCCTGAAAGATCACATTTATCCCTAAAAGAAGACATTTTCACCCCAAAATATCCCTTTTCATCTCACAAAGAAGACATTTTCACCCCCAAATACCAGTTTTTATCCCCAAAAGAAGACATTTTCTCCCCAAAATGATGCTTTTTAGCTCAATACAACGCTTTCACTCCAAAATACTGCAGTTTATCCCAAAAACGTATGCATTTTCTCCCCAAATACTCTTGTTGTCTCCAAAATACTAGAATTTCTCCGCTTCCTATCAATCTATGCCGACAATTAGACATCTTCTCCCCGAATATCACTCTTTATCCCAGAAATGAAACATCTTCTCTCTTAAGTACCACTCTTTATCCCTTCCAAAATCATTTTCACCCCAAAACACTGCCTTTTCTCTTCAAACGTCTTATTTTTGGGGAAGGAAATGACAGAGATATTTTGGGGAGAGTATTTCTTCTCTTTGGGATAAAAAGGGGTGTTTTGGGGAGGAAATGTCTTCTTCAGGGGATAAGAATCGGTATTTTGGGGAGGGAGTGTCCTGTTCTTGTTACACAAAGCCGTATTTCGAGGGGAGATTTTCTTATTGGAGGGATACAAATTGGTATTTGGGGGCGAAAATGTCTTATTTGGGGGATAAAAAGGTGTATTTGGGGTAATCGATGTCCTCTTTTGGGGATGAAACCAGTCTTGTGGGGAGAAAATGCCTAATTCTTGGGATCAAAAGTGTTATTTGAGGGAGAAGGTCTCGTGTTGGGGATCCAAAGAGCAATTTTGGGGAGAAAATGTGTAATATTGGGAATAGCACGTGGTATTTACGGGAGAAAATGTCTTCTACTTGGAAGCAAGGATGATATTTGGGGGAGAATATTTCTCATGTTGTGGTTACAAATAGGTCTTTTTTGGAGAGGATGACTTATTTTTGGCCTAAAAAGCGTTATTCTGGGAAGAAAATGCCTTATTTTGGGGTTAAAAGCAGCCTTTTGGGTAGAAAACGTTTTCTTTGGGGGATAAAAAGTGGTATTTGGGTGAGATATGATCTACCATTAGGGAAGAAGAATCTGTTTTGGGGAGAATTTTTCTTGTTTTGGGCAAAAAGCAGGACCCGGGGGCATTAATATCTTATTTGCGGGGAGAAATGGCGGTATTTGGGGTCGAAAAAGTTCTGTTTGGGGGAGAGAAAGCAGTCTATGGGTGAGATACAATGGAACATTTTGGAGAAAAGAAGCTGTTTTGGGGAGAAAATGTCTTCTTTTGGGGATAAAAGGCAGTATTTTGGGAAGAAAATGTGTTATTTTTGGAATGAAACGGGACGTCCCTGTAGAAGACACCATCTTCCCCAAATGCTGCTTTTGATGCTGCAAATAAGGCATTTTCTCCCTGAAAGATCACATTTATCCCTAAAAGAAGACATTTTCACCCCCAAATACCAGTTTTTATCCCCAAAAGAAGACATTTTCTCCCCAAAATGATGCTTTTTAGCTCAATACGACGCTTTCACTCCAAAATACTGCAGTTTATCCCAAAAACGTATGCATTTTCTCCCCAAATACTCTTGTTGTCTCCAAAATACTAGAATTTCTCCGCTTCCTATCAATCTATGCCGACAATTAGACATCTTCTCCCCGAATATCACTCTTTATCCCAGAAATGAAACATCTTCTCTCTTAAGTACCACTCTTTATCCCTTCCAAAATCATTTTCACCCCAAAACACTGCCTTTTCTCTTCAAACGTCTTATTTTTGGGGAAGGAAATGACAGAGATATTTTGGGGAGAGTATTTCTTCTCTTTGGGATAAAAAGGGGTGTTTTGGGGAGGAAATGTCTTCTTCAGGGGATAAGAATCGGTATTTTGGGGAGGGAGTGTCCTGTTCTTGTTACACAAAGCCGTATTTCGAGGGGAGATTTTCTTATTGGAGGGATACAAATTGGTATTTGGGGGCGAAAATGTCTTATTTGGGGGATAAAAAGGTGTATTTGGGGTAATCGATGTCCTCTTTTGGGGATGAAACCAGTCTTGTGGGGAGAAAATGCCTAATTCTTGGGATCAAAAGTGTTATTTGAGGGAGAAGGTCTCGTGTTGGGGATCCAAAGAGCAATTTTGGGGAGAAAATGTGTAATATTGGGAATAGCACGTGGTATTTACGGGAGAAAATGTCTTCTACTTGGAAGCAAGGATGATATTTGGGGGAGAATATTTCTCATGTTGTGGTTACAAATAGGTCTTTTTTGGAGAGGATGACTTATTTTTGGCCTAAAAAGCGTTATTCTGGGAAGAAAATGCCTTATTTTGGGGTTAAAAGCAGCCTTTTGGGTAGAAAACGTTTTCTTTGGGGGATAAAAAGTGGTATTTGGGTGAGATATGATCTACCATTAGGGAAGAAGAATCTGTTTTGGGGAGAATTTTTCTTGTTTTGGGCAAAAAGCAGGACCCGGGGGCATTAATATCTTATTTGCGGGGAGAAATGGCGGTATTTGGGGTCGAAAAAGTTCTGTTTGGGGGAGAGAAAGCAGTCTATGGGTGAGATACAATGGAACATTTTGGAGAAAAGAAGCTGTTTTGGGGAGAAAATGTCTTCTTTTGGGGATAAAAGGCAGTATTTTAAGAAGAAAATGTGTTATTTTTGGAATGAAACGGGACGTCCCTGTAGAAGACACCATCTTCCCCAAATGCTGCTTTTGATGCTGCAAATAAGGCATTTTCTCCCTGAAAGATCACATTTATCCCTAAAAGAAGACATTTTCACCCCCAAATACCAGTTTTTATCCCCAAAAGAAGACATTTTCTCCCCAAAATGATGCTTTTTAGCTCAATACGACGCTTTCACTCCAAAATACTGCAGTTTATCCCAAAAACGTATGCATTTTCTCCCCAAATACTCTTGTTGTCTCCAAAATACTAGAATTTCTCCGCTTCCTATCAATCTATGCCGACAATTAGACATCTTCTCCCCGAATATCACTCTTTATCCCAGAAATGAAACATCTTCTCTCTTAAGTACCACTCTTTATCCCTTCCAAAATCATTTTCACCCCAAAACACTGCCTTTTCTCTTCAAACGTCTTATTTTTGGGGAAGGAAATGACAGAGATATTTTGGGGAGAGTATTTCTTCTCTTTGGGATAAAAAGGGGTGTTTTGGGGAGGAAATGTCTTCTTCAGGGGATAAGAATCGGTATTTTGGGGAGGGAGTGTCCTGTTCTTGTTACACAAAGCTGTATTTCGAGGGGAGATTTTCTTATTGGAGGGATACAAATTGGTATTTGGGGGCAAAAATGTCTTATTTGGGGGATAAAAAGGTGTATTTGGGGTAATCGATGTCCTCTTTTGGGGATGAAACCAGTCTTGTGGGGAGAAAATGCCTAATTCTTGGGATCAAAAGTGTTATTTGAGGGAGAAGGTCTCGTGTTGGGGATCCAAAGAGCAATTTTGGGGAGAAAATGTGTAATATTGGGAATAGCACGTGGTATTTACGGGAGAAAATGTCTTCTACTTGGAAGCAAGGATGATATTTGGGGGAGAATATTTCTCATGTTGTGGTTACAAATAGGTCTTTTTTGGAGAGGATGACTTATTTTCGGCCTAAAAAGCGTTATTCTGGGAAGAAAATGCCTTATTTTGGGGTTAAAAGCAGCCTTTTGGGTAGAAAACGTTTTCTTTGGGGGATAAAAAGTGGTATTTGGGTGAGATACGATCTAACATTTGGGGAAAATTTGCTGTTTTGGGGAGAATTTTTCTTGTTTTGGTGTAAAAGCAGTATGCGGGGGCATAAATATCTTATTTGCGGGGAGAAATGGCGGTATTTGGGGTCGAAAAAGTTCTGTTTGGGGGAGAGAAAGCAGTCTATGGGTGAGATACAATGGAACATTTTGGAGAAAAGAAGCTGTTTTGGGGAGAAAACGTCTTCTTTTGGGGATAAAAGGCAGTATTTTGGGAAGAAAATGTGTTATTTTTGGAATGAAACGGGATGTCCCTGTAGAAGACACCATCTTCCCCAAATGCTGCTTTTGATGCTGCAAATAAGGCATTTTCTCCCTGAAAGATCACATTTATCCCTAAAAGAAGACATTTTCACCCCAAAATATCCCTTTTCATCTCACAAAGAAGACATTTTCACCCCCAAATACCAGTTTTTATCCCCAAAAGAAGACATTTTCTCCCCAAAATGATGCTTTTTAGCTCAATACGACGCTTTCACTCCAAAATACTGCAGTTTATCCCAAAAACGTATGCATTTTCTCCCCAAATACTCTTGTTGTCTCCAAAATACTAGAATTTCTCCGCTTCCTATCAATCTATGCCGACAATTAGACATCTTCTCCCCGAATATCACTCTTTATCCCAGAAATGAAACATCTTCTCTCTTAAGTACCACTCTTTATCCCTTCCAAAATCATTTTCACCCCAAAACACTGCCTTTTCTCTTCAAACGTCTTATTTTTGGGGAAGGAAATGACAGAGATATTTTGGGGAGAGTATTTCTTCTCTTTGGGATAAAAAGGGGTGTTTTGGGGAGGAAATGTCTTCTTCAGGGGATAAGAATCGGTATTTTGGGGAGGGAGTGTCCTGTTCTTGTTACACAAAGCCGTATTTCGAGGGGAGATTTTCTTATTGGAGGGATACAAATTGGTATTTGGGGGCGAAAATGTCTTATTTGGGGGATAAAAAGGTGTATTTGGGGTAATCGATGTCCTCTTTTGGGGATGAAACCAGTCTTGTGGGGAGAAAATGCCTAATTCTTGGGATCAAAAGTGTTATTTGAGGGAGAAGGTCTCGTGTTGGGGATCCAAAGAGCAATTTTGGGGAGAAAATGTGTAATATTGGGAATAGCACGTGGTATTTACGGGAGAAAATGTCTTCTACTTGGAAGCAAGGATGATATTTGGGGGAGAATATTTCTCATGTTGTGGTTACAAATAGGTCTTTTTTGGAGAGGATGACTTATTTTTGGCATAAACAGCGTTATTCTGGGAAGAAAATGCCTTATTTGGGGGATAAAAAGCAGCCCTTTGGGTAGAAAACGTTTTCTTTGGGGGATAAAAAGTGGTATTTGGGTGAGATATGATCTACCATTAGGGAAGAAGAATCTGTTTTGGGGAGAATTTTTCTTGTTTTGGGCAAAAAGCAGGACCCGGGGGCATTAATATCTTATTTGCGGGGAGAAATGGCGGTATTTGGGGTCGAAAAAGTTCTGTTTGGGGGAGAGAAAGCAGTCTATGGGTGAGATACAATGGAACATTTTGGAGAAAAGAAGCTGTTTTGGGGAGAAAATGTCTTCTTTTGGGGATAAAAGGCAGTATTTTAAGAAGAAAATGTGTTATTTTTGGAATGAAACGGGACGTCCCTGTAGAAGACACCATCTTCCCCAAATGCTGCTTTTGATGCTGCAAATAAGGCATTTTCTCCCTGAAAGATCACATTTATCCCTAAAAGAAGACATTTTCACCCCCAAATACCAGTTTTTATCCCCAAAAGAAGACATTTTCTCCCCAAAATGATGCTTTTTAGCTCAATACGACGCTTTCACTCCAAAATACTGCAGTTTATCCCAAAAACGTATGCATTTTCTCCCCAAATACTCTTGTTGTCTCCAAAATACTAGAATTTCTCCGCTTCCTATCAATCTATGCTGACAATTAGACATCTTCTCCCCGAATATCACTCAAATGTTCTCTCTTAAGTACCACTCTTTATCCCTTCCAAAATCATTTTCACCCCAAAACACTGCCTTTTCTCTTCAAACGTCTTATTTTTGGGGAAGGAAATGACAGAGATATTTTGGGGAGAGTATTTCTTCTCTTTGGGATAAAAAGGGGTGTTTTGGGGAGGAAATGTCTTCTTCAGGGGATAAGAATCGGTATTTTGGGGAGGGAGTGTCCTGTTCTTGTTACACAAAGCCGTATTTCGAGGGGAGATTTTCTTATTGGAGGGATACAAATTGGTATTTGGGGGCGAAAATGTTTTATTTGGGGGATAAAAAGGTGTGTTTGGGGTAATCGATGTGCTACTTTGGGGATGAAACCAGTCTTGTGGGGAGAAAATGCCTAATTCTTGGGATCAAAAGTGTTATTTGAGGGAGAAGGTCTCATGTTGGGGATCCAAAGAGCAATTTTGGGGAGAAAATGTGTAATATTGGGAATAGCACGTGGTATTTACGGGAGAAAATGTCTTCTACTTGGAAGCAAGGATGATATTTGGGGGAGAATATTTCTCATGTTGTGGTTACAAATAGGTCTTTTTTGGAGAGGATGACTTATTTTTGGCCTAAAAAGCGTTATTCTGGGAAGAAAATGCCTTATTTTGGGGTTAAAAGCAGCCTTTTGGGTAGAAAACGTTTTCTTTGGGGGATAAAAAGTGGTATTTGGGTGAGATATGATCTACCATTAGGGAAGAAGAATCTGTTTTGGGGAGAATTTTTCTTGTTTTGGGCAAAAAGCAGGACCCGGGGGCATTAATATCTTATTTGCGGGGAGAAATGGCGGTATTTGGGGTCGAAAAAGTTCTGTTTGGGGGAGAGAAAGCAGTCTATGGGTGAGATACAATGGAACATTTTGGAGAAAAGAAGCTGTTTTGGGGAGAAAATGTCTTCTTTTGGGGATAAAAGGCAGTATTTTGGGAAGAAAATGTGTTATTTTTGGAATGAAACGGGACGTCCCTGTAGAAGACACCATCTTCCCCAAATGCTGCTTTTGATGCTGCAAATAAGGCATTTTCTCCCTGAAAGATCACATTTATCCCTAAAAGAAGACATTTTCACCCCCAAATACCAGTTTTTATCCCCAAAAGAAGACATTTTCTCCCCAAAATGATGCTTTTTAGCTCAATACGACGCTTTCACTCCAAAATACTGCAGTTTATCCCAAAAACGTATGCATTTTCTCCCCAAATACTCTTGTTGTCTCCAAAATACTAGAATTTCTCCGCTTCCTATCAATCTATGCCGACAATTAGACATCTTCTCCCCGAATATCACTCAAATGTTCTCTCTTAAGTACCACTCTTTATCCCTTCCAAAATCATTTTCACCCCAAAACACTGCCTTTTCTCTTCAAACGTCTTATTTTTGGGGAAGGAAATGACAGAGATATTTTGGGGAGAGTATTTCTTCTCTTTGGGATAAAAAGGGGTGTTTTGGGGAGGAAATGTCTTCTTCAGGGGATAAGAATCGGTATTTTGGGGAGGGAGTGTCCTGTTCTTGTTACACAAAGCCGTATTTCGAGGGGAGATTTTCTTATTGGAGGGATACAAATTGGTATTTGGGGGCGAAAATGTCTTATTTGGGGGATAAAAAGGTGTATTTGGGGTAATCGATGTCCTCTTTTGGGGATGAAACCAGTCTTGTGGGGAGAAAATGCCTAATTCTTGGGATCAAAAGTGTTATTTGAGGGAGAAGGTCTCATGTTGGGGATCCAAAGAGCAATTTTGGGGAGAAAATGTGTAATATTGGGAATAGCACGTGGTATTTACGGGAGAAAATGTCTTCTACTTGGAAGCAAGGATGATATTTGGGGGAGAATATTTCTCATGTTGTGGTTACAAATAGGTCTTTTTTGGAGAGGATGACTTATTTTTGGCCTAAAAAGCGTTATTCTGGGAAGAAAATGCCTTATTTTGGGGTTAAAAGCAGCCTTTTGGGTAGAAAACGTTTTCTTTGGGGGATAAAAAGTGGTATTTGGGTGAGATATGATCTACCATTAGGGAAGAAGAATCTGTTTTGGGGAGAATTTTTCTTGTTTTGGGCAAAAAGCAGGACCCGGGGGCATTAATATCTTATTTGCGGGGAGAAATGGCGGTATTTGGGGTCGAAAAAGTTCTGTTTGGGGGAGAGAAAGCAGTCTATGGGTGAGATACAATGGAACATTTTGGAGAAAAGAAGCTGTTTTGGGGAGAAAACGTCTTCTTTTGGGGATAAAAGGCAGTATTTTGGGAAGAAAATGTGTTATTTTTGGAATGAAACGGGACGTCCCTGTAGAAGACACCATCTTCCCCAAATGCTGCTTTTGATGCTGCAAATAAGGCATTTTCTCCCTGAAAGATCACATTTATCCCTAAAAGAAGACATTTTCACCCCAAAATATCCCTTTTCATCTCACAAAGAAGACATTTTCACCCCCAAATACCAGTTTTTATCCCCAAAAGAAGACATTTTCTCCCCAAAATGATGCTTTTTAGCTCAATACGACGCTTTCACTCCAAAATACTGCAGTTTATCCCAAAAACGTATGCATTTTCTCCCCAAATACTCTTGTTGTCTCCAAAATACTAGAATTTCTCCGCTTCCTATCAATCTATGCCGACAATTAGACATCTTCTCCCCGAATATCACTCTTTATCCCAGAAATGAAACATGTTCTCTCTTAAGTACCACTCTTTATCCCTTCCAAAATCATTTTCACCCCAAAACACTGCCTTTTCTCTTCAAACGTCTTATTTTTGGGGAAGGAAATGACAGAGATATTTTGGGGAGAGTATTTCTTCTCTTTGGGATAAAAAGGGGTGTTTTGGGGAGGAAATGTCTTCTTCAGGGGATAAGAATCGGTATTTTGGGGAGGGAGTGTCCTGTTCTTGTTACACAAAGCCGTATTTCGAGGGGAGATTTTCTTATTGGAGGGATACAAATTGGTATTTGGGGGCGAAAATGTCTTATTTGGGGGATAAAAAGGTGTATTTGGGGTAATCGATGTCCTCTTTTGGGGATGAAACCAGTCTTGTGGGGAGAAAATGCCTAATTCTTGGGATCAAAAGTGTTATTTGAGGGAGAAGGTCTCGTGTTGGGGATCCAAAGAGCAATTTTGGGGAGAAAATGTGTAATATTGGGAATAGCACGTGGTATTTACGGGAGAAAATGTCTTCTACTTGGAAGCAAGGATGATATTTGGGGGAGAATATTTCTCATGTTGTGGTTACAAATAGGTCTTTTTTGGAGAGGATGACTTATTTTTGGCCTAAAAAGCGTTATTCTGGGAAGAAAATGCCTTATTTGGGGGATAAAAAGCAGCCCTTTGGGTAGAAAACGTTTTCTTTGGGGGATAAAAAGTGGTATTTGGGTGAGATATGATCTACCATTAGGGAAGAAGAAGCTGTTTTGGGGAGAATTTTTCTTGTTTTGGGCAAAAAGCAGGACCCGGGGGCATTAATATCTTATTTGCGGGGAGAAATGGCGGTATTTGGGGTCGAAAAAGTTCTGTTTGGGGGAGAGAAAGCAGTCTATGGGTGAGATACAATGGAACATTTTGGAGAAAAGAAGCTGTTTTGGGGAGAAAATGTCTTCTTTTGGGGATAAAAGGCAGTATTTTGGGAAGAAAATGTGTTATTTTTGGAATGAAACGGGATGTCCCTGTAGAAGACACCATCTTCCCCAAATGCTGCTTTTGATGCTGCAAATAAGGCATTTTCTCCCTGAAAGATCACATTTATCCCTAAAAGAAGACATTTTCACCCCAAAATATCCCTTTTCATCTCACAAAGAAGACATTTTCACCCCCAAATACCAGTTTTTATCCCCAAAAGAAGACATTTTCTCCCCAAAATGATGCTTTTTAGCTCAATACGACGCTTTCACTCCAAAATACTGCAGTTTATCCCAAAAACGTATGCATTTTCTCCCCAAATACTCTTGTTGTCTCCAAAATACTAGAATTTCTCCGCTTCCTATCAATCTATGCCGACAATTAGACATCTTCTCCCCGAATATCACTCTTTATCCCAGAAATGAAACATCTTCTCTCTTAAGTACCACTCTTTATCCCTTCCAAAATCATTTTCACCCCAAAACACTGCCTTTTCTCTTCAAACGTCTTATTTTTGGGGAAGGAAATGACAGAGATATTTTGGGGAGAGTATTTCTTCTCTTTGGGATAAAAAGGGGTGTTTTGGGGAGGAAATGTCTTCTTCAGGGGATAAGAATCGGTATTTTGGGGAGGGAGTGTCCTGTTCTTGTTACACAAAGCCGTATTTCGAGGGGAGATTTTCTTATTGGAGGGATACAAATTGGTATTTGGGGGCGAAAATGTCTTATTTGGGGGATAAAAAGGTGTATTTGGGGTAATCGATGTCCTCTTTTGGGGATGAAACCAGTCTTGTGGGGAGAAAATGCCTAATTCTTGGGATCAAAAGTGTTATTTGAGGGAGAAGGTCTCGTGTTGGGGATCCAAAGAGCAATTTTGGGGAGAAAATGTGTAATATTGGGAATAGCACGTGGTATTTACGGGAGAAAATGTCTTCTACTTGGAAGCAAGGATGATATTTGGGGGAGAATATTTCTCATGTTGTGGTTACAAATAGGTCTTTTTTGGAGAGGATGACTTATTTTTGGCCTAAAAAGCGTTATTCTGGGAAGAAAATGCCTTATTTTGGGGTTAAAAGCAGCCTTTTGGGTAGAAAACGTTTTCTTTGGGGGATAAAAAGTGGTATTTGGGTGAGATATGATCTACCATTAGGGAAGAAGAATCTGTTTTGGGGAGAATTTTTCTTGTTTTGGGCAAAAAGCAGGACCCGGGGGCATTAATATCTTATTTGCGGGGAGAAATGGCGGTATTTGGGGTCGAAAAAGTTCTGTTTGGGGGAGAGAAAGCAGTCTATGGGTGAGATACAATGGAACATTTTGGAGAAAAGAAGCTGTTTTGGGGAGAAAATGTCTTCTTTTGGGGATAAAAGGCAGTATTTTAAGAAGAAAATGTGTTATTTTTGGAATGAAACGGGACGTCCCTGTAGAAGACACCATCTTCCCCAAATGCTGCTTTTGATGCTGCAAATAAGGCATTTTCTCCCTGAAAGATCACATTTATCCCTAAAAGAAGACATTTTCACCCCCAAATACCAGTTTTTATCCCCAAAAGAAGACATTTTCTCCCCAAAATGATGCTTTTTAGCTCAATACGACGCTTTCACTCCAAAATACTGCAGTTTATCCCAAAAACGTATGCATTTTCTCCCCAAATACTCTTGTTGTCTCCAAAATACTAGAATTTCTCCGCTTCCTATCAATCTATGCCGACAATTAGACATCTTCTCCCCGAATATCACTCTTTATCCCAGAAATGAAACATCTTCTCTCTTAAGTACCACTCTTTATCCCTTCCAAAATCATTTTCACCCCAAAACACTGCCTTTTCTCTTCAAACGTCTTATTTTTGGGGAAGGAAATGACAGAGATATTTTGGGGAGAGTATTTCTTCTCTTTGGGATAAAAAGGGGTGTTTTGGGGAGGAAATGTCTTCTTCAGGGGATAAGAATCGGTATTTTGGGGAGGGAGTGTCCTGTTCTTGTTACACAAAGCCGTATTTCGAGGGGAGATTTTCTTATTGGAGGGATACAAATTGGTATTTGGGGGCGAAAATGTCTTATTTGGGGGATAAAAAGGTGTATTTGGGGTAATCGATGTCCTCTTTTGGGGATGAAACCAGTCTTGTGGGGAGAAAATGCCTAATTCTTGGGATCAAAAGTGTTATTTGAGGGAGAAGGTCTCGTGTTGGGGATCCAAAGAGCAATTTTGGGGAGAAAATGTGTAATATTGGGAATAGCACGTGGTATTTACGGGAGAAAATGTCTTCTACTTGGAAGCAAGGATGATATTTGGGGGAGAATATTTCTCATGTTGTGGTTACAAATAGGTCTTTTTTGGAGAGGATGACTTATTTTTGGCCTAAAAAGCGTTATTCTGGGAAGAAAATGCCTTATTTTGGGGTTAAAAGCAGCCTTTTGGGTAGAAAACGTTTTCTTTGGGGGATAAAAAGTGGTATTTGGGTGAGATATGATCTACCATTAGGGAAGAAGAATCTGTTTTGGGGAGAATTTTTCTTGTTTTGGGCAAAAAGCAGGACCCGGGGGCATTAATATCTTATTTGCGGGGAGAAATGGCGGTATTTGGGGTCGAAAAAGTTCTGTTTGGGGGAGAGAAAGCAGTCTATGGGTGAGATACAATGGAACATTTTGGAGAAAAGAAGCTGTTTTGGGGAGAAAATGTCTTCTTTTGGGGATAAAAGGCAGTATTTTAAGAAGAAAATGTGTTATTTTTGGAATGAAACGGGACGTCCCTGTAGAAGACACCATCTTCCCCAAATGCTGCTTTTGATGCTGCAAATAAGGCATTTTCTCCCTGAAAGATCACATTTATCCCTAAAAGAAGACATTTTCACCCCCAAATACCAGTTTTTATCCCCAAAAGAAGACATTTTCTCCCCAAAATGATGCTTTTTAGCTCAATACGACGCTTTCACTCCAAAATACTGCAGTTTATCCCAAAAACGTATGCATTTTCTCCCCAAATACTCTTGTTGTCTCCAAAATACTAGAATTTCTCCGCTTCCTATCAATCTATGCCGACAATTAGACATCTTCTCCCCGAATATCACTCTTTATCCCAGAAATGAAACATCTTCTCTCTTAAGTACCACTCTTTATCCCTTCCAAAATCATTTTCACCCCAAAACACTGCCTTTTCTCTTCAAACGTCTTATTTTTGGGGAAGGAAATGACAGAGATATTTTGGGGAGAGTATTTCT
The DNA here is from genome assembly GCA_030625065.1 of Alectoris magna. Taxonomy (NCBI): domain Eukaryota; kingdom Metazoa; phylum Chordata; class Aves; order Galliformes; family Phasianidae; genus Alectoris; species Alectoris magna. Next base: position 4,473,944 of record CM060587.1, read on the forward strand.
TCTCTTTGGGATAAAAAGGGGTGTTTTGGGGAGGAAATGTCTTCTTCAGGGGATAAGAATCGGTATTTTGGGGAGGGAGTGTCCTGTTCTTGTTACACAAAGCTGTATTTCGAGGGGAGATTTTCTTATTGGAGGGATACAAATTGGTATTTGGGGGCAAAAATGTCTTATTTGGGGGATAAAAAGGTGTATTTGGGGTAATCGATGTCCTCTTTTGGGGATGAAACCAGTCTTGTGGGGAGAAAATGCCTAATTCTTGGGATCAAAAGTGTTATTTGAGGGAGAAGGTCTCGTGTTGGGGATCCAAAGAGCAATTTTGGGGAGAAAATGTGTAATATTGGGAATAGCACGTGGTATTTACGGGAGAAAATGTCTTCTACTTGGAAGCAAGGATGATATTTGGGGGAGAATATTTCTCATGTTGTGGTTACAAATAGGTCTTTTTTGGAGAGGATGACTTATTTTCGGCCTAAAAAGCGTTATTCTGGGAAGAAAATGCCTTATTTTGGGGTTAAAAGCAGCCTTTTGGGTAGAAAACGTTTTCTTTGGGGGATAAAAAGTGGTATTTGGGTGAGATACGATCTAACATTTGGGGAAAATTTGCTGTTTTGGGGAGAATTTTTCTTGTTTTGGTGTAAAAGCAGTATGCGGGGGCATAAATATCTTATTTGCGGGGAGAAATGGCGGTATTTGGGGTCGAAAAAGTTCTGTTTGGGGGAGAGAAAGCAGTCTATGGGTGAGATACAATGGAACATTTTGGAGAAAAGAAGCTGTTTTGGGGAGAAAACGTCTTCTTTTGGGGATAAAAGGCAGTATTTTGGGAAGAAAATGTGTTATTTTTGGAATGAAACGGGATGTCCCTGTAGAAGACACCATCTTCCCCAAATGCTGCTTTTGATGCTGCAAATAAGGCATTTTCTCCCTGAAAGATCACATTTATCCCTAAAAGAAGACATTTTCACCCCAAAATATCCCTTTTCATCTCACAAAGAAGACATTTTCACCCCCAAATACCAGTTTTTATCCCCAAAAGAAGACATTTTCTCCCCAAAATGATGCTTTTTAGCTCAATACGACGCTTTCACTCCAAAATACTGCAGTTTATCCCAAAAACGTATGCATTTTCTCCCCAAATACTCTTGTTGTCTCCAAAATACTAGAATTTCTCCGCTTCCTATCAATCTATGCCGACAATTAGACATCTTCTCCCCGAATATCACTCTTTATCCCAGAAATGAAACATCTTCTCTCTTAAGTACCACTCTTTATCCCTTCCAAAATCATTTTCACCCCAAAACACTGCCTTTTCTCTTCAAACGTCTTATTTTTGGGGAAGGAAATGACAGAGATATTTTGGGGAGAGTATTTCTTCTCTTTGGGATAAAAAGGGGTGTTTTGGGGAGGAAATGTCTTCTTCAGGGGATAAGAATCGGTATTTTGGGGAGGGAGTGTCCTGTTCTTGTTACACAAAGCCGTATTTCGAGGGGAGATTTTCTTATTGGAGGGATACAAATTGGTATTTGGGGGCGAAAATGTCTTATTTGGGGGATAAAAAGGTGTATTTGGGGTAATCGATGTCCTCTTTTGGGGATGAAACCAGTCTTGTGGGGAGAAAATGCCTAATTCTTGGGATCAAAAGTGTTATTTGAGGGAGAAGGTCTCGTGTTGGGGATCCAAAGAGCAATTTTGGGGAGAAAATGTGTAATATTGGGAATAGCACGTGGTATTTACGGGAGAAAATGTCTTCTACTTGGAAGCAAGGATGATATTTGGGGGAGAATATTTCTCATGTTGTGGTTACAAATAGGTCTTTTTTGGAGAGGATGACTTATTTTTGGCATAAACAGCGTTATTCTGGGAAGAAAATGCCTTATTTGGGGGATAAAAAGCAGCCCTTTGGGTAGAAAACGTTTTCTTTGGGGGATAAAAAGTGGTATTTGGGTGAGATATGATCTACCATTAGGGAAGAAGAATCTGTTTTGGGGAGAATTTTTCTTGTTTTGGGCAAAAAGCAGGACCCGGGGGCATTAATATCTTATTTGCGGGGAGAAATGGCGGTATTTGGGGTCGAAAAAGTTCTGTTTGGGGGAGAGAAAGCAGTCTATGGGTGAGATACAATGGAACATTTTGGAGAAAAGAAGCTGTTTTGGGGAGAAAATGTCTTCTTTTGGGGATAAAAGGCAGTATTTTGGGAAGAAAATGTGTTATTTTTGGAATGAAACGGGACGTCCCTGTAGAAGACACCATCTTCCCCAAATGCTGCTTTTGATGCTGCAAATAAGGCATTTTCTCCCTGAAAGATCACATTTATCCCTAAAAGAAGACATTTTCACCCCCAAATACCAGTTTTTATCCCCAAAAGAAGACATTTTCTCCCCAAAATGATGCTTTTTAGCTCAATACGACGCTTTCACTCCAAAATACTGCAGTTTATCCCAAAAACGTATGCATTTTCTCCCCAAATACTCTTGTTGTCTCCAAAATACTAGAATTTCTCCGCTTCCTATCAATCTATGCTGACAATTAGACATCTTCTCCCCGAATATCACTCAAATGTTCTCTCTTAAGTACCACTCTTTATCCCTTCCAAAATCATTTTCACCCCAAAACACTGCCTTTTCTCTTCAAACGTCTTATTTTTGGGGAAGGAAATGACAGAGATATTTTGGGGAGAGTATTTCTTCTCTTTGGGATAAAAAGGGGTGTTTTGGGGAGGAAATGTCTTCTTCAGGGGATAAGAATCGGTATTTTGGGGAGGGAGTGTCCTGTTCTTGTTACACAAAGCCGTATTTCGAGGGGAGATTTTCTTATTGGAGGGATACAAATTGGTATTTGGGGGCGAAAATGTTTTATTTGGGGGATAAAAAGGTGTGTTTGGGGTAATCGATGTGCTACTTTGGGGATGAAACCAGTCTTGTGGGGAGAAAATGCCTAATTCTTGGGATCAAAAGTGTTATTTGAGGGAGAAGGTCTCATGTTGGGGATCCAAAGAGCAATTTTGGGGAGAAAATGTGTAATATTGGGAATAGCACGTGGTATTTACGGGAGAAAATGTCTTCTACTTGGAAGCAAGGATGATATTTGGGGGAGAATATTTCTCATGTTGTGGTTACAAATAGGTCTTTTTTGGAGAGGATGACTTATTTTTGGCCTAAAAAGCGTTATTCTGGGAAGAAAATGCCTTATTTTGGGGTTAAAAGCAGCCTTTTGGGTAGAAAACGTTTTCTTTGGGGGATAAAAAGTGGTATTTGGGTGAGATACGATCTAACATTTGGGGAAAAGTTGCTGTTTTGGGGAGAATTTTTCTTGTTTTGGTGTAAAAGCAGTATGCGGGGGCATAAATATCTTATTTGCGGGGAGAAATGGCGGTATTTGGGGTCGAAAAAGTTCTGTTTGGGGGAGAGAAAGCAGTCTATGGGTGAGATACAATGGAACATTTTGGAGAAAAGAAGCTGTTTTGGGGAGAAAATGTCTTCTTTTGGGGATAAAAGGCAGTATTTTGGGAAGAAAATGTGTTATTTTTGGAATGAAACGGGATGTCCCTGTAGAAGACACCATCTTCCCCAAATGCTGCTTTTGATGCTGCAAATAAGGCATTTTCTCCCTGAAAGATCACATTTATCCCTAAAAGAAGACATTTTCACCCCAAAATATCCCTTTTCATCTCACAAAGAAGACATTTTCACCCCCAAATACCAGTTTTTATCCCCAAAAGAAGACATTTTCTCCCCAAAATGATGCTTTTTAGCTCAATACGACGCTTTCACTCCAAAATACTGCAGTTTATCCCAAAAACATATGCATTTTCTCCCCAAATACTCTTGTTGTCTCCAAAATACTAGAATTTCTCCGCTTCCTATCAATCTATGCCGACAATTAGACATCTTCTCCCCGAATATCACTCTTTATCCCAGAAATGAAACATCTTCTCTCTTAAGTACCACTCTTTATCCCTTCCAAAATCATTTTCACCCCAAAACACTGCCTTTTCTCTTCAAACGTCTTATTTTTGGGGAAGGAAATGACAGAGATATTTTGGGGAGAGTATTTCTTCTCTTTGGGATAAAAAGGGGTGTTTTGGGGAGGAAATGTCTTCTTCAGGGGATAAGAATCGGTATTTTGGGGAGGGAGTGTCCTGTTCTTGTTACACAAAGCCGTATTTCGAGGGGAGATTTTCTTATTGGAGGGATACAAATTGGTATTTGGGGGCGAAAATGTCTTATTTGGGGGATAAAAAGGTGTATTTGGGGTAATCGATGTCCTCTTTTGGGGATGAAACCAGTCTTGTGGGGAGAAAATGCCTAATTCTTGGGATCAAAAGTGTTATTTGAGGGAGAAGGTCTCATGTTGGGGATCCAAAGAGCAATTTTGGGGAGAAAATGTGTAATATTGGGAATAGCACGTGGTATTTACGGGAGAAAATGTCTTCTACTTGGAAGCAAGGATGATATTTGGGGGAGAATATTTCTCATGTTGTGGTTACAAATAGGTCTTTTTTGGAGAGGATGACTTATTTTTGGCCTAAAAAGCGTTATTCTGGGAAGAAAATGCCTTATTTTGGGGTTAAAAGCAGCCTTTTGGGTAGAAAACGTTTTCTTTGGGGGATAAAAAGTGGTATTTGGGTGAGATATGATCTACCATTAGGGAAGAAGAATCTGTTTTGGGGAGAATTTTTCTTGTTTTGGGCAAAAAGCAGGACCCGGGGGCATTAATATCTTATTTGCGGGGAGAAATGGCGGTATTTGGGGTCGAAAAAGTTCTGTTTGGGGGAGAGAAAGCAGTCTATGGGTGAGATACAATGGAACATTTTGGAGAAAAGAAGCTGTTTTGGGGAGAAAATGTCTTCTTTTGGGGATAAAAGGCAGTATTTTAAGAAGAAAATGTGTTATTTTTGGAATGAAACGGGACGTCCCTGTAGAAGACACCATCTTCCCCAAATGCTGCTTTTGATGCTGCAAATAAGGCATTTTCTCCCTGAAAGATCACATTTATCCCTAAAAGAAGACATTTTCACCCCCAAATACCAGTTTTTATCCCCAAAAGAAGACATTTTCTCCCCAAAATGATGCTTTTTAGCTCAATACGACGCTTTCACTCCAAAATACTGCAGTTTATCCCAAAAACGTATGCATTTTCTCCCCAAATACTCTTGTTGTCTCCAAAATACTAGAATTTCTCCGCTTCCTATCAATCTATGCCGACAATTAGACATCTTCTCCCCGAATATCACTCAAATGTTCTCTCTTAAGTACCACTCTTTATCCCTTCCAAAATCATTTTCACCCCAAAACACTGCCTTTTCTCTTCAAACGTCTTATTTTTGGGGAAGGAAATGACAGAGATATTTTGGGGAGAGTATTTCTTCTCTTTGGGATAAAAAGGGGTGTTTTGGGGAGGAAATGTCTTCTTCAGGGGATAAGAATCGGTATTTTGGGGAGGGAGTGTCCTGTTCTTGTTACACAAAGCCGTATTTCGAGGGGAGATTTTCTTATTGGAGGGATACAAATTGGTATTTGGGGGCGAAAATGTTTTATTTGGGGGATAAAAAGGTGTGTTTGGGGTAATCGATGTGCTACTTTGGGGATGAAACCAGTCTTGTGGGGAGAAAATGCCTAATTCTTGGGATCAAAAGTGTTATTTGAGGGAGAAGGTCTCGTGTTGGGGATCCAAAGAGCAATTTTGGGGAGAAAATGTGTAATATTGGGAATAGCACGTGGTATTTACGGGAGAAAATGTCTTCTACTTGGAAGCAAGGATGATATTTGGGGGAGAATATTTCTCATGTTGTGGTTACAAATAGGTCTTTTTTGGAGAGGATGACTTATTTTCGGCCTAAAAAGCGTTATTCTGGGAAGAAAATGCCTTATTTTGGGGTTAAAAGCAGCCTTTTGGGTAGAAAACGTTTTCTTTGGGGGATAAAAAGTGGTATTTGGGTGAGATACGATCTAACATTTGGGGAAAATTTGCTGTTTTGGGGAGAATTTTTCTTGTTTTGGTGTAAAAGCAGTATGCGGGGGCATAAATATCTTATTTGCGGGGAGAAATGGCGGTATTTGGGGTCGAAAAAGTTCTGTTTGGGGGAGAGAAAGCAGTCTATGGGTGAGATACAATGGAACATTTTGGAGAAAAGAAGCTGTTTTGGGGAGAAAACGTCTTCTTTTGGGGATAAAAGGCAGTATTTTGGGAAGAAAATGTGTTATTTTTGGAATGAAACGGGATGTCCCTGTAGAAGACACCATCTTCCCCAAATGCTGCTTTTGATGCTGCAAATAAGGCATTTTCTCCCTGAAAGATCACATTTATCCCTAAAAGAAGACATTTTCACCCCAAAATATCCCTTTTCATCTCACAAAGAAGACATTTTCACCCCCAAATACCAGTTTTTATCCCCAAAAGAAGACATTTTCTCCCCAAAATGATGCTTTTTAGCTCAATACGACGCTTTCACTCCAAAATACTGCAGTTTATCCCAAAAACGTATGCATTTTCTCCCCAAATACTCTTGTTGTCTCCAAAATACTAGAATTTCTCCGCTTCCTATCAATCTATGCCGACAATTAGACATCTTCTCCCCGAATATCACTCTTTATCCCAGAAATGAAACATCTTCTCTCTTAAGTACCACTCTTTATCCCTTCCAAAATCATTTTCACCCCAAAACACTGCCTTTTCTCTTCAAACGTCTTATTTTTGGGGAAGGAAATGACAGAGATATTTTGGGGAGAGTATTTCTTCTCTTTGGGATAAAAAGGGGTGTTTTGGGGAGGAAATGTCTTCTTCAGGGGATAAGAATCGGTATTTTGGGGAGGGAGTGTCCTGTTCTTGTTACACAAAGCCGTATTTCGAGGGGAGATTTTCTTATTGGAGGGATACAAATTGGTATTTGGGGGCGAAAATGTTTTATTTGGGGGATAAAAAGGTGTGTTTGGGGTAATCGATGTGCTACTTTGGGGATGAAACCAGTCTTGTGGGGAGAAAATGCCTAATTCTTGGGATCAAAAGTGTTATTTGAGGGAGAAGGTCTCGTGTTGGGGATCCAAAGAGCAATTTTGGGGAGAAAATGTGTAATATTGGGAATAGCACGTGGTATTTACGGGAGAAAATGTCTTCTACTTGGAAGCAAGGATGATATTTGGGGGAGAATATTTCTCATGTTGTGGTTACAAATAGGTCTTTTTTGGAGAGGATGACTTATTTTCGGCCTAAAAAGCGTTATTCTGGGAAGAAAATGCCTTATTTTGGGGTTAAAAGCAGCCTTTTGGGTAGAAAACGTTTTCTTTGGGGGATAAAAAGTGGTATTTGGGTGAGATATGATCTACCATTAGGGAAGAAGAATCTGTTTTGGGGAGAATTTTTCTTGTTTTGGGCAAAAAGCAGGACCCGGGGGCATTAATATCTTATTTGCGGGGAGAAATGGCGGTATTTGGGGTCGAAAAAGTTCTGTTTGGGGGAGAGAAAGCAGTCTATGGGTGAGATACAATGGAACATTTTGGAGAAAAGAAGCTGTTTTGGGGAGAAAATGTCTTCTTTTGGGGATAAAAGGCAGTATTTTGGGAAGAAAATGTGTTATTTTTGGAATGAAACGGGACGTCCCTGTAGAAGACACCATCTTCCCCAAATGCTGCTTTTGATGCTGCAAATAAGGCATTTTCTCCCTGAAAGATCACATTTATCCCTAAAAGAAGACATTTTCACCCCCAAATACCAGTTTTTATCCCCAAAAGAAGACATTTTCTCCCCAAAATGATGCTTTTTAGCTCAATACGACGCTTTCACTCCAAAATACTGCAGTTTATCCCAAAAACGTATGCATTTTCTCCCCAAATACTCTTGTTGTCTCCAAAATACTAGAATTTCTCCGCTTCCTATCAATCTATGCCGACAATTAGACATCTTCTCCCCGAATATCACTCTTTATCCCAGAAATGAAACATCTTCTCTCTTAAGTACCACTCTTTATCCCTTCCAAAATCATTTTCACCCCAAAACACTGCCTTTTCTCTTCAAACGTCTTATTTTTGGGGAAGGAAATGACAGAGATATTTTGGGGAGAGTATTTCTTCTCTTTGGGATAAAAAGGGGTGTTTTGGGGAGGAAATGTCTTCTTCAGGGGATAAGAATCGGTATTTTGGGGAGGGAGTGTCCTGTTCTTGTTACACAAAGCTGTATTTCGAGGGGAGATTTTCTTATTGGAGGGATACAAATTGGTATTTGGGGGCGAAAATGTTTTATTTGGGGGATAAAAAGGTGTGTTTGGGGTAATCGATGTGCTACTTTGGGGATGAAACCAGTCTTGTGGGGAGAAAATGCCTAATTCTTGGGATCAAAAGTGTTATTTGAGGGAGAAGGTCTCGTGTTGGGGATCCAAAGAGCAATTTTGGGGAGAAAATGTGTAATATTGGGAATAGCACGTGGTATTTACGGGAGAAAATGTCTTCTACTTGGAAGCAAGGATGATATTTGGGGGAGAATATTTCTCATGTTGTGGTTACAAATAGGTCTTTTTTGGAGAGGATGACTTATTTTCGGCCTAAAAAGCGTTATTCTGGGAAGAAAATGCCTTATTTTGGGGTTAAAAGCAGCCTTTTGGGTAGAAAACGTTTTCTTTGGGGGATAAAAAGTGGTATTTGGGTGAGATACGATCTAACATTTGGGGAAAATTTGCTGTTTTGGGGAGAATTTTTCTTGTTTTGGTGTAAAAGCAGTATGCGGGGGCATAAATATCTTATTTGCGGGGAGAAATGGCGGTATTTGGGGTCGAAAAAGTTCTGTTTGGGGGAGAGAAAGCAGTCTATGGGTGAGATACAATGGAACATTTTGGAGAAAAGAAGCTGTTTTGGGGAGAAAACGTCTTCTTTTGGGGATAAAAGGCAGTATTTTGGGAAGAAAATGTGTTATTTTTGGAATGAAACGGGATGTCCCTGTAGAAGACACCATCTTCCCCAAATGCTGCTTTTGATGCTGCAAATAAGGCATTTTCTCCCTGAAAGATCACATTTATCCCTAAAAGAAGACATTTTCACCCCAAAATATCCCTTTTCATCTCACAAAGAAGACATTTTCACCCCCAAATACCAGTTTTTATCCCCAAAAGAAGACATTTTCTCCCCAAAATGATGCTTTTTAGCTCAATACGACGCTTTCACTCCAAAATACTGCAGTTTATCCCAAAAACGTATGCATTTTCTCCCCAAATACTCTTGTTGTCTCCAAAATACTAGAATTTCTCCGCTTCCTATCAATCTATGCCGACAATTAGACATCTTCTCCCCGAATATCACTCTTTATCCCAGAAATGAAACATCTTCTCTCTTAAGTACCACTCTTTATCCCTTCCAAAATCATTTTCACCCCAAAACACTGCCTTTTCTCTTCAAACGTCTTATTTTTGGGGAAGGAAATGACAGAGATATTTTGGGGAGAGTATTTCTTCTCTTTGGGATAAAAAGGGGTGTTTTGGGGAGGAAATGTCTTCTTCAGGGGATAAGAATCGGTATTTTGGGGAGGGAGTGTCCTGTTCTTGTTACACAAAGCCGTATTTCGAGGGGAGATTTTCTTATTGGAGGGATACAAATTGGTATTTGGGGGCGAAAATGTCTTATTTGGGGGATAAAAAGGTGTATTTGGGGTAATCGATGTCCTCTTTTGGGGATGAAACCAGTCTTGTGGGGAGAAAATGCCTAATTCTTGGGATCAAAAGTGTTATTTGAGGGAGAAGGTCTCATGTTGGGGATCCAAAGAGCAATTTTGGGGAGAAAATGTGTAATATTGGGAATAGCACGTGGTATTTACGGGAGAAAATGTCTTCTACTTGGAAGCAAGGATGATATTTGGGGGAGAATATTTCTCATGTTGTGGTTACAAATAGGTCTTTTTTGGAGAGGATGACTTATTTTTGGCCTAAAAAGCGTTATTCTGGGAAGAAAATGCCTTATTTTGGGGTTAAAAGCAGCCTTTTGGGTAGAAAACGTTTTCTTTGGGGGATAAAAAGTGGTATTTGGGTGAGATATGATCTACCATTAGGGAAGAAGAATCTGTTTTGGGGAGAATTTTTCTTGTTTTGGGCAAAAAGCAGGACCCGGGGGCATTAATATCTTATTTGCGGGGAGAAATGGCGGTATTTGGGGTCGAAAAAGTTCTGTTTGGGGGAGAGAAAGCAGTCTATGGGTGAGATACAATGGAACATTTTGGAGAAAAGAAGCTGTTTTGGGGAGAAAATGTCTTCTTTTGGGGATAAAAGGCAGTATTTTAAGAAGAAAATGTGTTATTTTTGGAATGAAACGGGACGTCCCTGTAGAAGACACCATCTTCCCCAAATGCTGCTTTTGATGCTGCAAATAAGGCATTTTCTCCCTGAAAGATCACATTTATCCCTAAAAGAAGACATTTTCACCCCAAAATATCCCTTTTTATCTCACAAAGAAGACATTTTCACCCCCAAATACCAGTTTTTATCCCCAAAAGAAGACATTTTCTCCCCAAAATGATGCTTTTTAGCTCAATACGACGCTTTCACTCCAAAATACTGCAGTTTATCCCAAAAACGTATGCATTTTCTCCCCAAATACTCTTGTTGTCTCCAAAATACTAGAATTTCTCCGCTTCCTATCAATCTATGCTGACAATTAGACATCTTCTCCCCGAATATCACTCAAATGTTCTCTCTTAAGTACCACTCTTTATCCCTTCCAAAATCATTTTCACCCCAAAACACTGCCTTTTCTCTTCAAACGTCTTATTTTTGGGGAAGGAAATGACAGAGATATTTTGGGGAGAGTATTTCTTCTCTTTGGGATAAAAAGGGGTGTTTTGGGGAGGAAATGTCTTCTTCAGGGGATAAGAATCGGTATTTTGGGGAGGGAGTGTCCTGTTCTTGTTACACAAAGCCGTATTTCGAGGGGAGATTTTCTTATTGGAGGGATACAAATTGGTATTTGGGGGCGAAAATGTCTTATTTGGGGGATAAAAAGGTGTATTTGGGGTAATCGATGTCCTCTTTTGGGGATGAAACCAGTCTTGTGGGGAGAAAATGCCTAATTCTTGGGATCAAAAGTGTTATTTGAGGGAGAAGGTCTCGTGTTGGGGATCCAAAGAGCAATTTTGGGGAGAAAATGTGTAATATTGGGAATAGCACGTGGTATTTACGGGAGAAAATGTCTTCTACTTGGAAGCAAGGATGATATTTGGGGGAGAATATTTCTCATGTTGTGGTTACAAATAGGTCTTTTTTGGAGAGGATGACTTATTTTCGGCCTAAAAAGCGTTATTCTGGGAAGAAAATGCCTTATTTTGGGGTTAAAAGCAGCCTTTTGGGTAGAAAACGTTTTCTTTGGGGGATAAAAAGTGGTATTTGGGTGAGATACGATCTAACATTTGGGGAAAATTTGCTGTTTTGGGGAGAATTTTTCTTGTTTTGGTGTAAAAGCAGTATGCGGGGGCATAAATATCTTATTTGCGGGGAGAAATGGCGGTATTTGGGGTCGAAAAAGTTCTGTTTGGGGGAGAGAAAGCAGTCTATGGGTGAGATACAATGGAACATTTTGGAGAAAAGAAGCTGTTTTGGGGAGAAAACGTCTTCTTTTGGGGATAAAAGGCAGTATTTTGGGAAGAAAATGTGTTATTTTTGGAATGAAACGGGATGTCCCTGTAGAAGACACCATCTTCCCCAAATGCTGCTTTTGATGCTGCAAATAAGGCATTTTCTCCCTGAAAGATCACATTTATCCCTAAAAGAAGACATTTTCACCCCAAAATATCCCTTTTCATCTCACAAAGAAGACATTTTCACCCCCAAATACCAGTTTTTATCCCCAAAAGAAGACATTTTCTCCCCAAAATGATGCTTTTTAGCTCAATACGACGCTTTCACTCCAAAATACTGCAGTTTATCCCAAAAACGTATGCATTTTCTCCCCAAATACTCTTGTTGTCTCCAAAATACTAGAATTTCTCCGCTTCCTATCAATCTATGCCGACAATTAGACATCTTCTCCCCGAATATCACTCTTTATCCCAGAAATGAAACATCTTCTCTCTTAAGTACCACTCTTTATCCCTTCCAAAATCATTTTCACCCCAAAACACTGCCTTTTCTCTTCAAACGTCTTATTTTTGGGGAAGGAAATGACAGAGATATTTTGGGGAGAGTATTTCTTCTCTTTGGGATAAAAAGGGGTGTTTTGGGGAGGAAATGTCTTCTTCAGGGGATAAGAATCGGTATTTTGGGGAGGGAGTGTCCTGTTCTTGTTACACAAAGCCGTATTTCGAGGGGAGATTTTCTTATTGGAGGGATACAAATTGGTATTTGGGGGCGAAAATGTCTTATTTGGGGGATAAAAAGGTGTATTTGGGGTAATCGATGTCCTCTTTTGGGGATGAAACCAGTCTTGTGGGGAGAAAATGCCTAATTCTTGGGATCAAAAGTGTTATTTGAGGGAGAAGGTCTCATGTTGGGGATCCAAAGAGCAATTTTGGGGAGAAAATGTGTAATATTGGGAATAGCACGTGGTATTTACGGGAGAAAATGTCTTCTACTTGGAAGCAAGGATGATATTTGGGGGAGAATATTTCTCATGTTGTGGTTACAAATAGGTCTTTTTTGGAGAGGATGACTTATTTTTGGCCTAAAAAGCGTTATTCTGGGAAGAAAATGCCTTATTTTGGGGTTAAAAGCAGCCTTTTGGGTAGAAAACGTTTTCTTTGGGGGATAAAAAGTGGTATTTGGGTGAGATACGATCTAACATTTGGGGAAAAGTTGCTGTTTTGGGGAGAATTTTTCTTGTTTTGGTGTAAAAGCAGTATGCGGGGGCATAAATATCTTATTTGCGGGGAGAAATGGCGGTATTTGGGGTCGAAAAAGTTCTGTTTGGGGGAGAGAAAGCAGTCTATGGGTGAGATACAATGGAACATTTTGGAGAAAAGAAGCTGTTTTGGGGAGAAAACGTCTTCTTTTGGGGATAAAAGGCAGTATTTTGGGAAGAAAATGTGTTATTTTTGGAATGAAACGGGATGTCCCTGTAGAAGACACCATCTTCCCCAAATGCTGCTTTTGATGCTGCAAATAAGGCATTTTCTCCCTGAAAGATCACATTTATCCCTAAAAGAAGACATTTTCACCCCAAAATATCCCTTTTCATCTCACAAAGAAGACATTTTCACCCCCAAATACCAGTTTTTATCCCCAAAAGAAGACATTTTCTCCCCAAAATGATGCTTTTTAGCTCAATACAACGCTTTCACTCCAAAATACTGCAGTTTATCCCAAAAACGTATGCATTTTCTCCCCAAATACTCTTGTTGTCTCCAAAATACTAGAATTTCTCCGCTTCCTATCAATCTATGCCGACAATTAGACATCTTCTCCCCGAATATCACTCTTTATCCCAGAAATGAAACATCTTCTCTCTTAAGTACCACTCTTTATCCCTTCCAAAATCATTTTCACCCCAAAACACTGCCTTTTCTCTTCAAACGTCTTATTTTTGGGGAAGGAAATGACAGAGATATTTTGGGGAGAGTATTTCTTCTCTTTGGGATAAAAAGGGGTGTTTTGGGGAGGAAATGTCTTCTTCAGGGGATAAGAATCGGTATTTTGGGGAGGGAGTGTCCTGTTCTTGTTACACAAAGCCGTATTTCGAGGGGAGATTTTCTTATTGGAGGGATACAAATTGGTATTTGGGGGCGAAAATGTCTTATTTGGGGGATAAAAAGGTGTATTTGGGGTAATCGATGTCCTCTTTTGGGGATGAAACCAGTCTTGTGGGGAGAAAATGCCTAATTCTTGGGATCAAAAGTGTTATTTGAGGGAGAAGGTCTCATGTTGGGGATCCAAAGAGCAATTTTGGGGAGAAAATGTGTAATATTGGGAATAGCACGTGGTATTTACGGGAGAAAATGTCTTCTACTTGGAAGCAAGGATGATATTTGGGGGAGAATATTTCTCATGTTGTGGTTACAAATAGGTCTTTTTTGGAGAGGATGACTTATTTTTGGCCTAAAAAGCGTTATTCTGGGAAGAAAATGCCTTATTTTGGGGTTAAAAGCAGCCTTTTGGGTAGAAAACGTTTTCTTTGGGGGATAAAAAGTGGTATTTGGGTGAGATACGATCTAACATTTGGGGAAAAGTTGCTGTTTTGGGGAGAATTTTTCTTGTTTTGGTGTAAAAGCAGTATGCGGGGGCATAAATATCTTATTTGCGGGGAGAAATGGCGGTATTTGGGGTCGAAAAAGTTCTGTTTGGGGGAGAGAAAGCAGTCTATGGGTGAGATACAATGGAACATTTTGGAGAAAAGAAGCTGTTTTGGGGAGAAAACGTCTTCTTTTGGGGATAAAAGGCAGTATTTTGGGAAGAAAATGTGTTATTTTTGGAATGAAACGGGATGTCCCTGTAGAAGACACCATCTTCCCCAAATGCTGCTTTTGATGCTGCAAATAAGGCATTTTCTCCCTGAAAGATCACATTTATCCCTAAAAGAAGACATTTTCACCCCAAAATATCCCTTTTCATCTCACAAAGAAGACATTTTCACCCCCAAATACCAGTTTTTATCCCCAAAAGAAGACATTTTCTCCCCAAAATGATGCTTTTTAGCTCAATACAACGCTTTCACTCCAAAATACTGCAGTTTATCCCAAAAACGTATGCATTTTCTCCCCAAATACTCTTGTTGTCTCCAAAATACTAGAATTTCTCCGCTTCCTATCAATCTATGCCGACAATTAGACATCTTCTCCCCGAATATCACTCTTTATCCCAGAAATGAAACATCTTCTCTCTTAAGTACCACTCTTTATCCCTTCCAAAATCATTTTCACCCCAAAACACTGCCTTTTCTCTTCAAACGTCTTATTTTTGGGGAAGGAAATGACAGAGATATTTTGGGGAGAGTATTTCTTCTCTTTGGGATAAAAAGGGGTGTTTTGGGGAGGAAATGTCTTCTTCAGGGGATAAGAATCGGTATTTTGGGGAGGGAGTGTCCTGTTCTTGTTACACAAAGCCGTATTTCGAGGGGAGATTTTCTTATTGGAGGGATACAAATTGGTATTTGGGGGCGAAAATGTCTTATTTGGGGGATAAAAAGGTGTATTTGGGGTAATCGATGTCCTCTTTTGGGGATGAAACCAGTCTTGTGGGGAGAAAATGCCTAATTCTTGGGATCAAAAGTGTTATTTGAGGGAGAAGGTCTCGTGTTGGGGATCCAAAGAGCAATTTTGGGGAGAAAATGTGTAATATTGGGAATAGCACGTGGTATTTACGGGAGAAAATGTCTTCTACTTGGAAGCAAGGATGATATTTGGGGGAGAATATTTCTCATGTTGTGGTTACAAATAGGTCTTTTTTGGAGAGGATGACTTATTTTTGGCCTAAAAAGCGTTATTCTGGGAAGAAAATGCCTTATTTTGGGGTTAAAAGCAGCCTTTTGGGTAGAAAACGTTTTCTTTGGGGGATAAAAAGTGGTATTTGGGTGAGATATGATCTACCATTAGGGAAGAAGAATCTGTTTTGGGGAGAATTTTTCTTGTTTTGGGCAAAAAGCAGGACCCGGGGGCATTAATATCTTATTTGCGGGGAGAAATGGCGGTATTTGGGGTAGAAAAAGTTCTGTTTGGGGGAGAGAAAGCAGTCTATGGGTGAGATACAATGGAACATTTTGGAGAAAAGAAGCTGTTTTGGGGAGAAAATGTCTTCTTTTGGGGATAAAAGGCAGTATTTTAAGAAGAAAATGTGTTATTTTTGGAATGAAACGGGACGTCCCTGTAGAAGACACCATCTTCCCCAAATGCTGCTTTTGATGCTGCAAATAAGGCATTTTCTCCCTGAAAGATCACATTTATCCCTAAAAGAAGACATTTTCACCCCCAAATACCAGTTTTTATCCCCAAAAGAAGACATTTTCTCCCCAAAATGATGCTTTTTAGCTCAATACGACGCTTTCACTCCAAAATACTGCAGTTTATCCCAAAAACGTATGCATTTTCTCCCCAAATACTCTTGTTGTCTCCAAAATACTAGAATTTCTCCGCTTCCTATCAATCTATGCCGACAATTAGACATCTTCTCCCCGAATATCACTCTTTATCCCAGAAATGAAACATCTTCTCTCTTAAGTACCACTCTTTATCCCTTCCAAAATCATTTTCACCCCAAAACACTGCCTTTTCTCTTCAAACGTCTTATTTTTGGGGAAGGAAATGACAGAGATATTTTGGGGAGAGTATTTCTTCTCTTTGGGATAAAAAGGGGTGTTTTGGGGAGGAAATGTCTTCTTCAGGGGATAAGAATCGGTATTTTGGGGAGGGAGTGTCCTGTTCTTGTTACACAAAGCTGTATTTCGAGGGGAGATTTTCTTATTGGAGGGATACAAATTGGTATTTGGGGGCAAAAATGTCTTATTTGGGGGATAAAAAGGTGTATTTGGGGTAATCGATGTGCTACTTTGGGGATGAAACCAGTCTTGTGGGGAGAAAATGCCTAATTCTTGGGATCAAAAGTGTTATTTGAGGGAGAAGGTCTCGTGTTGGGGATCCAAAGAGCAATTTTGGGGAGAAAATGTGTAATATTGGGAATAGCACGTGGTATTTACGGGAGAAAATGTCTTCTACTTGGAAGCAAGGATGATATTTGGGGGAGAATATTTCTCATGTTGTGGTTACAAATAGGTCTTTTTTGGAGAGGATGACTTATTTTCGGCCTAAAAAGCGTTATTCTGGGAAGAAAATGCCTTATTTTGGGGTTAAAAGCAGCCTTTTGGGTAGAAAACGTTTTCTTTGGGGGATAAAAAGTGGTATTTGGGTGAGATACGATCTAACATTTGGGGAAAATTTGCTGTTTTGGGGAGAATTTTTCTTGTTTTGGTGTAAAAGCAGTATGCGGGGGCATAAATATCTTATTTGCGGGGAGAAATGGCGGTATTTGGGGTAGAAAAAGTTCTGTTTGGGGGAGAGAAAGCAGTCTATGGGTGAGATACAATGGAACATTTTGGAGAAAAGAAGCTGTTTTGGGGAGAAAACGTCTTCTTTTGGGGATAAAAGGCAGTATTTTGGGAAGAAAATGTGTTATTTTTGGAATGAAACGGGATGTCCCTGTAGAAGACACCATCTTCCCCAAATGCTGCTTTTGATGCTGCAAATAAGGCATTTTCTCCCTGAAAGATCACATTTATCCCTAAAAGAAGACATTTTCACCCCAAAATATCCCTTTTCATCTCACAAAGAAGACATTTTCACCCCCAAATACCAGTTTTTATCCCCAAAAGAAGACATTTTCTCCCCAAAATGATGCTTTTTAGCTCAATACGACGCTTTCACTCCAAAATACTGCAGTTTATCCCAAAAACATATGCATTTTCTCCCCGAATACTCTTGTTGTCTCCAAAATACTAGAATTTCTCCGCTTCCTATCAATCTATGCCGACAATTAGACATCTTCTCCCCGAATATCACTCTTTATCCCAGAAATGAAACATGTTCTCTCTTAAGTACCACTCTTTATCCCTTCCAAAATCATTTTCACCCCAAAACACTGCCTTTTCTCTTCAAACGTCTTATTTTTGGGGAAGGAAATGACAGAGATATTTTGGGGAGAGTATTTCTTCTCTTTGGGATAAAAAGGGGTGTTTTGGGGAGGAAATGTCTTCTTCAGGGGATAAGAATCGGTATTTTGGGGAGGGAGTGTCCTGTTCTTGTTACACAAAGCCGTATTTCGAGGGGAGATTTTCTTATTGGAGGGATACAAATTGGTATTTGGGGGCGAAAATGTCTTATTTGGGGGATAAAAAGGTGTATTTGGGGTAATCGATGTCCTCTTTTGGGGATGAAACCAGTCTTGTGGGGAGAAAATGCCTAATTCTTGGGATCAAAAGTGTTATTTGAGGGAGAAGGTCTCATGTTGGGGATCCAAAGAGCAATTTTGGGGAGAAAATGTGTAATATTGGGAATAGCACGTGGTATTTACGGGAGAAAATGTCTTCTACTTGGAAGCAAGGATGATATTTGGGGGAGAATATTTCTCATGTTGTGGTTACAAATAGGTCTTTTTTGGAGAGGATGACTTATTTTTGGCCTAAAAAGCGTTACTCTGGGAAGAAAATGCCTTATTTTGGGGTTAAAAGCAGCCTTTTGGGTAGAAAACGTTTTCTTTGGGGGATAAAAAGTGGTATTTGGGTGAGATACGATCTAACATTTGGGGAAAAGTTGCTGTTTTGGGGAGAATTTTTCTTGTTTTGGTGTAAAAGCAGTATGCGGGGGCATAAATATCTTATTTGCGGGGAGAAATGGCGGTATTTGGGGTCGAAAAAGTTCTGTTTGGGGGAGAGAAAGCAGTCTATGGGTGAGATACAATGGAACATTTTGGAGAAAAGAAGCTGTTTTGGGGAGAAAACGTCTTCTTTTGGGGATAAAAGGCAGTATTTTGGGAAGAAAATGTGTTATTTTTGGAATGAAACGGGATGTCCCTGTAGAAGACACCATCTTCCCCAAATGCTGCTTTTGATGCTGCAAATAAGGCATTTTCTCCCTGAAAGATCACATTTATCCCTAAAAGAAGACATTTTCACCCCAAAATATCCCTTTTCATCTCACAAAGAAGACATTTTCACCCCCAAATACCAGTTTTTATCCCCAAAAGAAGACATTTTCTCCCCAAAATGATGCTTTTTAGCTCAATACGACGCTTTCACTCCAAAATACTGCAGTTTATCCCAAAAACGTATGCATTTTCTCCCCAAATACTCTTGTTGTCTCCAAAATACTAGAATTTCTCCGCTTCCTATCAATCTATGCCGACAATTAGACATCTTCTCCCCGAATATCACTCTTTATCCCAGAAATGAAACATCTTCTCTCTTAAGTACCACTCTTTATCCCTTCCAAAATCATTTTCACCCCAAAACACTGCCTTTTCTCTTCAAACGTCTTATTTTTGGGGAAGGAAATGACAGAGATATTTTGGGGAGAGTATTTCTTCTCTTTGGGATAAAAAGGGGTGTTTTGGGGAGGAAATGTCTTCTTCAGGGGATAAGAATCGGTATTTTGGGGAGGGAGTGTCCTGTTCTTGTTACACAAAGCCGTATTTCGAGGGGAGATTTTCTTATTGGAGGGATACAAATTGGTATTTGGGGGCGAAAATGTTTTATTTGGGGGATAAAAAGGTGTATTTGGGGTAATCGATGTCCTCTTTTGGGGATGAAACCAGTCTTGTGGGGAGAAAATGCCTAATTCTTGGGATCAAAAGTGTTATTTGAGGGAGAAGGTCTCGTGTTGGGGATCCAAAGAGCAATTTTGGGGAGAAAATGTGTAATATTGGGAATAGCACGTGGTATTTACGGGAGAAAATGTCTTCTACTTGGAAGCAAGGATGATATTTGGGGGAGAATATTTCTCATGTTGTGGTTACAAATAGGTCTTTTTTGGAGAGGATGACTTATTTTTGGCCTAAAAAGCGTTATTCTGGGAAGAAAATGCCTTATTTTGGGGTTAAAAGCAGCCTTTTGGGTAGAAAACGTTTTCTTTGGGGGATAAAAAGTGGTATTTGGGTGAGATACGATCTAACATTTGGGGAAAAGTTGCTGTTTTGGGGAGAATTTTTCTTGTTTTGGTGTAAAAGCAGGACCCGGGGGCATTAATATCTTATTTGCGGGGAGAAATGGCGGTATTTGGCGTCGAAAAAGTTCTGTTTGGGGGAGAGAAAGCAGTCTATGGGTGAGATACAATGGAACATTTTGGAGAAAAGAAGCTGTTTTGGGGAGAAAACGTCTTCTTTTGGGGATAAAAGGCAGTATTTTGGGAAGAAAATGTGTTATTTTTGGAATGAAACGGGACGTCCCTGTAGAAGACACCATCTTCCCCAAATGCTGCTTTTGATGCTGCAAATAAGGCATTTTCTCCCTGAAAGATCACATTTATCCCTAAAAGAAGACATTTTCACCCCAAAATATCCCTTTTCATCTCACAAAGAAGACATTTTCACCCCCAAATACCAGTTTTTATCCCCAAAAGAAGACATTTTCTCCCCAAAATGATGCTTTTTAGCTCAATACGACGCTTTCACTCCAAAATACTGCAGTTTATCCCAAAAACGTATGCATTTTCTCCCCAAATACTCTTGTTGTCTCCAAAATACTAGAATTTCTCCGCTTCCTATCAATCTATGCCGACAATTAGACATCTTCTCCCCGAATATCACTCTTTATCCCAGAAATGAAACATCTTCTCTCTTAAGTACCACTCTTTATCCCTTCCAAAATCATTTTCACCCCAAAACACTGCCTTTTCTCTTCAAACGTCTTATTTTTGGGGAAGGAAATGACAGAGATATTTTGGGGAGAGTATTTCTTCTCTTTGGGATAAAAAGGGGTGTTTTGGGGAGGAAATGTCTTCTTCAGGGGATAAGAATCGGTATTTTGGGGAGGGAGTGTCCTGTTCTTGTTACACAAAGCCGTATTTCGAGGGGAGATTTTCTTATTGGAGGGATACAAATTGGTATTTGGGGGCGAAAATGTTTTATTTGGGGGATAAAAAGGTGTGTTTGGGGTAATCGATGTGCTACTTTGGGGATGAAACCAGTCTTGTGGGGAGAAAATGCCTAATTCTTGGGATCAAAAGTGTTATTTGAGGGAGAAGGTCTCGTGTTGGGGATCCAAAGAGCAATTTTGGGGAGAAAATGTGTAATATTGGGAATAGCACGTGGTATTTACGGGAGAAAATGTCTTCTACTTGGAAGCAAGGATGATATTTGGGGGAGAATATTTCTCATGTTGTGGTTACAAATAGGTCTTTTTTGGAGAGGATGACTTATTTTCGGCCTAAAAAGCGTTATTCTGGGAAGAAAATGCCTTATTTTGGGGTTAAAAGCAGCCTTTTGGGTAGAAAACGTTTTCTTTGGGGGATAAAAAGTGGTATTTGGGTGAGATACGATCTAACATTTGGGGAAAATTTGCTGTTTTGGGGAGAATTTTTCTTGTTTTGGTGTAAAAGCAGTATGCGGGGGCATAAATATCTTATTTGCGGGGAGAAATGGCGGTATTTGGGGTAGAAAAAGTTCTGTTTGGGGGAGAGAAAGCAGTCTATGGGTGAGATACAATGGAACATTTTGGAGAAAAGAAGCTGTTTTGGGGAGAAAACGTCTTCTTTTGGGGATAAAAGGCAGTATTTTGGGAAGAAAATGTGTTATTTTTGGAATGAAACGGGATGTCCCTGTAGAAGACACCATCTTCCCCAAATGCTGCTTTTGATGCTGCAAATAAGGCATTTTCTCCCTGAAAGATCACATTTATCCCTAAAAGAAGACATTTTCACCCCAAAATATCCCTTTTCATCTCACAAAGAAGACATTTTCACCCCCAAATACCAGTTTTTATCCCCAAAAGAAGACATTTTCTCCCCAAAATGATGCTTTTTAGCTCAATACGACGCTTTCACTCCAAAATACTGCAGTTTATCCCAAAAACGTATGCATTTTCTCCCCAAATACTCTTGTTGTCTCCAAAATACTAGAATTTCTCCGCTTCCTATCAATCTATGCCGACAATTAGACATCTTCTCCCCGAATATCACTCTTTATCCCAGAAATGAAACATCTTCTCTCTTAAGTACCACTCTTTATCCCTTCCAAAATCATTTTCACCCCAAAACACTGCCTTTTCTCTTCAAACGTCTTATTTTTGGGGAAGGAAATGACAGAGATATTTTGGGGAGAGTATTTCTTCTCTTTGGGATAAAAAGGGGTGTTTTGGGGAGGAAATGTCTTCTTCAGGGGATAAGAATCGGTATTTTGGGGAGGGAGTGTCCTGTTCTTGTTACACAAAGCCGTATTTCGAGGGGAGATTTTCTTATTGGAGGGATACAAATTGGTATTTGGGGGCGAAAATGTTTTATTTGGGGGATAAAAAGGTGTGTTTGGGGTAATCGATGTGCTACTTTGGGGATGAAACCAGTCTTGTGGGGAGAAAATGCCTAATTCTTGGGATCAAAAGTGTTATTTGAGGGAGAAGGTCTCGTGTTGGGGATCCAAAGAGCAATTTTGGGGAGAAAATGTGTAATATTGGGAATAGCACGTGGTATTTACGGGAGAAAATGTCTTCTACTTGGAAGCAAGGATGATATTTGGGGGAGAATATTTCTCATGTTGTGGTTACAAATAGGTCTTTTTTGGAGAGGATGACTTATTTTCGGCCTAAAAAGCGTTATTCTGGGAAGAAAATGCCTTATTTTGGGGTTAAAAGCAGCCTTTTGGGTAGAAAACGTTTTCTTTGGGGGATAAAAAGTGGTATTTGGGTGAGATACGATCTAACATTTGGGGAAAATTTGCTGTTTTGGGGAGAATTTTTCTTGTTTTGGTGTAAAAGCAGTATGCGGGGGCATAAATATCTTATTTGCGGGGAGAAATGGCGGTATTTGGGGTAGAAAAAGTTCTGTTTGGGGGAGAGAAAGCAGTCTATGGGTGAGATACAATGGAACATTTTGGAGAAAAGAAGCTGTTTTGGGGAGAAAACGTCTTCTTTTGGGGATAAAAGGCAGTATTTTGGGAAGAAAATGTGTTATTTTTGGAATGAAACGGGATGTCCCTGTAGAAGACACCATCTTCCCCAAATGCTGCTTTTGATGCTGCAAATAAGGCATTTTCTCCCTGAAAGATCACATTTATCCCTAAAAGAAGACATTTTCACCCCAAAATATCCCTTTTCATCTCACAAAGAAGACATTTTCACCCCCAAATACCAGTTTTTATCCCCAAAAGAAGACATTTTCTCCCCAAAATGATGCTTTTTAGCTCAATACGACGCTTTCACTCCAAAATACTGCAGTTTATCCCAAAAACGTATGCATTTTCTCCCCAAATACTCTTGTTGTCTCCAAAATACTAGAATTTCTCCGCTTCCTATCAATCTATGCCGACAATTAGACATCTTCTCCCCGAATATCACTCTTTATCCCAGAAATGAAACATCTTCTCTCTTAAGTACCACTCTTTATCCCTTCCAAAATCATTTTCACCCCAAAACACTGCCTTTTCTCTTCAAACGTCTTATTTTTGGGGAAGGAAATGACAGAGATATTTTGGGGAGAGTATTTCTTCTCTTTGGGATAAAAAGGGGTGTTTTGGGGAGGAAATGTCTTCTTCAGGGGATAAGAATCGGTATTTTGGGGAGGGAGTGTCCTGTTCTTGTTACACAAAGCCGTATTTCGAGGGGAGATTTTCTTATTGGAGGGATACAAATTGGTATTTGGGGGCGAAAATGTTTTATTTGGGGGATAAAAAGGTGTGTTTGGGGTAATCGATGTGCTACTTTGGGGATGAAACCAGTCTTGTGGGGAGAAAATGCCTAATTCTTGGGATCAAAAGTGTTATTTGAGGGAGAAGGTCTCGTGTTGGGGATCCAAAGAGCAATTTTGGGGAGAAAATGTGTAATATTGGGAATAGCACGTGGTATTTACGGGAGAAAATGTCTTCTACTTGGAAGCAAGGATGATATTTGGGGGAGAATATTTCTCATGTTGTGGTTACAAATAGGTCTTTTTTGGAGAGGATGACTTATTTTCGGCCTAAAAAGCGTTATTCTGGGAAGAAAATGCCTTATTTTGGGGTTAAAAGCAGCCTTTTGGGTAGAAAACGTTTTCTTTGGGGGATAAAAAGTGGTATTTGGGTGAGATACGATCTAACATTTGGGGAAAATTTGCTGTTTTGGGGAGAATTTTTCTTGTTTTGGTGTAAAAGCAGTATGCGGGGGCATAAATATCTTATTTGCGGGGAGAAATGGCGGTATTTGGGGTAGAAAAAGTTCTGTTTGGGGGAGAGAAAGCAGTCTATGGGTGAGATACAATGGAACATTTTGGAGAAAAGAAGCTGTTTTGGGGAGAAAACGTCTTCTTTTGGGGATAAAAGGCAGTATTTTGGGAAGAAAATGTGTTATTTTTGGAATGAAACGGGATGTCCCTGTAGAAGACACCATCTTCCCCAAATGCTGCTTTTGATGCTGCAAATAAGGCATTTTCTCCCTGAAAGATCACATTTATCCCTAAAAGAAGACATTTTCACCCCAAAATATCCCTTTTCATCTCACAAAGAAGACATTTTCACCCCCAAATACCAGTTTTTATCCCCAAAAGAAGACATTTTCTCCCCAAAATGATGCTTTTTAGCTCAATACGACGCTTTCACTCCAAAATACTGCAGTTTATCCCAAAAACGTATGCATTTTCTCCCCAAATACTCTTGTTGTCTCCAAAATACTAGAATTTCTCCGCTTCCTATCAATCTATGCCGACAATTAGACATCTTCTCCCCGAATATCACTCTTTATCCCAGAAATGAAACATCTTCTCTCTTAAGTACCACTCTTTATCCCTTCCAAAATCATTTTCACCCCAAAACACTGCCTTTTCTCTTCAAACGTCTTATTTTTGGGGAAGGAAATGACAGAGATATTTTGGGGAGAGTATTTCTTCTCTTTGGGATAAAAAGGGGTGTTTTGGGGAGGAAATGTCTTCTTCAGGGGATAAGAATCGGTATTTTGGGGAGGGAGTGTCCTGTTCTTGTTACACAAAGCCGTATTTCGAGGGGAGATTTTCTTATTGGAGGGATACAAATTGGTATTTGGGGGCGAAAATGTTTTATTTGGGGGATAAAAAGGTGTGTTTGGGGTAATCGATGTGCTACTTTGGGGATGAAACCAGTCTTGTGGGGAGAAAATGCCTAATTCTTGGGATCAAAAGTGTTATTTGAGGGAGAAGGTCTCGTGTTGGGGATCCAAAGAGCAATTTTGGGGAGAAAATGTGTAATATTGGGAATAGCACGTGGTATTTACGGGAGAAAATGTCTTCTACTTGGAAGCAAGGATGATATTTGGGGGAGAATATTTCTCATGTTGTGGTTACAAATAGGTCTTTTTTGGAGAGGATGACTTATTTTCGGCCTAAAAAGCGTTATTCTGGGAAGAAAATGCCTTATTTTGGGGTTAAAAGCAGCCTTTTGGGTAGAAAACGTTTTCTTTGGGGGATAAAAAGTGGTATTTGGGTGAGATATGATCTACCATTAGGGAAGAAGAATCTGTTTTGGGGAGAATTTTTCTTGTTTTGGGCAAAAAGCAGGACCCGGGGGCATTAATATCTTATTTGCGGGGAGAAATGGCGGTATTTGGGGTCGAAAAAGTTCTGTTTGGGGGAGAGAAAGCAGTCTATGGGTGAGATACAATGGAACATTTTGGAGAAAAGAAGCTGTTTTGGGGAGAAAATGTCTTCTTTTGGGGATAAAAGGCAGTATTTTGGGAAGAAAATGTGTTATTTTTGGAATGAAACGGGACGTCCCTGTAGAAGACACCATCTTCCCCAAATGCTGCTTTTGATGCTGCAAATAAGGCATTTTCTCCCTGAAAGATCACATTTATCCCTAAAAGAAGACATTTTCACCCCCAAATACCAGTTTTTATCCCCAAAAGAAGACATTTTCTCCCCAAAATGATGCTTTTTAGCTCAATACGACGCTTTCACTCCAAAATACTGCAGTTTATCCCAAAAACGTATGCATTTTCTCCCCAAATACTCTTGTTGTCTCCAAAATACTAGAATTTCTCCGCTTCCTATCAATCTATGCCGACAATTAGACATCTTCTCCCCGAATATCACTCTTTATCCCAGAAATGAAACATCTTCTCTCTTAAGTACCACTCTTTATCCCTTCCAAAATCATTTTCACCCCAAAACACTGCCTTTTCTCTTCAAACGTCTTATTTTTGGGGAAGGAAATGACAGAGATATTTTGGGGAGAGTATTTCTTCTCTTTGGGATAAAAAGGGGTGTTTTGGGGAGGAAATGTCTTCTTCAGGGGATAAGAATCGGTATTTTGGGGAGGGAGTGTCCTGTTCTTGTTACACAAAGCTGTATTTCGAGGGGAGATTTTCTTATTGGAGGGATACAAATTGGTATTTGGGGGCGAAAATGTTTTATTTGGGGGATAAAAAGGTGTGTTTGGGGTAATCGATGTGCTACTTTGGGGATGAAACCAGTCTTGTGGGGAGAAAATGCCTAATTCTTGGGATCAAAAGTGTTATTTGAGGGAGAAGGTCTCGTGTTGGGGATCCAAAGAGCAATTTTGGGGAGAAAATGTGTAATATTGGGAATAGCACGTGGTATTTACGGGAGAAAATGTCTTCTACTTGGAAGCAAGGATGATATTTGGGGGAGAATATTTCTCATGTTGTGGTTACAAATAGGTCTTTTTTGGAGAGGATGACTTATTTTCGGCCTAAAAAGCGTTATTCTGGGAAGAAAATGCCTTATTTTGGGGTTAAAAGCAGCCTTTTGGGTAGAAAACGTTTTCTTTGGGGGATAAAAAGTGGTATTTGGGTGAGATACGATCTAACATTTGGGGAAAATTTGCTGTTTTGGGGAGAATTTTTCTTGTTTTGGTGTAAAAGCAGTATGCGGGGGCATAAATATCTTATTTGCGGGGAGAAATGGCGGTATTTGGGGTCGAAAAAGTTCTGTTTGGGGGAGAGAAAGCAGTCTATGGGTGAGATACAATGGAACATTTTGGAGAAAAGAAGCTGTTTTGGGGAGAAAACGTCTTCTTTTGGGGATAAAAGGCAGTATTTTGGGAAGAAAATGTGTTATTTTTGGAATGAAACGGGATGTCCCTGTAGAAGACACCATCTTCCCCAAATGCTGCTTTTGATGCTGCAAATAAGGCATTTTCTCCCTGAAAGATCACATTTATCCCTAAAAGAAGACATTTTCACCCCAAAATATCCCTTTTCATCTCACAAAGAAGACATTTTCACCCCCAAATACCAGTTTTTATCCCCAAAAGAAGACATTTTCTCCCCAAAATGATGCTTTTTAGCTCAATACGACGCTTTCACTCCAAAATACTGCAGTTTATCCCAAAAACGTATGCATTTTCTCCCCAAATACTCTTGTTGTCTCCAAAATACTAGAATTTCTCCGCTTCCTATCAATCTATGCCGACAATTAGACATCTTCTCCCCGAATATCACTCTTTATCCCAGAAATGAAACATCTTCTCTCTTAAGTACCACTCTTTATCCCTTCCAAAATCATTTTCACCCCAAAACACTGCCTTTTCTCTTCAAACGTCTTATTTTTGGGGAAGGAAATGACAGAGATATTTTGGGGAGAGTATTTCTTCTCTTTGGGATAAAAAGGGGTGTTTTGGGGAGGAAATGTCTTCTTCAGGGGATAAGAATCGGTATTTTGGGGAGGGAGTGTCCTGTTCTTGTTACACAAAGCCGTATTTCGAGGGGAGATTTTCTTATTGGAGGGATACAAATTGGTATTTGGGGGCGAAAATGTCTTATTTGGGGGATAAAAAGGTGTATTTGGGGTAATCGATGTCCTCTTTTGGGGATGAAACCAGTCTTGTGGGGAGAAAATGCCTAATTCTTGGGATCAAAAGTGTTATTTGAGGGAGAAGGTCTCATGTTGGGGATCCAAAGAGCAATTTTGGGGAGAAAATGTGTAATATTGGGAATAGCACGTGGTATTTACGGGAGAAAATGTCTTCTACTTGGAAGCAAGGATGATATTTGGGGGAGAATATTTCTCATGTTGTGGTTACAAATAGGTCTTTTTTGGAGAGGATGACTTATTTTTGGCCTAAAAAGCGTTATTCTGGGAAGAAAATGCCTTATTTTGGGGTTAAAAGCAGCCTTTTGGGTAGAAAACGTTTTCTTTGGGGGATAAAAAGTGGTATTTGGGTGAGATATGATCTACCATTAGGGAAGAAGAATCTGTTTTGGGGAGAATTTTTCTTGTTTTGGGCAAAAAGCAGGACCCGGGGGCATTAATATCTTATTTGCGGGGAGAAATGGCGGTATTTGGGGTCGAAAAAGTTCTGTTTGGGGGAGAGAAAGCAGTCTATGGGTGAGATACAATGGAACATTTTGGAGAAAAGAAGCTGTTTTGGGGAGAAAATGTCTTCTTTTGGGGATAAAAGGCAGTATTTTAAGAAGAAAATGTGTTATTTTTGGAATGAAACGGGACGTCCCTGTAGAAGACACCATCTTCCCCAAATGCTGCTTTTGATGCTGCAAATAAGGCATTTTCTCCCTGAAAGATCACATTTATCCCTAAAAGAAGACATTTTCACCCCAAAATATCCCTTTTCATCTCACAAAGAAGACATTTTCACCCCCAAATACCAGTTTTTATCCCCAAAAGAAGACATTTTCTCCCCAAAATGATGCTTTTTAGCTCAATACGACGCTTTCACTCCAAAATACTGCAGTTTATCCCAAAAACGTATGCATTTTCTCCCCAAATACTCTTGTTGTCTCCAAAATACTAGAATTTCTCCGCTTCCTATCAATCTATGCTGACAATTAGACATCTTCTCCCCGAATATCACTCAAATGTTCTCTCTTAAGTACCACTCTTTATCCCTTCCAAAATCATTTTCACCCCAAAACACTGCCTTTTCTCTTCAAACGTCTTATTTTTGGGGAAGGAAATGACAGAGATATTTTGGGGAGAGTATTTCTTCTCTTTGGGATAAAAAGGGGTGTTTTGGGGAGGAAATGTCTTCTTCAGGGGATAAGAATCGGTATTTTGGGGAGGGAGTGTCCTGTTCTTGTTACACAAAGCCGTATTTCGAGGGGAGATTTTCTTATTGGAGGGATACAAATTGGTATTTGGGGGCGAAAATGTTTTATTTGGGGGATAAAAAGGTGTGTTTGGGGTAATCGATGTGCTACTTTGGGGATGAAACCAGTCTTGTGGGGAGAAAATGCCTAATTCTTGGGATCAAAAGTGTTATTTGAGGGAGAAGGTCTCGTGTTGGGGATCCAAAGAGCAATTTTGGGGAGAAAATGTGTAATATTGGGAATAGCACGTGGTATTTACGGGAGAAAATGTCTTCTACTTGGAAGCAAGGATGATATTTGGGGGAGAATATTTCTCATGTTGTGGTTACAAATAGGTCTTTTTTGGAGAGGATGACTTATTTTCGGCCTAAAAAGCGTTATTCTGGGAAGAAAATGCCTTATTTTGGGGTTAAAAGCAGCCTTTTGGGTAGAAAACGTTTTCTTTGGGGGATAAAAAGTGGTATTTGGGTGAGATACGATCTAACATTTGGGGAAAATTTGCTGTTTTGGGGAGAATTTTTCTTGTTTTGGTGTAAAAGCAGTATGCGGGGGCATAAATATCTTATTTGCGGGGAGAAATGGCGGTATTTGGGGTCGAAAAAGTTCTGTTTGGGGGAGAGAAAGCAGTCTATGGGTGAGATACAATGGAACATTTTGGAGAAAAGAAGCTGTTTTGGGGAGAAAACGTCTTCTTTTGGGGATAAAAGGCAGTATTTTGGGAAGAAAATGTGTTATTTTTGGAATGAAACGGGATGTCCCTGTAGAAGACACCATCTTCCCCAAATGCTGCTTTTGATGCTGCAAATAAGGCATTTTCTCCCTGAAAGATCACATTTATCCCTAAAAGAAGACATTTTCACCCCAAAATATCCCTTTTCATCTCACAAAGAAGACATTTTCACCCCCAAATACCAGTTTTTATCCCCAAAAGAAGACATTTTCTCCCCAAAATGATGCTTTTTAGCTCAATACGACGCTTTCACTCCAAAATACTGCAGTTTATCCCAAAAACGTATGCATTTTCTCCCCAAATACTCTTGTTGTCTCCAAAATACTAGAATTTCTCCGCTTCCTATCAATCTATGCCGACAATTAGACATCTTCTCCCCGAATATCACTCTTTATCCCAGAAATGAAACATCTTCTCTCTTAAGTACCACTCTTTATCCCTTCCAAAATCATTTTCACCCCAAAACACTGCCTTTTCTCTTCAAACGTCTTATTTTTGGGGAAGGAAATGACAGAGATATTTTGGGGAGAGTATTTCTTCTCTTTGGGATAAAAAGGGGTGTTTTGGGGAGGAAATGTCTTCTTCAGGGGATAAGAATCGGTATTTTGGGGAGGGAGTGTCCTGTTCTTGTTACACAAAGCCGTATTTCGAGGGGAGATTTTCTTATTGGAGGGATACAAATTGGTATTTGGGGGCGAAAATGTCTTATTTGGGGGATAAAAAGGTGTATTTGGGGTAATCGATGTCCTCTTTTGGGGATGAAACCAGTCTTGTGGGGAGAAAATGCCTAATTCTTGGGATCAAAAGTGTTATTTGAGGGAGAAGGTCTCATGTTGGGGATCCAAAGAGCAATTTTGGGGAGAAAATGTGTAATATTGGGAATAGCACGTGGTATTTACGGGAGAAAATGTCTTCTACTTGGAAGCAAGGATGATATTTGGGGGAGAATATTTCTCATGTTGTGGTTACAAATAGGTCTTTTTTGGAGAGGATGACTTATTTTTGGCCTAAAAAGCGTTATTCTGGGAAGAAAATGCCTTATTTTGGGGTTAAAAGCAGCCTTTTGGGTAGAAAACGTTTTCTTTGGGGGATAAAAAGTGGTATTTGGGTGAGATACGATCTAACATTTGGGGAAAAGTTGCTGTTTTGGGGAGAATTTTTCTTGTTTTGGTGTAAAAGCAGTATGCGGGGGCATAAATATCTTATTTGCGGGGAGAAATGGCGGTATTTGGGGTCGAAAAAGTTCTGTTTGGGGGAGAGAAAGCAGTCTATGGGTGAGATACAATGGAACATTTTGGAGAAAAGAAGCTGTTTTGGGGAGAAAACGTCTTCTTTTGGGGATAAAAGGCAGTATTTTGGGAAGAAAATGTGTTATTTTTGGAATGAAACGGGATGTCCCTGTAGAAGACACCATCTTCCCCAAATGCTGCTTTTGATGCTGCAAATAAGGCATTTTCTCCCTGAAAGATCACATTTATCCCTAAAAGAAGACATTTTCACCCCAAAATATCCCTTTTCATCTCACAAAGAAGACATTTTCACCCCCAAATACCAGTTTTTATCCCCAAAAGAAGACATTTTCTCCCCAAAATGATGCTTTTTAGCTCAATACGACGCTTTCACTCCAAAATACTGCAGTTTATCCCAAAAACGTATGCATTTTCTCCCCAAATACTCTTGTTGTCTCCAAAATACTAGAATTTCTCCGCTTCCTATCAATCTATGCCGACAATTAGACATCTTCTCCCCGAATATCACTCTTTATCCCAGAAATGAAACATCTTCTCTCTTAAGTACCACTCTTTATCCCTTCCAAAATCATTTTCACCCCAAAACACTGCCTTTTCTCTTCAAACGTCTTATTTTTGGGGAAGGAAATGACAGAGATATTTTGGGGAGAGTATTTCTTCTCTTTGGGATAAAAAGGGGTGTTTTGGGGAGGAAATGTCTTCTTCAGGGGATAAGAATCGGTATTTTGGGGAGGGAGTGTCCTGTTCTTGTTACACAAAGCCGTATTTCGAGGGGAGATTTTCTTATTGGAGGGATACAAATTGGTATTTGGGGGCGAAAATGTCTTATTTGGGGGATAAAAAGGTGTATTTGGGGTAATCGATGTCCTCTTTTGGGGATGAAACCAGTCTTGTGGGGAGAAAATGCCTAATTCTTGGGATCAAAAGTGTTATTTGAGGGAGAAGGTCTCATGTTGGGGATCCAAAGAGCAATTTTGGGGAGAAAATGTGTAATATTGGGAATAGCACGTGGTATTTACGGGAGAAAATGTCTTCTACTTGGAAGCAAGGATGATATTTGGGGGAGAATATTTCTCATGTTGTGGTTACAAATAGGTCTTTTTTGGAGAGGATGACTTATTTTTGGCCTAAAAAGCGTTATTCTGGGAAGAAAATGCCTTATTTTGGGGTTAAAAGCAGCCTTTTGGGTAGAAAACGTTTTCTTTGGGGGATAAAAAGTGGTATTTGGGTGAGATACGATCTAACATTTGGGGAAAAGTTGCTGTTTTGGGGAGAATTTTTCTTGTTTTGGTGTAAAAGCAGTATGCGGGGGCATAAATATCTTATTTGCGGGGAGAAATGGCGGTATTTGGGGTCGAAAAAGTTCTGTTTGGGGGAGAGAAAGCAGTCTATGGGTGAGATACAATGGAACATTTTGGAGAAAAGAAGCTGTTTTGGGGAGAAAACGTCTTCTTTTGGGGATAAAAGGCAGTATTTTGGGAAGAAAATGTGTTATTTTTGGAATGAAACGGGATGTCCCTGTAGAAGACACCATCTTCCCCAAATGCTGCTTTTGATGCTGCAAATAAGGCATTTTCTCCCTGAAAGATCACATTTATCCCTAAAAGAAGACATTTTCACCCCAAAATATCCCTTTTCATCTCACAAAGAAGACATTTTCACCCCCAAATACCAGTTTTTATCCCCAAAAGAAGACATTTTCTCCCCAAAATGATGCTTTTTAGCTCAATACAACGCTTTCACTCCAAAATACTGCAGTTTATCCCAAAAACGTATGCATTTTCTCCCCAAATACTCTTGTTGTCTCCAAAATACTAGAATTTCTCCGCTTCCTATCAATCTATGCCGACAATTAGACATCTTCTCCCCGAATATCACTCTTTATCCCAGAAATGAAACATCTTCTCTCTTAAGTACCACTCTTTATCCCTTCCAAAATCATTTTCACCCCAAAACACTGCCTTTTCTCTTCAAACGTCTTATTTTTGGGGAAGGAAATGACAGAGATATTTTGGGGAGAGTATTTCTTCTCTTTGGGATAAAAAGGGGTGTTTTGGGGAGGAAATGTCTTCTTCAGGGGATAAGAATCGGTATTTTGGGGAGGGAGTGTCCTGTTCTTGTTACACAAAGCCGTATTTCGAGGGGAGATTTTCTTATTGGAGGGATACAAATTGGTATTTGGGGGCGAAAATGTCTTATTTGGGGGATAAAAAGGTGTATTTGGGGTAATCGATGTCCTCTTTTGGGGATGAAACCAGTCTTGTGGGGAGAAAATGCCTAATTCTTGGGATCAAAAGTGTTATTTGAGGGAGAAGGTCTCGTGTTGGGGATCCAAAGAGCAATTTTGGGGAGAAAATGTGTAATATTGGGAATAGCACGTGGTATTTACGGGAGAAAATGTCTTCTACTTGGAAGCAAGGATGATATTTGGGGGAGAATATTTCTCATGTTGTGGTTACAAATAGGTCTTTTTTGGAGAGGATGACTTATTTTTGGCCTAAAAAGCGTTATTCTGGGAAGAAAATGCCTTATTTTGGGGTTAAAAGCAGCCTTTTGGGTAGAAAACGTTTTCTTTGGGGGATAAAAAGTGGTATTTGGGTGAGATATGATCTACCATTAGGGAAGAAGAATCTGTTTTGGGGAGAATTTTTCTTGTTTTGGGCAAAAAGCAGGACCCGGGGGCATTAATATCTTATTTGCGGGGAGAAATGGCGGTATTTGGGGTCGAAAAAGTTCTGTTTGGGGGAGAGAAAGCAGTCTATGGGTGAGATACAATGGAACATTTTGGAGAAAAGAAGCTGTTTTGGGGAGAAAATGTCTTCTTTTGGGGATAAAAGGCAGTATTTTAAGAAGAAAATGTGTTATTTTTGGAATGAAACGGGACGTCCCTGTAGAAGACACCATCTTCCCCAAATGCTGCTTTTGATGCTGCAAATAAGGCATTTTCTCCCTGAAAGATCACATTTATCCCTAAAAGAAGACATTTTCACCCCCAAATACCAGTTTTTATCCCCAAAAGAAGACATTTTCTCCCCAAAATGATGCTTTTTAGCTCAATACGACGCTTTCACTCCAAAATACTGCAGTTTATCCCAAAAACGTATGCATTTTCTCCCCAAATACTCTTGTTGTCTCCAAAATACTAGAATTTCTCCGCTTCCTATCAATCTATGCCGACAATTAGACATCTTCTCCCCGAATATCACTCTTTATCCCAGAAATGAAACATCTTCTCTCTTAAGTACCACTCTTTATCCCTTCCAAAATCATTTTCACCCCAAAACACTGCCTTTTCTCTTCAAACGTCTTATTTTTGGGGAAGGAAATGACAGAGATATTTTGGGGAGAGTATTTCTTCTCTTTGGGATAAAAAGGGGTGTTTTGGGGAGGAAATGTCTTCTTCAGGGGATAAGAATCGGTATTTTGGGGAGGGAGTGTCCTGTTCTTGTTACACAAAGCTGTATTTCGAGGGGAGATTTTCTTATTGGAGGGATACAAATTGGTATTTGGGGGCAAAAATGTCTTATTTGGGGGATAAAAAGGTGTATTTGGGGTAATCGATGTGCTACTTTGGGGATGAAACCAGTCTTGTGGGGAGAAAATGCCTAATTCTTGGGATCAAAAGTGTTATTTGAGGGAGAAGGTCTCGTGTTGGGGATCCAAAGAGCAATTTTGGGGAGAAAATGTGTAATATTGGGAATAGCACGTGGTATTTACGGGAGAAAATGTCTTCTACTTGGAAGCAAGGATGATATTTGGGGGAGAATATTTCTCATGTTGTGGTTACAAATAGGTCTTTTTTGGAGAGGATGACTTATTTTCGGCCTAAAAAGCGTTATTCTGGGAAGAAAATGCCTTATTTTGGGGTTAAAAGCAGCCTTTTGGGTAGAAAACGTTTTCTTTGGGGGATAAAAAGTGGTATTTGGGTGAGATACGATCTAACATTTGGGGAAAATTTGCTGTTTTGGGGAGAATTTTTCTTGTTTTGGTGTAAAAGCAGTATGCGGGGGCATAAATATCTTATTTGCGGGGAGAAATGGCGGTATTTGGGGTAGAAAAAGTTCTGTTTGGGGGAGAGAAAGCAGTCTATGGGTGAGATACAATGGAACATTTTGGAGAAAAGAAGCTGTTTTGGGGAGAAAACGTCTTCTTTTGGGGATAAAAGGCAGTATTTTGGGAAGAAAATGTGTTATTTTTGGAATGAAACGGGATGTCCCTGTAGAAGACACCATCTTCCCCAAATGCTGCTTTTGATGCTGCAAATAAGGCATTTTCTCCCTGAAAGATCACATTTATCCCTAAAAGAAGACATTTTCACCCCAAAATATCCCTTTTCATCTCACAAAGAAGACATTTTCACCCCCAAATACCAGTTTTTATCCCCAAAAGAAGACATTTTCTCCCCAAAATGATGCTTTTTAGCTCAATACGACGCTTTCACTCCAAAATACTGCAGTTTATCCCAAAAACATATGCATTTTCTCCCCGAATACTCTTGTTGTCTCCAAAATACTAGAATTTCTCCGCTTCCTATCAATCTATGCCGACAATTAGACATCTTCTCCCCGAATATCACTCTTTATCCCAGAAATGAAACATCTTCTCTCTTAAGTACCACTCTTTATCCCTTCCAAAATCATTTTCACCCCAAAACACTGCCTTTTCTCTTCAAACGTCTTATTTTTGGGGAAGGAAATGACAGAGATATTTTGGGGAGAGTATTTCTTCTCTTTGGGATAAAAAGGGGTGTTTTGGGGAGGAAATGTCTTCTTCAGGGGATAAGAATCGGTATTTTGGGGAGGGAGTGTCCTGTTCTTGTTACACAAAGCCGTATTTCGAGGGGAGATTTTCTTATTGGAGGGATACAAATTGGTATTTGGGGGCGAAAATGTCTTATTTGGGGGATAAAAAGGTGTATTTGGGGTAATCGATGTCCTCTTTTGGGGATGAAACCAGTCTTGTGGGGAGAAAATGCCTAATTCTTGGGATCAAAAGTGTTATTTGAGGGAGAAGGTCTCATGTTGGGGATCCAAAGAGCAATTTTGGGGAGAAAATGTGTAATATTGGGAATAGCACGTGGTATTTACGGGAGAAAATGTCTTCTACTTGGAAGCAAGGATGATATTTGGGGGAGAATATTTCTCATGTTGTGGTTACAAATAGGTCTTTTTTGGAGAGGATGACTTATTTTTGGCCTAAAAAGCGTTACTCTGGGAAGAAAATGCCTTATTTTGGGGTTAAAAGCAGCCTTTTGGGTAGAAAACGTTTTCTTTGGGGGATAAAAAGTGGTATTTGGGTGAGATACGATCTAACATTTGGGGAAAAGTTGCTGTTTTGGGGAGAATTTTTCTTGTTTTGGTGTAAAAGCAGTATGCGGGGGCATAAATATCTTATTTGCGGGGAGAAATGGCGGTATTTGGGGTCGAAAAAGTTCTGTTTGGGGGAGAGAAAGCAGTCTATGGGTGAGATACAATGGAACATTTTGGAGAAAAGAAGCTGTTTTGGGGAGAAAACGTCTTCTTTTGGGGATAAAAGGCAGTATTTTGGGAAGAAAATGTGTTATTTTTGGAATGAAACGGGATGTCCCTGTAGAAGACACCATCTTCCCCAAATGCTGCTTTTGATGCTGCAAATAAGGCATTTTCTCCCTGAAAGATCACATTTATCCCTAAAAGAAGACATTTTCACCCCAAAATATCCCTTTTCATCTCACAAAGAAGACATTTTCACCCCCAAATACCAGTTTTTATCCCCAAAAGAAGACATTTTCTCCCCAAAATGATGCTTTTTAGCTCAATACGACGCTTTCACTCCAAAATACTGCAGTTTATCCCAAAAACGTATGCATTTTCTCCCCAAATACTCTTGTTGTCTCCAAAATACTAGAATTTCTCCGCTTCCTATCAATCTATGCCGACAATTAGACATCTTCTCCCCGAATATCACTCTTTATCCCAGAAATGAAACATCTTCTCTCTTAAGTACCACTCTTTATCCCTTCCAAAATCATTTTCACCCCAAAACACTGCCTTTTCTCTTCAAACGTCTTATTTTTGGGGAAGGAAATGACAGAGATATTTTGGGGAGAGTATTTCTTCTCTTTGGGATAAAAAGGGGTGTTTTGGGGAGGAAATGTCTTCTTCAGGGGATAAGAATCGGTATTTTGGGGAGGGAGTGTCCTGTTCTTGTTACACAAAGCCGTATTTCGAGGGGAGATTTTCTTATTGGAGGGATACAAATTGGTATTTGGGGGCGAAAATGTTTTATTTGGGGGATAAAAAGGTGTATTTGGGGTAATCGATGTCCTCTTTTGGGGATGAAACCAGTCTTGTGGGGAGAAAATGCCTAATTCTTGGGATCAAAAGTGTTATTTGAGGGAGAAGGTCTCGTGTTGGGGATCCAAAGAGCAATTTTGGGGAGAAAATGTGTAATATTGGGAATAGCACGTGGTATTTACGGGAGAAAATGTCTTCTACTTGGAAGCAAGGATGATATTTGGGGGAGAATATTTCTCATGTTGTGGTTACAAATAGGTCTTTTTTGGAGAGGATGACTTATTTTTGGCCTAAAAAGCGTTATTCTGGGAAGAAAATGCCTTATTTTGGGGTTAAAAGCAGCCTTTTGGGTAGAAAACGTTTTCTTTGGGGGATAAAAAGTGGTATTTGGGTGAGATACGATCTAACATTTGGGGAAAAGTTGCTGTTTTGGGGAGAATTTTTCTTGTTTTGGTGTAAAAGCAGGACCCGGGGGCATTAATATCTTATTTGCGGGGAGAAATGGCGGTATTTGGCGTCGAAAAAGTTCTGTTTGGGGGAGAGAAAGCAGTCTATGGGTGAGATACAATGGAACATTTTGGAGAAAAGAAGCTGTTTTGGGGAGAAAACGTCTTCTTTTGGGGATAAAAGGCAGTATTTTGGGAAGAAAATGTGTTATTTTTGGAATGAAACGGGACGTCCCTGTAGAAGACACCATCTTCCCCAAATGCTGCTTTTGATGCTGCAAATAAGGCATTTTCTCCCTGAAAGATCACATTTATCCCTAAAAGAAGACATTTTCACCCCAAAATATCCCTTTTCATCTCACAAAGAAGATATTTTCACCCCCAAATACCAGTTTTTATCCCCAAAAGAAGACATTTTCTCCCCAAAATGGTGCTTTTTAGCTCAATACGACGCTTTCACTCCAAAATACTGCAGTTTATCCCAAAAACGTATGCATTTTCTCCCCAAATACTCTTGTTGTCTCCAAAATACTAGAATTTCTCCGCTTCCTATCAATCTATGCCGACAATTAGACATCTTCTCCCCGAATATCACTCTTTATCCCAGAAATGAAACATCTTCTCTCTTAAGTACCACTCTTTATCCCTTCCAAAATCATTTTCACCCCAAAACACTGCCTTTTCTCTTCAAACGTCTTATTTTTGGGGAAGGAAATGACAGAGATATTTTGGGGAGAGTATTTCTTCTCTTTGGGATAAAAAGGGGTGTTTTGGGGAGGAAATGTCTTCTTCAGGGGATAAGAATCGGTATTTTGGGGAGGGAGTGTCCTGTTCTTGTTACACAAAGCCGTATTTCGAGGGGAGATTTTCTTATTGGAGGGATACAAATTGGTATTTGGGGGCGAAAATGTTTTATTTGGGGGATAAAAAGGTGTATTTGGGGTAATCGATGTCCTCTTTTGGGGATGAAACCAGTCTTGTGGGGAGAAAATGCCTAATTCTTGGGATCAAAAGTGTTATTTGAGGGAGAAGGTCTCATGTTGGGGATCCAAAGAGCAATTTTGGGGAGAAAATGTGTAATATTGGGAATAGCACGTGGTATTTACGGGAGAAAATGTCTTCTACTTGGAAGCAAGGATGATATTTGGGGGAGAATATTTCTCATGTTGTGGTTACAAATAGGTCTTTTTTGGAGAGGATGACTTATTTTTGGCCTAAAAAGCGTTATTCTGGGAAGAAAATGCCTTATTTTGGGGTTAAAAGCAGCCTTTTGGGTAGAAAACGTTTTCTTTGGGGGATAAAAAGTGGTATTTGGGTGAGATATGATCTACCATTAGGGAAGAAGAATCTGTTTTGGGGAGAATTTTTCTTGTTTTGGGCAAAAAGCAGGACCCGGGGGCATTAATATCTTATTTGCGGGGAGAAATGGCGGTATTTGGGGTCGAAAAAGTTCTGTTTGGGGGAGAGAAAGCAGTCTATGGGTGAGATACAATGGAACATTTTGGAGAAAAGAAGCTGTTTTGGGGAGAAAATGTCTTCTTTTGGGGATAAAAGGCAGTATTTTAAGAAGAAAATGTGTTATTTTTGGAATGAAACGGGACGTCCCTGTAGAAGACACCATCTTCCCCAAATGCTGCTTTTGATGCTGCAAATAAGGCATTTTCTCCCTGAAAGATCACATTTATCCCTAAAAGAAGACATTTTCACCCCCAAATACCAGTTTTTATCCCCAAAAGAAGACATTTTCTCCCCAAAATGATGCTTTTTAGCTCAATACGACGCTTTCACTCCAAAATACTGCAGTTTATCCCAAAAACGTATGCATTTTCTCCCCAAATACTCTTGTTGTCTCCAAAATACTAGAATTTCTCCGCTTCCTATCAATCTATGCCGACAATTAGACATCTTCTCCCCGAATATCACTCTTTATCCCAGAAATGAAACATCTTCTCTCTTAAGTACCACTCTTTATCCCTTCCAAAATCATTTTCACCCCAAAACACTGCCTTTTCTCTTCAAACGTCTTATTTTTGGGGAAGGAAATGACAGAGATATTTTGGGGAGAGTATTTCTTCTCTTTGGGATAAAAAGGGGTGTTTTGGGGAGGAAATGTCTTCTTCAGGGGATAAGAATCGGTATTTTGGGGAGGGAGTGTCCTGTTCTTGTTACACAAAGCTGTATTTCGAGGGGAGATTTTCTTATTGGAGGGATACAAATTGGTATTTGGGGGCAAAAATGTCTTATTTGGGGGATAAAAAGGTGTATTTGGGGTAATCGATGTGCTACTTTGGGGATGAAACCAGTCTTGTGGGGAGAAAATGCCTAATTCTTGGGATCAAAAGTGTTATTTGAGGGAGAAGGTCTCGTGTTGGGGATCCAAAGAGCAATTTTGGGGAGAAAATGTGTAATATTGGGAATAGCACGTGGTATTTACGGGAGAAAATGTCTTCTACTTGGAAGCAAGGATGATATTTGGGGGAGAATATTTCTCATGTTGTGGTTACAAATAGGTCTTTTTTGGAGAGGATGACTTATTTTTGGCCTAAAAAGCGTTATTCTGGGAAGAAAATGCCTTATTTTGGGGTTAAAAGCAGCCTTTTGGGTAGAAAACGTTTTCTTTGGGGGATAAAAAGTGGTATTTGGGTGAGATACGATCTAACATTTGGGGAAAATTTGCTGTTTTGGGGAGAATTTTTCTTGTTTTGGTGTAAAAGCAGTATGCGGGGGCATAAATATCTTATTTGCGGGGAGAAATGGCGGTATTTGGGGTAGAAAAAGTTCTGTTTGGGGGAGAGAAAGCAGTCTATGGGTGAGATACAATGGAACATTTTGGAGAAAAGAAGCTGTTTTGGGGAGAAAACGTCTTCTTTTGGGGATAAAAGGCAGTATTTTGGGAAGAAAATGTGTTATTTTTGGAATGAAACGGGATGTCCCTGTAGAAGACACCATCTTCCCCAAATGCTGCTTTTGATGCTGCAAATAAGGCATTTTCTCCCTGAAAGATCACATTTATCCCTAAAAGAAGACATTTTCACCCCAAAATATCCCTTTTCATCTCACAAAGAAGACATTTTCACCCCCAAATACCAGTTTTTATCCCCAAAAGAAGACATTTTCTCCCCAAAATGATGCTTTTTAGCTCAATACGACGCTTTCACTCCAAAATACTGCAGTTTATCCCAAAAACATATGCATTTTCTCCCCGAATACTCTTGTTGTCTCCAAAATACTAGAATTTCTCCGCTTCCTATCAATCTATGCCGACAATTAGACATCTTCTCCCCGAATATCACTCTTTATCCCAGAAATGAAACATCTTCTCTCTTAAGTACCACTCTTTATCCCTTCCAAAATCATTTTCACCCCAAAACACTGCCTTTTCTCTTCAAACGTCTTATTTTTGGGGAAGGAAATGACAGAGATATTTTGGGGAGAGTATTTCTTCTCTTTGGGATAAAAAGGGGTGTTTTGGGGAGGAAATGTCTTCTTCAGGGGATAAGAATCGGTATTTTGGGGAGGGAGTGTCCTGTTCTTGTTACACAAAGCCGTATTTCGAGGGGAGATTTTCTTATTGGAGGGATACAAATTGGTATTTGGGGGCGAAAATGTCTTATTTGGGGGATAAAAAGGTGTATTTGGGGTAATCGATGTCCTCTTTTGGGGATGAAACCAGTCTTGTGGGGAGAAAATGCCTAATTCTTGGGATCAAAAGTGTTATTTGAGGGAGAAGGTCTCATGTTGGGGATCCAAAGAGCAATTTTGGGGAGAAAATGTGTAATATTGGGAATAGCACGTGGTATTTACGGGAGAAAATGTCTTCTACTTGGAAGCAAGGATGATATTTGGGGGAGAATATTTCTCATGTTGTGGTTACAAATAGGTCTTTTTTGGAGAGGATGACTTATTTTCGGCCTAAAAAGCGTTACTCTGGGAAGAAAATGC
Source organism: Alectoris magna (assembly GCA_030625065.1). Classification (NCBI taxonomy): domain Eukaryota; kingdom Metazoa; phylum Chordata; class Aves; order Galliformes; family Phasianidae; genus Alectoris; species Alectoris magna. The sequence goes on from CM060587.1 coordinate 4,515,182, forward strand.
CTTATTTTGGGGTTAAAAGCAGCCTTTTGGGTAGAAAACGTTTTCTTTGGGGGATAAAAAGTGGTATTTGGGTGAGATACGATCTAACATTTGGGGAAAAGTTGCTGTTTTGGGGAGAATTTTTCTTGTTTTGGTGTAAAAGCAGTATGCGGGGGCATAAATATCTTATTTGCGGGGAGAAATGGCGGTATTTGGGGTCGAAAAAGTTCTGTTTGGGGGAGAGAAAGCAGTCTATGGGTGAGATACAATGGAACATTTTGGAGAAAAGAAGCTGTTTTGGGGAGAAAACGTCTTCTTTTGGGGATAAAAGGCAGTATTTTGGGAAGAAAATGTGTTATTTTTGGAATGAAACGGGATGTCCCTGTAGAAGACACCATCTTCCCCAAATGCTGCTTTTGATGCTGCAAATAAGGCATTTTCTCCCTGAAAGATCACATTTATCCCTAAAAGAAGACATTTTCACCCCAAAATATCCCTTTTCATCTCACAAAGAAGACATTTTCACCCCCAAATACCAGTTTTTATCCCCAAAAGAAGACATTTTCTCCCCAAAATGATGCTTTTTAGCTCAATACGACGCTTTCACTCCAAAATACTGCAGTTTATCCCAAAAACGTATGCATTTTCTCCCCAAATACTCTTGTTGTCTCCAAAATACTAGAATTTCTCCGCTTCCTATCAATCTATGCCGACAATTAGACATCTTCTCCCCGAATATCACTCTTTATCCCAGAAATGAAACATCTTCTCTCTTAAGTACCACTCTTTATCCCTTCCAAAATCATTTTCACCCCAAAACACTGCCTTTTCTCTTCAAACGTCTTATTTTTGGGGAAGGAAATGACAGAGATATTTTGGGGAGAGTATTTCTTCTCTTTGGGATAAAAAGGGGTGTTTTGGGGAGGAAATGTCTTCTTCAGGGGATAAGAATCGGTATTTTGGGGAGGGAGTGTCCTGTTCTTGTTACACAAAGCCGTATTTCGAGGGGAGATTTTCTTATTGGAGGGATACAAATTGGTATTTGGGGGCGAAAATGTTTTATTTGGGGGATAAAAAGGTGTATTTGGGGTAATCGATGTCCTCTTTTGGGGATGAAACCAGTCTTGTGGGGAGAAAATGCCTAATTCTTGGGATCAAAAGTGTTATTTGAGGGAGAAGGTCTCATGTTGGGGATCCAAAGAGCAATTTTGGGGAGAAAATGTGTAATATTGGGAATAGCACGTGGTATTTACGGGAGAAAATGTCTTCTACTTGGAAGCAAGGATGATATTTGGGGGAGAATATTTCTCATGTTGTGGTTACAAATAGGTCTTTTTTGGAGAGGATGACTTATTTTTGGCCTAAAAAGCGTTATTCTGGGAAGAAAATGCCTTATTTTGGGGTTAAAAGCAGCCTTTTGGGTAGAAAACGTTTTCTTTGGGGGATAAAAAGTGGTATTTGGGTGAGATACGATCTAACATTTGGGGAAAAGTTGCTGTTTTGGGGAGAATTTTTCTTGTTTTGGTGTAAAAGCAGGACCCGGGGGCATTAATATCTTATTTGCGGGGAGAAATGGCGGTATTTGGGGTCGAAAAAGTTCTGTTTGGGGGAGAGAAAGCAGTCTATGGGTGAGATACAATGGAACATTTTGGAGAAAAGAAGCTGTTTTGGGGAGAAAATGTCTTCTTTTGGGGATAAAAGGCAGTATTTTGGGAAGAAAATGTGTTATTTTTGGAATGAAACGGGACGTCCCTGTAGAAGACACCATCTTCCCCAAATGCTGCTTTTGATGCTGCAAATAAGGCATTTTCTCCCTGAAAGATCACATTTATCCCTAAAAGAAGACATTTTCACCCCAAAATATCCCTTTTCATCTCACAAAGAAGATATTTTCACCCCCAAATACCAGTTTTTATCCCCAAAAGAAGACATTTTCTCCCCAAAATGATGCTTTTTAGCTCAATACGACGCTTTCACTCCAAAATACTGCAGTTTATCCCAAAAACGTATGCATTTTCTCCCCAAATACTCTTGTTGTCTCCAAAATACTAGAATTTCTCCGCTTCCTATCAATCTATGCCGACAATTAGACATCTTCTCCCCGAATATCACTCTTTATCCCAGAAATGAAACATCTTCTCTCTTAAGTACCACTCTTTATCCCTTCCAAAATCATTTTCACCCCAAAACACTGCCTTTTCTCTTCAAACGTCTTATTTTTGGGGAAGGAAATGACAGAGATATTTTGGGGAGAGTATTTCTTCTCTTTGGGATAAAAAGGGGTGTTTTGGGGAGGAAATGTCTTCTTCAGGGGATAAGAATCGGTATTTTGGGGAGGGAGTGTCCTGTTCTTGTTACACAAAGCCGTATTTCGAGGGGAGATTTTCTTATTGGAGGGATACAAATTGGTATTTGGGGGCGAAAATGTTTTATTTGGGGGATAAAAAGGTGTATTTGGGGTAATCGATGTCCTCTTTTGGGGATGAAACCAGTCTTGTGGGGAGAAAATGCCTAATTCTTGGGATCAAAAGTGTTATTTGAGGGAGAAGGTCTCATGTTGGGGATCCAAAGAGCAATTTTGGGGAGAAAATGTGTAATATTGGGAATAGCACGTGGTATTTACGGGAGAAAATGTCTTCTACTTGGAAGCAAGGATGATATTTGGGGGAGAATATTTCTCATGTTGTGGTTACAAATAGGTCTTTTTTGGAGAGGATGACTTATTTTTGGCCTAAAAAGCGTTATTCTGGGAAGAAAATGCCTTATTTTGGGGTTAAAAGCAGCCTTTTGGGTAGAAAACGTTTTCTTTGGGGGATAAAAAGTGGTATTTGGGTGAGATACGATCTAACATTTGGGGAAAAGTTGCTGTTTTGGGGAGAATTTTTCTTGTTTTGGTGTAAAAGCAGGACCCGGGGGCATTAATATCTTATTTGCGGGGAGAAATGGCGGTATTTGGGGTCGAAAAAGTTCTGTTTGGGGGAGAGAAAGCAGTCTATGGGTGAGATACAATGGAACATTTTGGAGAAAAGAAGCTGTTTTGGGGAGAAAACGTCTTCTTTTGGGGATAAAAGGCAGTATTTTGGGAAGAAAATGTGTTATTTTTGGAATGAAACGGGATGTCCCTGTAGAAGACACCATCTTCCCCAAATGCTGCTTTTGATGCTGCAAATAAGGCATTTTCTCCCTGAAAGATCACATTTATCCCTAAAAGAAGACATTTTCACCCCAAAATATCCCTTTTCATCTCACAAAGAAGACATTTTCACCCCCAAATACCAGTTTTTATCCCCAAAAGAAGACATTTTCTCCCCAAAATGATGCTTTTTAGCTCAATACGACGCTTTCACTCCAAAATACTGCAGTTTATCCCAAAAACGTATGCATTTTCTCCCCAAATACTCTTGTTGTCTCCAAAATACTAGAATTTCTCCGCTTCCTATCAATCTATGCCGACAATTAGACATCTTCTCCCCGAATATCACTCTTTATCCCAGAAATGAAACATCTTCTCTCTTAAGTACCACTCTTTATCCCTTCCAAAATCATTTTCACCCCAAAACACTGCCTTTTCTCTTCAAACGTCTTATTTTTGGGGAAGGAAATGACAGAGATATTTTGGGGAGAGTATTTCTTCTCTTTGGGATAAAAAGGGGTGTTTTGGGGAGGAAATGTCTTCTTCAGGGGATAAGAATCGGTATTTTGGGGAGGGAGTGTCCTGTTCTTGTTACACAAAGCCGTATTTCGAGGGGAGATTTTCTTATTGGAGGGATACAAATTGGTATTTGGGGGCGAAAATGTTTTATTTGGGGGATAAAAAGGTGTATTTGGGGTAATCGATGTCCTCTTTTGGGGATGAAACCAGTCTTGTGGGGAGAAAATGCCTAATTCTTGGGATCAAAAGTGTTATTTGAGGGAGAAGGTCTCATGTTGGGGATCCAAAGAGCAATTTTGGGGAGAAAATGTGTAATATTGGGAATAGCACGTGGTATTTACGGGAGAAAATGTCTTCTACTTGGAAGCAAGGATGATATTTGGGGGAGAATATTTCTCATGTTGTGGTTACAAATAGGTCTTTTTTGGAGAGGATGACTTATTTTTGGCCTAAAAAGCGTTATTCTGGGAAGAAAATGCCTTATTTTGGGGTTAAAAGCAGCCTTTTGGGTAGAAAACGTTTTCTTTGGGGGATAAAAAGTGGTATTTGGGTGAGATACGATCTAACATTTGGGGAAAAGTTGCTGTTTTGGGGAGAATTTTTCTTGTTTTGGTGTAAAAGCAGGACCCGGGGGCATTAATATCTTATTTGCGGGGAGAAATGGCGGTATTTGGCGTCGAAAAAGTTCTGTTTGGGGGAGAGAAAGCAGTCTATGGGTGAGATACAATGGAACATTTTGGAGAAAAGAAGCTGTTTTGGGGAGAAAACGTCTTCTTTTGGGGATAAAAGGCAGTATTTTGGGAAGAAAATGTGTTATTTTTGGAATGAAACGGGACGTCCCTGTAGAAGACACCATCTTCCCCAAATGCTGCTTTTGATGCTGCAAATAAGGCATTTTCTCCCTGAAAGATCACATTTATCCCTAAAAGAAGACATTTTCACCCCAAAATATCCCTTTTCATCTCACAAAGAAGATATTTTCACCCCCAAATACCAGTTTTTATCCCCAAAAGAAGACATTTTCTCCCCAAAATGATGCTTTTTAGCTCAATACGACGCTTTCACTCCAAAATACTGCAGTTTATCCCAAAAACGTATGCATTTTCTCCCCAAATACTCTTGTTGTCTCCAAAATACTAGAATTTCTCCGCTTCCTATCAATCTATGCCGACAATTAGACATCTTCTCCCCGAATATCACTCTTTATCCCAGAAATGAAACATCTTCTCTCTTAAGTACCACTCTTTATCCCTTCCAAAATCATTTTCACCCCAAAACACTGCCTTTTCTCTTCAAACGTCTTATTTTTGGGGAAGGAAATGACAGAGATATTTTGGGGAGAGTATTTCTTCTCTTTGGGATAAAAAGGGGTGTTTTGGGGAGGAAATGTCTTCTTCAGGGGATAAGAATCGGTATTTTGGGGAGGGAGTGTCCTGTTCTTGTTACACAAAGCCGTATTTCGAGGGGAGATTTTCTTATTGGAGGGATACAAATTGGTATTTGGGGGCGAAAATGTTTTATTTGGGGGATAAAAAGGTGTATTTGGGGTAATCGATGTCCTCTTTTGGGGATGAAACCAGTCTTGTGGGGAGAAAATGCCTAATTCTTGGGATCAAAAGTGTTATTTGAGGGAGAAGGTCTCATGTTGGGGATCCAAAGAGCAATTTTGGGGAGAAAATGTGTAATATTGGGAATAGCACGTGGTATTTACGGGAGAAAATGTCTTCTACTTGGAAGCAAGGATGATATTTGGGGGAGAATATTTCTCATGTTGTGGTTACAAATAGGTCTTTTTTGGAGAGGATGACTTATTTTTGGCCTAAAAAGCGTTATTCTGGGAAGAAAATGCCTTATTTTGGGGTTAAAAGCAGCCTTTTGGGTAGAAAACGTTTTCTTTGGGGGATAAAAAGTGGTATTTGGGTGAGATACGATCTAACATTTGGGGAAAAGTTGCTGTTTTGGGGAGAATTTTTCTTGTTTTGGTGTAAAAGCAGTATGCGGGGGCATAAATATCTTATTTGCGGGGAGAAATGGCGGTATTTGGGGTCGAAAAAGTTCTGTTTGGGGGAGAGAAAGCAGTCTATGGGTGAGATACAATGGAACATTTTGGAGAAAAGAAGCTGTTTTGGGGAGAAAACGTCTTCTTTTGGGGATAAAAGGCAGTATTTTGGGAAGAAAATGTGTTATTTTTGGAATGAAACGGGACGTCCCTGTAGAAGACACCATCTTCCCCAAATGCTGCTTTTGATGCTGCAAATAAGGCATTTTCTCCCTGAAAGATCACATTTATCCCTAAAAGAAGACATTTTCACCCCAAAATATCCCTTTTCATCTCACAAAGAAGATATTTTCACCCCCAAATACCAGTTTTTATCCCCAAAAGAAGACATTTTCTCCCCAAAATGGTGCTTTTTAGCTCAATACGACGCTTTCACTCCAAAATACTGCAGTTTATCCCAAAAACGTATGCATTTTCTCCCCAAATACTCTTGTTGTCTCCAAAATACTAGAATTTCTCCGCTTCCTATCAATCTATGCCGACAATTAGACATCTTCTCCCCGAATATCACTCTTTATCCCAGAAATGAAACATGTTCTCTCTTAAGTACCACTCTTTATCCCTTCCAAAATCATTTTCACCCCAAAACACTGCCTTTTCTCTTCAAACGTCTTATTTTTGGGGAAGGAAATGACAGAGATATTTTGGGGAGAGTATTTCTTCTCTTTGGGATAAAAAGGGGTGTTTTGGGGAGGAAATGTCTTCTTCAGGGGATAAGAATCGGTATTTTGGGGAGGGAGTGTCCTGTTCTTGTTACACAAAGCCGTATTTCGAGGGGAGATTTTCTTATTGGAGGGATACAAATTGGTATTTGGGGGCAAAAATGTCTTATTTGGGGGATAAAAAGGTGTATTTGGGGTAATCGATGTCCTCTTTTGGGGATGAAACCAGTCTTGTGGGGAGAAAATGCCTAATTCTTGGGATCAAAAGTGTTATTTGAGGGAGAAGGTCTCATGTTGGGGATCCAAAGAGCAATTTTGGGGAGAAAATGTGTAATATTGGGAATAGCACGTGGTATTTACGGGAGAAAATGTCTTCTACTTGGAAGCAAGGATGATATTTGGGGGAGAATATTTCTCATGTTGTGGTTACAAATAGGTCTTTTTTGGAGAGGATGACTTATTTTTGGCCTAAAAAGCGTTATTCTGGGAAGAAAATGCCTTATTTTGGGGTTAAAAGCAGCCTTTTGGGTAGAAAACGTTTTCTTTGGGGGATAAAAAGTGGTATTTGGGTGAGATATGATCTACCATTAGGGAAGAAGAAGCTGTTTTGGGGAGAATTTTTCTTGTTTTGGGCAAAAAGCAGGACCCGGGGGCATTAATATCTTATTTGCGGGGAGAAATGGCGGTATTTGGGGTCGAAAAAGTTCTGTTTGGGGGAGAGAAAGCAGTCTATGGGTGAGATACAATGGAACATTTTGGAGAAAAGAAGCTGTTTTGGGGAGAAAATGTCTTCTTTTGGGGATAAAAGGCAGTATTTTGGGAAGAAAATGTGTTATTTTTGGAATGAAACGGGACGTCCCTGTAGAAGACACCATCTTCCCCAAATGCTGCTTTTGATGCTGCAAATAAGGCATTTTCTCCCTGAAAGATCACATTTATCCCTAAAAGAAGACATTTTCACCCCAAAATATCCCTTTTCATCTCACAAAGAAGACATTTTCACCCCCAAATACCAGTTTTTATCCCCAAAAGAAGACATTTTCTCCCCAAAATGATGCTTTTTAGCTCAATACGACGCTTTCACTCCAAAATACTGCAGTTTATCCCAAAAACGTATGCATTTTCTCCCCAAATACTCTTGTTGTCTCCAAAATACTAGAATTTCTCCGCTTCCTATCAATCTATGCCGACAATTAGACATCTTCTCCCCGAATATCACTCTTTATCCCAGAAATGAAACATCTTCTCTCTTAAGTACCACTCTTTATCCCTTCCAAAATCATTTTCACCCCAAAACACTGCCTTTTCTCTTCAAACGTCTTATTTTTGGGGAAGGAAATGACAGAGATATTTTGGGGAGAGTATTTCTTCTCTTTGGGATAAAAAGGGGTGTTTTGGGGAGGAAATGTCTTCTTCAGGGGATAAGAATCGGTATTTTGGGGAGGGAGTGTCCTGTTCTTGTTACACAAAGCCGTATTTCGAGGGGAGATTTTCTTATTGGAGGGATACAAATTGGTATTTGGGGGCGAAAATGTCTTATTTGGGGGATAAAAAGGTGTATTTGGGGTAATCGATGTCCTCTTTTGGGGATGAAACCAGTCTTGTGGGGAGAAAATGCCTAATTCTTGGGATCAAAAGTGTTATTTGAGGGAGAAGGTCTCGTGTTGGGGATCCAAAGAGCAATTTTGGGGAGAAAATGTGTAATATTGGGAATAGCACGTGGTATTTACGGGAGAAAATGTCTTCTACTTGGAAGCAAGGATGATATTTGGGGGAGAATATTTCTCATGTTGTGGTTACAAATAGGTCTTTTTTGGAGAGGATGACTTATTTTTGGCCTAAAAAGCGTTATTCTGGGAAGAAAATGCCTTATTTTGGGGTTAAAAGCAGCCTTTTGGGTAGAAAACGTTTTCTTTGGGGGATAAAAAGTGGTATTTGGGTGAGATACGATCTAACATTTGGGGAAAAGTTGCTGTTTTGGGGAGAATTTTTCTTGTTTTGGGCAAAAAGCAGGACCCGGGGGCATTAATATCTTATTTGCGGGGAGAAATGGCGGTATTTGGGGTCGAAAAAGTTCTGTTTGGGGGAGAGAAAGCAGTCTATGGGTGAGATACAATGGAACATTTTGGAGAAAAGAAGCTGTTTTGGGGAGAAAATGTCTTCTTTTGGGGATAAAAGGCAGTATTTTGGGAAGAAAATGTGTTATTTTTGGAATGAAACGGGACGTCCCTGTAGAAGACACCATCTTCCCCAAATGCTGCTTTTGATGCTGCAAATAAGGCATTTTCTCCCTGAAAGATCACATTTATCCCTAAAAGAAGACATTTTCACCCCAAAATATCCCTTTTCATCTCACAAAGAAGACATTTTCACCCCCAAATACCAGTTTTTATCCCCAAAAGAAGACATTTTCTCCCCAAAATGATGCTTTTTAGCTCAATACGACGCTTTCACTCCAAAATACTGCAGTTTATCCCAAAAACGTATGCATTTTCTCCCCAAATACTCTTGTTGTCTCCAAAATACTAGAATTTCTCCGCTTCCTATCAATCTATGCCGACAATTAGACATCTTCTCCCCGAATATCACTCTTTATCCCAGAAATGAAACATCTTCTCTCTTAAGTACCACTCTTTATCCCTTCCAAAATCATTTTCACCCCAAAACACTGCCTTTTCTCTTCAAACGTCTTATTTTTGGGGAAGGAAATGACAGAGATATTTTGGGGAGAGTATTTCTTCTCTTTGGGATAAAAAGGGGTGTTTTGGGGAGGAAATGTCTTCTTCAGGGGATAAGAATCGGTATTTTGGGGAGGGAGTGTCCTGTTCTTGTTACACAAAGCCGTATTTCGAGGGGAGATTTTCTTATTGGAGGGATACAAATTGGTATTTGGGGGCGAAAATGTCTTATTTGGGGGATAAAAAGGTGTATTTGGGGTAATCGATGTCCTCTTTTGGGGATGAAACCAGTCTTGTGGGGAGAAAATGCCTAATTCTTGGGATCAAAAGTGTTATTTGAGGGAGAAGGTCTCATGTTGGGGATCCAAAGAGCAATTTTGGGGAGAAAATGTGTAATATTGGGAATAGCACGTGGTATTTACGGGAGAAAATGTCTTCTACTTGGAAGCAAGGATGATATTTGGGGGAGAATATTTCTCATGTTGTGGTTACAAATAGGTCTTTTTTGGAGAGGATGACTTATTTTTGGCCTAAAAAGCGTTATTCTGGGAAGAAAATGCCTTATTTTGGGGTTAAAAGCAGCCTTTTGGGTAGAAAACGTTTTCTTTGGGGGATAAAAAGTGGTATTTGGGTGAGATACGATCTAACATTTGGGGAAAAGTTGCTGTTTTGGGGAGAATTTTTCTTGTTTTGGTGTAAAAGCAGTATGCGGGGGCATAAATATCTTATTTGCGGGGAGAAATGGCGGTATTTGGGGTCGAAAAAGTTCTGTTTGGGGGAGAGAAAGCAGTCTATGGGTGAGATACAATGGAACATTTTGGAGAAAAGAAGCTGTTTTGGGGAGAAAATGTCTTCTTTTGGGGATAAAAGGCAGTATTTTGGGAAGAAAATGTGTTATTTTTGGAATGAAACGGGATGTCCCTGTAGAAGACACCATCTTCCCCAAATGCTGCTTTTGATGCTGCAAATAAGGCATTTTCTCCCTGAAAGATCACATTTATCCCTAAAAGAAGACATTTTCACCCCAAAATATCCCTTTTCATCTCACAAAGAAGACATTTTCACCCCCAAATACCAGTTTTTATCCCCAAAAGAAGACATTTTCTCCCCAAAATGATGCTTTTTAGCTCAATACGACGCTTTCACTCCAAAATACTGCAGTTTATCCCAAAAACGTATGCATTTTCTCCCCAAATACTCTTGTTGTCTCCAAAATACTAGAATTTCTCCGCTTCCTATCAATCTATGCCGACAATTAGACATCTTCTCCCCGAATATCACTCTTTATCCCAGAAATGAAACATCTTCTCTCTTAAGTACCACTCTTTATCCCTTCCAAAATCATTTTCACCCCAAAACACTGCCTTTTCTCTTCAAACGTCTTATTTTTGGGGAAGGAAATGACAGAGATATTTTGGGGAGAGTATTTCTTCTCTTTGGGATAAAAAGGGGTGTTTTGGGGAGGAAATGTCTTCTTCAGGGGATAAGAATCGGTATTTTGGGGAGGGAGTGTCCTGTTCTTGTTACACAAAGCCGTATTTCGAGGGGAGATTTTCTTATTGGAGGGATACAAATTGGTATTTGGGGGCGAAAATGTCTTATTTGGGGGATAAAAAGGTGTATTTGGGGTAATCGATGTCCTCTTTTGGGGATGAAACCAGTCTTGTGGGGAGAAAATGCCTAATTCTTGGGATCAAAAGTGTTATTTGAGGGAGAAGGTCTCATGTTGGGGATCCAAAGAGCAATTTTGGGGAGAAAATGTGTAATATTGGGAATAGCACGTGGTATTTACGGGAGAAAATGTCTTCTACTTGGAAGCAAGGATGATATTTGGGGGAGAATATTTCTCATGTTGTGGTTACAAATAGGTCTTTTTTGGAGAGGATGACTTATTTTTGGCCTAAAAAGCGTTATTCTGGGAAGAAAATGCCTTATTTTGGGGTTAAAAGCAGCCTTTTGGGTAGAAAACGTTTTCTTTGGGGGATAAAAAGTGGTATTTGGGTGAGATACGATCTAACATTTGGGGAAAAGTTGCTGTTTTGGGGAGAATTTTTCTTGTTTTGGTGTAAAAGCAGTATGCGGGGGCATAAATATCTTATTTGCGGGGAGAAATGGCGGTATTTGGGGTCAAAAAAGTTCTGTTTGGGGGAGAGAAAGCAGTCTATGGGTGAGATACAATGGAACATTTTGGAGAAAAGAAGCTGTTTTGGGGAGAAAATGTCTTCTTTTGGGGATAAAAGGCAGTATTTTGGGAAGAAAATGTGTTATTTTTGGAATGAAACGGGATGTCCCTGTAGAAGACACCATCTTCCCCAAATGCTGCTTTTGATGCTGCAAATAAGGCATTTTCTCCCTGAAAGATCACATTTATCCCTAAAAGAAGACATTTTCACCCCAAAATATCCCTTTTCATCTCACAAAGAAGACATTTTCACCCCCAAATACCAGTTTTTATCCCCAAAAGAAGACATTTTCTCCCCAAAATGATGCTTTTTAGCTCAATACGACGCTTTCACTCCAAAATACTGCAGTTTATCCCAAAAACGTATGCATTTTCTCCCCAAATACTCTTGTTGTCTCCAAAATACTAGAATTTCTCCGCTTCCTATCAATCTATGCCGACAATTAGACATCTTCTCCCCGAATATCACTCTTTATCCCAGAAATGAAACATCTTCTCTCTTAAGTACCACTCTTTATCCCTTCCAAAATCATTTTCACCCCAAAACACTGCCTTTTCTCTTCAAACGTCTTATTTTTGGGGAAGGAAATGACAGAGATATTTTGGGGAGAGTATTTCTTCTCTTTGGGATAAAAAGGGGTGTTTTGGGGAGGAAATGTCTTCTTCAGGGGATAAGAATCGGTATTTTGGGGAGGGAGTGTCCTGTTCTTGTTACACAAAGCCGTATTTCGAGGGGAGATTTTCTTATTGGAGGGATACAAATTGGTATTTGGGGGCGAAAATGTCTTATTTGGGGGATAAAAAGGTGTATTTGGGGTAATCGATGTCCTCTTTTGGGGATGAAACCAGTCTTGTGGGGAGAAAATGCCTAATTCTTGGGATCAAAAGTGTTATTTGAGGGAGAAGGTCTCATGTTGGGGATCCAAAGAGCAATTTTGGGGAGAAAATGTGTAATATTGGGAATAGCACGTGGTATTTACGGGAGAAAATGTCTTCTACTTGGAAGCAAGGATGATATTTGGGGGAGAATATTTCTCATGTTGTGGTTACAAATAGGTCTTTTTTGGAGAGGATGACTTATTTTTGGCCTAAAAAGCGTTATTCTGGGAAGAAAATGCCTTATTTGGGGGTTAAAAGCAGCCTTTTGGGTAGAAAACGTTTTCTTTGGGGGATAAAAAGTGGTATTTGGGTGAGATATGATCTACCATTAGGGAAGAAGAATCTGTTTTGGGGAGAATTTTTCTTGTTTTGGGCAAAAAGCAGGACCCGGGGGCATTAATATCTTATTTGCGGGGAGAAATGGCGGTATTTGGGGTCGAAAAAGTTCTGTTTGGGGGAGAGAAAGCAGTCTATGGGTGAGATACAATGGAACATTTTGGAGAAAAGAAGCTGTTTTGGGGAGAAAATGTCTTCTTTTGGGGATAAAAGGCAGTATTTTGGGAAGAAAATGTGTTATTTTTGGAATGAAACGGGACGTCCCTGTAGAAGACACCATCTTCCCCAAATGCTGCTTTTGATGCTGCAAATAAGGCATTTTCTCCCTGAAAGATCACATTTATCCCTAAAAGAAGACATTTTCACCCCAAAATATCCCTTTTCATCTCACAAAGAAGACATTTTCACCCCCAAATACCAGTTTTTATCCCCAAAAGAAGACATTTTCTCCCCAAAATGATGCTTTTTAGCTCAATACGACGCTTTCACTCCAAAATACTGCAGTTTATCCCAAAAACGTATGCATTTTCTCCCCAAATACTCTTGTTGTCTCCAAAATACTAGAATTTCTCCGCTTCCTATCAATCTATGCCGACAATTAGACATCTTCTCCCCGAATATCACTCTTTATCCCAGAAATGAAACATCTTCTCTCTTAAGTACCACTCTTTATCCCTTCCAAAATCATTTTCACCCCAAAACACTGCCTTTTCTCTTCAAACGTCTTATTTTTGGGGAAGGAAATGACAGAGATATTTTGGGGAGAGTATTTCTTCTCTTTGGGATAAAAAGGGGTGTTTTGGGGAGGAAATGTCTTCTTCAGGGGATAAGAATCGGTATTTTGGGGAGGGAGTGTCCTGTTCTTGTTACACAAAGCCGTATTTCGAGGGGAGATTTTCTTATTGGAGGGATACAAATTGGTATTTGGGGGCGAAAATGTCTTATTTGGGGGATAAAAAGGTGTATTTGGGGTAATCGATGTCCTCTTTTGGGGATGAAACCAGTCTTGTGGGGAGAAAATGCCTAATTCTTGGGATCAAAAGTGTTATTTGAGGGAGAAGGTCTCATGTTGGGGATCCAAAGAGCAATTTTGGGGAGAAAATGTGTAATATTGGGAATAGCACGTGGTATTTACGGGAGAAAATGTCTTCTACTTGGAAGCAAGGATGATATTTGGGGGAGAATATTTCTCATGTTGTGGTTACAAATAGGTCTTTTTTGGAGAGGATGACTTATTTTTGGCCTAAAAAGCGTTATTCTGGGAAGAAAATGCCTTATTTTGGGGTTAAAAGCAGCCTTTTGGGTAGAAAACGTTTTCTTTGGGGGATAAAAAGTGGTATTTGGGTGAGATATGATCTACCATTAGGGAAGAAGAAGCTGTTTTGGGGAGAATTTTTCTTGTTTTGGGCAAAAAGCAGGACCCGGGGGCATTAGTATCTTATTTGCGGGGAGAAATGGCGGTATTTGGGGTCGAAAAAGTTCTGTTTGGGGGAGAGAAAGCAGTCTATGGGTGAGATACAATGGAACATTTTGGAGAAAAGAAGCTGTTTTGGGGAGAAAATGTCTTCTTTTGGGGATAAAAGGCAGTATTTTGGGAAGAAAATGTGTTATTTTTGGAATGAAACGGGACGTCCCTGTAGAAGACACCATCTTCCCCAAATGCTGCTTTTGATGCTGCAAATAAGGCATTTTCTCCCTGAAAGATCACATTTATCCCTAAAAGAAGACATTTTCACCCCAAAATATCCCTTTTCATCTCACAAAGAAGACATTTTCACCCCCAAATACCAGTTTTTATCCCCAAAAGAAGACATTTTCTCCCCAAAATGATGCTTTTTAGCTCAATACGACGCTTTCACTCCAAAATACTGCAGTTTATCCCAAAAACGTATGCATTTTCTCCCCAAATACTCTTGTTGTCTCCAAAATACTAGAATTTCTCCGCTTCCTATCAATCTATGCCGACAATTAGACATCTTCTCCCCGAATATCACTCTTTATCCCAGAAATGAAACATCTTCTCTCTTAAGTACCACTCTTTATCCCTTCCAAAATCATTTTCACCCCAAAACACTGCCTTTTCTCTTCAAACGTCTTATTTTTGGGGAAGGAAATGACAGAGATATTTTGGGGAGAGTATTTCTTCTCTTTGGGATAAAAAGGGGTGTTTTGGGGAGGAAATGTCTTCTTCAGGGGATAAGAATCGGTATTTTGGGGAGGGAGTGTCCTGTTCTTGTTACACAAAGCCGTATTTCGAGGGGAGATTTTCTTATTGGAGGGATACAAATTGGTATTTGGGGGCAAAAATGTCTTATTTGGGGGATAAAAAGGTGTATTTGGGGTAATCGATGTCCTCTTTTGGGGATGAAACCAGTCTTGTGGGGAGAAAATGCCTAATTCTTGGGATCAAAAGTGTTATTTGAGGGAGAAGGTCTCGTGTTGGGGATCCAAAGAGCAATTTTGGGGAGAAAATGTGTAATATTGGGAATAGCACGTGGTATTTACGGGAGAAAATGTCTTCTACTTGGAAGCAAGGATGATATTTGGGGGAGAATATTTCTCATGTTGTGGTTACAAATAGGTCTTTTTTGGAGAGGATGACTTATTTTTGGCCTAAAAAGCGTTATTCTGGGAAGAAAATGCCTTATTTGGGGGATAAAAAGCAGCCCTTTGGGTAGAAAACGTTTTCTTTGGGGGATAAAAAGTGGTATTTGGGTGAGATATGATCTACCATTAGGGAAGAAGAATCTGTTTTGGGGAGAATTTTTCTTGTTTTGGGCAAAAAGCAGGACCCGGGGGCATTAATATCTTATTTGCGGGGAGAAATGGCGGTATTTGGGGTCGAAAAAGTTCTGTTTGGGGGAGAGAAAGCAGTCTATGGGTGAGATACAATGGAACATTTTGGAGAAAAGAAGCTGTTTTGGGGAGAAAACGTCTTCTTTTGGGGATAAAAGGCAGTATTTTGGGAAGAAAATGTGTTATTTTTGGAATGAAACGGGATGTCCCTGTAGAAGACACCATCTTCCCCAAATGCTGCTTTTGATGCTGCAAATAAGGCATTTTCTCCCTGAAAGATCACATTTATCCCTAAAAGAAGACATTTTCACCCCAAAATATCCCTTTTCATCTCACAAAGAAGATATTTTCACCCCCAAATACCAGTTTTTATCCCCAAAAGAAGACATTTTCTCCCCAAAATGGTGCTTTTTAGCTCAATACGACGCTTTCACTCCAAAATACTGCAGTTTATCCCAAAAACATATGCATTTTCTCCCCAAATACTCTTGTTGTCTCCAAAATACTAGAATTTCTCCGCTTCCTATCAATCTATGCCGACAATTAGACATCTTCTCCCCGAATATCACTCTTTATCCCAGAAATGAAACATCTTCTCTCTTAAGTACCACTCTTTATCCCTTCCAAAATCATTTTCACCCCAAAACACTGCCTTTTCTCTTCAAACGTCTTATTTTTGGGGAAGGAAATGACAGAGATATTTTGGGGAGAGTATTTCTTCTCTTTGGGATAAAAAGGGGTGTTTTGGGGAGGAAATGTCTTCTTCAGGGGATAAGAATCGGTATTTTGGGGAGGGAGTGTCCTGTTCTTGTTACACAAAGCCGTATTTCGAGGGGAGATTTTCTTATTGGAGGGATACAAATTGGTATTTGGGGGCGAAAATGTTTTATTTGGGGGATAAAAAGGTGTATTTGGGGTAATCGATGTCCTCTTTTGGGGATGAAACCAGTCTTGTGGGGAGAAAATGCCTAATTCTTGGGATCAAAAGTGTTATTTGAGGGAGAAGGTCTCGTGTTGGGGATCCAAAGAGCAATTTTGGGGAGAAAATGTGTAATATTGGGAATGGCACGTGGTATTTACGGGAGAAAATGTCTTCTACTTGGAAGCAAGGATGATATTTGGGGGAGAATATTTCTCATGTTGTGGTTACAAATAGGTCTTTTTTGGAGAGGATGACTTATTTTTGGCCTAAAAAGCGTTATTCTGGGAAGAAAATGCCTTATTTGGGGGATAAAAAGCAGCCCTTTGGGTAGAAAACGTTTTCTTTGGGGGATAAAAAGTGGTATTTGGGTGAGATATGATCTACCATTAGGGAAGAAGAATCTGTTTTGGGGAGAATTTTTCTTGTTTTGGGCAAAAAGCAGGACCCGGGGGCATTAATATCTTATTTGCGGGGAGAAATGGCGGTATTTGGGGTCGAAAAAGTTCTGTTTGGGGGAGAGAAAGCAGTCTATGGGTGAGATACAATGGAACATTTTGGAGAAAAGAAGCTGTTTTGGGGAGAAAATGTCTTCTTTTGGGGATAAAAGGCAGTATTTTGGGAAGAAAATGTGTTATTTTTGGAATGAAACGGGATGTCCCTGTAGAAGACACCATCTTCCCCAAATGCTGCTTTTGATGCTGCAAATAAGGCATTTTCTCCCTGAAAGATCACATTTATCCCTAAAAGAAGACATTTTCACCCCAAAATATCCCTTTTCATCTCACAAAGAAGACATTTTCACCCCCAAATACCAGTTTTTATCCCCAAAAGAAGACATTTTCTCCCCAAAATGATGCTTTTTAGCTCAATACGACGCTTTCACTCCAAAATACTGCAGTTTATCCCAAAAACGTATGCATTTTCTCCCCAAATACTCTTGTTGTCTCCAAAATACTAGAATTTCTCCGCTTCCTATCAATCTATGCCGACAATTAGACATCTTCTCCCCGAATATCACTCTTTATCCCAGAAATGAAACATCTTCTCTCTTAAGTACCACTCTTTATCCCTTCCAAAATCATTTTCACCCCAAAACACTGCCTTTTCTCTTCAAACGTCTTATTTTTGGGGAAGGAAATGACAGAGATATTTTGGGGAGAGTATTTCTTCTCTTTGGGATAAAAAGGGGTGTTTTGGGGAGGAAATGTCTTCTTCAGGGGATAAGAATCGGTATTTTGGGGAGGGAGTGTCCTGTTCTTGTTACACAAAGCCGTATTTCGAGGGGAGATTTTCTTATTGGAGGGATACAAATTGGTATTTGGGGGCGAAAATGTCTTATTTGGGGGATAAAAAGGTGTATTTGGGGTAATCGATGTCCTCTTTTGGGGATGAAACCAGTCTTGTGGGGAGAAAATGCCTAATTCTTGGGATCAAAAGTGTTATTTGAGGGAGAAGGTCTCATGTTGGGGATCCAAAGAGCAATTTTGGGGAGAAAATGTGTAATATTGGGAATAGCACGTGGTATTTACGGGAGAAAATGTCTTCTACTTGGAAGCAAGGATGATATTTGGGGGAGAATATTTCTCATGTTGTGGTTACAAATAGGTCTTTTTTGGAGAGGATGACTTATTTTTGGCCTAAAAAGCGTTATTCTGGGAAGAAAATGCCTTATTTGGGGGATAAAAAGCAGCCCTTTGGGTAGAAAACGTTTTCTTTGGGGGATAAAAAGTGGTATTTGGGTGAGATATGATCTACCATTAGGGAAGAAGAATCTGTTTTGGGGAGAATTTTTCTTGTTTTGGGCAAAAAGCAGGACCCGGGGGCATTAATATCTTATTTGCGGGGAGAAATGGCGGTATTTGGGGTCGAAAAAGTTCTGTTTGGGGGAGAGAAAGCAGTCTATGGGTGAGATACAATGGAACATTTTGGAGAAAAGAAGCTGTTTTGGGGAGAAAATGTCTTCTTTTGGGGATAAAAGGCAGTATTTTGGGAAGAAAATGTGTTATTTTTGGAATGAAACGGGATGTCCCTGTAGAAGACACCATCTTCCCCAAATGCTGCTTTTGATGCTGCAAATAAGGCATTTTCTCCCTGAAAGATCACATTTATCCCTAAAAGAAGACATTTTCACCCCAAAATATCCCTTTTCATCTCACAAAGAAGACATTTTCACCCCCAAATACCAGTTTTTATCCCCAAAAGAAGACATTTTCTCCCCAAAATGATGCTTTTTAGCTCAATACGACGCTTTCACTCCAAAATACTGCAGTTTATCCCAAAAACGTATGCATTTTCTCCCCAAATACTCTTGTTGTCTCCAAAATACTAGAATTTCTCCGCTTCCTATCAATCTATGCCGACAATTAGACATCTTCTCCCCGAATATCACTCTTTATCCCAGAAATGAAACATCTTCTCTCTTAAGTACCACTCTTTATCCCTTCCAAAATCATTTTCACCCCAAAACACTGCCTTTTCTCTTCAAACGTCTTATTTTTGGGGAAGGAAATGACAGAGATATTTTGGGGAGAGTATTTCTTCTCTTTGGGATAAAAAGGGGTGTTTTGGGGAGGAAATGTCTTCTTCAGGGGATAAGAATCGGTATTTTGGGGAGGGAGTGTCCTGTTCTTGTTACACAAAGCCGTATTTCGAGGGGAGATTTTCTTATTGGAGGGATACAAACTGGTATTTGGGGGCAAAAATGTCTTATTTGGGGGATAAAAAGGTGTGTTTGGGGTAATCGATGTGCTACTTTGGGGATGAAACCAGTCTTGTGGGGAGAAAATGCCTAATTCTTGGGATCAAAAGTGTTATTTGAGGGAGAAGGTCTCATGTTGGGGATCCAAAGAGCAATTTTGGGGAGAAAATGTGTAATATTGGGAATAGCACGTGGTATTTACGGGAGAAAATGTCTTCTACTTGGAAGCAAGGATGATATTTGGGGGAGAATATTTCTCATGTTGTGGTTACAAATAGGTCTTTTTTGGAGAGGATGACTTATTTTTGGCCTAAAAAGCGTTATTCTGGGAAGAAAATGCCTTATTTTGGGGTTAAAAGCAGCCTTTTGGGTAGAAAACGTTTTCTTTGGGGGATAAAAAGTGGTATTTGGGTGAGATACGATCTAACATTTGGGGAAAAGTTGCTGTTTTGGGGAGAATTTTTCTTGTTTTGGTGTAAAAGCAGTATGCGGGGGCATAAATATCTTATTTGCGGGGAGAAATGGCGGTATTTGGGGTAGAAAAAGTTCTGTTTGGGGGAGAGAAAGCAGTCTATGGGTGAGATACAATGGAACATTTTGGAGAAAAGAAGCTGTTTTGGGGAGAAAATGTCTTCTTTTGGGGATAAAAGGCAGTATTTTGGGAAGAAAATGTGTTATTTTTGGAATGAAACGGGATGTCCCTGTAGAAGACACCATCTTCCCCAAATGCTGCTTTTGATGCTGCAAATAAGGCATTTTCTCCCTGAAAGATCACATTTATCCCTAAAAGAAGACATTTTCACCCCAAAATATCCCTTTTCATCTCACAAAGAAGACATTTTCACCCCCAAATACCAGTTTTTATCCCCAAAAGAAGACATTTTCTCCCCAAAATGATGCTTTTTAGCTCAATACGACGCTTTCACTCCAAAATACTGCAGTTTATCCCAAAAACGTATGCATTTTCTCCCCAAATACTCTTGTTGTCTCCAAAATACTAGAATTTCTCCGCTTCCTATCAATCTATGCCGACAATTAGACATCTTCTCCCCGAATATCACTCTTTATCCCAGAAATGAAACATCTTCTCTCTTAAGTACCACTCTTTATCCCTTCCAAAATCATTTTCACCCCAAAACACTGCCTTTTCTCTTCAAACGTCTTATTTTTGGGGAAGGAAATGACAGAGATATTTTGGGGAGAGTATTTCTTCTCTTTGGGATAAAAAGGGGTGTTTTGGGGAGGAAATGTCTTCTTCAGGGGATAAGAATCGGTATTTTGGGGAGGGAGTGTCCTGTTCTTGTTACACAAAGCCGTATTTCGAGGGGAGATTTTCTTATTGGAGGGATACAAATTGGTATTTGGGGGCGAAAATGTTTTATTTGGGGGATAAAAAGGTGTATTTGGGGTAATCGATGTCCTCTTTTGGGGATGAAACCAGTCTTGTGGGGAGAAAATGCCTAATTCTTGGGATCAAAAGTGTTATTTGAGGGAGAAGGTCTCATGTTGGGGATCCAAAGAGCAATTTTGGGGAGAAAATGTGTAATATTGGGAATAGCACGTGGTATTTACGGGAGAAAATGTCTTCTACTTGGAAGCAAGGATGATATTTGGGGGAGAATATTTCTCATGTTGTGGTTACAAATAGGTCTTTTTTGGAGAGGATGACTTATTTTTGGCCTAAAAAGCGTTATTCTGGGAAGAAAATGCCTTATTTGGGGGTTAAAAGCAGCCTTTTGGGTAGAAAACGTTTTCTTTGGGGGATAAAAAGTGGTATTTGGGTGAGATATGATCTACCATTAGGGAAGAAGAATCTGTTTTGGGGAGAATTTTTCTTGTTTTGGGCAAAAAGCAGGACCCGGGGGCATTAATATCTTATTTGCGGGGAGAAATGGCGGTATTTGGGGTCGAAAAAGTTCTGTTTGGGGGAGAGAAAGCAGTCTATGGGTGAGATACAATGGAACATTTTGGAGAAAAGAAGCTGTTTTGGGGAGAAAATGTCTTCTTTTGGGGATAAAAGGCAGTATTTTGGGAAGAAAATGTGTTATTTTTGGAATGAAACGGGACGTCCCTGTAGAAGACACCATCTTCCCCAAATGCTGCTTTTGATGCTGCAAATAAGGCATTTTCTCCCTGAAAGATCACATTTATCCCTAAAAGAAGACATTTTCACCCCAAAATATCCCTTTTCATCTCACAAAGAAGACATTTTCACCCCCAAATACCAGTTTTTATCCCCAAAAGAAGACATTTTCTCCCCAAAATGATGCTTTTTAGCTCAATACGACGCTTTCACTCCAAAATACTGCAGTTTATCCCAAAAACGTATGCATTTTCTCCCCAAATACTCTTGTTGTCTCCAAAATACTAGAATTTCTCCGCTTCCTATCAATCTATGCCGACAATTAGACATCTTCTCCCCGAATATCACTCTTTATCCCAGAAATGAAACATCTTCTCTCTTAAGTACCACTCTTTATCCCTTCCAAAATCATTTTCACCCCAAAACACTGCCTTTTCTCTTCAAACGTCTTATTTTTGGGGAAGGAAATGACAGAGATATTTTGGGGAGAGTATTTCTTCTCTTTGGGATAAAAAGGGGTGTTTTGGGGAGGAAATGTCTTCTTCAGGGGATAAGAATCGGTATTTTGGGGAGGGAGTGTCCTGTTCTTGTTACACAAAGCCGTATTTCGAGGGGAGATTTTCTTATTGGAGGGATACAAATTGGTATTTGGGGGCGAAAATGTTTTATTTGGGGGATAAAAAGGTGTATTTGGGGTAATCAGTGTCCTCTTTTGGGGATGAAACCAGTCTTGTGGGGAGAAAATGCCTAATTCTTGGGATCAAAAGTGTTATTTGAGGGAGAAGGTCTCATGTTGGGGATCCAAAGAGCAATTTTGGGGAGAAAATGTGTAATATTGGGAATAGCACGTGGTATTTACGGGAGAAAATGTCTTCTACTTGGAAGCAAGGATGATATTTGGGGGAGAATATTTCTCATGTTGTGGTTACAAATAGGTCTTTTTTGGAGAGGATGACTTATTTTTGGCCTAAAAAGCGTTATTCTGGGAAGAAAATGCCTTATTTGGGGGATAAAAAGCAGCCCTTTGGGTAGAAAACGTTTTCTTTGGGGGATAAAAAGTGGTATTTGGGTGAGATATGATCTACCATTAGGGAAGAAGAATCTGTTTTGGGGAGAATTTTTCTTGTTTTGGGCAAAAAGCAGGACCCGGGGGCATTAATATCTTATTTGCGGGGAGAAATGGCGGTATTTGGCGTCGAAAAAGTTCTGTTTGGGGGAGAGAAAGCAGTCTATGGGTGAGATACAATGGAACATTTTGGAGAAAAGAAGCTGTTTTGGGGAGAAAATGTCTTCTTTTGGGGATAAAAGGCAGTATTTTGGGAAGAAAATGTGTTATTTTTGGAATGAAACGGGATGTCCCTGTAGAAGACACCATCTTCCCCAAATGCTGCTTTTGATGCTGCAAATAAGGCATTTTCTCCCTGAAAGATCACATTTATCCCTAAAAGAAGACATTTTCACCCCAAAATATCCCTTTTCATCTCACAAAGAAGACATTTTCACCCCCAAATACCAGTTTTTATCCCCAAAAGAAGACATTTTCTCCCCAAAATGATGCTTTTTAGCTCAATACGACGCTTTCACTCCAAAATACTGCAGTTTATCCCAAAAACATATGCATTTTCTCCCCAAATACTCTTGTTGTCTCCAAAATACTAGAATTTCTCCGCTTCCTATCAATCTATGCCGACAATTAGACATCTTCTCCCCGAATATCACTCTTTATCCCAGAAATGAAACATCTTCTCTCTTAAGTACCACTCTTTATCCCTTCCAAAATCATTTTCACCCCAAAACACTGCCTTTTCTCTTCAAACGTCTTATTTTTGGGGAAGGAAATGACAGAGATATTTTGGGGAGAGTATTTCTTCTCTTTGGGATAAAAAGGGGTGTTTTGGGGAGGAAATGTCTTCTTCAGGGGATAAGAATCGGTATTTTGGGGAGGGAGTGTCCTGTTCTTGTTACACAAAGCCGTATTTCGAGGGGAGATTTTCTTATTGGAGGGATACAAACTGGTATTTGGGGGCAAAAATGTTTTATTTGGGGGATAAAAAGGTGTATTTGGGGTAATCGATGTGCTACTTTGGGGATGAAACCAGTCTTGTGGGGAGAAAATGCCTAATTCTTGGGATCAAAAGTGTTATTTGAGGGAGAAGGTCTCATGTTGGGGATCCAAAGAGCAATTTTGGGGAGAAAATGTGTAATATTGGGAATAGCACGTGGTATTTACGGGAGAAAATGTCTTCTACTTGGAAGCAAGGATGATATTTGGGGGAGAATATTTCTCATGTTGTGGTTACAAATAGGTCTTTTTTGGAGAGGATGACTTATTTTTGGCCTAAAAAGCGTTATTCTGGGAAGAAAATGCCTTATTTTGGGGTTAAAAGCAGCCTTTTGGGTAGAAAACGTTTTCTTTGGGGGATAAAAAGTGGTATTTGGGTGAGATACGATCTAACATTTGGGGAAAAGTTGCTGTTTTGGGGAGAATTTTTCTTGTTTTGGTGTAAAAGCAGTATGCGGGGGCATAAATATCTTATTTGCGGGGAGAAATGGCGGTATTTGGGGTCGAAAAAGTTCTGTTTGGGGGAGAGAAAGCAGTCTATGGGTGAGATACAATGGAACATTTTGGAGAAAAGAAGCTGTTTTGGGGAGAAAATGTCTTCTTTTGGGGATAAAAGGCAGTATTTTGGGAAGAAAATGTGTTATTTTTGGAATGAAACGGGATGTCCCTGTAGAAGACACCATCTTCCCCAAATGCTGCTTTTGATGCTGCAAATAAGGCATTTTCTCCCTGAAAGATCACATTTATCCCTAAAAGAAGACATTTTCACCCCAAAATATCCCTTTTCATCTCACAAAGAAGACATTTTCACCCCCAAATACCAGTTTTTATCCCCAAAAGAAGACATTTTCTCCCCAAAATGATGCTTTTTAGCTCAATACGACGCTTTCACTCCAAAATACTGCAGTTTATCCCAAAAACGTATGCATTTTCTCCCCAAATACTCTTGTTGTCTCCAAAATACTAGAATTTCTCCGCTTCCTATCAATCTATGCCGACAATTAGACATCTTCTCCCCGAATATCACTCTTTATCCCAGAAATGAAACATCTTCTCTCTTAAGTACCACTCTTTATCCCTTCCAAAATCATTTTCACCCCAAAACACTGCCTTTTCTCTTCAAACGTCTTATTTTTGGGGAAGGAAATGACAGAGATATTTTGGGGAGAGTATTTCTTCTCTTTGGGATAAAAAGGGGTGTTTTGGGGAGGAAATGTCTTCTTCAGGGGATAAGAATCGGTATTTTGGGGAGGGAGTGTCCTGTTCTTGTTACACAAAGCCGTATTTCGAGGGGAGATTTTCTTATTGGAGGGATACAAATTGGTATTTGGGGGCGAAAATGTTTTATTTGGGGGATAAAAAGGTGTATTTGGGGTAATCGATGTCCTCTTTTGGGGATGAAACCAGTCTTGTGGGGAGAAAATGCCTAATTCTTGGGATCAAAAGTGTTATTTGAGGGAGAAGGTCTCGTGTTGGGGATCCAAAGAGCAATTTTGGGGAGAAAATGTGTAATATTGGGAATAGCACGTGGTATTTACGGGAGAAAATGTCTTCTACTTGGAAGCAAGGATGATATTTGGGGGAGAATATTTCTCATGTTGTGGTTACAAATAGGTCTTTTTTGGAGAGGATGACTTATTTTTGGCCTAAAAAGCGTTATTCTGGGAAGAAAATGCCTTATTTGGGGGTTAAAAGCAGCCCTTTGGGTAGAAAACGTTTTCTTTGGGGGATAAAAAGTGGTATTTGGGTGAGATATGATCTACCATTAGGGAAGAAGAAGCTGTTTTGGGGAGAATTTTTCTTGTTTTGGGCAAAAAGCAGGACCCGGGGGCATTAATATCTTATTTGCGGGGAGAAATGGCGGTATTTGGGGTCGAAAAAGTTCTGTTTGGGGGAGAGAAAGCAGTCTATGGGTGAGATACAATGGAACATTTTGGAGAAAAGAAGCTGTTTTGGGGAGAAAACGTCTTCTTTTGGGGATAAAAGGCAGTATTTTGGGAAGAAAATGTGTTATTTTTGGAATGAAACGGGATGTCCCTGTAGAAGACACCATCTTCCCCAAATGCTGCTTTTGATGCTGCAAATAAGGCATTTTCTCCCTGAAAGATCACATTTATCCCTAAAAGAAGACATTTTCACCCCAAAATATCCCTTTTCATCTCACAAAGAAGACATTTTCACCCCCAAATACCAGTTTTTATCCCCAAAAGAAGACATTTTCTCCCCAAAATGATGCTTTTTAGCTCAATACGACGCTTTCACTCCAAAATACTGCAGTTTATCCCAAAAACGTATGCATTTTCTCCCCAAATACTCTTGTTGTCTCCAAAATACTAGAATTTCTCCGCTTCCTATCAATCTATGCCGACAATTAGACATCTTCTCCCCGAATATCACTCTTTATCCCAGAAATGAAACATGTTCTCTCTTAAGTACCACTCTTTATCCCTTCCAAAATCATTTTCACCCCAAAACACTGCCTTTTCTCTTCAAACGTCTTATTTTTGGGGAAGGAAATGACAGAGATATTTTGGGGAGAGTATTTCTTCTCTTTGGGATAAAAAGGGGTGTTTTGGGGAGGAAATGTCTTCTTCAGGGGATAAGAATCGGTATTTTGGGGAGGGAGTGTCCTGTTCTTGTTACACAAAGCCGTATTTCGAGGGGAGATTTTCTTATTGGAGGGATACAAATTGGTATTTGGGGGCGAAAATGTTTTATTTGGGGGATAAAAAGGTGTATTTGGGGTAATCGATGTCCTCTTTTGGGGATGAAACCAGTCTTGTGGGGAGAAAATGCCTAATTCTTGGGATCAAAAGTGTTATTTGAGGGAGAAGGTCTCGTGTTGGGGATCCAAAGAGCAATTTTGGGGAGAAAATGTGTAATATTGGGAATAGCACGTGGTATTTACGGGAGAAAATGTCTTCTACTTGGAAGCAAGGATGATATTTGGGGGAGAATATTTCTCATGTTGTGGTTACAAATAGGTCTTTTTTGGAGAGGATGACTTATTTTTGGCCTAAAAAGCGTTATTCTGGGAAGAAAATGCCTTATTTGGGGGATAAAAAGCAGCCCTTTGGGTAGAAAACGTTTTCTTTGGGGGATAAAAAGTGGTATTTGGGTGAGATATGATCTACCATTAGGGAAGAAGAAGCTGTTTTGGGGAGAATTTTTCTTGTTTTGGGCAAAAAGCAGGACCCGGGGGCATTAATATCTTATTTGCGGGGAGAAATGGCGGTATTTGGGGTCGAAAAAGTTCTGTTTGGGGGAGAGAAAGCAGTCTATGGGTGAGATACAATGGAACATTTTGGAGAAAAGAAGCTGTTTTGGGGAGAAAACGTCTTCTTTTGGGGATAAAAGGCAGTATTTTGGGAAGAAAATGTGTTATTTTTGGAATGAAACGGGATGTCCCTGTAGAAGACCCCATCTTCCCCAAATGCTGCTTTTGATGCTGCAAATAAGGCATTTTCTCCCTGAAAGATCACATTTATCCCTAAAAGAAGACATTTTCACCCCAAAATATCCCTTTTCATCTCACAAAGAAGACATTTTCACCCCCAAATACCAGTTTTTATCCCCAAAAGAAGACATTTTCTCCCCAAAATGATGCTTTTTAGCTCAATACGACGCTTTCACTCCAAAATACTGCAGTTTATCCCAAAAACGTATGCATTTTCTCCCCAAATACTCTTGTTGTCTCCAAAATACTAGAATTTCTCCGCTTCCTATCAATCTATGCCGACAATTAGACATCTTCTCCCCGAATATCACTCTTTATCCCAGAAATGAAACATCTTCTCTCTTAAGTACCACTCTTTATCCCTTCCAAAATCATTTTCACCCCAAAACACTGCCTTTTCTCTTCAAACGTCTTATTTTTGGGGAAGGAAATGACAGAGATATTTTGGGGAGAGTATTTCTTCTCTTTGGGATAAAAAGGGGTGTTTTGGGGAGGAAATGTCTTCTTCAGGGGATAAGAATCGGTATTTTGGGGAGGGAGTGTCCTGTTCTTGTTACACAAAGCCGTATTTCGAGGGGAGATTTTCTTATTGGAGGGATACAAATTGGTATTTGGGGGCGAAAATGTTTTATTTGGGGGATAAAAAGGTGTATTTGGGGTAATCAGTGTCCTCTTTTGGGGATGAAACCAGTCTTGTGGGGAGAAAATGCCTAATTCTTGGGATCAAAAGTGTTATTTGAGGGAGAAGGTCTCGTGTTGGGGATCCAAAGAGCAATTTTGGGGAGAAAATGTGTAATATTGGGAATAGCACGTGGTATTTACGGGAGAAAATGTCTTCTACTTGGAAGCAAGGATGATATTTGGGGGAGAATATTTCTCATGTTGTGGTTACAAATAGGTCTTTTTTGGAGAGGATGACTTATTTTTGGCATAAACAGCGTTATTCTGGGAAGAAAATGCCTTATTTGGGGGATAAAAAGCAGCCCTTTGGGTAGAAAACGTTTTCTTTGGGGGATAAAAAGTGGTATTTGGGTGAGATATGATCTACCATTAGGGAAGAAGAAGCTGTTTTGGGGAGAATTTTTCTTGTTTTGGGCAAAAAGCAGGACCCGGGGGCATTAGTATCTTATTTGCGGGGAGAAATGGCGGTATTTGGGGTCGAAAAAGTTCTGTTTGGGGGAGAGAAAGCAGTCTATGGGTGAGATACAATGGAACATTTTGGAGAAAAGAAGCTGTTTTGGGGAGAAAACGTCTTCTTTTGGGGATAAAAGGCAGTATTTTGGGAAGAAAATGTGTTATTTTTGGAATGAAACGGGATGTCCCTGTAGAAGACACCATCTTCCCCAAATGCTGCTTTTGATGCTGCAAATAAGGCATTTTCTCCCTGAAAGATCACATTTATCCCTAAAAGAAGACATTTTCACCCCAAAATATCCCTTTTCATCTCACAAAGAAGACATTTTCACCCCCAAATACCAGTTTTTATCCCCAAAAGAAGACATTTTCTCCCCAAAATGATGCTTTTTAGCTCAATACGACGCTTTCACTCCAAAATACTGCAGTTTATCCCAAAAACGTATGCATTTTCTCCCCAAATACTCTTGTTGTCTCCAAAATACTAGAATTTCTCCGCTTCCTATCAATCTATGCCGACAATTAGACATCTTCTCCCCGAATATCACTCTTTATCCCAGAAATGAAACATGTTCTCTCTTAAGTACCACTCTTTATCCCTTCCAAAATCATTTTCACCCCAAAACACTGCCTTTTCTCTTCAAACGTCTTATTTTTGGGGAAGGAAATGACAGAGATATTTTGGGGAGAGTATTTCTTCTCTTTGGGATAAAAAGGGGTGTTTTGGGGAGGAAATGTCTTCTTCAGGGGATAAGAATCGGTATTTTGGGGAGGGAGTGTCCTGTTCTTGTTACACAAAGCCGTATTTCGAGGGGAGATTTTCTTATTGGAGGGATACAAATTGGTATTTGGGGGCGAAAATGTTTTATTTGGGGGATAAAAAGGTGTATTTGGGGTAATCGATGTCCTCTTTTGGGGATGAAACCAGTCTTGTGGGGAGAAAATGCCTAATTCTTGGGATCAAAAGTGTTATTTGAGGGAGAAGGTCTCGTGTTGGGGATCCAAAGAGCAATTTTGGGGAGAAAATGTGTAATATTGGGAATAGCACGTGGTATTTACGGGAGAAAATGTCTTCTACTTGGAAGCAAGGATGATATTTGGGGGAGAATATTTCTCATGTTGTGGTTACAAATAGGTCTTTTTTGGAGAGGATGACTTATTTTTGGCCTAAAAAGCGTTATTCTGGGAAGAAAATGCCTTATTTGGGGGATAAAAAGCAGCCCTTTGGGTAGAAAACGTTTTCTTTGGGGGATAAAAAGTGGTATTTGGGTGAGATATGATCTACCATTAGGGAAGAAGAAGCTGTTTTGGGGAGAATTTTTCTTGTTTTGGGCAAAAAGCAGGACCCGGGGGCATTAATATCTTATTTGCGGGGAGAAATGGCGGTATTTGGGGTCGAAAAAGTTCTGTTTGGGGGAGAGAAAGCAGTCTATGGGTGAGATACAATGGAACATTTTGGAGAAAAGAAGCTGTTTTGGGGAGAAAACGTCTTCTTATGGGGATAACAGGCAGTATTTTGGGAAGAAAATGTGTTATTTTTGGAATGAAACGGGATGTCCCTGTAGAAGACCCCATCTTCCCCAAATGCTGCTTTTGATGCTGCAAATAAGGCATTTTCTCCCTGAAAGATCACATTTATCCCTAAAAGAAGACATTTTCACCCCAAAATATCCCTTTTCATCTCACAAAGAAGACATTTTCACCCCCAAATACCAGTTTTTATCCCCAAAAGAAGACATTTTCTCCCCAAAATGATGCTTTTTAGCTCAATACGACGCTTTCACTCCAAAATACTGCAGTTTATCCCAAAAACGTATGCATTTTCTCCCCAAATACTCTTGTTGTCTCCAAAATACTAGAATTTCTCCGCTTCCTATCAATCTATGCCGACAATTAGACATCTTCTCCCCGAATATCACTCTTTATCCCAGAAATGAAACATCTTCTCTCTTAAGTACCACTCTTTATCCCTTCCAAAATCATTTTCACCCCAAAACACTGCCTTTTCTCTTCAAACGTCTTATTTTTGGGGAAGGAAATGACAGAGATATTTTGGGGAGAGTATTTCTTCTCTTTGGGATAAAAAGGGGTGTTTTGGGGAGGAAATGTCTTCTTCAGGGGATAAGAATCGGTATTTTGGGGAGGGAGTGTCCTGTTCTTGTTACACAAAGCCGTATTTCGAGGGGAGATTTTCTTATTGGAGGGATACAAATTGGTATTTGGGGGCGAAAATGTTTTATTTGGGGGATAAAAAGGTGTATTTGGGGTAATCAGTGTCCTCTTTTGGGGATGAAACCAGTCTTGTGGGGAGAAAATGCCTAATTCTTGGGATCAAAAGTGTTATTTGAGGGAGAAGGTCTCGTGTTGGGGATCCAAAGAGCAATTTTGGGGAGAAAATGTGTAATATTGGGAATAGCACGTGGTATTTACGGGAGAAAATGTCTTCTACTTGGAAGCAAGGATGATATTTGGGGGAGAATATTTCTCATGTTGTGGTTACAAATAGGTCTTTTTTGGAGAGGATGACTTATTTTTGGCATAAACAGCGTTATTCTGGGAAGAAAATGCCTTATTTGGGGGATAAAAAGCAGCCCTTTGGGTAGAAAACGTTTTCTTTGGGGGATAAAAAGTGGTATTTGGGTGAGATATGATCTACCATTAGGGAAGAAGAAGCTGTTTTGGGGAGAATTTTTCTTGTTTTGGGCAAAAAGCAGGACCCGGGGGCATTAGTATCTTATTTGCGGGGAGAAATGGCGGTATTTGGGGTCGAAAAAGTTCTGTTTGGGGGAGAGAAAGCAGTCTATGGGTGAGATACAATGGAACATTTTGGAGAAAAGAAGCTGTTTTGGGGAGAAAACGTCTTCTTTTGGGGATAAAAGGCAGTATTTTGGGAAGAAAATGTGTTATTTTTGGAATGAAACGGGATGTCCCTGTAGAAGACACCATCTTCCCCAAATGCTGCTTTTGATGCTGCAAATAAGGCATTTTCTCCCTGAAAGATCACATTTATCCCTAAAAGAAGACATTTTCACCCCAAAATATCCCTTTTCATCTCACAAAGAAGACATTTTCACCCCCAAATACCAGTTTTTATCCCCAAAAGAAGACATTTTCTCCCCAAAATGATGCTTTTTAGCTCAATACGACGCTTTCACTCCAAAATACTGCAGTTTATCCCAAAAACGTATGCATTTTCTCCCCAAATACTCTTGTTGTCTCCAAAATACTAGAATTTCTCCGCTTCCTATCAATCTATGCCGACAATTAGACATCTTCTCCCCGAATATCACTCTTTATCCCAGAAATGAAACATGTTCTCTCTTAAGTACCACTCTTTATCCCTTCCAAAATCATTTTCACCCCAAAACACTGCCTTTTCTCTTCAAACGTCTTATTTTTGGGGAAGGAAATGACAGAGATATTTTGGGGAGAGTATTTCTTCTCTTTGGGATAAAAAGGGGTGTTTTGGGGAGGAAATGTCTTCTTCAGGGGATAAGAATCGGTATTTTGGGGAGGGAGTGTCCTGTTCTTGTTACACAAAGCCGTATTTCGAGGGGAGATTTTCTTATTGGAGGGATACAAATTGGAATTTGGGGGTGAAAATGTTTTATTTGGGGGATAAAAAGGTGTATTTGGGGTAATCAGTGTCCTCTTTTGGGGATGAAACCAGTCTTGTGGGGAGAAAATGCCTAATTCTTGGGATCAAAAGTGTTATTTGAGGGAGAAGGTCTCGTGTTGGGGATCCAAAGAGCAATTTTGGGGAGAAAATGTGTAATATTGGGAATAGCACGTGGTATTTACGGGAGAAAATGTCTTCTACTTGGAAGCAAGGATGATATTTGGGGGAGAATATTTCTCATGTTGTGGTTACAAATAGGTCTTTTTTGGAGAGGATGACTTATTTTTGGCCTAAAAAGCGTTATTCTGGGAAGAAAATGCCTTATTTGGGGGATAAAAAGCAGCCCTTTGGGTAGAAAACGTTTTCTTTGGGGGATAAAAAGTGGTATTTGGGTGAGATATGATCTACCATTAGGGAAGAAGAAGCTGTTTTGGGGAGAATTTTTCTTGTTTTGGGCAAAAAGCAGGACCCGGGGGCATTAATATCTTATTTGCGGGGAGAAATGGCGGTATTTGGGGTCGAAAAAGTTCTGTTTGGGGGAGAGAAAGCAGTCTATGGGTGAGATACAATGGAACATTTTGGAGAAAAGAAGCTGTTTTGGGGAGAAAACGTCTTCTTTTGGGGATAAAAGGCAGTATTTTGGGAAGAAAATGTGTTATTTTTGGAATGAAACGGGATGTCCCTGTAGAAGACACCATCTTCCCCAAATGCTGCTTTTGATGCTGCAAATAAGGCATTTTCTCCCTGAAAGATCACATTTATCCCTAAAAGAAGACATTTTCACCCCAAAATATCCCTTTTCATCTCACAAAGAAGACATTTTCACCCCCAAATACCAGTTTTTATCCCCAAAAGAAGACATTTTCTCCCCAAAATGATGCTTTTTAGCTCAATACGACGCTTTCACTCCAAAATACTGCAGTTTATCCCAAAAACGTATGCATTTTCTCCCCAAATACTCTTGTTGTCTCCAAAATACTAGAATTTCTCCGCTTCCTATCAATCTATGCCGACAATTAGACATCTTCTCCCCGAATATCACTCTTTATCCCAGAAATGAAACATGTTCTCTCTTAAGTACCACTCTTTATCCCTTCCAAAATCATTTTCACCCCAAAACACTGCCTTTTCTCTTCAAACGTCTTATTTTTGGGGAAGGAAATGACAGAGATATTTTGGGGAGAGTATTTCTTCTCTTTGGGATAAAAAGGGGTGTTTTGGGGAGGAAATGTCTTCTTCAGGGGATAAGAATCGGTATTTTGGGGAGGGAGTGTCCTGTTCTTGTTACACAAAGCCGTATTTCGAGGGGAGATTTTCTTATTGGAGGGATACAAATTGGTATTTGGGGGCGAAAATGTTTTATTTGGGGGATAAAAAGGTGTATTTGGGGTAATCAGTGTCCTCTTTTGGGGATGAAACCAGTCTTGTGGGGAGAAAATGCCTAATTCTTGGGATCAAAAGTGTTATTTGAGGGAGAAGGTCTCGTGTTGGGGATCCAAAGAGCAATTTTGGGGAGAAAATGTGTAATATTGGGAATAGCACGTGGTATTTACGGGAGAAAATGTCTTCTACTTGGAAGCAAGGATGATATTTGGGGGAGAATATTTCTCATGTTGTGGTTACAAATAGGTCTTTTTTGGAGAGGATGACTTATTTTTGGCCTAAAAAGCGTTATTCTGGGAAGAAAATGCCTTATTTGGGGGATAAAAAGCAGCCCTTTGGGTAGAAAACGTTTTCTTTGGGGGATAAAAAGTGGTATTTGGGTGAGATATGATCTACCATTAGGGAAGAAGAAGCTGTTTTGGGGAGAATTTTTCTTGTTTTGGGCAAAAAGCAGGACCCGGGGGCATTAGTATCTTATTTGCGGGGAGAAATGGCGGTATTTGGGGTCGAAAAAGTTCTGTTTGGGGGAGAGAAAGCAGTCTATGGGTGAGATACAATGGAACATTTTGGAGAAAAGAAGCTGTTTTGGGGAGAAAATGTCTTCTTTTGGGGATAAAAGGCAGTATTTTGGGAAGAAAATGTGTTATTTTTGGAATGAAACGGGATGTCCCTGTAGAAGACCCCATCTTCCCCAAATGCTGCTTTTGATGCTGCAAATAAGGCATTTTCTCCCTGAAAGATCACATTTATCCCTAAAAGAAGACATTTTCACCCCAAAATATCCCTTTTCATCTCACAAAGAAGACATTTTCACCCCCAAATACCAGTTTTTATCCCCAAAAGAAGACATTTTCTCCCCAAAATGATGCTTTTTAGCTCAATACGACGCTTTCACTCCAAAATACTGCAGTTTATCCCAAAAACGTATGCATTTTCTCCCCAAATACTCTTGTTGTCTCCAAAATACTAGAATTTCTCCGCTTCCTATCAATCTATGCCGACAATTAGACATCTTCTCCCCGAATATCACTCTTTATCCCAGAAATGAAACATGTTCTCTCTTAAGTACCACTCTTTATCCCTTCCAAAATCATTTTCACCCCAAAACACTGCCTTTTCTCTTCAAACGTCTTATTTTTGGGGAAGGAAATGACAGAGATATTTTGGGGAGAGTATTTCTTCTCTTTGGGATAAAAAGGGGTGTTTTGGGGAGGAAATGTCTTCTTCAGGGGATAAGAATCGGTATTTTGGGGAGGGAGTGTCCTGTTCTTGTTACACAAAGCCGTATTTCGAGGGGAGATTTTCTTATTGGAGGGATACAAATTGGAATTTGGGGGTGAAAATGTTTTATTTGGGGGATAAAAAGGTGTATTTGGGGTAATCAGTGTCCTCTTTTGGGGATGAAACCAGTCTTGTGGGGAGAAAATGCCTAATTCTTGGGATCAAAAGTGTTATTTGAGGGAGAAGGTCTCGTGTTGGGGATCCAAAGAGCAATTTTGGGGAGAAAATGTGTAATATTGGGAATAGCACGTGGTATTTACGGGAGAAAATGTCTTCTACTTGGAAGCAAGGATGATATTTGGGGGAGAATATTTCTCATGTTGTGGTTACAAATAGGTCTTTTTTGGAGAGGATGACTTATTTTTGGCCTAAAAAGCGTTATTCTGGGAAGAAAATGCCTTATTTGGGGGATAAAAAGCAGCCCTTTGGGTAGAAAACGTTTTCTTTGGGGGATAAAAAGTGGTATTTGGGTGAGATATGATCTACCATTAGGGAAGAAGAAGCTGTTTTGGGGAGAATTTTTCTTGTTTTGGGCAAAAAGCAGGACCCGGGGGCATTAGTATCTTATTTGCGGGGAGAAATGGCGGTATTTGGGGTCGAAAAAGTTCTGTTTGGGGGAGAGAAAGCAGTCTATGGGTGAGATACAATGGAACATTTTGGAGAAAAGAAGCTGTTTTGGGGAGAAAATGTCTTCTTTTGGGGATAAAAGGCAGTATTTTGGGAAGAAAATGTGTTATTTTTGGAATGAAACGGGATGTCCCTGTAGAAGACCCCATCTTCCCCAAATGCTGCTTTTGATGCTGCAAATAAGGCATTTTCTCCCTGAAAGATCACATTTATCCCTAAAAGAAGACATTTTCACCCCAAAATATCCCTTTTCATCTCACAAAGAAGACATTTTCACCCCCAAATACCAGTTTTTATCCCCAAAAGAAGACATTTTCTCCCCAAAATGATGCTTTTTAGCTCAATACGACGCTTTCACTCCAAAATACTGCAGTTTATCCCAAAAACGTATGCATTTTCTCCCCAAATACTCTTGTTGTCTCCAAAATACTAGAATTTCTCCGCTTCCTATCAATCTATGCCGACAATTAGACATCTTCTCCCCGAATATCACTCTTTATCCCAGAAATGAAACATCTTCTCTCTTAAGTACCACTCTTTATCCCTTCCAAAATCATTTTCACCCCAAAACACTGCCTTTTCTCTTCAAACGTCTTATTTTTGGGGAAGGAAATGACAGAGATATTTTGGGGAGAGTATTTCTTCTCTTTGGGATAAAAAGGGGTGTTTTGGGGAGGAAATGTCTTCTTCAGGGGATAAGAATCGGTATTTTGGGGAGGGAGTGTCCTGTTCTTGTTACACAAAGCCGTATTTCGAGGGGAGATTTTCTTATTGGAGGGATACAAATTGGTATTTGGGGGCGAAAATGTTTTATTTGGGGGATAAAAAGGTGTATTTGGGGTAATCGATGTCCTCTTTTGGGGATGAAACCAGTCTTGTGGGGAGAAAATGCCTAATTCTTGGGATCAAAAGTGTTATTTGAGGGAGAAGGTCTCGTGTTGGGGATCCAAAGAGCAATTTTGGGGAGAAAATGTGTAATATTGGGAATAGCACGTGGTATTTACGGGAGAAAATGTCTTCTACTTGGAAGCAAGGATGATATTTGGGGGAGAATATTTCTCATGTTGTGGTTACAAATAGGTCTTTTTTGGAGAGGATGACTTATTTTTGGCATAAACAGCGTTATTCTGGGAAGAAAATGCCTTATTTGGGGGATAAAAAGCAGCCCTTTGGGTAGAAAACGTTTTCTTTGGGGGATAAAAAGTGGTATTTGGGTGAGATATGATCTACCATTAGGGAAGAAGAAGCTGTTTTGGGGAGAATTTTTCTTGTTTTGGGCAAAAAGCAGGACCCGGGGGCATTAATATCTTATTTGCGGGGAGAAATGGCGGTATTTGGGGTCGAAAAAGTTCTGTTTGGGGGAGAGAAAGCAGTCTATGGGTGAGATACAATGGAACATTTTGGAGAAAAGAAGCTGTTTTGGGGAGAAAACGTCTTCTTTTGGGGATAAAAGGCAGTATTTTGGGAAGAAAATGTGTTATTTTTGGAATGAAACGGGATGTCCCTGTAGAAGACACCATCTTCCCCAAATGCTGCTTTTGATGCTGCAAATAAGGCATTTTCTCCCTGAAAGATCACATTTATCCCTAAAAGAAGACATTTTCACCCCAAAATATCCCTTTTCATCTCACAAAGAAGACATTTTCACCCCCAAATACCAGTTTTTATCCCCAAAAGAAGACATTTTCTCCCCAAAATGATGCTTTTTAGCTCAATACGACGCTTTCACTCCAAAATACTGCAGTTTATCCCAAAAACGTATGCATTTTCTCCCCAAATACTCTTGTTGTCTCCAAAATACTAGAATTTCTCCGCTTCCTATCAATCTATGCCGACAATTAGACATCTTCTCCCCGAATATCACTCTTTATCCCAGAAATGAAACATCTTCTCTCTTAAGTACCACTCTTTATCCCTTCCAAAATCATTTTCACCCCAAAACACTGCCTTTTCTCTTCAAACGTCTTATTTTTGGGGAAGGAAATGACAGAGATATTTTGGGGAGAGTATTTCTTCTCTTTGGGATAAAAAGGGGTGTTTTGGGGAGGAAATGTCTTCTTCAGGGGATAAGAATCGGTATTTTGGGGAGGGAGTGTCCTGTTCTTGTTACACAAAGCCGTATTTCGAGGGGAGATTTTCTTATTGGAGGGATACAAATTGGAATTTGGGGGCGAAAATGTTTTATTTGGGGGATAAAAAGGTGTATTTGGGGTAATCGATGTCCTCTTTTGGGGATGAAACCAGTCTTGTGGGGAGAAAATGCCTAATTCTTGGGATCAAAAGTGTTATTTGAGGGAGAAGGTCTCGTGTTGGGGATCCAAAGAGCAATTTTGGGGAGAAAATGTGTAATATTGGGAATAGCACGTGGTATTTACGGGAGAAAATGTCTTCTACTTGGAAGCAAGGATGATATTTGGGGGAGAATATTTCTCATGTTGTGGTTACAAATAGGTCTTTTTTGGAGAGGATGACTTATTTTTGGCATAAACAGCGTTATTCTGGGAAGAAAATGCCTTATTTGGGGGATAAAAAGCAGCCCTTTGGGTAGAAAACGTTTTCTTTGGGGGATAAAAAGTGGTATTTGGGTGAGATATGATCTACCATTAGGGAAGAAGAAGCTGTTTTGGGGAGAATTTTTCTTGTTTTGGGCAAAAAGCAGGACCCGGGGGCATTAATATCTTATTTGCGGGGAGAAATGGCGGTATTTGGGGTCGAAAAAGTTCTGTTTGGGGGAGAGAAAGCAGTCTATGGGTGAGATACAATGGAACATTTTGGAGAAAAGAAGCTGTTTTGGGGAGAAAACGTCTTCTTTTGGGGATAAAAGGCAGTATTTTGGGAAGAAAATGTGTTATTTTTGGAATGAAACGGGATGTCCCTGTAGAAGACACCATCTTCCCCAAATGCTGCTTTTGATGCTGCAAATAAGGCATTTTCTCCCTGAAAGATCACATTTATCCCTAAAAGAAGACATTTTCACCCCAAAATATCCCTTTTCATCTCACAAAGAAGACATTTTCACCCCCAAATACCAGTTTTTATCCCCAAAAGAAGACATTTTCTCCCCAAAATGATGCTTTTTAGCTCAATACGACGCTTTCACTCCAAAATACTGCAGTTTATCCCAAAAACGTATGCATTTTCTCCCCAAATACTCTTGTTGTCTCCAAAATACTAGAATTTCTCCGCTTCCTATCAATCTATGCCGACAATTAGACATCTTCTCCCCGAATATCACTCTTTATCCCAGAAATGAAACATCTTCTCTCTTAAGTACCACTCTTTATCCCTTCCAAAATCATTTTCACCCCAAAACACTGCCTTTTCTCTTCAAACGTCTTATTTTTGGGGAAGGAAATGACAGAGATATTTTGGGGAGAGTATTTCTTCTCTTTGGGATAAAAAGGGGTGTTTTGGGGAGGAAATGTCTTCTTCAGGGGATAAGAATCGGTATTTTGGGGAGGGAGTGTCCTGTTCTTGTTACACAAAGCCGTATTTCGAGGGGAGATTTTCTTATTGGAGGGATACAAATTGGTATTTGGGGGCGAAAATGTTTTATTTGGGGGATAAAAAGGTGTATTTGGGGTAATCA
Source organism: Alectoris magna (assembly GCA_030625065.1). Taxonomy (NCBI): domain Eukaryota; kingdom Metazoa; phylum Chordata; class Aves; order Galliformes; family Phasianidae; genus Alectoris; species Alectoris magna. Next base: position 4,553,260 of record CM060587.1, read on the forward strand.
GTGTCCTCTTTTGGGGATGAAACCAGTCTTGTGGGGAGAAAATGCCTAATTCTTGGGATCAAAAGTGTTATTTGAGGGAGAAGGTCTCGTGTTGGGGATCCAAAGAGCAATTTTGGGGAGAAAATGTGTAATATTGGGAATAGCACGTGGTATTTACGGGAGAAAATGTCTTCTACTTGGAAGCAAGGATGATATTTGGGGGAGAATATTTCTCATGTTGTGGTTACAAATAGGTCTTTTTTGGAGAGGATGACTTATTTTTGGCATAAACAGCGTTATTCTGGGAAGAAAATGCCTTATTTGGGGGATAAAAAGCAGCCCTTTGGGTAGAAAACGTTTTCTTTGGGGGATAAAAAGTGGTATTTGGGTGAGATATGATCTACCATTAGGGAAGAAGAAGCTGTTTTGGGGAGAATTTTTCTTGTTTTGGGCAAAAAGCAGGACCCGGGGGCATTAATATCTTATTTGCGGGGAGAAATGGCGGTATTTGGGGTCGAAAAAGTTCTGTTTGGGGGAGAGAAAGCAGTCTATGGGTGAGATACAATGGAACATTTTGGAGAAAAGAAGCTGTTTTGGGGAGAAAACGTCTTCTTTTGGGGATAAAAGGCAGTATTTTGGGAAGAAAATGTGTTATTTTTGGAATGAAACGGGATGTCCCTGTAGAAGACACCATCTTCCCCAAATGCTGCTTTTGATGCTGCAAATAAGGCATTTTCTCCCTGAAAGATCACATTTATCCCTAAAAGAAGACATTTTCACCCCAAAATATCCCTTTTCATCTCACAAAGAAGACATTTTCACCCCCAAATACCAGTTTTTATCCCCAAAAGAAGACATTTTCTCCCCAAAATGATGCTTTTTAGCTCAATACGACGCTTTCACTCCAAAATACTGCAGTTTATCCCAAAAACGTATGCATTTTCTCCCCAAATACTCTTGTTGTCTCCAAAATACTAGAATTTCTCCGCTTCCTATCAATCTATGCCGACAATTAGACATCTTCTCCCCGAATATCACTCTTTATCCCAGAAATGAAACATCTTCTCTCTTAAGTACCACTCTTTATCCCTTCCAAAATCATTTTCACCCCAAAACACTGCCTTTTCTCTTCAAACGTCTTATTTTTGGGGAAGGAAATGACAGAGATATTTTGGGGAGAGTATTTCTTCTCTTTGGGATAAAAAGGGGTGTTTTGGGGAGGAAATGTCTTCTTCAGGGGATAAGAATCGGTATTTTGGGGAGGGAGTGTCCTGTTCTTGTTACACAAAGCCGTATTTCGAGGGGAGATTTTCTTATTGGAGGGATACAAATTGGAATTTGGGGGTGAAAATGTTTTATTTGGGGGATAAAAAGGTGTATTTGGGGTAATCGATGTCCTCTTTTGGGGATGAAACCAGTCTTGTGGGGAGAAAATGCCTAATTCTTGGGATCAAAAGTGTTATTTGAGGGAGAAGGTCTCGTGTTGGGGATCCAAAGAGCAATTTTGGGGAGAAAATGTGTAATATTGGGAATAGCACGTGGTATTTACGGGAGAAAATGTCTTCTACTTGGAAGCAAGGATGATATTTGGGGGAGAATATTTCTCATGTTGTGGTTACAAATAGGTCTTTTTTGGAGAGGATGACTTATTTTTGGCATAAACAGCGTTATTCTGGGAAGAAAATGCCTTATTTGGGGGATAAAAAGCAGCCCTTTGGGTAGAAAACGTTTTCTTTGGGGGATAAAAAGTGGTATTTGGGTGAGATATGATCTACCATTAGGGAAGAAGAATCTGTTTTGGGGAGAATTTTTCTTGTTTTGGGCAAAAAGCAGGACCCGGGGGCATTAATATCTTATTTGCGGGGAGAAATGGCGGTATTTGGGGTCGAAAAAGTTCTGTTTGGGGGAGAGAAAGCAGTCTATGGGTGAGATACAATGGAACATTTTGGAGAAAAGAAGCTGTTTTGGGGAGAAAATGTCTTCTTTTGGGGATAAAAGGCAGTATTTTGGGAAGAAAATGTGTTATTTTTGGAATGAAACGGGATGTCCCTGTAGAAGACACCATCTTCCCCAAATGCTGCTTTTGATGCTGCAAATAAGGCATTTTCTCCCTGAAAGATCACATTTATCCCTAAAAGAAGACATTTTCACCCCAAAATATCCCTTTTCATCTCACAAAGAAGACATTTTCACCCCCAAATACCAGTTTTTATCCCCAAAAGAAGACATTTTCTCCCCAAAATGATGCTTTTTAGCTCAATACGACGCTTTCACTCCAAAATACTGCAGTTTATCCCAAAAACGTATGCATTTTCTCCCCAAATACTCTTGTTGTCTCCAAAATACTAGAATTTCTCCGCTTCCTATCAATCTATGCCGACAATTAGACATCTTCTCCCCGAATATCACTCTTTATCCCAGAAATGAAACATCTTCTCTCTTAAGTACCACTCTTTATCCCTTCCAAAATCATTTTCACCCCAAAACACTGCCTTTTCTCTTCAAACGTCTTATTTTTGGGGAAGGAAATGACAGAGATATTTTGGGGAGAGTATTTCTTCTCTTTGGGATAAAAAGGGGTGTTTTGGGGAGGAAATGTCTTCTTCAGGGGATAAGAATCGGTATTTTGGGGAGGGAGTGTCCTGTTCTTGTTACACAAAGCCGTATTTCGAGGGGAGATTTTCTTATTGGAGGGATACAAATTGGTATTTGGGGGCGAAAATGTTTTATTTGGGGGATAAAAAGGTGTATTTGGGGTAATCGATGTCCTCTTTTGGGGATGAAACCAGTCTTGTGGGGAGAAAATGCCTAATTCTTGGGATCAAAAGTGTTATTTGAGGGAGAAGGTCTCGTGTTGGGGATCCAAAGAGCAATTTTGGGGAGAAAATGTGTAATATTGGGAATAGCACGTGGTAATTACGGGAGAAAATGTCTTCTACTTGGAAGCAAGGATGATATTTGGGGGAGAATATTTCTCATGTTGTGGTTACAAATAGGTCTTTTTTGGAGAGGATGACTTATTTTTGGCATAAACAGCGTTATTCTGGGAAGAAAATGCCTTATTTGGGGGATAAAAAGCAGCCCTTTGGGTAGAAAACGTTTTCTTTGGGGGATAAAAAGTGGTATTTGGGTGAGATATGATCTACCATTAGGGAAGAAGAATCTGTTTTGGGGAGAATTTTTCTTGTTTTGGGCAAAAAGCAGGACCCGGGGGCATTAATATCTTATTTGCGGGGAGAAATGGCGGTATTTGGGGTCGAAAAAGTTCTGTTTGGGGGAGAGAAAGCAGTCTATGGGTGAGATACAATGGAACATTTTGGAGAAAAGAAGCTGTTTTGGGGAGAAAACGTCTTCTTTTGGGGATAAAAGGCAGTATTTTGGGAAGAAAATGTGTTATTTTTGGAATGAAACGGGATGTCCCTGTAGAAGACACCATCTTCCCCAAATGCTGCTTTTGATGCTGCAAATAAGGCATTTTCTCCCTGAAAGATCACATTTATCCCTAAAAGAAGACATTTTCACCCCAAAATATCCCTTTTCATCTCACAAAGAAGACATTTTCACCCCCAAATACCAGTTTTTATCCCCAAAAGAAGACATTTTCTCCCCAAAATGATGCTTTTTAGCTCAATACGACGCTTTCACTCCAAAATACTGCAGTTTATCCCAAAAACGTATGCATTTTCTCCCCAAATACTCTTGTTGTCTCCAAAATACTAGAATTTCTCCGCTTCCTATCAATCTATGCCGACAATTAGACATCTTCTCCCCGAATATCACTCTTTATCCCAGAAATGAAACATCTTCTCTCTTAAGTACCACTCTTTATCCCTTCCAAAATCATTTTCACCCCAAAACACTGCCTTTTCTCTTCAAACGTCTTATTTTTGGGGAAGGAAATGACAGAGATATTTTGGGGAGAGTATTTCTTCTCTTTGGGATAAAAAGGGGTGTTTTGGGGAGGAAATGTCTTCTTCAGGGGATAAGAATCGGTATTTTGGGGAGGGAGTGTCCTGTTCTTGTTACACAAAGCCGTATTTCGAGGGGAGATTTTCTTATTGGAGGGATACAAATTGGAATTTGGGGGCGAAAATGTTTTATTTGGGGGATAAAAAGGTGTATTTGGGGTAATCGATGTCCTCTTTTGGGGATGAAACCAGTCTTGTGGGGAGAAAATGCCTAATTCTTGGGATCAAAAGTGTTATTTGAGGGAGAAGGTCTCGTGTTGGGGATCCAAAGAGCAATTTTGGGGAGAAAATGTGTAATATTGGGAATAGCACGTGGTATTTACGGGAGAAAATGTCTTCTACTTGGAAGCAAGGATGATATTTGGGGGAGAATATTTCTCATGTTGTGGTTACAAATAGGTCTTTTTTGGAGAGGATGACTTATTTTTGGCATAAACAGCGTTATTCTGGGAAGAAAATGCCTTATTTGGGGGATAAAAAGCAGCCCTTTGGGTAGAAAACGTTTTCTTTGGGGGATAAAAAGTGGTATTTGGGTGAGATATGATCTACCATTAGGGAAGAAGAAGCTGTTTTGGGGAGAATTTTTCTTGTTTTGGGCAAAAAGCAGGACCCGGGGGCATTAATATCTTATTTGCGGGGAGAAATGGCGGTATTTGGGGTCGAAAAAGTTCTGTTTGGGGGAGAGAAAGCAGTCTATGGGTGAGATACAATGGAACATTTTGGAGAAAAGAAGCTGTTTTGGGGAGAAAACGTCTTCTTTTGGGGATAAAAGGCAGTATTTTGGGAAGAAAATGTGTTATTTTTGGAATGAAACGGGATGTCCCTGTAGAAGACACCATCTTCCCCAAATGCTGCTTTTGATGCTGCAAATAAGGCATTTTCTCCCTGAAAGATCACATTTATCCCTAAAAGAAGACATTTTCACCCCAAAATATCCCTTTTCATCTCACAAAGAAGACATTTTCACCCCCAAATACCAGTTTTTATCCCCAAAAGAAGACATTTTCTCCCCAAAATGATGCTTTTTAGCTCAATACGACGCTTTCACTCCAAAATACTGCAGTTTATCCCAAAAACGTATGCATTTTCTCCCCAAATACTCTTGTTGTCTCCAAAATACTAGAATTTCTCCGCTTCCTATCAATCTATGCCGACAATTAGACATCTTCTCCCCGAATATCACTCTTTATCCCAGAAATGAAACATCTTCTCTCTTAAGTACCACTCTTTATCCCTTCCAAAATCATTTTCACCCCAAAACACTGCCTTTTCTCTTCAAACGTCTTATTTTTGGGGAAGGAAATGACAGAGATATTTTGGGGAGAGTATTTCTTCTCTTTGGGATAAAAAGGGGTGTTTTGGGGAGGAAATGTCTTCTTCAGGGGATAAGAATCGGTATTTTGGGGAGGGAGTGTCCTGTTCTTGTTACACAAAGCCGTATTTCGAGGGGAGATTTTCTTATTGGAGGGATACAAATTGGAATTTGGGGGCGAAAATGTTTTATTTGGGGGATAAAAAGGTGTATTTGGGGTAATCGATGTCCTCTTTTGGGGATGAAACCAGTCTTGTGGGGAGAAAATGCCTAATTCTTGGGATCAAAAGTGTTATTTGAGGGAGAAGGTCTCGTGTTGGGGATCCAAAGAGCAATTTTGGGGAGAAAATGTGTAATATTGGGAATAGCACGTGGTATTTACGGGAGAAAATGTCTTCTACTTGGAAGCAAGGATGATATTTGGGGGAGAATATTTCTCATGTTGTGGTTACAAATAGGTCTTTTTTGGAGAGGATGACTTATTTTTGGCATAAACAGCGTTATTCTGGGAAGAAAATGCCTTATTTGGGGGATAAAAAGCAGCCCTTTGGGTAGAAAACGTTTTCTTTGGGGGATAAAAAGTGGTATTTGGGTGAGATATGATCTACCATTAGGGAAGAAGAAGCTGTTTTGGGGAGAATTTTTCTTGTTTTGGGCAAAAAGCAGGACCCGGGGGCATTAATATCTTATTTGCGGGGAGAAATGGCGGTATTTGGGGTCGAAAAAGTTCTGTTTGGGGGAGAGAAAGCAGTCTATGGGTGAGATACAATGGAACATTTTGGAGAAAAGAAGCTGTTTTGGGGAGAAAACGTCTTCTTTTGGGGATAAAAGGCAGTATTTTGGGAAGAAAATGTGTTATTTTTGGAATGAAACGGGATGTCCCTGTAGAAGACACCATCTTCCCCAAATGCTGCTTTTGATGCTGCAAATAAGGCATTTTCTCCCTGAAAGATCACATTTATCCCTAAAAGAAGACATTTTCACCCCAAAATATCCCTTTTCATCTCACAAAGAAGACATTTTCACCCCCAAATACCAGTTTTTATCCCCAAAAGAAGACATTTTCTCCCCAAAATGATGCTTTTTAGCTCAATACGACGCTTTCACTCCAAAATACTGCAGTTTATCCCAAAAACGTATGCATTTTCTCCCCAAATACTCTTGTTGTCTCCAAAATACTAGAATTTCTCCGCTTCCTATCAATCTATGCCGACAATTAGACATCTTCTCCCCGAATATCACTCTTTATCCCAGAAATGAAACATCTTCTCTCTTAAGTACCACTCTTTATCCCTTCCAAAATCATTTTCACCCCAAAACACTGCCTTTTCTCTTCAAACGTCTTATTTTTGGGGAAGGAAATGACAGAGATATTTTGGGGAGAGTATTTCTTCTCTTTGGGATAAAAAGGGGTGTTTTGGGGAGGAAATGTCTTCTTCAGGGGATAAGAATCGGTATTTTGGGGAGGGAGTGTCCTGTTCTTGTTACACAAAGCCGTATTTCGAGGGGAGATTTTCTTATTGGAGGGATACAAATTGGAATTTGGGGGCGAAAATGTTTTATTTGGGGGATAAAAAGGTGTATTTGGGGTAATCGATGTCCTCTTTTGGGGATGAAACCAGTCTTGTGGGGAGAAAATGCCTAATTCTTGGGATCAAAAGTGTTATTTGAGGGAGAAGGTCTCGTGTTGGGGATCCAAAGAGCAATTTTGGGGAGAAAATGTGTAATATTGGGAATAGCACGTGGTATTTACGGGAGAAAATGTCTTCTACTTGGAAGCAAGGATGATATTTGGGGGAGAATATTTCTCATGTTGTGGTTACAAATAGGTCTTTTTTGGAGAGGATGACTTATTTTTGGCATAAACAGCGTTATTCTGGGAAGAAAATGCCTTATTTGGGGGATAAAAAGCAGCCCTTTGGGTAGAAAACGTTTTCTTTGGGGGATAAAAAGTGGTATTTGGGTGAGATATGATCTACCATTAGGGAAGAAGAAGCTGTTTTGGGGAGAATTTTTCTTGTTTTGGGCAAAAAGCAGGACCCGGGGGCATTAATATCTTATTTGCGGGGAGAAATGGCGGTATTTGGGGTCGAAAAAGTTCTGTTTGGGGGAGAGAAAGCAGTCTATGGGTGAGATACAATGGAACATTTTGGAGAAAAGAAGCTGTTTTGGGGAGAAAACGTCTTCTTTTGGGGATAAAAGGCAGTATTTTGGGAAGAAAATGTGTTATTTTTGGAATGAAACGGGATGTCCCTGTAGAAGACACCATCTTCCCCAAATGCTGCTTTTGATGCTGCAAATAAGGCATTTTCTCCCTGAAAGATCACATTTATCCCTAAAAGAAGACATTTTCACCCCAAAATATCCCTTTTCATCTCACAAAGAAGACATTTTCACCCCCAAATACCAGTTTTTATCCCCAAAAGAAGACATTTTCTCCCCAAAATGATGCTTTTTAGCTCAATACGACGCTTTCACTCCAAAATACTGCAGTTTATCCCAAAAACGTATGCATTTTCTCCCCAAATACTCTTGTTGTCTCCAAAATACTAGAATTTCTCCGCTTCCTATCAATCTATGCCGACAATTAGACATCTTCTCCCCGAATATCACTCTTTATCCCAGAAATGAAACATCTTCTCTCTTAAGTACCACTCTTTATCCCTTCCAAAATCATTTTCACCCCAAAACACTGCCTTTTCTCTTCAAACGTCTTATTTTTGGGGAAGGAAATGACAGAGATATTTTGGGGAGAGTATTTCTTCTCTTTGGGATAAAAAGGGGTGTTTTGGGGAGGAAATGTCTTCTTCAGGGGATAAGAATCGGTATTTTGGGGAGGGAGTGTCCTGTTCTTGTTACACAAAGCCGTATTTCGAGGGGAGATTTTCTTATTGGAGGGATACAAATTGGAATTTGGGGGCGAAAATGTTTTATTTGGGGGATAAAAAGGTGTATTTGGGGTAATCGATGTCCTCTTTTGGGGATGAAACCAGTCTTGTGGGGAGAAAATGCCTAATTCTTGGGATCAAAAGTGTTATTTGAGGGAGAAGGTCTCGTGTTGGGGATCCAAAGAGCAATTTTGGGGAGAAAATGTGTAATATTGGGAATAGCACGTGGTATTTACGGGAGAAAATGTCTTCTACTTGGAAGCAAGGATGATATTTGGGGGAGAATATTTCTCATGTTGTGGTTACAAATAGGTCTTTTTTGGAGAGGATGACTTATTTTTGGCATAAACAGCGTTATTCTGGGAAGAAAATGCCTTATTTGGGGGATAAAAAGCAGCCCTTTGGGTAGAAAACGTTTTCTTTGGGGGATAAAAAGTGGTATTTGGGTGAGATATGATCTACCATTAGGGAAGAAGAATCTGTTTTGGGGAGAATTTTTCTTGTTTTGGGCAAAAAGCAGGACCCGGGGGCATTAATATCTTATTTGCGGGGAGAAATGGCGGTATTTGGGGTCGAAAAAGTTCTGTTTGGGGGAGAGAAAGCAGTCTATGGGTGAGATACAATGGAACATTTTGGAGAAAAGAAGCTGTTTTGGGGAGAAAATGTCTTCTTTTGGGGATAAAAGGCAGTATTTTGGGAAGAAAATGTGTTATTTTTGGAATGAAACGGGATGTCCCTGTAGAAGACACCATCTTCCCCAAATGCTGCTTTTGATGCTGCAAATAAGGCATTTTCTCCCTGAAAGATCACATTTATCCCTAAAAGAAGACATTTTCACCCCAAAATATCCCTTTTCATCTCACAAAGAAGACATTTTCACCCCCAAATACCAGTTTTTATCCCCAAAAGAAGACATTTTCTCCCCAAAATGATGCTTTTTAGCTCAATACGACGCTTTCACTCCAAAATACTGCAGTTTATCCCAAAAACATATGCATTTTCTCCCCAAATACTCTTGTTGTCTCCAAAATACTAGAATTTCTCCGCTTCCTATCAATCTATGCCGACAATTAGACATCTTCTCCCCGAATATCACTCTTTATCCCAGAAATGAAACATCTTCTCTCTTAAGTACCACTCTTTATCCCTTCCAAAATCATTTTCACCCCAAAACACTGCCTTTTCTCTTCAAACGTCTTATTTTTGGGGAAGGAAATGACAGAGATATTTTGGGGAGAGTATTTCTTCTCTTTGGGATAAAAAGGGGTGTTTTGGGGAGGAAATGTCTTCTTCAGGGGATAAGAATCGGTATTTTGGGGAGGGAGTGTCCTGTTCTTGTTACACAAAGCCGTATTTCGAGGGGAGATTTTCTTATTGGAGGGATACAAATTGGAATTTGGGGGTGAAAATGTTTTATTTGGGGGATAAAAAGGTGTATTTGGGGTAATCAGTGTCCTCTTTTGGGGATGAAACCAGTCTTGTGGGGAGAAAATGCCTAATTCTTGGGATCAAAAGTGTTATTTGAGGGAGAAGGTCTCGTGTTGGGGATCCAAAGAGCAATTTTGGGGAGAAAATGTGTAATATTGGGAATAGCACGTGGTATTTACGGGAGAAAATGTCTTCTACTTGGAAGCAAGGATGATATTTGGGGGAGAATATTTCTCATGTTGTGGTTACAAATAGGTCTTTTTTGGAGAGGATGACTTATTTTTGGCATAAACAGCGTTATTCTGGGAAGAAAATGCCTTATTTGGGGGTTAAAAAGCAGCCCTTTGGGTAGAAAACGTTTTCTTTGGGGGATAAAAAGTGGTATTTGGGTGAGATATGATCTACCATTAGGGAAGAAGAAGCTGTTTTGGGGAGAATTTTTCTTGTTTTGGGCAAAAAGCAGGACCCGGGGGCATTAGTATCTTATTTGCGGGGAGAAATGGCGGTATTTGGGGTCGAAAAAGTTCTGTTTGGGGGAGAGAAAGCAGTCTATGGGTGAGATACAACGGAACATTTTGGAGAAAAGAAGCTGTTTTGGGGAGAAAATGTCTTCTTTTGGGGATAAAAGGCAGTATTTTGGGAAGAAAATGTGTTATTTTTGGAATGAAACGGGATGTCCCTGTAGAAGACCCCATCTTCCCCAAATGCTGCTTTTGATGCTGCAAATAAGGCATTTTCTCCCTGAAAGATCACATTTATCCCTAAAAGAAGACATTTTCACCCCAAAATATCCCTTTTCATCTCACAAAGAAGACATTTTCACCCCCAAATACCAGTTTTTATCCCCAAAAGAAGACATTTTCTCCCCAAAATGATGCTTTTTAGCTCAATACGACGCTTTCACTCCAAAATACTGCAGTTTATCCCAAAAACGTATGCATTTTCTCCCCAAATACTCTTGTTGTCTCCAAAATACTAGAATTTCTCCGCTTCCTATCAATCTATGCCGACAATTAGACATCTTCTCCCCGAATATCACTCTTTATCCCAGAAATGAAACATGTTCTCTCTTAAGTACCACTCTTTATCCCTTCCAAAATCATTTTCACCCCAAAACACTGCCTTTTCTCTTCAAACGTCTTATTTTTGGGGAAGGAAATGACAGAGATATTTTGGGGAGAGTATTTCTTCTCTTTGGGATAAAAAGGGGTGTTTTGGGGAGGAAATGTCTTCTTCAGGGGATAAGAATCGGTATTTTGGGGAGGGAGTGTCCTGTTCTTGTTACACAAAGCCGTATTTCGAGGGGAGATTTTCTTATTGGAGGGATACAAATTGGTATTTGGAGGCGAAAATGTTTTATTTGGGGGATAAAAAGGTGTATTTGGGGTAATCAGTGTCCTCTTTTGGGGATGAAACCAGTCTTGTGGGGAGAAAATGCCTAATTCTTGGGATCAAAAGTGTTATTTGAGGGAGAAGGTCTCGTGTTGGGGATCCAAAGAGCAATTTTGGGGAGAAAATGTGTAATATTGGGAATAGCACGTGGTATTTACGGGAGAAAATGTCTTCTACTTGGAAGCAAGGATGATATTTGGGGGAGAATATTTCTCATGTTGTGGTTACAAATAGGTCTTTTTTGGAGAGGATGACTTATTTTTGGCATAAACAGCGTTATTCTGGGAAGAAAATGCCTTATTTGGGGGTTAAAAAGCAGCCCTTTGGGTAGAAAACGTTTTCTTTGGGGGATAAAAAGTGGTATTTGGGTGAGATATGATCTACCATTAGGGAAGAAGAAGCTGTTTTGGGGAGAATTTTTCTTGTTTTGGGCAAAAAGCAGGACCCGGGGGCATTAGTATCTTATTTGCGGGGAGAAATGGCGGTATTTGGGGTCGAAAAAGTTCTGTTTGGGGGAGAGAAAGCAGTCTATGGGTGAGATACAACGGAACATTTTGGAGAAAAGAAGCTGTTTTGGGGAGAAAATGTCTTCTTTTGGGGATAAAAGGCAGTATTTTGGGAAGAAAATGTGTTATTTTTGGAATGAAACGGGATGTCCCTGTAGAAGACCCCATCTTCCCCAAATGCTGCTTTTGATGCTGCAAATAAGGCATTTTCTCCCTGAAAGATCACATTTATCCCTAAAAGAAGACATTTTCACCCCAAAATATCCCTTTTCATCTCACAAAGAAGACATTTTCACCCCCAAATACCAGTTTTTATCCCCAAAAGAAGACATTTTCTCCCCAAAATGATGCTTTTTAGCTCAATACGACGCTTTCACTCCAAAATACTGCAGTTTATCCCAAAAACGTATGCATTTTCTCCCCAAATACTCTTGTTGTCTCCAAAATACTAGAATTTCTCCGCTTCCTATCAATCTATGCCGACAATTAGACATCTTCTCCCCGAATATCACTCTTTATCCCAGAAATGAAACATCTTCTCTCTTAAGTACCACTCTTTATCCCTTCCAAAATCATTTTCACCCCAAAACACTGCCTTTTCTCTTCAAACGTCTTATTTTTGGGGAAGGAAATGACAGAGATATTTTGGGGAGAGTATTTCTTCTCTTTGGGATAAAAAGGGGTGTTTTGGGGAGGAAATGTCTTCTTCAGGGGATAAGAATCGGTATTTTGGGGAGGGAGTGTCCTGTTCTTGTTACACAAAGCCGTATTTCGAGGGGAGATTTTCTTATTGGAGGGATACAAATTGGTATTTGGAGGCGAAAATGTTTTATTTGGGGGATAAAAAGGTGTATTTGGGGTAATCAGTGTCCTCTTTTGGGGATGAAACCAGTCTTGTGGGGAGAAAATGCCTAATTCTTGGGATCAAAAGTGTTATTTGAGGGAGAAGGTCTCGTGTTGGGGATCCAAAGAGCAATTTTGGGGAGAAAATGTGTAATATTGGGAATAGCACGTGGTATTTACGGGAGAAAATGTCTTCTACTTGGAAGCAAGGATGATATTTGGGGGAGAATATTTCTCATGTTGTGGTTACAAATAGGTCTTTTTTGGAGAGGATGACTTATTTTTGGCATAAACAGCGTTATTCTGGGAAGAAAATGCCTTATTTGGGGGATAAAAAGCAGCCCTTTGGGTAGAAAACGTTTTCTTTGGGGGATAAAAAGTGGTATTTGGGTGAGATATGATCTACCATTAGGGAAGAAGAAGCTGTTTTGGGGAGAATTTTTCTTGTTTTGGGCAAAAAGCAGGACCCGGGGGCATTAATATCTTATTTGCGGGGAGAAATGGCGGTATTTGGGGTCGAAAAAGTTCTGTTTGGGGGAGAGAAAGCAGTCTATGGGTGAGATACAATGGAACATTTTGGAGAAAAGAAGCTGTTTTGGGGAGAAAATGTCTTCTTTTGGGGATAAAAGGCAGTATTTTGGGAAGAAAATGTGTTATTTTTGGAATGAAACGGGATGTCCCTGTAGAAGACCCCATCTTCCCCAAATGCTGCTTTTGATGCTGCAAATAAGGCATTTTCTCCCTGAAAGATCACATTTATCCCTAAAAGAAGACATTTTCACCCCAAAATATCCCTTTTCATCTCACAAAGAAGACATTTTCACCCCCAAATACCAGTTTTTATCCCCAAAAGAAGACATTTTCTCCCCAAAATGATGCTTTTTAGCTCAATACGACGCTTTCACTCCAAAATACTGCAGTTTATCCCAAAAACGTATGCATTTTCTCCCCAAATACTCTTGTTGTCTCCAAAATACTAGAATTTCTCCGCTTCCTATCAATCTATGCCGACAATTAGACATCTTCTCCCCGAATATCACTCTTTATCCCAGAAATGAAACATGTTCTCTCTTAAGTACCACTCTTTATCCCTTCCAAAATCATTTTCACCCCAAAACACTGCCTTTTCTCTTCAAACGTCTTATTTTTGGGGAAGGAAATGACAGAGATATTTTGGGGAGAGTATTTCTTCTCTTTGGGATAAAAAGGGGTGTTTTGGGGAGGAAATGTCTTCTTCAGGGGATAAGAATCGGTATTTTGGGGAGGGAGTGTCCTGTTCTTGTTACACAAAGCCGTATTTCGAGGGGAGATTTTCTTATTGGAGGGATACAAATTGGTATTTGGGGGCGAAAATGTTTTATTTGGGGGATAAAAAGGTGTATTTGGGGTAATCGATGTCCTCTTTTGGGGATGAAACCAGTCTTGTGGGGAGAAAATGCCTAATTCTTGGGATCAAAAGTGTTATTTGAGGGAGAAGGTCTCGTGTTGGGGATCCAAAGAGCAATTTTGGGGAGAAAATGTGTAATATTGGGAATAGCACGTGGTATTTACGGGAGAAAATGTCTTCTACTTGGAAGCAAGGATGATATTTGGGGGAGAATATTTCTCATGTTGTGGTTACAAATAGGTCTTTTTTGGAGAGGATGACTTATTTTTGGCATAAACAGCGTTATTCTGGGAAGAAAATGCCTTATTTGGGGGATAAAAAGCAGCCCTTTGGGTAGAAAACGTTTTCTTTGGGGGATAAAAAGTGGTATTTGGGTGAGATATGATCTACCATTAGGGAAGAAGAAGCTGTTTTGGGGAGAATTTTTCTTGTTTTGGGCAAAAAGCAGGACCCGGGGGCATTAATATCTTATTTGCGGGGAGAAATGGCGGTATTTGGGGTCGAAAAAGTTCTGTTTGGGGGAGAGAAAGCAGTCTATGGGTGAGATACAACGGAACATTTTGGAGAAAAGAAGCTGTTTTGGGGAGAAAATGTCTTCTTTTGGGGATAAAAGGCAGTATTTTGGGAAGAAAATGTGTTATTTTTGGAATGAAACGGGATGTCCCTGTAGAAGACCCCATCTTCCCCAAATGCTGCTTTTGATGCTGCAAATAAGGCATTTTCTCCCTGAAAGATCACATTTATCCCTAAAAGAAGACATTTTCACCCCAAAATATCCCTTTTCATCTCACAAAGAAGACATTTTCACCCCCAAATACCAGTTTTTATCCCCAAAAGAAGACATTTTCTCCCCAAAATGATGCTTTTTAGCTCAATACGACGCTTTCACTCCAAAATACTGCAGTTTATCCCAAAAACGTATGCATTTTCTCCCCAAATACTCTTGTTGTCTCCAAAATACTAGAATTTCTCCGCTTCCTATCAATCTATGCCGACAATTAGACATCTTCTCCCCGAATATCACTCTTTATCCCAGAAATGAAACATCTTCTCTCTTAAGTACCACTCTTTATCCCTTCCAAAATCATTTTCACCCCAAAACACTGCCTTTTCTCTTCAAACGTCTTATTTTTGGGGAAGGAAATGACAGAGATATTTTGGGGAGAGTATTTCTTCTCTTTGGGATAAAAAGGGGTGTTTTGGGGAGGAAATGTCTTCTTCAGGGGATAAGAATCGGTATTTTGGGGAGGGAGTGTCCTGTTCTTGTTACACAAAGCCGTATTTCGAGGGGAGATTTTCTTATTGGAGGGATACAAATTGGTATTTGGGGGCGAAAATGTCTTATTTGGGGGATAAAAAGGTGTATTTGGGGTAATCGATGTCCTCTTTTGGGGATGAAACCAGTCTTGTGGGGAGAAAATGCCTAATTCTTGGGATCAAAAGTGTTATTTGAGGGAGAAGGTCTCGTGTTGGGGATCCAAAGAGCAATTTTGGGGAGAAAATGTGTAATATTGGGAATAGCACGTGGTATTTACGGGAGAAAATGTCTTCTACTTGGAAGCAAGGATGATATTTGGGGGAGAATATTTCTCATGTTGTGGTTACAAATAGGTCTTTTTTGGAGAGGATGACTTATTTTTGGCATAAACAGCGTTATTCTGGGAAGAAAATGCCTTATTTGGGGGATAAAAAGCAGCCCTTTGGGTAGAAAACGTTTTCTTTGGGGGATAAAAAGTGGTATTTGGGTGAGATATGATCTACCATTAGGGAAGAAGAAGCTGTTTTGGGGAGAATTTTTCTTGTTTTGGGCAAAAAGCAGGACCCGGGGGCATTAATATCTTATTTGCGGGGAGAAATGGCGGTATTTGGGGTCGAAAAAGTTCTGTTTGGGGGAGAGAAAGCAGTCTATGGGTGAGATACAATGGAACATTTTGGAGAAAAGAAGCTGTTTTGGGGAGAAAATGTCTTCTTTTGGGGATAAAAGGCAGTATTTTGGGAAGAAAATGTGTTATTTTTGGAATGAAACGGGATGTCCCTGTAGAAGACCCCATCTTCCCCAAATGCTGCTTTTGATGCTGCAAATAAGGCATTTTCTCCCTGAAAGATCACATTTATCCCTAAAAGAAGACATTTTCACCCCAAAATATCCCTTTTCATCTCACAAAGAAGACATTTTCACCCCCAAATACCAGTTTTTATCCCCAAAAGAAGACATTTTCTCCCCAAAATGATGCTTTTTAGCTCAATACGACGCTTTCACTCCAAAATACTGCAGTTTATCCCAAAAACGTATGCATTTTCTCCCCAAATACTCTTGTTGTCTCCAAAATACTAGAATTTCTCCGCTTCCTATCAATCTATGCCGACAATTAGACATCTTCTCCCCGAATATCACTCTTTATCCCAGAAATGAAACATCTTCTCTCTTAAGTACCACTCTTTATCCCTTCCAAAATCATTTTCACCCCAAAACACTGCCTTTTCTCTTCAAACGTCTTATTTTTGGGGAAGGAAATGACAGAGATATTTTGGGGAGAGTATTTCTTCTCTTTGGGATAAAAAGGGGTGTTTTGGGGAGGAAATGTCTTCTTCAGGGGATAAGAATCGGTATTTTGGGGAGGGAGTGTCCTGTTCTTGTTACACAAAGCCGTATTTCGAGGGGAGATTTTCTTATTGGAGGGATACAAATTGGTATTTGGGGGCGAAAATGTCTTATTTGGGGGATAAAAAGGTGTATTTGGGGTAATCGATGTCCTCTTTTGGGGATGAAACCAGTCTTGTGGGGAGAAAATGCCTAATTCTTGGGATCAAAAGTGTTATTTGAGGGAGAAGGTCTCGTGTTGGGGATCCAAAGAGCAATTTTGGGGAGAAAATGTGTAATATTGGGAATAGCACGTGGTATTTACGGGAGAAAATGTCTTCTACTTGGAAGCAAGGATGATATTTGGGGGAGAATATTTCTCATGTTGTGGTTACAAATAGGTCTTTTTTGGAGAGGATGACTTATTTTTGGCATAAACAGCGTTATTCTGGGAAGAAAATGCCTTATTTGGGGGATAAAAAGCAGCCCTTTGGGTAGAAAACGTTTTCTTTGGGGGATAAAAAGTGGTATTTGGGTGAGATATGATCTACCATTAGGGAAGAAGAAGCTGTTTTGGGGAGAATTTTTCTTGTTTTGGGCAAAAAGCAGGACCCGGGGGCATTAATATCTTATTTGCGGGGAGAAATGGCGGTATTTGGGGTCGAAAAAGTTCTGTTTGGGGGAGAGAAAGCAGTCTATGGGTGAGATACAATGGAACATTTTGGAGAAAAGAAGCTGTTTTGGGGAGAAAATGTCTTCTTTTGGGGATAAAAGGCAGTATTTTGGGAAGAAAATGTGTTATTTTTGGAATGAAACGGGATGTCCCTGTAGAAGACACCATCTTCCCCAAATGCTGCTTTTGATGCTGCAAATAAGGCATTTTCTCCCTGAAAGATCACATTTATCCCTAAAAGAAGACATTTTCACCCCAAAATATCCCTTTTCATCTCACAAAGAAGACATTTTCACCCCCAAATACCAGTTTTTATCCCCAAAAGAAGACATTTTCTCCCCAAAATGATGCTTTTTAGCTCAATACGACGCTTTCACTCCAAAATACTGCAGTTTATCCCAAAAACGTATGCATTTTCTCCCCAAATACTCTTGTTGTCTCCAAAATACTAGAATTTCTCCGCTTCCTATCAATCTATGCCGACAATTAGACATCTTCTCCCCGAATATCACTCTTTATCCCAGAAATGAAACATCTTCTCTCTTAAGTACCACTCTTTATCCCTTCCAAAATCATTTTCACCCCAAAACACTGCCTTTTCTCTTCAAACGTCTTATTTTTGGGGAAGGAAATGACAGAGATATTTTGGGGAGAGTATTTCTTCTCTTTGGGATAAAAAGGGGTGTTTTGGGGAGGAAATGTCTTCTTCAGGGGATAAGAATCGGTATTTTGGGGAGGGAGTGTCCTGTTCTTGTTACACAAAGCCGTATTTCGAGGGGAGATTTTCTTATTGGAGGGATACAAATTGGTATTTGGGGGCGAAAATGTCTTATTTGGGGGATAAAAAGGTGTATTTGGGGTAATCGATGTCCTCTTTTGGGGATGAAACCAGTCTTGTGGGGAGAAAATGCCTAATTCTTGGGATCAAAAGTGTTATTTGAGGGAGAAGGTCTCGTGTTGGGGATCCAAAGAGCAATTTTGGGGAGAAAATGTGTAATATTGGGAATAGCACGTGGTATTTACGGGAGAAAATGTCTTCTACTTGGAAGCAAGGATGATATTTGGGGGAGAATATTTCTCATGTTGTGGTTACAAATAGGTCTTTTTTGGAGAGGATGACTTATTTTTGGCATAAACAGCGTTATTCTGGGAAGAAAATGCCTTATTTGGGGGATAAAAAGCAGCCCTTTGGGTAGAAAACGTTTTCTTTGGGGGATAAAAAGTGGTATTTGGGTGAGATATGATCTACCATTAGGGAAGAAGAAGCTGTTTTGGGGAGAATTTTTCTTGTTTTGGGCAAAAAGCAGGACCCGGGGGCATTAATATCTTATTTGCGGGGAGAAATGGCGGTATTTGGGGTCGAAAAAGTTCTGTTTGGGGGAGAGAAAGCAGTCTATGGGTGAGATACAACGGAACATTTTGGAGAAAAGAAGCTGTTTTGGGGAGAAAATGTCTTCTTTTGGGGATAAAAGGCAGTATTTTGGGAAGAAAATGTGTTATTTTTGGAATGAAACGGGATGTCCCTGTAGAAGACCCCATCTTCCCCAAATGCTGCTTTTGATGCTGCAAATAAGGCATTTTCTCCCTGAAAGATCACATTTATCCCTAAAAGAAGACATTTTCACCCCAAAATATCCCTTTTCATCTCACAAAGAAGACATTTTCACCCCCAAATACCAGTTTTTATCCCCAAAAGAAGACATTTTCTCCCCAAAATGATGCTTTTTAGCTCAATACGACGCTTTCACTCCAAAATACTGCAGTTTATCCCAAAAACATATGCATTTTCTCCCCAAATACTCTTGTTGTCTCCAAAATACTAGAATTTCTCCGCTTCCTATCAATCTATGCCGACAATTAGACATCTTCTCCCCGAATATCACTCTTTATCCCAGAAATGAAACATCTTCTCTCTTAAGTACCACTCTTTATCCCTTCCAAAATCATTTTCACCCCAAAACACTGCCTTTTCTCTTCAAACGTCTTATTTTTGGGGAAGGAAATGACAGAGATATTTTGGGGAGAGTATTTCTTCTCTTTGGGATAAAAAGGGGTGTTTTGGGGAGGAAATGTCTTCTTCAGGGGATAAGAATCGGTATTTTGGGGAGGGAGTGTCCTGTTCTTGTTACACAAAGCCGTATTTCGAGGGGAGATTTTCTTATTGGAGGGATACAAATTGGTATTTGGGGGCGAAAATGTTTTATTTGGGGGATAAAAAGGTGTATTTGGGGTAATCAGTGTCCTCTTTTGGGGATGAAACCAGTCTTGTGGGGAGAAAATGCCTAATTCTTGGGATCAAAAGTGTTATTTGAGGGAGAAGGTCTCGTGTTGGGGATCCAAAGAGCAATTTTGGGGAGAAAATGTGTAATATTGGGAATAGCACGTGGTATTTACGGGAGAAAATGTCTTCTACTTGGAAGCAAGGATGATATTTGGGGGAGAATATTTCTCATGTTGTGGTTACAAATAGGTCTTTTTTGGAGAGGATGACTTATTTTTGGCATAAACAGCGTTATTCTGGGAAGAAAATGCCTTATTTGGGGGATAAAAAGCAGCCCTTTGGGTAGAAAACGTTTTCTTTGGGGGATAAAAAGTGGTATTTGGGTGAGATATGATCTACCATTAGGGAAGAAGAAGCTGTTTTGGGGAGAATTTTTCTTGTTTTGGGCAAAAAGCAGGACCCGGGGGCATTAATATCTTATTTGCGGGGAGAAATGGCGGTATTTGGGGTCGAAAAAGTTCTGTTTGGGGGAGAGAAAGCAGTCTATGGGTGAGATACAACGGAACATTTTGGAGAAAAGAAGCTGTTTTGGGGAGAAAATGTCTTCTTTTGGGGATAAAAGGCAGTATTTTGGGAAGAAAATGTGTTATTTTTGGAATGAAACGGGATGTCCCTGTAGAAGACACCATCTTCCCCAAATGCTGCTTTTGATGCTGCAAATAAGGCATTTTCTCCCTGAAAGATCACATTTATCCCTAAAAGAAGACATTTTCACCCCAAAATATCCCTTTTCATCTCACAAAGAAGACATTTTCACCCCCAAATACCAGTTTTTATCCCCAAAAGAAGACATTTTCTCCCCAAAATGATGCTTTTTAGCTCAATACGACGCTTTCACTCCAAAATACTGCAGTTTATCCCAAAAACGTATGCATTTTCTCCCCAAATACTCTTGTTGTCTCCAAAATACTAGAATTTCTCCGCTTCCTATCAATCTATGCCGACAATTAGACATCTTCTCCCCGAATATCACTCTTTATCCCAGAAATGAAACATCTTCTCTCTTAAGTACCACTCTTTATCCCTTCCAAAATCATTTTCACCCCAAAACACTGCCTTTTCTCTTCAAACGTCTTATTTTTGGGGAAGGAAATGACAGAGATATTTTGGGGAGAGTATTTCTTCTCTTTGGGATAAAAAGGGGTGTTTTGGGGAGGAAATGTCTTCTTCAGGGGATAAGAATCGGTATTTTGGGGAGGGAGTGTCCTGTTCTTGTTACACAAAGCCGTATTTCGAGGGGAGATTTTCTTATTGGAGGGATACAAATTGGTATTTGGGGGCGAAAATGTTTTATTTGGGGGATAAAAAGGTGTATTTGGGGTAATCAGTGTCCTCTTTTGGGGATGAAACCAGTCTTGTGGGGAGAAAATGCCTAATTCTTGGGATCAAAAGTGTTATTTGAGGGAGAAGGTCTCGTGTTGGGGATCCAAAGAGCAATTTTGGGGAGAAAATGTGTAATATTGGGAATAGCACGTGGTATTTACGGGAGAAAATGTCTTCTACTTGGAAGCAAGGATGATATTTGGGGGAGAATATTTCTCATGTTGTGGTTACAAATAGGTCTTTTTTGGAGAGGATGACTTATTTTTGGCATAAACAGCGTTATTCTGGGAAGAAAATGCCTTATTTGGGGGATAAAAAGCAGCCCTTTGGGTAGAAAACGTTTTCTTTGGGGGATAAAAAGTGGTATTTGGGTGAGATATGATCTACCATTAGGGAAGAAGAAGCTGTTTTGGGGAGAATTTTTCTTGTTTTGGGCAAAAAGCAGGACCCGGGGGCATTAATATCTTATTTGCGGGGAGAAATGGCGGTATTTGGGGTCGAAAAAGTTCTGTTTGGGGGAGAGAAAGCAGTCTATGGGTGAGATACAACGGAACATTTTGGAGAAAAGAAGCTGTTTTGGGGAGAAAATGTCTTCTTTTGGGGATAAAAGGCAGTATTTTGGGAAGAAAATGTGTTATTTTTGGAATGAAACGGGATGTCCCTGTAGAAGACACCATCTTCCCCAAATGCTGCTTTTGATGCTGCAAATAAGGCATTTTCTCCCTGAAAGATCACATTTATCCCTAAAAGAAGACATTTTCACCCCAAAATATCCCTTTTCATCTCACAAAGAAGACATTTTCACCCCCAAATACCAGTTTTTATCCCCAAAAGAAGACATTTTCTCCCCAAAATGATGCTTTTTAGCTCAATACGACGCTTTCACTCCAAAATACTGCAGTTTATCCCAAAAACGTATGCATTTTCTCCCCAAATACTCTTGTTGTCTCCAAAATACTAGAATTTCTCCGCTTCCTATCAATCTATGCCGACAATTAGACATCTTCTCCCCGAATATCACTCTTTATCCCAGAAATGAAACATCTTCTCTCTTAAGTACCACTCTTTATCCCTTCCAAAATCATTTTCACCCCAAAACACTGCCTTTTCTCTTCAAACGTCTTATTTTTGGGGAAGGAAATGACAGAGATATTTTGGGGAGAGTATTTCTTCTCTTTGGGATAAAAAGGGGTGTTTTGGGGAGGAAATGTCTTCTTCAGGGGATAAGAATCGGTATTTTGGGGAGGGAGTGTCCTGTTCTTGTTACACAAAGCCGTATTTCGAGGGGAGATTTTCTTATTGGAGGGATACAAATTGGTATTTGGGGGCGAAAATGTCTTATTTGGGGGATAAAAAGGTGTATTTGGGGTAATCGATGTCCTCTTTTGGGGATGAAACCAGTCTTGTGGGGAGAAAATGCCTAATTCTTGGGATCAAAAGTGTTATTTGAGGGAGAAGGTCTCGTGTTGGGGATCCAAAGAGCAATTTTGGGGAGAAAATGTGTAATATTGGGAATAGCACGTGGTATTTACGGGAGAAAATGTCTTCTACTTGGAAGCAAGGATGATATTTGGGGGAGAATATTTCTCATGTTGTGGTTACAAATAGGTCTTTTTTGGAGAGGATGACTTATTTTTGGCATAAACAGCGTTATTCTGGGAAGAAAATGCCTTATTTGGGGGTTAAAAAGCAGCCCTTTGGGTAGAAAACGTTTTCTTTGGGGGATAAAAAGTGGTATTTGGGTGAGATATGATCTACCATTAGGGAAGAAGAAGCTGTTTTGGGGAGAATTTTTCTTGTTTTGGGCAAAAAGCAGGACCCGGGGGCATTAATATCTTATTTGCGGGGAGAAATGGCGGTATTTGGGGTCGAAAAAGTTCTGTTTGGGGGAGAGAAAGCAGTCTATGGGTGAGATACAACGGAACATTTTGGAGAAAAGAAGCTGTTTTGGGGAGAAAATGTCTTCTTTTGGGGATAAAAGGCAGTATTTTGGGAAGAAAATGTGTTATTTTTGGAATGAAACGGGATGTCCCTGTAGAAGACCCCATCTTCCCCAAATGCTGCTTTTGATGCTGCAAATAAGGCATTTTCTCCCTGAAAGATCACATTTATCCCTAAAAGAAGACATTTTCACCCCAAAATATCCCTTTTCATCTCACAAAGAAGACATTTTCACCCCCAAATACCAGTTTTTATCCCCAAAAGAAGACATTTTCTCCCCAAAATGATGCTTTTTAGCTCAATACGACGCTTTCACTCCAAAATACTGCAGTTTATCCCAAAAACGTATGCATTTTCTCCCCAAATACTCTTGTTGTCTCCAAAATACTAGAATTTCTCCGCTTCCTATCAATCTATGCCGACAATTAGACATCTTCTCCCCGAATATCACTCTTTATCCCAGAAATGAAACATCTTCTCTCTTAAGTACCACTCTTTATCCCTTCCAAAATCATTTTCACCCCAAAACACTGCCTTTTCTCTTCAAACGTCTTATTTTTGGGGAAGGAAATGACAGAGATATTTTGGGGAGAGTATTTCTTCTCTTTGGGATAAAAAGGGGTGTTTTGGGGAGGAAATGTCTTCTTCAGGGGATAAGAATCGGTATTTTGGGGAGGGAGTGTCCTGTTCTTGTTACACAAAGCCGTATTTCGAGGGGAGATTTTCTTATTGGAGGGATACAAATTGGAATTTGGGGGCGAAAATGTTTTATTTGGGGGATAAAAAGGTGTATTTGGGGTAATCGATGTCCTCTTTTGGGGATGAAACCAGTCTTGTGGGGAGAAAATGCCTAATTCTTGGGATCAAAAGTGTTATTTGAGGGAGAAGGTCTCGTGTTGGGGATCCAAAGAGCAATTTTGGGGAGAAAATGTGTAATATTGGGAATAGCACGTGGTATTTACGGGAGAAAATGTCTTCTACTTGGAAGCAAGGATGATATTTGGGGGAGAATATTTCTCATGTTGTGGTTACAAATAGGTCTTTTTTGGAGAGGATGACTTATTTTTGGCATAAACAGCGTTATTCTGGGAAGAAAATGCCTTATTTGGGGGATAAAAAGCAGCCCTTTGGGTAGAAAACGTTTTCTTTGGGGGATAAAAAGTGGTATTTGGGTGAGATATGATCTACCATTAGGGAAGAAGAATCTGTTTTGGGGAGAATTTTTCTTGTTTTGGGCAAAAAGCAGGACCCGGGGGCATTAATATCTTATTTGCGGGGAGAAATGGCGGTATTTGGGGTCGAAAAAGTTCTGTTTGGGGGAGAGAAAGCAGTCTATGGGTGAGATACAACGGAACATTTTGGAGAAAAGAAGCTGTTTTGGGGAGAAAATGTCTTCTTTTGGGGATAAAAGGCAGTATTTTGGGAAGAAAATGTGTTATTTTTGGAATGAAACGGGATGTCCCTGTAGAAGACCCCATCTTCCCCAAATGCTGCTTTTGATGCTGCAAATAAGGCATTTTCTCCCTGAAAGATCACATTTATCCCTAAAAGAAGACATTTTCACCCCAAAATATCCCTTTTCATCTCACAAAGAAGACATTTTCACCCCCAAATACCAGTTTTTATCCCCAAAAGAAGACATTTTCTCCCCAAAATGATGCTTTTTAGCTCAATACGACGCTTTCACTCCAAAATACTGCAGTTTATCCCAAAAACGTATGCATTTTCTCCCCAAATACTCTTGTTGTCTCCAAAATACTAGAATTTCTCCGCTTCCTATCAATCTATGCCGACAATTAGACATCTTCTCCCCGAATATCACTCTTTATCCCAGAAATGAAACATCTTCTCTCTTAAGTACCACTCTTTATCCCTTCCAAAATCATTTTCACCCCAAAACACTGCCTTTTCTCTTCAAACGTCTTATTTTTGGGGAAGGAAATGACAGAGATATTTTGGGGAGAGTATTTCTTCTCTTTGGGATAAAAAGGGGTGTTTTGGGGAGGAAATGTCTTCTTCAGGGGATAAGAATCGGTATTTTGGGGAGGGAGTGTCCTGTTCTTGTTACACAAAGCCGTATTTCGAGGGGAGATTTTCTTATTGGAGGGATACAAATTGGTATTTGGGGGCGAAAATGTTTTATTTGGGGGATAAAAAGGTGTATTTGGGGTAATCAGTGTCCTCTTTTGGGGATGAAACCAGTCTTGTGGGGAGAAAATGCCTAATTCTTGGGATCAAAAGTGTTATTTGAGGGAGAAGGTCTCGTGTTGGGGATCCAAAGAGCAATTTTGGGGAGAAAATGTGTAATATTGGGAATAGCACGTGGTATTTACGGGAGAAAATGTCTTCTACTTGGAAGCAAGGATGATATTTGGGGGAGAATATTTCTCATGTTGTGGTTACAAATAGGTCTTTTTTGGAGAGGATGACTTATTTTTGGCATAAACAGCGTTATTCTGGGAAGAAAATGCCTTATTTGGGGGATAAAAAGCAGCCCTTTGGGTAGAAAACGTTTTCTTTGGGGGATAAAAAGTGGTATTTGGGTGAGATATGATCTACCATTAGGGAAGAAGAAGCTGTTTTGGGGAGAATTTTTCTTGTTTTGGGCAAAAAGCAGGACCCGGGGGCATTAATATCTTATTTGCGGGGAGAAATGGCGGTATTTGGGGTCGAAAAAGTTCTGTTTGGGGGAGAGAAAGCAGTCTATGGGTGAGATACAACGGAACATTTTGGAGAAAAGAAGCTGTTTTGGGGAGAAAATGTCTTCTTTTGAGGATAAAAGGCAGTATTTTGGGAAGAAAATGTGTTATTTTTGGAATGAAACGGGATGTCCCTGTAGAAGACACCATCTTCCCCAAATGCTGCTTTTGATGCTGCAAATAAGGCATTTTCTCCCTGAAAGATCACATTTATCCCTAAAAGAAGACATTTTCACCCCAAAATATCCCTTTTCATCTCACAAAGAAGACATTTTCACCCCCAAATACCAGTTTTTATCCCCAAAAGAAGACATTTTCTCCCCAAAATGATGCTTTTTAGCTCAATACGACGCTTTCACTCCAAAATACTGCAGTTTATCCCAAAAACATATGCATTTTCTCCCCAAATACTCTTGTTGTCTCCAAAATACTAGAATTTCTCCGCTTCCTATCAATCTATGCCGACAATTAGACATCTTCTCCCCGAATATCACTCTTTATCCCAGAAATGAAACATCTTCTCTCTTAAGTACCACTCTTTATCCCTTCCAAAATCATTTTCACCCCAAAACACTGCCTTTTCTCTTCAAACGTCTTATTTTTGGGGAAGGAAATGACAGAGATATTTTGGGGAGAGTATTTCTTCTCTTTGGGATAAAAAGGGGTGTTTTGGGGAGGAAATGTCTTCTTCAGGGGATAAGAATCGGTATTTTGGGGAGGGAGTGTCCTGTTCTTGTTACACAAAGCCGTATTTCGAGGGGAGATTTTCTTATTGGAGGGATACAAATTGGTATTTGGGGGCAAAAATGTTTTATTTGGGGGATAAAAAGGTGTATTTGGGGTAATCAGTGTCCTCTTTTGGGGATGAAACCAGTCTTGTGGGGAGAAAATGCCTAATTCTTGGGATCAAAAGTGTTATTTGAGGGAGAAGGTCTCGTGTTGGGGATCCAAAGAGCAATTTTGGGGAGAAAATGTGTAATATTGGGAATAGCACGTGGTATTTACGGGAGAAAATGTCTTCTACTTGGAAGCAAGGATGATATTTGGGGGAGAATATTTCTCATGTTGTGGTTACAAATAGGTCTTTTTTGGAGAGGATGACTTATTTTTGGCATAAACAGCGTTATTCTGGGAAGAAAATGCCTTATTTGGGGGATAAAAAGCAGCCCTTTGGGTAGAAAACGTTTTCTTTGGGGGATAAAAAGTGGTATTTGGGTGAGATATGATCTACCATTAGGGAAGAAGAAGCTGTTTTGGGGAGAATTTTTCTTGTTTTGGGCAAAAAGCAGGACCCGGGGGCATTAATATCTTATTTGCGGGGAGAAATGGCGGTATTTGGGGTCGAAAAAGTTCTGTTTGGGGGAGAGAAAGCAGTCTATGGGTGAGATACAACGGAACATTTTGGAGAAAAGAAGCTGTTTTGGGGAGAAAATGTCTTCTTTTGGGGATAAAAGGCAGTATTTTGGGAAGAAAATGTGTTATTTTTGGAATGAAACGGGATGTCCCTGTAGAAGACACCATCTTCCCCAAATGCTGCTTTTGATGCTGCAAATAAGGCATTTTCTCCCTGAAAGATCACATTTATCCCTAAAAGAAGACATTTTCACCCCAAAATATCCCTTTTCATCTCACAAAGAAGACATTTTCACCCCCAAATACCAGTTTTTATCCCCAAAAGAAGACATTTTCTCCCCAAAATGATGCTTTTTAGCTCAATACGACGCTTTCACTCCAAAATACTGCAGTTTATCCCAAAAACGTATGCATTTTCTCCCCAAATACTCTTGTTGTCTCCAAAATACTAGAATTTCTCCGCTTCCTATCAATCTATGCCGACAATTAGACATCTTCTCCCCGAATATCACTCTTTATCCCAGAAATGAAACATCTTCTCTCTTAAGTACCACTCTTTATCCCTTCCAAAATCATTTTCACCCCAAAACACTGCCTTTTCTCTTCAAACGTCTTATTTTTGGGGAAGGAAATGACAGAGATATTTTGGGGAGAGTATTTCTTCTCTTTGGGATAAAAAGGGGTGTTTTGGGGAGGAAATGTCTTCTTCAGGGGATAAGAATCGGTATTTTGGGGAGGGAGTGTCCTGTTCTTGTTACACAAAGCCGTATTTCGAGGGGAGATTTTCTTATTGGAGGGATACAAATTGGTATTTGGGGGCGAAAATGTTTTATTTGGGGGATAAAAAGGTGTATTTGGGGTAATCGATGTCCTCTTTTGGGGATGAAACCAGTCTTGTGGGGAGAAAATGCCTAATTCTTGGGATCAAAAGTGTTATTTGAGGGAGAAGGTCTCGTGTTGGGGATCCAAAGAGCAATTTTGGGGAGAAAATGTGTAATATTGGGAATAGCACGTGGTATTTACGGGAGAAAATGTCTTCTACTTGGAAGCAAGGATGATATTTGGGGGAGAATATTTCTCATGTTGTGGTTACAAATAGGTCTTTTTTGGAGAGGATGACTTATTTTTGGCATAAACAGCGTTATTCTGGGAAGAAAATGCCTTATTTGGGGGATAAAAAGCAGCCCTTTGGGTAGAAAACGTTTTCTTTGGGGGATAAAAAGTGGTATTTGGGTGAGATATGATCTACCATTAGGGAAGAAGAAGCTGTTTTGGGGAGAATTTTTCTTGTTTTGGGCAAAAAGCAGGACCCGGGGGCATTAATATCTTATTTGCGGGGAGAAATGGCGGTATTTGGGGTCGAAAAAGTTCTGTTTGGGGGAGAGAAAGCAGTCTATGGGTGAGATACAACGGAACATTTTGGAGAAAAGAAGCTGTTTTGGGGAGAAAATGTCTTCTTTTGGGGATAAAAGGCAGTATTTTGGGAAGAAAATGTGTTATTTTTGGAATGAAACGGGATGTCCCTGTAGAAGACACCATCTTCCCCAAATGCTGCTTTTGATGCTGCAAATAAGGCATTTTCTCCCTGAAAGATCACATTTATCCCTAAAAGAAGACATTTTCACCCCAAAATATCCCTTTTCATCTCACAAAGAAGACATTTTCACCCCCAAATACCAGTTTTTATCCCCAAAAGAAGACATTTTCTCCCCAAAATGATGCTTTTTAGCTCAATACGACGCTTTCACTCCAAAATACTGCAGTTTATCCCAAAAACGTATGCATTTTCTCCCCAAATACTCTTGTTGTCTCCAAAATACTAGAATTTCTCCGCTTCCTATCAATCTATGCCGACAATTAGACATCTTCTCCCCGAATATCACTCTTTATCCCAGAAATGAAACATCTTCTCTCTTAAGTACCACTCTTTATCCCTTCCAAAATCATTTTCACCCCAAAACACTGCCTTTTCTCTTCAAACGTCTTATTTTTGGGGAAGGAAATGACAGAGATATTTTGGGGAGAGTATTTCTTCTCTTTGGGATAAAAAGGGGTGTTTTGGGGAGGAAATGTCTTCTTCAGGGGATAAGAATCGGTATTTTGGGGAGGGAGTGTCCTGTTCTTGTTACACAAAGCCGTATTTCGAGGGGAGATTTTCTTATTGGAGGGATACAAATTGGTATTTGGGGGCGAAAATGTTTTATTTGGGGGATAAAAAGGTGTATTTGGGGTAATCAGTGTCCTCTTTTGGGGATGAAACCAGTCTTGTGGGGAGAAAATGCCTAATTCTTGGGATCAAAAGTGTTATTTGAGGGAGAAGGTCTCGTGTTGGGGATCCAAAGAGCAATTTTGGGGAGAAAATGTGTAATATTGGGAATAGCACGTGGTATTTACGGGAGAAAATGTCTT
Source organism: Alectoris magna (assembly GCA_030625065.1). Classification (NCBI taxonomy): domain Eukaryota; kingdom Metazoa; phylum Chordata; class Aves; order Galliformes; family Phasianidae; genus Alectoris; species Alectoris magna. The sequence goes on from CM060587.1 coordinate 4,582,223, forward strand.
CTACTTGGAAGCAAGGATGATATTTGGGGGAGAATATTTCTCATGTTGTGGTTACAAATAGGTCTTTTTTGGAGAGGATGACTTATTTTTGGCATAAACAGCGTTATTCTGGGAAGAAAATGCCTTATTTGGGGGATAAAAAGCAGCCCTTTGGGTAGAAAACGTTTTCTTTGGGGGATAAAAAGTGGTATTTGGGTGAGATATGATCTACCATTAGGGAAGAAGAATCTGTTTTGGGGAGAATTTTTCTTGTTTTGGGCAAAAAGCAGGACCCGGGGGCATTAATATCTTATTTGCGGGGAGAAATGGCGGTATTTGGGGTCGAAAAAGTTCTGTTTGGGGGAGAGAAAGCAGTCTATGGGTGAGATACAACGGAACATTTTGGAGAAAAGAAGCTGTTTTGGGGAGAAAATGTCTTCTTTTGGGGATAAAAGGCAGTATTTTGGGAAGAAAATGTGTTATTTTTGGAATGAAACGGGATGTCCCTGTAGAAGACACCATCTTCCCCAAATGCTGCTTTTGATGCTGCAAATAAGGCATTTTCTCCCTGAAAGATCACATTTATCCCTAAAAGAAGACATTTTCACCCCAAAATATCCCTTTTCATCTCACAAAGAAGACATTTTCACCCCCAAATACCAGTTTTTATCCCCAAAAGAAGACATTTTCTCCCCAAAATGATGCTTTTTAGCTCAATACGACGCTTTCACTCCAAAATACTGCAGTTTATCCCAAAAACGTATGCATTTTCTCCCCAAATACTCTTGTTGTCTCCAAAATACTAGAATTTCTCCGCTTCCTATCAATCTATGCCGACAATTAGACATCTTCTCCCCGAATATCACTCTTTATCCCAGAAATGAAACATCTTCTCTCTTAAGTACCACTCTTTATCCCTTCCAAAATCATTTTCACCCCAAAACACTGCCTTTTCTCTTCAAACGTCTTATTTTTGGGGAAGGAAATGACAGAGATATTTTGGGGAGAGTATTTCTTCTCTTTGGGATAAAAAGGGGTGTTTTGGGGAGGAAATGTCTTCTTCAGGGGATAAGAATCGGTATTTTGGGGAGGGAGTGTCCTGTTCTTGTTACACAAAGCCGTATTTCGAGGGGAGATTTTCTTATTGGAGGGATACAAATTGGTATTTGGGGGCAAAAATGTTTTATTTGGGGGATAAAAAGGTGTATTTGGGGTAATCAGTGTCCTCTTTTGGGGATGAAACCAGTCTTGTGGGGAGAAAATGCCTAATTCTTGGGATCAAAAGTGTTATTTGAGGGAGAAGGTCTCGTGTTGGGGATCCAAAGAGCAATTTTGGGGAGAAAATGTGTAATATTGGGAATAGCACGTGGTATTTACGGGAGAAAATGTCTTCTACTTGGAAGCAAGGATGATATTTGGGGGAGAATATTTCTCATGTTGTGGTTACAAATAGGTCTTTTTTGGAGAGGATGACTTATTTTTGGCATAAACAGCGTTATTCTGGGAAGAAAATGCCTTATTTGGGGGATAAAAAGCAGCCCTTTGGGTAGAAAACGTTTTCTTTGGGGGATAAAAAGTGGTATTTGGGTGAGATATGATCTACCATTAGGGAAGAAGAAGCTGTTTTGGGGAGAATTTTTCTTGTTTTGGGCAAAAAGCAGGACCCGGGGGCATTAATATCTTATTTGCGGGGAGAAATGGCGGTATTTGGGGTCGAAAAAGTTCTGTTTGGGGGAGAGAAAGCAGTCTATGGGTGAGATACAACGGAACATTTTGGAGAAAAGAAGCTGTTTTGGGGAGAAAATGTCTTCTTTTGAGGATAAAAGGCAGTATTTTGGGAAGAAAATGTGTTATTTTTGGAATGAAACGGGATGTCCCTGTAGAAGACACCATCTTCCCCAAATGCTGCTTTTGATGCTGCAAATAAGGCATTTTCTCCCTGAAAGATCACATTTATCCCTAAAAGAAGACATTTTCACCCCAAAATATCCCTTTTCATCTCACAAAGAAGACATTTTCACCCCCAAATACCAGTTTTTATCCCCAAAAGAAGACATTTTCTCCCCAAAATGATGCTTTTTAGCTCAATACGACGCTTTCACTCCAAAATACTGCAGTTTATCCCAAAAACGTATGCATTTTCTCCCCAAATACTCTTGTTGTCTCCAAAATACTAGAATTTCTCCGCTTCCTATCAATCTATGCCGACAATTAGACATCTTCTCCCCGAATATCACTCTTTATCCCAGAAATGAAACATGTTCTCTCTTAAGTACCACTCTTTATCCCTTCCAAAATCATTTTCACCCCAAAACACTGCCTTTTCTCTTCAAACGTCTTATTTTTGGGGAAGGAAATGACAGAGATATTTTGGGGAGAGTATTTCTTCTCTTTGGGATAAAAAGGGGTGTTTTGGGGAGGAAATGTCTTCTTCAGGGGATAAGAATCGGTATTTTGGGGAGGGAGTGTCCTGTTCTTGTTACACAAAGCCGTATTTCGAGGGGAGATTTTCTTATTGGAGGGATACAAATTGGTATTTGGGGGCGAAAATGTTTTATTTGGGGGATAAAAAGGTGTATTTGGGGTAATCAGTGTCCTCTTTTGGGGATGAAACCAGTCTTGTGGGGAGAAAATGCCTAATTCTTGGGATCAAAAGTGTTATTTGAGGGAGAAGGTCTCGTGTTGGGGATCCAAAGAGCAATTTTGGGGAGAAAATGTGTAATATTGGGAATAGCACGTGGTATTTACGGGAGAAAATGTCTTCTACTTGGAAGCAAGGATGATATTTGGGGGAGAATATTTCTCATGTTGTGGTTACAAATAGGTCTTTTTTGGAGAGGATGACTTATTTTTGGCCTAAAAAGCGTTATTCTGGGAAGAAAATGCCTTATTTGGGGGATAAAAAGCAGCCCTTTGGGTAGAAAACGTTTTCTTTGGGGGATAAAAAGTGGTATTTGGGTGAGATATGATCTACCATTAGGGAAGAAGAAGCTGTTTTGGGGAGAATTTTTCTTGTTTTGGGCAAAAAGCAGGACCCGGGGGCATTAATATCTTATTTGCGGGGAGAAATGGCGGTATTTGGGGTCGAAAAAGTTCTGTTTGGGGGAGAGAAAGCAGTCTATGGGTGAGATACAACGGAACATTTTGGAGAAAAGAAGCTGTTTTGGGGAGAAAATGTCTTCTTTTGGGGATAAAAGGCAGTATTTTGGGAAGAAAATGTGTTATTTTTGGAATGAAACGGGATGTCCCTGTAGAAGACACCATCTTCCCCAAATGCTGCTTTTGATGCTGCAAATAAGGCATTTTCTCCCTGAAAGATCACATTTATCCCTAAAAGAAGACATTTTCACCCCAAAATATCCCTTTTCATCTCACAAAGAAGACATTTTCACCCCCAAATACCAGTTTTTATCCCCAAAAGAAGACATTTTCTCCCCAAAATGATGCTTTTTAGCTCAATACGACGCTTTCACTCCAAAATACTGCAGTTTATCCCAAAAACGTATGCATTTTCTCCCCAAATACTCTTGTTGTCTCCAAAATACTAGAATTTCTCCGCTTCCTATCAATCTATGCCGACAATTAGACATCTTCTCCCCGAATATCACTCTTTATCCCAGAAATGAAACATCTTCTCTCTTAAGTACCACTCTTTATCCCTTCCAAAATCATTTTCACCCCAAAACACTGCCTTTTCTCTTCAAACGTCTTATTTTTGGGGAAGGAAATGACAGAGATATTTTGGGGAGAGTATTTCTTCTCTTTGGGATAAAAAGGGGTGTTTTGGGGAGGAAATGTCTTCTTCAGGGGATAAGAATCGGTATTTTGGGGAGGGAGTGTCCTGTTCTTGTTACACAAAGCCGTATTTCGAGGGGAGATTTTCTTATTGGAGGGATACAAATTGGTATTTGGGGGCGAAAATGTTTTATTTGGGGGATAAAAAGGTGTATTTGGGGTAATCAGTGTCCTCTTTTGGGGATGAAACCAGTCTTGTGGGGAGAAAATGCCTAATTCTTGGGATCAAAAGTGTTATTTGAGGGAGAAGGTCTCGTGTTGGGGATCCAAAGAGCAATTTTGGGGAGAAAATGTGTAATATTGGGAATAGCACGTGGTATTTACGGGAGAAAATGTCTTCTACTTGGAAGCAAGGATGATATTTGGGGGAGAATATTTCTCATGTTGTGGTTACAAATAGGTCTTTTTTGGAGAGGATGACTTATTTTTGGCATAAACAGCGTTATTCTGGGAAGAAAATGCCTTATTTGGGGGATAAAAAGCAGCCCTTTGGGTAGAAAACGTTTTCTTTGGGGGATAAAAAGTGGTATTTGGGTGAGATATGATCTACCATTAGGGAAGAAGAAGCTGTTTTGGGGAGAATTTTTCTTGTTTTGGGCAAAAAGCAGGACCCGGGGGCATTAATATCTTATTTGCGGGGAGAAATGGCGGTATTTGGGGTCGAAAAAGTTCTGTTTGGGGGAGAGAAAGCAGTCTATGGGTGAGATACAACGGAACATTTTGGAGAAAAGAAGCTGTTTTGGGGAGAAAATGTCTTCTTTTGGGGATAAAAGGCAGTATTTTGGGAAGAAAATGTGTTATTTTTGGAATGAAACGGGATGTCCCTGTAGAAGACACCATCTTCCCCAAATGCTGCTTTTGATGCTGCAAATAAGGCATTTTCTCCCTGAAAGATCACATTTATCCCTAAAAGAAGACATTTTCACCCCAAAATATCCCTTTTCATCTCACAAAGAAGACATTTTCACCCCCAAATACCAGTTTTTATCCCCAAAAGAAGACATTTTCTCCCCAAAATGATGCTTTTTAGCTCAATACGACGCTTTCACTCCAAAATACTGCAGTTTATCCCAAAAACGTATGCATTTTCTCCCCAAATACTCTTGTTGTCTCCAAAATACTAGAATTTCTCCGCTTCCTATCAATCTATGCCGACAATTAGACATCTTCTCCCCGAATATCACTCTTTATCCCAGAAATGAAACATGTTCTCTCTTAAGTACCACTCTTTATCCCTTCCAAAATCATTTTCACCCCAAAACACTGCCTTTTCTCTTCAAACGTCTTATTTTTGGGGAAGGAAATGACAGAGATATTTTGGGGAGAGTATTTCTTCTCTTTGGGATAAAAAGGGGTGTTTTGGGGAGGAAATGTCTTCTTCAGGGGATAAGAATCGGTATTTTGGGGAGGGAGTGTCCTGTTCTTGTTACACAAAGCCGTATTTCGAGGGGAGATTTTCTTATTGGAGGGATACAAATTGGTATTTGGGGGCGAAAATGTCTTATTTGGGGGATAAAAAGGTGTATTTGGGGTAATCAGTGTCCTCTTTTGGGGATGAAACCAGTCTTGTGGGGAGAAAATGCCTAATTCTTGGGATCAAAAGTGTTATTTGAGGGAGAAGGTCTCGTGTTGGGGATCCAAAGAGCAATTTTGGGGAGAAAATGTGTAATATTGGGAATAGCACGTGGTATTTACGGGAGAAAATGTCTTCTACTTGGAAGCAAGGATGATATTTGGGGGAGAATATTTCTCATGTTGTGGTTACAAATAGGTCTTTTTTGGAGAGGATGACTTATTTTTGGCATAAACAGCGTTATTCTGGGAAGAAAATGCCTTATTTGGGGGATAAAAAGCAGCCCTTTGGGTAGAAAACGTTTTCTTTGGGGGATAAAAAGTGGTATTTGGGTGAGATATGATCTACCATTAGGGAAGAAGAAGCTGTTTTGGGGAGAATTTTTCTTGTTTTGGGCAAAAAGCAGGACCCGGGGGCATTAATATCTTATTTGCGGGGAGAAATGGCGGTATTTGGGGTCGAAAAAGTTCTGTTTGGGGGAGAGAAAGCAGTCTATGGGTGAGATACAACGGAACATTTTGGAGAAAAGAAGCTGTTTTGGGGAGAATATGTCTTCTTTTGGGGATAAAAGGCAGTATTTTGGGAAGAAAATGTGTTATTTTTGGAATGAAACGGGATGTCCCTGTAGAAGACACCATCTTCCCCAAATGCTGCTTTTGATGCTGCAAATAAGGCATTTTCTCCCTGAAAGATCACATTTATCCCTAAAAGAAGACATTTTCACCCCAAAATATCCCTTTTCATCTCACAAAGAAGACATTTTCACCCCCAAATACCAGTTTTTATCCCCAAAAGAAGACATTTTCTCCCCAAAATGATGCTTTTTAGCTCAATACGACGCTTTCACTCCAAAATACTGCAGTTTATCCCAAAAACGTATGCATTTTCTCCCCAAATACTCTTGTTGTCTCCAAAATACTAGAATTTCTCCGCTTCCTATCAATCTATGCCGACAATTAGACATCTTCTCCCCGAATATCACTCTTTATCCCAGAAATGAAACATGTTCTCTCTTAAGTACCACTCTTTATCCCTTCCAAAATCATTTTCACCCCAAAACACTGCCTTTTCTCTTCAAACGTCTTATTTTTGGGGAAGGAAATGACAGAGATATTTTGGGGAGAGTATTTCTTCTCTTTGGGATAAAAAGGGGTGTTTTGGGGAGGAAATGTCTTCTTCAGGGGATAAGAATCGGTATTTTGGGGAGGGAGTGTCCTGTTCTTGTTACACAAAGCCGTATTTCGAGGGGAGATTTTCTTATTGGAGGGATACAAATTGGTATTTGGGGGCGAAAATGTTTTATTTGGGGGATAAAAAGGTGTATTTGGGGTAATCAGTGTCCTCTTTTGGGGATGAAACCAGTCTTGTGGGGAGAAAATGCCTAATTCTTGGGATCAAAAGTGTTATTTGAGGGAGAAGGTCTCGTGTTGGGGATCCAAAGAGCAATTTTGGGGAGAAAATGTGTAATATTGGGAATAGCACGTGGTATTTACGGGAGAAAATGTCTTCTACTTGGAAGCAAGGATGATATTTGGGGGAGAATATTTCTCATGTTGTGGTTACAAATAGGTCTTTTTTGGAGAGGATGACTTATTTTTGGCCTAAAAAGCGTTATTCTGGGAAGAAAATGCCTTATTTGGGGGATAAAAAGCAGCCCTTTGGGTAGAAAACGTTTTCTTTGGGGGATAAAAAGTGGTATTTGGGTGAGATATGATCTACCATTAGGGAAGAAGAAGCTGTTTTGGGGAGAATTTTTCTTGTTTTGGGCAAAAAGCAGGACCCGGGGGCATTAATATCTTATTTGCGGGGAGAAATGGCGGTATTTGGGGTCGAAAAAGTTCTGTTTGGGGGAGAGAAAGCAGTCTATGGGTGAGATACAATGGAACATTTTGGAGAAAAGAAGCTGTTTTGGGGAGAAAATGTCTTCTTTTGGGGATAAAAGGCAGTATTTTGGGAAGAAAATGTGTTATTTTTGGAATGAAACGGGATGTCCCTGTAGAAGACACCATCTTCCCCAAATGCTGCTTTTGATGCTGCAAATAAGGCATTTTCTCCCTGAAAGATCACATTTATCCCTAAAAGAAGACATTTTCACCCCAAAATATCCCTTTTCATCTCACAAAGAAGACATTTTCACCCCCAAATACCAGTTTTTATCCCCAAAAGAAGACATTTTCTCCCCAAAATGATGCTTTTTAGCTCAATACGACGCTTTCACTCCAAAATACTGCAGTTTATCCCAAAAACGTATGCATTTTCTCCCCAAATACTCTTGTTGTCTCCAAAATACTAGAATTTCTCCGCTTCCTATCAATCTATGCCGACAATTAGACATCTTCTCCCCGAATATCACTCTTTATCCCAGAAATGAAACATCTTCTCTCTTAAGTACCACTCTTTATCCCTTCCAAAATCATTTTCACCCCAAAACACTGCCTTTTCTCTTCAAACGTCTTATTTTTGGGGAAGGAAATGACAGAGATATTTTGGGGAGAGTATTTCTTCTCTTTGGGATAAAAAGGGGTGTTTTGGGGAGGAAATGTCTTCTTCAGGGGATAAGAATCGGTATTTTGGGGAGGGAGTGTCCTGTTCTTGTTACACAAAGCCGTATTTCGAGGGGAGATTTTCTTATTGGAGGGATACAAATTGGTATTTGGGGGCGAAAATGTTTTATTTGGGGGATAAAAAGGTGTATTTGGGGTAATCAGTGTCCTCTTTTGGGGATGAAACCAGTCTTGTGGGGAGAAAATGCCTAATTCTTGGGATCAAAAGTGTTATTTGAGGGAGAAGGTCTCGTGTTGGGGATCCAAAGAGCAATTTTGGGGAGAAAATGTGTAATATTGGGAATAGCACGTGGTATTTACGGGAGAAAATGTCTTCTACTTGGAAGCAAGGATGATATTTGGGGGAGAATATTTCTCATGTTGTGGTTACAAATAGGTCTTTTTTGGAGAGGATGACTTATTTTTGGCATAAACAGCGTTATTCTGGGAAGAAAATGCCTTATTTGGGGGATAAAAAGCAGCCCTTTGGGTAGAAAACGTTTTCTTTGGGGGATAAAAAGTGGTATTTGGGTGAGATATGATCTACCATTAGGGAAGAAGAAGCTGTTTTGGGGAGAATTTTTCTTGTTTTGGGCAAAAAGCAGGACCCGGGGGCATTAATATCTTATTTGCGGGGAGAAATGGCGGTATTTGGGGTCGAAAAAGTTCTGTTTGGGGGAGAGAAAGCAGTCTATGGGTGAGATACAACGGAACATTTTGGAGAAAAGAAGCTGTTTTGGGGAGAAAATGTCTTCTTTTGGGGATAAAAGGCAGTATTTTGGGAAGAAAATGTGTTATTTTTGGAATGAAACGGGATGTCCCTGTAGAAGACACCATCTTCCCCAAATGCTGCTTTTGATGCTGCAAATAAGGCATTTTCTCCCTGAAAGATCACATTTATCCCTAAAAGAAGACATTTTCACCCCAAAATATCCCTTTTCATCTCACAAAGAAGACATTTTCACCCCCAAATACCAGTTTTTATCCCCAAAAGAAGACATTTTCTCCCCAAAATGATGCTTTTTAGCTCAATACGACGCTTTCACTCCAAAATACTGCAGTTTATCCCAAAAACGTATGCATTTTCTCCCCAAATACTCTTGTTGTCTCCAAAATACTAGAATTTCTCCGCTTCCTATCAATCTATGCCGACAATTAGACATCTTCTCCCCGAATATCACTCTTTATCCCAGAAATGAAACATGTTCTCTCTTAAGTACCACTCTTTATCCCTTCCAAAATCATTTTCACCCCAAAACACTGCCTTTTCTCTTCAAACGTCTTATTTTTGGGGAAGGAAATGACAGAGATATTTTGGGGAGAGTATTTCTTCTCTTTGGGATAAAAAGGGGTGTTTTGGGGAGGAAATGTCTTCTTCAGGGGATAAGAATCGGTATTTTGGGGAGGGAGTGTCCTGTTCTTGTTACACAAAGCCGTATTTCGAGGGGAGATTTTCTTATTGGAGGGATACAAATTGGTATTTGGAGGCGAAAATGTTTTATTTGGGGGATAAAAAGGTGTATTTGGGGTAATCAGTGTCCTCTTTTGGGGATGAAACCAGTCTTGTGGGGAGAAAATGCCTAATTCTTGGGATCAAAAGTGTTATTTGAGGGAGAAGGTCTCGTGTTGGGGATCCAAAGAGCAATTTTGGGGAGAAAATGTGTAATATTGGGAATAGCACGTGGTATTTACGGGAGAAAATGTCTTCTACTTGGAAGCAAGGATGATATTTGGGGGAGAATATTTCTCATGTTGTGGTTACAAATAGGTCTTTTTTGGAGAGGATGACTTATTTTTGGCATAAACAGCGTTATTCTGGGAAGAAAATGCCTTATTTGGGGGATAAAAAGCAGCCCTTTGGGTAGAAAACGTTTTCTTTGGGGGATAAAAAGTGGTATTTGGGTGAGATATGATCTACCATTAGGGAAGAAGAAGCTGTTTTGGGGAGAATTTTTCTTGTTTTGGGCAAAAAGCAGGACCCGGGGGCATTAATATCTTATTTGCGGGGAGAAATGGCGGTATTTGGGGTCGAAAAAGTTCTGTTTGGGGGAGAGAAAGCAGTCTATGGGTGAGATACAACGGAACATTTTGGAGAAAAGAAGCTGTTTTGGGGAGAATATGTCTTCTTTTGGGGATAAAAGGCAGTATTTTGGGAAGAAAATGTGTTATTTTTGGAATGAAACGGGATGTCCCTGTAGAAGACACCATCTTCCCCAAATGCTGCTTTTGATGCTGCAAATAAGGCATTTTCTCCCTGAAAGATCACATTTATCCCTAAAAGAAGACATTTTCACCCCAAAATATCCCTTTTCATCTCACAAAGAAGACATTTTCACCCCCAAATACCAGTTTTTATCCCCAAAAGAAGACATTTTCTCCCCAAAATGATGCTTTTTAGCTCAATACGACGCTTTCACTCCAAAATACTGCAGTTTATCCCAAAAACGTATGCATTTTCTCCCCAAATACTCTTGTTGTCTCCAAAATACTAGAATTTCTCCGCTTCCTATCAATCTATGCCGACAATTAGACATCTTCTCCCCGAATATCACTCTTTATCCCAGAAATGAAACATCTTCTCTCTTAAGTACCACTCTTTATCCCTTCCAAAATCATTTTCACCCCAAAACACTGCCTTTTCTCTTCAAACGTCTTATTTTTGGGGAAGGAAATGACAGAGATATTTTGGGGAGAGTATTTCTTCTCTTTGGGATAAAAAGGGGTGTTTTGGGGAGGAAATGTCTTCTTCAGGGGATAAGAATCGGTATTTTGGGGAGGGAGTGTCCTGTTCTTGTTACACAAAGCCGTATTTCGAGGGGAGATTTTCTTATTGGAGGGATACAAATTGGTATTTGGGGGCGAAAATGTTTTATTTGGGGGATAAAAAGGTGTATTTGGGGTAATCAGTGTCCTCTTTTGGGGATGAAACCAGTCTTGTGGGGAGAAAATGCCTAATTCTTGGGATCAAAAGTGTTATTTGAGGGAGAAGGTCTCGTGTTGGGGATCCAAAGAGCAATTTTGGGGAGAAAATGTGTAATATTGGGAATAGCACGTGGTATTTACGGGAGAAAATGTCTTCTACTTGGAAGCAAGGATGATATTTGGGGGAGAATATTTCTCATGTTGTGGTTACAAATAGGTCTTTTTTGGAGAGGATGACTTATTTTTGGCATAAACAGCGTTATTCTGGGAAGAAAATGCCTTATTTGGGGGATAAAAAGCAGCCCTTTGGGTAGAAAACGTTTTCTTTGGGGGATAAAAAGTGGTATTTGGGTGAGATATGATCTACCATTAGGGAAGAAGAAGCTGTTTTGGGGAGAATTTTTCTTGTTTTGGGCAAAAAGCAGGACCCGGGGGCATTAATATCTTATTTGCGGGGAGAAATGGCGGTATTTGGGGTCGAAAAAGTTCTGTTTGGGGGAGAGAAAGCAGTCTATGGGTGAGATACAATGGAACATTTTGGAGAAAAGAAGCTGTTTTGGGGAGAAAATGTCTTCTTTTGGGGATAAAAGGCAGTATTTTGGGAAGAAAATGTGTTATTTTTGGAATGAAACGGGATGTCCCTGTAGAAGACACCATCTTCCCCAAATGCTGCTTTTGATGCTGCAAATAAGGCATTTTCTCCCTGAAAGATCACATTTATCCCTAAAAGAAGACATTTTCACCCCAAAATATCCCTTTTCATCTCACAAAGAAGACATTTTCACCCCCAAATACCAGTTTTTATCCCCAAAAGAAGACATTTTCTCCCCAAAATGATGCTTTTTAGCTCAATACGACGCTTTCACTCCAAAATACTGCAGTTTATCCCAAAAACGTATGCATTTTCTCCCCAAATACTCTTGTTGTCTCCAAAATACTAGAATTTCTCCGCTTCCTATCAATCTATGCCGACAATTAGACATCTTCTCCCCGAATATCACTCTTTATCCCAGAAATGAAACATGTTCTCTCTTAAGTACCACTCTTTATCCCTTCCAAAATCATTTTCACCCCAAAACACTGCCTTTTCTCTTCAAACGTCTTATTTTTGGGGAAGGAAATGACAGAGATATTTTGGGGAGAGTATTTCTTCTCTTTGGGATAAAAAGGGGTGTTTTGGGGAGGAAATGTCTTCTTCAGGGGATAAGAATCGGTATTTTGGGGAGGGAGTGTCCTGTTCTTGTTACACAAAGCCGTATTTCGAGGGGAGATTTTCTTATTGGAGGGATACAAATTGGTATTTGGGGGCGAAAATGTTTTATTTGGGGGATAAAAAGGTGTATTTGGGGTAATCAGTGTCCTCTTTTGGGGATGAAACCAGTCTTGTGGGGAGAAAATGCCTAATTCTTGGGATCAAAAGTGTTATTTGAGGGAGAAGGTCTCGTGTTGGGGATCCAAAGAGCAATTTTGGGGAGAAAATGTGTAATATTGGGAATAGCACGTGGTATTTACGGGAGAAAATGTCTTCTACTTGGAAGCAAGGATGATATTTGGGGGAGAATATTTCTCATGTTGTGGTTACAAATAGGTCTTTTTTGGAGAGGATGACTTATTTTTGGCATAAACAGCGTTATTCTGGGAAGAAAATGCCTTATTTGGGGGATAAAAAGCAGCCCTTTGGGTAGAAAACGTTTTCTTTGGGGGATAAAAAGTGGTATTTGGGTGAGATATGATCTACCATTAGGGAAGAAGAAGCTGTTTTGGGGAGAATTTTTCTTGTTTTGGGCAAAAAGCAGGACCCGGGGGCATTAATATCTTATTTGCGGGGAGAAATGGCGGTATTTGGGGTCGAAAAAGTTCTGTTTGGGGGAGAGAAAGCAGTCTATGGGTGAGATACAACGGAACATTTTGGAGAAAAGAAGCTGTTTTGGGGAGAATATGTCTTCTTTTGGGGATAAAAGGCAGTATTTTGGGAAGAAAATGTGTTATTTTTGGAATGAAACGGGATGTCCCTGTAGAAGACACCATCTTCCCCAAATGCTGCTTTTGATGCTGCAAATAAGGCATTTTCTCCCTGAAAGATCACATTTATCCCTAAAAGAAGACATTTTCACCCCAAAATATCCCTTTTCATCTCACAAAGAAGACATTTTCACCCCCAAATACCAGTTTTTATCCCCAAAAGAAGACATTTTCTCCCCAAAATGATGCTTTTTAGCTCAATACGACGCTTTCACTCCAAAATACTGCAGTTTATCCCAAAAACGTATGCATTTTCTCCCCAAATACTCTTGTTGTCTCCAAAATACTAGAATTTCTCCGCTTCCTATCAATCTATGCCGACAATTAGACATCTTCTCCCCGAATATCACTCTTTATCCCAGAAATGAAACATCTTCTCTCTTAAGTACCACTCTTTATCCCTTCCAAAATCATTTTCACCCCAAAACACTGCCTTTTCTCTTCAAACGTCTTATTTTTGGGGAAGGAAATGACAGAGATATTTTGGGGAGAGTATTTCTTCTCTTTGGGATAAAAAGGGGTGTTTTGGGGAGGAAATGTCTTCTTCAGGGGATAAGAATCGGTATTTTGGGGAGGGAGTGTCCTGTTCTTGTTACACAAAGCCGTATTTCGAGGGGAGATTTTCTTATTGGAGGGATACAAATTGGTATTTGGGGGCGAAAATGTTTTATTTGGGGGATAAAAAGGTGTATTTGGGGTAATCAGTGTCCTCTTTTGGGGATGAAACCAGTCTTGTGGGGAGAAAATGCCTAATTCTTGGGATCAAAAGTGTTATTTGAGGGAGAAGGTCTCGTGTTGGGGATCCAAAGAGCAATTTTGGGGAGAAAATGTGTAATATTGGGAATAGCACGTGGTATTTACGGGAGAAAATGTCTTCTACTTGGAAGCAAGGATGATATTTGGGGGAGAATATTTCTCATGTTGTGGTTACAAATAGGTCTTTTTTGGAGAGGATGACTTATTTTTGGCATAAACAGCGTTATTCTGGGAAGAAAATGCCTTATTTGGGGGATAAAAAGCAGCCCTTTGGGTAGAAAACGTTTTCTTTGGGGGATAAAAAGTGGTATTTGGGTGAGATATGATCTACCATTAGGGAAGAAGAAGCTGTTTTGGGGAGAATTTTTCTTGTTTTGGGCAAAAAGCAGGACCCGGGGGCATTAATATCTTATTTGCGGGGAGAAATGGCGGTATTTGGGGTCGAAAAAGTTCTGTTTGGGGGAGAGAAAGCAGTCTATGGGTGAGATACAATGGAACATTTTGGAGAAAAGAAGCTGTTTTGGGGAGAAAATGTCTTCTTTTGGGGATAAAAGGCAGTATTTTGGGAAGAAAATGTGTTATTTTTGGAATGAAACGGGATGTCCCTGTAGAAGACACCATCTTCCCCAAATGCTGCTTTTGATGCTGCAAATAAGGCATTTTCTCCCTGAAAGATCACATTTATCCCTAAAAGAAGACATTTTCACCCCAAAATATCCCTTTTCATCTCACAAAGAAGACATTTTCACCCCCAAATACCAGTTTTTATCCCCAAAAGAAGACATTTTCTCCCCAAAATGATGCTTTTTAGCTCAATACGACGCTTTCACTCCAAAATACTGCAGTTTATCCCAAAAACGTATGCATTTTCTCCCCAAATACTCTTGTTGTCTCCAAAATACTAGAATTTCTCCGCTTCCTATCAATCTATGCCGACAATTAGACATCTTCTCCCCGAATATCACTCTTTATCCCAGAAATGAAACATGTTCTCTCTTAAGTACCACTCTTTATCCCTTCCAAAATCATTTTCACCCCAAAACACTGCCTTTTCTCTTCAAACGTCTTATTTTTGGGGAAGGAAATGACAGAGATATTTTGGGGAGAGTATTTCTTCTCTTTGGGATAAAAAGGGGTGTTTTGGGGAGGAAATGTCTTCTTCAGGGGATAAGAATCGGTATTTTGGGGAGGGAGTGTCCTGTTCTTGTTACACAAAGCCGTATTTCGAGGGGAGATTTTCTTATTGGAGGGATACAAATTGGTATTTGGAGGCGAAAATGTTTTATTTGGGGGATAAAAAGGTGTATTTGGGGTAATCGATGTCCTCTTTTGGGGATGAAACCAGTCTTGTGGGGAGAAAATGCCTAATTCTTGGGATCAAAAGTGTTATTTGAGGGAGAAGGTCTCGTGTTGGGGATCCAAAGAGCAATTTTGGGGAGAAAATGTGTAATATTGGGAATAGCACGTGGTATTTACGGGAGAAAATGTCTTCTACTTGGAAGCAAGGATGATATTTGGGGGAGAATATTTCTCATGTTGTGGTTACAAATAGGTCTTTTTTGGAGAGGATGACTTATTTTTGGCCTAAAAAGCGTTATTCTGGGAAGAAAATGCCTTATTTGGGGGATAAAAAGCAGCCCTTTGGGTAGAAAACGTTTTCTTTGGGGGATAAAAAGTGGTATTTGGGTGAGATATGATCTACCATTAGGGAAGAAGAAGCTGTTTTGGGGAGAATTTTTCTTGTTTTGGGCAAAAAGCAGGACCCGGGGGCATTAATATCTTATTTGCGGGGAGAAATGGCGGTATTTGGGGTCGAAAAAGTTCTGTTTGGGGGAGAGAAAGCAGTCTATGGGTGAGATACAACGGAACATTTTGGAGAAAAGAAGCTGTTTTGGGGAGAAAATGTCTTCTTTTGGGGATAAAAGGCAGTATTTTGGGAAGAAAATGTGTTATTTTTGGAATGAAACGGGATGTCCCTGTAGAAGACACCATCTTCCCCAAATGCTGCTTTTGATGCTGCAAATAAGGCATTTTCTCCCTGAAAGATCACATTTATCCCTAAAAGAAGACATTTTCACCCCAAAATATCCCTTTTCATCTCACAAAGAAGACATTTTCACCCCCAAATACCAGTTTTTATCCCCAAAAGAAGACATTTTCTCCCCAAAATGATGCTTTTTAGCTCAATACGACGCTTTCACTCCAAAATACTGCAGTTTATCCCAAAAACGTATGCATTTTCTCCCCAAATACTCTTGTTGTCTCCAAAATACTAGAATTTCTCCGCTTCCTATCAATCTATGCCGACAATTAGACATCTTCTCCCCGAATATCACTCTTTATCCCAGAAATGAAACATCTTCTCTCTTAAGTACCACTCTTTATCCCTTCCAAAATCATTTTCACCCCAAAACACTGCCTTTTCTCTTCAAACGTCTTATTTTTGGGGAAGGAAATGACAGAGATATTTTGGGGAGAGTATTTCTTCTCTTTGGGATAAAAAGGGGTGTTTTGGGGAGGAAATGTCTTCTTCAGGGGATAAGAATCGGTATTTTGGGGAGGGAGTGTCCTGTTCTTGTTACACAAAGCCGTATTTCGAGGGGAGATTTTCTTATTGGAGGGATACAAATTGGTATTTGGGGGCGAAAATGTTTTATTTGGGGGATAAAAAGGTGTATTTGGGGTAATCAGTGTCCTCTTTTGGGGATGAAACCAGTCTTGTGGGGAGAAAATGCCTAATTCTTGGGATCAAAAGTGTTATTTGAGGGAGAAGGTCTCGTGTTGGGGATCCAAAGAGCAATTTTGGGGAGAAAATGTGTAATATTGGGAATAGCACGTGGTATTTACGGGAGAAAATGTCTTCTACTTGGAAGCAAGGATGATATTTGGGAGAGAATATTTCTCATGTTGTGGTTACAAATAGGTCTTTTTTGGAGAGGATGACTTATTTTTGGCATAAACAGCGTTATTCTGGGAAGAAAATGCCTTATTTGGGGGATAAAAAGCAGCCCTTTGGGTAGAAAACGTTTTCTTTGGGGGATAAAAAGTGGTATTTGGGTGAGATATGATCTACCATTAGGGAAGAAGAAGCTGTTTTGGGGAGAATTTTTCTTGTTTTGGGCAAAAAGCAGGACCCGGGGGCATTAATATCTTATTTGCGGGGAGAAATGGCGGTATTTGGGGTCGAAAAAGTTCTGTTTGGGGGAGAGAAAGCAGTCTATGGGTGAGATACAACGGAACATTTTGGAGAAAAGAAGCTGTTTTGGGGAGAAAATGTCTTCTTTTGGGGATAAAAGGCAGTATTTTGGGAAGAAAATGTGTTATTTTTGGAATGAAACGGGATGTCCCTGTAGAAGACACCATCTTCCCCAAATGCTGCTTTTGATGCTGCAAATAAGGCATTTTCTCCCTGAAAGATCACATTTATCCCTAAAAGAAGACATTTTCACCCCAAAATATCCCTTTTCATCTCACAAAGAAGACATTTTCACCCCCAAATACCAGTTTTTATCCCCAAAAGAAGACATTTTCTCCCCAAAATGATGCTTTTTAGCTCAATACGACGCTTTCACTCCAAAATACTGCAGTTTATCCCAAAAACGTATGCATTTTCTCCCCAAATACTCTTGTTGTCTCCAAAATACTAGAATTTCTCCGCTTCCTATCAATCTATGCCGACAATTAGACATCTTCTCCCCGAATATCACTCTTTATCCCAGAAATGAAACATCTTCTCTCTTAAGTACCACTCTTTATCCCTTCCAAAATCATTTTCACCCCAAAACACTGCCTTTTCTCTTCAAACGTCTTATTTTTGGGGAAGGAAATGACAGAGATATTTTGGGGAGAGTATTTCTTCTCTTTGGGATAAAAAGGGGTGTTTTGGGGAGGAAATGTCTTCTTCAGGGGATAAGAATCGGTATTTTGGGGAGGGAGTGTCCTGTTCTTGTTACACAAAGCCGTATTTCGAGGGGAGATTTTCTTATTGGAGGGATACAAATTGGTATTTGGGGGCGAAAATGTTTTATTTGGGGGATAAAAAGGTGTATTTGGGGTAATCAGTGTCCTCTTTTGGGGATGAAACCAGTCTTGTGGGGAGAAAATGCCTAATTCTTGGGATCAAAAGTGTTATTTGAGGGAGAAGGTCTCGTGTTGGGGATCCAAAGAGCAATTTTGGGGAGAAAATGTGTAATATTGGGAATAGCACGTGGTATTTACGGGAGAAAATGTCTTCTACTTGGAAGCAAGGATGATATTTGGGGGAGAATATTTCTCATGTTGTGGTTACAAATAGGTCTTTTTTGGAGAGGATGACTTATTTTTGGCATAAACAGCGTTATTCTGGGAAGAAAATGCCTTATTTGGGGGATAAAAAGCAGCCCTTTGGGTAGAAAACGTTTTCTTTGGGGGATAAAAAGTGGTATTTGGGTGAGATATGATCTACCATTAGGGAAGAAGAAGCTGTTTTGGGGAGAATTTTTCTTGTTTTGGGCAAAAAGCAGGACCCGGGGGCATTAATATCTTATTTGCGGGGAGAAATGGCGGTATTTGGGGTCGAAAAAGTTCTGTTTGGGGGAGAGAAAGCAGTCTATGGGTGAGATACAACGGAACATTTTGGAGAAAAGAAGCTGTTTTGGGGAGAAAATGTCTTCTTTTGGGGATAAAAGGCAGTATTTTGGGAAGAAAATGTGTTATTTTTGGAATGAAACGGGATGTCCCTGTAGAAGACACCATCTTCCCCAAATGCTGCTTTTGATGCTGCAAATAAGGCATTTTCTCCCTGAAAGATCACATTTATCCCTAAAAGAAGACATTTTCACCCCAAAATATCCCTTTTCATCTCACAAAGAAGACATTTTCACCCCCAAATACCAGTTTTTATCCCCAAAAGAAGACATTTTCTCCCCAAAATGATGCTTTTTAGCTCAATACGACGCTTTCACTCCAAAATACTGCAGTTTATCCCAAAAACGTATGCATTTTCTCCCCAAATACTCTTGTTGTCTCCAAAATACTAGAATTTCTCCGCTTCCTATCAATCTATGCCGACAATTAGACATCTTCTCCCCGAATATCACTCTTTATCCCAGAAATGAAACATCTTCTCTCTTAAGTACCACTCTTTATCCCTTCCAAAATCATTTTCACCCCAAAACACTGCCTTTTCTCTTCAAACGTCTTATTTTTGGGGAAGGAAATGACAGAGATATTTTGGGGAGAGTATTTCTTCTCTTTGGGATAAAAAGGGGTGTTTTGGGGAGGAAATGTCTTCTTCAGGGGATAAGAATCGGTATTTTGGGGAGGGAGTGTCCTGTTCTTGTTACACAAAGCCGTATTTCGAGGGGAGATTTTCTTATTGGAGGGATACAAATTGGTATTTGGGGGCGAAAATGTTTTATTTGGGGGATAAAAAGGTGTATTTGGGGTAATCAGTGTCCTCTTTTGGGGATGAAACCAGTCTTGTGGGGAGAAAATGCCTAATTCTTGGGATCAAAAGTGTTATTTGAGGGAGAAGGTCTCGTGTTGGGGATCCAAAGAGCAATTTTGGGGAGAAAATGTGTAATATTGGGAATAGCACGTGGTATTTACGGGAGAAAATGTCTTCTACTTGGAAGCAAGGATGATATTTGGGGGAGAATATTTCTCATGTTGTGGTTACAAATAGGTCTTTTTTGGAGAGGATGACTTATTTTTGGCATAAACAGCGTTATTCTGGGAAGAAAATGCCTTATTTGGGGGATAAAAAGCAGCCCTTTGGGTAGAAAACGTTTTCTTTGGGGGATAAAAAGTGGTATTTGGGTGAGATATGATCTACCATTAGGGAAGAAGAAGCTGTTTTGGGGAGAATTTTTCTTGTTTTGGGCAAAAAGCAGGACCCGGGGGCATTAATATCTTATTTGCGGGGAGAAATGGCGGTATTTGGGGTCGAAAAAGTTCTGTTTGGGGGAGAGAAAGCAGTCTATGGGTGAGATACAACGGAACATTTTGGAGAAAAGAAGCTGTTTTGGGGAGAAAATGTCTTCTTTTGGGGATAAAAGGCAGTATTTTGGGAAGAAAATGTGTTATTTTTGGAATGAAACGGGATGTCCCTGTAGAAGACACCATCTTCCCCAAATGCTGCTTTTGATGCTGCAAATAAGGCATTTTCTCCCTGAAAGATCACATTTATCCCTAAAAGAAGACATTTTCACCCCAAAATATCCCTTTTCATCTCACAAAGAAGACATTTTCACCCCCAAATACCAGTTTTTATCCCCAAAAGAAGACATTTTCTCCCCAAAATGATGCTTTTTAGCTCAATACGACGCTTTCACTCCAAAATACTGCAGTTTATCCCAAAAACGTATGCATTTTCTCCCCAAATACTCTTGTTGTCTCCAAAATACTAGAATTTCTCCGCTTCCTATCAATCTATGCCGACAATTAGACATCTTCTCCCCGAATATCACTCTTTATCCCAGAAATGAAACATGTTCTCTCTTAAGTACCACTCTTTATCCCTTCCAAAATCATTTTCACCCCAAAACACTGCCTTTTCTCTTCAAACGTCTTATTTTTGGGGAAGGAAATGACAGAGATATTTTGGGGAGAGTATTTCTTCTCTTTGGGATAAAAAGGGGTGTTTTGGGGAGGAAATGTCTTCTTCAGGGGATAAGAATCGGTATTTTGGGGAGGGAGTGTCCTGTTCTTGTTACACAAAGCCGTATTTCGAGGGGAGATTTTCTTATTGGAGGGATACAAATTGGTATTTGGGGGCGAAAATGTTTTATTTGGGGGATAAAAAGGTGTATTTGGGGTAATCAGTGTCCTCTTTTGGGGATGAAACCAGTCTTGTGGGGAGAAAATGCCTAATTCTTGGGATCAAAAGTGTTATTTGAGGGAGAAGGTCTCGTGTTGGGGATCCAAAGAGCAATTTTGGGGAGAAAATGTGTAATATTGGGAATAGCACGTGGTATTTACGGGAGAAAATGTCTTCTACTTGGAAGCAAGGATGATATTTGGGGGAGAATATTTCTCATGTTGTGGTTACAAATAGGTCTTTTTTGGAGAGGATGACTTATTTTTGGCATAAACAGCGTTATTCTGGGAAGAAAATGCCTTATTTGGGGGATAAAAAGCAGCCCTTTGGGTAGAAAACGTTTTCTTTGGGGGATAAAAAGTGGTATTTGGGTGAGATATGATCTACCATTAGGGAAGAAGAAGCTGTTTTGGGGAGAATTTTTCTTGTTTTGGGCAAAAAGCAGGACCCGGGGGCATTAATATCTTATTTGCGGGGAGAAATGGCGGTATTTGGGGTCGAAAAAGTTCTGTTTGGGGGAGAGAAAGCAGTCTATGGGTGAGATACAACGGAACATTTTGGAGAAAAGAAGCTGTTTTGGGGAGAAAATGTCTTCTTTTGGGGATAAAAGGCAGTATTTTGGGAAGAAAATGTGTTATTTTTGGAATGAAACGGGATGTCCCTGTAGAAGACACCATCTTCCCCAAATGCTGCTTTTGATGCTGCAAATAAGGCATTTTCTCCCTGAAAGATCACATTTATCCCTAAAAGAAGACATTTTCACCCCAAAATATCCCTTTTCATCTCACAAAGAAGACATTTTCACCCCCAAATACCAGTTTTTATCCCCAAAAGAAGACATTTTCTCCCCAAAATGATGCTTTTTAGCTCAATACGACGCTTTCACTCCAAAATACTGCAGTTTATCCCAAAAACGTATGCATTTTCTCCCCAAATACTCTTGTTGTCTCCAAAATACTAGAATTTCTCCGCTTCCTATCAATCTATGCCGACAATTAGACATCTTCTCCCCGAATATCACTCTTTATCCCAGAAATGAAACATCTTCTCTCTTAAGTACCACTCTTTATCCCTTCCAAAATCATTTTCACCCCAAAACACTGCCTTTTCTCTTCAAACGTCTTATTTTTGGGGAAGGAAATGACAGAGATATTTTGGGGAGAGTATTTCTTCTCTTTGGGATAAAAAGGGGTGTTTTGGGGAGGAAATGTCTTCTTCAGGGGATAAGAATCGGTATTTTGGGGAGGGAGTGTCCTGTTCTTGTTACACAAAGCCGTATTTCGAGGGGAGATTTTCTTATTGGAGGGATACAAATTGGTATTTGGGGGCGAAAATGTTTTATTTGGGGGATAAAAAGGTGTATTTGGGGTAATCAGTGTCCTCTTTTGGGGATGAAACCAGTCTTGTGGGGAGAAAATGCCTAATTCTTGGGATCAAAAGTGTTATTTGAGGGAGAAGGTCTCGTGTTGGGGATCCAAAGAGCAATTTTGGGGAGAAAATGTGTAATATTGGGAATAGCACGTGGTATTTACGGGAGAAAATGTCTTCTACTTGGAAGCAAGGATGATATTTGGGGGAGAATATTTCTCATGTTGTGGTTACAAATAGGTCTTTTTTGGAGAGGATGACTTATTTTTGGCATAAACAGCGTTATTCTGGGAAGAAAATGCCTTATTTGGGGGATAAAAAGCAGCCCTTTGGGTAGAAAACGTTTTCTTTGGGGGATAAAAAGTGGTATTTGGGTGAGATATGATCTACCATTAGGGAAGAAGAAGCTGTTTTGGGGAGAATTTTTCTTGTTTTGGGCAAAAAGCAGGACCCGGGGGCATTAATATCTTATTTGCGGGGAGAAATGGCGGTATTTGGGGTCGAAAAAGTTCTGTTTGGGGGAGAGAAAGCAGTCTATGGGTGAGATACAACGGAACATTTTGGAGAAAAGAAGCTGTTTTGGGGAGAAAATGTCTTCTTTTGGGGATAAAAGGCAGTATTTTGGGAAGAAAATGTGTTATTTTTGGAATGAAACGGGATGTCCCTGTAGAAGACACCATCTTCCCCAAATGCTGCTTTTGATGCTGCAAATAAGGCATTTTCTCCCTGAAAGATCACATTTATCCCTAAAAGAAGACATTTTCACCCCAAAATATCCCTTTTCATCTCACAAAGAAGACATTTTCACCCCCAAATACCAGTTTTTATCCCCAAAAGAAGACATTTTCTCCCCAAAATGATGCTTTTTAGCTCAATACGACGCTTTCACTCCAAAATACTGCAGTTTATCCCAAAAACGTATGCATTTTCTCCCCAAATACTCTTGTTGTCTCCAAAATACTAGAATTTCTCCGCTTCCTATCAATCTATGCCGACAATTAGACATCTTCTCCCCGAATATCACTCTTTATCCCAGAAATGAAACATCTTCTCTCTTAAGTACCACTCTTTATCCCTTCCAAAATCATTTTCACCCCAAAACACTGCCTTTTCTCTTCAAACGTCTTATTTTTGGGGAAGGAAATGACAGAGATATTTTGGGGAGAGTATTTCTTCTCTTTGGGATAAAAAGGGGTGTTTTGGGGAGGAAATGTCTTCTTCAGGGGATAAGAATCGGTATTTTGGGGAGGGAGTGTCCTGTTCTTGTTACACAAAGCCGTATTTCGAGGGGAGATTTTCTTATTGGAGGGATACAAATTGGTATTTGGGGGCGAAAATGTTTTATTTGGGGGATAAAAAGGTGTATTTGGGGTAATCAGTGTCCTCTTTTGGGGATGAAACCAGTCTTGTGGGGAGAAAATGCCTAATTCTTGGGATCAAAAGTGTTATTTGAGGGAGAAGGTCTCGTGTTGGGGATCCAAAGAGCAATTTTGGGGAGAAAATGTGTAATATTGGGAATAGCACGTGGTATTTACGGGAGAAAATGTCTTCTACTTGGAAGCAAGGATGATATTTGGGGGAGAATATTTCTCATGTTGTGGTTACAAATAGGTCTTTTTTGGAGAGGATGACTTATTTTTGGCATAAACAGCGTTATTCTGGGAAGAAAATGCCTTATTTGGGGGATAAAAAGCAGCCCTTTGGGTAGAAAACGTTTTCTTTGGGGGATAAAAAGTGGTATTTGGGTGAGATATGATCTACCATTAGGGAAGAAGAAGCTGTTTTGGGGAGAATTTTTCTTGTTTTGGGCAAAAAGCAGGACCCGGGGGCATTAATATCTTATTTGCGGGGAGAAATGGCGGTATTTGGGGTCGAAAAAGTTCTGTTTGGGGGAGAGAAAGCAGTCTATGGGTGAGATACAACGGAACATTTTGGAGAAAAGAAGCTGTTTTGGGGAGAAAATGTCTTCTTTTGGGGATAAAAGGCAGTATTTTGGGAAGAAAATGTGTTATTTTTGGAATGAAACGGGATGTCCCTGTAGAAGACCCCATCTTCCCCAAATGCTGCTTTTGATGCTGCAAATAAGGCATTTTCTCCCTGAAAGATCACATTTATCCCTAAAAGAAGACATTTTCACCCCAAAATATCCCTTTTCATCTCACAAAGAAGACATTTTCACCCCCAAATACCAGTTTTTATCCCCAAAAGAAGACATTTTCTCCCCAAAATGATGCTTTTTAGCTCAATACGACGCTTTCACTCCAAAATACTGCAGTTTATCCCAAAAACGTATGCATTTTCTCCCCAAATACTCTTGTCTCCAAAATACTAGAATTTCTCCGCTTCCTATCAATCTATGCCGACAATTAGACATCTTCTCCCCGAATATCACTCTTTATCCCAGAAATGAAACATCTTCTCTCTTAAGTACCACTCTTTATCCCTTCCAAAATCTTTTTCACCCCAAAACACTGCCTTTTCTCTTCAAACGTCTTATTTTTGGGGAAGGAAATGACAGAGATATTTTGGGGAGAGTATTTCTTCTCTTTGGGATAAAAAGGGGTGTTTTGGGGAGGAAATGTCTTCTTCAGGGGATAAGAATCGGTATTTTGGGGAGGGAGTGTCCTGTTCTTGTTACACAAAGCCGTATTTCGAGGGGAGATTTTCTTATTGGAGGGATACAAATTGGTATTTGGGGGCGAAAATGTTTTATTTGGGGGATAAAAAGGTGTATTTGGGGTAATCAGTGTCCTCTTTTGGGGATGAAACCAGTCTTGTGGGGAGAAAATGCCTAATTCTTGGGATCAAAAGTGTTATTTGAGGGAGAAGGTCTCATGTTGGGGATCCAAAGAGCAATTTTGGGGAGAAAATGTGTAATATTGGGAATAGCACGTGGTATTTACGGGAGAAAATGTCTTCTACTTGGAAGCAAGGATGATATTTGGGGGAGAATATTTCTCATGTTGTGGTTACAAATAGGTCTTTTTTGGAGAGGATGACTTATTTTTGGCATAAACAGCGTTATTCTGGGAAGAAAATGCCTTATTTGGGGGATAAAAAGCAGCCCTTTGGGTAGAAAACGTTTTCTTTGGGGGATAAAAAGTGGTATTTGGGTGAGATATGATCTACCATTAGGGAAGAAGAAGCTGTTTTGGGGAGAATTTTTCTTGTTTTGGGCAAAAAGCAGGACCCGGGGGCATTAATATCTTATTTGCGGGGAGAAATGGCGGTATTTGGGGTCGAAAAAGTTCTGTTTGGGGGAGAGAAAGCAGTCTATGGGTGAGATACAATGGAACATTTTGGAGAAAAGAAGCTGTTTTGGGGAGAAAATGTCTTCTTTTGGGGATAAAAGGCAGTATTTTGGGAAGAAAATGTGTTATTTTTGGAATGAAACGGGATGTCCCTGTAGAAGACCCCATCTTCCCCAAATGCTGCTTTTGATGCTGCAAATAAGGCATTTTCTCCCTGAAAGATCACATTTATCCCTAAAAGAAGACATTTTCACCCCAAAATATCCCTTTTCATCTCACAAAGAAGACATTTTCACCCCCAAATACCAGTTTTTATCCCCAAAAGAAGACATTTTCTCCCCAAAATGATGCTTTTTAGCTCAATACGACGCTTTCACTCCAAAATACTGCAGTTTATCCCAAAAACGTATGCATTTTCTCCCCAAATACTCTTGTTGTCTCCAAAATACTAGAATTTCTCCGCTTCCTATCAATCTATGCCGACAATTAGACATCTTCTCCCCGAATATCACTCTTTATCCCAGAAATGAAACATCTTCTCTCTTAAGTACCACTCTTTATCCCTTCCAAAATCATTTTCACCCCAAAACACTGCCTTTTCTCTTCAAACGTCTTATTTTTGGGGAAGGAAATGACAGAGATATTTTGGGGAGAGTATTTCTTCTCTTTGGGATAAAAAGGGGTGTTTTGGGGAGGAAATGTCTTCTTCAGGGGATAAGAATCGGTATTTTGGGGAGGGAGTGTCCTGTTCTTGTTACACAAAGCCGTATTTCGAGGGGAGATTTTCTTATTGGAGGGATACAAATTGGTATTTGGGGGCAAAAATGTTTTATTTGGGGGATAAAAAGGTGTATTTGGGGTAATCAGTGTCCTCTTTTGGGGATGAAACCAGTCTTGTGGGGAGAAAATGCCTAATTCTTGGGATCAAAAGTGTTATTTGAGGGAGAAGGTCTCGTGTTGGGGATCCAAAGAGCAATTTTGGGGAGAAAATGTGTAATATTGGGAATAGCACGTGGTATTTACGGGAGAAAATGTCTTCTACTTGGAAGCAAGGATGATATTTGGGGGAGAATATTTCTCATGTTGTGGTTACAAATAGGTCTTTTTTGGAGAGGATGACTTACTTTTGGCCTAAAAAGCGTTATTCTGGGAAGAAAATGCCTTATTTGGGGGATAAAAAGCAGCCCTTTGGGTAGAAAACGTTTTCTTTGGGGGATAGAAAGTGGTATTTGGGTGAGATATGATCTACCATTAGGGAAGAAGAAGCTGTTTTGGGGAGAATTTTTCTTGTTTTGGGCAAAAAGCAGGACCCGGGGGCATTAATATCTTATTTGCGGGGAGAAATGGCGGTATTTGGGGTCGAAAAAGTTCTGTTTGGGGGAGAGAAAGCAGTCTATGGGTGAGATACAACGGAACATTTTGGAGAAAAGAAGCTGTTTTGGGAAGAAAATGTATTCTTTTGGGGATAAAAGAAAATGTGTAAGATAGGGAACGATTAGACATTTTCTCCCCAAATATCACTCTTCATCCCAGAAACCAAACAGGTTCTCTCTTAATGCCACTCTTTATCCCCCCAAAAAGGCATTTTCTCCCCAGAATACTGCCTTTCATCTTCAAATGTCTCATTTTTGGGAAAGGAAACGAAAGCGCTACTTTGGGGAGAGTATTTCTTATTTGGGGGATCAAAAGATCAATTTGGGGGAGAAAATGTGTAATATAGGGAACCCTACGTGGTATTCAATGGATAAAAAATTTTCTCTTTGGAACCAAGAATGATATTTAGGGAAGAAAACTTCTCATTTTGAGGACAGAAATAGGTCTTTTTTGGAGAGGATGACTTATTTTCGGTCTAAAAAGCAGTATTCTGGGAAGAAAATGTGTTATTACTGGAATAAAATGTGATGTCCCAATAAAAGACGCTGTCTTCCCAAATGCGTCTTTTTATACTGCAAATCAGACATTTTCTCCCCGAAAGATCACCTTTATCCTCAAAAGAAGACATTTTCTCCACAAAATGCCGCTTATTAGCTCAATACCATGCTTTCACGCCAAAATAATGCACTTTATCCCCAAAACTCATGCATTTTCTCCCAAAAACACTCCTTTTCTCTCCCAAATACAACCATTTCTCCCCTGCATATCAATTTCTGCCACCAATTAGATATTTTCTCCCCGAATATCACTCTTCATCCCAGAAACCAAACAGGTTCTCTCTTAAGTGCCACTCTTTAGCCCCCCAAAAGGCATTTTCTCCCCAGAATACTGTCTTTCATCTTCAAATGTCTCATTTTTGGGAAAGGAAACGAAAGCGCTACTTTGGGGAGAGTATTTCTTATTTGGGGGATCAAAAGAGCAATTTGGGGGATAAAATGTGTAATATAGGGAACCCTACGTGGTATTTAATGGATAAAAAATCTTCTATTTGGAACCAAGAATGATATATAGGGGAGAAAATTTCTCATTTTGAGGACCGAAATAGGTCTTTTTTGGAGAGGATGACTTATTTTCGGACTATAAAACAGTATCCTGGGAATAAAATGTGTTATTATTTTAATAAAACGTGATGTCCCAATAAAAGACGCTTTCTTCCCAAATGCGTCTTTTTATGCTGCAAATCAGACATTTTCTCCCCGAAAGATCACCTTAGTCCTCTAAAGAAGACTTTTTCTCCACAAAATGCCGCTTATTAGCTCAATACCATGCTTTCACGCCAAAATAATGCACTTTATCCCCAAAACTCATGCATTTTCTCCCCAAAAAACATTCTTTCTCTCCCAAATACAACCATTTCTCCCCTGCATATCAATTTCTGCCAACAATTAGACATTTTCTCCCCGAATATCACTCTTCATCCCAGAAACCAAACAGGTTCTCTCTTAATGCCACTCTTTAGCCCCCCAAAAAGGCATTTTCTCCCCAGAACACTGCCTTTCATCTTCAAATGTCTCCTTTTTGGGAAAGGAAACGAAAGCGCTACTTTGGGGAGAGTATTTCTTATTTGGGGGATCAAAAGAGCAATTTGGGGGATAAAATGTGTAATATAGGGAACCCTACGTGGTATTTAATGGAGAAAAAGTCTTCTCTTTGGAACCAAGAATGATATTTTGGGGAGAAAATTTCTCATTTTGAGGACAGAAGTAGGTCTTTTTTGGAGAGGATGACTTATTTTTGGTCTAAAAAGCAGTATTCTGGGAAGAAAATGCCTTCTTTTGGGGATAAGAGGCGGTATTCTGGGAAGAAAATGTGTTATTATTGGAATAAAACGTGATGTCCCAATAAAAGACGCTGTCTTCCCAAATGCGTCTTTTTATGCTGCAAATCAGACATTTTCTCCCCGAAAGATCACCTTTATCCTCAAAAGAAGACTTTTTCTCCACAAAATGCCGCTTATTAGCTCAATACCATGCTTTCACGCCAAATTAATGCACTTAATCCCCAAAACTCATGCATTTTCTCCACAAAACACTCTTTTTCTCTCCCAAATACAGCCATTTCTCCCCTGCATATCAATTTCTGCCAACGATTAGACTTTTTCTCCCCAAACATCACTCTTCATCCCAGAAACCAAACAGGTTCTCTCTTAAGTGCCACTCTTTAGCCCCCCAAAAAGGCATTTTCTCCCCAGAATACTGCCTTTCATCTTCAAATGTCTCCTTTTTGGGAAAGGAAACGAAAGCGCTACCTTGGGGAGAGTATTTCTTATTTGGGGGATCAAAAGAGCAATTTGGGGGAGAATATGTGTAATATAGGGAACCCTACGTGGTATTTAATGGAGAAAAAGTCTTCTCTTTTTAACCAAGAAAGATATTTGTCCTCATTTTGAGGACAGAAATAGGTCTTTTTTGGAGAGGATGACTTATTTTCGGTCTAAAAATCAGTATTCTGGGAAGGAAATGCCTTCTTTTGGGGATAAGAGGAGGTATTCTGGGAAGAAAATGTGTTATTAGTGGAATAATATGTGATGTCCCAACAAAAGACACTATCTTCCCCAAAATGCGATTACCTTTAAGAAGAAGAATAATGTCTTCAAAGAAGACATTTTCTCCCCGAAAGAGCACGTTAATCCTCTAAAGAAGACATTTTCTCCACAAAATGCTGCTTATTAGCTCAATACCAGGCTTTCACGCCAAAATAATGCACTTTATCCCCAAAAATCATGCATTTTCTCCACAAAACACGCTTTTTCGCTCCAAAATACAACCATTTCTCCCCTGCATATCAATTTCTGCCAACAATTAGACATTTTCTCCCCGAATATCACTCTTCATCCCAGAAACCAAACAGGTTCTGTCTTAATGCCACTCTTTATACTCCCCAAAAGGCATTTTCTCCCCAGAACACTGCCTTTCATCTTCAAATGTCTCCTTTTTGGGAAAGGAAACGAAAGCGCTACTTTGGGGAGAGTATTTCTTATTTGGGGGATCAAAAGAGCAATTTGGGGGAGAAAATGTGTAATATAGGGAACCCTACGTGGTATTTAATGGAGAAAAAGTCTTCTCTTTGGAACCAAGAATGATATTTTGGGGAGAATATTTCTCATTTTGAGGACAGAAGTAGGTCTTTTTTGGAGAGGATGACTTATTTTTGGTCTAAAAAGCAGTATTCTGGGAAGAAAATGCCTTCTTTTGGGGATAAAAGGCGGTATTCTGGGAAGAAAATGTGTTATTATTGGAATAAAATGTGATGTCCCAATAAAAGACGCTGTCTTCCCCAAATGCGTCTTTTTATGCTGCAAATCAGACATTTTCTCCCCGAAAGATCACCTTAATCCTCTAAAGAAGACATTTTCTCCACAAAATGCCGCTTATTAGCTCAATACCATGCTTTCACGCCAAAATAATGCACTTTATCCCCAAAACTCATGCATTTTCTCCACAAAACACTCTTTTTCTATCCAAAATACAACCATTTCTCTCCTGCATATCAATTTCTGCCAACAATTAAACATTTTCTCCCCGAATATCACTCTACATTCCAGAAACCAAACAGGTTCTCTCTTAAGTGCCACTCTTTAGCCCCACAAAAAGGCATTTTCTCCCCAGAATACTGCCTTTCATCTTCAAATGTCTCCTTTTTGGGAAAGGAAACGAAAGCGCTACTTTGGGGAGAGTATTTCTTATTTGGGGGATCAAAAGAGCAATTTGGGGGAGAATATGTGTAATATAGGGAACCCTACGTGGTATTTAATGGAGAAAAAGTCTTCTCTTTTTAACCAAGAAAGATATTTGTCCTCATTTTGAGGACAGAAATAGGTCTTTTTTGGAGAGGATGACTTATTTTCGGTCTAAAAATCAGTATTCTGGGAAGGAAATGCCTTCTTTTGGGGATAAGAGGAGGTATTCTGGGAAGAAAATGTGTTATTAGTGGAATAATATGTGATGTCCCAACAAAAGACACTATCTTCCCCAAAATGCGATTACCTTTAAGAAGAAGAATAATGTCTTCAAAGAAGACATTTTCTCCCCGAAAGATCACGTTAATCCTCTAAAGAAGACATTTTCTCCACAAAATGCTGCTTATTAGCTCAATACCAGGCTTTCACGCCAAATTAATGCACTTTATCCCCAAAACTCATGCATTTTCTCCCCAAAACACGCTTTTTCGCTCCAAAATACAACCATTTCTCCCCTGCATATCAATTTCTGCCAACAATTAGACATTTTCTCCCCGAATATCACTCTTCATCCCAGAAACCAAACAGGTTCTGTCTTAATGCCACTCTTTATACTCCCCAAAAGGCATTTTCTCCCCAGAACACTGCCTTTCATCTTCAAATGTCTCCTTTTTGGGAAAGGAAACGAAAGCGCTACTTTGGGGAGAGTATTTCTTATTTGGGGGATCAAAAGAGCAATTTGGGGGAGAAAATGTGTAATATAGGGAACCCTACGTGGTATTTAATGGAGAAAAAGTCTTCTCTTTGGAACCAAGAATGATATTTTGGGGAGAATATTTCTCATTTTGAGGACAGAAGTAGGTCTTTTTTGGAGAGGATGACTTATATTTGGTCTAAAAAGCAGTATTCTGGGAAGAAAATGCCTTCTTTTGGGGATAAAAGGCGGTATTCTGGGAAGAAAATGTGTTATTATTGAAATAAAATGCGATGTCCCAACAAAAGACGCTGTCTTCCCCAAAATGCGTCTTTTTATGCTGCAAAGAAGACATTTTCTCCCCGAAAGATCACCTTAATCCTCTAAAGAAGACATTTTCTCCACAAAATGCCGCTTATTAGCTCAATACCATGCTTTCACTCAAAATAATGCACTTTATCCCCAAAACTCATGCATTTCTCCCCAAAACACTCTTTTTCTCTCCCAAATACAACCATTTCTCCCCTGCATATCAATTTCTGCCAACAATTAGACATTTTCTCCCCGAATATCACTCTTCATCCCAGAAACCAAACAGGTTCTGTCTTAATGCCACTCTTTATACTCCCCAAAAGGCATTTTCTCCCCAGAACACTGCCTTTCATCTTCAAATGTCTCCTTTTTGGGAAAGGAAACGAAAGCGCTACTTTGGGGAGAGTATTTCTTATTTGGGGGATCAAAAGAGCAATTTGGGGGAGAAAATGTGTAATATAGGGAACCCTACGTGGTATTTAATGGAGAAAAAGTCTTCTCTTTGGAACCAAGAATGATATTTTGGGGAGAAAATTTCTCATTTTGAGGACAGAAGTAGGTCTTTTTTGGAGAGGATGACTTATTTTTGGTCTAAAAAGCAGTATTCTGGGAAGAAAATGCCTTCTTTTGGGGATAAGAGGCGGTATTCTGGGAAGAAAATGTGTTATTATTGGAATAAAATGTGCTGTCCCAATAAAAGACGCTGTCTTCCCCAAATGCGTCTTTTTATGCTGCAAATCAGACATTTTCTCCCCGAAAGATCACCTTAATCCTCAAAAGAAGACATTTTCTCCACAAAATGCCGGTTATTGGCTCAATACCAGGCTTTCACGCCAAAATAATGCACTTTATCCCCAAAACTCATGCATTTTCTCCACAAAACACTCTTTTTCGCTCCCAAATACAACCATTTCTCCCCTGCATATCAATTTCTGCCAACAATTAAACATTTTTTCCCCGAATATCACCCTACATCCCAGAAACCAAACAGGTTCTCACTTAATGCCACTCTTTATCCCCCCAAAAAAGCATTTTCTCCCCAGAATACTGCCTTTCATCTTCAAATGTCTCCTTTTTGGGAAAGGAAACGAAAGCGCTACTTTGGGGAGAGTATTTCTTATTTGGGGGATCAAAAGAGCAATTTGGGGGAGAATATGTGTAATATAGGGAACCCTACGTGGTATTTAATGGAGAAAAAGTCTTCTCTTTTTAACCAAGAAAGATATTTGTCCTCATTTTGAGGACAGAAATAGGTCTTTTTTGGAGAGGATGACTTATTTTCGGTCTAAAAATCAGTATTCTGGGAAGGAAATGCCTTCTTTTGGGGATAAGAGGCGGTATTCTGGGAAGAAAATGTGTTATTATTGGAATAAAATGTGCTGTCCCAATAAAAGACGCTGTCTTCCCCAAATGCGTCTTTTTATGCTGCAAATCAGACATTTTCTCCCCGAAAGATCACCTTAATCCTCTAAAGAAGACATTTTCTCCACAAAATGCCGCTTATTAGCTCAATACCATGCTTTCACGCCAAAATAATGCACTTTATCCCCAAAACTCATGCATTTTCTCCACAAAACACGCTTTTTCGCTCCAAAATACAACCATTTCTCCCCTGCATATCAATTTCTGCCAACAATTAGACATTTTTTCCCCGAATATCACTCTACATCCCAGAAACCAAACAGGTTCTCTCTTAAGTGCCACTCTTTAGCCCCCCAAAAAGGCATTTTCTCCCCAGAATACTGCCTTTCATCTTCAAATGTCTCCTTTTTGGGAAAGGAAACGAAAGCGCTACTTTGGGGAGAGTATTTCTTATTTGGGGGATCAAAAGAGCAATTTGGGGGAGAAAATGTGTAATATAGGGAACCCTACGTGGTATTTAATGGATAAAAAGTCTTCTATTTGGAACCAAGAATGATATTTTGGGGAGAATATTTCTCATTTTGAGGACAGAAATAGGTCTTTTTTGGAGAGGATGACTTATTTTCGGTCTAAAAAGCAGTATTCTGGGAAGAAAATGCCTTCTTTTGGGGATAAAAGGCGGTATTCGGGAAGAAAATGTGTTATTATTGGAATAAAATGTGATGTCCCAATAAAAGACGGTGTCTTCCCCAAATGCGTCTTAGTATGCTGCTAAGAAGACATTTTCTCCCCAGAAGATCACCTTAATCCTCAAAAGAAGACATTTTCTCCACAAAATGCTGCTTATTAGCTCAATACCATGCTTTCACGCCAAAATAATGCACTTTATCCCCAAAACTCATGCATTTTCTCCACAAAACACTCTTTTTCTCTCCCAAATACAACCATTTTTCCCCTGCATATCAATTTCTGCCAACAATTAGACATTTTCTCCCCCCAAAATGGCATTTTCTCCCCAGAATACTGCCTTTCATCTTCAAGTGTCTTCTTTTTGGGAAAGGAAACGAAAGCGCTACTTTGGGGAGAGTATTTCTTATTTGGGGGATCAAAAGAGCAATTTGGGGGAGAAAATGTGTAATATAGGGAACCCTATGTAGTATTTAATGGAGAAAAAATCTTCTATTTGGAACCAAGAATGATGTTTTGGGGAGAATATTTCTCATTTTGAGGACAGAAATAGGTCTTTTTTGGAGAGGATGACTTATTTTCGGTCTAAAAAGCAGTATTCTGGGAAGAAAATGCCTTCTTTTGGGGATAAAAGGCGGTATTCTGGGAAGAAAATGTGTTATTATTGGAATAAAATGTGCTGTCCCAATAAAAGACGCTGTCTTCCCCAAATGCGTCTTTTTATGCTGCAAATCAGACATTTTCTCCCCGAAAGATCACCTTAATCCTCTAAAGAAGACATTTTCTCCACAAAATGCCGCTTATTAGCTCAATACCAGGCTTTCACGCCAAAATAATGCACTTTATCCCCAAAACTCATGCATTTTCTCCACAAAACACGCTTTTTCGCTCCAAAATACAACCATTTCTCCCCTGCATATCAATTTCTGCCAACAAGTAGACATTTTCTCCCCGAATATCACTCTTCATCCCAGAAACCAAACAGGTTCTCTCTTAAGTGCCACTCTTTAGCCCCCCAAAAAGGCATTTTCTCCCCAGAATACTGCCTTTCATCTTCAAGTGTCTCATAATTGGGAAAGGAAACGAAAGCGCTACTTTGGGGAGAGTATTTCTTATTTGGGGGAACAAAAGAGCAATTTGGGGGAGAAAATGTGTAATATAGGGAACCCTATGTAGTATTTAATGGATAAAAAATCTTCTATTTGGAACCAAGAATGATGTTTTGGGGAGAATATTTCTCATTTTGAGGACAGAAATAGGTCTTTTTTGGAGAGGATGACTTATTTTCGGTCTAAAAAGCAGTATTCTGGGAAGAAAATGCCTTCTTTTGGGGATCAGAGGCGGTATTCTGGGAAGAAAATGTGTTATTATTGGAATAAAATGTGCTGTCCCAATAAAAGACGCTGTCTTCCCCAAATGCGTCTTTTTATGCTGCAAATCAGACATTTTCTCCCCGAAAGATCACCTTAATCCTCTAAAGAAGACATTTTCTCCACAAAATGCCGCTTATTAGCTCAATACCAGGCTTTCACGCCAAAATAATGCACTTTATCCCCAAAACTCATGCATTTTCTCCACAAAACACGCTTTTTCGCTCCAAAATACAACCATTTCTCCCCTGCATATCAATTTCTGCCAACAAGTAGACATTTTCTCCCCGAATATCACTCTTCATCCCAGAAACCAAACAGGTTCTCTCTTAAGTGCCACTCTTTAGCCCCCCAAAAAGGCATTTTCTCCCCAGAATACTGCCTTTCATCTTCAAGTGTCTTCTTTTTGGGAAAGGAAACGAAAGCGCTACTTTGGGGAGAGTATTTCTTATTTGGGGGAACAAAAGAGCAATTTGGGGGAGAAAATGTGTAATATAGGGAACCCTATGTAGTATTTAATGGAGAAAAAATCTTCTATTTGGAACCAAGAATGATGTTTTGGGGAGAATATTTCTCATTTTGAGGACAGAAATAGGTCTTTTTTGGAGAGGATGACTTATTTTCGGTCTAAAAAGCAGTATTCTGGGAAGAAAATGCCTTCTTTTGGGGATAAAAGGCGGTATTCTGGGAAGAAAATGTGTTATTATTGGAATAAAATGTGATGTCCCAATAAAAGACGCTGTCTTCCCCAAATGCGTCTTAGTATGCTGCTAAGAAGATATTTTCTCCCCAGAAGATCACCTTTATCCTCAAAAGAAGACATTTTCTCCACAAAATGCTGCTTATTAGCTCAATACCATGCTTTCACGCCAAAATAATGCACTTTATCCCCAAAACTCATGCTTTTTCTCCCCAAAACACTCTTTTTCTCTCCCAAATACAACCATTTTTCCCCTGCATATCAATTTCTGCCAACAATTAGACATTTTCTCCCCCCAAAATGGCATTTTCTCCCCAGAATACTGCCTTTCATCTTCAAGTGTCTTCTTTTTGGGAAAGGAAACGAAAGCGCTACTTTGGGGAGAGTATTTCTTATTTGGGGGAACAAAAGAGCAATTTGGGGGAGAAAATGTGTAATATAGGGAACCCTATGTAG
Source organism: Alectoris magna (assembly GCA_030625065.1). NCBI lineage: Eukaryota > Metazoa > Chordata > Aves > Galliformes > Phasianidae > Alectoris > Alectoris magna. The sequence goes on from CM060587.1 coordinate 4,617,925, forward strand.
TATTTAATGGATAAAAAGTCTTCTATGTGGAGCCAACCTGGATGTTTTGGGGAGAATATTTCTCATTTTGAGGACAGAAATAGGTCTTTTTTGGAGAGGATGACTTATTTTTGGTCTAAAAAGCAGTATTCTGGGAAGAAAATGCCTTCTTTTGGGGATAAAAGGCGGTATTCTGGGAAGAAAATGTGTTATTATTGGAATAAAATGTGCTGTCCCAATAAAAGACGCTGTCTTCCCCAAATGCGTCTTTTTATGCTGCAAATCAGACATTTTCTCCCCGAAAGATCACCTTAATCCTCTAAAGAAGACATTTTCTCCACAAAATGCCGCTTATTAGCTCAATACCAGGCTTTCACGCCAAAATAATGCACTTTATCCCCAAAACTCATGCATTTTCTCCACAAAACACGCTTTTTCGCTCCAAAATACAACCATTTCTCCCCTGCATATCAATTTCTGCCAACAAGTAGACATTTTCTCCCCGAATATCACTCTTCATCCCAGAAACCAAACAGGTTCTCTCTTAAGTGCCACTCTTTAGCCCCCCAAAAAGGCATTTTCTCCCCAGAATACTGCCTTTCATCTTCAAGTGTCTTCTTTTTGGGAAAGGAAACGAAAGCGCTACTTTGGGGAGAGTATTTCTTATTTGGGGGATCAAAAGAGCAATTTGGGGGAGAAAATGTGTAATATAGGGAACCCTATGTAGTATTTAATGGAGAAAAAATCTTCTATTTGGAACCAAGAATGATGTTTTGGGGAGAATATTTCTCATTTTGAGGACAGAAATAGGTCTTTTTTGGAGAGGATGACTTATTTTCGGTCTAAAAAGCAGTATTCTGGGAAGAAAATGCCTTCTTTTGGGGATCAAAGGCGGTATTCTGGGAAGAAAATGTGTTATTATTGGAATAAAATGTGCTGTCCCAATAAAAGACGCTGTCTTCCCCAAATGCGTCTTTTTATGCTGCAAATCAGACATTTTCTCCCCGAAAGATCACCTTAATCCTCTAAAGAAGACATTTTCTCCACAAAATGCCGCTTATTAGCTCAATACCAGGCTTTCACGCCAAAATAATGCACTTTATCCCCAAAACTCATGCATTTTCTCCACAAAACACGCTTTTTCGCTCCAAAATACAACCATTTCTCCCCTGCATATCAATTTCTGCCAACAAGTAGACATTTTCTCCCCGAATATCACTCTTCATCCCAGAAACCAAACAGGTTCTCTCTTAAGTGCCACTCTTTAGCCCCCCAAAAAGGCATTTTCTCCCCAGAATACTGCCTTTCATCTTCAAGTGTCTTCTTTTTGGGAAAGGAAACGAAAGCGCTACTTTGGGGAGAGTATTTCTTATTTGGGGGATCAAAAGAGCAATTTGGGGGAGAAAATGTGTAATATAGGGAACCCTATGTAGTATTTAATGGAGAAAAAATCTTCTATTTGGAACCAAGAATGATGTTTTGGGGAGAATATTTCTCATTTTGAGGACAGAAATAGGTCTTTTTTGGAGAGGATGACTTATTTTCGGTCTAAAAAGCAGTATTCTGGGAAGAAAATGCCTTCTTTTGGGGATAAAAGGCGGTATTCGGGAAGAAAATGTGTTATTATTGGAATAAAATGTGATGTCCCAATAAAAGACGGTGTCTTCCCCAAATGCGTCTTAGTATGCTGCTAAGAAGACATTTTCTCCCCAGAAGATCACCTTAATCCTCAAAAGAAGACATTTTCTCCACAAAATGCTGCTTATTAGCTCAATACCATGCTTTCACGCCAAAATAATGCACTTTATCCCCAAAACTCATGCTTTTTCTCCCCAAAACACTCTTTTTCTCTCCCAAATACAACCATTTTTCCCCTGCATATCAATTTCTGCCAACAATTAGACATTTTCTCCCCCCAAAATGGCATTTTCTCCCCAGAATACTGCCTTTCATCTTCAAGTGTCTTCTTTTTGGGAAAGGAAACGAAAGCGCTACTTTGGGGAGAGTATTTCTTATTTGGGGGAACAAAAGAGCAATTTGGGGGAGAAAATGTGTAATATAGGGAACGCTATGTAGTATTTAATGGATAAAAAGTCTTCTATGTGGAGCCAACCTGGATGTTTTGGGGAGAATATTTCTCATTTTGAGGACAGAAATAGGTCTTTTTTGGAGAGGATGACTTATTTTCGGTCTAAAAAGCAGTATTCTGGGAAGAAAATGCCTTCTTTTGGGGATAAAAGGCGGTATTCTGGGAAGAAAATGTGTTATTATTGGAATAAAATGTGCTGTCCCAATAAAAGACGCTGTCTTCCCCAAATGCGTCTTTTTATGCTGCAAATCAGACATTTTCTCCCCGAAAGATCACCTTAATCCTCTAAAGAAGACATTTTCTCCACAAAATGCCGCTTATTAGCTCAATACCAGGCTTTCACGCCAAAATAATGCACTTTATCCCCAAAACTCATGCATTTTCTCCACAAAACACGCTTTTTCGCTCCAAAATACAACCATTTCTCCCCTGCATATCAATTTCTGCCAACAAGTAGACATTTTCTCCCCGAATATCACTCTTCATCCCAGAAACCAAACAGGTTCTCTCTTAAGTGCCACTCTTTAGCCCCCCAAAAAGGCATTTTCTCCCCAGAATACTGCCTTTCATCTTCAAGTGTCTTCTTTTTGGGAAAGGAAACGAAAGCGCTACTTTGGGGAGAGTATTTCTTATTTGGGGGATCAAAAGAGCAATTTGGGGGAGAAAATGTGTAATATAGGGAACCCTATGTAGTATTTAATGGAGAAAAAATCTTCTATTTGGAACCAAGAATGATGTTTTGGGGAGAATATTTCTCATTTTGAGGACAGAAATAGGTCTTTTTTGGAGAGGATGACTTATTTTCGGTCTAAAAAGCAGTATTCTGGGAAGAAAATGCCTTCTTTTGGGGATAAAAGGCGGTATTCGGGAAGAAAATGTGTTATTATTGGAATAAAATGTGATGTCCCAATAAAAGACGGTGTCTTCCCCAAATGCGTCTTAGTATGCTGCTAAGAAGACATTTTCTCCCCAGAAGATCACCTTAATCCTCAAAAGAAGACATTTTCTCCACAAAATGCTGCTTATTAGCTCAATACCATGCTTTCACGCCAAAATAATGCACTTTATCCCCAAAACTCATGCTTTTTCTCCCCAAAACACTCTTTTTCTCTCCCAAATACAACCATTTTTCCCCTGCATATCAATTTCTGCCAACAATTAGACATTTTCTCCCCCCAAAATGGCATTTTCTCCCCAGAATACTGCCTTTCATCTTCAAGTGTCTTCTTTTTGGGAAAGGAAACGAAAGCGCTACTTTGGGGAGAGTATTTCTTATTTGGGGGAACAAAAGAGCAATTTGGGGGAGAAAATGTGTAATATAGGGAACGCTATGTAGTATTTAATGGATAAAAAGTCTTCTATGTGGAGCCAACCTGGATGTTTTGGGGAGAATATTTCTCATTTTGAGGACAGAAATAGGTCTTTTTTGGAGAGGATGACTTATTTTCGGTCTAAAAAGCAGTATTCTGGGAAGAAAATGCCTTCTTTTGGGGATAAAAGGCGGTATTCTGGGAAGAAAATGTGTTATTATTGGAATAAAATGTGCTGTCCCAATAAAAGACGCTGTCTTCCCCAAATGCGTCTTTTTATGCTGCAAATCAGACATTTTCTCCCCGAAAGATCACCTTAATCCTCTAAAGAAGACATTTTCTCCACAAAATGCCGCTTATTAGCTCAATACCAGGCTTTCACGCCAAAATAATGCACTTTATCCCCAAAACTCATGCATTTTCTCCACAAAACACGCTTTTTCGCTCCAAAATACAACCATTTCTCCCCTGCATATCAATTTCTGCCAACAAGTAGACATTTTCTCCCCGAATATCACTCTTCATCCCAGAAACCAAACAGGTTCTCTCTTAAGTGCCACTCTTTAGCCCCCCAAAAAGGCATTTTCTCCCCAGAATACTGCCTTTCATCTTCAAGTGTCTTCTTTTTGGGAAAGGAAACGAAAGCGCTACTTTGGGGAGAGTATTTCTTATTTGGGGGATCAAAAGAGCAATTTGGGGGAGAAAATGTGTAATATAGGGAACCCTATGTAGTATTTAATGGAGAAAAAATCTTCTATTTGGAACCACGAATGATGTTTTGGGGAGAATATTTCTCATTTTGAGGACAGAAATAGGTCTTTTTTGGAGAGGATGACTTATTTTCGGTCTAAAAAGCAGTATTCTGGGAAGAAAATGCCTTCTTTTGGGGATCAAAGGCGGTATTCTGGGAAGAAAATGTGTTATTATTGGAATAAAATGTGCTGTCCCAATAAAAGACGCTGTCTTCCCCAAATGCGTCTTTTTATGCTGCAAATCAGACATTTTCTCCCCGAAAGATCACCTTAATCCTCTAAAGAAGACATTTTCTCCACAAAATGCCGCTTATTAGCTCAATACCAGGCTTTCACGCCAAAATAATGCACTTTATCCCCAAAACTCATGCATTTTCTCCACAAAACACGCTTTTTCGCTCCAAAATACAACCATTTCTCCCCTGCATATCAATTTCTGCCAACAAGTAGACATTTTCTCCCCGAATATCACTCTTCATCCCAGAAACCAAACAGGTTCTCTCTTAAGTGCCACTCTTTAGCCCCCCAAAAAGGCATTTTCTCCCCAGAATACTGCCTTTCATCTTCAAGTGTCTTCTTTTTGGGAAAGGAAACGAAAGCGCTACTTTGGGGAGAGTATTTCTTATTTGGGGGATCAAAAGAGCAATTTGGGGGAGAAAATGTGTAATATAGGGAACCCTATGTAGTATTTAATGGAGAAAAAATCTTCTATTTGGAACCAAGAATGATGTTTTGGGGAGAATATTTCTCATTTTGAGGACAGAAATAGGTCTTTTTTGGAGAGGATGACTTATTTTCGGTCTAAAAAGCAGTATTCTGGGAAGAAAATGCCTTCTTTTGGGGATAAAAGGCGGTATTCTGGGAAGAAAATGTGTTATTATTGGAATAAAATGTGCTGTCCCAATAAAAGACGCTGTCTTCCCCAAATGCGTCTTTTTATGCTGCAAATCAGACATTTTCTCCCCGAAAGATCACCTTAATCCTCTAAAGAAGACATTTTCTCCACAAAATGCCGCTTATTAGCTCAATACCAGGCTTTCACGCCAAAATAATGCACTTTATCCCCAAAACTCATGCATTTTCTCCACAAAACACGCTTTTTCGCTCCAAAATACAACCATTTCTCCCCTGCATATCAATTTCTGCCAACAAGTAGACATTTTCTCCCCGAATATCACTCTTCATCCCAGAAACCAAACAGGTTCTCTCTTAAGTGCCACTCTTTAGCCCCACAAAAAGGCATTTTCTCCCCAGAATACTGCCTTTCATCTTCAAGTGTCTTCTTTTTGGGAAAGGAAACGAAAGCGCTACTTTGGGGAGAGTATTTCTTATTTGGGGGATCAAAAGAGCAATTTGGGGGAGAAAATGTGTAATATAGGGAACCCTATGTAGTATTTAATGGAGAAAAAATCTTCTATTTGGAACCAAGAATGATGTTTTGGGGAGAATATTTCTCATTTTGAGGACAGAAATAGGTCTTTTTTGGAGAGGATGACTTATTTTCGGTCTAAAAAGCAGTATTCTGGGAAGAAAATGCCTTCTTTTGGGGATAAAAGGCGGTATTCTGGGAAGAAAATGTGTTATTATTGGAATAAAATGTGCTGTCCCAATAAAAGACGCTGTCTTCCCCAAATGCGTCTTTTTATGCTGCAAATCAGACATTTTCTCCCCGAAAGATCACCTTAATCCTCTAAAGAAGACATTTTCTCCACAAAGTGCCGCTTATTAGCTCAATACCAGGCTTTCACGCCAAAATAATGCACTTTATCCCCAAAACTCATGCATTTTCTCCACAAAACACGCTTTTTCGCTCCAAAATACAACCATTTCTCCCCTGCATATCAATTTCTGCCAACAAGTAGACATTTTCTCCCCGAATATCACTCTTCATCCCAGAAACCAAACAGGTTCTCTCTTAAGTGCCACTCTTTAGCCCCCCAAAAAGGCATTTTCTCCCCAGAATACTGCCTTTCATCTTCAAGTGTCTTCTTTTTGGGAAAGGAAACGAAAGCGCTACTTTGGGGAGAGTATTTCTTATTTGGGGGATCAAAAGAGCAATTTGGGGGAGAAAATGTGTAATATAGGGAACCCTATGTAGTATTTAATGGAGAAAAAATCTTCTATTTGGAACCAAGAATGATGTTTTGGGGAGAATATTTCTCATTTTGAGGACAGAAATAGGTCTTTTTTGGAGAGGATGACTTATTTTCGGTCTAAAAAGCAGTATTCTGGGAAGAAAATGCCTTCTTTTGGGGATAAAAGGCGGTATTCTGGGAAGAAAATGTGTTATTATTGGAATAAAATGTGCTGTCCCAATAAAAGACGCTGTCTTCCCCAAATGCGACTTTTTATGCTGCAAATCAGACATTTTCTCCCCGAAAGATCACCTTAATCCTCTAAAGAAGACATTTTCTCCACAAAGTGCCGCTTATTAGCTCAATACCAGGCTTTCACGCCAAAATAATGCACTTTATCCCCAAAACTCATGCATTTTCTCCACAAAACACGCTTTTTCGCTCCAAAATACAACCATTTCTCCCCTGCATATCAATTTCTGCCAACAAGTAGACATTTTCTCCCCGAATATCACTCTTCATCCCAGAAACCAAACAGGTTCTCTCTTAAGTGCCACTCTTTAGCCCCCCAAAAAGGCATTTTCTCCCCAGAATACTGCCTTTCATCTTCAAGTGTCTTCTTTTTGGGAAAGGAAACGAAAGCGCTACTTTGGGGAGGGTATTTCTTATTTGGGGGATCAAAAGAGCAATTTGGGGGAGAAAATGTGTAATATAGGGAACCCTATGTAGTATTTAATGGAGAAAAAATCTTCTATTTGGAACCAAGAATGATGTTTTGGGGAGAATATTTCTCATTTTGAGGACAGAAATAGGTCTTTTTTGGAGAGGATGACTTATTTTCGGTCTAAAAAGCAGTATTCTGGGAAGAAAATGCCTTCTTTTGGGGATAAAAGGCGGTATTCTGGGAAGAAAATGTGTTATTATTGGAATAAAATGTGCTGTCCCAATAAAAGACGCTGTCTTCCCCAAATGCGTCTTTTTATGCTGCAAATCAGACATTTTCTCCCCGAAAGATCACCTTAATCCTCTAAAGAAGACATTTTCTCCACAAAATGCCGCTTATTAGCTCAATACCAGGCTTTCACGCCAAAATAATGTACTTTATCCCCAAAACTCATGCATTTTCTCCACAAAACACGCTTTTTCGCTCCAAAATACAACCATTTCTCCCCTGCATATCAATTTCTGCCAACAAGTAGACATTTTCTCCCCGAATATCACTCTTCATCCCAGAAACCAAACAGGTTCTCTCTTAAGTGCCACTCTTTAGCCCCCCAAAAAGGCATTTTCTCCCCAGAATACTGCCTTTCATCTTCAAGTGTCTTCTTTTTGGGAAAGGAAACGAAAGCGCTACTTTGGGGAGAGTATTTCTTATTTGGGGGATCAAAAGAGCAATTTGGGGGAGAAAATGTGTAATATAGGGAACCCTATGTAGTATTTAATGGAGAAAAAATCTTCTATTTGGAACCAAGAATGATGTTTTGGGGAGAATATTTCTCATTTTGAGGACAGAAATAGGTCTTTTTTGGAGAGGATGACTTATTTTCGGTCTAAAAAGCAGTATTCTGGGAAGAAAATGCCTTCTTTTGGGGATAAAAGGCGGTATTCTGGGAAGAAAATGTGTTATTATTGGAATAAAATGTGCTGTCCCAATAAAAGACGCTGTCTTCCCCAAATGCGTCTTTTTATGCTGCAAATCAGACATTTTCTCCCCGAAAGATCACCTTAATCCTCTAAAGAAGACATTTTCTCCACAAAGTGCCGCTTATTAGCTCAATACCAGGCTTTCACGCCAAAATAATGCACTTTATCCCCAAAACTCATGCATTTTCTCCACAAAACACTCTTTTTCGCTCCAAAATACAACCATTTCTCCCCTGCATATCAATTTCTGCCAACAAGTAGACATTTTCTCCCCGAATATCACTCTTCATCCCAGAAACCAAACAGGTTCTCTCTTAAGTGCCACTCTTTAGCCCCCCAAAAAGGCATTTTCTCCCCAGAATACTGCCTTTCATCTTCAAGTGTCTTCTTTTTGGGAAAGGAAACGAAAGCGCTACTTTGGGGAGAGTATTTCTTATTTGGGGGATCAAAAGAGCAATTTGGGGGAGAAAATGTGTAATATAGGGAACCCTATGTAGTATTTAATGGATAAAAAGTCTTCTATGTGGAGCCAACCTGGATGTTTTGGGGAGAATATTTCTCATTTTGAGGACAGAAATAGGTCTTTTTTGGAGAGGATGACTTATTTTCGGTCTAAAAAGCAGTATTCTGGGAAGAAAATGCCTTCTTTTGGGGATCAGAGGCGGTATTCTGGGAAGAAAATGTGTTATTATTGGAATAAAATGTGCTGTCCCAATAAAAGACGCTGTCTTCCCCAAATGCGTCTTTTTATGCTGCAAATCAGACATTTTCTCCCCGAAAGATCACCTTAATCCTCTAAAGAAGACATTTTCTCCACAAAGTGCCGCTTATTAGCTCAATACCAGGCTTTCACGCCAAAATAATGCACTTTATCCCCAAAACTCATGCATTTTCTCCACAAAACACGCTTTTTCGCTCCAAAATACAACCATTTCTCCCCTGCATATCAATTTCTGCCAACAAGTAGACATTTTCTCCCCGAATATCACTCTTCATCCCAGAAACCAAACAGGTTCTCTCTTAAGTGCCACTCTTTAGCCCCCCAAAAAGGCATTTTCTCCCCAGAATACTGCCTTTCATCTTCAAGTGTCTTCTTTTTGGGAAAGGAAACGAAAGCGCTACTTTGGGGAGAGTATTTCTTATTTGGGGGATCAAAAGAGCAATTTGGGGGAGAAAATGTGTAATATAGGGAACCCTATGTAGTATTTAATGGATAAAAAGTCTTCTATTTGGAACCAAGAATGATGTTTTGGGGAGAATATTTCTCATTTTGAGGACAGAAATAGGTCTTTTTTGGAGAGGATGACTTATTTTCGGTCTAAAAAGCAGTATTCTGGGAAGAAAATGCCTTCTTTTGGGGATAAAAGGCGGTATTCTGGGAAGAAAATGTGTTATTATTGGAATAAAATGTGCTGTCCCAATAAAAGACGCTGTCTTCCCCAAATGCGTCTTTTTATGCTGCAAATCAGACATTTTCTCCCCGAAAGATCACCTTAATCCTCTAAAGAAGACATTTTCTCCACAAAGTGCCGCTTATTAGCTCAATACCAGGCTTTCACGCCAAAATAATGCACTTTATCCCCAAAACTCATGCATTTTCTCCACAAAACACTCTTTTTCGCTCCAAAATACAACCATTTCTCCCCTGCATATCAATTTCTGCCAACAAGTAGACATTTTCTCCCCGAATATCACTCTTCATCCCAGAAACCAAACAGGTTCTCTCTTAAGTGCCACTCTTTAGCCCCCCAAAAAGGCATTTTCTCCCCAGAATACTGCCTTTCATCTTCAAGTGTCTTCTTTTTGGGAAAGGAAACGAAAGCGCTACTTTGGGGAGAGTATTTCTTATTTGGGGGATCAAAAGAGCAATTTGGGGGAGAAAATGTGTAATATAGGGAACCCTATGTAGTATTTAATGGATAAAAAGTCTTCTATGTGGAGCCAACCTGGATGTTTTGGGGAGAATATTTCTCATTTTGAGGACAGAAATAGGTCTTTTTTGGAGAGGATGACTTATTTTCGGTCTAAAAAGCAGTATTCTGGGAAGAAAATGCCTTCTTTTGGGGATCAGAGGCGGTATTCTGGGAAGAAAATGTGTTATTATTGGAATAAAATGTGCTGTCCCAATAAAAGACGCTGTCTTCCCCAAATGCGTCTTTTTATGCTGCAAATCAGACATTTTCTCCCCGAAAGATCACCTTAATCCTCTAAAGAAGACATTTTCTCCACAAAGTGCCGCTTATTAGCTCAATACCAGGCTTTCACGCCAAAATAATGCACTTTATCCCCAAAACTCATGCATTTTCTCCACAAAACACGCTTTTTCGCTCCAAAATACAACCATTTCTCCCCTGCATATCAATTTCTGCCAACAAGTAGACATTTTCTCCCCGAATATCACTCTTCATCCCAGAAACCAAACAGGTTCTCTCTTAAGTGCCACTCTTTAGCCCCCCAAAAAGGCATTTTCTCCCCAGAATACTGCCTTTCATCTTCAAGTGTCTTCTTTTTGGGAAAGGAAACGAAAGCGCTACTTTGGGGAGGGTATTTCTTATTTGGGGGATCAAAAGAGCAATTTGGGGGAGAAAATGTGTAATATAGGGAACCCTATGTAGTATTTAATGGAGAAAAAATCTTCTATTTGGAACCAAGAATGATGTTTTGGGGAGAATATTTCTCATTTTGAGGACAGAAATAGGTCTTTTTTGGAGAGGATGACTTATTTTCGGTCTAAAAAGCAGTATTCTGGGAAGAAAATGCCTTCTTTTGGGGATCAAAGGCGGTATTCTGGGAAGAAAATGTGTTATTATTGGAATAAAATGTGCTGTCCCAATAAAAGACGCTGTCTTCCCCAAATGCGTCTTTTTATGCTGCAAATCAGACATTTTCTCCCCGAAAGATCACCTTAATCCTCTAAAGAAGACATTTTCTCCACAAAGTGCCGCTTATTAGCTCAATACCAGGCTTTCACGCCAAAATAATGCACTTTATCCCCAAAACTCATGCATTTTCTCCACAAAACACGCTTTTTCGCTCCAAAATACAACCATTTCTCCCCTGCATATCAATTTCTGCCAACAAGTAGACATTTTCTCCCCGAATATCACTCTTCATCCCAGAAACCAAACAGGTTCTCTCTTAAGTGCCACTCTTTAGCCCCCCAAAAAGGCATTTTCTCCCCAGAATACTGCCTTTCATCTTCAAGTGTCTTCTTTTTGGGAAAGGAAACGAAAGCGCTACTTTGGGGAGAGTATTTCTTATTTGGGGGATCAAAAGAGCAATTTGGGGGAGAAAATGTGTAATATAGGGAACCCTATGTAGTATTTAATGGAGAAAAAATCTTCTATTTGGAACCAAGAATGATGTTTTGGGGAGAATATTTCTCATTTTGAGGACAGAAATAGGTCTTTTTTGGAGAGGATGACTTATTTTCGGTCTAAAAAGCAGTATTCTGGGAAGAAAATGCCTTCTTTTGGGGATAAAAGGCGGTATTCTGGGAAGAAAATGTGTTATTATTGGAATAAAATGTGCTGTCCCAATAAAAGACGCTGTCTTCCCCAAATGCGTCTTTTTATGCTGCAAATCAGACATTTTCTCCCCGAAAGATCACCTTAATCCTCTAAAGAAGACATTTTCTCCACAAAATGCCGCTTATTAGCTCAATACCAGGCTTTCACGCCAAAATCATGCACTTTATCCCCAAAACTCATGCATTTTCTCCACAAAACACGCTTTTTCGCTCCAAAATACAACCATTTCTCCCCTGCATATCAATTTCTGCCAACAAGTAGACATTTTCTCCCCGAATATCACTCTTCATCCCAGAAACCAAACAGGTTCTCTCTTAAGTGCCACTCTTTAGCCCCCCAAAAAGGCATTTTCTCCCCAGAATACTGCCTTTCATCTTCAAGTGTCTTCTTTTTGGGAAAGGAAACGAAAGCGCTACTTTGGGGAGAGTATTTCTTATTTGGGGGATCAAAAGAGCAATTTGGGGGAGAAAATGTGTAATATAGGGAACCCTATGTAGTATTTAATGGAGAAAAAATCTTCTATTTGGAACCAAGAATGATGTTTTGGGGAGAATATTTCTCATTTTGAGGACAGAAATAGGTCTTTTTTGGAGAGGATGACTTATTTTCGGTCTAAAAAGCAGTATTCTGGGAAGAAAATGCCTTCTTTTGGGGATAAAAGGCGGTATTCTGGGAAGAAAATGTGTTATTATTGGAATAAAATGTGCTGTCCCAATAAAAGACGCTGTCTTCCCCAAATGCGTCTTTTTATGCTGCAAATCAGACATTTTCTCCCCGAAAGATCACCTTAATCCTCTAAAGAAGACATTTTCTCCACAAAGTGCCGCTTATTAGCTCAATACCAGGCTTTCACGCCAAAATAATGCACTTTATCCCCAAAACTCATGCATTTTCTCCACAAAACACGCTTTTTCGCTCCAAAATACAACCATTTCTCCCCTGCATATCAATTTCTGCCAACAAGTAGACATTTTCTCCCCGAATATCACTCTTCATCCCAGAAACCAAACAGGTTCTCTCTTAAGTGCCACTCTTTAGCCCCCCAAAAAGGCATTTTCTCCCCAGAATACTGCCTTTCATCTTCAAGTGTCTTCTTTTTGGGAAAGGAAACGAAAGCGCTACTTTGGGGAGAGTATTTCTTATTTGGGGGATCAAAAGAGCAATTTGGGGGAGAAAATGTGTAATATAGGGAACCCTATGTAGTATTTAATGGAGAAAAAATCTTCTATTTGGAACCAAGAATGATGTTTTGGGGAGAATATTTCTCATTTTGAGGACAGAAATAGGTCTTTTTTGGAGAGGATGACTTATTTTCGGTCTAAAAAGCAGTATTCTGGGAAGAAAATGCCTTCTTTTGGGGATAAAAGGCGGTATTCTGGGAAGAAAATGTGTTATTATTGGAATAAAATGTGCTGTCCCAATAAAAGACGCTGTCTTCCCCAAATGCGTCTTTTTATGCTGCAAATCAGACATTTTCTCCCCGAAAGATCACCTTAATCCTCTAAAGAAGACATTTTCTCCACAAAGTGCCGCTTATTAGCTCAATACCAGGCTTTCACGCCAAAATAATGCACTTTATCCCCAAAACTCATGCATTTTCTCCACAAAACACGCTTTTTCGCTCCAAAATACAACCATTTCTCCCCTGCATATCAATTTCTGCCAACAAGTAGACATTTTCTCCCCGAATATCACTCTTCATCCCAGAAACCAAACAGGTTCTCTCTTAAGTGCCACTCTTTAGCCCCCCAAAAAGGCATTTTCTCCCCAGAATACTGCCTTTCATCTTCAAGTGTCTTCTTTTTGGGAAAGGAAACGAAAGCGCTACTTTGGGGAGAGTATTTCTTATTTGGGGGATCAAAAGAGCAATTTGGGGGAGAAAATGTGTAATATAGGGAACCCTATGTAGTATTTAATGGAGAAAAAATCTTCTATTTGGAACCAAGAATGATGTTTTGGGGAGAATATTTCTCATTTTGAGGACAGAAATAGGTCTTTTTTGGAGAGGATGACTTATTTTCGGTCTAAAAAGCAGTATTCTGGGAAGAAAATGCCTTCTTTTGGGGATAAAAGGCGGTATTCTGGGAAGAAAATGTGTTATTATTGGAATAAAATGTGCTGTCCCAATAAAAGACGCTGTCTTCCCCAAATGCGTCTTTTTATGCTGCAAATCAGACATTTTCTCCCCGAAAGATCACCTTAATCCTCTAAAGAAGACATTTTCTCCACAAAATGCCGCTTATTAGCTCAATACCAGGCTTTCACGCCAAAATCATGCACTTTATCCCCAAAACTCATGCATTTTCTCCACAAAACACGCTTTTTCGCTCCAAAATACAACCATTTCTCCCCTGCATATCAATTTCTGCCAACAAGTAGACATTTTCTCCCCGAATATCACTCTTCATCCCAGAAACCAAACAGGTTCTCTCTTAAGTGCCACTCTTTAGCCCCACAAAAAGGCATTTTCTCCCCAGAATACTGCCTTTCATCTTCAAGTGTCTTCTTTTTGGGAAAGGAAACGAAAGCGCTACTTTGGGGAGAGTATTTCTTATTTGGGGGATCAAAAGAGCAATTTGGGGGAGAAAATGTGTAATATAGGGAACCCTATGTAGTATTTAATGGAGAAAAAATCTTCTATTTGGAACCAAGAATGATGTTTTGGGGAGAATATTTCTCATTTTGAGGACAGAAATAGGTCTTTTTTGGAGAGGATGACTTATTTTCGGTCTAAAAAGCAGTATTCTGGGAAGAAAATGCCTTCTTTTGGGGATAAAAGGCGGTATTCTGGGAAGAAAATGTGTTATTATTGGAATAAAATGTGCTGTCCCAATAAAAGACGCTGTCTTCCCCAAATGCGTCTTTTTATGCTGCAAATCAGACATTTTCTCCCCGAAAGATCACCTTAATCCTCTAAAGAAGACATTTTCTCCACAAAGTGCCGCTTATTAGCTCAATACCAGGCTTTCACGCCAAAATAATGCACTTTATCCCCAAAACTCATGCATTTTCTCCACAAAACACGCTTTTTCGCTCCAAAATACAACCATTTCTCCCCTGCATATCAATTTCTGCCAACAAGTAGACATTTTCTCCCCGAATATCACTCTTCATCCCAGAAACCAAACAGGTTCTCTCTTAAGTGCCACTCTTTAGCCCCCCAAAAAGGCATTTTCTCCCCAGAATACTGCCTTTCATCTTCAAGTGTCTTCTTTTTGGGAAAGGAAACGAAAGCGCTACTTTGGGGAGAGTATTTCTTATTTGGGGGATCAAAAGAGCAATTTGGGGGAGAAAATGTGTAATATAGGGAACCCTATGTAGTATTTAATGGAGAAAAAATCTTCTATTTGGAACCAAGAATGATGTTTTGGGGAGAATATTTCTCATTTTGAGGACAGAAATAGGTCTTTTTTGGAGAGGATGACTTATTTTCGGTCTAAAAAGCAGTATTCTGGGAAGAAAATGCCTTCTTTTGGGGATAAAAGGCGGTATTCTGGGAAGAAAATGTGTTATTATTGGAATAAAATGTGCTGTCCCAATAAAAGACGCTGTCTTCCCCAAATGCGTCTTTTTATGCTGCAAATCAGACATTTTCTCCCCGAAAGATCACCTTAATCCTCTAAAGAAGACATTTTCTCCACAAAATGCCGCTTATTAGCTCAATACCAGGCTTTCACGCCAAAATAATGCACTTTATCCCCAAAACTCATGCATTTTCTCCACAAAACACTCTTTTTCGCTCCAAAATACAACCATTTCTCCCCTGCATATCAATTTCTGCCAACAAGTAGACATTTTCTCCCCGAATATCACTCTTCATCCCAGAAACCAAACAGGTTCTCTCTTAAGTGCCACTCTTTAGCCCCCCCAAAAGGCATTTTCTCCCCAGAATACTGCCTTTCATCTTCAAGTGTCTTCTTTTTGGGAAAGGAAACGAAAGCGCTACTTTGGGGAGGGTATTTCTTATTTGGGGGATCAAAAGAGCAATTTGGGGGAGAAAATGTGTAATATAGGGAACCCTATGTAGTATTTAATGGAGAAAAAATCTTCTATTTGGAACCAAGAATGATGTTTTGGGGAGAATATTTCTCATTTTGAGGACAGAAATAGGTCTTTTTTGGAGAGGATGACTTATTTTCGGTCTAAAAAGCAGTATTCTGGGAAGAAAATGCCTTCTTTTGGGGATAAAAGGCGATATTCTGGGAAGAAAATGTGTTATTATTGGAATAAAATGTGCTGTCCCAATAAAAGACGCTGTCTTCCCCAAATGCGTCTTTTTATGCTGCAAATCAGACATTTTCTCCCCGAAAGATCACCTTAATCCTCTAAAGAAGACATTTTCTCCACAAAGTGCCGCTTATTAGCTCAATACCAGGCTTTCACGCCAAAATAATGCACTTTATCCCCAAAACTCATGCATTTTCTCCACAAAACACGCTTTTTCGCTCCAAAATACAACCATTTCTCCCCTGCATATCAATTTCTGCCAACAAGTAGACATTTTCTCCCCGAATATCACTCTTCATCCCAGAAACCAAACAGGTTCTCTCTTAAGTGCCACTCTTTAGCCCCCCAAAAAGGCATTTTCTCCCCAGAATACTGCCTTTCATCTTCAAGTGTCTTCTTTTTGGGAAAGGAAACGAAAGCGCTACTTTGGGGAGAGTATTTCTTATTTGGGGGATCAAAAGAGCAATTTGGGGGAGAAAATGTGTAATATAGGGAACCCTATGTAGTATTTAATGGAGAAAAAATCTTCTATTTGGAACCAAGAATGATGTTTTGGGGAGAATATTTCTCATTTTGAGGACAGAAATAGGTCTTTTTTGGAGAGGATGACTTATTTTCGGTCTAAAAAGCAGTATTCTGGGAAGAAAATGCCTTCTTTTGGGGATCAAAGGCGGTATTCTGGGAAGAAAATGTGTTATTATTGGAATAAAATGTGCTGTCCCAATAAAAGACGCTGTCTTCCCCAAATGCGTCTTTTTATGCTGCAAATCAGACATTTTCTCCCCGAAAGATCACCTTAATCCTCTAAAGAAGACATTTTCTCCACAAAATGCCGCTTATTAGCTCAATACCAGGCTTTCACGCCAAAATCATGCACTTTATCCCCAAAACTCATGCATTTTCTCCACAAAACACGCTTTTTCGCTCCAAAATACAACCATTTCTCCCCTGCATATCAATTTCTGCCAACAAGTAGACATTTTCTCCCCGAATATCACTCTTCATCCCAGAAACCAAACAGGTTCTCTCTTAAGTGCCACTCTTTAGCCCCCCAAAAAGGCATTTTCTCCCCAGAATACTGCCTTTCATCTTCAAGTGTCTTCTTTTTGGGAAAGGAAACGAAAGCGCTACTTTGGGGAGAGTATTTCTTATTTGGGGGATCAAAAGAGCAATTTGGGGGAGAAAATGTGTAATATAGGGAACCCTATGTAGTATTTAATGGAGAAAAAATCTTCTATTTGGAACCAAGAATGATGTTTTGGGGAGAATATTTCTCATTTTGAGGACAGAAATAGGTCTTTTTTGGAGAGGATGACTTATTTTCGGTCTAAAAAGCAGTATTCTGGGAAGAAAATGCCTTCTTTTGGGGATAAAAGGCGGTATTCTGGGAAGAAAATGTGTTATTATTGGAATAAAATGTGCTGTCCCAATAAAAGACGCTGTCTTCCCCAAATGCGTCTTTTTATGCTGCAAATCAGACATTTTCTCCCCGAAAGATCACCTTAATCCTCTAAAGAAGACATTTTCTCCACAAAGTGCCGCTTATTAGCTCAATACCAGGCTTTCACGCCAAAATAATGCACTTTATCCCCAAAACTCATGCATTTTCTCCACAAAACACGCTTTTTCGCTCCAAAATACAACCATTTCTCCCCTGCATATCAATTTCTGCCAACAAGTAGACATTTTCTCCCCGAATATCACTCTTCATCCCAGAAACCAAACAGGTTCTCTCTTAAGTGCCACTCTTTAGCCCCCCAAAAAGGCATTTTCTCCCCAGAATACTGCCTTTCATCTTCAAGTGTCTTCTTTTTGGGAAAGGAAACGAAAGCGCTACTTTGGGGAGAGTATTTCTTATTTGGGGGATCAAAAGAGCAATTTGGGGGAGAAAATGTGTAATATAGGGAACCCTATGTAGTATTTAATGGATAAAAAATCTTCTATTTGGAACCAAGAATGATGTTTTGGGGA
Organism: Alectoris magna; assembly: GCA_030625065.1. Classification (NCBI taxonomy): domain Eukaryota; kingdom Metazoa; phylum Chordata; class Aves; order Galliformes; family Phasianidae; genus Alectoris; species Alectoris magna. The sequence goes on from CM060587.1 coordinate 4,635,502, forward strand.
GAATATTTCTCATTTTGAGGACAGAAATAGGTCTTTTTTGGAGAGGATGACTTATTTTCGGTCTAAAAAGCAGTATTCTGGGAAGAAAATGCCTTCTTTTGGGGATCAAAGGCGGTATTCTGGGAAGAAAATGTGTTATTATTGGAATAAAATGTGCTGTCCCAATAAAAGACGCTGTCTTCCCCAAATGCGTCTTTTTATGCTGCAAATCAGACATTTTCTCCCCGAAAGATCACCTTAATCCTCTAAAGAAGACATTTTCTCCACAAAATGCCGCTTATTAGCTCAATACCAGGCTTTCACGCCAAAATAATGCACTTTATCCCCAAAACTCATGCATTTTCTCCACAAAACACGCTTTTTCGCTCCAAAATACAACCATTTCTCCCCTGCATATCAATTTCTGCCAACAAGTAGACATTTTCTCCCCGAATATCACTCTTCATCCCAGAAACCAAACAGGTTCTCTCTTAAGTGCCACTCTTTAGCCCCCCAAAAAGGCATTTTCTCCCCAGAATACTGCCTTTCATCTTCAAGTGTCTTCTTTTTGGGAAAGGAAACGAAAGCGCTACTTTGGGGAGAGTATTTCTTATTTGGGGGATCAAAAGAGCAATTTGGGGGAGAAAATGTGTAATATAGGGAACCCTATGTAGTATTTAATGGAGAAAAAATCTTCTATTTGGAACCAAGAATGATGTTTTGGGGAGAATATTTCTCATTTTGAGGACAGAAATAGGTCTTTTTTGGAGAGGATGACTTATTTTCGGTCTAAAAAGCAGTATTCTGGGAAGAAAATGCCTTCTTTTGGGGATCAAAGGCGGTATTCTGGGAAGAAAATGTGTTATTATTGGAATAAAATGTGCTGTCCCAATAAAAGACGCTGTCTTCCCCAAATGCGTCTTTTTATGCTGCAAATCAGACATTTTCTCCCCGAAAGATCACCTTAATCCTCTAAAGAAGACATTTTCTCCACAAAGTGCCGCTTATTAGCTCAATACCAGGCTTTCACGCCAAAATAATGCACTTTATCCCCAAAACTCATGCATTTTCTCCACAAAACACGCTTTTTCGCTCCAAAATACAACCATTTCTCCCCTGCATATCAATTTCTGCCAACAAGTAGACATTTTCTCCCCGAATATCACTCTTCATCCCAGAAACCAAACAGGTTCTCTCTTAAGTGCCACTCTTTAGCCCCCCAAAAAGGCATTTTCTCCCCAGAATACTGCCTTTCATCTTCAAGTGTCTTCTTTTTGGGAAAGGAAACGAAAGCGCTACTTTGGGGAGAGTATTTCTTATTTGGGGGATCAAAAGAGCAATTTGGGGGAGAAAATGTGTAATATAGGGAACCCTATGTAGTATTTAATGGAGAAAAAATCTTCTATTTGGAACCAAGAATGATGTTTTGGGGAGAATATTTCTCATTTTGAGGACAGAAATAGGTCTTTTTTGGAGAGGATGACTTATTTTCGGTCTAAAAAGCAGTATTCTGGGAAGAAAATGCCTTCTTTTGGGGATAAAAGGCGGTATTCTGGGAAGAAAATGTGTTATTATTGGAATAAAATGTGCTGTCCCAATAAAAGACGCTGTCTTCCCCAAATGCGTCTTTTTATGCTGCAAATCAGACATTTTCTCCCCGAAAGATCACCTTAATCCTCTAAAGAAGACATTTTCTCCACAAAATGCCGCTTATTAGCTCAATACCAGGCTTTCACGCCAAAATCATGCACTTTATCCCCAAAACTCATGCATTTTCTCCACAAAACACGCTTTTTCGCTCCAAAATACAACCATTTCTCCCCTGCATATCAATTTCTGCCAACAAGTAGACATTTTCTCCCCGAATATCACTCTTCATCCCAGAAACCAAACAGGTTCTCTCTTAAGTGCCACTCTTTAGCCCCCCAAAAAGGCATTTTCTCCCCAGAATACTGCCTTTCATCTTCAAGTGTCTTCTTTTTGGGAAAGGAAACGAAAGCGCTACTTTGGGGAGGGTATTTCTTATTTGGGGGATCAAAAGAGCAATTTGGGGGAGAAAATGTGTAATATAGGGAACCCTATGTAGTATTTAATGGAGAAAAAATCTTCTATTTGGAACCAAGAATGATGTTTTGGGGAGAATATTTCTCATTTTGAGGACAGAAATAGGTCTTTTTTGGAGAGGATGACTTATTTTCGGTCTAAAAAGCAGTATTCTGGGAAGAAAATGCCTTCTTTTGGGGATAAAAGGCGATATTCTGGGAAGAAAATGTGTTATTATTGGAATAAAATGTGCTGTCCCAATAAAAGACGCTGTCTTCCCCAAATGCGTCTTTTTTTGCTGCAAATCAGACATTTTCTCCCCGAAAGATCACCTTAATCCTCTAAAGAAGACATTTTCTCCACAAAGTGCCGCTTATTAGCTCAATACCAGGCTTTCACGCCAAAATCATGCACTTTATCCCCAAAACTCATGCATTTTCTCCACAAAACACGCTTTTTCGCTCCAAAATACAACCATTTCTCCCCTGCATATCAATTTCTGCCAACAAGTAGACATTTTCTCCCCGAATATCACTCTTCATCCCAGAAACCAAACAGGTTCTCTCTTAAGTGCCACTCTTTAGCCCCCCAAAAAGGCATTTTCTCCCCAGAATACTGCCTTTCATCTTCAAGTGTCTTCTTTTTGGGAAAGGAAACGAAAGCGCTACTTTGGGGAGAGTATTTCTTATTTGGGGGATCAAAAGAGCAATTTGGGGGAGAAAATGTGTAATATAGGGAACCCTATGTAGTATTTAATGGAGAAAAAATCTTCTATTTGGAACCAAGAATGATGTTTTGGGGAGAATATTTCTCATTTTGAGGACAGAAATAGGTCTTTTTTGGAGAGGATGACTTATTTTCGGTCTAAAAAGCAGTATTCTGGGAAGAAAATGCCTTCTTTTGGGGATCAGAGGCGGTATTCTGGGAAGAAAATGTGTTATTATTGGAATAAAATGTGCTGTCCCAATAAAAGACGCTGTCTTCCCCAAATGCGTCTTTTTATGCTGCAAATCAGACATTTTCTCCCCGAAAGATCACCTTAATCCTCTAAAGAAGACATTTTCTCCACAAAGTGCCGCTTATTAGCTCAATACCAGGCTTTCACGCCAAAATAATGCACTTTATCCCCAAAACTCATGCATTTTCTCCACAAAACACGCTTTTTCGCTCCAAAATACAACCATTTCTCCCCTGCATATCAATTTCTGCCAACAAGTAGACATTTTCTCCCCGAATATCACTCTTCATCCCAGAAACCAAACAGGTTCTCTCTTAAGTGCCACTCTTTAGCCCCCCAAAAAGGCATTTTCTCCCCAGAATACTGCCTTTCATCTTCAAGTGTCTTCTTTTTGGGAAAGGAAACGAAAGCGCTACTTTGGGGAGAGTATTTCTTATTTGGGGGATCAAAAGAGCAATTTGGGGGAGAAAATGTGTAATATAGGGAACCCTATGTAGTATTTAATGGAGAAAAAATCTTCTATTTGGAACCAAGAATGATGTTTTGGGGAGAATATTTCTCATTTTGAGGACAGAAATAGGTCTTTTTTGGAGAGGATGACTTATTTTCGGTCTAAAAAGCAGTATTCTGGGAAGAAAATGCCTTCTTTTGGGGATAAAAGGCGGTATTCTGGGAAGAAAATGTGTTATTATTGGAATAAAATGTGCTGTCCCAATAAAAGACGCTGTCTTCCCCAAATGCGTCTTTTTATGCTGCAAATCAGACATTTTCTCCCCGAAAGATCACCTTAATCCTCTAAAGAAGACATTTTCTCCACAAAATGCCGCTTATTAGCTCAATACCAGGCTTTCACGCCAAAATCATGCACTTTATCCCCAAAACTCATGCATTTTCTCCACAAAACACGCTTTTTCGCTCCAAAATACAACCATTTCTCCCCTGCATATCAATTTCTGCCAACAAGTAGACATTTTCTCCCCGAATATCACTCTTCATCCCAGAAACCAAACAGGTTCTCTCTTAAGTGCCACTCTTTAGCCCCCCAAAAAGGCATTTTCTCCCCAGAATACTGCCTTTCATCTTCAAGTGTCTTCTTTTTGGGAAAGGAAACGAAAGCGCTACTTTGGGGAGAGTATTTCTTATTTGGGGGATCAAAAGAGCAATTTGGGGGAGAAAATGTGTAATATAGGGAACCCTATGTAGTATTTAATGGAGAAAAAATCTTCTATTTGGAACCACGAATGATGTTTTGGGGAGAATATTTCTCATTTTGAGGACAGAAATAGGTCTTTTTTGGAGAGGATGACTTATTTTCGGTCTAAAAAGCAGTATTCTGGGAAGAAAATGCCTTCTTTTGGGGATCAAAGGCGGTATTCTGGGAAGAAAATGTGTTATTATTGGAATAAAATGTGCTGTCCCAATAAAAGACGCTGTCTTCCCCAAATGCGTCTTTTTATGCTGCAAATCAGACATTTTCTCCCCGAAAGATCACCTTAATCCTCTAAAGAAGACATTTTCTCCACAAAATGCCGCTTATTAGCTCAATACCAGGCTTTCACGCCAAAATAATGCACTTTATCCCCAAAACTCATGCATTTTCTCCACAAAACACGCTTTTTCGCTCCAAAATACAACCATTTCTCCCCTGCATATCAATTTCTGCCAACAAGTAGACATTTTCTCCCCGAATATCACTCTTCATCCCAGAAACCAAACAGGTTCTCTCTTAAGTGCCACTCTTTAGCCCCCCAAAAAGGCATTTTCTCCCCAGAATACTGCCTTTCATCTTCAAGTGTCTCATAATTGGGAAAGGAAACGAAAGCGCTACTTTGGGGAGAGTATTTCTTATTTGGGGGATCAAAAGAGCAATTTGGGGGAGAAAATGTGTAATATAGGGAACCCTATGTAGTATTTAATGGAGAAAAAATCTTCTATTTGGAACCAAGAATGATGTTTTGGGGAGAATATTTCTCATTTTGAGGACAGAAATAGGTCTTTTTTGGAGAGGATGACTTATTTTCGGTCTAAAAAGCAGTATTCTGGGAAGAAAATGCCTTCTTTTGGGGATAAAAGGCGGTATTCTGGGAAGAAAATGTGTTATTATTGGAATAAAATGTGCTGTCCCAATAAAAGACGCTGTCTTCCCCAAATGCGTCTTTTTATGCTGCAAATCAGACATTTTCTCCCCGAAAGATCACCTTAATCCTCTAAAGAAGACATTTTCTCCACAAAATGCCGCTTATTAGCTCAATACCAGGCTTTCACGCCAAAATAATGCACTTTATCCCCAAAACTCATGCATTTTCTCCACAAAACACGCTTTTTCGCTCCAAAATACAACCATTTCTCCCCTGCATATCAATTTCTGCCAACAAGTAGACATTTTCTCCCCGAATATCACTCTTCATCCCAGAAACCAAACAGGTTCTCTCTTAAGTGCCACTCTTTAGCCCCCCAAAAAGGCATTTTCTCCCCAGAATACTGCCTTTCATCTTCAAGTGTCTTCTTTTTGGGAAAGGAAACGAAAGCGCTACTTTGGGGAGAGTATTTCTTATTTGGGGGATCAAAAGAGCAATTTGGGGGAGAAAATGTGTAATATAGGGAACCCTATGTAGTATTTAATGGAGAAAAAATCTTCTATTTGGAACCAAGAATGATGTTTTGGGGAGAATATTTCTCATTTTGAGGACAGAAATAGGTCTTTTTTGGAGAGGATGACTTATTTTCGGTCTAAAAAGCAGTATTCTGGGAAGAAAATGCCTTCTTTTGGGGATCAAAGGCGGTATTCTGGGAAGAAAATGTGTTATTATTGGAATAAAATGTGCTGTCCCAATAAAAGACGCTGTCTTCCCCAAATGCGTCTTTTTATGCTGCAAATCAGACATTTTCTCCCCGAAAGATCACCTTAATCCTCTAAAGAAGACATTTTCTCCACAAAGTGCCGCTTATTAGCTCAATACCAGGCTTTCACGCCAAAATAATGCACTTTATCCCCAAAACTCATGCATTTTCTCCACAAAACACGCTTTTTCGCTCCAAAATACAACCATTTCTCCCCTGCATATCAATTTCTGCCAACAAGTAGACATTTTCTCCCCGAATATCACTCTTCATCCCAGAAACCAAACAGGTTCTCTCTTAAGTGCCACTCTTTAGCCCCCCAAAAAGGCATTTTCTCCCCAGAATACTGCCTTTCATCTTCAAGTGTCTTCTTTTTGGGAAAGGAAACGAAAGCGCTACTTTGGGGAGAGTATTTCTTATTTGGGGGATCAAAAGAGCAATTTGGGGGAGAAAATGTGTAATATAGGGAACCCTATGTAGTATTTAATGGATAAAAAATCTTCTATTTGGAACCAAGAATGATGTTTTGGGGAGAATATTTCTCATTTTGAGGACAGAAATAGGTCTTTTTTGGAGAGGATGACTTATTTTCGGTCTAAAAAGCAGTATTCTGGGAAGAAAATGCCTTCTTTTGGGGATCAAAGGCGGTATTCTGGGAAGAAAATGTGTTATTATTGGAATAAAATGTGCTGTCCCAATAAAAGACGCTGTCTTCCCCAAATGCGTCTTTTTATGCTGCAAATCAGACATTTTCTCCCCGAAAGATCACCTTAATCCTCTAAAGAAGACATTTTCTCCACAAAGTGCCGCTTATTAGCTCAATACCAGGCTTTCACGCCAAAATAATGCACTTTATCCCCAAAACTCATGCATTTTCTCCACAAAACACGCTTTTTCGCTCCAAAATACAACCATTTCTCCCCTGCATATCAATTTCTGCCAACAAGTAGACATTTTCTCCCCGAATATCACTCTTCATCCCAGAAACCAAACAGGTTCTCTCTTAAGTGCCACTCTTTAGCCCCCCAAAAAGGCATTTTCTCCCCAGAATACTGCCTTTCATCTTCAAATGTCTTCTTTTTGGGAAAGGAAACGAAAGCGCTACTTTGGGGAGGGTATTTCTTATTTGGGGGATCAAAAGAGCAATTTGGGGGAGAAAATGTGTAATATAGGGAACCCTATGTAGTATTTAATGGAGAAAAAATCTTCTATTTGGAACCAAGAATGATGTTTTGGGGAGAATATTTCTCATTTTGAGGACAGAAATAGGTCTTTTTTGGAGAGGATGACTTATTTTCGGTCTAAAAAGCAGTATTCTGGGAAGAAAATGCCTTCTTTTGGGGATCAAAGGCGGTATTCTGGGAAGAAAATGTGTTATTATTGGAATAAAATGTGCTGTCCCAATAAAAGACGCTGTCTTCCCCAAATGCGTCTTTTTATGCTGCAAATCAGACATTTTCTCCCCAAAAGATCACCTTAATCCTCTAAAGAAGACATTTTCTCCACAAAGTGCCGCTTATTAGCTCAATACCAGGCTTTCACGCCAAAATCATGCACTTTATCCCCAAAACTCATGCATTTTCTCCACAAAACACGCTTTTTCGCTCCAAAATACAACCATTTCTCCCCTGCATATCAATTTCTGCCAACAAGTAGACATTTTCTCCCCGAATATCACTCTTCATCCCAGAAACCAAACAGGTTCTCTCTTAAGTGCCACTCTTTAGCCCCCCAAAAAGGCATTTTCTCCCCAGAATACTGCCTTTCATCTTCAAGTGTCTTCTTTTTGGGAAAGGAAACGAAAGCGCTACTTTGGGGAGAGTATTTCTTATTTGGGGGATCAAAAGAGCAATTTGGGGGAGAAAATGTGTAATATAGGGAACCCTATGTAGTATTTAATGGATAAAAAATCTTCTATTTGGAACCAAGAATGATGTTTTGGGGAGAATATTTCTCATTTTGAGGACAGAAATAGGTCTTTTTTGGAGAGGATGACTTATTTTCGGTCTAAAAAGCAGTATTCTGGGAAGAAAATGCCTTCTTTTGGGGATCAAAGGCGGTATTCTGGGAAGAAAATGTGTTATTATTGGAATAAAATGTGCTGTCCCAATAAAAGACGCTGTCTTCCCCAAATGCGTCTTTTTATGCTGCAAATCAGACATTTTCTCCCCGAAAGATCACCTTAATCCTCTAAAGAAGACATTTTCTCCACAAAGTGCCGCTTATTAGCTCAATACCAGGCTTTCACGCCAAAATAATGCACTTTATCCCCAAAACTCATGCATTTTCTCCACAAAACACGCTTTTTCGCTCCAAAATACAACCATTTCTCCCCTGCATATCAATTTCTGCCAACAAGTAGACATTTTCTCCCCGAATATCACTCTTCATCCCAGAAACCAAACAGGTTCTCTCTTAAGTGCCACTCTTTAGCCCCCCAAAAAAGGCATTTTCTCCCCAGAATACTGCCTTTCATCTTCAAATGTCTTCTTTTTGGGAAAGGAAACGAAAGCGCTACTTTGGGGAGGGTATTTCTTATTTGGGGGATCAAAAGAGCAATTTGGGGGAGAAAATGTGTAATATAGGGAACCCTATGTAGTATTTAATGGAGAAAAAATCTTCTATTTGGAACCAAGAATGATGTTTTGGGGAGAATATTTCTCATTTTGAGGACAGAAATAGGTCTTTTTTGGAGAGGATGACTTATTTTCGGTCTAAAAAGCAGTATTCTGGGAAGAAAATGCCTTCTTTTGGGGATCAAAGGCGGTATTCTGGGAAGAAAATGTGTTATTATTGGAATAAAATGTGCTGTCCCAATAAAAGACGCTGTCTTCCCCAAATGCGTCTTTTTATGCTGCAAATCAGACATTTTCTCCCCAAAAGATCACCTTAATCCTCTAAAGAAGACATTTTCTCCACAAAGTGCCGCTTATTAGCTCAATACCAGGCTTTCACGCCAAAATCATGCACTTTATCCCCAAAACTCATGCATTTTCTCCACAAAACACGCTTTTTCGCTCCAAAATACAACCATTTCTCCCCTGCATATCAATTTCTGCCAACAAGTAGACATTTTCTCCCCGAATATCACTCTTCATCCCAGAAACCAAACAGGTTCTCTCTTAAGTGCCACTCTTTAGCCCCCCAAAAAGGCATTTTCTCCCCAGAATACTGCCTTTCATCTTCAAGTGTCTTCTTTTTGGGAAAGGAAACGAAAGCGCTACTTTGGGGAGAGTATTTCTTATTTGGGGGATCAAAAGAGCAATTTGGGGGAGAAAATGTGTAATATAGGGAACCCTATGTAGTATTTAATGGATAAAAAGTCTTCTATGTGGAGCCAACCTGGATGTTTTGGGGAGAATATTTCTCATTTTGAGGACAGAAATAGGTCTTTTTTGGAGAGGATGACTTATTTTCGGTCTAAAAAGCAGTATTCTGGGAAGAAAATGCCTTCTTTTGGGGATCAAAGGCGGTATTCTGGGAAGAAAATGTGTTATTATTGGAATAAAATGTGCTGTCCCAATAAAAGACGCTGTCTTCCCCAAATGCGTCTTTTTATGCTGCAAATCAGACATTTTCTCCCCGAAAGATCACCTTAATCCTCTAAAGAAGACATTTTCTCCACAAAATGCCGCTTATTAGCTCAATACCAGGCTTTCACGCCAAAATAATGCACTTTATCCCCAAAACTCATGCATTTTCTCCACAAAACACGCTTTTTCGCTCCAAAATACAACCATTTCTCCCCTGCATATCAATTTCTGCCAACAAGTAGACATTTTCTCCCCGAATATCACTCTTCATCCCAGAAACCAAACAGGTTCTCTCTTAAGTGCCACTCTTTAGCCCCCCAAAAAGGCATTTTCTCCCCAGAATACTGCCTTTCATCTTCAAGTGTCTTCTTTTTGGGAAAGGAAACGAAAGCGCTACTTTGGGGAGAGTATTTCTTATTTGGGGGATCAAAAGAGCAATTTGGGGGAGAAAATGTGTAATATAGGGAACCCTATGTAGTATTTAATGGATAAAAAATCTTCTATTTGGAACCACGAATGATGTTTTGGGGAGAATATTTCTCATTTTGAGGACAGAAATAGGTCTTTTTTGGAGAGGATGACTTATTTTCGGTCTAAAAAGCAGTATTCTGGGAAGAAAATGCCTTCTTTTGGGGATCAAAGGCGGTATTCTGGGAAGAAAATGTGTTATTATTGGAATAAAATGTGCTGTCCCAATAAAAGACGCTGTCTTCCCCAAATGCGTCTTTTTATGCTGCAAATCAGACATTTTCTCCCCGAAAGATCACCTTAATCCTCTAAAGAAGACATTTTCTCCACAAAGTGCCGCTTATTAGCTCAATACCAGGCTTTCACGCCAAAATCATGCACTTTATCCCCAAAACTCATGCATTTTCTCCACAAAACACGCTTTTTCGCTCCAAAATACAACCATTTCTCCCCTGCATATCAATTTCTGCCAACAAGTAGACATTTTCTCCCCGAATATCACTCTTCATCCCAGAAACCAAACAGGTTCTCTCTTAAGTGCCACTCTTTAGCCCCCCAAAAAGGCATTTTCTCCCCAGAATACTGCCTTTCATCTTCAAGTGTCTTCTTTTTGGGAAAGGAAACGAAAGCGCTACTTTGGGGAGAGTATTTCTTATTTGGGGGATCAAAAGAGCAATTTGGGGGAGAAAATGTGTAATATAGGGAACCCTATGTAGTATTTAATGGATAAAAAGTCTTCTATGTGGAGCCAACCTGGATGTTTTGGGGAGAATATTTCTCATTTTGAGGACAGAAATAGGTCTTTTTTGGAGAGGATGACTTATTTTCGGTCTAAAAAGCAGTATTCTGGGAAGAAAATGCCTTCTTTTGGGGATCAAAGGCGGTATTCTGGGAAGAAAATGTGTTATTATTGGAATAAAATGTGCTGTCCCAATAAAAGACGCTGTCTTCCCCAAATGCGTCTTTTTATGCTGCAAATCAGACATTTTCTCCCCGAAAGATCACCTTAATCCTCTAAAGAAGACATTTTCTCCACAAAGTGCCGCTTATTAGCTCAATACCAGGCTTTCACGCCAAAATCATGCACTTTATCCCCAAAACTCATGCATTTTCTCCACAAAACACGCTTTTTCGCTCCAAAATACAACCATTTCTCCCCTGCATATCAATTTCTGCCAACAAGTAGACATTTTCTCCCCGAATATCACTCTTCATCCCAGAAACCAAACAGGTTCTCTCTTAAGTGCCACTCTTTAGCCCCCCAAAAAGGCATTTTCTCCCCAGAATACTGCCTTTCATCTTCCAATGTCTCCTTTTTGGGAAAGGAAACGAAAGCGCTACTTTGGGGAGAGTATTTCTTATTTGGGGGATCAAAAGAGCAATTTGGGGGAGAAAATGTGTAATATAGGGAACCCTATGTAGTATTTAATGGAGAAAAAATCTTCTATTTGGAACCAAGAATGATGTTTTGGGGAGAATATTTCTCATTTTGAGGACAGAAATAGGTCTTTTTTGGAGAGGATGACTTATTTTCGGTCTAAAAAGCAGTATTCTGGGAAGAAAATGCCTTCTTTTGGGGATCAAAGGCGGTATTCTGGGAAGAAAATGTGTTATTATTGGAATAAAATGTGCTGTCCCAATAAAAGACGCTGTCTTCCCCAAATGCGTCTTTTTATGCTGCAAATCAGACATTTTCTCCCCGAAAGATCACCTTAATCCTCTAAAGAAGACATTTTCTCCACAAAATGCCGCTTATTAGCTCAATACCAGGCTTTCACGCCAAAATAATGCACTTTATCCCCACAACTCAGGCATTTTCTCCACAAAACACGCTTTTTCGCTCCAAAATACAACCATTTCTCCCCTGCATATCAATTTCTGCCAACAAGTAGACATTTTCTCCCCGAATATCACTCTTCATCCCAGAAACCAAACAGGTTCTCTCTTAAGTGCCACTCTTTAGCCCCCCAAAAAGGCATTTTCTCCCCAGAATACTGCCTTTCATCTTCAAGTGTCTTCTTTTTGGGAAAGGAAACGAAAGCGCTACTTTGGGGAGAGTATTTCTTATTTGGGGGATCAAAAGAGCAATTTGGGGGAGAAAATGTGTAATATAGGGAACCCTATGTAGTATTTAATGGATAAAAAGTCTTCTATGTGGAGCCAACCTGGATGTTTTGGGGAGAATATTTCTCATTTTGAGGACAGAAATAGGTCTTTTTTGGAGAGGATGACTTATTTTCGGTCTAAAAAGCAGTATTCTGGGAAGAAAATGCCTTCTTTTGGGGATCAAAGGCGGTATTCTGGGAAGAAAATGTGTTATTATTGGAATAAAATGTGCTGTCCCAATAAAAGACGCTGTCTTCCCCAAATGCGTCTTTTTATGCTGCAAATCAGACATTTTCTCCCCGAAAGATCACCTTAATCCTCTAAAGAAGACATTTTCTCCACAAAATGCCGCTTATTAGCTCAATACCAGGCTTTCACGCCAAAATCATGCACTTTATCCCCAAAACTCATGCATTTTCTCCACAAAACACGCTTTTTCGCTCCAAAATACAACCATTTCTCCCCTGCATATCAATTTCTGCCAACAAGTAGACATTTTCTCCCCGAATATCACTCTTCATCCCAGAAACCAAACAGGTTCTCTCTTAAGTGCCACTCTTTAGCCCCCCAAAAAGGCATTTTCTCCCCAGAATACTGCCTTTCATCTTCAAGTGTCTTCTTTTTGGGAAAGGAAACGAAAGCGCTACTTTGGGGAGAGTATTTCTTATTTGGGGGATCAAAAGAGCAATTTGGGGGAGAAAATGTGTAATATAGGGAACCCTATGTAGTATTTAATGGATAAAAAGTCTTCTATGTGGAGCCAACCTGGATGTTTTGGGGAGAATATTTCTCATTTTGAGGACAGAAATAGGTCTTTTTTGGAGAGGATGACTTATTTTCGGTCTAAAAAGCAGTATTCTGGGAAGAAAATGCCTTCTTTTGGGGATCAAAGGCGGTATTCTGGGAAGAAAATGTGTTATTATTGGAATAAAATGTGCTGTCCCAATAAAAGACGCTGTCTTCCCCAAATGCGTCTTTTTATGCTGCAAATCAGACATTTTCTCCCCAAAAGATCACCTTAATCCTCTAAAGAAGACATTTTCTCCACAAAGTGCCGCTTATTAGCTCAATACCAGGCTTTCACGCCAAAATAATGCACTTTATCCCCAAAACTCATGCATTTTCTCCACAAAACACGCTTTTTCGCTCCAAAATACAACCATTTCTCCCCTGCATATCAATTTCTGCCAACAAGTAGACATTTTCTCCCCGAATATCACTCTTCATCCCAGAAACCAAACAGGTTCTCTCTTAAGTGCCACTCTTTAGCCCCCCAAAAAGGCATTTTCTCCCCAGAATACTGCCTTTCATCTTCAAGTGTCTTCTTTTTGGGAAAGGAAACGAAAGCGCTACTTTGGGGAGAGTATTTCTTATTTGGGGGATCAAAAGAGCAATTTGGGGGAGAAAATGTGTAATATAGGGAACCCTATGTAGTATTTAATGGATAAAAAGTCTTCTATGTGGAGCCAACCTGGATGTTTTGGGGAGAATATTTCTCATTTTGAGGACAGAAATAGGTCTTTTTTGGAGAGGATGACTTATTTTCGGTCTAAAAAGCAGTATTCTGGGAAGAAAATGCCTTCTTTTGGGGATCAAAGGCGGTATTCTGGGAAGAAAATGTGTTATTATTGGAATAAAATGTGCTGTCCCAATAAAAGACGCTGTCTTCCCCAAATGCGTCTTTTTATGCTGCAAATCAGACATTTTCTCCCCGAAAGATCACCTTAATCCTCTAAAGAAGACATTTTCTCCACAAAATGCCGCTTATTAGCTCAATACCAGGCTTTCACGCCAAAATAATGCACTTTATCCCCAAAACTCATGCATTTTCTCCACAAAACACGCTTTTTCGCTCCAAAATACAACCATTTCTCCCCTGCATATCAATTTCTGCCAACAAGTAGACATTTTCTCCCCGAATATCACTCTTCATCCCAGAAACCAAACAGGTTCTCTCTTAAGTGCCACTCTTTAGCCCCCCAAAAAGGCATTTTCTCCCCAGAATACTGCCTTTCATCTTCAAGTGTCTTCTTTTTGGGAAAGGAAACGAAAGCGCTACTTTGGGGAGAGTATTTCTTATTTGGGGGATCAAAAGAGCAATTTGGGGGAGAAAATGTGTAATATAGGGAACCCTATGTAGTATTTAATGGAGAAAAAATCTTCTATTTGGAACCAAGAATGATGTTTTGGGGAGAATATTTCTCATTTTGAGGACAGAAATAGGTCTTTTTTGGAGAGGATGACTTATTTTCGGTCTAAAAAGCAGTATTCTGGGAAGAAAATGCCTTCTTTTGGGGATCAAAGGCGGTATTCTGGGAAGAAAATGTGTTATTATTGGAATAAAATGTGCTGTCCCAATAAAAGACGCTGTCTTCCCCAAATGCGTCTTTTTATGCTGCAAATCAGACATTTTCTCCCCGAAAGATCACCTTAATCCTCTAAAGAAGACATTTTCTCCACAAAATGCCGCTTATTAGCTCAATACCAGGCTTTCACGCCAAAATAATGCACTTTATCCCCAAAACTCATGCATTTTCTCCACAAAACACGCTTTTTCGCTCCAAAATACAACCATTTCTCCCCTGCATATCAATTTCTGCCAACAAGTAGACATTTTCTCCCCGAATATCACTCTTCATCCCAGAAACCAAACAGGTTCTCTCTTAAGTGCCACTCTTTAGCCCCCCAAAAAGGCATTTTCTCCCCAGAATACTGCCTTTCATCTTCAAGTGTCTTCTTTTTGGGAAAGGAAACGAAAGCGCTACTTTGGGGAGAGTATTTCTTATTTGGGGGATCAAAAGAGCAATTTGGGGGAGAAAATGTGTAATATAGGGAACCCTATGTAGTATTTAATGGATAAAAAGTCTTCTATGTGGAGCCAACCTGGATGTTTTGGGGAGAATATTTCTCATTTTGAGGACAGAAATAGGTCTTTTTTGGAGAGGATGACTTATTTTCGGTCTAAAAAGCAGTATTCTGGGAAGAAAATGCCTTCTTTTGGGGATCAAAGGCGGTATTCTGGGAAGAAAATGTGTTATTATTGGAATAAAATGTGCTGTCCCAATAAAAGACGCTGTCTTCCCCAAATGCGTCTTTTTATGCTGCAAATCAGACATTTTCTCCCCGAAAGATCACCTTAATCCTCTAAAGAAGACATTTTCTCCACAAAATGCCGCTTATTAGCTCAATACCAGGCTTTCACGCCAAAATAATGCACTTTATCCCCAAAACTCAGGCATTTTCTCCACAAAACACGCTTTTTCGCTCCAAAATACAACCATTTCTCCCCTGCATATCAATTTCTGCCAACAAGTAGACATTTTCTCCCCGAATATCACTCTTCATCCCAGAAACCAAACAGGTTCTCTCTTAAGTGCCACTCTTTAGCCCCCCAAAAAGGCATTTTCTCCCCAGAATACTGCCTTTCATCTTCAAGTGTCTTCTTTTTGGGAAAGGAAACGAAAGCGCTACTTTGGGGAGAGTATTTCTTATTTGGGGGATCAAAAGAGCAATTTGGGGGAGAAAATGTGTAATATAGGGAACCCTATGTAGTATTTAATGGATAAAAAGTCTTCTATGTGGAGCCAACCTGGATGTTTTGGGGAGAATATTTCTCATTTTGAGGACAGAAATAGGTCTTTTTTGGAGAGGATGACTTATTTTCGGTCTAAAAAGCAGTATTCTGGGAAGAAAATGCCTTCTTTTGGGGATCAAAGGCGGTATTCTGGGAAGAAAATGTGTTATTATTGGAATAAAATGTGCTGTCCCAATAAAAGACGCTGTCTTCCCCAAATGCGTCTTTTTATGCTGCAAATCAGACATTTTCTCCCCGAAAGATCACCTTAATCCTCTAAAGAAGACATTTTCTCCACAAAATGCCGCTTATTAGCTCAATACCAGGCTTTCACGCCAAAATAATGCACTTTATCCCCAAAACTCATGCATTTTCTCCACAAAACACGCTTTTTCGCTCCAAAATACAACCATTTCTCCCCTGCATATCAATTTCTGCCAACAAGTAGACATTTTCTCCCCGAATATCACTCTTCATCCCAGAAACCAAACAGGTTCTCTCTTAAGTGCCACTCTTTAGCCCCCCAAAAAGGCATTTTCTCCCCAGAATACTGCCTTTCATCTTCAAGTGTCTTCTTTTTGGGAAAGGAAACGAAAGCGCTACTTTGGGGAGAGTATTTCTTATTTGGGGGATCAAAAGAGCAATTTGGGGGAGAAAATGTGTAATATAGGGAACCCTATGTAGTATTTAATGGATAAAAAGTCTTCTATGTGGAGCCAACCTGGATGTTTTGGGGAGAATATTTCTCATTTTGAGGACAGAAATAGGTCTTTTTTGGAGAGGATGACTTATTTTCGGTCTAAAAAGCAGTATTCTGGGAAGAAAATGCCTTCTTTTGGGGATCAAAGGCGGTATTCTGGGAAGAAAATGTGTTATTATTGGAATAAAATGTGCTGTCCCAATAAAAGACGCTGTCTTCCCCAAATGCGTCTTTTTATGCTGCAAATCAGACATTTTCTCCCCGAAAGATCACCTTAATCCTCTAAAGAAGACATTTTCTCCACAAAATGCCGCTTATTAGCTCAATACCAGGCTTTCACGCCAAAATAATGCACTTTATCCCCAAAACTCATGCATTTTCTCCACAAAACACGCTTTTTCGCTCCAAAATACAACCATTTCTCCCCTGCATATCAATTTCTGCCAACAAGTAGACATTTTCTCCCCGAATATCACTCTTCATCCCAGAAACCAAACAGGTTCTCTCTTAAGTGCCACTCTTTAGCCCCCCAAAAAGGCATTTTCTCCCCAGAATACTGCCTTTCATCTTCAAGTGTCTTCTTTTTGGGAAAGGAAACGAAAGCGCTACTTTGGGGAGAGTATTTCTTATTTGGGGGATCAAAAGAGCAATTTGGGGGAGAAAATGTGTAATATAGGGAACCCTATGTAGTATTTAATGGATAAAAAGTCTTCTATGTGGAGCCAACCTGGATGTTTTGGGGAGAATATTTCTCATTTTGAGGACAGAAATAGGTCTTTTTTGGAGAGGATGACTTATTTTCGGTCTAAAAAGCAGTATTCTGGGAAGAAAATGCCTTCTTTTGGGGATCAAAGGCGGTATTCTGGGAAGAAAATGTGTTATTATTGGAATAAAATGTGCTGTCCCAATAAAAGACGCTGTCTTCCCCAAATGCGTCTTTTTATGCTGCAAATCAGACATTTTCTCCCCGAAAGATCACCTTAATCCTCTAAAGAAGACATTTTCTCCACAAAATGCCGCTTATTAGCTCAATACCAGGCTTTCACGCCAAAATAATGCACTTTATCCCCAAAACTCATGCATTTTCTCCACAAAACACGCTTTTTCGCTCCAAAATACAACCATTTCTCCCCTGCATATCAATTTCTGCCAACAAGTAGACATTTTCTCCCCGAATATCACTCTTCATCCCAGAAACCAAACAGGTTCTCTCTTAAGTGCCACTCTTTAGCCCCCCAAAAAGGCATTTTCTCCCCAGAATACTGCCTTTCATCTTCAAGTGTCTTCTTTTTGGGAAAGGAAACGAAAGCGCTACTTTGGGGAGAGTATTTCTTATTTGGGGGATCAAAAGAGCAATTTGGGGGAGAAAATGTGTAATATAGGGAACCCTATGTAGTATTTAATGGATAAAAAGTCTTCTATGTGGAGCCAACCTGGATGTTTTGGGGAGAATATTTCTCATTTTGAGGACAGAAATAGGTCTTTTTTGGAGAGGATGACTTATTTTCGGTCTAAAAAGCAGTATTCTGGGAAGAAAATGCCTTCTTTTGGGGATCAAAGGCGGTATTCTGGGAAGAAAATGTGTTATTATTGGAATAAAATGTGCTGTCCCAATAAAAGACGCTGTCTTCCCCAAATGCGTCTTTTTATGCTGCAAATCAGACATTTTCTCCCCGAAAGATCACCTTAATCCTCTAAAGAAGACATTTTCTCCACAAAATGCCGCTTATTAGCTCAATACCAGGCTTTCACGCCAAAATAATGCACTTTATCCCCAAAACTCATGCATTTTCTCCACAAAACACGCTTTTTCGCTCCAAAATACAACCATTTCTCCCCTGCATATCAATTTCTGCCAACAAGTAGACATTTTCTCCCCGAATATCACTCTTCATCCCAGAAACCAAACAGGTTCTCTCTTAAGTGCCACTCTTTAGCCCCCCAAAAAGGCATTTTCTCCCCAGAATACTGCCTTTCATCTTCAAGTGTCTTCTTTTTGGGAAAGGAAACGAAAGCGCTACTTTGGGGAGAGTATTTCTTATTTGGGGGATCAAAAGAGCAATTTGGGGGAGAAAATGTGTAATATAGGGAACCCTATGTAGTATTTAATGGATAAAAAGTCTTCTATGTGGAGCCAACCTGGATGTTTTGGGGAGAATATTTCTCATTTTGAGGACAGAAATAGGTCTTTTTTGGAGAGGATGACTTATTTTCGGTCTAAAAAGCAGTATTCTGGGAAGAAAATGCCTTCTTTTGGGGATCAAAGGCGGTATTCTGGGAAGAAAATGTGTTATTATTGGAATAAAATGTGCTGTCCCAATAAAAGACGCTGTCTTCCCCAAATGCGTCTTTTTATGCTGCAAATCAGACATTTTCTCCCCGAAAGATCACCTTAATCCTCTAAAGAAGACATTTTCTCCACAAAATGCCGCTTATTAGCTCAATACCAGGCTTTCACGCCAAAATAATGCACTTTATCCCCAAAACTCATGCATTTTCTCCACAAAACACGCTTTTTCGCTCCAAAATACAACCATTTCTCCCCTGCATATCAATTTCTGCCAACAAGTAGACATTTTCTCCCCGAATATCACTCTTCATCCCAGAAACCAAACAGGTTCTCTCTTAAGTGCCACTCTTTAGCCCCCCAAAAAGGCATTTTCTCCCCAGAATACTGCCTTTCATCTTCAAGTGTCTTCTTTTTGGGAAAGGAAACGAAAGCGCTACTTTGGGGAGAGTATTTCTTATTTGGGGGATCAAAAGAGCAATTTGGGGGAGAAAATGTGTAATATAGGGAACCCTATGTAGTATTTAATGGATAAAAAGTCTTCTATGTGGAGCCAACCTGGATGTTTTGGGGAGAATATTTCTCATTTTGAGGACAGAAATAGGTCTTTTTTGGAGAGGATGACTTATTTTCGGTCTAAAAAGCAGTATTCTGGGAAGAAAATGCCTTCTTTTGGGGATCAAAGGCGGTATTCTGGGAAGAAAATGTGTTATTATTGGAATAAAATGTGCTGTCCCAATAAAAGACGCTGTCTTCCCCAAATGCGTCTTTTTATGCTGCAAATCAGACATTTTCTCCCCGAAAGATCACCTTAATCCTCTAAAGAAGACATTTTCTCCACAAAATGCCGCTTATTAGCTCAATACCAGGCTTTCACGCCAAAATAATGCACTTTATCCCCAAAACTCAGGCATTTTCTCCACAAAACACGCTTTTTCGCTCCAAAATACAACCATTTCTCCCCTGCATATCAATTTCTGCCAACAAGTAGACATTTTCTCCCCGAATATCACTCTTCATCCCAGAAACCAAACAGGTTCTCTCTTAAGTGCCACTCTTTAGCCCCCCAAAAAGGCATTTTCTCCCCAGAATACTGCCTTTCATCTTCAAGTGTCTTCTTTTTGGGAAAGGAAACGAAAGCGCTACTTT
This sequence comes from Alectoris magna, assembly GCA_030625065.1. Classification (NCBI taxonomy): domain Eukaryota; kingdom Metazoa; phylum Chordata; class Aves; order Galliformes; family Phasianidae; genus Alectoris; species Alectoris magna. Next base: position 4,655,140 of record CM060587.1, read on the forward strand.
GGGGAGAGTATTTCTTATTTGGGGGATCAAAAGAGCAATTTGGGGGAGAAAATGTGTAATATAGGGAACCCTATGTAGTATTTAATGGATAAAAAATCTTCTATTTGGAACCAAGAATGATGTTTTGGGGAGAATATTTCTCATTTTGAGGACAGAAATAGGTCTTTTTTGGAGAGGATGACTTATTTTCGGTCTAAAAAGCAGTATTCTGGGAAGAAAATGCCTTCTTTTGGGGATCAAAGGCGGTATTCTGGGAAGAAAATGTGTTATTATTGGAATAAAATGTGCTGTCCCAATAAAAGACGCTGTCTTCCCCAAATGCGTCTTTTTATGCTGCAAATCAGACATTTTCTCCCCGAAAGATCACCTTAATCCTCTAAAGAAGACATTTTCTCCACAAAGTGCCGCTTATTAGCTCAATACCAGGCTTTCACGCCAAAATAATGCACTTTATCCCCAAAACTCATGCATTTTCTCCACAAAACACGCTTTTTCGCTCCAAAATACAACCATTTCTCCCCTGCATATCAATTTCTGCCAACAAGTAGACATTTTCTCCCCGAATATCACTCTTCATCCCAGAAACCAAACAGGTTCTCTCTTAAGTGCCACTCTTTAGCCCCCCAAAAAGGCATTTTCTCCCCAGAATACTGCCTTTCATCTTCAAGTGTCTTCTTTTTGGGAAAGGAAACGAAAGCGCTACTTTGGGGAGAGTATTTCTTATTTGGGGGATCAAAAGAGCAATTTGGGGGAGAAAATGTGTAATATAGGGAACCCTATGTAGTATTTAATGGATAAAAAGTCTTCTATTTGGAACCAAGAATGATGTTTTGGGGAGAATATTTCTCATTTTGAGGACAGAAATAGGTCTTTTTTGGAGAGGATGACTTATTTTCGGTCTAAAAAGCAGTATTCTGGGAAGAAAATGCCTTCTTTTGGGGATCAAAGGCGGTATTCTGGGAAGAAAATGTGTTATTATTGGAATAAAATGTGCTGTCCCAATAAAAGACGCTGTCTTCCCCAAATGCGTCTTTTTATGCTGCAAATCAGACATTTTCTCCCCGAAAGATCACCTTAATCCTCTAAAGAAGACATTTTCTCCACAAAATGCCGCTTATTAGCTCAATACCAGGCTTTCACGCCAAAATAATGCACTTTATCCCCAAAACTCAGGCATTTTCTCCACAAAACACGCTTTTTCGCTCCAAAATACAACCATTTCTCCCCTGCATATCAATTTCTGCCAACAAGTAGACATTTTCTCCCCGAATATCACTCTTCATCCCAGAAACCAAACAGGTTCTCTCTTAAGTGCCACTCTTTAGCCCCCCAAAAAGGCATTTTCTCCCCAGAATACTGCCTTTCATCTTCAAGTGTCTTCTTTTTGGGAAAGGAAACGAAAGCGCTACTTTGGGGAGAGTATTTCTTATTTGGGGGATCAAAAGAGCAATTTGGGGGAGAAAATGTGTAATATAGGGAACCCTATGTAGTATTTAATGGAGAAAAAATCTTCTATTTGGAACCAAGAATGATGTTTTGGGGAGAATATTTCTCATTTTGAGGACAGAAATAGGTCTTTTTTGGAGAGGATGACTTATTTTCGGTCTAAAAAGCAGTATTCTGGGAAGAAAATGCCTTCTTTTGGGGATCAAAGGCGATATTCTGGGAAGAAAATGTGTTATTATTGGAATAAAATGTGCTGTCCCAATAAAAGACGCTGTCTTCCCCAAATGCGTCTTTTTATGCTGCAAATCAGACATTTTCTCCCCGAAAGATCACCTTAATCCTCTAAAGAAGACATTTTCTCCACAAAATGCCGCTTATTAGCTCAATACCAGGCTTTCACGCCAAAATCATGCACTTTATCCCCAAAACTCATGCATTTTCTCCACAAAACACGCTTTTTTGCTCCAAAATACAACCATTTCTCCCCTGCATATCAATTTCTGCCAACAAGTAGACATTTTCTCCCCGAATATCACTCTTCATCCCAGAAACCAAACAGGTTCTCTCTTAAGTGCCACTCTTTAGCCCCCCAAAAAGGCATTTTCTCCCCAGAATACTGCCTTTCATCTTCAAGTGTCTTCTTTTTGGGAAAGGAAACGAAAGCGCTACTTTGGGGAGAGTATTTCTTATTTGGGGGATCAAAAGAGCAATTTGGGGGAGAAAATGTGTAATATAGGGAACCCTATGTAGTATTTAATGGATAAAAAATCTTCTATTTGGAACCAAGAATGATGTTTTGGGGAGAATATTTCTCATTTTGAGGACAGAAATAGGTCTTTTTTGGAGAGGATGACTTATTTTCGGTCTAAAAAGCAGTATTCTGGGAAGAAAATGCCTTCTTTTGGGGATCAAAGGCGGTATTCTGGGAAGAAAATGTGTTATTATTGGAATAAAATGTGCTGTCCCAATAAAAGACGCTGTCTTCCCCAAATGCGTCTTTTTATGCTGCAAATCAGACATTTTCTCCCCGAAAGATCACCTTAATCCTCTAAAGAAGACATTTTCTCCACAAAATGCCGCTTATTAGCTCAATACCAGGCTTTCACGCCAAAATAATGCACTTTATCCCCAAAACTCAGGCATTTTCTCCACAAAACACGCTTTTTCGCTCCAAAATACAACCATTTCTCCCCTGCATATCAATTTCTGCCAACAAGTAGACATTTTCTCCCCGAATATCACTCTTCATCCCAGAAACCAAACAGGTTCTCTCTTAAGTGCCACTCTTTAGCCCCCCAAAAAGGCATTTTCTCCCCAGAATACTGCCTTTCATCTTCAAGTGTCTTCTTTTTGGGAAAGGAAACGAAAGCGCTACTTTGGGGAGAGTATTTCTTATTTGGGGGATCAAAAGAGCAATTTGGGGGAGAAAATGTGTAATATAGGGAACCCTATGTAGTATTTAATGGATAAAAAATCTTCTATTTGGAACCAAGAATGATGTTTTGGGGAGAATATTTCTCATTTTGAGGACAGAAATAGGTCTTTTTTGGAGAGGATGACTTATTTTCGGTCTAAAAAGCAGTATTCTGGGAAGAAAATGCCTTCTTTTGGGGATAAAAGGCGGTATTCTGGGAAGAAAATGTGTTATTATTGGAATAAAATGTGCTGTCCCAATAAAAGACGCTGTCTTCCCCAAATGCGTCTTTTTATGCTGCAAATCAGACATTTTCTCCCCGAAAGATCACCTTAATCCTCTAAAGAAGACATTTTCTCCACAAAATGCCGCTTATTAGCTCAATACCAGGCTTTCACGCCAAAATAATGCACTTTATCCCCAAAACTCATGCATTTTCTCCACAAAACACGCTTTTTCGCTCCAAAATACAACCATTTCTCCCCTGCATATCAATTTCTGCCAACAAGTAGACATTTTCTCCCCGAATATCACTCTTCATCCCAGAAACCAAACAGGTTCTCTCTTAAGTGCCACTCTTTAGCCCCCCAAAAAGGCATTTTCTCCCCAGAATACTGCCTTTCATCTTCAAGTGTCTTCTTTTTGGGAAAGGAAACGAAAGCGCTACTTTGGGGAGAGTATTTCTTATTTGGGGGATCAAAAGAGCAATTTGGGGGAGAAAATGTGTAATATAGGGAACCCTATGTAGTATTTAATGGATAAAAAATCTTCTATTTGGAACCAAGAATGATGTTTTGGGGAGAATATTTCTCATTTTGAGGACAGAAATAGGTCTTTTTTGGAGAGGATGACTTATTTTCGGTCTAAAAAGCAGTATTCTGGGAAGAAAATGCCTTCTTTTGGGGATAAAAGGCGATATTCTGGGAAGAAAATGTGTTATTATTGGAATAAAATGTGCTGTCCCAATAAAAGACGCTGTCTTCCCCAAATGCGTCTTTTTATGCTGCAAATCAGACATTTTCTCCCCGAAAGATCACCTTAATCCTCTAAAGAAGACATTTTCTCCACAAAGTGCCGCTTATTAGCTCAATACCAGGCTTTCACGCCAAAATCATGCACTTTATCCCCAAAACTCATGCATTTTCTCCACAAAACACGCTTTTTCGCTCCAAAATACAACCATTTCTCCCCTGCATATCAATTTCTGCCAACAAGTAGACATTTTCTCCCCGAATATCACTCTTCATCCCAGAAACCAAACAGGTTCTCTCTTAAGTGCCACTCTTTAGCCCCCCAAAAAGGCATTTTCTCCCCAGAATACTGCCTTTCATCTTCAAGTGTCTTCTTTTTGGGAAAGGAAACGAAAGCGCTACTTTGGGGAGAGTATTTCTTATTTGGGGGATCAAAAGAGCAATTTGGGGGAGAAAATGTGTAATATAGGGAACCCTATGTAGTATTTAATGGATAAAAAATCTTCTATTTGGAACCAAGAATGATGTTTTGGGGAGAATATTTCTCATTTTGAGGACAGAAATAGGTCTTTTTTGGAGAGGATGACTTATTTTCGGTCTAAAAAGCAGTATTCTGGGAAGAAAATGCCTTCTTTTGGGGATCAAAGGCAGTATTCTGGGAAGAAAATGTGTTATTATTGGAATAAAATGTGCTGTCCCAATAAAAGACGCTGTCTTCCCCAAATGCGTCTTTTTATGCTGCAAATCAGACATTTTCTCCCCGAAAGATCACCTTAATCCTCTAAAGAAGACATTTTCTCCACAAAATGCCGCTTATTAGCTCAATACCAGGCTTTCACGCCAAAATAATGCACTTTATCCCCAAAACTCAGGCATTTTCTCCACAAAACACGCTTTTTCGCTCCAAAATACAACCATTTCTCCCCTGCATATCAATTTCTGCCAACAAGTAGACATTTTCTCCCCGAATATCACTCTTCATCCCAGAAACCAAACAGGTTCTCTCTTAAGTGCCACTCTTTAGCCCCCCAAAAAGGCATTTTCTCCCCAGAATACTGCCTTTCATCTTCAAGTGTCTTCTTTTTGGGAAAGGAAACGAAAGCGCTACTTTGGGGAGAGTATTTCTTATTTGGGGGAACAAAAGAGCAATTTGGGGGAGAAAATGTGTAATATAGGGAACCCTATGTAGTATTTAATGGAGAAAAAATCTTCTATTTGGAACCACGAATGATGTTTTGGGGAGAATATTTCTCATTTTGAGGACAGAAATAGGTCTTTTTTGGAGAGGATGACTTATTTTCGGTCTAAAAAGCAGTATTCTGGGAAGAAAATGCCTTCTTTTGGGGATCAAAGGCGGTATTCTGGGAAGAAAATGTGTTATTATTGGAATAAAATGTGCTGTCCCAATAAAAGACGCTGTCTTCCCCAAATGCGTCTTTTTATGCTGCAAATCAGACATTTTCTCCCCGAAAGATCACCTTAATCCTCTAAAGAAGACATTTTCTCCACAAAATGCCGCTTATTAGCTCAATACCAGGCTTTCACGCCAAAATTATGTACTTTATCCCCAAAACTCATGCATTTTCTCCACAAAACACGCTTTTTCGCTCCAAAATACAACCATTTCTCCCCTGCATATCAATTTCTGCCAACAAGTAGACATTTTCTCCCCGAATATCACTCTTCATCCCAGAAACCAAACAGGTTCTCTCTTAAGTGCCACTCTTTAGCCCCCCAAAAAGGCATTTTCTCCCCAGAATACTGCCTTTCATCTTCAAGTGTCTTCTTTTTGGGAAAGGAAACGAAAGCGCTACTTTGGGGAGAGTATTTCTTATTTGGGGGATCAAAAGAGCAATTTGGGGGAGAAAATGTGTAATATAGGGAACCCTATGTAGTATTTAATGGATAAAAAATCTTCTATTTGGAACCAAGAATGATGTTTTGGGGAGAATATTTCTCATTTTGAGGACAGAAATAGGTCTTTTTTGGAGAGGATGACTTATTTTCGGTCTAAAAAGCAGTATTCTGGGAAGAAAATGCCTTCTTTTGGGGATCAAAGGCGGTATTCTGGGAAGAAAATGTGTTATTATTGGAATAAAATGTGCTGTCCCAATAAAAGACGCTGTCTTCCCCAAATGCGTCTTTTTATGCTGCAAATCAGACATTTTCTCCCCGAAAGATCACCTTAATCCTCTAAAGAAGACATTTTCTCCACAAAATGCCGCTTATTAGCTCAATACCAGGCTTTCACGCCAAAATAATGCACTTTATCCCCAAAACTCAGGCATTTTCTCCACAAAACACGCTTTTTCGCTCCAAAATACAACCATTTCTCCCCTGCATATCAATTTCTGCCAACAAGTAGACATTTTCTCCCCGAATATCACTCTTCATCCCAGAAACCAAACAGGTTCTCTCTTAAGTGCCACTCTTTAGCCCCCCAAAAAGGCATTTTCTCCCCAGAATACTGCCTTTCATCTTCAAGTGTCTTCTTTTTGGGAAAGGAAACGAAAGCGCTACTTTGGGGAGAGTATTTCTTATTTGGGGGATCAAAAGAGCAATTTGGGGGAGAAAATGTGTAATATAGGGAACCCTATGTAGTATTTAATGGATAAAAAGTCTTCTATGTGGAGCCAACCTGGATGTTTTGGGGAGAATATTTCTCATTTTGAGGACAGAAATAGGTCTTTTTTGGAGAGGATGACTTATTTTCGGTCTAAAAAGCAGTATTCTGGGAAGAAAATGCCTTCTTTTGGGGATCAAAGGCGGTATTCTGGGAAGAAAATGTGTTATTATTGGAATAAAATGTGCTGTCCCAATAAAAGACGCTGTCTTCCCCAAATGCGTCTTTTTATGCTGCAAATCAGACATTTTCTCCCCGAAAGATCACCTTAATCCTCTAAAGAAGACATTTTCTCCACAAAATGCCGCTTATTAGCTCAATACCAGGCTTTCACGCCAAAATAATGCACTTTATCCCCAAAACTCATGCATTTTCTCCACAAAACACGCTTTTTCGCTCCAAAATACAACCATTTCTCCCCTGCATATCAATTTCTGCCAACAAGTAGACATTTTCTCCCCGAATATCACTCTTCATCCCAGAAACCAAACAGGTTCTCTCTTAAGTGCCACTCTTTAGCCCCCCAAAAAGGCATTTTCTCCCCAGAATACTGCCTTTCATCTTCAAGTGTCTTCTTTTTGGGAAAGGAAACGAAAGCGCTACTTTGGGGAGAGTATTTCTTATTTGGGGGATCAAAAGAGCAATTTGGGGGAGAAAATGTGTAATATAGGGAACCCTATGTAGTATTTAATGGATAAAAAATCTTCTATTTGGAACCAAGAATGATGTTTTGGGGAGAATATTTCTCATTTTGAGGACAGAAATAGGTCTTTTTTGGAGAGGATGACTTATTTTCGGTCTAAAAAGCAGTATTCTGGGAAGAAAATGCCTTCTTTTGGGGATAAAAGGCGATATTCTGGGAAGAAAATGTGTTATTATTGGAATAAAATGTGCTGTCCCAATAAAAGACGCTGTCTTCCCCAAATGCGTCTTTTTATGCTGCAAATCAGACATTTTCTCCCCGAAAGATCACCTTAATCCTCTAAAGAAGACATTTTCTCCACAAAGTGCCGCTTATTAGCTCAATACCAGGCTTTCACGCCAAAATCATGCACTTTATCCCCAAAACTCATGCATTTTCTCCACAAAACACGCTTTTTCGCTCCAAAATACAACCATTTCTCCCCTGCATATCAATTTCTGCCAACAAGTAGACATTTTCTCCCCGAATATCACTCTTCATCCCAGAAACCAAACAGGTTCTCTCTTAAGTGCCACTCTTTAGCCCCCCAAAAAGGCATTTTCTCCCCAGAATACTGCCTTTCATCTTCAAGTGTCTTCTTTTTGGGAAAGGAAACGAAAGCGCTACTTTGGGGAGAGTATTTCTTATTTGGGGGATCAAAAGAGCAATTTGGGGGAGAAAATGTGTAATATAGGGAACCCTATGTAGTATTTAATGGATAAAAAATCTTCTATTTGGAACCAAGAATGATGTTTTGGGGAGAATATTTCTCATTTTGAGGACAGAAATAGGTCTTTTTTGGAGAGGATGACTTATTTTCGGTCTAAAAAGCAGTATTCTGGGAAGAAAATGCCTTCTTTTGGGGATCAAAGGCAGTATTCTGGGAAGAAAATGTGTTATTATTGGAATAAAATGTGCTGTCCCAATAAAAGACGCTGTCTTCCCCAAATGCGTCTTTTTATGCTGCAAATCAGACATTTTCTCCCCGAAAGATCACCTTAATCCTCTAAAGAAGACATTTTCTCCACAAAATGCTGCTTATTAGCTCAATACCATGCTTTCACGCCAAAATAATGCACTTTATCCCCAAAACTCAGGCATTTTCTCCACAAAACACGCTTTTTCGCTCCAAAATACAACCATTTCTCCCCTGCATATCAATTTCTGCCAACAAGTAGACATTTTCTCCCCGAATATCACTCTTCATCCCAGAAACCAAACAGGTTCTCTCTTAAGTGCCACTCTTTAGCCCCCCAAAAAGGCATTTTCTCCCCAGAATACTGCCTTTCATCTTCAAGTGTCTTCTTTTTGGGAAAGGAAACGAAAGCGCTACTTTGGGGAGAGTATTTCTTATTTGGGGGAACAAAAGAGCAATTTGGGGGAGAAAATGTGTAATATAGGGAACCCTATGTAGTATTTAATGGAGAAAAAATCTTCTATTTGGAACCACGAATGATGTTTTGGGGAGAATATTTCTCATTTTGAGGACAGAAATAGGTCTTTTTTGGAGAGGATGACTTATTTTCGGTCTAAAAAGCAGTATTCTGGGAAGAAAATGCCTTCTTTTGGGGATCAAAGGCGGTATTCTGGGAAGAAAATGTGTTATTATTGGAATAAAATGTGCTGTCCCAATAAAAGACGCTGTCTTCCCCAAATGCGTCTTTTTATGCTGCAAATCAGACATTTTCTCCCCGAAAGATCACCTTAATCCTCTAAAGAAGACATTTTCTCCACAAAATGCCGCTTATTAGCTCAATACCAGGCTTTCACGCCAAAATTATGTACTTTATCCCCAAAACTCATGCATTTTCTCCACAAAACACGCTTTTTCGCTCCAAAATACAACCATTTCTCCCCTGCATATCAATTTCTGCCAACAAGTAGACATTTTCTCCCCGAATATCACTCTTCATCCCAGAAACCAAACAGGTTCTCTCTTAAGTGCCACTCTTTAGCCCCCCAAAAAGGCATTTTCTCCCCAGAATACTGCCTTTCATCTTCAAGTGTCTTCTTTTTGGGAAAGGAAACGAAAGCGCTACTTTGGGGAGAGTATTTCTTATTTGGGGGATCAAAAGAGCAATTTGGGGGAGAAAATGTGTAATATAGGGAACCCTATGTAGTATTTAATGGATAAAAAATCTTCTATTTGGAACCAAGAATGATGTTTTGGGGAGAATATTTCTCATTTTGAGGACAGAAATAGGTCTTTTTTGGAGAGGATGACTTATTTTCGGTCTAAAAAGCAGTATTCTGGGAAGAAAATGCCTTCTTTTGGGGATCAAAGGCGGTATTCTGGGAAGAAAATGTGTTATTATTGGAATAAAATGTGCTGTCCCAATAAAAGACGCTGTCTTCCCCAAATGCGTCTTTTTATGCTGCAAATCAGACATTTTCTCCCCGAAAGATCACCTTAATCCTCTAAAGAAGACATTTTCTCCACAAAATGCCGCTTATTAGCTCAATACCAGGCTTTCACGCCAAAATAATGCACTTTATCCCCAAAACTCAGGCATTTTCTCCACAAAACACGCTTTTTCGCTCCAAAATACAACCATTTCTCCCCTGCATATCAATTTCTGCCAACAAGTAGACATTTTCTCCCCGAATATCACTCTTCATCCCAGAAACCAAACAGGTTCTCTCTTAAGTGCCACTCTTTAGCCCCCCAAAAAGGCATTTTCTCCCCAGAATACTGCCTTTCATCTTCAAGTGTCTTCTTTTTGGGAAAGGAAACGAAAGCGCTACTTTGGGGAGAGTATTTCTTATTTGGGGGATCAAAAGAGCAATTTGGGGGAGAAAATGTGTAATATAGGGAACCCTATGTAGTATTTAATGGAGAAAAAATCTTCTATTTGGAACCAAGAATGATGTTTTGGGGAGAATATTTCTCATTTTGAGGACAGAAATAGGTCTTTTTTGGAGAGGATGACTTATTTTCGGTCTAAAAAGCAGTATTCTGGGAAGAAAATGCCTTCTTTTGGGGATCAAAGGCGGTATTCTGGGAAGAAAATGTGTTATTATTGGAATAAAATGTGCTGTCCCAATAAAAGACGCTGTCTTCCCCAAATGCGTCTTTTTATGCTGCAAATCAGACATTTTCTCCCCGAAAGATCACCTTAATCCTCTAAAGAAGACATTTTCTCCACAAAATGCCGCTTATTAGCTCAATACCAGGCTTTCACGCCAAAATAATGCACTTTATCCCCAAAACTCATGCATTTTCTCCACAAAACACGCTTTTTCGCTCCAAAATACAACCATTTCTCCCCTGCATATCAATTTCTGCCAAGTAGACATTTTCTCCCCGAATATCACTCTTCATCCCAGAAACCAAACAGGTTCTCTCTTAAGTGCCACTCTTTAGCCCCCCAAAAAGGCATTTTCTCCCCAGAATACTGCCTTTCATCTTCAAGTGTCTTCTTTTTGGGAAAGGAAATGAAAGCGCTACTTTGGGGAGAGTATTTCTTATTTGGGGGATCAAAAGAGCAATTTGGGGGAGAAAATGTGTAATATAGGGAACCCTATGTAGTATTTAATGGATAAAAAGTCTTCTATGTGGAGCCAACCTGGATGTTTTGGGGAGAATATTTCTCATTTTGAGGACAGAAATAGGTCTTTTTTGGAGAGGATGACTTATTTTCGGTCTAAAAAGCAGTATTCTGGGAAGAAAATGCCTTCTTTTGGGGATCAAAGGCGGTATTCTGGGAAGAAAATGTGTTATTATTGGAATAAAATGTGCTGTCCCAATAAAAGACGCTGTCTTCCCCAAATGCGTCTTTTTATGCTGCAAATCAGACATTTTCTCCCCGAAAGATCACCTTAATCCTCTAAAGAAGACATTTTCTCCACAAAGTGCCGCTTATTAGCTCAATACCAGGCTTTCACGCCAAAATCATGCACTTTATCCCCAAAACTCATGCATTTTCTCCACAAAACACGCTTTTTCGCTCCAAAATACAACCATTTCTCCCCTGCATATCAATTTCTGCCAACAAGTAGACATTTTCTCCCCGAATATCACTCTTCATCCCAGAAACCAAACAGGTTCTCTCTTAAGTGCCACTCTTTAGCCCCCCAAAAAGGCATTTTCTCCCCAGAATACTGCCTTTCATCTTCAAGTGTCTTCTTTTTGGGAAAGGAAACGAAAGCGCTACTTTGGGGAGAGTATTTCTTATTTGGGGGATCAAAAGAGCAATTTGGGGGAGAAAATGTGTAATATAGGGAACCCTATGTAGTATTTAATGGAGAAAAAATCTTCTATTTGGAACCAAGAATGATGTTTTGGGGAGAATATTTCTCATTTTGAGGACAGAAATAGGTCTTTTTTGGAGAGGATGACTTATTTTCGGTCTAAAAAGCAGTATTCTGGGAAGAAAATGCCTTCTTTTGGGGATCAAAGGCGGTATTCTGGGAAGAAAATGTGTTATTATTGGAATAAAATGTGCTGTCCCAATAAAAGACGCTGTCTTCCCCAAATGCGTCTTTTTATGCTGCAAATCAGACATTTTCTCCCCGAAAGATCACCTTAATCCTCTAAAGAAGACATTTTCTCCACAAAATGCCGCTTATTAGCTCAATACCAGGCTTTCACGCCAAAATAATGCACTTTATCCCCAAAACTCAGGCATTTTCTCCACAAAACACGCTTTTTCGCTCCAAAATACAACCATTTCTCCCCTGCATATCAATTTCTGCCAACAAGTAGACATTTTCTCCCCGAATATCACTCTTCATCCCAGAAACCAAACAGGTTCTCTCTTAAGTGCCACTCTTTAGCCCCCCAAAAAGGCATTTTCTCCCCAGAATACTGCCTTTCATCTTCAAGTGTCTTCTTTTTGGGAAAGGAAACGAAAGCGCTACTTTGGGGAGAGTATTTCTTATTTGGGGGATCAAAAGAGCAATTTGGGGGAGAAAATGTGTAATATAGGGAACCCTATGTAGTATTTAATGGATAAAATATCTTCTATTTGGAACCAAGAATGATGTTTTGGGGAGAATATTTCTCATTTTGAGGACAGAAATAGGTCTTTTTTGGAGAGGATGACTTATTTTCGGTCTAAAAAGCAGTATTCTGGGAAGAAAATGCCTTCTTTTGGGGATCAAAGGCGGTATTCTGGGAAGAAAATGTGTTATTATTGGAATAAAATGTGCTGTCCCAATAAAAGACGCTGTCTTCCCCAAATGCGTCTTTTTATGCTGCAAATCAGACATTTTCTCCCCGAAAGATCACCTTAATCCTCTAAAGAAGACATTTTCTCCACAAAATGCCGCTTATTAGCTCAATACCAGGCTTTCACGCCAAAATAATGCACTTTATCCCCAAAACTCATGCATTTTCTCCACAAAACACGCTTTTTCGCTCCAAAATACAACCATTTCTCCCCTGCATATCAATTTCTGCCAACAAGTAGACATTTTCTCCCCGAATATCACTCTTCATCCCAGAAACCAAACAGGTTCTCTCTTAAGTGCCACTCTTTAGCCCCCCAAAAAGGCATTTTCTCCCCAGAATACTGCCTTTCATCTTCAAGTGTCTTCTTTTTGGGAAAGGAAACGAAAGCGCTACTTTGGGGAGAGTATTTCTTATTTGGGGGATCAAAAGAGCAATTTGGGGGAGAAAATGTGTAATATAGGGAACCCTATGTAGTATTTAATGGATAAAAAATCTTCTATTTGGAACCAAGAATGATGTTTTGGGGAGAATATTTCTCATTTTGAGGACAGAAATAGGTCTTTTTTGGAGAGGATGACTTATTTTCGGTCTAAAAAGCAGTATTCTGGGAAGAAAATGCCTTCTTTTGGGGATCAAAGGCGGTATTCTGGGAAGAAAATGTGTTATTATTGGAATAAAATGTGCTGTCCCAATAAAAGACGCTGTCTTCCCCAAATGCGTCTTTTTATGCTGCAAATCAGACATTTTCTCCCCGAAAGATCACCTTAATCCTCTAAAGAAGACATTTTCTCCACAAAGTGCCGCTTATTAGCTCAATACCAGGCTTTCACGCCAAAATAATGCACTTTATCCCCAAAACTCATGCATTTTCTCCACAAAACACTCTTTTTCGCTCCAAAATACAACCATTTCTCCCCTGCATATCAATTTCTGCCAACAATTAGACATTTTCTCCCCGAATATCACTCTTCATCCCAGAAACCAAACAGGTTCTCTCTTAAGTGCCACTCTTTAGCCCCCCAAAAAGGCATTTTCTCCCCAGAATACTGCCTTTCATCTTCAAGTGTCTTCTTTTTGGGAAAGGAAACGAAAGCGCTACTTTGGGGAGAGTATTTCTTATTTGGGGGATCAAAAGAGCAATTTGGGGGAGAAAATGTGTAATATAGGGAACCCTATGTAGTATTTAATGGAGAAAAAATCTTCTATTTGGAACCACGAATGATGTTTTGGGGAGAATATTTCTCATTTTGAGGACAGAAATAGGTCTTTTTTGGAGAGGATGACTTATTTTCGGTCTAAAAAGCAGTATTCTGGGAAGAAAATGCCTTCTTTTGGGGATCAAAGGCGGTATTGTGGGAAGAAAATGTGTTATTATTGGAATAAAATGTGCTGTCCCAATAAAAGACGCTGTCTTCCCCAAATGCGTCTTTTTATGCTGCAAATCAGACATTTTCTCCCCGAAAGATCACCTTAATCCTCTAAAGAAGACATTTTCTCCACAAAATGCCGCTTATTAGCTCAATACCAGGCTTTCACGCCAAAATAATGCACTTTATCCCCAAAACTCAGGCATTTTCTCCACAAAACACGCTTTTTCGCTCCAAAATACAACCATTTCTCCCCTGCATATCAATTTCTGCCAACAAGTAGACATTTTCTCCCCGAATATCACTCTTCATCCCAGAAACCAAACAGGTTCTCTCTTAAGTGCCACTCTTTAGCCCCCCAAAAAGGCATTTTCTCCCCAGAATACTGCCTTTCATCTTCAAGTGTCTTCTTTTTGGGAAAGGAAACGAAAGCGCTACTTTGGGGAGAGTATTTCTTATTTGGGGGATCAAAAGAGCAATTTGGGGGAGAAAATGTGTAATATAGGGAACCCTATGTAGTATTTAATGGATAAAAAATCTTCTATTTGGAACCAAGAATGATGTTTTGGGGAGAATATTTCTCATTTTGAGGACAGAAATAGGTCTTTTTTGGAGAGGATGACTTATTTTCGGTCTAAAAAGCAGTATTCTGGGAAGAAAATGCCTTCTTTTGGGGATCAAAGGCGGTATTCTGGGAAGAAAATGTGTTATTATTGGAATAAAATGTGCTGTCCCAATAAAAGACGCTGTCTTCCCCAAATGCGTCTTTTTATGCTGCAAATCAGACATTTTCTCCCCGAAAGATCACCTTAATCCTCTAAAGAAGACATTTTCTCCACAAAATGCCGCTTATTAGCTCAATACCAGGCTTTCACGCCAAAATAATGCACTTTATCCCCAAAACTCATGCATTTTCTCCACAAAACACGCTTTTTCGCTCCAAAATACAACCATTTCTCCCCTGCATATCAATTTCTGCCAACAAGTAGACATTTTCTCCCCGAATATCACTCTTCATCCCAGAAACCAAACAGGTTCTCTCTTAAGTGCCACTCTTTAGCCCCCCAAAAAGGCATTTTCTCCCCAGAATACTGCCTTTCATCTTCAAGTGTCTTCTTTTTGGGAAAGGAAACGAAAGCGCTACTTTGGGGAGAGTATTTCTTATTTGGGGGATCAAAAGAGCAATTTGGGGGAGAAAATGTGTAATATAGGGAACCCTATGTGGTATTTAATGGAGAAAAAATCTTCTATTTGGAACCAAGAATGATGTTTTGGGGAGAATATTTCTCATTTTGAGGACAGAAATAGGTCTTTTTTGGAGAGGATGACTTATTTTCGGTCTAAAAAGCAGTATTCTGGGAAGAAAATGCCTTCTTTTGGGGATCAAAGGCGGTATTCTGGGAAGAAAATGTGTTATTATTGGAATAAAATGTGCTGTCCCAATAAAAGACGCTGTCTTCCCCAAATGCGTCTTTTTATGCTGCAAATCAGACATTTTCTCCCCGAAAGATCACCTTAATCCTCTAAAGAAGACATTTTCTCCACAAAATGCCGCTTATTAGCTCAATACCAGGCTTTCACGCCAAAATAATGCACTTTATCCCCAAAACTCAGGCATTTTCTCCACAAAACACGGTTTTTCGCTCCAAAATACAACCATTTCTCCCCTGCATATCAATTTCTGCCAACAAGTAGACATTTTCTCCCCGAATATCACTCTTCATCCCAGAAACCAAACAGGTTCTCTCTTAAGTGCCACTCTTTAGCCCCCCAAAAAGGCATTTTCTCCCCAGAATACTGCCTTTCATCTTCAAGTGTCTTCTTTTTGGGAAAGGAAACGAAAGCGCTACTTTGGGGAGAGTATTTCTTATTTGGGGGATCAAAAGAGCAATTTGGGGGAGAAAATGTGTAATATAGGGAACCCTATGTGGTATTTAATGGAGAAAAAATCTTCTATTTGGAACCAAGAATGATGTTTTGGGGAGAATATTTCTCATTTTGAGGACAGAAATAGGTCTTTTTTGGAGAGGATGACTTATTTTTGGTCTAAAAAGCAGTATTCTGGGAAGAAAATGCCTTCTTTTGGGGATCAAAGGCGGTATTCTGGGAAGAAAATGTGTTATTATTGGAATAAAATGTGCTGTCCCAATAAAAGACGCTGTCTTCCCCAAATGCGTCTTTTTATGCTGCAAACCAGACATTTTCTCCCCGAAAGATCACCTTAATCCTCTAAAGAAGACATTTTCTCCACAAAATGCCGCTTATTAGCTCAATACCAGGCTTTCACGCCAAAATAATGCACTTTATCCCCAAAACTCATGCATTTTCTCCACAAAACACGCTTTTTCGCTCCAAAATACAACCATTTCTCCCCTGCATATCAATTTCTGCCAACAAGTAGACATTTTCTCCCCGAATATCACTCTTCATCCCAGAAACCAAACAGGTTCTCTCTTAAGTGCCACTCTTTAGCCCCCCAAAAAGGCATTTTCTCCCCAGAATACTGCCTTTCATCTTCAAGTGTCTTCTTTTTGGGAAAGGAAACGAAAGCGCTACTTTGGGGAGAGTATTTCTTATTTGGGGGATCAAAAGAGCAATTTGGGGGAGAAAATGTGTAATATAGGGAACCCTATGTAGTATTTAATGGAGAAAAAATCTTCTATTTGGAACCAAGAATGATGTTTTGGGGAGAATATTTCTCATTTTGAGGACAGAAATAGGTCTTTTTTGGAGAGGATGACTTATTTTCGGTCTAAAAAGCAGTATTCTGGGAAGAAAATGCCTTCTTTTGGGGATCAAAGGCGGTATTCTGGGAAGAAAATGTGTTATTATTGGAATAAAATGTGCTGTCCCAATAAAAGACGCTGTCTTCCCCAAATGCGTCTTTTTATGCTGCAAATCAGACATTTTCTCCCCGAAAGATCACCTTAATCCTCTAAAGAAGACATTTTCTCCACAAAATGCCGCTTATTAGCTCAATACCAGGCTTTCACGCCAAAATAATGCACTTTATCCCCAAAACTCATGCATTTTCTCCACAAAACACGCTTTTTCGCTCCAAAATACAACCATTTCTCCCCTGCATATCAATTTCTGCCAACAAGTAGACATTTTCTCCCCGAATATCACTCTTCATCCCAGAAACCAAACAGGTTCTCTCTTAAGTGCCACTCTTTAGCCCCCCAAAAAGGCATTTTCTCCCCAGAATACTGCCTTTCATCTTCAAGTGTCTTCTTTTTGGGAAAGGAAACGAAAGCGCTACTTTGGGGAGAGTATTTCTTATTTGGGGGATCAAAAGAGCAATTTGGGGGAGAAAACGTGTAATATAGGGAACCCTATGTAGTATTTAATGGATAAAAAATCTTCTATTTGGAACCAAGAATGATGTTTTGGGGAGACTATTTCTCATTTTGAGGACAGAAATAGGTCTTTTTTGGAGAGGATGACTTATTTTCGGTCTAAAAAGCAGTATTCTGGGAAGAAAATGCCTTCTTTTGGGGATCAAAGGCGGTATTCTGGGAAGAAAATGTGTTATTATTGGAATAAAATGTGCTGTCCCAATAAAAGACGCTGTCTTCCCCAAATGCGTCTTTTTATGCTGCAAATCAGACATTTTCTCCCCGAAAGATCACCTTAATCCTCTAAAGAAGACATTTTCTCCACAAAATGCCGCTTATTAGCTCAATACCAGGCTTTCACGCCAAAATAATGCACTTTATCCCCAAAACTCATGCATTTTCTCCACAAAACACTCATTTTCGCTCCAAAATACAACCATTTCTCCCCTGCATATCAATTTCTGCCAACAAGTAGACATTTTCTCCCCGAATATCACTCTTCATCCCAGAAACCAAACAGGTTCTCTCTTAAGTGCCACTCTTTAGCCCCCCAAAAAGGCATTTTCTCCCCAGAATACTGCCTTTCATCTTCAAGTGTCTTCTTTTTGGGAAAGGAAACGAAAGCGCTACTTTGGGGAGAGTATTTCTTATTTGGGGGATCAAAAGAGCAATTTGGGGGAGAAAATGTGTAATATAGGGAACCCTATGTAGTATTTAATGGATAAAAAATCTTCTATTTGGAACCAAGAATGATGTTTTGGGGAGACTATTTCTCATTTTGAGGACAGAAATAGGTCTTTTTTGGAGAGGATGACTTATTTTCGGTCTAAAAAGCAGTATTCTGGGAAGAAAATGCCTTCTTTTGGGGATCAAAGGCGGTATTCTGGGAAGAAAATGTGTTATTATTGGAATAAAATGTGCTGTCCCAATAAAAGACGCTGTCTTCCCCAAATGCGTCTTTTTATGCTGCAAATCAGACATTTTCTCCCCGAAAGATCACCTTAATCCTCTAAAGAAGACATTTTCTCCACAAAATGCCGCTTATTAGCTCAATACCAGGCTTTCACGCCAAAATAATGCACTTTATCCCCAAAACTCATGCATTTTCTCCACAAAACACTCATTTTCGCTCCAAAATACAACCATTTCTCCCCTGCATATCAATTTCTGCCAACAAGTAGACATTTTCTCCCCGAATATCACTCTTCATCCCAGAAACCAAACAGGTTCTCTCTTAAGTGCCACTCTTTAGCCCCCCAAAAAGGCATTTTCTCCCCAGAATACTGCCTTTCATCTTCAAGTGTCTTCTTTTTGGGAAAGGAAACGAAAGCGCTACTTTGGGGAGAGTATTTCTTATTTGGGGGATCAAAAGAGCAATTTGGGGGAGAAAATGTGTAATATAGGGAACCCTATGTAGTATTTAATGGAGAAAAAATCTTCTATTTGGAACCACGAATGATGTTTTGGGGAGAATATTTCTCATTTTGAGGACAGAAATAGGTCTTTTTTGGAGAGGATGACTTATTTTCGGTCTAAAAAGCAGTATTCTGGGAAGAAAATGCCTTCTTTTGGGGATCAAAGGCGGTATTCTGGGAAGAAAATGTGTTATTATTGGAATAAAATGTGCTGTCCCAATAAAAGACGCTGTCTTCCCCAAATGCGTCTTTTTATGCTGCAAATCAGACATTTTCTCCCCGAAAGATCACCTTAATCCTCTAAAGAAGACATTTTCTCCACAAAATGCCGCTTATTAGCTCAATACCAGGCTTTCACGCCAAAATAATGCACTTTATCCCCAAAACTCAGGCATTTTCTCCACAAAACACTCTTTTTCGCTCCAAAATACAACCATTTCTCCCCTGCATATCAATTTCTGCCAACAAGTAGACATTTTCTCCCCGAATATCACTCTTCATCCCAGAAACCAAACAGGTTCTCTCTTAAGTGCCACTCTTTAGCCCCCCAAAAAGGCATTTTCTCCCCAGAATACTGCCTTTCATCTTCAAGTGTCTTCTTTTTGGGAAAGGAAACGAAAGCGCTACTTTGGGGAGAGTATTTCTTATTTGGGGGATCAAAAGAGCAATTTGGGGGAGAAAATGTGTAATATAGGGAACCCTATGTAGTATTTAATGGAGAAAAAATCTTCTATTTGGAACCAAGAATGATGTTTTGGGGAGAATATTTCTCATTTTGAGGACAGAAATAGGTCTTTTTTGGAGAGGATGACTTATTTTCGGTCTAAAAAGCAGTATTCTGGGAAGAAAATGCCTTCTTTTGGGGATCAAAGGCGGTATTCTGGGAAGAAAATGTGTTATTATTGGAATAAAATGTGCTGTCCCAATAAAAGACGCTGTCTTCCCCAAATGCGTCTTTTTATGCTGCAAATCAGACATTTTCTCCCCGAAAGATCACCTTAATCCTCTAAAGAAGACATTTTCTCCACAAAATGCCGCTTATTAGCTCAATACCAGGCTTTCACGCCAAAATAATGCACTTTATCCCCAAAACTCATGCATTTTCTCCACAAAACACGCTTTTTCGCTCCAAAATACAACCATTTCTCCCCTGCATATCAATTTCTGCCAACAAGTAGACATTTTCTCCCCGAATATCACTCTTCATCCCAGAAACCAAACAGGTTCTCTCTTAAGTGCCACTCTTTAGCCCCCCAAAAAGGCATTTTCTCCCCAGAATACTGCCTTTCATCTTCAAGTGTCTTCTTTTTGGGAAAGGAAACGAAAGCGCTACTTTGGGGAGAGTATTTCTTATTTGGGGGATCAAAAGAGCAATTTGGGGGAGAAAACGTGTAATATAGGGAACCCTATGTAGTATTTAATGGATAAAAAATCTTCTATTTGGAACCAAGAATGATGTTTTGGGGAGACTATTTCTCATTTTGAGGACAGAAATAGGTCTTTTTTGGAGAGGATGACTTATTTTCGGTCTAAAAAGCAGTATTCTGGGAAGAAAATGCCTTCTTTTGGGGATCAAAGGCGGTATTCTGGGAAGAAAATGTGTTATTATTGGAATAAAATGTGCTGTCCCAATAAAAGACGCTGTCTTCCCCAAATGCGTCTTTTTATGCTGCAAATCAGACATTTTCTCCCCGAAAGATCACCTTAATCCTCTAAAGAAGACATTTTCTCCACAAAATGCCGCTTATTAGCTCAATACCAGGCTTTCACGCCAAAATAATGCACTTTATCCCCAAAACTCATGCATTTTCTCCACAAAACACTCATTTTCGCTCCAAAATACAACCATTTCTCCCCTGCATATCAATTTCTGCCAACAAGTAGACATTTTCTCCCCGAATATCACTCTTCATCCCAGAAACCAAACAGGTTCTCTCTTAAGTGCCACTCTTTAGCCCCCCAAAAAGGCATTTTCTCCCCAGAATACTGCCTTTCATCTTCAAGTGTCTTCTTTTTGGGAAAGGAAACGAAAGCGCTACTTTGGGGAGAGTATTTCTTATTTGGGGGATCAAAAGAGCAATTTGGGGGAGAAAATGTGTAATATAGGGAACCCTATGTGGTATTTAATGGAGAAAAAATCTTCTATTTGGAACCAAGAATGATGTTTTGGGGAGAATATTTCTCATTTTGAGGACAGAAATAGGTCTTTTTTGGAGAGGATGACTTATTTTTGGTCTAAAAAGCAGTATTCTGGGAAGAAAATGCCTTCTTTTGGGGATCAAAGGCGGTATTCTGGGAAGAAAATGTGTTATTATTGGAATAAAATGTGCTGTCCCAATAAAAGACGCTGTCTTCCCCAAATGCGTCTTTTTATGCTGCAAATCAGACATTTTCTCCCCGAAAGATCACCTTAATCCTCTAAAGAAGACATTTTCTCCACAAAATGCCGCTTATTAGCTCAATACCAGGCTTTCACGCCAAAATAATGCACTTTATCCCCAAAACTCAGGCATTTTCTCCACAAAACACGCTTTTTCGCTCCAAAATACAACCATTTCTCCCCTGCATATCAATTTCTGCCAACAAGTAGACATTTTCTCCCCGAATATCACTCTTCATCCCAGAAACCAAACAGGTTCTCTCTTAAGTGCCACTCTTTAGCCCCCCAAAAAGGCATTTTCTCCCCAGAATACTGCCTTTCATCTTCAAGTGTCTTCTTTTTGGGAAAGGAAACGAAAGCGCTACTTTGGGGAGAGTATTTCTTATTTGGGGGATCAAAAGAGCAATTTGGGGGAGAAAATGTGTAATATAGGGAACCCTATGTAGTATTTAATGGATAAAAAATCTTCTATTTGGAACCAAGAATGATGTTTTGGGGAGACTATTTCTCATTTTGAGGACAGAAATAGGTCTTTTTTGGAGAGGATGACTTATTTTCGGTCTAAAAAGCAGTATTCTGGGAAGAAAATGCCTTCTTTTGGGGATCAAAGGCGGTATTCTGGGAAGAAAATGTGTTATTATTGGAATAAAATGTGCTGTCCCAATAAAAGACGCTGTCTTCCCCAAATGCGTCTTTTTATGCTGCAAATCAGACATTTTCTCCCCGAAAGATCACCTTAATCCTCTAAAGAAGACATTTTCTCCACAAAATGCCGCTTATTAGCTCAATACCAGGCTTTCACGCCAAAATAATGCACTTTATCCCCAAAACTCATGCATTTTCTCCACAAAACACTCATTTTCGCTCCAAAATACAACCATTTCTCCCCTGCATATCAATTTCTGCCAACAAGTAGACATTTTCTCCCCGAATATCACTCTTCATCCCAGAAACCAAACAGGTTCTCTCTTAAGTGCCACTCTTTAGCCCCCCAAAAAGGCATTTTCTCCCCAGAATACTGCCTTTCATCTTCAAGTGTCTTCTTTTTGGGAAAGGAAACGAAAGCGCTACTTTGGGGAGAGTATTTCTTATTTGGGGGATCAAAAGAGCAATTTGGGGGAGAAAATGTGTAATATAGGGAACCCTATGTAGTATTTAATGGAGAAAAAATCTTCTATTTGGAACCAAGAATGATGTTTTGGGGAGACTATTTCTCATTTTGAGGACAGAAATAGGTCTTTTTTGGAGAGGATGACTTATTTTCGGTCTAAAAAGCAGTATTCTGGGAAGAAAATGCCTTCTTTTGGGGATCAAAGGCGGTATTCTGGGAAGAAAATGTGTTATTATTGGAATAAAATGTGCTGTCCCAATAAAAGACGCTGTCTTCCCCAAATGCGTCTTTTTATGCTGCAAATCAGACATTTTCTCCCCGAAAGATCACCTTAATCCTCTAAAGAAGACATTTTCTCCACAAAATGCCGCTTATTAGCTCAATACCAGGCTTTCACGCCAAAATAATGCACTTTATCCCCAAAACTCATGCATTTTCTCCACAAAACACTCATTTTCGCTCCAAAATACAACCATTTCTCCCCTGCATATCAATTTCTGCCAACAAGTAGACATTTTCTCCCCGAATATCACTCTTCATCCCAGAAACCAAACAGGTTCTCTCTTAAGTGCCACTCTTTAGCCCCCCAAAAAGGCATTTTCTCCCCAGAATACTGCCTTTCATCTTCAAGTGTCTTCTTTTTGGGAAAGGAAACGAAAGCGCTACTTTGGGGAGAGTATTTCTTATTTGGGGGATCAAAAGAGCAATTTGGGGGAGAAAATGTGTAATATAGGGAACCCTATGTAGTATTTAATGGAGAAAAAATCTTCTATTTGGAACCAAGAATGATGTTTTGGGGAGAATATTTCTCATTTTGAGGACAGAAATAGGTCTTTTTTGGAGAGGATGACTTATTTTCGGTCTAAAAAGCAGTATTCTGGGAAGAAAATGCCTTCTTTTGGGGATCAAAGGCGGTATTCTGGGAAGAAAATGTGTTATTATTGGAATAAAATGTGCTGTCCCAATAAAAGACGCTGTCTTCCCCAAATGCGTCTTTTTATGCTGCAAATCAGACATTTTCTCCCCGAAAGATCACCTTAATCCTCTAAAGAAGACATTTTCTCCACAAAATGCCGCTTATTAGCTCAATACCAGGCTTTCACGCCAAAATAATGCACTTTATCCCCAAAACTCATGCATTTTCTCCACAAAACACTCATTTTCGCTCCAAAATACAACCATTTCTCCCCTGCATATCAATTTCTGCCAACAAGTAGACATTTTCTCCCCGAATATCACTCTTCATCCCAGAAACCAAACAGGTTCTCTCTTAAGTGCCACTCTTTAGCCCCCCAAAAAGGCATTTTCTCCCCAGAATACTGCCTTTCATCTTCAAGTGTCTTCTTTTTGGGAAAGGAAACGAAAGCGCTACTTTGGGGAGAGTATTTCTTATTTGGGGGATCAAAAGAGCAATTTGGGGGAGAAAATGTGTAATATAGGGAACCCTATGTAGTATTTAATGGAGAAAAAATCTTCTATTTGGAACCAAGAATGATGTTTTGGGGAGAATATTTCTCATTTTGAGGACAGAAATAGGTCTTTTTTGGAGAGGATGACTTATTTTCGGTCTAAAAAGCAGTATTCTGGGAAGAAAATGCCTTCTTTTGGGGATCAAAGGCGGTATTCTGGGAAGAAAATGTGTTATTATTGGAATAAAATGTGCTGTCCCAATAAAAGACGCTGTCTTCCCCAAATGCGTCTTTTTATGCTGCAAATCAGACATTTTCTCCCCGAAAGATCACCTTAATCCTCTAAAGAAGACATTTTCTCCACAAAATGCCGCTTATTAGCTCAATACCAGGCTTTCACGCCAAAATAATGCACTTTATCCCCAAAACTCATGCATTTTCTCCACAAAACACGCTTTTTCGCTCCAAAATACAACCATTTCTCCCCTGCATATCAATTTCTGCCAACAAGTAGACATTTTCTCCCCGAATATCACTCTTCATCCCAGAAACCAAACAGGTTCTCTCTTAAGTGCCACTCTTTAGCCCCCCAAAAAGGCATTTTCTCCCCAGAATACTGCCTTTCATCTTCAAGTGTCTTCTTTTTGGGAAAGGAAACGAAAGCGCTACTTTGGGGAGAGTATTTCTTATTTGGGGGATCAAAAGAGCAATTTGGGGGAGAAAATGTGTAATATAGGGAACCCTATGTAGTATTTAATGGAGAAAAAATCTTCTATGTGGAACCAAGAATGATGTTTTGGGGAGACTATTTCTCATTTTGAGGACAGAAATAGGTCTTTTTTGGAGAGGATGACTTATTTTCGGTCTAAAAAGCAGTATTCTGGGAAGAAAATGCCTTCTTTTGGGGATCAAAGGCGGTATTCTGGGAAGAAAATGTGTTATTATTGGAATAAAATGTGCTGTCCCAATAAAAGACGCTGTCTTCCCCAAATGCGTCTTTTTATGCTGCAAATCAGACATTTTCTCCCCGAAAGATCACCTTAATCCTCTAAAGAAGACATTTTCTCCACAAAATGCCGCTTATTAGCTCAATACCAGGCTTTCACGCCAAAATAATGCACTTTATCCCCAAAACTCATGCATTTTCTCCACAAAACACGCTTTTTCGCTCCAAAATACAACCATTTCTCCCCTGCATATCAATTTCTGCCAACAAGTAGACATTTTCTCCCCGAATATCACTCTTCATCCCAGAAACCAAACAGGTTCTCTCTTAAGTGCCACTCTTTAGCCCCCCAAAAAGGCATTTTCTCCCCAGAATACTGCCTTTCATCTTCAAGTGTCTTCTTTTTGGGAAAGGAAACGAAAGCGCTACTTTGGGGAGAGTATTTCTTATTTGGGGGATCAAAAGAGCAATTTGGGGGAGAAAATGTGTAATATAGGGAACCCTATGTAGTATTTAATGGAGAAAAAATCTTCTATTTGGAACCAAGAATGATGTTTTGGGGAGAATATTTCTCATTTTGAGGACAGAAATAGGTCTTTTTTGGAGAGGATGACTTATTTTCGGTCTAAAAAGCAGTATTCTGGGAAGAAAATGCCTTCTTTTGGGGATCAAAGGCGGTATTCTGGGAAGAAAATGTGTTATTATTGGAATAAAATGTGCTGTCCCAATAAAAGACGCTGTCTTCCCCAAATGCGTCTTTTTATGCTGCAAATCAGACATTTTCTCCCCGAAAGATCACCTTAATCCTCTAAAGAAGACATTTTCTCCACAAAATGCCGCTTATTAGCTCAATACCAGGCTTTCACGCCAAAATAATGCACTTTATCCCCAAAACTCATGCATTTTCTCCACAAAACACTCATTTTCGCTCCAAAATACAACCATTTCTCCCCTGCATATCAATTTCTGCCAACAAGTAGACATTTTCTCCCCGAATATCACTCTTCATCCCAGAAACCAAACAGGTTCTCTCTTAAGTGCCACTCTTTAGCCCCCCAAAAAGGCATTTTCTCCCCAGAATACTGCCTTTCATCTTCAAGTGTCTTCTTTTTGGGAAAGGAAACGAAAGCGCTACTTTGGGGAGAGTATTTCTTATTTGGGGGATCAAAAGAGCAATTTGGGGGAGAAAATGTGTAATATAGGGAACCCTATGTAGTATTTAATGGATAAAAAGTCTTCTATGTGGAGCCAACCTGGATGTTTTGGGGAGAATATTTCTCATTTTGAGGACAGAAATAGGTCTTTTTTGGAGAGGATGACTTATTTTCGGTCTAAAAAGCAGTATTCTGGGAAGAAAATGCCTTCTTTTGGGGATCAAAGGCGGTATTCTGGGAAGAAAATGTGTTATTATTGGAATAAAATGTGCTGTCCCAATAAAAGACGCTGTCTTCCCCAAATGCGTCTTTTTATGCTGCAAATCAGACATTTTCTCCCCGAAAGATCACCTTAATCCTCTAAAGAAGACATTTTCTCCACAAAATGCCGCTTATTAGCTCAATACCAGGCTTTCACGCCAAAATAATGCACTTTATCCCCAAAACTCATGCATTTTCTCCACAAAACACTCTTTTTCGCTCCAAAATACAACCATTTCTCCCCTGCATATCAATTTCTGCCAACAAGTAGACATTTTCTCCCCGAATATCACTCTTCATCCCAGAAACCAAACAGGTTCTCTCTTAAGTGCCACTCTTTAGCCCCCCAAAAAGGCATTTTCTCCCCAGAATACTGCCTTTCATCTTCAAGTGTCTTCTTTTTGGGAAAGGAAACGAAAGCGCTACTTTGGGGAGAGTATTTCTTATTTGGGGGATCAAAAGAGCAATTTGGGGGAGAAAACGTGTAATATAGGGAACCCTATGTAGTATTTAATGGATAAAAAATCTTCTATTTGGAACCAAGAATGATGTTTTGGGGAGACTATTTCTCATTTTGAGGACAGAAATAGGTCTTTTTTGGAGAGGATGACTTATTTTCGGTCTAAAAAGCAGTATTCTGGGAAGAAAATGCCTTCTTTTGGGGATCAAAGGCGGTATTCTGGGAAGAAAATGTGTTATTATTGGAATAAAATGTGCTGTCCCAATAAAAGACGCTGTCTTCCCCAAATGCGTCTTTTTATGCTGCAAATCAGACATTTTCTCCCCGAAAGATCACCTTAATCCTCTAAAGAAGACATTTTCTCCACAAAATGCCGCTTATTAGCTCAATACCAGGCTTTCACGCCAAAATAATGCACTTTATCCCCAAAACTCATGCATTTTCTCCACAAAACACGCTTTTTCGCTCCAAAATACAACCATTTCTCCCCTGCATATCAATTTCTGCCAACAAGTAGACATTTTCTCCCCGAATATCACTCTTCATCCCAGAAACCAAACAGGTTCTCTCTTAAGTGCCACTCTTTAGCCCCCCAAAAAGGCATTTTCTCCCCAGAATACTGCCTTTCATCTTCAAGTGTCTTCTTTTTGGGAAAGGAAACGAAAGCGCTACTTTGGGGAGAGTATTTCTTATTTGGGGGATCAAAAGAGCAATTTGGGGGAGAAAATGTGTAATATAGGGAACCCTATGTAGTATTTAATGGAGAAAAAATCTTCTATTTGGAACCAAGAATGATGTTTTGGGGAGACTATTTCTCATTTTGAGGACAGAAATAGGTCTTTTTTGGAGAGGATGACTTATTTTCGGTCTAAAAAGCAGTATTCTGGGAAGAAAATGCCTTCTTTTGGGGATCAAAGGCGGTATTCTGGGAAGAAAATGTGTTATTATTGGAATAAAATGTGCTGTCCCAATAAAAGACGCTGTCTTCCCCAAATGCGTCTTTTTATGCTGCAAATCAGACATTTTCTCCCCGAAAGATCACCTTAATCCTCTAAAGAAGACATTTTCTCCACAAAATGCCGCTTATTAGCTCAATACCAGGCTTTCACGCCAAAATAATGCACTTTATCCCCAAAACTCATGCATTTTCTCCACAAAACACTCATTTTCGCTCCAAAATACAACCATTTCTCCCCTGCATATCAATTTCTGCCAACAAGTAGACATTTTCTCCCCGAATATCACTCTTCATCCCAGAAACCAAACAGGTTCTCTCTTAAGTGCCACTCTTTAGCCCCCCAAAAAGGCATTTTCTCCCCAGAATACTGCCTTTCATCTTCAAGTGTCTTCTTTTTGGGAAAGGAAACGAAAGCGCTACTTTGGGGAGAGTATTTCTTATTTGGGGGATCAAAAGAGCAATTTGGGGGAGAAAATGTGTAATATAGGGAACCCTATGTAGTATTTAATGGAGAAAAAATCTTCTATGTGGAACCAAGAATGATGTTTTGGGGAGACTATTTCTCATTTTGAGGACAGAAATAGGTCTTTTTTGGAGAGGATGACTTATTTTCGGTCTAAAAAGCAGTATTCTGGGAAGAAAATGCCTTCTTTTGGGGATCAAAGGCGGTATTCTGGGAAGAAAATGTGTTATTATTGGAATAAAATGTGCTGTCCCAATAAAAGACGCTGTCTTCCCCAAATGCGTCTTTTTATGCTGCAAATCAGACATTTTCTCCCCGAAAGATCACCTTAATCCTCTAAAGAAGACATTTTCTCCACAAAATGCCGCTTATTAGCTCAATACCAGGCTTTCACGCCAAAATAATGCACTTTATCCCCAAAACTCATGCATTTTCTCCACAAAACACGCTTTTTCGCTCCAAAATACAACCATTTCTCCCCTGCATATCAATTTCTGCCAACAAGTAGACATTTTCTCCCCGAATATCACTCTTCATCCCAGAAACCAAACAGGTTCTCTCTTAAGTGCCACTCTTTAGCCCCCCAAAAAGGCATTTTCTCCCCAGAATACTGCCTTTCATCTTCAAGTGTCTTCTTTTTGGGAAAGGAAACGAAAGCGCTACTTTGGGGAGAGTATTTCTTATTTGGGGGATCAAAAGAGCAATTTGGGGGAGAAAATGTGTAATATAGGGAACCCTATGTAGTATTTAATGGAGAAAAAATCTTCTATTTGGAACCAAGAATGATGTTTTGGGGAGACTATTTCTCATTTTGAGGACAGAAATAGGTCTTTTTTGGAGAGGATGACTTATTTTCGGTCTAAAAAGCAGTATTCTGGGAAGAAAATGCCTTCTTTTGGGGATCAAAGGCGGTATTCTGGGAAGAAAATGTGTTATTATTGGAATAAAATGTGCTGTCCCAATAAAAGACGCTGTCTTCCCCAAATGCGTCTTTTTATGCTGCAAATCAGACATTTTCTCCCCGAAAGATCACCTTAATCCTCTAAAGAAGACATTTTCTCCACAAAATGCCGCTTATTAGCTCAATACCAGGCTTTCACGCCAAAATAATGCACTTTATCCCCAAAACTCATGCATTTTCTCCACAAAACACTCATTTTCGCTCCAAAATACAACCATTTCTCCCCTGCATATCAATTTCTGCCAACAAGTAGACATTTTCTCCCCGAATATCACTCTTCATCCCAGAAACCAAACAGGTTCTCTCTTAAGTGCCACTCTTTAGCCCCCCAAAAAGGCATTTTCTCCCCAGAATACTGCCTTTCATCTTCAAGTGTCTTCTTTTTGGGAAAGGAAACGAAAGCGCTACTTTGGGGAGAGTATTTCTTATTTGGGGGATCAAAAGAGCAATTTGGGGGAGAAAATGTGTAATATAGGGAACCCTATGTAGTATTTAATGGATAAAAAGTCTTCTATGTGGAGCCAACCTGGATGTTTTGGGGAGAATATTTCTCATTTTGAGGACAGAAATAGGTCTTTTTTGGAGAGGATGACTTATTTTCGGTCTAAAAAGCAGTATTCTGGGAAGAAAATGCCTTCTTTTGGGGATCAAAGGCGGTATTCTGGGAAGAAAATGTGTTATTATTGGAATAAAATGTGCTGTCCCAATAAAAGACGCTGTCTTCCCCAAATGCGTCTTTTTATGCTGCAAATCAGACATTTTCTCCCCGAAAGATCACCTTAATCCTCTAAAGAAGACATTTTCTCCACAAAATGCCGCTTATTAGCTCAATACCAGGCTTTCACGCCAAAATAATGCACTTTATCCCCAAAACTCATGCATTTTCTCCACAAAACACTCTTTTTCGCTCCAAAATACAACCATTTCTCCCCTGCATATCAATTTCTGCCAACAAGTAGACATTTTCTCCCCGAATATCACTCTTCATCCCAGAAACCAAACAGGTTCTCTCTTAAGTGCCACTCTTTAGCCCCCCAAAAAGGCATTTTCTCCCCAGAATACTGCCTTTCATCTTCAAGTGTCTTCTTTTTGGGAAAGGAAACGAAAGCGCTACTTTGGGGAGAGTATTTCTTATTTGGGGGATCAAAAGAGCAATTTGGGGGAGAAAATGTGTAATATAGGGAACCCTATGTAGTATTTAATGGATAAAAAGTCTTCTATGTGGAGCCAACCTGGATGTTTTGGGGAGAATATTTCTCATTTTGAGGACAGAAATAGGTCTTTTTTGGAGAGGATGACTTATTTTCGGTCTAAAAAGCAGTATTCTGGGAAGAAAATGCCTTCTTTTGGGGATCAAAGGCGGTATTCTGGGAAGAAAATGTGTTATTATTGGAATAAAATGTGCTGTCCCAATAAAAGACGCTGTCTTCCCCAAATGCGTCTTTTTATGCTGCAAATCAGACATTTTCTCCCCGAAAGATCACCTTAATCCTCTAAAGAAGACATTTTCTCCACAAAATGCCGCTTATTAGCTCAATACCAGGCTTTCACGCCAAAATAATGCACTTTATCCCCAAAACTCATGCATTTTCTCCACAAAACACTCATTTTCGCTCCAAAATACAACCATTTCTCCCCTGCATATCAATTTCTGCCAACAAGTAGACATTTTCTCCCCGAATATCACTCTTCATCCCAGAAACCAAACAGGTTCTCTCTTAAGTGCCACTCTTTAGCCCCCCAAAAAGGCATTTTCTCCCCAGAATACTGCCTTTCATCTTCAAGTGTCTTCTTTTTGGGAAAGGAAACGAAAGCGCTACTTTGGGGAGAGTATTTCTTATTTGGGGGATCAAAAGAGCAATTTGGGGGAGAAAATGTGTAATATAGGGAACCCTATGTAGTATTTAATGGATAAAAAGTCTTCTATGTGGAGCCAACCTGGATGTTTTGGGGAGAATATTTCTCATTTTGAGGACAGAAATAGGTCTTTTTTGGAGAGGATGACTTATTTTCGGTCTAAAAAGCAGTATTCTGGGAAGAAAATGCCTTCTTTTGGGGATCAAAGGCGGTATTCTGGGAAGAAAATGTGTTATTATTGGAATAAAATGTGCTGTCCCAATAAAAGACGCTGTCTTCCCCAAATGCGTCTTTTTATGCTGCAAATCAGACATTTTCTCCCCGAAAGATCACCTTAATCCTCTAAAGAAGACATTTTCTCCACAAAATGCCGCTTATTAGCTCAATACCAGGCTTTCACGCCAAAATAATGCACTTTATCCCCAAAACTCATGCATTTTCTCCACAAAACACGCTTTTTCGCTCCAAAATACAACCATTTCTCCCCTGCATATCAATTTCTGCCAACAAGTAGACATTTTCTCCCCGAATATCACTCTTCATCCCAGAAACCAAACAGGTTCTCTCTTAAGTGCCACTCTTTAGCCCCCCAAAAAGGCATTTTCTCCCCAGAATACTGCCTTTCATCTTCAAGTGTCTTCTTTTTGGGAAAGGAAACGAAAGCGCTACTTTGGGGAGAGTATTTCTTATTTGGGGGATCAAAAGAGCAATTTGGGGGAGAAAATGTGTAATATAGGGAACCCTATGTAGTATTTAATGGAGAAAAAATCTTCTATTTGGAACCAAGAATGATGTTTTGGGGAGAATATTTCTCATTTTGAGGACAGAAATAGGTCTTTTTTGGAGAGGATGACTTATTTTCGGTCTAAAAAGCAGTATTCTGGGAAGAAAATGCCTTCTTTTGGGGATCAAAGGCGGTATTCTGGGAAGAAAATGTGTTATTATTGGAATAAAATGTGCTGTCCCAATAAAAGACGCTGTCTTCCCCAAATGCGTCTTTTTATGCTGCAAATCAGACATTTTCTCCCCGAAAGATCACCTTAATCCTCTAAAGAAGACATTTTCTCCACAAAATGCCGCTTATTAGCTCAATACCAGGCTTTCACGCCAAAATAATGCACTTTATCCCCAAAACTCAGGCATTTTCTCCACAAAACACGGTTTTTCGCTCCAAAATACAACCATTTCTCCCCTGCATATCAATTTCTGCCAACAAGTAGACATTTTCTCCCCGAATATCACTCTTCATCCCAGAAACCAAACAGGTTCTCTCTTAAGTGCCACTCTTTAGCCCCCCAAAAAGGCATTTTCTCCCCAGAATACTGCCTTTCATCTTCAAGTGTCTTCTTTTTGGGAAAGGAAACGAAAGCGCTACTTTGGGGAGAGTATTTCTTATTTGGGGGATCAAAAGAGCAATTTGGGGGAGAAAATGTGTAATATAGGGAACCCTATGTAGTATTTAATGGAGAAAAAATCTTCTATGTGGAACCAAGAATGATGTTTTGGGGAGACTATTTCTCATTTTGAGGACAGAAATAGGTCTTTTTTGGAGAGGATGACTTATTTTCGGTCTAAAAAGCAGTATTCTGGGAAGAAAATGCCTTCTTTTGGGGATCAAAGGCGGTATTCTGGGAAGAAAATGTGTTATTATTGGAATAAAATGTGCTGTCCCAATAAAAGACGCTGTCTTCCCCAAATGCGTCTTTTTATGCTGCAAATCAGACATTTTCTCCCCGAAAGATCACCTTAATCCTCTAAAGAAGACATTTTCTCCACAAAATGCCGCTTATTAGCTCAATACCAGGCTTTCACGCCAAAATAATGCACTTTATCCCCAAAACTCATGCATTTTCTCCACAAAACACGCTTTTTCGCTCCAAAATACAACCATTTCTCCCCTGCATATCAATTTCTGCCAACAAGTAGACATTTTCTCCCCGAATATCACTCTTCATCCCAGAAACCAAACAGGTTCTCTCTTAAGTGCCACTCTTTAGCCCCCCAAAAAGGCATTTTCTCCCCAGAATACTGCCTTTCATCTTCAAGTGTCTTCTTTTTGGGAAAGGAAACGAAAGCGCTACTTTGGGGAGAGTATTTCTTATTTGGGGGATCAAAAGAGCAATTTGGGGGAGAAAATGTGTAATATAGGGAACCCTATGTAGTATTTAATGGATAAAAAATCTTCTATTTGGAACCAAGAATGATGTTTTGGGGAGAATATTTCTCATTTTGAGGACAGAAATAGGTCTTTTTTGGAGAGGATGACTTATTTTCGGTCTAAAAAGCAGTATTCTGGGAAGAAAATGCCTTCTTTTGGGGATCAAAGGCGGTATTCTGGGAAGAAAATGTGTTATTATTGGAATAAAATGTGCTGTCCCAATAAAAGACGCTGTCTTCCCCAAATGCGTCTTTTTATGCTGCAAATCAGACATTTTCTCCCCGAAAGATCACCTTAATCCTCTAAAGAAGACATTTTCTCCACAAAATGCCGCTTATTAGCTCAATACCAGGCTTTCACGCCAAAATAATGCACTTTATCCCCAAAACTCATGCATTTTCTCCACAAAACACTCATTTTCGCTCCAAAATACAACCATTTCTCCCCTGCATATCAATTTCTGCCAACAAGTAGACATTTTCTCCCCGAATATCACTCTTCATCCCAGAAACCAAACAGGTTCTCTCTTAAGTGCCACTCTTTAGCCCCCCAAAAAGGCATTTTCTCCCCAGAATACTGCCTTTCATCTTCAAGTGTCTTCTTTTTGGGAAAGGAAACGAAAGCGCTACTTTGGGGAGAGTATTTCTTATTTGGGGGATCAAAAGAGCAATTTGGGGGAGAAAATGTGTAATATAGGGAACCCTATGTAGTATTTAATGGATAAAAAGTCTTCTATGTGGAGCCAACCTGGATGTTTTGGGGAGAATATTTCTCATTTTGAGGACAGAAATAGGTCTTTTTTGGAGAGGATGACTTATTTTCGGTCTAAAAAGCAGTATTCTGGGAAGAAAATGCCTTCTTTTGGGGATCAAAGGCGGTATTCTGGGAAGAAAATGTGTTATTATTGGAATAAAATGTGCTGTCCCAATAAAAGACGCTGTCTTCCCCAAATGCGTCTTTTTATGCTGCAAATCAGACATTTTCTCCCCGAAAGATCACCTTAATCCTCTAAAGAAGACATTTTCTCCACAAAATGCCGCTTATTAGCTCAATACCAGGCTTTCACGCCAAAATAATGCACTTTATCCCCAAAACTCATGCATTTTCTCCACAAAACACGCTTTTTCGCTCCAAAATACAACCATTTCTCCCCTGCATATCAATTTCTGCCAACAAGTAGACATTTTCTCCCCGAATATCACTCTTCATCCCAGAAACCAAACAGGTTCTCTCTTAAGTGCCACTCTTTAGCCCCCCAAAAAGGCATTTTCTCCCCAGAATACTGCCTTTCATCTTCAAGTGTCTTCTTTTTGGGAAAGGAAACGAAAGCGCTACTTTGGGGAGAGTATTTCTTATTTGGGGGATCAAAAGAGCAATTTGGGGGAGAAAATGTGTAATATAGGGAACCCTATGTAGTATTTAATGGATAAAAAATCTTCTATTTGGAACCAAGAATGATGTTTTGGGGAGAATATTTCTCATTTTGAGGACAGAAATAGGTCTTTTTTGGAGAGGATGACTTATTTTCGGTCTAAAAAGCAGTATTCTGGGAAGAAAATGCCTTCTTTTGGGGATCAAAGGCGGTATTCTGGGAAGAAAATGTGTTATTATTGGAATAAAATGTGCTGTCCCAATAAAAGACGCTGTCTTCCCCAAATGCGTCTTTTTATGCTGCAAATCAGACATTTTCTCCCCGAAAGATCACCTTAATCCTCTAAAGAAGACATTTTCTCCACAAAATGCCGCTTATTAGCTCAATACCAGGCTTTCACGCCAAAATAATGCACTTTATCCCCAAAACTCATGCATTTTCTCCACAAAACACTCATTTTCGCTCCAAAATACAACCATTTCTCCCCTGCATATCAATTTCTGCCAACAAGTAGACATTTTCTCCCCGAATATCACTCTTCATCCCAGAAACCAAACAGGTTCTCTCTTAAGTGCCACTCTTTAGCCCCCCAAAAAGGCATTTTCTCCCCAGAATACTGCCTTTCATCTTCAAGTGTCTTCTTTTTGGGAAAGGAAACGAAAGCGCTACTTTGGGGAGAGTATTTCTTATTTGGGGGATCAAAAGAGCAATTTGGGGGAGAAAATGTGTAATATAGGGAACCCTATGTAGTATTTAATGGATAAAAAGTCTTCTATGTGGAGCCAACCTGGATGTTTTGGGGAGAATATTTCTCATTTTGAGGACAGAAATAGGTCTTTTTTGGAGAGGATGACTTATTTTCGGTCTAAAAAGCAGTATTCTGGGAAGAAAATGCCTTCTTTTGGGGATCAAAGGCGGTATTCTGGGAAGAAAATGTGTTATTATTGGAATAAAATGTGCTGTCCCAATAAAAGACGCTGTCTTCCCCAAATGCGTCTTTTTATGCTGCAAATCAGACATTTTCTCCCCGAAAGATCACCTTAATCCTCTAAAGAAGACATTTTCTCCACAAAATGCCGCTTATTAGCTCAATACCAGGCTTTCACGCCAAAATAATGCACTTTATCCCCAAAACTCATGCATTTTCTCCACAAAACACTCTTTTTCGCTCCAAAATACAACCATTTCTCCCCTGCATATCAATTTCTGCCAACAAGTAGACATTTTCTCCCCGAATATCACTCTTCATCCCAGAAACCAAACAGGTTCTCTCTTAAGTGCCACTCTTTAGCCCCCCAAAAAGGCATTTTCTCCCCAGAATACTGCCTTTCATCTTCAAGTGTCTTCTTTTTGGGAAAGGAAACGAAAGCGCTACTTTGGGGAGAGTATTTCTTATTTGGGGGATCAAAAGAGCAATTTGGGGGAGAAAATGTGTAATATAGGGAACCCTATGTAGTATTTAATGGATAAAAAGTCTTCTATGTGGAGCCAACCTGGATGTTTTGGGGAGAATATTTCTCATTTTGAGGACAGAAATAGGTCTTTTTTGGAGAGGATGACTTATTTTCGGTCTAAAAAGCAGTATTCTGGGAAGAAAATGCCTTCTTTTGGGGATCAAAGGCGGTATTCTGGGAAGAAAATGTGTTATTATTGGAATAAAATGTGCTGTCCCAATAAAAGACGCTGTCTTCCCCAAATGCGTCTTTTTATGCTGCAAATCAGACATTTTCTCCCCGAAAGATCACCTTAATCCTCTAAAGAAGACATTTTCTCCACAAAATGCCGCTTATTAGCTCAATACCAGGCTTTCACGCCAAAATAATGCACTTTATCCCCAAAACTCATGCATTTTCTCCACAAAACACTCATTTTCGCTCCAAAATACAACCATTTCTCCCCTGCATATCAATTTCTGCCAACAAGTAGACATTTTCTCCCCGAATATCACTCTTCATCCCAGAAACCAAACAGGTTCTCTCTTAAGTGCCACTCTTTAGCCCCCCAAAAAGGCATTTTCTCCCCAGAATACTGCCTTTCATCTTCAAGTGTCTTCTTTTTGGGAAAGGAAACGAAAGCGCTACTTTGGGGAGAGTATTTCTTATTTGGGGGATCAAAAGAGCAATTTGGGGGAGAAAATGTGTAATATAGGGAACCCTATGTAGTATTTAATGGATAAAAAGTCTTCTATGTGGAGCCAACCTGGATGTTTTGGGGAGAATATTTCTCATTTTGAGGACAGAAATAGGTCTTTTTTGGAGAGGATGACTTATTTTCGGTCTAAAAAGCAGTATTCTGGGAAGAAAATGCCTTCTTTTGGGGATCAAAGGCGGTATTCTGGGAAGAAAATGTGTTATTATTGGAATAAAATGTGCTGTCCCAATAAAAGACGCTGTCTTCCCCAAATGCGTCTTTTTATGCTGCAAATCAGACATTTTCTCCCCGAAAGATCACCTTAATCCTCTAAAGAAGACATTTTCTCCACAAAATGCCGCTTATTAGCTCAATACCAGGCTTTCACGCCAAAATAATGCACTTTATCCCCAAAACTCATGCATTTTCTCCACAAAACACTCTTTTTCGCTCCAAAATACAACCATTTCTCCCCTGCATATCAATTTCTGCCAACAAGTAGACATTTTCTCCCCGAATATCACTCTTCATCCCAGAAACCAAACAGGTTCTCTCTTAAGTGCCACTCTTTAGCCCCCCAAAAAGGCATTTTCTCCCCAGAATACTGCCTTTCATCTTCAAGTGTCTTCTTTTTGGGAAAGGAAACGAAAGCGCTACTTTGGGGAGAGTATTTCTTATTTGGGGGATCAAAAGAGCAATTTGGGGGAGAAAATGTGTAATATAGGGAACCCTATGTAGTATTTAATGGATAAAAAGTCTTCTATGTGGAGCCAACCTGGATGTTTTGGGGAGAATATTTCTCATTTTGAGGACAGAAATAGGTCTTTTTTGGAGAGGATGACTTATTTTCGGTCTAAAAAGCAGTATTCTGGGAAGAAAATGCCTTCTTTTGGGGATAAAAGGCGGTATTCTGGGAAGAAAATGTGTTATTATTGGAATAAAATGTGCTGTCCCAATAAAAGACGCTGTCTTCCCCAAATGCGTCTTTTTATGCTGCAAATCAGACATTTTCTCCCCGAAAGATCACCTTAATCCTCTAAAGAAGACATTTTCTCCACAAAATGCCGCTTATTAGCTCAATACCAGGCTTTCACGCCAAAATAATGCACTTTATCCCCAAAACTCATGCATTTTCTCCACAAAACACTCATTTTCGCTCCAAAATACAACCATTTCTCCCCTGCATATCAATTTCTGCCAACAAGTAGACATTTTCTCCCCGAATATCACTCTTCATCCCAGAAACCAAACAGGTTCTCTCTTAAGTGCCACTCTTTAGCCCCCCAAAAAGGCATTTTCTCCCCAGAATACTGCCTTTCATCTTCAAGTGTCTTCTTTTTGGGAAAGGAAACGAAAGCGCTACTTTGGGGAGAGTATTTCTTATTTGGGGGATCAAAAGAGCAATTTGGGGGAGAAAATGTGTAATATAGGGAACCCTATGTAGTATTTAATGGATAAAAAGTCTTCTATGTGGAGCCAACCTGGATGTTTTGGGGAGAATATTTCTCATTTTGAGGACAGAAATAGGTCTTTTTTGGAGAGGATGACTTATTTTCGGTCTAAAAAGCAGTATTCTGGGAAGAAAATGCCTTCTTTTGGGGATCAAAGGCGGTATTCTGGGAAGAAAATGTGTTATTATTGGAATAAAATGTGCTGTCCCAATAAAAGACGCTGTCTTCCCCAAATGCGTCTTTTTATGCTGCAAATCAGACATTTTCTCCCCGAAAGATCACCTTAATCCTCTAAAGAAGACATTTTCTCCACAAAATGCCGCTTATTAGCTCAATACCAGGCTTTCACGCCAAAATAATGCACTTTATCCCCAAAACTCATGCATTTTCTCCACAAAACACGCTTTTTCGCTCCAAAATACAACCATTTCTCCCCTGCATATCAATTTCTGCCAACAAGTAGACATTTTCTCCCCGAATATCACTCTTCATCCCAGAAACCAAACAGGTTCTCTCTTAAGTGCCACTCTTTAGCCCCCCAAAAAGGCATTTTCTCCCCAGAATACTGCCTTTCATCTTCAAGTGTCTTCTTTTTGGGAAAGGAAACGAAAGCGCTACTTTGGGGAGAGTATTTCTTATTTGGGGGATCAAAAGAGCAATTTGGGGGAGAAAATGTGTAATATAGGGAACCCTATGTAGTATTTAATGGATAAAAAATCTTCTATTTGGAACCAAGAATGATGTTTTGGGGAGAATATTTCTCATTTTGAGGACAGAAATAGGTCTTTTTTGGAGAGGATGACTTATTTTCGGTCTAAAAAGCAGTATTCTGGGAAGAAAATGCCTTCTTTTGGGGATCAAAGGCGGTATTCTGGGAAGAAAATGTGTTATTATTGGAATAAAATGTGCTGTCCCAATAAAAGACGCTGTCTTCCCCAAATGCGTCTTTTTATGCTGCAAATCAGACATTTTCTCCCCGAAAGATCACCTTAATCCTCTAAAGAAGACATTTTCTCCACAAAATGCCGCTTATTAGCTCAATACCAGGCTTTCACGCCAAAATAATGCACTTTATCCCCAAAACTCATGCATTTTCTCCACAAAACACTCATTTTCGCTCCAAAATACAACCATTTCTCCCCTGCATATCAATTTCTGCCAACAAGTAGACATTTTCTCCCCGAATATCACTCTTCATCCCAGAAACCAAACAGGTTCTCTCTTAAGTGCCACTCTTTAGCCCCCCAAAAAGGCATTTTCTCCCCAGAATACTGCCTTTCATCTTCAAGTGTCTTCTTTTTGGGAAAGGAAACGAAAGCGCTACTTTGGGGAGAGTATTTCTTATTTGGGGGATCAAAAGAGCAATTTGGGGGAGAAAATGTGTAATATAGGGAACCCTATGTAGTATTTAATGGATAAAAAGTCTTCTATGTGGAGCCAACCTGGATGTTTTGGGGAGAATATTTCTCATTTTGAGGACAGAAATAGGTCTTTTTTGGAGAGGATGACTTATTTTCGGTCTAAAAAGCAGTATTCTGGGAAGAAAATGCCTTCTTTTGGGGATCAAAGGCGGTATTCTGGGAAGAAAATGTGTTATTATTGGAATAAAATGTGCTGTCCCAATAAAAGACGCTGTCTTCCCCAAATGCGTCTTTTTATGCTGCAAATCAGACATTTTCTCCCCGAAAGATCACCTTAATCCTCTAAAGAAGACATTTTCTCCACAAAATGCCGCTTATTAGCTCAATACCAGGCTTTCACGCCAAAATAATGCACTTTATCCCCAAAACTCATGCATTTTCTCCACAAAACACTCTTTTTCGCTCCAAAATACAACCATTTCTCCCCTGCATATCAATTTCTGCCAACAAGTAGACATTTTCTCCCCGAATATCACTCTTCATCCCAGAAACCAAACAGGTTCTCTCTTAAGTGCCACTCTTTAGCCCCCCAAAAAGGCATTTTCTCCCCAGAATACTGCCTTTCATCTTCAAGTGTCTTCTTTTTGGGAAAGGAAACGAAAGCGCTACTTTGGGGAGAGTATTTCTTATTTGGGGGATCAAAAGAGCAATTTGGGGGAGAAAATGTGTAATATAGGGAACCCTATGTAGTATTTAATGGATAAAAAGTCTTCTATGTGGAGCCAACCTGGATGTTTTGGGGAGAATATTTCTCATTTTGAGGACAGAAATAGGTCTTTTTTGGAGAGGATGACTTATTTTCGGTCTAAAAAGCAGTATTCTGGGAAGAAAATGCCTTCTTTTGGGGATCAAAGGCGGTATTCTGGGAAGAAAATGTGTTATTATTGGAATAAAATGTGCTGTCCCAATAAAAGACGCTGTCTTCCCCAAATGCGTCTTTTTATGCTGCAAATCAGACATTTTCTCCCCGAAAGATCACCTTAATCCTCTAAAGAAGACATTTTCTCCACAAAATGCCGCTTATTAGCTCAATACCAGGCTTTCACGCCAAAATAATGCA
The DNA here is from genome assembly GCA_030625065.1 of Alectoris magna. Taxonomy (NCBI): domain Eukaryota; kingdom Metazoa; phylum Chordata; class Aves; order Galliformes; family Phasianidae; genus Alectoris; species Alectoris magna. The sequence goes on from CM060587.1 coordinate 4,695,121, forward strand.
CTTTATCCCCAAAACTCATGCATTTTCTCCACAAAACACTCATTTTCGCTCCAAAATACAACCATTTCTCCCCTGCATATCAATTTCTGCCAACAAGTAGACATTTTCTCCCCGAATATCACTCTTCATCCCAGAAACCAAACAGGTTCTCTCTTAAGTGCCACTCTTTAGCCCCCCAAAAAGGCATTTTCTCCCCAGAATACTGCCTTTCATCTTCAAGTGTCTTCTTTTTGGGAAAGGAAACGAAAGCGCTACTTTGGGGAGAGTATTTCTTATTTGGGGGATCAAAAGAGCAATTTGGGGGAGAAAATGTGTAATATAGGGAACCCTATGTAGTATTTAATGGATAAAAAGTCTTCTATGTGGAGCCAACCTGGATGTTTTGGGGAGAATATTTCTCATTTTGAGGACAGAAATAGGTCTTTTTTGGAGAGGATGACTTATTTTCGGTCTAAAAAGCAGTATTCTGGGAAGAAAATGCCTTCTTTTGGGGATCAAAGGCGGTATTCTGGGAAGAAAATGTGTTATTATTGGAATAAAATGTGCTGTCCCAATAAAAGACGCTGTCTTCCCCAAATGCGTCTTTTTATGCTGCAAATCAGACATTTTCTCCCCGAAAGATCACCTTAATCCTCTAAAGAAGACATTTTCTCCACAAAATGCCGCTTATTAGCTCAATACCAGGCTTTCACGCCAAAATAATGCACTTTATCCCCAAAACTCATGCATTTTCTCCACAAAACACTCTTTTTCGCTCCAAAATACAACCATTTCTCCCCTGCATATCAATTTCTGCCAACAAGTAGACATTTTCTCCCCGAATATCACTCTTCATCCCAGAAACCAAACAGGTTCTCTCTTAAGTGCCACTCTTTAGCCCCCCAAAAAGGCATTTTCTCCCCAGAATACTGCCTTTCATCTTCAAGTGTCTTCTTTTTGGGAAAGGAAACGAAAGCGCTACTTTGGGGAGAGTATTTCTTATTTGGGGGATCAAAAGAGCAATTTGGGGGAGAAAATGTGTAATATAGGGAACCCTATGTAGTATTTAATGGATAAAAAGTCTTCTATGTGGAGCCAACCTGGATGTTTTGGGGAGAATATTTCTCATTTTGAGGACAGAAATAGGTCTTTTTTGGAGAGGATGACTTATTTTCGGTCTAAAAAGCAGTATTCTGGGAAGAAAATGCCTTCTTTTGGGGATAAAAGGCGGTATTCTGGGAAGAAAATGTGTTATTATTGGAATAAAATGTGCTGTCCCAATAAAAGACGCTGTCTTCCCCAAATGCGTCTTTTTATGCTGCAAATCAGACATTTTCTCCCCGAAAGATCACCTTAATCCTCTAAAGAAGACATTTTCTCCACAAAATGCCGCTTATTAGCTCAATACCAGGCTTTCACGCCAAAATAATGCACTTTATCCCCAAAACTCATGCATTTTCTCCACAAAACACTCATTTTCGCTCCAAAATACAACCATTTCTCCCCTGCATATCAATTTCTGCCAACAAGTAGACATTTTCTCCCCGAATATCACTCTTCATCCCAGAAACCAAACAGGTTCTCTCTTAAGTGCCACTCTTTAGCCCCCCAAAAAGGCATTTTCTCCCCAGAATACTGCCTTTCATCTTCAAGTGTCTTCTTTTTGGGAAAGGAAACGAAAGCGCTACTTTGGGGAGAGTATTTCTTATTTGGGGGATCAAAAGAGCAATTTGGGGGAGAAAATGTGTAATATAGGGAACCCTATGTAGTATTTAATGGATAAAAAGTCTTCTATGTGGAGCCAACCTGGATGTTTTGGGGAGAATATTTCTCATTTTGAGGACAGAAATAGGTCTTTTTTGGAGAGGATGACTTATTTTCGGTCTAAAAAGCAGTATTCTGGGAAGAAAATGCCTTCTTTTGGGGATCAAAGGCGGTATTCTGGGAAGAAAATGTGTTATTATTGGAATAAAATGTGCTGTCCCAATAAAAGACGCTGTCTTCCCCAAATGCGTCTTTTTATGCTGCAAATCAGACATTTTCTCCCCGAAAGATCACCTTAATCCTCTAAAGAAGACATTTTCTCCACAAAATGCCGCTTATTAGCTCAATACCAGGCTTTCACGCCAAAATAATGCACTTTATCCCCAAAACTCATGCATTTTCTCCACAAAACACGCTTTTTCGCTCCAAAATACAACCATTTCTCCCCTGCATATCAATTTCTGCCAACAAGTAGACATTTTCTCCCCGAATATCACTCTTCATCCCAGAAACCAAACAGGTTCTCTCTTAAGTGCCACTCTTTAGCCCCCCAAAAAGGCATTTTCTCCCCAGAATACTGCCTTTCATCTTCAAGTGTCTTCTTTTTGGGAAAGGAAACGAAAGCGCTACTTTGGGGAGAGTATTTCTTATTTGGGGGATCAAAAGAGCAATTTGGGGGAGAAAATGTGTAATATAGGGAACCCTATGTAGTATTTAATGGAGAAAAAATCTTCTATTTGGAACCAAGAATGATGTTTTGGGGAGAATATTTCTCATTTTGAGGACAGAAATAGGTCTTTTTTGGAGAGGATGACTTATTTTCGGTCTAAAAAGCAGTATTCTGGGAAGAAAATGCCTTCTTTTGGGGATCAAAGGCGGTATTCTGGGAAGAAAATGTGTTATTATTGGAATAAAATGTGCTGTCCCAATAAAAGACGCTGTCTTCCCCAAATGCGTCTTTTTATGCTGCAAATCAGACATTTTCTCCCCGAAAGATCACCTTAATCCTCTAAAGAAGACATTTTCTCCACAAAATGCCGCTTATTAGCTCAATACCAGGCTTTCACGCCAAAATAATGCACTTTATCCCCAAAACTCATGCATTTTCTCCACAAAACACGCTTTTTCGCTCCAAAATACAACCATTTCTCCCCTGCATATCAATTTCTGCCAACAAGTAGACATTTTCTCCCCGAATATCACTCTTCATCCCAGAAACCAAACAGGTTCTCTCTTAAGTGCCACTCTTTAGCCCCCCAAAAAGGCATTTTCTCCCCAGAATACTGCCTTTCATCTTCAAGTGTCTTCTTTTTGGGAAAGGAAACGAAAGCGCTACTTTGGGGAGAGTATTTCTTATTTGGGGGATCAAAAGAGCAATTTGGGGGAGAAAATGTGTAATATAGGGAACCCTATGTAGTATTTAATGGATAAAAAATCTTCTATTTGGAACCAAGAATGATGTTTTGGGGAGAATATTTCTCATTTTGAGGACAGAAATAGGTCTTTTTTGGAGAGGATGACTTATTTTCGGTCTAAAAAGCAGTATTCTGGGAAGAAAATGCCTTCTTTTGGGGATCAAAGGCGGTATTCTGGGAAGAAAATGTGTTATTATTGGAATAAAATGTGCTGTCCCAATAAAAGACGCTGTCTTCCCCAAATGCGTCTTTTTATGCTGCAAATCAGACATTTTCTCCCCGAAAGATCACCTTAATCCTCTAAAGAAGACATTTTCTCCACAAAATGCCGCTTATTAGCTCAATACCAGGCTTTCACGCCAAAATAATGCACTTTATCCCCAAAACTCAGGCATTTTCTCCACAAAACACGCTTTTTCGCTCCAAAATACAACCATTTCTCCCCTGCATATCAATTTCTGCCAACAAGTAGACATTTTCTCCCCGAATATCACTCTTCATCCCAGAAACCAAACAGGTTCTCTCTTAAGTGCCACTCTTTATCCCCCCAAAAAGGCATTTTCTCCCCAGAATACTGCCTTTCATCTTCAAGTGTCTTCTTTTTGGGAAAGGAAACGAAAGCGCTACTTTGGGGAGAGTATTTCTTATTTGGGGGATCAAAAGAGCAATTTGGGGGAGAAAATGTGTAATATAGGGAACCCTATGTAGTATTTAATGGATAAAAAATCTTCTATTTGGAACCAAGAATGATGTTTTGGGGAGAATATTTCTCATTTTGAGGACAGAAATAGGTCTTTTTTGGAGAGGATGACTTATTTTCGGTCTAAAAAGCAGTATTCTGGGAAGAAAATGCCTTCTTTTGGGGATCAAAGGCGGTATTCTGGGAAGAAAATGTGTTATTATTGGAATAAAATGTGCTGTCCCAATAAAAGACGCTGTCTTCCCCAAATGCGTCTTTTTATGCTGCAAATCAGACATTTTCTCCCCGAAAGATCACCTTAATCCTCTAAAGAAGACATTTTCTCCACAAAATGCCGCTTATTAGCTCAATACCAGGCTTTCACGCCAAAATAATGCACTTTATCCCCAAAACTCATGCATTTTCTCCACAAAACACGCTTTTTCGCTCCAAAATACAACCATTTCTCCCCTGCATATCAATTTCTGCCAACAAGTAGACATTTTCTCCCCGAATATCACTCTTCATCCCAGAAACCAAACAGGTTCTCTCTTAAGTGCCACTCTTTAGCCCCCCAAAAAGGCATTTTCTCCCCAGAATACTGCCTTTCATCTTCAAGTGTCTTCTTTTTGGGAAAGGAAACGAAAGCGCTACTTTGGGGAGAGTATTTCTTATTTGGGGGATCAAAAGAGCAATTTGGGGGAGAAAATGTGTAATATAGGGAACCCTATGTAGTATTTAATGGAGAAAAAATCTTCTATTTGGAACCAAGAATGATGTTTTGGGGAGAATATTTCTCATTTTGAGGACAGAAATAGGTCTTTTTTGGAGAGGATGACTTATTTTCGGTCTAAAAAGCAGTATTCTGGGAAGAAAATGCCTTCTTTTGGGGATCAAAGGCGGTATTCTGGGAAGAAAATGTGTTATTATTGGAATAAAATGTGCTGTCCCAATAAAAGACGCTGTCTTCCCCAAATGCGTCTTTTTATGCTGCAAATCAGACATTTTCTCCCCGAAAGATCACCTTAATCCTCTAAAGAAGACATTTTCTCCACAAAATGCCGCTTATTAGCTCAATACCAGGCTTTCACGCCAAAATAATGCACTTTATCCCCAAAACTCATGCATTTTCTCCACAAAACACGCTTTTTCGCTCCAAAATACAACCATTTCTCCCCTGCATATCAATTTCTGCCAACAAGTAGACATTTTCTCCCCGAATATCACTCTTCATCCCAGAAACCAAACAGGTTCTCTCTTAAGTGCCACTCTTTATCCCCCCAAAAAGGCATTTTCTCCCCAGAATACTGCCTTTCATCTTCAAGTGTCTTCTTTTTGGGAAAGGAAACGAAAGCGCTACTTTGGGGAGAGTATTTCTTATTTGGGGGATCAAAAGAGCAATTTGGGGGAGAAAATGTGTAATATAGGGAACCCTATGTAGTATTTAATGGATAAAAAATCTTCTATTTGGAACCAAGAATGATGTTTTGGGGAGAATATTTCTCATTTTGAGGACAGAAATAGGTCTTTTTTGGAGAGGATGACTTATTTTCGGTCTAAAAAGCAGTATTCTGGGAAGAAAATGCCTTCTTTTGGGGATCAAAGGCGGTATTCTGGGAAGAAAATGTGTTATTATTGGAATAAAATGTGCTGTCCCAATAAAAGACGCTGTCTTCCCCAAATGCGTCTTTTTATGCTGCAAATCAGACATTTTCTCCCCGAAAGATCACCTTAATCCTCTAAAGAAGACATTTTCTCCACAAAATGCCGCTTATTAGCTCAATACCAGGCTTTCACGCCAAAATAATGCACTTTATCCCCAAAACTCATGCATTTTCTCCACAAAACACGCTTTTTCGCTCCAAAATACAACCATTTCTCCCCTGCATATCAATTTCTGCCAACAAGTAGACATTTTCTCCCCGAATATCACTCTTCATCCCAGAAACCAAACAGGTTCTCTCTTAAGTGCCACTCTTTAGCCCCCCAAAAAGGCATTTTCTCCCCAGAATACTGCCTTTCATCTTCAAGTGTCTTCTTTTTGGGAAAGGAAACGAAAGCGCTACTTTGGGGAGAGTATTTCTTATTTGGGGGATCAAAAGAGCAATTTGGGGGAGAAAATGTGTAATATAGGGAACCCTATGTAGTATTTAATGGAGAAAAAATCTTCTATTTGGAACCAAGAATGATGTTTTGGGGAGAATATTTCTCATTTTGAGGACAGAAATAGGTCTTTTTTGGAGAGGATGACTTATTTTCGGTCTAAAAAGCAGTATTCTGGGAAGAAAATGCCTTCTTTTGGGGATCAAAGGCGGTATTCTGGGAAGAAAATGTGTTATTATTGGAATAAAATGTGCTGTCCCAATAAAAGACGCTGTCTTCCCCAAATGCGTCTTTTTATGCTGCAAACCAGACATTTTCTCCCCGAAAGATCACCTTAATCCTCTAAAGAAGACATTTTCTCCACAAAATGCCGCTTATTAGCTCAATACCAGGCTTTCACGCCAAAATAATGCACTTTATCCCCAAAACTCATGCATTTTCTCCACAAAACACTCATTTTCGCTCCAAAATACAACCATTTCTCCCCTGCATATCAATTTCTGCCAACAAGTAGACATTTTCTCCCCGAATATCACTCTTCATCCCAGAAACCAAACAGGTTCTCTCTTAAGTGCCACTCTTTAGCCCCCCAAAAAGGCATTTTCTCCCCAGAATACTGCCTTTCATCTTCAAGTGTCTTCTTTTTGGGAAAGGAAACGAAAGCGCTACTTTGGGGAGAGTATTTCTTATTTGGGGGATCAAAAGAGCAATTTGGGGGAGAAAATGTGTAATATAGGGAACCCTATGTAGTATTTAATGGAGAAAAAATCTTCTATTTGGAACCAAGAATGATGTTTTGGGGAGAATATTTCTCATTTTGAGGACAGAAATAGGTCTTTTTTGGAGAGGATGACTTATTTTCGGTCTAAAAAGCAGTATTCTGGGAAGAAAATGCCTTCTTTTGGGGATCAAAGGCGATATTCTGGGAAGAAAATGTGTTATTATTGGAATAAAATGTGCTGTCCCAATAAAAGACGCTGTCTTCCCCAAATGCGTCTTTTTATGCTGCAAATCAGACATTTTCTCCCCGAAAGATCACCTTAATCCTCTAAAGAAGACATTTTCTCCACAAAATGCCGCTTATTAGCTCAATACCAGGCTTTCACGCCAAAATAATGCACTTTATCCCCAAAACTCAGGCATTTTCTCCACAAAACACGCTTTTTCGCTCCAAAATACAACCATTTCTCCCCTGCATATCAATTTCTGCCAACAAGTAGACATTTTCTCCCCGAATATCACTCTTCATCCCAGAAACCAAACAGGTTCTCTCTTAAGTGCCACTCTTTAGCCCCCCAAAAAGGCATTTTCTCCCCAGAATACTGCCTTTCATCTTCAAGTGTCTTCTTTTTGGGAAAGGAAACGAAAGCGCTACTTTGGGGAGAGTATTTCTTATTTGGGGGATCAAAAGAGCAATTTGGGGGAGAAAATGTGTAATATAGGGAACCCTATGTGGTATTTAATGGAGAAAAAATCTTCTATTTGGAACCAAGAATGATGTTTTGGGGAGAATATTTCTCATTTTGAGGACAGAAATAGGTCTTTTTTGGAGAGGATGACTTATTTTCGGTCTAAAAAGCAGTATTCTGGGAAGAAAATGCCTTCTTTTGGGGATCAAAGGCGGTATTCTGGGAAGAAAATGTGTTATTATTGGAATAAAATGTGCTGTCCCAATAAAAGACGCTGTCTTCCCCAAATGCGTCTTTTTATGCTGCAAACCAGACATTTTCTCCCCGAAAGATCACCTTAATCCTCTAAAGAAGACATTTTCTCCACAAAATGCCGCTTATTAGCTCAATACCAGGCTTTCACGCCAAAATAATGCACTTTATCCCCAAAACTCATGCATTTTCTCCACAAAACACTCATTTTCGCTCCAAAATACAACCATTTCTCCCCTGCATATCAATTTCTGCCAACAAGTAGACATTTTCTCCCCGAATATCACTCTTCATCCCAGAAACCAAACAGGTTCTCTCTTAAGTGCCACTCTTTAGCCCCCCAAAAAGGCATTTTCTCCCCAGAATACTGCCTTTCATCTTCAAGTGTCTTCTTTTTGGGAAAGGAAACGAAAGCGCTACTTTGGGGAGAGTATTTCTTATTTGGGGGATCAAAAGAGCAATTTGGGGGAGAAAATGTGTAATATAGGGAACCCTATGTGGTATTTAATGGATAAAAAATCTTCTATTTGGAACCAAGAATGATGTTTTGGGGAGAATATTTCTCATTTTGAGGACAGAAATAGGTCTTTTTTGGAGAGGATGACTTATTTTCGGTCTAAAAAGCAGTATTCTGGGAAGAAAATGCCTTCTTTTGGGGATCAAAGGCGGTATTCTGGGAAGAAAATGTGTTATTATTGGAATAAAATGTGCTGTCCCAATAAAAGACGCTGTCTTCCCCAAATGCGTCTTTTTATGCTGCAAATCAGACATTTTCTCCCCGAAAGATCACCTTAATCCTCTAAAGAAGACATTTTCTCCACAAAATGCCGCTTATTAGCTCAATACCAGGCTTTCACGCCAAAATAATGCACTTTATCCCCAAAACTCAGGCATTTTCTCCACAAAACACTCATTTTCGCTCCAAAATACAACCATTTCTCCCCTGCATATCAATTTCTGCCAACAAGTAGACATTTTCTCCCCGAATATCACTCTTCATCCCAGAAACCAAACAGGTTCTCTCTTAAGTGCCACTCTTTAGCCCCCCAAAAAGGCATTTTCTCCCCAGAATACTGCCTTTCATCTTCAAGTGTCTTCTTTTTGGGAAAGGAAACGAAAGCGCTACTTTGGGGAGAGTATTTCTTATTTGGGGGATCAAAAGAGCAATTTGGGGGAGAAAATGTGTAATATAGGGAACCCTATGTAGTATTTAATGGATAAAAAATCTTCTATTTGGAACCAAGAATGATGTTTTGGGGAGAATATTTCTCATTTTGAGGACAGAAATAGGTCTTTTTTGGAGAGGATGACTTATTTTCGGTCTAAAAAGCAGTATTCTGGGAAGAAAATGCCTTCTTTTGGGGATCAAAGGCGGTATTCTGGGAAGAAAATGTGTTATTATTGGAATAAAATGTGCTGTCCCAATAAAAGACGCTGTCTTCCCCAAATGCGTCTTTTTATGCTGCAAATCAGACATTTTCTCCCCGAAAGATCACCTTAATCCTCTAAAGAAGACATTTTCTCCACAAAATGCCGCTTATTAGCTCAATACCAGGCTTTCACGCCAAAATAATGCACTTTATCCCCAAAACTCATGCATTTTCTCCACAAAACATGCTTTTTCGCTCCAAAATACAACCATTTCTCCCCTGCATATCAATTTCTCCCAACAAGTAGACATTTTCTCCCCGAATATCACTCTTCATCCCAGAAACCAAACAGGTTCTCTCTTAAGTGCCACTCTTTAGCCCCCCAAAAAGGCATTTTCTCCCCAGAATACTGCCTTTCATCTTCAAGTGTCTTCTTTTTGGGAAAGGAAACGAAAGCGCTACTTTGGGGAGAGTATTTCTTATTTGGGGGATCAAAAGAGCAATTTGGGGGAGAAAATGTGTAATATAGGGAACCCTATGTAGTATTTAATGGAGAAAAAATCTTCTATTTGGAACCAAGAATGATGTTTTGGGGAGAATATTTCTCATTTTGAGGACAGAAATAGGTCTTTTTTGGAGAGGATGACTTATTTTCGGTCTAAAAAGCAGTATTCTGGGAAGAAAATGCCTTCTTTTGGGGATCAAAGGCGGTATTCTGGGAAGAAAATGTGTTATTATTGGAATAAAATGTGCTGTCCCAATAAAAGACGCTGTCTTCCCCAAATGCGTCTTTTTATGCTGCAAATCAGACATTTTCTCCCCGAAAGATCACCTTAATCCTCTAAAGAAGACATTTTCTCCACAAAATGCCGCTTATTAGCTCAATACCAGGCTTTCACGCCAAAATAATGCACTTTATCCCCAAAACTCAGGCATTTTCTCCACAAAACACGCTTTTTCGCTCCAAAATACAACCATTTCTCCCCTGCATATCAATTTCTGCCAACAAGTAGACATTTTCTCCCCGAATATCACTCTTCATCCCAGAAACCAAACAGGTTCTCTCTTAAGTGCCACTCTTTATCCCCCCAAAAAGGCATTTTCTCCCCAGAATACTGCCTTTCATCTTCAAGTGTCTTCTTTTTGGGAAAGGAAACGAAAGCGCTACTTTGGGGAGAGTATTTCTTATTTGGGGGATCAAAAGAGCAATTTGGGGGAGAAAATGTGTAATATAGGGAACCCTATGTGGTATTTAATGGAGAAAAAATCTTCTATTTGGAACCAAGAATGATGTTTTGGGGAGAATATTTCTCATTTTGAGGACAGAAATAGGTCTTTTTTGGAGAGGATGACTTATTTTCGGTCTAAAAAGCAGTATTCTGGGAAGAAAATGCCTTCTTTTGGGGATCAAAGGCGGTATTCTGGGAAGAAAATGTGTTATTATTGGAATAAAATGTGCTGTCCCAATAAAAGACGCTGTCTTCCCCAAATGCGTCTTTTTATGCTGCAAATCAGACATTTTCTCCCCGAAAGATCACCTTAATCCTCTAAAGAAGACATTTTCTCCACAAAATGCCGCTTATTAGCTCAATACCAGGCTTTCACGCCAAAATAATGCACTTTATCCCCAAAACTCATGCATTTTCTCCACAAAACACGCTTTTTCGCTCCAAAATACAACCATTTCTCCCCTGCATATCAATTTCTGCCAACAAGTAGACATTTTCTCCCCGAATATCACTCTTCATCCCAGAAACCAAACAGGTTCTCTCTTAAGTGCCACTCTTTATCCCCCCAAAAAGGCATTTTCTCCCCAGAATACTGCCTTTCATCTTCAAGTGTCTTCTTTTTGGGAAAGGAAACGAAAGCGCTACTTTGGGGAGAGTATTTCTTATTTGGGGGATCAAAAGAGCAATTTGGGGGAGAAAATGTGTAATATAGGGAACCCTATGTAGTATTTAATGGAGAAAAAATCTTCTATTTGGAACCAAGAATGATGTTTTGGGGAGAATATTTCTCATTTTGAGGACAGAAATAGGTCTTTTTTGGAGAGGATGACTTATTTTCGGTCTAAAAAGCAGTATTCTGGGAAGAAAATGCCTTCTTTTGGGGATCAAAGGCGGTATTCTGGGAAGAAAATGTGTTATTATTGGAATAAAATGTGCTGTCCCAATAAAAGACGCTGTCTTCCCCAAATGCGTCTTTTTATGCTGCAAATCAGACATTTTCTCCCCGAAAGATCACCTTAATCCTCTAAAGAAGACATTTTCTCCACAAAATGCCGCTTATTAGCTCAATACCAGGCTTTCACGCCAAAATAATGCACTTTATCCCCAAAACTCAGGCATTTTCTCCACAAAACACGCTTTTTCGCTCCAAAATACAACCATTTCTCCCCTGCATATCAATTTCTGCCAACAAGTAGACATTTTCTCCCCGAATATCACTCTTCATCCCAGAAACCAAACAGGTTCTCTCTTAAGTGCCACTCTTTATCCCCCCAAAAAGGCATTTTCTCCCCAGAATACTGCCTTTCATCTTCAAGTGTCTTCTTTTTGGGAAAGGAAACGAAAGCGCTACTTTGGGGAGAGTATTTCTTATTTGGGGGATCAAAAGAGCAATTTGGGGGAGAAAATGTGTAATATAGGGAACCCTATGTAGTATTTAATGGATAAAAAATCTTCTATTTGGAACCAAGAATGATGTTTTGGGGAGAATATTTCTCATTTTGAGGACAGAAATAGGTCTTTTTTGGAGAGGATGACTTATTTTCGGTCTAAAAAGCAGTATTCTGGGAAGAAAATGCCTTCTTTTGGGGATCAAAGGCGGTATTCTGGGAAGAAAATGTGTTATTATTGGAATAAAATGTGCTGTCCCAATAAAAGACGCTGTCTTCCCCAAATGCGTCTTTTTATGCTGCAAATCAGACATTTTCTCCCCGAAAGATCACCTTAATCCTCTAAAGAAGACATTTTCTCCACAAAATGCCGCTTATTAGCTCAATACCAGGCTTTCACGCCAAAATAATGCACTTTATCCCCAAAACTCATGCATTTTCTCCACAAAACACGCTTTTTCGCTCCAAAATACAACCATTTCTCCCCTGCATATCAATTTCTGCCAACAAGTAGACATTTTCTCCCCGAATATCACTCTTCATCCCAGAAACCAAACAGGTTCTCTCTTAAGTGCCACTCTTTAGCCCCCCAAAAAGGCATTTTCTCCCCAGAATACTGCCTTTCATCTTCAAGTGTCTTCTTTTTGGGAAAGGAAACGAAAGCGCTACTTTGGGGAGAGTATTTCTTATTTGGGGGATCAAAAGAGCAATTTGGGGGAGAAAATGTGTAATATAGGGAACCCTATGTAGTATTTAATGGAGAAAAAATCTTCTATTTGGAACCAAGAATGATGTTTTGGGGAGAATATTTCTCATTTTGAGGACAGAAATAGGTCTTTTTTGGAGAGGATGACTTATTTTCGGTCTAAAAAGCAGTATTCTGGGAAGAAAATGCCTTCTTTTGGGGATCAAAGGCGGTATTCTGGGAAGAAAATGTGTTATTATTGGAATAAAATGTGCTGTCCCAATAAAAGACGCTGTCTTCCCCAAATGCGTCTTTTTATGCTGCAAACCAGACATTTTCTCCCCGAAAGATCACCTTAATCCTCTAAAGAAGACATTTTCTCCACAAAATGCCGCTTATTAGCTCAATACCAGGCTTTCACGCCAAAATAATGCACTTTATCCCCAAAACTCATGCATTTTCTCCACAAAACACTCATTTTCGCTCCAAAATACAACCATTTCTCCCCTGCATATCAATTTCTGCCAACAAGTAGACATTTTCTCCCCGAATATCACTCTTCATCCCAGAAACCAAACAGGTTCTCTCTTAAGTGCCACTCTTTAGCCCCCCAAAAAGGCATTTTCTCCCCAGAATACTGCCTTTCATCTTCAAGTGTCTTCTTTTTGGGAAAGGAAACGAAAGCGCTACTTTGGGGAGAGTATTTCTTATTTGGGGGATCAAAAGAGCAATTTGGGGGAGAAAATGTGTAATATAGGGAACCCTATGTAGTATTTAATGGAGAAAAAATCTTCTATTTGGAACCAAGAATGATGTTTTGGGGAGAATATTTCTCATTTTGAGGACAGAAATAGGTCTTTTTTGGAGAGGATGACTTATTTTCGGTCTAAAAAGCAGTATTCTGGGAAGAAAATGCCTTCTTTTGGGGATCAAAGGCGGTATTCTGGGAAGAAAATGTGTTATTATTGGAATAAAATGTGCTGTCCCAATAAAAGACGCTGTCTTCCCCAAATGCGTCTTTTTATGCTGCAAACCAGACATTTTCTCCCCGAAAGATCACCTTAATCCTCTAAAGAAGACATTTTCTCCACAAAATGCCGCTTATTAGCTCAATACCAGGCTTTCACGCCAAAATAATGCACTTTATCCCCAAAACTCATGCATTTTCTCCACAAAACACTCATTTTCGCTCCAAAATACAACCATTTCTCCCCTGCATATCAATTTCTGCCAACAAGTAGACATTTTCTCCCCGAATATCACTCTTCATCCCAGAAACCAAACAGGTTCTCTCTTAAGTGCCACTCTTTAGCCCCCCAAAAAGGCATTTTCTCCCCAGAATACTGCCTTTCATCTTCAAGTGTCTTCTTTTTGGGAAAGGAAACGAAAGCGCTACTTTGGGGAGAGTATTTCTTATTTGGGGGATCAAAAGAGCAATTTGGGGGAGAAAATGTGTAATATAGGGAACCCTATGTAGTATTTAATGGAGAAAAAATCTTCTATTTGGAACCAAGAATGATGTTTTGGGGAGAATATTTCTCATTTTGAGGACAGAAATAGGTCTTTTTTGGAGAGGATGACTTATTTTCGGTCTAAAAAGCAGTATTCTGGGAAGAAAATGCCTTCTTTTGGGGATCAAAGGCGATATTCTGGGAAGAAAATGTGTTATTATTGGAATAAAATGTGCTGTCCCAATAAAAGACGCTGTCTTCCCCAAATGCGTCTTTTTATGCTGCAAATCAGACATTTTCTCCCCGAAAGATCACCTTAATCCTCTAAAGAAGACATTTTCTCCACAAAATGCCGCTTATTAGCTCAATACCAGGCTTTCACGCCAAAATAATGCACTTTATCCCCAAAACTCAGGCATTTTCTCCACAAAACACGCTTTTTCGCTCCAAAATACAACCATTTCTCCCCTGCATATCAATTTCTGCCAACAAGTAGACATTTTCTCCCCGAATATCACTCTTCATCCCAGAAACCAAACAGGTTCTCTCTTAAGTGCCACTCTTTAGCCCCCCAAAAAGGCATTTTCTCCCCAGAATACTGCCTTTCATCTTCAAGTGTCTTCTTTTTGGGAAAGGAAACGAAAGCGCTACTTTGGGGAGAGTATTTCTTATTTGGGGGATCAAAAGAGCAATTTGGGGGAGAAAATGTGTAATATAGGGAACCCTATGTGGTATTTAATGGAGAAAAAATCTTCTATTTGGAACCAAGAATGATGTTTTGGGGAGAATATTTCTCATTTTGAGGACAGAAATAGGTCTTTTTTGGAGAGGATGACTTATTTTCGGTCTAAAAAGCAGTATTCTGGGAAGAAAATGCCTTCTTTTGGGGATCAAAGGCGGTATTCTGGGAAGAAAATGTGTTATTATTGGAATAAAATGTGCTGTCCCAATAAAAGACGCTGTCTTCCCCAAATGCGTCTTTTTATGCTGCAAACCAGACATTTTCTCCCCGAAAGATCACCTTAATCCTCTAAAGAAGACATTTTCTCCACAAAATGCCGCTTATTAGCTCAATACCAGGCTTTCACGCCAAAATAATGCACTTTATCCCCAAAACTCATGCATTTTCTCCACAAAACACGCTTTTTCGCTCCAAAATACAACCATTTCTCCCCTGCATATCAATTTCTGCCAACAAGTAGACATTTTCTCCCCGAATATCACTCTTCATCCCAGAAACCAAACAGGTTCTCTCTTAAGTGCCACTCTTTAGCCCCCCAAAAAGGCATTTTCTCCCCAGAATACTGCCTTTCATCTTCAAGTGTCTTCTTTTTGGGAAAGGAAACGAAAGCGCTACTTTGGGGAGAGTATTTCTTATTTGGGGGATCAAAAGAGCAATTTGGGGGAGAAAATGTGTAATATAGGGAACCCTATGTAGTATTTAATGGAGAAAAAATCTTCTATTTGGAACCAAGAATGATGTTTTGGGGAGAATATTTCTCATTTTGAGGACAGAAATAGGTCTTTTTTGGAGAGGATGACTTATTTTCGGTCTAAAAAGCAGTATTCTGGGAAGAAAATGCCTTCTTTTGGGGATCAAAGGCGGTATTCTGGGAAGAAAATGTGTTATTATTGGAATAAAATGTGCTGTCCCAATAAAAGACGCTGTCTTCCCCAAATGCGTCTTTTTATGCTGCAAATCAGACATTTTCTCCCCGAAAGATCACCTTAATCCTCTAAAGAAGACATTTTCTCCACAAAATGCCGCTTATTAGCTCAATACCAGGCTTTCACGCCAAAATAATGCACTTTATCCCCAAAACTCAGGCATTTTCTCCACAAAACACTCTTTTTCGCTCCAAAATACAACCATTTCTCCCCTGCATATCAATTTCTGCCAACAAGTAGACATTTTCTCCCCGAATATCACTCTTCATCCCAGAAACCAAACAGGTTCTCTCTTAAGTGCCACTCTTTAGCCCCCCAAAAAGGCATTTTCTCCCCAGAATACTGCCTTTCATCTTCAAGTGTCTTCTTTTTGGGAAAGGAAACGAAAGCGCTACTTTGGGGAGAGTATTTCTTATTTGGGGGATCAAAAGAGCAATTTGGGGGAGAAAATGTGTAATATAGGGAACCCTATGTAGTATTTAATGGATAAAAAGTCTTCTATTTGGAACCAAGAATGATGTTTTGGGGAGAATATTTCTCATTTTGAGGACAGAAATAGGTCTTTTTTGGAGAGGATGACTTATTTTCGGTCTAAAAAGCAGTATTCTGGGAAGAAAATGCCTTCTTTTGGGGATCAAAGGCGGTATTCTGGGAAGAAAATGTGTTATTATTGGAATAAAATGTGCTGTCCCAATAAAAGACGCTGTCTTCCCCAAATGCGTCTTTTTATGCTGCAAATCAGACATTTTCTCCCCGAAAGATCACCTTAATCCTCTAAAGAAGACATTTTCTCCACAAAATGCCGCTTATTAGCTCAATACCAGGCTTTCACGCCAAAATAATGCACTTTATCCCCAAAACTCAGGCATTTTCTCCACAAAACACGCTTTTTCGCTCCAAAATACAACCATTTCTCCCCTGCATATCAATTTCTGCCAACAAGTAGACATTTTCTCCCCGAATATCACTCTTCATCCCAGAAACCAAACAGGTTCTCTCTTAAGTGCCACTCTTTAGCCCCCCAAAAAGGCATTTTCTCCCCAGAATACTGCCTTTCATCTTCAAGTGTCTTCTTTTTGGGAAAGGAAACGAAAGCGCTACTTTGGGGAGAGTATTTCTTATTTGGGGGATCAAAAGAGCAATTTGGGGGAGAAAATGTGTAATATAGGGAACCCTATGTAGTATTTAATGGAGAAAAAATCTTCTATGTGGAACCAAGAATGATGTTTTGGGGAGACTATTTCTCATTTTGAGGACAGAAATAGGTCTTTTTTGGAGAGGATGACTTATTTTCGGTCTAAAAAGCAGTATTCTGGGAAGAAAATGCCTTCTTTTGGGGATCAAAGGCGGTATTCTGGGAAGAAAATGTGTTATTATTGGAATAAAATGTGCTGTCCCAATAAAAGACGCTGTCTTCCCCAAATGCGTCTTTTTATGCTGCAAATCAGACATTTTCTCCCCGAAAGATCACCTTAATCCTCTAAAGAAGACATTTTCTCCACAAAATGCCGCTTATTAGCTCAATACCAGGCTTTCACGCCAAAATAATGCACTTTATCCCCAAAACTCATGCATTTTCTCCACAAAACACGCTTTTTCGCTCCAAAATACAACCATTTCTCCCCTGCATATCAATTTCTGCCAACAAGTAGACATTTTCTCCCCGAATATCACTCTTCATCCCAGAAACCAAACAGGTTCTCTCTTAAGTGCCACTCTTTAGCCCCCCAAAAAGGCATTTTCTCCCCAGAATACTGCCTTTCATCTTCAAGTGTCTTCTTTTTGGGAAAGGAAACGAAAGCGCTACTTTGGGGAGAGTATTTCTTATTTGGGGGATCAAAAGAGCAATTTGGGGGAGAAAATGTGTAATATAGGGAACCCTATGTAGTATTTAATGGATAAAAAATCTTCTATTTGGAACCAAGAATGATGTTTTGGGGAGAATATTTCTCATTTTGAGGACAGAAATAGGTCTTTTTTGGAGAGGATGACTTATTTTCGGTCTAAAAAGCAGTATTCTGGGTAGAAAATGCCTTCTTTTGGGGATCAAAGGCGGTATTCTGGGAAGAAAATTTGTTATTATTGGAATAAAATGTGCTGTCCCAATAAAAGACGCTGTCTTCCCCAAATGCGTCTTTTTATGCTGCAAATCAGACATTTTCTCCCCGAAAGATCACCTTAATCCTCTAAAGAAGACATTTTCTCCACAAAATGCCGCTTATTAGCTCAATACCAGGCTTTCACGCCAAAATAATGCACTTTATCCCCAAAACTCAGGCATTTTCTCCACAAAACACTCATTTTCGCTCCAAAATACAACCATTTCTCCCCTGCATATCAATTTCTGCCAACAAGTAGACATTTTCTCCCCGAATATCACTCTTCATCCCAGAAACCAAACAGGTTCTCTCTTAAGTGCCACTCTTTAGCCCCCCAAAAAGGCATTTTCTCCCCAGAATACTGCCTTTCATCTTCAAGTGTCTTCTTTTTGGGAAAGGAAACGAAAGCGCTACTTTGGGGAGAGTATTTCTTATTTGGGGGATCAAAAGAGCAATTTGGGGGAGAAAATGTGTAATATAGGGAACCCTATGTAGTATTTAATGGAGAAAAAATCTTCTATGTGGAACCAAGAATGATGTTTTGGGGAGACTATTTCTCATTTTGAGGACAGAAATAGGTCTTTTTTGGAGAGGATGACTTATTTTCGGTCTAAAAAGCAGTATTCTGGGAAGAAAATGCCTTCTTTTGGGGATCAAAGGCGGTATTCTGGGAAGAAAATGTGTTATTATTGGAATAAAATGTGCTGTCCCAATAAAAGACGCTGTCTTCCCCAAATGCGTCTTTTTATGCTGCAAATCAGACATTTTCTCCCCGAAAGATCACCTTAATCCTCTAAAGAAGACATTTTCTCCACAAAATGCCGCTTATTAGCTCAATACCAGGCTTTCACGCCAAAATAATGCACTTTATCCCCAAAACTCATGCATTTTCTCCACAAAACACGCTTTTTCGCTCCAAAATACAACCATTTCTCCCCTGCATATCAATTTCTGCCAACAAGTAGACATTTTCTCCCCGAATATCACTCTTCATCCCAGAAACCAAACAGGTTCTCTCTTAAGTGCCACTCTTTAGCCCCCCAAAAAGGCATTTTCTCCCCAGAATACTGCCTTTCATCTTCAAGTGTCTTCTTTTTGGGAAAGGAAACGAAAGCGCTACTTTGGGGAGAGTATTTCTTATTTGGGGGATCAAAAGAGCAATTTGGGGGAGAAAATGTGTAATATAGGGAACCCTATGTAGTATTTAATGGATAAAAAATCTTCTATTTGGAACCAAGAATGATGTTTTGGGGAGAATATTTCTCATTTTGAGGACAGAAATAGGTCTTTTTTGGAGAGGATGACTTATTTTCGGTCTAAAAAGCAGTATTCTGGGTAGAAAATGCCTTCTTTTGGGGATCAAAGGCGGTATTCTGGGAAGAAAATGTGTTATTATTGGAATAAAATGTGCTGTCCCAATAAAAGACGCTGTCTTCCCCAAATGCGTCTTTTTATGCTGCAAATCAGACATTTTCTCCCCGAAAGATCACCTTAATCCTCTAAAGAAGACATTTTCTCCACAAAATGCCGCTTATTAGCTCAATACCAGGCTTTCACGCCAAAATAATGCACTTTATCCCCAAAACTCATGCATTTTCTCCACAAAACACTCATTTTCGCTCCAAAATACAACCATTTCTCCCCTGCATATCAATTTCTGCCAACAAGTAGACATTTTCTCCCCGAATATCACTCTTCATCCCAGAAACCAAACAGGTTCTCTCTTAAGTGCCACTCTTTAGCCCCCAAAAAGGCATTTTCTCCCCAGAATACTGCCTTTCATCTTCAAGTGTCTTCTTTTTGGGAAAGGAAACGAAAGCGCTACTTTGGGGAGAGTATTTCTTATTTGGGGGATCAAAAGAGCAATTTGGGGGAGAAAATGTGTAATATAGGGAACCCTATGTAGTATTTAATGGATAAAAAATCTTCTATTTGGAACCAAGAATGATGTTTTGGGGAGAATATTTCTCATTTTGAGGACAGAAATAGGTCTTTTTTGGAGAGGATGACTTATTTTCGGTCTAAAAAGCAGTATTCTGGGAAGAAAATGCCTTCTTTTGGGGATCAAAGGCGGTATTCTGGGAAGAAAATGTGTTATTATTGGAATAAAATGTGCTGTCCCAATAAAAGACGCTGTCTTCCCCAAATGCGTCTTTTTATGCTGCAAATCAGACATTTTCTCCCCGAAAGATCACCTTAATCCTCTAAAGAAGACATTTTCTCCACAAAATGCCGCTTATTAGCTCAATACCAGGCTTTCACGCCAAAATAATGCACTTTATCCCCAAAACTCAGGCATTTTCTCCACAAAACACGCTTTTTCGCTCCAAAATACAACCATTTCTCTCCTGCATATCAATTTCTGCCAACAAGTAGACATTTTCTCCCCGAATATCACTCTTCATCCCAGAAACCAAACAGGTTCTCTCTTAAGTGCCACTCTTTATCCCCCCAAAAAGGCATTTTCTCCCCAGAATACTGCCTTTCATCTTCAAGTGTCTTCTTTTTGGGAAAGGAAACGAAAGCGCTACTTTGGGGAGAGTATTTCTTATTTGGGGGATCAAAAGAGCAATTTGGGGGAGAAAATGTGTAATATAGGGAACCCTATGTAGTATTTAATGGATAAAAAATCTTCTATTTGGAACCAAGAATGATGTTTTGGGGAGAATATTTCTCATTTTGAGGACAGAAATAGGTCTTTTTTGGAGAGGATGACTTATTTTCGGTCTAAAAAGCAGTATTCTGGGAAGAAAATGCCTTCTTTTGGGGATCAAAGGCGGTATTCTGGGAAGAAAATGTGTTATTATTGGAATAAAATGTGCTGTCCCAATAAAAGACGCTGTCTTCCCCAAATGCGTCTTTTTATGCTGCAAATCAGACATTTTCTCCCCGAAAGATCACCTTAATCCTCTAAAGAAGACATTTTCTCCACAAAATGCCGCTTATTAGCTCAATACCAGGCTTTCACGCCAAAATAATGCACTTTATCCCCAAAACTCATGCATTTTCTCCACAAAACACTCATTTTCGCTCCAAAATACAACCATTTCTCCCCTGCATATCAATTTCTGCCAACAAGTAGACATTTTCTCCCCGAATATCACTCTTCATCCCAGAAACCAAACAGGTTCTCTCTTAAGTGCCACTCTTTAGCCCCCCAAAAAGGCATTTTCTCCCCAGAATACTGCCTTTCATCTTCAAGTGTCTTCTTTTTGGGAAAGGAAACGAAAGCGCTACTTTGGGGAGAGTATTTCTTATTTGGGGGATCAAAAGAGCAATTTGGGGGAGAAAATGTGTAATATAGGGAACCCTATGTAGTATTTAATGGAGAAAAAATCTTCTATGTGGAACCAAGAATGATGTTTTGGGGAGACTATTTCTCATTTTGAGGACAGAAATAGGTCTTTTTTGGAGAGGATGACTTATTTTCGGTCTAAAAAGCAGTATTCTGGGAAGAAAATGCCTTCTTTTGGGGATCAAAGGCGGTATTCTGGGAAGAAAATGTGTTATTATTGGAATAAAATGTGCTGTCCCAATAAAAGACGCTGTCTTCCCCAAATGCGTCTTTTTATGCTGCAAATCAGACATTTTCTCCCCGAAAGATCACCTTAATCCTCTAAAGAAGACATTTTCTCCACAAAATGCCGCTTATTAGCTCAATACCAGGCTTTCACGCCAAAATAATGCACTTTATCCCCAAAACTCAGGCATTTTCTCCACAAAACACTCGTTTTCGCTCCAAAATACAACCATTTCTCCCCTGCATATCAATTTCTGCCAACAAGTAGACATTTTCTCCCCGAATATCACTCTTCATCCCAGAAACCAAACAGGTTCTCTCTTAAGTGCCACTCTTTAGCCCCCCAAAAAGGCATTTTCTCCCCAGAATACTGCCTTTCATCTTCAAGTGTCTTCTTTTTGGGAAAGGAAACGAAAGCGCTACTTTGGGGAGAGTATTTCTTATTTGGGGGATCAAAAGAGCAATTTGGGGGAGAAAATGTGTAATATAGGGAACCCTATGTAGTATTTAATGGATAAAAAATCTTCTATTTGGAACCAAGAATGATGTTTTGGGGAGAATATTTCTCATTTTGAGGACAGAAATAGGTCTTTTTTGGAGAGGATGACTTATTTTCGGTCTAAAAAGCAGTATTCTGGGAAGAAAATGCCTTCTTTTGGGGATCAAAGGCGGTATTCTGGGAAGAAAATGTGTTATTATTGGAATAAAATGTGCTGTCCCAATAAAAGACGCTGTCTTCCCCAAATGCGTCTTTTTATGCTGCAAATCAGACATTTTCTCCCCGAAAGATCACCTTAATCCTCTAAAGAAGACATTTTCTCCACAAAATGCCGCTTATTAGCTCAATACCAGGCTTTCACGCCAAAATAATGCACTTTATCCCCAAAACTCATGCATTTTCTCCACAAAACACGCTTTTTCGCTCCAAAATACAACCATTTCTCCCCTGCATATCAATTTCTGCCAACAAGTAGACATTTTCTCCCCGAATATCACTCTTCATCCCAGAAACCAAACAGGTTCTCTCTTAAGTGCCACTCTTTAGCCCCCCAAAAAGGCATTTTCTCCCCAGAATACTGCCTTTCATCTTCAAGTGTCTTCTTTTTGGGAAAGGAAACGAAAGCGCTACTTTGGGGAGAGTATTTCTTATTTGGGGGATCAAAAGAGCAATTTGGGGGAGAAAATGTGTAATATAGGGAACCCTATGTAGTATTTAATGGATAAAAAATCTTCTATTTGGAACCAAGAATGATGTTTTGGGGAGAATATTTCTCATTTTGAGGACAGAAATAGGTCTTTTTTGGAGAGGATGACTTATTTTCGGTCTAAAAAGCAGTATTCTGGGTAGAAAATGCCTTCTTTTGGGGATCAAAGGCGGTATTCTGGGAAGAAAATTTGTTATTATTGGAATAAAATGTGCTGTCCCAATAAAAGACGCTGTCTTCCCCAAATGCGTCTTTTTATGCTGCAAATCAGACATTTTCTCCCCGAAAGATCACCTTAATCCTCTAAAGAAGACATTTTCTCCACAAAATGCCGCTTATTAGCTCAATACCAGGCTTTCACGCCAAAATAATGCACTTTATCCCCAAAACTCAGGCATTTTCTCCACAAAACACTCATTTTCGCTCCAAAATACAACCATTTCTCCCCTGCATATCAATTTCTGCCAACAAGTAGACATTTTCTCCCCGAATATCACTCTTCATCCCAGAAACCAAACAGGTTCTCTCTTAAGTGCCACTCTTTAGCCCCCCAAAAAGGCATTTTCTCCCCAGAATACTGCCTTTCATCTTCAAGTGTCTTCTTTTTGGGAAAGGAAACGAAAGCGCTACTTTGGGGAGAGTATTTCTTATTTGGGGGATCAAAAGAGCAATTTGGGGGAGAAAATGTGTAATATAGGGAACCCTATGTAGTATTTAATGGAGAAAAAATCTTCTATGTGGAACCAAGAATGATGTTTTGGGGAGACTATTTCTCATTTTGAGGACAGAAATAGGTCTTTTTTGGAGAGGATGACTTATTTTCGGTCTAAAAAGCAGTATTCTGGGAAGAAAATGCCTTCTTTTGGGGATCAAAGGCGGTATTCTGGGAAGAAAATGTGTTATTATTGGAATAAAATGTGCTGTCCCAATAAAAGACGCTGTCTTCCCCAAATGCGTCTTTTTATGCTGCAAATCAGACATTTTCTCCCCGAAAGATCACCTTAATCCTCTAAAGAAGACATTTTCTCCACAAAATGCCGCTTATTAGCTCAATACCAGGCTTTCACGCCAAAATAATGCACTTTATCCCCAAAACTCATGCATTTTCTCCACAAAACACGCTTTTTCGCTCCAAAATACAACCATTTCTCCCCTGCATATCAATTTCTGCCAACAAGTAGACATTTTCTCCCCGAATATCACTCTTCATCCCAGAAACCAAACAGGTTCTCTCTTAAGTGCCACTCTTTAGCCCCCCAAAAAGGCATTTTCTCCCCAGAATACTGCCTTTCATCTTCAAGTGTCTTCTTTTTGGGAAAGGAAACGAAAGCGCTACTTTGGGGAGAGTATTTCTTATTTGGGGGATCAAAAGAGCAATTTGGGGGAGAAAATGTGTAATATAGGGAACCCTATGTAGTATTTAATGGATAAAAAATCTTCTATTTGGAACCAAGAATGATGTTTTGGGGAGAATATTTCTCATTTTGAGGACAGAAATAGGTCTTTTTTGGAGAGGATGACTTATTTTCGGTCTAAAAAGCAGTATTCTGGGTAGAAAATGCCTTCTTTTGGGGATCAAAGGCGGTATTCTGGGAAGAAAATGTGTTATTATTGGAATAAAATGTGCTGTCCCAATAAAAGACGCTGTCTTCCCCAAATGCGTCTTTTTATGCTGCAAATCAGACATTTTCTCCCCGAAAGATCACCTTAATCCTCTAAAGAAGACATTTTCTCCACAAAATGCCGCTTATTAGCTCAATACCAGGCTTTCACGCCAAAATAATGCACTTTATCCCCAAAACTCATGCATTTTCTCCACAAAACACTCATTTTCGCTCCAAAATACAACCATTTCTCCCCTGCATATCAATTTCTGCCAACAAGTAGACATTTTCTCCCCGAATATCACTCTTCATCCCAGAAACCAAACAGGTTCTCTCTTAAGTGCCACTCTTTAGCCCCCAAAAAGGCATTTTCTCCCCAGAATACTGCCTTTCATCTTCAAGTGTCTTCTTTTTGGGAAAGGAAACGAAAGCGCTACTTTGGGGAGAGTATTTCTTATTTGGGGGATCAAAAGAGCAATTTGGGGGAGAAAATGTGTAATATAGGGAACCCTATGTAGTATTTAATGGATAAAAAATCTTCTATTTGGAACCAAGAATGATGTTTTGGGGAGAATATTTCTCATTTTGAGGACAGAAATAGGTCTTTTTTGGAGAGGATGACTTATTTTCGGTCTAAAAAGCAGTATTCTGGGAAGAAAATGCCTTCTTTTGGGGATCAAAGGCGGTATTCTGGGAAGAAAATGTGTTATTATTGGAATAAAATGTGCTGTCCCAATAAAAGACGCTGTCTTCCCCAAATGCGTCTTTTTATGCTGCAAATCAGACATTTTCTCCCCGAAAGATCACCTTAATCCTCTAAAGAAGACATTTTCTCCACAAAATGCCGCTTATTAGCTCAATACCAGGCTTTCACGCCAAAATAATGCACTTTATCCCCAAAACTCAGGCATTTTCTCCACAAAACACGCTTTTTCGCTCCAAAATACAACCATTTCTCTCCTGCATATCAATTTCTGCCAACAAGTAGACATTTTCTCCCCGAATATCACTCTTCATCCCAGAAACCAAACAGGTTCTCTCTTAAGTGCCACTCTTTATCCCCCCAAAAAGGCATTTTCTCCCCAGAATACTGCCTTTCATCTTCAAGTGTCTTCTTTTTGGGAAAGGAAACGAAAGCGCTACTTTGGGGAGAGTATTTCTTATTTGGGGGATCAAAAGAGCAATTTGGGGGAGAAAATGTGTAATATAGGGAACCCTATGTAGTATTTAATGGATAAAAAATCTTCTATTTGGAACCAAGAATGATGTTTTGGGGAGAATATTTCTCATTTTGAGGACAGAAATAGGTCTTTTTTGGAGAGGATGACTTATTTTCGGTCTAAAAAGCAGTATTCTGGGAAGAAAATGCCTTCTTTTGGGGATCAAAGGCGGTATTCTGGGAAGAAAATGTGTTATTATTGGAATAAAATGTGCTGTCCCAATAAAAGACGCTGTCTTCCCCAAATGCGTCTTTTTATGCTGCAAATCAGACATTTTCTCCCCGAAAGATCACCTTAATCCTCTAAAGAAGACATTTTCTCCACAAAATGCCGCTTATTAGCTCAATACCAGGCTTTCACGCCAAAATAATGCACTTTATCCCCAAAACTCATGCATTTTCTCCACAAAACACTCATTTTCGCTCCAAAATACAACCATTTCTCCCCTGCATATCAATTTCTGCCAACAAGTAGACATTTTCTCCCCGAATATCACTCTTCATCCCAGAAACCAAACAGGTTCTCTCTTAAGTGCCACTCTTTAGCCCCCCAAAAAGGCATTTTCTCCCCAGAATACTGCCTTTCATCTTCAAGTGTCTTCTTTTTGGGAAAGGAAACGAAAGCGCTACTTTGGGGAGAGTATTTCTTATTTGGGGGATCAAAAGAGCAATTTGGGGGAGAAAATGTGTAATATAGGGAACCCTATGTAGTATTTAATGGAGAAAAAATCTTCTATGTGGAACCAAGAATGATGTTTTGGGGAGACTATTTCTCATTTTGAGGACAGAAATAGGTCTTTTTTGGAGAGGATGACTTATTTTCGGTCTAAAAAGCAGTATTCTGGGAAGAAAATGCCTTCTTTTGGGGATCAAAGGCGGTATTCTGGGAAGAAAATGTGTTATTATTGGAATAAAATGTGCTGTCCCAATAAAAGACGCTGTCTTCCCCAAATGCGTCTTTTTATGCTGCAAATCAGACATTTTCTCCCCGAAAGATCACCTTAATCCTCTAAAGAAGACATTTTCTCCACAAAATGCCGCTTATTAGCTCAATACCAGGCTTTCACGCCAAAATAATGCACTTTATCCCCAAAACTCAGGCATTTTCTCCACAAAACACTCGTTTTCGCTCCAAAATACAACCATTTCTCCCCTGCATATCAATTTCTGCCAACAAGTAGACATTTTCTCCCCGAATATCACTCTTCATCCCAGAAACCAAACAGGTTCTCTCTTAAGTGCCACTCTTTAGCCCCCCAAAAAGGCATTTTCTCCCCAGAATACTGCCTTTCATCTTCAAGTGTCTTCTTTTTGGGAAAGGAAACGAAAGCGCTACTTTGGGGAGAGTATTTCTTATTTGGGGGATCAAAAGAGCAATTTGGGGGAGAAAATGTGTAATATAGGGAACCCTATGTAGTATTTAATGGATAAAAAATCTTCTATTTGGAACCAAGAATGATGTTTTGGGGAGAATATTTCTCATTTTGAGGACAGAAATAGGTCTTTTTTGGAGAGGATGACTTATTTTCGGTCTAAAAAGCAGTATTCTGGGAAGAAAATGCCTTCTTTTGGGGATCAAAGGCGGTATTCTGGGAAGAAAATGTGTTATTATTGGAATAAAATGTGCTGTCCCAATAAAAGACGCTGTCTTCCCCAAATGCGTCTTTTTATGCTGCAAATCAGACATTTTCTCCCCGAAAGATCACCTTAATCCTCTAAAGAAGACATTTTCTCCACAAAATGCCGCTTATTAGCTCAATACCAGGCTTTCACGCCAAAATAATGCACTTTATCCCCAAAACTCATGCATTTTCTCCACAAAACACTCATTTTCGCTCCCAAATACAACCATTTCTCCCCTGCATATCAATTTCTGCCAACAAGTAGACATTTTCTCCCCGAATATCACTCTTCATCCCAGAAACCAAACAGGTTCTCTCTTAAGTGCCACTCTTTAGCCCCCCAAAAAGGCATTTTCTCCCCAGAATACTGCCTTTCATCTTCAAGTGTCTTCTTTTTGGGAAAGGAAACGAAAGCGCTACTTTGGGGAGAGTATTTCTTATTTGGGGGATCAAAAGAGCAATTTGGGGGAGAAAATGTGTAATATAGGGAACCCTACGTGGTATTTAATGGATAAAATATCTTCTATTTGGAACCAAGAATGATGTTTTGGGGAGAATATTTCTCATTTTGAGGACAGAAATAGGTCTTTTTTGGAGAGGATGACTTATTTTCGGTCTAAAAAGCAGTATTCTGGGAAGAAAATGCCTTCTTTTGGGGATCAAAGGCGGTATTCTGGGAAGAAAATGTGTTATTATTGGAATAAAATGTGCTGTCCCAATAAAAGACGCTGTCTTCCCCAAATGCGTCTTTTTATGCTGCAAATCAGACATTTTCTCCCCGAAAGATCACCTTAATCCTCTAAAGAAGACATTTTCTCCACAAAATGCCGCTTATTAGCTCAATACCAGGCTTTCACGCCAAAATAATGCACTTTATCCCCAAAACTCATGCATTTTCTCCACAAAACACGCTTTTTCTCTCCCAAATACAACCATTTCTCCCCTGCATATCAATTTCTGCCAACAAGTAGACATTTTCTCCCCGAATATCACTCTTCATCCCAGAAACCAAACAGGTTCTCTCTTAAGTGCCACTCTTTAGCCCCCCAAAAAGGCATTTTCTCCCCAGAATACTGCCTTTCATCTTCAAGTGTCTTCTTTTTGGGAAAGGAAACGAAAGCGCTACTTTGGGGAGAGTATTTCTTATTTGGGGGATCAAAAGAGCAATTTGGGGGAGAAAATGTGTAATATAGGGAACCCTACGTGGTATTTAATGGATAAAATATCTTCTATTTGGAACCAAGAATGATGTTTTGGGGAGAATATTTCTCATTTTGAGGACAGAAATAGGTCTTTTTTGGAGAGGATGACTTATTTTCGGTCTAAAAAGCAGTATTCTGGGAAGAAAATGCCTTCTTTTGGGGATCAAAGGCGGTATTCTGGGAAGAAAATGTGTTATTATTGGAATAAAATGTGCTGTCCCAATAAAAGACGCTGTCTTCCCCAAATGCGTCTTTTTATGCTGCAAATCAGACATTTTCTCCCCGAAAGATCACCTTAATCCTCTAAAGAAGACATTTTCTCCACAAAATGCCGCTTATTAGCTCAATACCAGGCTTTCACGCCAAAATAATGCACTTTATCCCCAAAACTCATGCATTTTCTCCACAAAACACTCATTTTCGCTCCAAAATACAACCATTTCTCCCCTGCATATCAATTTCTGCCAACAAGTAGACATTTTCTCCCCGAATATCACTCTTCATCCCAGAAACCAAACAGGTTCTCTCTTAAGTGCCACTCTTTAGCCCCCCAAAAAGGCATTTTCTCCCCAGAATACTGCCTTTCATCTTCAAGTGTCTCATATTTGGGAAAGGAAACGAAAGCGCTACTTTGGGGAGAGTATTTCTTATTTGGGGGATCAAAAGAGCAATTTGGGGGAGAAAATGTGTAATATAGGGAACCCTATGTAGTATTTAATGGATAAAAAGTCTTCTATGTGGAGCCAACCTGGATGTTTTGGGGAGAATATTTCTCATTTTGAGGACAGAAATAGGTCTTTTTTGGAGAGGATGACTTATTTTCGGTCTAAAAAGCAGTATTCTGGGTAGAAAATGCCTTCTTTTGGGGATCAAAGGCGGTATTCTGGGAAGAAAATGTGTTATTATTGGAATAAAATGTGCTGTCCCAATAAAAGACGCTGTCTTCCCCAAATGCGTCTTTTTATGCTGCAAATCAGACATTTTCTCCCCGAAAGATCACCTTAATCCTCTAAAGAAGACATTTTCTCCACAAAATGCCGCTTATTAGCTCAATACCAGGCTTTCACGCCAAAATAATGCACTTTATCCCCAAAACTCATGCATTTTCTCCACAAAACACGCTTTTTCGCTCCAAAATACAACCATTTCTCCCCTGCATATCAATTTCTCCCAACAAGTAGACATTTTCTCCCCGAATATCACTCTTCATCCCAGAAACCAAACAGGTTCTCTCTTAAGTGCCACTCTTTAGCCCCCCAAAAAGGCATTTTCTCCCCAGAATACTGCCTTTCATCTTCAAGTGTCTCATATTTGGGAAAGGAAACGAAAGCGCTACTTTGGGGAGAGTATTTCTTATTTGGGGGATCAAAAGAGCAATTTGGGGGAGAAAATGTGTAATATAGGGAACCCTATGTAGTATTTAATGGATAAAAAGTCTTCTATGTGGAGCCAACCTGGATGTTTTGGGGAGAATATTTCTCATTTTGAGGACAGAAATAGGTCTTTTTTGGAGAGGATGACTTATTTTCGGTCTAAAAAGCAGTATTCTGGGAAGAAAATGCCTTCTTTTGGGGATCAAAGGCGGTATTCTGGGAAGAAAATGTGTTATTAGTGGAATAAAATGTGCTGTCCCAATAAAAGACGCTGTCTTCCCCAAATGCGTCTTTTTATGCTGCAAATCAGACATTTTCTCCCCGAAAGATCACCTTAATCCTCTAAAGAAGACATTTTCTCCACAAAATGCCGCTTATTAGCTCAATACCAGGCTTTCACGCCAAAATAATGCACTTTATCCCCAAAACTCATGCATTTTCTCCACAAAACACGCTTTTTCGCTCCCAAATACAACCATTTCTCCCCTGCATATCAATTTCTGCCAACAAGTAGACATTTTCTCCCCGAATATCACTCTTCATCCCAGAAACCAAACAGGTTCTCTCTTAAGTGCCACTCTTTAGCCCCCCAAAAAGGCATTTTCTCCCCAGAATACTGCCTTTCATCTTCAAGTGTCTTCTTTTTGGGAAAGGAAACGAAAGCGCTACTTTGGGGAGAGTATTTCTTATTTGGGGGATCAAAAGAGCAATTTGGGGGAGAAAATGTGTAATATAGGGAACCCTATGTAGTATTTAATGGATAAAAAGTCTTCTATGTGGAGCCAACCTGGATGTTTTGGGGAGAATATTTCTCATTTTGAGGACAGAAATAGGTCTTTTTTGGAGAGGATGACTTATTTTCGGTCTAAAAAGCAGTATTCTGGGAAGAAAATGCCTTCTTTTGGGGATCAAAGGCGGTATTCTGGGAAGAAAATGTGTTATTAGTGGAATAAAATGTGCTGTCCCAATAAAAGACGCTGTCTTCCCCAAATGCGTCTTTTTATGCTGCAAATCAGACATTTTCTCCCCGAAAGATCACCTTAATCCTCTAAAGAAGACATTTTCTCCACAAAATGCCGCTTATTAGCTCAATACCAGGCTTTCACGCCAAAATAATGCACTTTATCCCCAAAACTCAGGCATTTTCTCCACAAAACACGGTTTTTCGCTCCAAAATACAACCATTTCTCCCCTGCATATCAATTTCTGCCAACAAGTAGACATTTTCTCCCCGAATATCACTCTTCATCCCAGAAACCAAACAGGTTCTCTCTTAAGTGCCACTCTTTAGCCCCCCAAAAAGGCATTTTCTCCCCAGAATACTGCCTTTCATCTTCAAGTGTCTTCTTTTTGGGAAAGGAAACGAAAGCGCTACTTTGGGGAGAGTATTTCTTATTTGGGGGATCAAAAGAGCAATTTGGGGGAGAAAATGTGTAATATAGGGAACCCTATGTAGTATTTAATGGATAAAATATCTTCTATTTGGAACCAAGAATGATGTTTTGGGGAGAATATTTCTCATTTTGAGGACAGAAATAGGTCTTTTTTGGAGAGGATGACTTATTTTCGGTCTAAAAAGCAGTATTCTGGGAAGAAAATGCCTTCTTTTGGGGATCAAAGGCGGTATTCTGGGAAGAAAATGTGTTATTATTGGAATAAAATGTGCTGTCCCAATAAAAGACGCTGTCTTCCCCAAATGCGTCTTTTTATGCTGCAAATCAGACATTTTCTCCCCGAAAGATCACCTTAATCCTCTAAAGAAGACATTTTCTCCACAAAATGCCGCTTATTAGCTCAATACCAGGCTTTCACGCCAAAATCATGCACTTTATCCCCAAAACTCATGCATTTTCTCCACAAAACACTCTTTTTCGCTCCAAAATACAACCATTTCTCCCCTGCATATCAATTTCTGCCAACAAGTAGACATTTTCTCCCCGAATATCACTCTTCATCCCAGAAACCAAACAGGTTCTCTCTTAAGTGCCACTCTTTAGCCCCCCAAAAAGGCATTTTCTCCCCAGAATACTGCCTTTCATCTTCAAGTGTCTTCTTTTTGGGAAAGGAAACGAAAGCGCTACTTTGGGGAGAGTATTTCTTATTTGGGGGATCAAAAGAGCAATTTGGGGGAGAAAATGTGTAATATAGGGAACCCTATGTAGTATTTAATGGATAAAAAGTCTTCTATGTGGAGCCAACCTGGATGTTTTGGGGAGAATATTTCTCATTTTGAGGACAGAAATAGGTCTTTTTTGGAGAGGATGACTTATTTTCGGTCTAAAAAGCAGTATTCTGGGAAGAAAATGCCTTCTTTTGGGGATCAAAGGCGGTATTCTGGGAAGAAAATGTGTTATTATTGGAATAAAATGTGCTGTCCCAATAAAAGACGCTGTCTTCCCCAAATGCGTCTTTTTATGCTGCAAATCAGACATTTTCTCCCCGAAAGATCACCTTAATCCTCTAAAGAAGACATTTTCTCCACAAAATGCCGCTTATTAGCTCAATACCAGGCTTTCACGCCAAAATAATGCACTTTATCCCCAAAACTCATGCATTTTCTCCACAAAACACGCTTTTTCGCTCCAAAATACAACCATTTCTCCCCTGCATATCAATTTCTGCCAACAAGTAGACATTTTCTCCCCGAATATCACTCTTCATCCCAGAAACCAAACAGGTTCTCTCTTAAGTGCCACTCTTTAGCCCCCCAAAAAGGCATTTTCTCCCCAGAATACTGCCTTTCATCTTCAAGTGTCTTCTTTTTGGGAAAGGAAACGAAAGCGCTACTTTGGGGAGAGTATTTCTTATTTGGGGGATCAAAAGAGCAATTTGGGGGAGAAAATGTGTAATATAGGGAACCCTATGTAGTATTTAATGGATAAAAAGTCTTCTATGTGGAGCCAACCTGGATGTTTTGGGGAGAATATTTCTCATTTTGAGGACAGAAATAGGTCTTTTTTGGAGAGGATGACTTATTTTCGGTCTAAAAAGCAGTATTCTGGGAAGAAAATGCCTTCTTTTGGGGATAAAAGGCGGTATTCTGGGAAGAAAATGTGTTATTATTGGAATAAAATGTGCTGTCCCAATAAAAGACGCTGTCTTCCCCAAATGCGTCTTTTTATGCTGCAAATCAGACATTTTCTCCCCGAAAGATCACCTTAATCCTCTAAAGAAGACATTTTCTCCACAAAATGCCGCTTATTAGCTCAATACCAGGCTTTCACGCCAAAATAATGCACTTTATCCCCAAAACTCATGCATTTTCTCCACAAAACACTCTTTTTCTCACCCAAATACAACCATTTCTCCCCTGCATATCAATTTCTGCCAACAAGTAGACATTTTCTCCCCGAATATCACTCTTCATCCCAGAAACCAAACAGGTTCTCTCTTAAGTGCCACTCTTTAGCCCCCCAAAAAGGCATTTTCTCCCCAGAATACTGCCTTCCATCTTCAAGTGTCTTCTTTTTGGGAAAGGAAACGAAAGCGCTACTTTGGGGAGAGTATTTCTTATTTGGGGGATCAAAAGAGCAATTTGGGGGAGAAAATGTGTAATATAGGGAACCCTATGTAGTATTTAATGGATAAAAAGTCTTCTATGTGGAGCCAACCTGGATGTTTTGGGGAGAATATTTCTCATTTTGAGGACAGAAATAGGTCTTTTTTGGAGAGGATGACTTATTTTCGGTCTAAAAAGCAGTATTCTGGGTAGAAAATGCCTTCTTTTGGGGATCAAAGGCGGTATTCTGGGAAGAAAATGTGTTATTATTGGAATAAAATGTGCTGTCCCAATAAAAGACGCTGTCTTCCCCAAATGCGTCTTTTTATGCTGCAAATCAGACATTTTCTCCCCGAAAGATCACCTTAATCCTCTAAAGAAGACATTTTCTCCACAAAATGCCGCTTATTAGCTCAATACCAGGCTTTCACGCCAAAATAATGCACTTTATCCCCAAAACTCATGCATTTTCTCCACAAAACACTCTTTTTCGCTCCAAATTACAACCATTTCTCCCCTGCATATCAATTTCTGCCAACAAGTAGACATTTTCTCCCCGAATATCACTCTTCATCCCAGAAACCAAACAGGTTCTCTCTTAAGTGCCACTCTTTAGCCCCCCAAAAAGGCATTTTCTCCCCAGAATACTGCCTTTCATCTTCAAGTGTCTCATATTTGGGAAAGGAAACGAAAGCGCTACTTTGGGGAGAGTATTTCTTATTTGGGGGATCAAAAGAGCAATTTGGGGGAGAAAATGTGTAATATAGGGAACCCTATGTAGTATTTAATGGATAAAAAGTCTTCTATGTGGAGCCAACCTGGATGTTTTGGGGAGAATATTTCTCATTTTGAGGACAGAAATAGGTCTTTTTTGGAGAGGATGACTTATTTTCGGTCTAAAAAGCAGTATTCTGGGAAGAAAATGCCTTCTTTTGGGGATCAAAGGCGGTATTCTGGGAAGAAAATGTGTTATTAGTGGAATAAAATGTGCTGTCCCAATAAAAGACGCTGTCTTCCCCAAATGCGTCTTTTTATGCTGCAAATCAGACATTTTCTCCCCGAAAGATCACCTTAATCCTCTAAAGAAGACATTTTCTCCACAAAATGCCGCTTATTAGCTCAATACCAGGCTTTCACGCCAAAATAATGCACTTTATCCCCAAAACTCATGCATTTTCTCCACAAAACACGCTTTTTCGCTCCAAAATACAACCATTTCTCCCCTGCATATCAATTTCTGCCAACAAGTAGACATTTTCTCCCCGAATATCACTCTTCATCCCAGAAACCAAACAGGTTCTCTCTTAAGTGCCACTCTTTAGCCCCCCAAAAAGGCATTTTCTCCCCAGAATACTGCCTTTCATCTTCAAGTGTCTTCTTTTTGGGAAAGGAAACGAAAGCGCTACTTTGGGGAGAGTATTTCTTATTTGGGGGATCAAAAGAGCAATTTGGGGGAGAAAATGTGTAATATAGGGAACCCTATGTAGTATTTAATGGATAAAAAGTCTTCTATGTGGAGCCAACCTGGATGTTTTGGGGAGAATATTTCTCATTTTGAGGACAGAAATAGGTCTTTTTTGGAGAGGATGACTTATTTTCGGTCTAAAAAGCAGTATTCTGGGAAGAAAATGCCTTCTTTTGGGGATCAAAGGCGGTATTCTGGGAAGAAAATGTGTTATTAGTGGAATAAAATGTGCTGTCCCAATAAAAGACGCTGTCTTCCCCAAATGCGTCTTTTTATGCTGCAAATCAGACATTTTCTCCCCGAAAGATCACCTTAATCCTCTAAAGAAGACATTTTCTCCACAAAATGCCGCTTATTAGCTCAATACCAGGCTTTCACGCCAAAATAATGCACTTTATCCCCAAAACTCATGCATTTTCTCCACAAAACACTCTTTTTCGCTCCAAAATACAACCATTTCTCCCCTGCATATCAATTTCTGCCAACAAGTAGACATTTTCTCCCCGAATATCACTCTTCATCCCAGAAACCAAACAGGTTCTCTCTTAAGTGCCACTCTTTAGCCCCCCAAAAAGGCATTTTCTCCCCAGAATACTGCCTTTCATCTTCAAGTGTCTTCTTTTTGGGAAAGGAAACGAAAGCGCTACTTTGGGGAGAGTATTTCTTATTTGGGGGATCAAAAGAGCAATTTGGGGGAGAAAATGTGTAATATAGGGAACCCTATGTAGTATTTAATGGATAAAAAGTCTTCTATGTGGAGCCAACCTGGATGTTTTGGGGAGAATATTTCTCATTTTGAGGACAGAAATAGGTCTTTTTTGGAGAGGATGACTTATTTTCGGTCTAAAAAGCAGTATTCTGGGAAGAAAATGCCTTCTTTTGGGGATCAAAGGCGGTATTCTGGGAAGAAAATGTGTTATTAGTGGAATAAAATGTGCTGTCCCAATAAAAGAAGCTGTCTTCCCCAAATGCGTCTTTTTATGCTGCAAATCAGACATTTTCTCCCCGAAAGATCACCTTAATCCTCTAAAGAAGACATTTTCTCCACAAAATGCCGCTTATTAGCTCAATACCAGGCTTTCACGCCAAAATAATGCACTTTATCCCCAAAACTCATGCATTTTCTCCACAAAACACTCTTTTTCGCTCCAAAATACAACCATTTCTCCCCTGCATATCAATTTCTGCCAACAATTAGACATTTTCTCCCCGAATATCACTCTTCATCCCAGAAACCAAACAGGTTCTCTCTTAAGTGCCACTCTTTAGCCCCCCAAAAAGGCATTTTCTCCCCAGAATACTGCCTTTCATCTTCAAGTGTCTTCTTTTTGGGAAAGGAAACGAAAGCGCTACTTTGGGGAGAGTATTTCTTATTTGGGGGATCAAAAGAGCAATTTGGGGGAGAAAATGTGTAATATAGGGAACCCTATGTAGTATTTAATGGATAAAAAATCTTCTATTTGGAACCACGAATGATGTTTTGGGGAGAATATTTCTCATTTTGAGGACAGAAATAGGTCTTTTTTGGAGAGAATGACTTATTTTCGGTCTAAAAAGCAGTATTCTGGGAAGAAAATGCCTTCTTTTGGGGATCAAAGGCGGTATTCTGGGAAGAAAATGTGTTATTATTGGAATAAAATGTGCTGTCCCAATAAAAGACGCTGTCTTCCCCAAATGCGTCTTTTTATGCTGCAAATCAGACATTTTCTCCCCGAAAGATCACCTTAATCCTCTAAAGAAGACATTTTCTCCACAAAATGCCGCTTATTAGCTCAATACCAGGCTTTCACGCCAAAATAATGCACTTTATCCCCAAAACTCATGCATTTTCTCCACAAAACACTCTTTTTCGCTCCAAAATACAACCATTTCTCCCCTGCATATCAATTTCTGCCAACAATTAGACATTTTCTCCCCGAATATCACTCTTCATCCCAGAAACCAAACAGGTTCTCTCTTAAGTGCCACTCTTTAGCCCCCCAAAAAGGCATTTTCTCCCCAGAATACTGCCTTCCATCTTCAAGTGTCTTCTTTTTGGGAAAGGAAACGAAAGCGCTACTTGGGGGAGAGTATTTCTTATTTGGGGGATCAAAAGAGCAATTTGGGGGAGAAAATGTGTAATATAGGGAACCCTATGTAGTATTTAATGGATAAAATATCTTCTATTTGGAACCAAGAATGATGTTTTGGGGAGAATATTTCTCATTTTGAGGACAGAAATAGGTCTTTTTTGGAGAGGATGACTTATTTTCGGTCTAAAAAGCAGTATTCTGGGAAGAAAATGCCTTCTTTTGGGGATCAAAGGCGGTATTCTGGGAAGAAAATGTGTTATTATTGGAATAAAATGTGCTGTCCCAATAAAAGACGCTGTCTTCCCCAAATGCGTCTTTTTATGCTGCAAATCAGACATTTTCTCCCCGAAAGATCACCTTAATCCTCTAAAGAAGACATTTTCTCCACAAAATGCCGCTTATTAGCTCAATACCAGGCTTTCACGCCAAAATAATGCACTTTATCCCCAAAACTCATGCATTTTCTCCACAAAACACGCTTTTTCGCTCCAAAATACAACCATTTCTCCCCTGCATATCAATTTCTGCCAACAAGTAGACATTTTCTCCCCGAATATCACTCTTCATCCCAGAAACCAAACAGGTTCTCTCTTAAGTGCCACTCTTTAGCCCCCCAAAAAGGCATTTTCTCCCCAGAATACTGCCTTTCATCTTCAAGTGTCTTCTTTTTGGGAAAGGAAACGAAAGCGCTACTTTGGGGAGAGTATTTCTTATTTGGGGGATCAAAAGAGCAATTTGGGGGAGAAAATGTGTAATATAGGGAACCCTATGTAGTATTTAATGGATAAAAAGTCTTCTATGTGGAGCCAACCTGGATGTTTTGGGGAGAATATTTCTCATTTTGAGGACAGAAATAGGTCTTTTTTGGAGAGGATGACTTATTTTCGGTCTAAAAAGCAGTATTCTGGGTAGAAAATGCCTTCTTTTGGGGATCAAAGGCGGTATTCTGGGAAGAAAATGTGTTATTATTGGAATAAAATGTGCTGTCCCAATAAAAGACGCTGTCTTCCCCAAATGCGTCTTTTTATGCTGCAAATCAGACATTTTCTCCCCGAAAGATCACCTTAATCCTCTAAAGAAGACATTTTCTCCACAAAATGCCGCTTATTAGCTCAATACCAGGCTTTCACGCCAAAATAATGCACTTTATCCCCAAAACTCATGCATTTTCTCCACAAAACACTCTTTTTCGCTCCAAAATACAACCATTTCTCCCCTGCATATCAATTTCTGCCAACAAGTAGACATTTTCTCCCCGAATATCACTCTTCATCCCAGAAACCAAACAGGTTCTCTCTTAAGTGCCACTCTTTAGCCCCCCAAAAAGGCATTTTCTCCCCAGAATACTGCCTTTCATCTTCAAGTGTCTTCTTTTTGGGAAAGGAAACGAAAGCGCTACTTTGGGGAGAGTATTTCTTATTTGGGGGATCAAAAGAGCAATTTGGGGGAGAAAATGTGTAATATAGGGAACCCTATGTAGTATTTAATGGATAAAAAATCTTCTATTTGGAACCACGAATGATGTTTTGGGGAGAATATTTCTCATTTTGAGGACAGAAATAGGTCTTTTTTGGAGAGGATGACTTATTTTCGGTCTAAAAAGCAGTATTCTGGGAAGAAAATGCCTTCTTTTGGGGATCAAAGGCGGTATTCTGGGAAGAAAATGTGTTATTATTGGAATAAAATGTGCTGTCCCAATAAAAGACGCTGTCTTCCCCAAATGCGTCTTTTTATGCTGCAAATCAGACATTTTCTCCCCGAAAGATCACCTTAATCCTCTAAAGAAGACATTTTCTCCACAAAATGCCGCTTATTAGCTCAATACCAGGCTTTCACGCCAAAATAATGCACTTTATCCCCAAAACTCATGCATTTTCTCCACAAAACACTCTTTTTCGCTCCAAAATACAACCATTTCTCCCCTGCATATCAATTTCTGCCAACAAGTAGACATTTTCTCCCCGAATATCACTCTTCATCCCAGAAACC
Organism: Alectoris magna; assembly: GCA_030625065.1. NCBI lineage: Eukaryota > Metazoa > Chordata > Aves > Galliformes > Phasianidae > Alectoris > Alectoris magna. The sequence continues at coordinate 4,733,382 of CM060587.1, forward strand.
AAACAGGTTCTCTCTTAAGTGCCACTCTTTAGCCCCCCAAAAAGGCATTTTCTCCCCAGAATACTGCCTTCCATCTTCAAGTGTCTTCTTTTTGGGAAAGGAAACGAAAGCGCTACTTTGGGGAGAGTATTTCTTATTTGGGGGATCAAAAGAGCAATTTGGGGGAGAAAATGTGTAATATAGGGAACCCTATGTAGTATTTAATGGATAAAAAGTCTTCTATGTGGAGCCAACCTGGATGTTTTGGGGAGAATATTTCTCATTTTGAGGACAGAAATAGGTCTTTTTTGGAGAGGATGACTTATTTTCGGTCTAAAAAGCAGTATTCTGGGAAGAAAATGCCTTCTTTTGGGGATAAAAGGCGGTATTCTGGGAAGAAAATGTGTTATTAGTGGAATAAAATGTGCTGTCCCAATAAAAGACGCTGTCTTCCCCAAATGCGTCTTTTTATGCTGCAAATCAGACATTTTCTCCCCGAAAGATCACCTTAATCCTCTAAAGAAGACATTTTCTCCACAAAATGCCGCTTATTAGCTCAATACCAGGCTTTCACGCCAAAATAATGCACTTTATCCCCAAAACTCATGCATTTTCTCCACAAAACACTCTTTTTCTCACCCAAATACAACCATTTCTCCCCTGCATATCAATTTCTGCCAACAAGTAGACATTTTCTCCCCGAATATCACTCTTCATCCCAGAAACCAAACAGGTTCTCTCTTAAGTGCCACTCTTTAGCCCCCCAAAAAGGCATTTTCTCCCCAGAATACTGCCTTCCATCTTCAAATGTCTCATATTTGGGAAAGGAAACGAAAGCGCTACTTTGGGGAGAGTATTTCTTATTTGGGGGATCAAAAGAGCAATTTGGGGGAGAAAATGTGTAATATAGGGAACCCTATGTAGTATTTAATGGATAAAAAATCTTCTATTTGGAACCACGAATGATGTTTTGGGGAGAATATTTCTCATTTTGAGGACAGAAATAGGTCTTTTTTGGAGAGGATGACTTATTTTCGGTCTAAAAAGCAGTATTCTGGGTAGAAAATGCCTTCTTTTGGGGATCAAAGGCGGTATTCTGGGAAGAAAATGTGTTATTATTGGAATAAAATGTGCTGTCCCAATAAAAGACGCTGTCTTCCCCAAATGCGTCTTTTTATGCTGCAAATCAGACATTTTCTCCCCGAAAGATCACCTTAATCCTCTAAAGAAGACATTTTCTCCACAAAATGCCGCTTATTAGCTCAATACCAGGCTTTCACGCCAAAATAATGCACTTTATCCCCAAAACTCATGCATTTTCTCCACAAAACACTCTTTTTCGCTCCAAAATACAACCATTTCTCCCCTGCATATCAATTTCTGCCAACAAGTAGACATTTTCTCCCCGAATATCACTCTTCATCCCAGAAACCAAACAGGTTCTCTCTTAAGTGCCACTCTTTAGCCCCCCAAAAAGGCATTTTCTCCCCAGAATACTGCCTTTCATCTTCAAGTGTCTCATATTTGGGAAAGGAAACGAAAGCGCTACTTTGGGGAGAGTATTTCTTATTTGGGGGATCAAAAGAGCAATTTGGGGGAGAAAATGTGTAATATAGGGAACCCTATGTAGTATTTAATGGATAAAAAGTCTTCTATGTGGAGCCAACCTGGATGTTTTGGGGAGAATATTTCTCATTTTGAGGACAGAAATAGGTCTTTTTTGGAGAGGATGACTTATTTTCGGTCTAAAAAGCAGTATTCTGGGAAGAAAATGCCTTCTTTTGGGGATAAAAGGCGGTATTCTGGGAAGAAAATGTGTTATTATTGGAATAAAATGTGCTGTCCCAATAAAAGACGCTGTCTTCCCCAAATGCGTCTTTTTATGCTGCAAATCAGACATTTTCTCCCCGAAAGATCACCTTAATCCTCTAAAGAAGACATTTTCTCCACAAAATGCCGCTTATTAGCTCAATACCAGGCTTTCACGCCAAAATAATGCACTTTATCCCCAAAACTCATGCATTTTCTCCACAAAACACTCTTTTTCGCTCCAAAATACAACCATTTCTCCCCTGCATATCAATTTCTGCCAACAAGTAGACATTTTCTCCCCGAATATCACTCTTCATCCCAGAAACCAAACAGGTTCTCTCTTAAGTGCCACTCTTTAGCCCCCCAAAAAGGCATTTTCTCCCCAGAATACTGCCTTCCATCTTCAAGTGTCTTCTTTTTGGGAAAGGAAACGAAAGCGCTACTTTGGGGAGAGTATTTCTTATTTGGGGGATCAAAAGAGCAATTTGGGGGAGAAAATGTGTAATATAGGGAACCCTATGTAGTATTTAATGGATAAAAAGTCTTCTATGTGGAGCCAACCTGGATGTTTTGGGGAGACTATTTCTCATTTTGAGGACAGAAATAGGTCTTTTTTGGAGAGGATGACTTATTTTCGGTCTAAAAAGCAGTATTCTGGGAAGAAAATGCCTTCTTTTGGGGATAAAAGGCGGTATTCTGGGAAGAAAATGTGTTATTAGTGGAATAAAATGTGCTGTCCCAATAAAAGACGCTGTCTTCCCCAAATGCGTCTTTTTATGCTGCAAATCAGACATTTTCTCCCCGAAAGATCACCTTAATCCTCTAAAGAAGACATTTTCTCCACAAAATGCCGCTTATTAGCTCAATACCAGGCTTTCACGCCAAAATAATGCACTTTATCCCCAAAACTCATGCATTTTCTCCACAAAACACTCTTTTTCTCACCCAAATACAACCATTTCTCCCCTGCATATCAATTTCTGCCAACAAGTAGACATTTTCTCCCCGAATATCACTCTTCATCCCAGAAACCAAACAGGTTCTCTCTTAAGTGCCACTCTTTAGCCCCCCAAAAAGGCATTTTCTCCCCAGAATACTGCCTTCCATCTTCAAATGTCTCATATTTGGGAAAGGAAACGAAAGCGCTACTTTGGGGAGAGTATTTCTTATTTGGGGGATCAAAAGAGCAATTTGGGGGAGAAAATGTGTAATATAGGGAACCCTATGTAGTATTTAATGGATAAAAAATCTTCTATTTGGAACCACGAATGATGTTTTGGGGAGAATATTTCTCATTTTGAGGACAGAAATAGGTCTTTTTTGGAGAGGATGACTTATTTTCGGTCTAAAAAGCAGTATTCTGGGTAGAAAATGCCTTCTTTTGGGGATCAAAGGCGGTATTCTGGGAAGAAAATGTGTTATTATTGGAATAAAATGTGCTGTCCCAATAAAAGACGCTGTCTTCCCCAAATGCGTCTTTTTATGCTGCAAATCAGACATTTTCTCCCCGAAAGATCACCTTAATCCTCTAAAGAAGACATTTTCTCCACAAAATGCCGCTTATTAGCTCAATACCAGGCTTTCACGCCAAAATAATGCACTTTATCCCCAAAACTCATGCATTTTCTCCACAAAACACTCTTTTTCGCTCCAAAATACAACCATTTCTCCCCTGCATATCAATTTCTGCCAACAAGTAGACATTTTCTCCCCGAATATCACTCTTCATCCCAGAAACCAAACAGGTTCTCTCTTAAGTGCCACTCTTTAGCCCCCCAAAAAGGCATTTTCTCCCCAGAATACTGCCTTTCATCTTCAAGTGTCTCATATTTGGGAAAGGAAACGAAAGCGCTACTTTGGGGAGAGTATTTCTTATTTGGGGGATCAAAAGAGCAATTTGGGGGAGAAAATGTGTAATATAGGGAACCCTATGTAGTATTTAATGGATAAAAAGTCTTCTATGTGGAGCCAACCTGGATGTTTTGGGGAGAATATTTCTCATTTTGAGGACAGAAATAGGTCTTTTTTGGAGAGGATGACTTATTTTCGGTCTAAAAAGCAGTATTCTGGGAAGAAAATGCCTTCTTTTGGGGATCAAAGGCGGTATTCTGGGAAGAAAATGTGTTATTAGTGGAATAAAATGTGCTGTCCCAATAAAAGACGCTGTCTTCCCCAAATGCGTCTTTTTATGCTGCAAATCAGACATTTTCTCCCCGAAAGATCACCTTAATCCTCTAAAGAAGACATTTTCTCCACAAAATGCCGCTTATTAGCTCAATACCAGGCTTTCACGCCAAAATCATGCACTTTATCCCCAAAACTCAGGCATTTTCTCCACAAAACACGCTTTTTCGCTCCAAAATACAACCATTTCTCCCCTGCATATCAATTTCTGCCAACAAGTAGACATTTTCTCCCCGAATATCACTCTTCATCCCAGAAACCAAACAGGTTCTCTCTTAAGTGCCACTCTTTAGCCCCCCAAAAAGGCATTTTCTCCCCAGAATACTGCCTTTCATCTTCAAGTGTCTTCTTTTTGGGAAAGGAAACGAAAGCGCTACTTTGGGGAGAGTATTTCTTATTTGGGGGATCAAAAGAGCAATTTGGGGGAGAAAATGTGTAATATAGGGAACCCTATGTAGTATTTAATGGATAAAAAGTCTTCTATGTGGAGCCAACCTGGATGTTTTGGGGAGAATATTTCTCATTTTGAGGACAGAAATAGGTCTTTTTTGGAGAGGATGACTTATTTTCGGTCTAAAAAGCAGTATTCTGGGAAGAAAATGCCTTCTTTTGGGGATCAAAGGCGGTATTCTGGGAAGAAAATGTGTTATTATTGGAATAAAATGTGCTGTCCCAATAAAAGACGCTGTCTTCCCCAAATGCGTCTTTTTATGCTGCAAATCAGACATTTTCTCCCCGAAAGATCACCTTAATCCTCTAAAGAAGACATTTTCTCCACAAAATGCCGCTTATTAGCTCAATACCAGGCTTTCACGCCAAAATAATGCACTTTATCCCCAAAACTCATGCATTTTCTCCACAAAACACTCATTTTCGCTCCAAAATACAACCATTTCTCCCCTGCATATCAATTTCTGCCAACAAGTAGACATTTTCTCCCCGAATATCACTCTTCATCCCAGAAACCAAACAGGTTCTCTCTTAAGTGCCACTCTTTAGCCCCCCAAAAAGGCATTTTCTCCCCAGAATACTGCCTTCCATCTTCAAATGTCTCATATTTGGGAAAGGAAACGAAAGCGCTACTTTGGGGAGAGTATTTCTTATTTGGGGGATCAAAAGAGCAATTTGGGGGAGAAAATGTGTAATATAGGGAACCCTATGTAGTATTTAATGGATAAAAAATCTTCTATTTTGAACCACGAATGATGTTTTGGGGAGAATATTTCTCATTTTGAGGACAGAAATAGGTCTTTTTTGGAGAGGATGACTTATTTTCGGTCTAAAAAGCAGTATTCTGGGAAGAAAATGCCTTCTTTTGGGGATAAAAGGCGGTATTCTGGGAAGAAAATGTGTTATTAGTGGAATAAAATGTGCTGTCCCAATAAAAGACGCTGTCTTCCCCAAATGCGTCTTTTTATGCTGCAAATCAGACATTTTCTCCCCGAAAGATCACCTTAATCCTCTAAAGAAGACATTTTCTCCACAAAATGCCGCTTATTAGCTCAATACCAGGCTTTCACGCCAAAATAATGCACTTTATCCCCAAAACTCATGCATTTTCTCCACAAAACACTCTTTTTCTCACCCAAATACAACCATTTCTCCCCTGCATATCAATTTCTGCCAACAAGTAGACATTTTCTCCCCGAATATCACTCTTCATCCCAGAAACCAAACAGGTTCTCTCTTAAGTGCCACTCTTTAGCCCCCCAAAAAGGCATTTTCTCCCCAGAATACTGCCTTCCATCTTCAAATGTCTCATATTTGGGAAAGGAAACGAAAGCGCTACTTTGGGGAGAGTATTTCTTATTTGGGGGATCAAAAGAGCAATTTGGGGGAGAAAATGTGTAATATAGGGAACCCTATGTAGTATTTAATGGATAAAAAATCTTCTATTTGGAACCACGAATGATGTTTTGGGGAGAATATTTCTCATTTTGAGGACAGAAATAGGTCTTTTTTGGAGAGGATGACTTATTTTCGGTCTAAAAAGCAGTATTCTGGGTAGAAAATGCCTTCTTTTGGGGATCAAAGGCGGTATTCTGGGAAGAAAATGTGTTATTATTGGAATAAAATGTGCTGTCCCAATAAAAGACGCTGTCTTCCCCAAATGCGTCTTTTTATGCTGCAAATCAGACATTTTCTCCCCGAAAGATCACCTTAATCCTCTAAAGAAGACATTTTCTCCACAAAATGCCGCTTATTAGCTCAATACCAGGCTTTCACGCCAAAATAATGCACTTTATCCCCAAAACTCATGCATTTTCTCCACAAAACACTCTTTTTCGCTCCAAAATACAACCATTTCTCCCCTGCATATCAATTTCTGCCAACAAGTAGACATTTTCTCCCCGAATATCACTCTTCATCCCAGAAACCAAACAGGTTCTCTCTTAAGTGCCACTCTTTAGCCCCCCAAAAAGGCATTTTCTCCCCAGAATACTGCCTTTCATCTTCAAGTGTCTCATATTTGGGAAAGGAAACGAAAGCGCTACTTTGGGGAGAGTATTTCTTATTTGGGGGATCAAAAGAGCAATTTGGGGGAGAAAATGTGTAATATAGGGAACCCTATGTAGTATTTAATGGATAAAAAGTCTTCTATGTGGAGCCAACCTGGATGTTTTGGGGAGAATATTTCTCATTTTGAGGACAGAAATAGGTCTTTTTTGGAGAGGATGACTTATTTTCGGTCTAAAAAGCAGTATTCTGGGAAGAAAATGCCTTCTTTTGGGGATAAAAGGCGGTATTCTGGGAAGAAAATGTGTTATTATTGGAATAAAATGTGCTGTCCCAATAAAAGACGCTGTCTTCCCCAAATGCGTCTTTTTATGCTGCAAATCAGACATTTTCTCCCCGAAAGATCACCTTAATCCTCTAAAGAAGACATTTTCTCCACAAAATGCCGCTTATTAGCTCAATACCAGGCTTTCACGCCAAAATAATGCACTTTATCCCCAAAACTCATGCATTTTCTCCACAAAACACTCTTTTTCGCTCCAAAATACAACCATTTCTCCCCTGCATATCAATTTCTGCCAACAAGTAGACATTTTCTCCCCGAATATCACTCTTCATCCCAGAAACCAAACAGGTTCTCTCTTAAGTGCCACTCTTTAGCCCCCCAAAAAGGCATTTTCTCCCCAGAATACTGCCTTCCATCTTCAAGTGTCTTCTTTTTGGGAAAGGAAACGAAAGCGCTACTTTGGGGAGAGTATTTCTTATTTGGGGGATCAAAAGAGCAATTTGGGGGAGAAAATGTGTAATATAGGGAACCCTATGTAGTATTTAATGGATAAAAAGTCTTCTATGTGGAGCCAACCTGGATGTTTTGGGGAGAATATTTCTCATTTTGAGGACAGAAATAGGTCTTTTTTGGAGAGGATGACTTATTTTCGGTCTAAAAAGCAGTATTCTGGGAAGAAAATGCCTTCTTTTGGGGATAAAAGGCGGTATTCTGGGAAGAAAATGTGTTATTAGTGGAATAAAATGTGCTGTCCCAATAAAAGACGCTGTCTTCCCCAAATGCGTCTTTTTATGCTGCAAATCAGACATTTTCTCCCCGAAAGATCACCTTAATCCTCTAAAGAAGACATTTTCTCCACAAAATGCCGCTTATTAGCTCAATACCAGGCTTTCACGCCAAAATAATGCACTTTATCCCCAAAACTCATGCATTTTCTCCACAAAACACTCTTTTTCTCACCCAAATACAACCATTTCTCCCCTGCATATCAATTTCTGCCAACAAGTAGACATTTTCTCCCCGAATATCACTCTTCATCCCAGAAACCAAACAGGTTCTCTCTTAAGTGCCACTCTTTAGCCCCCCAAAAAGGCATTTTCTCCCCAGAATACTGCCTTCCATCTTCAAATGTCTCATATTTGGGAAAGGAAACGAAAGCGCTACTTTGGGGAGAGTATTTCTTATTTGGGGGATCAAAAGAGCAATTTGGGGGAGAAAATGTGTAATATAGGGAACCCTATGTAGTATTTAATGGATAAAAAATCTTCTATTTGGAACCACGAATGATGTTTTGGGGAGAATATTTCTCATTTTGAGGACAGAAATAGGTCTTTTTTGGAGAGGATGACTTATTTTCGGTCTAAAAAGCAGTATTCTGGGTAGAAAATGCCTTCTTTTGGGGATCAAAGGCGGTATTCTGGGAAGAAAATGTGTTATTATTGGAATAAAATGTGCTGTCCCAATAAAAGACGCTGTCTTCCCCAAATGCGTCTTTTTATGCTGCAAATCAGACATTTTCTCCCCGAAAGATCACCTTAATCCTCTAAAGAAGACATTTTCTCCACAAAATGCCGCTTATTAGCTCAATACCAGGCTTTCACGCCAAAATAATGCACTTTATCCCCAAAACTCATGCATTTTCTCCACAAAACACTCTTTTTCGCTCCAAAATACAACCATTTCTCCCCTGCATATCAATTTCTGCCAACAAGTAGACATTTTCTCCCCGAATATCACTCTTCATCCCAGAAACCAAACAGGTTCTCTCTTAAGTGCCACTCTTTAGCCCCCCAAAAAGGCATTTTCTCCCCAGAATACTGCCTTTCATCTTCAAGTGTCTCATATTTGGGAAAGGAAACGAAAGCGCTACTTTGGGGAGAGTATTTCTTATTTGGGGGATCAAAAGAGCAATTTGGGGGAGAAAATGTGTAATATAGGGAACCCTATGTAGTATTTAATGGATAAAAAGTCTTCTATGTGGAGCCAACCTGGATGTTTTGGGGAGAATATTTCTCATTTTGAGGACAGAAATAGGTCTTTTTTGGAGAGGATGACTTATTTTCGGTCTAAAAAGCAGTATTCTGGGAAGAAAATGCCTTCTTTTGGGGATCAAAGGCGGTATTCTGGGAAGAAAATGTGTTATTAGTGGAATAAAATGTGCTGTCCCAATAAAAGACGCTGTCTTCCCCAAATGCGTCTTTTTATGCTGCAAATCAGACATTTTCTCCCCGAAAGATCACCTTAATCCTCTAAAGAAGACATTTTCTCCACAAAATGCCGCTTATTAGCTCAATACCAGGCTTTCACGCCAAAATCATGCACTTTATCCCCAAAACTCAGGCATTTTCTCCACAAAACACGCTTTTTCGCTCCAAAATACAACCATTTCTCCCCTGCATATCAATTTCTGCCAACAAGTAGACATTTTCTCCCCGAATATCACTCTTCATCCCAGAAACCAAACAGGTTCTCTCTTAAGTGCCACTCTTTAGCCCCCCAAAAAGGCATTTTCTCCCCAGAATACTGCCTTTCATCTTCAAGTGTCTTCTTTTTGGGAAAGGAAACGAAAGCGCTACTTTGGGGAGAGTATTTCTTATTTGGGGGATCAAAAGAGCAATTTGGGGGAGAAAATGTGTAATATAGGGAACCCTATGTAGTATTTAATGGATAAAAAGTCTTCTATGTGGAGCCAACCTGGATGTTTTGGGGAGAATATTTCTCATTTTGAGGACAGAAATAGGTCTTTTTTGGAGAGGATGACTTATTTTCGGTCTAAAAAGCAGTATTCTGGGAAGAAAATGCCTTCTTTTGGGGATCAAAGGCGGTATTCTGGGAAGAAAATGTGTTATTATTGGAATAAAATGTGCTGTCCCAATAAAAGACGCTGTCTTCCCCAAATGCGTCTTTTTATGCTGCAAATCAGACATTTTCTCCCCGAAAGATCACCTTAATCCTCTAAAGAAGACATTTTCTCCACAAAATGCCGCTTATTAGCTCAATACCAGGCTTTCACGCCAAAATAATGCACTTTATCCCCAAAACTCATGCATTTTCTCCACAAAACACTCATTTTCGCTCCAAAATACAACCATTTCTCCCCTGCATATCAATTTCTGCCAACAAGTAGACATTTTCTCCCCGAATATCACTCTTCATCCCAGAAACCAAACAGGTTCTCTCTTAAGTGCCACTCTTTAGCCCCCCAAAAAGGCATTTTCTCCCCAGAATACTGCCTTCCATCTTCAAATGTCTCATATTTGGGAAAGGAAACGAAAGCGCTACTTTGGGGAGAGTATTTCTTATTTGGGGGATCAAAAGAGCAATTTGGGGGAGAAAATGTGTAATATAGGGAACCCTATGTAGTATTTAATGGATAAAAAATCTTCTATTTGGAACCACGAATGATGTTTTGGGGAGAATATTTCTCATTTTGAGGACAGAAATAGGTCTTTTTTGGAGAGGATGACTTATTTTCGGTCTAAAAAGCAGTATTCTGGGTAGAAAATGCCTTCTTTTGGGGATCAAAGGCGGTATTCTGGGAAGAAAATGTGTTATTATTGGAATAAAATGTGCTGTCCCAATAAAAGACGCTGTCTTCCCCAAATGCGTCTTTTTATGCTGCAAATCAGACATTTTCTCCCCGAAAGATCACCTTAATCCTCTAAAGAAGACATTTTCTCCACAAAATGCCGCTTATTAGCTCAATACCAGGCTTTCACGCCAAAATAATGCACTTTATCCCCAAAACTCATGCATTTTCTCCACAAAACACTCTTTTTCGCTCCAAAATACAACCATTTCTCCCCTGCATATCAATTTCTGCCAACAAGTAGACATTTTCTCCCCGAATATCACTCTTCATCCCAGAAACCAAACAGGTTCTCTCTTAAGTGCCACTCTTTAGCCCCCCAAAAAGGCATTTTCTCCCCAGAATACTGCCTTTCATCTTCAAGTGTCTCATATTTGGGAAAGGAAACGAAAGCGCTACTTTGGGGAGAGTATTTCTTATTTGGGGGATCAAAAGAGCAATTTGGGGGAGAAAATGTGTAATATAGGGAACCCTATGTAGTATTTAATGGATAAAAAGTCTTCTATGTGGAGCCAACCTGGATGTTTTGGGGAGAATATTTCTCATTTTGAGGACAGAAATAGGTCTTTTTTGGAGAGGATGACTTATTTTCGGTCTAAAAAGCAGTATTCTGGGAAGAAAATGCCTTCTTTTGGGGATCAAAGGCGGTATTCTGGGAAGAAAATGTGTTATTAGTGGAATAAAATGTGCTGTCCCAATAAAAGACGCTGTCTTCCCCAAATGCGTCTTTTTATGCTGCAAATCAGACATTTTCTCCCCGAAAGATCACCTTAATCCTCTAAAGAAGACATTTTCTCCACAAAATGCCGCTTATTAGCTCAATACCAGGCTTTCACGCCAAAATCATGCACTTTATCCCCAAAACTCAGGCATTTTCTCCACAAAACACGCTTTTTCGCTCCAAAATACAACCATTTCTCCCCTGCATATCAATTTCTGCCAACAAGTAGACATTTTCTCCCCGAATATCACTCTTCATCCCAGAAACCAAACAGGTTCTCTCTTAAGTGCCACTCTTTAGCCCCCCAAAAAGGCATTTTCTCCCCAGAATACTGCCTTTCATCTTCAAGTGTCTTCTTTTTGGGAAAGGAAACGAAAGCGCTACTTTGGGGAGAGTATTTCTTATTTGGGGGATCAAAAGAGCAATTTGGGGGAGAAAATGTGTAATATAGGGAACCCTATGTAGTATTTAATGGATAAAAAGTCTTCTATGTGGAGCCAACCTGGATGTTTTGGGGAGAATATTTCTCATTTTGAGGACAGAAATAGGTCTTTTTTGGAGAGGATGACTTATTTTCGGTCTAAAAAGCAGTATTCTGGGAAGAAAATGCCTTCTTTTGGGGATCAAAGGCGGTATTCTGGGAAGAAAATGTGTTATTATTGGAATAAAATGTGCTGTCCCAATAAAAGACGCTGTCTTCCCCAAATGCGTCTTTTTATGCTGCAAATCAGACATTTTCTCCCCGAAAGATCACCTTAATCCTCTAAAGAAGACATTTTCTCCACAAAATGCCGCTTATTAGCTCAATACCAGGCTTTCACGCCAAAATAATGCACTTTATCCCCAAAACTCATGCATTTTCTCCACAAAACACTCATTTTCGCTCCAAAATACAACCATTTCTCCCCTGCATATCAATTTCTGCCAACAAGTAGACATTTTCTCCCCGAATATCACTCTTCATCCCAGAAACCAAACAGGTTCTCTCTTAAGTGCCACTCTTTAGCCCCCCAAAAAGGCATTTTCTCCCCAGAATACTGCCTTCCATCTTCAAATGTCTCATATTTGGGAAAGGAAACGAAAGCGCTACTTTGGGGAGAGTATTTCTTATTTGGGGGATCAAAAGAGCAATTTGGGGGAGAAAATGTGTAATATAGGGAACCCTATGTAGTATTTAATGGATAAAAAATCTTCTATTTGGAACCACGAATGATGTTTTGGGGAGAATATTTCTCATTTTGAGGACAGAAATAGGTCTTTTTTGGAGAGGATGACTTATTTTCGGTCTAAAAAGCAGTATTCTGGGTAGAAAATGCCTTCTTTTGGGGATCAAAGGCGGTATTCTGGGAAGAAAATGTGTTATTATTGGAATAAAATGTGCTGTCCCAATAAAAGACGCTGTCTTCCCCAAATGCGTCTTTTTATGCTGCAAATCAGACATTTTCTCCCCGAAAGATCACCTTAATCCTCTAAAGAAGACATTTTCTCCACAAAATGCCGCTTATTAGCTCAATACCAGGCTTTCACGCCAAAATAATGCACTTTATCCCCAAAACTCATGCATTTTCTCCACAAAACACTCTTTTTCGCTCCAAAATACAACCATTTCTCCCCTGCATATCAATTTCTGCCAACAAGTAGACATTTTCTCCCCGAATATCACTCTTCATCCCAGAAACCAAACAGGTTCTCTCTTAAGTGCCACTCTTTAGCCCCCCAAAAAGGCATTTTCTCCCCAGAATACTGCCTTTCATCTTCAAGTGTCTCATATTTGGGAAAGGAAACGAAAGCGCTACTTTGGGGAGAGTATTTCTTATTTGGGGGATCAAAAGAGCAATTTGGGGGAGAAAATGTGTAATATAGGGAACCCTATGTAGTATTTAATGGATAAAAAGTCTTCTATGTGGAGCCAACCTGGATGTTTTGGGGAGAATATTTCTCATTTTGAGGACAGAAATAGGTCTTTTTTGGAGAGGATGACTTATTTTCGGTCTAAAAAGCAGTATTCTGGGAAGAAAATGCCTTCTTTTGGGGATCAAAGGCGGTATTCTGGGAAGAAAATGTGTTATTAGTGGAATAAAATGTGCTGTCCCAATAAAAGACGCTGTCTTCCCCAAATGCGTCTTTTTATGCTGCAAATCAGACATTTTCTCCCCGAAAGATCACCTTAATCCTCTAAAGAAGACATTTTCTCCACAAAATGCCGCTTATTAGCTCAATACCAGGCTTTCACGCCAAAATCATGCACTTTATCCCCAAAACTCAGGCATTTTCTCCACAAAACACGCTTTTTCGCTCCAAAATACAACCATTTCTCCCCTGCATATCAATTTCTGCCAACAAGTAGACATTTTCTCCCCGAATATCACTCTTCATCCCAGAAACCAAACAGGTTCTCTCTTAAGTGCCACTCTTTAGCCCCCCAAAAAGGCATTTTCTCCCCAGAATACTGCCTTTCATCTTCAAGTGTCTTCTTTTTGGGAAAGGAAACGAAAGCGCTACTTTGGGGAGAGTATTTCTTATTTGGGGGATCAAAAGAGCAATTTGGGGGAGAAAATGTGTAATATAGGGAACCCTATGTAGTATTTAATGGATAAAAAGTCTTCTATGTGGAGCCAACCTGGATGTTTTGGGGAGAATATTTCTCATTTTGAGGACAGAAATAGGTCTTTTTTGGAGAGGATGACTTATTTTCGGTCTAAAAAGCAGTATTCTGGGAAGAAAATGCCTTCTTTTGGGGATCAAAGGCGGTATTCTGGGAAGAAAATGTGTTATTATTGGAATAAAATGTGCTGTCCCAATAAAAGACGCTGTCTTCCCCAAATGTGTCTTTTTATGCTGCAAATCAGACATTTTCTCCCCGAAAGATCACCTTAATCCTCTAAAGAAGACATTTTCTCCACAAAATGCCGCTTATTAGCTCAATACCAGGCTTTCACGCCAAAATAATGCACTTTATCCCCAAAACTCATGCATTTTCTCCACAAAACACTCATTTTCGCTCCAAAATACAACCATTTCTCCCCTGCATATCAATTTCTGCCAACAAGTAGACATTTTCTCCCCGAATATCACTCTTCATCCCAGAAACCAAACAGGTTCTCTCTTAAGTGCCACTCTTTAGCCCCCCAAAAAGGCATTTTCTCCCCAGAATACTGCCTTTCATCTTCAAGTGTCTTCTTTTTGGGAAAGGAAACGAAAGCGCTACTTTGGGGAGAGTATTTCTTATTTGGGGGATCAAAAGAGCAATTTGGGGGAGAAAATGTGTAATATAGGGAACCCTATGTAGTATTTAATGGATAAAAAGTCTTCTATGTGGAGCCAACCTGGATGTTTTGGGGAGAATATTTCTCATTTTGAGGACAGAAATAGGTCTTTTTTGGAGAGGATGACTTATTTTCGGTCTAAAAAGCAGTATTCTGGGAAGAAAATGCCTTCTTTTGGGGATCAAAGGCGGTATTCTGGGAAGAAAATGTGTTATTAGTGGAATAAAATGTGCTGTCCCAATAAAAGAAGCTGTCTTCCCCAAATGCGTCTTTTTATGCTGCAAATCAGACATTTTCTCCCCGAAAGATCACCTTAATCCTCTAAAGAAGACATTTTCTCCACAAAATGCCGCTTATTAGCTCAATACCAGGCTTTCACGCCAAAATAATGCACTTTATCCCCAAAACTCATGCATTTTCTCCACAAAACACTCTTTTTCGCTCCAAAATACAACCATTTCTCCCCTGCATATCAATTTCTGCCAACAAGTAGACATTTTCTCCCCGAATATCACTCTTCATCCCAGAAACCAAACAGGTTCTCTCTTAAGTGCCACTCTTTAGCCCCCCAAAAAGGCATTTTCTCCCCAGAATACTGCCTTTCATCTTCAAGTGTCTTCTTTTTGGGAAAGGAAACGAAAGCGCTACTTTGGGGAGAGTATTTCTTATTTGGGGGATCAAAAGAGCAATTTGGGGGAGAAAATGTGTAATATAGGGAACCCTATGTAGTATTTAATGGATAAAAAATCTTCTATTTGGAACCACGAATGATGTTTTGGGGAGAATATTTCTCATTTTGAGGACAGAAATAGGTCTTTTTTGGAGAGGATGACTTATTTTCGGTCTAAAAAGCAGTATTCTGGGAAGAAAATGCCTTCTTTTGGGGATAAAAGGCGGTATTCTGGGAAGAAAATGTGTTATTAGTGGAATAAAATGTGCTGTCCCAATAAAAGACGCTGTCTTCCCCAAATGCGTCTTTTTATGCTGCAAATCAGACATTTTCTCCCCGAAAGATCACCTTAATCCTCTAAAGAAGACATTTTCTCCACAAAATGCCGCTTATTAGCTCAATACCAGGCTTTCACGCCAAAATAATGCACTTTATCCCCAAAACTCAGGCATTTTCTCCACAAAACACGGTTTTTCGCTCCAAAATACAACCATTTCTCCCCTGCATATCAATTTCTGCCAACAAGTAGACATTTTCTCCCCGAATATCACTCTTCATCCCAGAAACCAAACAGGTTATCTCTTAAGTGCCACTCTTTAGCCCCCCAAAAAGGCATTTTCTCCCCAGAATACTGCCTTCCATCTTCAAGTGTCTTCTTTTTGGGAAAGGAAACGAAAGCGCTACTTTGGGGAGAGTATTTCTTATTTGGGGGATCAAAAGAGCAATTTGGGGGAGAAAATGTGTAATATAGGGAACCCTATGTAGTATTTAATGGATAAAATATCTTCTATTTGGAACCAAGAATGATGTTTTGGGGAGAATATTTCTCATTTTGAGGACAGAAATAGGTCTTTTTTGGAGAGGATGACTTATTTTCGGTCTAAAAAGCAGTATTCTGGGAAGAAAATGCCTTCTTTTGGGGATCAAAGGCGGTATTCTGGGAAGAAAATGTGTTATTATTGGAATAAAATGTGCTGTCCCAATAAAAGACGCTGTCTTCCCCAAATGCGTCTTTTTATGCTGCAAATCAGACATTTTCTCCCCAAAAGATCACCTTAATCCTCTAAAGAAGACATTTTCTCCACAAAATGCCGCTTATTAGCTCAATACCAGGCTTTCACGCCAAAATAATGCACTTTATCCCCAAAACTCATGCATTTTCTCCACAAAACACTCTTTTTTCGCTCCAAAATACAACCATTTCTCCCCTGCATATCAATTTCTGCCAACAAGTAGACATTTTCTCCCCGAATATCACTCTTCATCCCAGAAACCAAACAGGTTCTCTCTTAAGTGCCACTCTTTAGCCCCCCAAAAAGGCATTTTCTCCCCAGAATACTGCCTTTCATCTTCAAGTGTCTTCTTTTTGGGAAAGGAAACGAAAGCGCTACTTTGGGGAGAGTATTTCTTATTTGGGGGATCAAAAGAGCAATTTGGGGGAGAAAATGTGTAATATAGGGAACCCTATGTAGTATTTAATGGATAAAAAGTCTTCTATGTGGAGCCAACCTGGATGTTTTGGGGAGAATATTTCTCATTTTGAGGACAGAAATAGGTCTTTTTTGGAGAGGATGACTTATTTTCGGTCTAAAAAGCAGTATTCTGGGAAGAAAATGCCTTCTTTTGGGGATCAAAGGCGGTATTCTGGGAAGAAAATGTGTTATTAGTGGAATAAAATGTGCTGTCCCAATAAAAGAAGCTGTCTTCCCCAAATGCGTCTTTTTATGCTGCAAATCAGACATTTTCTCCCCGAAAGATCACCTTAATCCTCTAAAGAAGACATTTTCTCCACAAAATGCCGCTTATTAGCTCAATACCAGGCTTTCACGCCAAAATAATGCACTTTATCCCCAAAACTCATGCATTTTCTCCACAAAACACTCTTTTTCGCTCCAAAATACAACCATTTCTCCCCTGCATATCAATTTCTGCCAACAAGTAGACATTTTCTCCCCGAATATCACTCTTCATCCCAGAAACCAAACAGGTTCTCTCTTAAGTGCCACTCTTTAGCCCCCCAAAAAGGCATTTTCTCCCCAGAATACTGCCTTTCATCTTCAAGTGTCTTCTTTTTGGGAAAGGAAACGAAAGCGCTACTTTGGGGAGAGTATTTCTTATTTGGGGGATCAAAAGAGCAATTTGGGGGAGAAAATGTGTAATATAGGGAACCCTATGTAGTATTTAATGGATAAAAAATCTTCTATTTGGAACCACGAATGATGTTTTGGGGAGAATATTTCTCATTTTGAGGACAGAAATAGGTCTTTTTTGGAGAGGATGACTTATTTTCGGTCTAAAAAGCAGTATTCTGGGAAGAAAATGCCTTCTTTTGGGGATAAAAGGCGGTATTCTGGGAAGAAAATGTGTTATTAGTGGAATAAAATGTGCTGTCCCAATAAAAGACGCTGTCTTCCCCAAATGCGTCTTTTTATGCTGCAAATCAGACATTTTCTCCCCGAAAGATCACCTTAATCCTCTAAAGAAGACATTTTCTCCACAAAATGCCGCTTATTAGCTCAATACCAGGCTTTCACGCCAAAATAATGCACTTTATCCCCAAAACTCATGCATTTTCTCCACAAAACACTCTTTTTCGCTCCAAAATACAACCATTTCTCCCCTGCATATCAATTTCTGCCAACAAGTAGACATTTTCTCCCCGAATATCACTCTTCATCCCAGAAACCAAACAGGTTCTCTCTTAAGTGCCACTCTTTAGCCCCCCAAAAAGGCATTTTCTCCCCAGAATACTGCCTTCCATCTTCAAGTGTCTTCTTTTTGGGAAAGGAAACGAAAGCGCTACTTTGGGGAGAGTATTTCTTATTTGGGGGATCAAAAGAGCAATTTGGGGGAGAAAATGTGTAATATAGGGAACCCTATGTAGTATTTAATGGATAAAATATCTTCTATTTGGAACCAAGAATGATGTTTTGGGGAGAATATTTCTCATTTTGAGGACAGAAATAGGTCTTTTTTGGAGAGGATGACTTATTTTCGGTCTAAAAAGCAGTATTCTGGGAAGAAAATGCCTTCTTTTGGGGATCAAAGGCGGTATTCTGGGAAGAAAATGTGTTATTATTGGAATAAAATGTGCTGTCCCAATAAAAGACGCTGTCTTCCCCAAATGCGTCTTTTTATGCTGCAAATCAGACATTTTCTCCCCGAAAGATCACCTTAATCCTCTAAAGAAGACATTTTCTCCACAAAATGCCGCTTATTAGCTCAATACCAGGCTTTCACGCCAAAATAATGCACTTTATCCCCAAAACTCAGGCATTTTCTCCACAAAACACGCTTTTTCGCTCCAAAATACAACCATTTCTCCCCTGCATATCAATTTCTGCCAACAAGTAGACATTTTCTCCCCGAATATCACTCTTCATCCCAGAAACCAAACAGGTTCTCTCTTAAGTGCCACTCTTTAGCCCCCCAAAAAGGCATTTTCTCCCCAGAATACTGCCTTTCATCTTCAAGTGTCTTCTTTTTGGGAAAGGAAACGAAAGCGCTACTTTGGGGAGAGTATTTCTTATTTGGGGGATCAAAAGAGCAATTTGGGGGAGAAAATGTGTAATATAGGGAACCCTATGTAGTATTTAATGGATAAAAAGTCTTCTATGTGGAGCCAACCTGGATGTTTTGGGGAGAATATTTCTCATTTTGAGGACAGAAATAGGTCTTTTTTGGAGAGGATGACTTATTTTCGGTCTAAAAAGCAGTATTCTGGGAAGAAAATGCCTTCTTTTGGGGATCAAAGGCGGTATTCTGGGAAGAAAATGTGTTATTAGTGGAATAAAATGTGCTGTCCCAATAAAAGAAGCTGTCTTCCCCAAATGCGTCTTTTTATGCTGCAAATCAGACATTTTCTCCCCGAAAGATCACCTTAATCCTCTAAAGAAGACATTTTCTCCACAAAATGCCGCTTATTAGCTCAATACCAGGCTTTCACGCCAAAATAATGCACTTTATCCCCAAAACTCATGCATTTTCTCCACAAAACACTCTTTTTCGCTCCAAAATACAACCATTTCTCCCCTGCATATCAATTTCTGCCAACAAGTAGACATTTTCTCCCCGAATATCACTCTTCATCCCAGAAACCAAACAGGTTCTCTCTTAAGTGCCACTCTTTAGCCCCCCAAAAAGGCATTTTCTCCCCAGAATACTGCCTTTCATCTTCAAGTGTCTTCTTTTTGGGAAAGGAAACGAAAGCGCTACTTTGGGGAGAGTATTTCTTATTTGGGGGATCAAAAGAGCAATTTGGGGGAGAAAATGTGTAATATAGGGAACCCTATGTAGTATTTAATGGATAAAAAATCTTCTATTTGGAACCACGAATGATGTTTTGGGGAGAATATTTCTCATTTTGAGGACAGAAATAGGTCTTTTTTGGAGAGGATGACTTATTTTCGGTCTAAAAAGCAGTATTCTGGGAAGAAAATGCCTTCTTTTGGGGATCAAAGGCGGTATTCTGGGAAGAAAATGTGTTATTAGTGGAATAAAATGTGCTGTCCCAATAAAAGAAGCTGTCTTCCCCAAATGCGTCTTTTTATGCTGCAAATCAGACATTTTCTCCCCGAAAGATCACCTTAATCCTCTAAAGAAGACATTTTCTCCACAAAATGCCGCTTATTAGCTCAATACCAGGCTTTCACGCCAAAATAATGCACTTTATCCCCAAAACTCATGCATTTTCTCCACAAAACACTCATTTTCGCTCCCAAATACAACCATTTCTCCCCTGCATATCAATTTCTGCCAACAAGTAGACATTTTCTCCCCGAATATCACTCTTCATCCCAGAAACCAAACAGGTTCTCTCTTAAGTGCCACTCTTTAGCCCCCCAAAAAGGCATTTTCTCCCCAGAATACTGCCTTTCATCTTCAAGTGTCTTCTTTTTGGGAAAGGAAACGAAAGCGCTACTTTGGGGAGAGTATTTCTTATTTGGGGGATCAAAAGAGCAATTTGGGGGAGAAAATGTGTAATATAGGGAACCCTATGTAGTATTTAATGGATAAAAAATCTTCTATTTGGAACCACGAATGATGTTTTGGGGAGAATATTTCTCATTTTGAGGACAGAAATAGGTCTTTTTTGGAGAGGATGACTTATTTTCGGTCTAAAAAGCAGTATTCTGGGAAGAAAATGCCTTCTTTTGGGGATAAAAGGCGGTATTCTGGGAAGAAAATGTGTTATTAGTGGAATAAAATGTGCTGTCCCAATAAAAGACGCTGTCTTCCCCAAATGCGTCTTTTTATGCTGCAAATCAGACATTTTCTCCCCGAAAGATCACCTTAATCCTCTAAAGAAGACATTTTCTCCACAAAATGCCGCTTATTAGCTCAATACCAGGCTTTCACGCCAAAATAATGCACTTTATCCCCAAAACTCATGCATTTTCTCCACAAAACACTCTTTTTCGCTCCAAAATACAACCATTTCTCCCCTGCATATCAATTTCTGCCAACAAGTAGACATTTTCTCCCCGAATATCACTCTTCATCCCAGAAACCAAACAGGTTCTCTCTTAAGTGCCACTCTTTAGCCCCCCAAAAAGGCATTTTCTCCCCAGAATACTGCCTTCCATCTTCAAGTGTCTTCTTTTTGGGAAAGGAAATGAAAGCGCTACTTTGGGGAGAGTATTTCTTATTTGGGGGATCAAAAGAGCAATTTGGGGGAGAAAATGTGTAATATAGGGAACCCTATGTAGTATTTAATGGATAAAATATCTTCTATTTGGAACCAAGAATGATGTTTTGGGGAGAATATTTCTCATTTTGAGGACAGAAATAGGTCTTTTTTGGAGAGGATGACTTATTTTCGGTCTAAAAAGCAGTATTCTGGGAAGAAAATGCCTTCTTTTGGGGATCAAAGGCGGTATTCTGGGAAGAAAATGTGTTATTATTGGAATAAAATGTGCTGTCCCAATAAAAGACGCTGTCTTCCCCAAATGCGTCTTTTTATGCTGCAAATCAGACATTTTCTCCCCGAAAGATCACCTTAATCCTCTAAAGAAGACATTTTCTCCACAAAATGCCGCTTATTAGCTCAATACCAGGCTTTCACGCCAAAATAATGCACTTTATCCCCAAAACTCATGCATTTTCTCCACAAAACACGCTTTTTCGCTCCAAAATACAACCATTTCTCCCCTGCATATCAATTTCTGCCAACAAGTAGACATTTTCTCCCCGAATATCACTCTTCATCCCAGAAACCAAACAGGTTCTCTCTTAAGTGCCACTCTTTAGCCCCCCAAAAAGGCATTTTCTCCCCAGAATACTGCCTTTCATCTTCAAGTGTCTTCTTTTTGGGAAAGGAAACGAAAGCGCTACTTTGGGGAGAGTATTTCTTATTTGGGGGATCAAAAGAGCAATTTGGGGGAGAAAATGTGTAATATAGGGAACCCTATGTAGTATTTAATGGATAAAAAGTCTTCTATGTGGAGCCAACCTGGATGTTTTGGGGAGAATATTTCTCATTTTGAGGACAGAAATAGGTCTTTTTTGGAGAGGATGACTTATTTTCGGTCTAAAAAGCAGTATTCTGGGAAGAAAATGCCTTCTTTTGGGGATCAAAGGCGGTATTCTGGGAAGAAAATGTGTTATTAGTGGAATAAAATGTGCTGTCCCAATAAAAGACGCTGTCTTCCCCAAATGCGTCTTTTTATGCTGCAAATCAGACATTTTCTCCCCGAAAGATCACCTTAATCCTCTAAAGAAGACATTTTCTCCACAAAATGCCGCTTATTAGCTCAATACCAGGCTTTCACGCCAAAATAATGCACTTTATCCCCAAAACTCATGCATTTTCTCCACAAAACACTCTTTTTCGCTCCAAAATACAACCATTTCTCCCCTGCATATCAATTTCTGCCAACAAGTAGACATTTTCTCCCCGAATATCACTCTTCATCCCAGAAACCAAACAGGTTCTCTCTTAAGTGCCACTCTTTAGCCCCCCAAAAAGGCATTTTCTCCCCAGAATACTGCCTTCCATCTTCAAGTGTCTTCTTTTTGGGAAAGGAAACGAAAGCGCTACTTTGGGGAGAGTATTTCTTATTTGGGGGATCAAAAGAGCAATTTGGGGGAGAAAATGTGTAATATAGGGAACCCTATGTAGTATTTAATGGAGAAAAAATCTTCTATTTGGAACCAAGAATGATGTTTTGGGGAGAATATTTCTCATTTTGAGGACAGAAATAGGTCTTTTTTGGAGAGGATGACTTATTTTCGGTCTAAAAAGCAGTATTCTGGGAAGAAAATGCCTTCTTTTGGGGATCAAAGGCGGTATTCTGGGAAGAAAATGTGTTATTATTGGAATAAAATGTGCTGTCCCAATAAAAGACGCTGTCTTCCCCAAATGCGTCTTTTTATGCTGCAAACCAGACATTTTCTCCCCGAAAGATCACCTTAATCCTCTAAAGAAGACATTTTCTCCACAAAATGCCGCTTATTAGCTCAATACCAGGCTTTCACGCCAAAATAATGCACTTTATCCCCAAAACTCATGCATTTTCTCCACAAAACACTCATTTTCGCTCCAAAATACAACCATTTCTCCCCTGCATATCAATTTCTGCCAACAAGTAGACATTTTCTCCCCGAATATCACTCTTCATCCCAGAAACCAAACAGGTTCTCTCTTAAGTGCCACTCTTTAGCCCCCCAAAAAGGCATTTTCTCCCCAGAATACTGCCTTTCATCTTCAAGTGTCTTCTTTTTGGGAAAGGAAACGAAAGCGCTACTTTGGGGAGAGTATTTCTTATTTGGGGGATCAAAAGAGCAATTTGGGGGAGAAAATGTGTAATATAGGGAACCCTATGTAGTATTTAATGGAGAAAAAATCTTCTATTTGGAACCAAGAATGATGTTTTGGGGAGAATATTTCTCATTTTGAGGACAGAAATAGGTCTTTTTTGGAGAGGATGACTTATTTTCGGTCTAAAAAGCAGTATTCTGGGAAGAAAATGCCTTCTTTTGGGGATCAAAGGCGGTATTCTGGGAAGAAAATGTGTTATTAGTGGAATAAAATGTGCTGTCCCAATAAAAGACGCTGTCTTCCCCAAATGCGTCTTTTTATGCTGCAAATCAGACATTTTCTCCCCGAAAGATCACCTTAATCCTCTAAAGAAGACATTTTCTCCACAAAATGCCGCTTATTAGCTCAATACCAGGCTTTCACGCCAAAATAATGCACTTTATCCCCAAAACTCATGCATTTTCTCCACAAAACACTCATTTTCGCTCCAAAATACAACCATTTCTCCCCTGCATATCAATTTCTGCCAACAAGTAGACATTTTCTCCCCGAATATCACTCTTCATCCCAGAAACCAAACAGGTTCTCTCTTAAGTGCCACTCTTTAGCCCCCCAAAAAGGCATTTTCTCCCCAGAATACTGCCTTTCATCTTCAAGTGTCTTCTTTTTGGGAAAGGAAACGAAAGCGCTACTTTGGGGAGAGTATTTCTTATTTGGGGGATCAAAAGAGCAATTTGGGGGAGAAAATGTGTAATATAGGGAACCCTATGTAGTATTTAATGGATAAAAAATCTTCTATTTGGAACCAAGAATGATGTTTTGGGGAGAATATTTCTCATTTTGAGGACAGAAATAGGTCTTTTTTGGAGAGGATGACTTATTTTCGGTCTAAAAAGCAGTATTCTGGGAAGAAAATGCCTTCTTTTGGGGATCAAAGGCGGTATTCTGGGAAGAAAATGTGTTATTAGTGGAATAAAATGTGCTGTCCCAATAAAAGAAGCTGTCTTCCCCAAATGCGTCTTTTTATGCTGCAAATCAGACATTTTCTCCCCGAAAGATCACCTTAATCCTCTAAAGAAGACATTTTCTCCACAAAATGCCGCTTATTAGCTCAATACCAGGCTTTCACGCCAAAATAATGCACTTTATCCCCAAAACTCATGCATTTTCTCCACAAAACACTCTTTTTCGCTCCAAAATACAACCATTTCTCCCCTGCATATCAATTTCTGCCAACAAGTAGACATTTTCTCCCCGAATATCACTCTTCATCCCAGAAACCAAACAGGTTCTCTCTTAAGTGCCACTCTTTAGCCCCCCAAAAAGGCATTTTCTCCCCAGAATACTGCCTTTCATCTTCAAGTGTCTTCTTTTTGGGAAAGGAAACGAAAGCGCTACTTTGGGGAGAGTATTTCTTATTTGGGGGATCAAAAGAGCAATTTGGGGGAGAAAATGTGTAATATAGGGAACCCTATGTAGTATTTAATGGATAAAAAATCTTCTATTTGGAACCAAGAATGATGTTTTGGGGAGAATATTTCTCATTTTGAGGACAGAAATAGGTCTTTTTTGGAGAGGATGACTTATTTTCGGTCTAAAAAGCAGTATTCTGGGAAGAAAATGCCTTCTTTTGGGGATCAAAGGCGGTATTCTGGGAAGAAAATGTGTTATTATTGGAATAAAATGTGCTGTCCCAATAAAAGACGCTGTCTTCCCCAAATGCGTCTTTTTATGCTGCAAATCAGACATTTTCTCCCCGAAAGATCACCTTAATCCTCTAAAGAAGACATTTTCTCCACAAAATGCCGCTTATTAGCTCAATACCAGGCTTTCACGCCAAAATAATGCACTTTATCCCCAAAACTCAGGCATTTTCTCCACAAAACACTCGTTTTCGCTCCAAAATACAACCATTTCTCCCCTGCATATCAATTTCTGCCAACAAGTAGACATTTTCTCCCCGAATATCACTCTTCATCCCAGAAACCAAACAGGTTCTCTCTTAAGTGCCACTCTTTAGCCCCCCAAAAAGGCATTTTCTCCCCAGAATACTGCCTTTCATCTTCAAGTGTCTTCTTTTTGGGAAAGGAAACGAAAGCGCTACTTTGGGGAGAGTATTTCTTATTTGGGGGATCAAAAGAGCAATTTGGGGGAGAAAATGTGTAATATAGGGAACCCTATGTAGTATTTAATGGATAAAAAATCTTCTATGTGGAGTCAACCTGGATGTTTTGGGGAGAATATTTCTCATTTTGAGGACAGAAATAGGTCTTTTTTGGAGAGGATGATTTATTTTTGGTCTAAAAAGCAGTATTCTGGGAAGAAAATGCCTTCTTTTGGGGATAAAAGGCGGTATTCAGGAAGAAAATGTGTTATTATTGGAATAAAATGTGCTGTCCCAATAAAAGACGCTGTCTTCCCCAAATGCGTCTTTTTATGCTGCAAATCAGACATTTTCTCCCCGAAAGATCACCTTAATCCTCTAAAGAAGACATTTTCTCCACAAAATGCCGCTTATTAGCTCAATACCAGGCTTTCACGCCAAAATAATGCACTTTATCCCCAAAACTCATGCATTTTCTCCACAAAACACGCTTTTTCGCTCCAAAATACAACCATTTCTCCCCTGCATATCAATTTCTGCCAACAAGTAGACATTTTCTCCCCGAATATCACTCTTCATCCCAGAAACCAAACAGGTTCTCTCTTAAGTGC
The DNA here is from genome assembly GCA_030625065.1 of Alectoris magna. Taxonomy (NCBI): domain Eukaryota; kingdom Metazoa; phylum Chordata; class Aves; order Galliformes; family Phasianidae; genus Alectoris; species Alectoris magna. Next base: position 4,758,820 of record CM060587.1, read on the forward strand.
CACTCTTTAGCCCCCCAAAAAGGCATTTTCTCCCCAGAATACTGCCTTTCATCTTCAAGTGTCTTCTTTTTGGGAAAGGAAACGAAAGCGCTACTTTGGGGAGAGTATTTCTTATTTGGGGGATCAAAAGAGCAATTTGGGGGAGAAAATGTGTAATATAGGGAACCCTATGTAGTATTTAATGGATAAAAAGTCTTCTATGTGGAGCCAACCTGGATGTTTTGGGGAGAATATTTCTCATTTTGAGGACAGAAATAGGTCTTTTTTGGAGAGGATGACTTATTTTCGGTCTAAAAAGCAGTATTCTGGGAAGAAAATGCCTTCTTTTGGGGATAAAAGGCGGTATTCTGGGAAGAAAATGTGTTATTATTGGAATAAAATGTGCTGTCCCAATAAAAGACGCTGTCTTCCCCAAATGCGTCTTTTTATGCTGCAAACCAGACATTTTCTCCCCGAAAGATCACCTTAATCCTCTAAAGAAGACATTTTCTCCACAAAATGCCGCTTATTAGCTCAATACCAGGCTTTCACGCCAAAATAATGCACTTTATCCCCAAAACTCAGGCATTTTCTCCACAAAACACTCATTTTCGCTCCAAAATACAACCATTTCTCCCCTGCATATCAATTTCTGCCAACAAGTAGACATTTTCTCCCCGAATATCACTCTTCATCCCAGAAACCAAACAGGTTCTCTCTTAAGTGCCACTCTTTAGCCCCCCAAAAAGGCATTTTCTCCCCAGAATACTGCCTTTCATCTTCAAGTGTCTTCTTTTTGGGAAAGGAAACGAAAGCGCTACTTTGGGGAGAGTATTTCTTATTTGGGGGATCAAAAGAGCAATTTGGGGGAGCAAATGTGTAATATAGGGAACCCTATGTAGTATTTAATGGATAAAAAATCTTCTATTTGGAACCACGAATGATGTTTTGGGGAGAATATTTCTCATTTTGAGGACAGAAATAGGTCTTTTTTGGAGAGGATGACTTATTTTCGGTCTAAAAAGCAGTATTCTGGGAAGAAAATGCCTTCTTTTGGGGATAAAAGGCGGTATTCTGGAAGAAAATGTGTTATTCTTGGAATAAAATGTGCTGTCCCAATAAAAGACGCTGTCTTCCCCAAATGCGTCTTTTTATGCTGCAAAGAAGACATTTTCTCCCCGAAAGATCACCTTAATCCTCTAAAGAAGACATTTTCTCCACAAAATGCCGCTTATTAGCTCAATACCAGGCTTTCACGCCAAAATACTGCACTTTATCCCCAAAACTCATGCATTTTCTCCACAAAACACGCTTTTTCGCTCCAAAATACAACCATTTCTCCCCTGCATATCAATTTCTGCCAACAAGTAGACATTTTCTCCCCGAATATCACTCTTCATCCCAGAAACCAAACAGGTTCTCTCTTAAGTGCCACTCTTTAGCCCCCCAAAAAGGCATTTTCTCCCCAGAATACTGCCTTTCATCTTCAAGTGTCTTCTTTTTGGGAAAGGAAACGAAAGCGCTACTTTGGGGAGAGTATTTCTTATTTGGGGGATCAAAAGAGCAATTTGGGGGAGAAAATGTGTAATATAGGGAACCCTATGTAGTATTTAATGGATAAAAAGTCTTCTATGTGGAGCCAACCTGGATGTTTTGGGGAGAATATTTCTCATTTTGAGGACAGAAATAGGTCTTTTTTGGAGAGGATGACTTATTTTCGGTCTAAAAAGCAGTATTCTGGGAAGAAAATGCCTTCTTTTGGGGATAAAAGGCGGTATTCTGGGAAGAAAATGTGTTATTATTGGAATAAAATGTGCTGTCCCAATAAAAGACGCTGTCTTCCCCAAATGCGTCTTTTTATGCTGCAAACCAGACATTTTCTCCCCGAAAGATCACCTTAATCCTCTAAAGAAGACATTTTCTCCACAAAATGCCGCTTATTAGCTCAATACCAGGCTTTCACGCCAAAATAATGCACTTTATCCCCAAAACTCAGGCATTTTCTCCACAAAACACTCATTTTCGCTCCAAAATACAACCATTTCTCCCCTGCATATCAATTTCTGCCAACAAGTAGACATTTTCTCCCCGAATATCACTCTTCATCCCAGAAACCAAACAGGTTCTCTCTTAAGTGCCACTCTTTAGCCCCCCAAAAAGGCATTTTCTCCCCAGAATACTGCCTTTCATCTTCAAGTGTCTTCTTTTTGGGAAAGGAAACGAAAGCGCTACTTTGGGGAGAGTATTTCTTATTTGGGGGATCAAAAGAGCAATTTGGGGGAGCAAATGTGTAATATAGGGAACCCTATGTAGTATTTAATGGATAAAAAATCTTCTATTTGGAACCACGAATGATGTTTTGGGGAGAATATTTCTCATTTTGAGGACAGAAATAGGTCTTTTTTGGAGAGGATGACTTATTTTCGGTCTAAAAAGCAGTATTCTGGGAAGAAAATGCCTTCTTTTGGGGATAAAAGGCGGTATTCTGGAAGAAAATGTGTTATTCTTGGAATAAAATGTGCTGTCCCAATAAAAGACGCTGTCTTCCCCAAATGCGTCTTTTTATGCTGCAAAGAAGACATTTTCTCCCCGAAAGATCACCTTAATCCTCTAAAGAAGACATTTTCTCCACAAAATGCCGCTTATTAGCTCAATACCAGGCTTTCACGCCAAAATAATGCACTTTATCCCCAAAACTCAGGCATTTTCTCCACAAAACACTCTTTTTCGATCCCAAATACAACCATTTCTCCCCTGCATATCAATTTCTGCCAACAAGTAGACATTTTCTCCCCGAATATCACTCTTCATCCCAGAAACCAAACAGGTTCTCTCTTAAGTGCCACTCTTTAGCCCCCCAAAAAGGCATTTTCTCCCCAGAATACTGCCTTTCATCTTCAAGTGTCTTCTTTTTGGGAAAGGAAACGAAAGCGCTACTTTGGGGAGAGTATTTCTTATTTGGGGGATCAAAAGAGCAATTTGGGGGAGAAAATGTGTAATATAGGGAACCCTATGTGGTATTTGATGGATAAAAAATCTTCTATTTGGAACCAAGAATGATGTTTTGGGGAGAATATTTCTCATTTTGAGGACAGAAATAGGTCTTTTTTGGAGAGGATGACTTATTTTCGGTCTAAAAAGCAGTATTCTGGGAAGAAAATGCCTTCTTTGGGGGATAAAAGGCGGTATTCTGGGAAGAAAATGTGTTATTACTGGAATAAAATGTGCTGTCCCAGTAAAAGACGCTGTCTTCCCCAAATGCGTCTTTTTATGCTGCAAATCAGACATTTTCTCCCCGAAAGATCACCTTAATCCTCTAAAGAAGACATTTTCTCCACAAAATGCCGCTTATTAGCTCAATACCAGGCTTTCACGCCAAAATAATGCACTTTATCCCCAAAACTCATGCATTTTCTCCACAAAACACTCGTTTTCGCTCCAAAATACAACCATTTCTCCCCTGCATATCAATTTCTGCCAACAAGTAGACATTTTCTCCCCGAATATCACTCTTCATCCCAGAAACCAAACAGGTTCTCTCTTAAGTGCCACTCTTTAGCCCCCCAAAAAGGCATTTTCTCCCCAGAATACTGCCTTCCATCTTCAAGTGTCTTCTTTTTGGGAAAGGAAACGAAAGCGCTACTTTGGGGAGAGTATTTCTTATTTGGGGGGTCAAAAGAGCAATTTGGGGGAGAAAATGTGTAATATAGGGAACCCTATGTAGTATTTAATGGAGAAAAAGTCTTCTATGTGGAGCCAACCTGGATGTTTTGGGGAGAATATTTCTCATTTTGAGGACAGAAATAGGTCTTTTTTGGAGAGGATGACTTATTTTCGGTCTAAAAAGCAGTATTCTGGGAAGAAAATGCCTTCTTTTGGGGATAAAAGGCGGTATTCTGGGAAGAAAATGTGTTATTATTGGAATAAAATGTGCTGTCCCAATAAAAGACGCTGTCTTCCCCAAATGCGTCTTTTTATGCTGCAAATCAGACATTTTCTCCCCGAAAGATCACCTTAATCCTCTAAAGAAGACATTTTCTCCACAAAATGCCGCTTATTAGCTCAATACCAGGCTTTCACGCCAAAATAATGCACTTTATCCCCAAAACTCATGCATTTTCTCCACAAAACACTCTTTTTCTCACCCAAATACAACCATTTCTCCCCTGCATATCAATTTCTGCCAACAAGTAGACATTTTCTCCCCGAATATCACTCTTCATCCCAGAAACCAAACAGGTTCTCTCTTAAGTGCCACTCTTTAGCCCCCCAAAAAGGCATTTTCTCCCCAGAATACTGCCTTTCATCTTCAAGTGTCTCATATTTGGGAAAGGAAACGAAAGCGCTACTTTGGGGAGAGTATTTCTTATTTGGGGGATCAAAAGAGCAATTTGGGGGAGAAAATGTGTAATATAGGGAACCCTATGTGGTATTCAATACCAGGCTTTCACGCAAAAATAATGCACTTTATCCCCAGAACTCAGGCATTTTCTCCACAAAACACGCTTTTTCGCTCCAAAATACAACCATTTCTCCCCTGCATATCAATTTCTGCCAACAAGTAGACATTTTCTCCCCGAATATCACTCTTCATCCCAGAAACCAAACAGGTTCTCTCTTAAGTGCCACTCTTTAGCCCCCCAAAAAGGCATTTTCTCCCCAGAATACTGCCTTCCATCTTCAAATGTCTCATATTTGGGAAAGGAAACGAAAGCGCTACTTTGGGGAGAGTATTTCTTATTTGGGGGATCAAAAGAGCAATTTGGGGGAGAAAATGTGTAATATAGGGAACCCTATGTAGTATTTAATGGATAAAAAATCTTCTATTTGGAACCAAGAATGATGTTTTGGGGAGAATATTTCTCATTTTGAGGACAGAAATAGGTCTTTTTTGGAGAGGATGACTTATTTTCGGTCTAAAAAGCAGTATTCTGGGAAGAAAATGCCTTCTTTTGGGGATCAAAGGCGGTATTCTGGGAAGAAAATGTGTTATTAGTGGAATAAAATGTGATGTCCCAATAAAAGAAGCTGTCTTCCCCAAATGCATCTTTTTATGCTGCAAATCAGACATTTTCTCCCCGAAAGATCACCTTAATCCTCTAAAGAAGACATTTTCTCCACAAAATGCCGCTTATTAGCTCAATACCAGGCTTTCACGCCAAAATAATGCACTTTATCCCCAAAACTCAGGCATTTTCTCCACAAAACACGCTTTTTCGCTCCAAAATACAACCATTTCTCCCCTGCATATCAATTTCTGCCAACAAGTAGACATTTTCTCCCCGAATATCACTCTTCATCCCAGAAACCAAACAGGTTCTCTCTTAAGTGCCACTCTTTAGCCCCCCAAAAAGGCATTTTCTCCCCAGAATACTGCCTTTCATCTTCAAGTGTCTTCTTTTTGGGAAAGGAAACGAAAGCGCTACTTTGGGGAGAGTATTTCTTATTTGGGGGATCAAAAGAGCAATTTGGGGGAGAAAATGTGTAATATAGGGAACCCTATGTGGTATTTGATGGATAAAAAATCTTCTATTTGGAACCAAGAATGATGTTTTGGGGAGAATATTTCTCATTTTGAGGACAGAAATAGGTCTTTTTTGGAGAGGATGACTTATTTTCGGTCTAAAAAGCAGTATTCTGGGAAGAAAATGCCTTCTTTTGGGGATAAAAGGCGGTATTCTGGGAAGAAAATGTGTTATTACTGGAATAAAATGTGCTGTCCCAGTAAAAGACGCTGTCTTCCCCAAATGCGTCTTTTTATGCTGCAAATCAGACATTTTCTCCCCGAAAGATCACCTTAATCCTCTAAAGAAGACATTTTCTCCACAAAATGCCGCTTATTAGCTCAATACCAGGCTTTCACGCCAAAATAATGCACTTTATCCCCAAAACTCATGCATTTTCTCCACAAAACACTCGTTTTCGCTCCAAAATACAACCATTTCTCCCCTGCATATCAATTTCTGCCAACAAGTAGACATTTTCTCCCCGAATATCACTCTTCATCCCAGAAACCAAACAGGTTCTCTCTTAAGTGCCACTCTTTAGCCCCCCAAAAAGGCATTTTCTCCCCAGAATACTGCCTTTCATCTTCAAGTGTCTTCTTTTTGGGAAAGGAAACGAAAGCGCTACTTTGGGGAGAGTATTTCTTATTTGGGGGATCAAAAGAGCAATTTGGGGGAGAAAATGTGTAATATAGGGAACCCTATGTAGTATTTAATGGATAAAAAGTCTTCTATGTGGAGCCAACCTGGATGTTTTGGGGAGAATATTTCTCATTTTGAGGACAGAAATAGGTCTTTTTTGGAGAGGATGACTTATTTTCGGTCTAAAAAGCAGTATTCTGGGAAGAAAATGCCTTCTTTTGGGGATCAAAGGCGGTATTCTGGGAAGAAAATGTGTTATTATTGGAATAAAATGTGCTGTCCCAATAAAAGACGCTGTCTTCCCCAAATGCGTCTTTTTATGCTGCAAATCAGACATTTTCTCCCCGAAAGATCACCTTAATCCTCTAAAGAAGACATTTTCTCCACAAAATGCCGCTTATTAGCTCAATACCAGGCTTTCACGCCAAAATAATGCACTTTATCCCCAAAACTCATGCATTTTCTCCACAAAACACTCTTTTTCTCACCCAAATACAACCATTTCTCCCCTGCATATCAATTTCTGCCAACAAGTAGACATTTTCTCCCCGAATATCACTCTTCATCCCAGAAACCAAACAGGTTCTCTCTTAAGTGCCACTCTTTAGCCCCCCAAAAAGGCATTTTCTCCCCAGAATACTGCCTTTCATGTTCAAGTGTCTTCTTTTTGGGAAAGGAAACGAAAGCGCTACTTTGGGGAGAGTATTTCTTATTTGGGGGATCAAAAGAGCAATTTGGGGGAGAAAATGTGTAATATAGGGAACCCTACGTGGTATTTAATGGAGAAAAAATCTTCTATTTGGAACCAAGAATGATGTTTTGGGGAGAATATTTCTCATTTTGAGGACAGAAATAGGTCTTTTTTGGAGAGGATGACTTATTTTCGGTCTAAAAAGCAGTATTCTGGGAAGAAAATGCCTTCTTTGGGGGATAAAAGGCGGTATTCTGGGAAGAAAATGTGTTATTATTGGAATAAAATGTGATGTCCCAATAAAAGACGCTGTCTTCCCAAATGCGTCTTTTTATGCTGCAAATCAGACATTTTCTCCCCGAAAGATCACCTTAATCCTCTAAAGAAGACATTTTCTCCACAAAATGCCGCTTATTAGCTCAATACCAGGCTTTCACGCCAAAATAATGCACTTTATCCCCAAAACTCATGCATTTTCTCCACAAAACACGCTTTTTCGCTCCAAAATACAACCATTTCTCCCCTGCATATCAATTTCTGCCAACAAGTAGACATTTTCTCCCCGAATATCACTCTTCATCCCAGAAACCAAACAGGTTCTCTCTTAAGTGCCACTCTTTAGCCCCCCAAAAAGGCATTTTCTCCCCAGAATACTGCCTTTCATCTTCAAGTGTCTCATATTTGGGAAAGGAAACAAAAGCGCTACTTGGGGGAGAGTATTTCTTATTTGGGGGATCAAAAGAGCAATTTGGGGGAGAAAATGTGTAATATAGGGAACCCTATGTGGTATTCAATACCAGGCTTTCACGCAAAAATAATGCAATTTATCCCCAGAACTCAGGCATTTTCTCCACAAAACACGCTTTTTCGCTCCAAAATACAACCATTTCTCCCCTGCATATCAATTTCTGCCAACAATTAGGCATTTTCTCCCCGAATATCACTCTTCATCCCAGAAACCAAACAGGTTCTCTCTTAAGTGCCACTCTTTAGCCCCCCAAAAAGGCATTTTCTCCCCAGAATACTGCCTTCCATCTTCAAATGTCTCATATTTGGGAAAGGAAACGAAAGCGCTACTTTGAGGAGAGTATTTCTTATTTGGGGGATCAAAAGAGCAATTTGGGGGAGAAAATGTGTAATATAGGGAACCCTATGTAGTATTTAATGGATAAAAAATCTTCTATTTGGAACCAAGAATGATGTTTTGGGGAGAATATTTCTCATTTTGAGGACAGAAATAGGTCTTTTTTGGAGAGGATGACTTATTTTCGGTCTAAAAAGCAGTATTCTGGGAAGAAAATGCCTTCTTTTGGGGATCAAAGGCGGTATTCTGGGAAGAAAATGTGTTATTATTGGAATAAAATGTGATGTCCCAATAAAAGACGCTGTCTTCCCCAAATGCGTCTTTTTATGCTGCAAATCAGACATTTTCTCCCCGAAAGATCACCTTAATCCTCTAAAGAAGACATTTTCTCCACTAAATGCCGCTTATTAGCTCAATACCAGGCTTTCACGCCAAAATAATGCACTTTATCCCCAAAACTCAGGCATTTTCTCCACAAAACACTCGTTTTCGCTCCAAAATACAACCATTTCTCCCCTGCATATCAATTTCTGCCAACAAGTAGACATTTTCTCCCCGAATATCACTCTTCATCCCAGAAACCAAACAGGTTCTCTCTTAAGTGCCACTCTTTAGCCCCCCAAAAAGGCATTTTCTCCCCAGAATACTGCCTTTCATCTTCAAGTGTCTTCTTTTTGGGAAAGGAAACGAAAGCGCTACTTTGGGGAGAGTATTTCTTATTTGGGGGATCAAAAGAGCAATTTGGGGGAGAAAATGTGTAATATAGGGAACCCTATGTAGTATTTAATGGATAAAATATCTTCTATTTGGAACCAAGAATGATGTTTTGGGGAGAATATTTCTCATTTTGAGGACAGAAATAGGTCTTTTTTGGAGAGGATGACTTATTTTCGGTCTAAAAAGCAGTATTCTGGGAAGAAAATGCCTTCTTTTGGGGATCAAAGGCGGTATTCTGGGAAGAAAATGTGTTATTATTGGAATAAAATGTGATGTCCCAATAAAAGACGCTGTCTTCCCCAAATGCGTCTTTTTATGCTGCAAATCAGACATTTTCTCCCCGAAAGATCACCTTAATCCTCTAAAGAAGACATTTTCTCCACAAAATGCCGCTTATTAGCTCAATACCAGGCTTTCACGCCAAAATAATGCACTTTATCCCCAAAACTCATGCATTTTCTCCACAAAACACTCATTTTCGCTCCAAAATACAACCATTTCTCCCCTGCATATCAATTTCTGCCAACAAGTAGACATTTTCTCCCCGAATATCACTCTTCATCCCAGAAACCAAACAGGTTCTCTCTTAAGTGCCACTCTTTAGCCCCCCAAAAAGGCATTTTCTCCCCAGAATACTGCCTTTCATCTTCAAGTGTCTTCTTTTTGGGAAAGGAAACGAAAGCGCTACTTTGGGGAGAGTATTTCTTATTTGGGGGATCAAAAGAGCAATTTGGGGGAGAAAATGTGTAATATAGGGAACACTATGTGGTATTTAATGGAGAAAAAATCTTCTCTTTGGAACCAAGAATGATGTTTTGGGGAGAATATTTCTCATTTTGAGGACAGAAATAGGTCTTTTTTGGAGAGGATGACTTATTTTCGGTCTAAAAAGCAGTATTCTGGGAAGAAAATGCCTTCTTTTGGGGATCAAAGGCGGTATTCTGGGAAGAAAATGTGTTATTATTGGAATAAAATGTGCTCTCCCAATAAAAGACGCTGTCTTCCCCAAATGCGTCTTTTTATGCTGCAAATCAGACATTTTCTCCCCGAAAGATCACCTTAATCCTCTAAAGAAGACATTTTCTCCACAAAATGCCGCTTATTAGCTCAATGCCAGGCTTTCACGCCAAAATAATGCACTTTATCCCCAAAACTCATGCATTTTCTCCACAAAACACGCTTTTTCGCTCCAAAATACAACCATTTCTCCCCTGCATATCAATTTCTGCCAACAAGTAGACATTTTCTCCCCGAATATCACTCTTCATCCCAGAAACCAAACAGGTTCTCTCTTAAGTGCCACTCTTTAGCCCCCCAAAAAGGCATTTTCTCCCCAGAATACTGCCTTTCATCTTCAAGTGTCTTCTTTTTGGGAAAGGAAACGAAAGCGCTACTTTGGGGAGAGTATTTCTTATTTGGGGGATCAAAAGAGCAATTTGGGGGAGAAAATGTGTAATATAGGGAACCCTATGTAGTATTCAATACCAGGCTTTCACGCAAAAATAATGCAATTTATCCCCAGAACTCAGGCATTTTCTCCACAAAACACGCTTTTTCGCTCCAAAATACAACCATTTCTCCCCTGCATATCAATTTCTGCCAACAATTAGACATTTTCTCCCCGAATATCACTCTTCATCCCAGAAACCAAACAGGTTCTCTCTTAAGTGCCACTCTTTAGCCCCCCAAAAAGGCATTTTCTCCCCAGAATACTGCCTTTCATCTTCAAGTGTCTTCTTTTTGGGAAAGGAAACGAAAGCGCTACTTTGGGGAGAGTATTTCTTATTTGGGGGATCAAAAGAGCAATTTGGGGGAGAAAATGTGTAATATAGGGAACCCTATGTGGTATTCAATACCAGGCTTTCACGCAAAAATAATGCAATTTATCCCCAGAACTCAGGCATTTTCTCCACAAAACACGCTTTTTCGCTCCAAAATACAACCATTTCTCCCCTGCATATCAATTTCTGCCAACAAGTAGACATTTTCTCCCCGAATATCACTCTTCATCCCAGAAACCAAACAGGTTCTCTCTTAAGTGCCACTCTTTAGCCCCCCAAAAAGGCATTTTCTCCCCAGAATACTGCCTTCCATCTTCAAATGTCTCATATTTGGGAAAGGAAACGAAAGCGCTACTTTGGGGAGAGTATTTCTTATTTGGGGGATCAAAAGAGCAATTTGGGGGAGAAAATGTGTAATATAGGGAACCCTATGTAGTATTTAATGGAGAAAAAATCTTCTATTTGGAACCAAGAATGATGTTTTGGGGAGAATATTTCTCATTTTGAGGACAGAAATAGGTCTTTTTTGGAGAGGATGACTTATTTTCGGTCTAAAAAGCAGTATTCTGGGAAGAAAATGCCTTCTTTTGGGGATAAAAGGCAGTATTCTGGGAAGAAAATGTGTTATTATTGGAATAAAATGTGCTGTCCCAATAAAAGACGCTGTCTTCCCCAAATGCGTCTTTTTATGCTGCAAATCAGACATTTTCTCCCCGAAAGATCACCTTAATCCTCTAAAGAAGACATTTTCTCCACAAAATGCCGCTTATTAGCTCAATACCAGGCTTTCACGCCAAAATAATGCACTTTATCCCCAAAACTCAGGCATTTTCTCCACAAAACACTCGTTTTCGCTCCAAAATACAACCATTTCTCCCCTGCATATCAATTTCTGCCAACAAGTAGACATTTTCTCCCCGAATATCACTCTTCATCCCAGAAACCAAACAGGTTCTCTCTTAAGTGCCACTCTTTAGCCCCCCAAAAAGGCATTTTCTCCCCAGAATACTGCCTTTCATCTTCAAGTGTCTTCTTTTTGGGAAAGGAAACGAAAGCGCTACTTTGGGGAGAGTATTTCTTATTTGGGGGATCAAAAGAGCAAATTGGGGGAGAAAATGTGTAATATAGGGAACCCTATGTGGTATTTAATGGATAAAAAGTCTTCTATTTGGAACCAAGAATGATATTTTGGGGAGAATATTTCTCATTTTGAGGACAGAAATAGGTCTTTTTTGGAGAGGATGACTTATTTTCGGTCTAAAAAGCAGTATTCTGGGAAGAAAATGCCTTCTTTTGGGGATAAAAGGCGGTATTCTGGGAAGAAAATGTGTTATTATTGGAATAAAATGTGCTGTCCCAATAAAAGACGCTGTCTTCCCCAAATGCGTCTTTTTATGCTGCAAATCAGACATTTTCTCCCCGAAAGATCACCTTAATCCTCTAAAGAAGACATTTTCTCCACAAAATGCCGCTTATTAGCTCAATACCAGGCTTTCACGCCAAAATAATGCACTTTATCCCCAAAACTCAGGCATTTTCTCCACAAAACACGCTTTTTCGCTCCAAAATACAACCATTTCTCCCCTGCATATCAATTTCTGCCAACAAGTAGACATTTTCTCCCCGAATATCACTCTTCATCCCAGAAACCAAACAGGTTCTCTCTTAAGTGCCACTCTTTAGCCCCCCAAAAAGGCATTTTCTCCCCAGAATACTGCCTTTCATCTTCAAGTGTCTTCTTTTTGGGAAAGGAAACGAAAGCGCTACTTTGGGGAGAGTATTTCTTATTTGGGGGATCAAAAGAGCAATTTGGGGGAGAAAATGTGTAATATAGGGAACCCTATGTGGTATTTAATGGAGAAAAAATCTTCTATTTGGAACCAAGAATGATGTTTTGGGGAGAATATTTCTCATTTTGAGGACAGAAATAGGTCTTTTTTTGGAGAGGATGACTTATTTTCGGTCTAAAAAGCAGTATTCTGGGAAGAAAATGCCTTCTTTTGGGGATCAAAGGCGGTATTCTGGGAAGAAAATGTGTTATTAGTGGAATAAAATGTGCTGTCCCAATAAAAGACGTTGTCTTCCCCAAATGCGTCTTTTTATGCTGCAAATCAGACATTTTCTCCCCGAAAGATCACCTTAATCCTCTAAAGAAGACATTTTCTCCACAAAATGCCGCTTATTAGCTCAATACCAGGCTTTCACGCCAAAATAATGCACTTTATCCCCAAAACTCAGGCATTTTCTCCACAAAACACGCTTTTTCGCTCCAAAATACAACCATTTCTCCCCTGCATATCAATTTCTGCCAACAAGTAGACATTTTCTCCCCGAATATCACTCTTCATCCCAGAAACCAAACAGGTTCTCTCTTAAGTGCCACTCTTTAGCCCCCCAAAAAGGCATTTTCTCCCCAGAATACTGCCTTTCATCTTCAAGTGTCTTCTTTTTGGGAAAGGAAACGAAAGCGCTACTTTGGGGAGAGTATTTCTTATTTGGGGGATCAAAAGAGCAATTTGGGGGAGAAAATGTGTAATATAGGGAACCCTATGTGGTATTTAATGGATAAAAAATCTTCTATTTGGAACCAAGAATGATATTTTGGGGAGAATATTTCTCATTTTGAGGACAGAAATAGGTCTTTTTTGGAGAGGATGACTTATTTTCGGTCTAAAAAGCAGTATTCTGGGAAGAAAATGCCTTCTTTTGGGGATAAAAGGCGGTATTCGGGAAGAAAATGTGTTATTATGGGAATAAAATGTGCTGTCCCAATAAAAGACGCTGTCTTCCCCAAATGCGTCTTTTTATGCTGCAAATCAGACATTTTCTCCCCGAAAGATCACCTTAATCCTCTAAAGAAGACATTTTCTCCACAAAATGCCGCTTATTAGCTCAATACCAGGCTTTCACGCCAAAATAATGCACTTTATCCCCAAAACTCAGGCATTTTCTCCACAAAACACGGTTTTTCGCTCCAAAATACAACCATTTCTCCCCTGCATATCAATTTCTGCCAACAATTAGACATTTTCTCCCCGAATATCACTCTTCATCCCAGAAACCAAACAGGTTCTCTCTTAAGTGCCACTCTTTAGCCCCCCAAAAAGGCATTTTCTCCCCAGAATACTGCCTTTCATCTTCAAGTGTCTTCTTTTTGGGAAAGGAAACGAAAGCGCTACTTTGGGGAGAGTATTTCTTATTTGGGGGATCAAAAGAGCAATTTGGGGGAGAAAATGTGTAATATAGGGAACCCTATGTGGTATTTAATGGAGAAAAAATCTTCTATTTGGAACCAAGAATGATGTTTTGGGGAGAATATTTCTCATTTTGAGGACAGAAATAGGTCTTTTTTGGAGAGGATGACTTATTTTCGGTCTAAAAAGCAGTATTCTGGGAAGAAAATGCCTTCTTTTGGGGATCAAAGGTGGTATTCTGGGAAGAAAATGTGTTATTAGTGGAATAAAATGTGCTGTCCCAATAAAAGACGTTGTCTTCCCCAAATGCGTCTTTTTATGCTGCAAATCAGACATTTTCTCCCCGAAAGATCACCTTAATCCTCTAAAGAAGACATTTTCTCCACAAAATGCCGCTTATTAGCTCAATACCAGGCTTTCACACCAAAATAATGCAGTTTATCCCCAAAACTCAGGCATTTTCTCCACAAAACACGCTTTTTCGCTCCAAAATACAACCATTTCTCCCCTGCATATCAATTTCTGCCAACAAGTAGACATTTTCTCCCCGAATATCACTCTTCATCCCAGAAACCAAACAGGTTCTCTCTTAAGTGCCACTCTTTAGCCCCCCAAAAAGGCATTTTCTCCCCAGAATACTGCCTTTCATCTTCAAGTGTCTCATAATTGGGAAAGGAAACGAAAGCGCTACTTTGGGGAGAGTATTTCTTATTTGGGGGAACAAAAGAGCAATTTGGGGGAGAAAATGTGTAATATAGGGAACCCTATGTAGTATTTAATGGAGAAAAAATCTTCTATTTGGAACCAAGAATGATGTTTTGGGGAGAATATTTCTCATTTTGAGGACAGAAATAGGTCTTTTTTGGAGAGGATGACTTATTTTCGGTCTAAAAAGCAGTATTCTGGGAAGAAAATGCCTTCTTTTGGGGATCAAAGGCGGTATTCTGGGAAGAAAATGTGTTATTATTGGAATAAAATGTGCTGTCCCAATAAAAGACGCTGTCTTCCCCAAATGCGTCTTTTTATGCTGCAAATCAGACATTTTCTCCCCGAAAGATCACCTTAATCCTCTAAAGAAGACATTTTCTCCACAAAATGCCGCTTATTAGCTCAATACCAGGCTTTCACGCCAAAATAATGCACTTTATCCCCAAAACTCAGGCATTTTCTCCACAAAACACGCTTTTTCGCTCCAAAATACAACCATTTCTCCCCTGCATATCAATTTCTGCCAACAAGTAGACATTTTCTCCCCGAATATCACTCTTCATCCCAGAAACCAAACAGGTTCTCTCTTAAGTGCCACTCTTTAGCCCCCCAAAAAGGCATTTTCTCCCCAGAATACTGCCTTTCATCTTCAAGTGTCTTCTTTTTGGGAAAGGAAACGAAAGCGCTACTTTGGGGAGAGTATTTCTTATTTGGGGGATCAAAAGAGCAATTTGGGGGAGAAAATGTGTAATATAGGGAACCCTATGTGGTATTTAATGGAGAAAAAATCTTCTATTTGGAACCAAGAATGATGTTTTGGGGAGAATATTTCTCATTTTGAGGACAGAAATAGGTCTTTTTTTGGAGAGGATGACTTATTTTCGGTCTAAAAAGCAGTATTCTGGGAAGAAAATGCCTTCTTTTGGGGATCAAAGGCGGTATTCTGGGAAGAAAATGTGTTATTAGTGGAATAAAATGTGCTGTCCCAATAAAAGACGTTGTCTTCCCCAAATGCGTCTTTTTATGCTGCAAATCAGACATTTTCTCCCCGAAAGATCACCTTAATCCTCTAAAGAAGACATTTTCTCCACAAAATGCCGCTTATTAGCTCAATACCAGGCTTTCACGCCAAAATAATGCACTTTATCCCCAAAACTCAGGCATTTTCTCCACAAAACACGCTTTTTCGCTCCAAAATACAACCATTTCTCCCCTGCATATCAATTTCTGCCAACAAGTAGACATTTTCTCCCCGAATATCACTCTTCATCCCAGAAACCAAACAGGTTCTCTCTTAAGTGCCACTCTTTAGCCCCCCAAAAAGGCATTTTCTCCCCAGAATACTGCCTTTCATCTTCAAGTGTCTTCTTTTTGGGAAAGGAAACGAAAGCGCTACTTTGGGGAGAGTATTTCTTATTTGGGGGATCAAAAGAGCAATTTGGGGGAGAAAATGTGTAATATAGGGAACCCTATGTGGTATTTAATGGATAAAAAATCTTCTATTTGGAACCAAGAATGATATTTTGGGGAGAATATTTCTCATTTTGAGGACAGAAATAGGTCTTTTTTGGAGAGGATGACTTATTTTCGGTCTAAAAAGCAGTATTCTGGGAAGAAAATGCCTTCTTTTGGGGATAAAAGGCGGTATTCGGGAAGAAAATGTGTTATTATGGGAATAAAATGTGCTGTCCCAATAAAAGACGCTGTCTTCCCCAAATGCGTCTTTTTATGCTGCAAATCAGACATTTTCTCCCCGAAAGATCACCTTAATCCTCTAAAGAAGACATTTTCTCCACAAAATGCCGCTTATTAGCTCAATACCAGGCTTTCACGCCAAAATAATGCACTTTATCCCCAAAACTCAGGCATTTTCTCCACAAAACACGGTTTTTCGCTCCAAAATACAACCATTTCTCCCCTGCATATCAATTTCTGCCAACAATTAGACATTTTCTCCCCGAATATCACTCTTCATCCCAGAAACCAAACAGGTTCTCTCTTAAGTGCCACTCTTTAGCCCCCCAAAAAGGCATTTTCTCCCCAGAATACTGCCTTTCATCTTCAAGTGTCTTCTTTTTGGGAAAGGAAACGAAAGCGCTACTTTGGGGAGAGTATTTCTTATTTGGGGGATCAAAAGAGCAATTTGGGGGAGAAAATGTGTAATATAGGGAACCCTATGTGGTATTTAATGGAGAAAAAATCTTCTATTTGGAACCAAGAATGATGTTTTGGGGAGAATATTTCTCATTTTGAGGACAGAAATAGGTCTTTTTTGGAGAGGATGACTTATTTTCGGTCTAAAAAGCAGTATTCTGGGAAGAAAATGCCTTCTTTTGGGGATCAAAGGTGGTATTCTGGGAAGAAAATGTGTTATTAGTGGAATAAAATGTGCTGTCCCAATAAAAGACGTTGTCTTCCCCAAATGCGTCTTTTTATGCTGCAAATCAGACATTTTCTCCCCGAAAGATCACCTTAATCCTCTAAAGAAGACATTTTCTCCACAAAATGCCGCTTATTAGCTCAATACCAGGCTTTCACACCAAAATAATGCAGTTTATCCCCAAAACTCAGGCATTTTCTCCACAAAACACGCTTTTTCGCTCCAAAATACAACCATTTCTCCCCTGCATATCAATTTCTGCCAACAAGTAGACATTTTCTCCCCGAATATCACTCTTCATCCCAGAAACCAAACAGGTTCTCTCTTAAGTGCCACTCTTTAGCCCCCCAAAAAGGCATTTTCTCCCCAGAATACTGCCTTTCATCTTCAAGTGTCTCATAATTGGGAAAGGAAACGAAAGCGCTACTTTGGGGAGAGTATTTCTTATTTGGGGGAACAAAAGAGCAATTTGGGGGAGAAAATGTGTAATATAGGGAACCCTATGTAGTATTTAATGGAGAAAAAATCTTCTATTTGGAACCAAGAATGATGTTTTGGGGAGAATATTTCTCATTTTGAGGACAGAAATAGGTCTTTTTTGGAGAGGATGACTTATTTTCGGTCTAAAAAGCAGTATTCTGGGAAGAAAATGCCTTCTTTTGGGGATCAAAGGCGGTATTCTGGGAAGAAAATGTGTTATTATTGGAATAAAATGTGCTGTCCCAATAAAAGACGCTGTCTTCCCCAAATGCGTCTTTTTATGCTGCAAATCAGACATTTTCTCCCCGAAAGATCACCTTAATCCTCTAAAGAAGACATTTTCTCCACAAAGTGCCGCTTATTAGCTCAATACCAGGCTTTCACGCCAAAATAATGCACTTTATCCCCAAAACTCATGCATTTTCTCCACAAAACACGCTTTTTCGCTCCAAAATACAACCATTTCTCCCCTGCATATCAATTTCTGCCAACAAGTAGACATTTTCTCCCCGAATATCACTCTTCATCCCAGAAACCAAACAGGTTCTCTCTTAAGTGCCACTCTTTAGCCCCCCAAAAAGGCATTTTCTCCCCAGAATACTGCCTTTCATCTTCAAGTGTCTTCTTTTTGGGAAAGGAAACGAAAGCGCTACTTTGGGGAGAGTATTTCTTATTTGGGGGATCAAAAGAGCAATTTGGGGGAGAAAATGTGTAATATAGGGAACCCTATGTAGTATTTAATGGATAAAAAATCTTCTATTTGGAACCAAGAATGATGTTTTGGGGAGAATATTTCTCATTTTGAGGACAGAAATAGGTCTTTTTTGGAGAGGATGACTTATTTTCGGTCTAAAAAGCAGTATTCTGGGAAGAAAATGCCTTCTTTTGGGGATAAAAGGCGGTATTCTGGGAAGAAAATGTGTTATTATTGGAATAAAATGTGCTGTCCCAATAAAAGACGCTGTCTTCCCCAAATGCGTCTTTTTATGCTGCAAATCAGACATTTTCTCCCCGAAAGATCACCTTAATCCTCTAAAGAAGACATTTTCTCCACAAAATGCCGCTTATTAGCTCAATACCAGGCTTTCACGCCAAAATAATGCACTTTATCCCCAAAACTCAGGCATTTTCTCCACAAAACACTCTTTTTCTCACCCAAATACAACCATTTCTCCCCTGCATATCAATTTCTGCCAACAAGTAGACATTTTCTCCCCGAATATCACTCTTCATCCCAGAAACCAAACAGGTTCTCTCTTAAGTGCCACTCTTTAGCCCCCCAAAAAGGCATTTTCTCCCCAGAATACTGCCTTTCATCTTCAAGTGTCTTCTTTTTGGGAAAGGAAACGAAAGCGCTACTTTGGGGAGAGTATTTCTTATTTGGGGGATCAAAAGAGCAATTTGGGGGAGAAAATGTGTAATATAGGGAACCCTATGTGGTATTTAATGGATAAAAAGTCTTCTATTTGGAACCAAGAATGATATTTTGGGGAGAATATTTCTCATTTTGAGGACAGAAATAGGTCTTTTTTGGAGAGGATGACTTATTTTCGGTCTAAAAAGCAGTATTCTGGGAAGAAAATGCCTTCTTTTGGGGATCAAAGGCGGTATTCGGGAAGAAAATGTGTTATTATTGGAATAAAATGTGCTGTCCCAATAAAAGACGCTGTCTTCCCCAAATGCGTCTTTTTATGCTGCAAATCAGACATTTTCTCCCCGAAAGATCACCTTAATCCTCTAAAGAAGACATTTTCTCCACAAAATGCCGCTTATTAGCTCAATACCAGGCTTTCACGCCAAAATAATGCACTTTATCCCCAAAACTCAGGCATTTTCTCCACAAAACACGGTTTTTCGCTCCAAAATACAACCATTTCTCCCCTGCATATCAATTTCTGCCAACAATTAGACATTTTCTCCCCGAATATCACTCTTCATCCCAGAAACCAAACAGGTTCTCTCTTAAGTGCCACTCTTTAGCCCCCCAAAAAGGCATTTTCTCCCCAGAATACTGCCTTTCATCTTCAAGTGTCTTCTTTTTGGGAAAGGAAACGAAAGCGCTACTTTGGGGAGAGTATTTCTTATTTGGGGGATCAAAAGAGCAATTTGGGGGAGAAAATGTGTAATATAGGGAACCCTATGTGGTATTTAATGGAGAAAAAATCTTCTATTTGGAACCAAGAATGATGTTTTGGGGAGAATATTTCTCATTTTGAGGACAGAAATAGGTCTTTTTTGGAGAGGATGACTTATTTTCGGTCTAAAAAGCAGTATTCTGGGAAGAAAATGCCTTCTTTTGGGGATCAAAGGCGGTATTCTGGGAAGAAAATGTGTTATTAGTGGAATAAAATGTGCTGTCCCAATAAAAGACGTTGTCTTCCCCAAATGCGTCTTTTTATGCTGCAAATCAGACATTTTCTCCCCGAAAGATCACCTTAATCCTCTAAAGAAGACATTTTCTCCACAAAATGCCGCTTATTAGCTCAATACCAGGCTTTCACGCCAAAATAATGCACTTTATCCCCAAAACTCAGGCATTTTCTCCACAAAACACGCTTTTTCGCTCCAAAATACAATCATTTCTCCCCTGCATATCAATTTCTGCCAACAAGTAGACATTTTCTCCCCGAATATCACTCTTCATCCCAGAAACCAAACAGGTTCTCTCTTAAGTGCCACTCTTTAGCCCCCCAAAAAGGCATTTTCTCCCCAGAATACTGCCTTTCATCTTCAAGTGTCTTCTTTTTGGGAAAGGAAACGAAAGCGCTACTTTGGGGAGAGTATTTCTTATTTGGGGGATCAAAAGAGCAATTTGGGGGAGAAAATGTGTAATATAGGGAACCCTATGTGGTATTTAATGGATAAAAAATCTTCTATTTGGAACCAAGAATGATATTTTGGGGAGAATATTTCTCATTTTGAGGACAGAAATAGGTCTTTTTTGGAGAGGATGACTTATTTTCGGTCTAAAAAGCAGTATTCTGGGAAGAAAATGCCTTCTTTTGGGGATAAAAGGCGGTATTCGGGAAGAAAATGTGTTATTATGGGAATAAAATGTGCTGTCCCAATAAAAGACGCTGTCTTCCCCAAATGCGTCTTTTTATGCTGCAAATCAGACATTTTCTCCCCGAAAGATCACCTTAATCCTCTAAAGAAGACATTTTCTCCACAAAATGCCGCTTATTAGCTCAATACCAGGCTTTCACGCCAAAATAATGCACTTTATCCCCAAAACTCATGCATTTTCTCCACAAAACACGCTTTTTCGCTCCAAAATACAACCATTTCTCCCCTGCATATCAATTTCTGCCAACAAGTAGACATTTTCTCCCCGAATATCACTCTTCATCCCAGAAACCAAACAGGTTCTCTCTTAAGTGCCACTCTTTAGCCCCCCAAAAAGGCATTTTCTCCCCAGAATACTGCCTTTCATCTTCAAGTGTCTTCTTTTTGGGAAAGGAAACGAAAGCGCTACTTTGGGGAGAGTATTTCTTATTTGGGGGATCAAAAGAGCAATTTGGGGGAGAAAATGTGTAATATAGGGAACCCTATGTAGTATTTAATGGATAAAAAATCTTCTATTTGGAACCAAGAATGATATTTTGGGGAGAATATTTCTCATTTTGAGGACAGAAATAGGTCTTTTTTGGAGAGGATGACTTATTTTCGGTCTAAAAAGCAGTATTCTGGGAAGAAAATGCCTTCTTTTGGGGATAAAAGGCGGTATTCGGGAAGAAAATGTGTTATTATGGGAATAAAATGTGCTGTCCCAATAAAAGACGCTGTCTTCCCCAAATGCGTCTTTTTATGCTGCAAATCAGACATTTTCTCCCCGAAAGATCACCTTAATCCTCTAAAGAAGACATTTTCTCCACAAAATGCCGCTTATTAGCTCAATACCAGGCTTTCACGCCAAAATAATGCACTTTATCCCCAAAACTCAGGCATTTTCTCCACAAAACACGGTTTTTCGCTCCAAAATACAACCATTTCTCCCCTGCATATCAATTTCTGCCAACAATTAGACATTTTCTCCCCGAATATCACTCTTCATCCCAGAAACCAAACAGGTTCTCTCTTAAGTGCCACTCTTTAGCCCCCCAAAAAGGCATTTTCTCCCCAGAATACTGCCTTTCATCTTCAAGTGTCTTCTTTTTGGGAAAGGAAACGAAAGCGCTACTTTGGGGAGAGTATTTCTTATTTGGGGGATCAAAAGAGCAATTTGGGGGAGAAAATGTGTAATATAGGGAACCCTATGTGGTATTTAATGGAGAAAAAATCTTCTATTTGGAACCAAGAATGATGTTTTGGGGAGACTATTTCTCATTTTGAGGACAGAAATAGGTCTTTTTTGGAGAGGATGACTTATTTTCGGTCTAAAAAGCAGTATTCTGGGAAGAAAATGCCTTCTTTTGGGGATCAAAGGCGGTATTCTGGGAAGAAAATGTGTTATTAGTGGAATAAAATGTGTTGTCCCAATAAAAGACGCTGTCTTCCCCAAATGCGTCTTTTTATGCTGCAAATCAGACATTTTCTCCCCGAAAGATCACCTTAATCCTCTAAAGAAGACATTTTCTCCACAAAATGCCGCTTATTAGCTCAATACCAGGCTTTCACGCCAAAATAATGCACTTTATCCCCAAAACTCAGGCATTTTCTCCACAAAACACGGTTTTTCGCTCCAAAATACAACCATTTCTCCCCTGCATATCAATTTCTGCCAACAATTAGACATTTTCTCCCCGAATATCACTCTTCATCCCAGAAACCAAACAGGTTCTCTCTTAAGTGCCACTCTTTAGCCCCCCAAAAAGGCATTTTCTCCCCAGAATACTGCCTTTCATCTTCAAGTGTCTTCTTTTTGGGAAAGGAAACGAAAGCGCTACTTTGGGGAGAGTATTTCTTATTTGGGGGATCAAAAGAGCAATTTGGGGGAGAAAATGTGTAATATAGGGAACCCTATGTGGTATTTAATGGATAAAAAATCTTCTATTTGGAACCAAGAATGATATTTTGGGGAGAATATTTCTCATTTTGAGGACAGAAATAGGTCTTTTTTGGAGAGGATGACTTATTTTCGGTCTAAAAAGCAGTATTCTGGGAAAAAAAATGCCTTCTTTTGGGGATCAAAGGCGGTATTCTGGGAAGAAAATGTGTTATTATTGGAATAAAATGTGCTGTCCCAATAAAAGACGCTGTCTTCCCCAAATGCGCCTTTTTATGCTGCAAATCAGACATTTCCTCCCCGAAAGATCACCTTAATCCTCTAAAGAAGACATTTTCTCCACAAAATGCCGCTTATTAGCTCAATACCAGGCTTTCACGCCAAAATAATGCAGTTTATCCCCAAAACTCATGCATTTTCTCCACAAAACACTCGTTTTCGCTCCAAAATACAACCATTTCTCCCCTGCATATCAATTTCTGCCAACAAGTAGACATTTTCTCCCCGAATATCACTCTTCATCCCAGAAACCAAACAGGTTCTCTCTTAAGTGCCACTCTTTAGCCCCCCAAAAAGGCATTTTCTCCCCAGAATACTGCCTTTCATCTTCAAGTGTCTTCTTTTTGGGAAAGGAAACGAAAGCGCTACTTTGGGGAGAGTATTTCTTATTTGGGGGATCAAAAGAGCAATTTGGGGGAGAAAATGTGTAATATAGGGAACCCTATGTGGTATTTAATGGATAAAAAATCTTCTATTTGGAACCAAGAATGATATTTTGGGGAGAATATTTCTCATTTTGAGGACAGAAATAGGTCTTTTTTGGAGAGGATGACTTATTTTCGGTCTAAAAAGCAGTATTCTGGGAAAAAAAATGCCTTCTTTTGGGGATCAAAGGCGGTATTCTGGGAAGAAAATGTGTTATTATTGGAATAAAATGTGCTGTCCCAATAAAAGACGCTGTCTTCCCCAAATGCGTCTTTTTATGCTGCAAATCAGACATTTTCTCCCCGAAAGATCACCTTAATCCTCTAAAGAAGACATTTTCTCCACAAAATGCCGCTTATTAGCTCAATACCAGGCTTTCACGCCAAAATAATGCACTTTATCCCCAAAACTCATGCATTTTCTCCACAAAACACTCTTTTTCGCTCCAAAATACAACCATTTCTCCCCTGCATATCAATTTCTGCCAACAATTAGACATTTTCTCCCCGAATATCACTCTTCATCCCAGAAACCAAACAGGTTCTCTCTTAAGTGCCACTCTTTAGCCCCCCAAAAAGGCATTTTCTCCCCAGAATACTGCCTTTCATCTTCAAGTGTCTTCTTTTTGGGAAAGGAAACGAAAGCGCTACTTTGGGGAGAGTATTTCTTATTTG
This sequence comes from Alectoris magna, assembly GCA_030625065.1. Classification (NCBI taxonomy): domain Eukaryota; kingdom Metazoa; phylum Chordata; class Aves; order Galliformes; family Phasianidae; genus Alectoris; species Alectoris magna. The sequence continues at coordinate 4,782,304 of CM060587.1, forward strand.
GGGGATCAAAAGAGCAATTTGGGGGAGAAAATGTGTAATATAGGGAACCCTATGTGGTATTTAATGGATAAAAAATCTTCTATTTGGAACCAAGAATGATGTTTTGGGGAGAATATTTCTCATTTTGAGGACAGAAATAGGTCTTTTTTGGAGAGGATGACTTATTTTCGGTCTAAAAAGCAGTATTCTGGGAAAAAAAATGCCTTCTTTTGGGGATAAAAGGCGGTATTCTGGGAAGAAAATGTGTTATTATTGGAATAAAATGTGCTGTCCCAATAAAAGACGCTGTCTTCCCCAAATGCGTCTTTTTATGCTGCAAATCAGACATTTTCTCCCCGAAAGATCACCTTAATCCTCTAAAGAAGACATTTTCTCCACAAAATGCCGCTTATTAGCTCAATACCAGGCTTTCACGCCAAAATAATGCACTTTATCCCCAAAACTCAGGCATTTTCTCCACAAAACACTCTTTTTCTCTCCCAAATACAACCATTTCTCCCCTGAATATCAATTTCTGCCAACAATTAGACATTTTCTCCCCGAATATCACTCTTCATCCCAGAAACCAAACAGGTTCTCTCTTAAGTGCCACTCTTTAGCCCCCCAAAAAGGCATTTTCTCCCCAGAATACTGCCTTCCATCTTCAAGTGTCTTCTTTTTGGGAAAGGAAACGAAAGCGCTACTTTGGGGAGAGTATTTCTTATTTGGGGGATCAAAAGAGCAGTTTGGGGGAGAAAATGTGTAATATAGGGAACCCTATGTGGTATTTAATGGATAAAAAATCTTCTATTTGGAACCAAGAATGATGTTTTGGGGAGAATATTTCTCATTTTGAGGACAGAAATAGGTCTTTTTTGGAGAGGATGACTTATTTTCGGTCTAAAAAGCAGTATTCTGGGAAGAAAATGCCTTCTTTTGGGGATAAAAGGCGGTATTCTGGGAAGAAAATGTGTTATTATTGGAATAAAATGTGCTGTCCCAATAAAAGACGCTGTCTTCCCCAAATGCGTCTTTTTATGCTGCAAATCAGACATTTTCTCCCCGAAAGATCACCTTAATCCTCTAAAGAAGACATTTTCTCCACAAAATGCCGCTTATTAGCTCAATACCAGGCTTTCACGCCAAAATAATGCACTTTATCCCCAAAACTCAGGCATTTTCTCCACAAAACACGCTTTTTCGCTCCAAAATACAACCATTTCTCCCCTGCATATCAATTTCTGCCAACAAGTAGACATTTTCTCCCCGAATATCACTCTTCATCCCAGAAACCAAACAGGTTCTCTCTTAAGTGCCACTCTTTAGCCCCCCAAAAAGGCATTTTCTCCCCAGAATACTGCCTTTCATCTTCAAGTGTCTTCTTTTTGGGAAAGGAAACGAAAGCGCTACTTTGGGGAGAGTATTTCTTATTTGGGGGATCAAAAGAGCAATTTGGGGGAGAAAATGTGTAATATAGGGAACTCTATGTAGTATTTAATGGATAAAAAATCTTCTATTTGGAACCAAGAATGATATTTTGGGGAGAATATTTCTCATTTTGAGGACAGAAATAGGTCTTTTTTGGAGAGGATGACTTATTTTCGGTCTAAAAAGCAGTATTCTGGGAAGAAAATGCCTTCTTTTGGGGATAAAAGGCGGTATTCTGGGAAGAAAATGTGTTATTATTGGAATAAAATGTGCTGTCCCAATAAAAGACGCTGTCTTCCCCAAATGCGTCTTTTTATGCTGCAAATCAGACATTTTCTCCCCGAAAGATCACCTTAATCCTCTAAAGAAGACATTTTCTCCACAAAATGCCGCTTATTAGCTCAATACCAGGCTTTCACGCCAAAATAATGCACTTTATCCCCAAAACTCATGCATTTTCTCCACAAAACACGCTTTTTCGCTCCAAAATACAACCATTTCTCCCCTGCATATCAATTTCTGCCAACAAGTAGACATTTTCTCCCCGAATATCACTCTTCATCCCAGAAACCAAACAGGTTCTCTCTTAAGTGCCACTCTTTAGCCCCCCAAAAAGGCATTTTCTCCCCAGAATACTGCCTTTCATCTTCAAGTGTCTTCTTTTTGGGAAAGGAAACGAAAGCGCTACTTTGGGGAGAGTATTTCTTATTTGGGGGATCAAAAGAGCAATTTGGGGGAGAAAATGTGTAATATAGGGAACCCTATGTGGTATTTAATGGAGAAAAAATCTTCTATTTGGAACCAAGAATGATGTTTTGGGGAGAATATTTCTCATTTTGAGGACAGAAATAGGTCTTTTTTGGAGAGGATGACTTATTTTCGGTCTAAAAAGCAGTATTCTGGGAAGAAAATGCCTTCTTTTGGGGATCAAAGGCGATATTCTGGGAAGAAAATGTGTTATTAGTGGAATAAAATGTGCTGTCCCAATAAAAGACGTTGTCTTCCCCAAATGCGTCTTTTTATGCTGCAAATCAGACATTTTCTCCCCGAAAGATCACCTTAATCCTCTAAAGAAGACATTTTCTCCACAAAATGCCGCTTATTAGCTCAATACCAGGCTTTCACGCCAAAATAATGCAGTTTATCCCCCAAACTCAGGCATTTTCTCCCCAAAACACTCATTTTCGCTCCAAAATACAACCATTTCTCCCCTGCATATCAATTTCTGCCAACAATTAGACATTTTCTCCCCGAATATCACTCTTCATCCCAGAAACCAAACAGGTTCTCTCTTAAGTGCCACTCTTTAGCCCCCCAAAAAGGCATTTTCTCCCCAGAATACTGCCTTTCATTTTCAAATGTCTCCTTTTTGGGAAAGGAAACGAAAGCGCTACTTGGGGGAGAGTATTTCTTATTTGGGGGATCAAAAGAGCAATTTGGGGGAGAAAATGTGTAATATAGGGAACCCTATGTAGTATTTAATGGATAAAAAGTCTTCTATGTGGAGCCAACCTGGATGTTTTGGGGAGAATATTTCTCATTTTGAGGACAGAAATAGGTCTTTTTTGGAGAGGATGACTTATTTTCGGTCTAAAAAGCAGTATTCTGGGAAGAAAATGCCTTCTTTTGGGGATAAAAGGCGGTATTCGGGAAGAAAATGTGTTATTATTGGAATAAAATGTGCTGTCCCAATAAAAGACGCTGTCTTCCCCAAATGCGTCTTTTTATGCTGCAAATCAGACATTTTCTCCCCGAAAGATCACCTTAATCCTCTAAAGAAGACATTTTCTCCACAAAATGCCGCTTATTAGCTCAATACCAGGCTTTCACGCCAAAATAATGCAGTTTATCCCCAAACTCAGGCATTTTCTCCACAAAACACTCATTTTCGCTCCAAAATACAACCATTTCTCCCCTGCATATCAATTTCTGCCAACAATTAGACATTTTCTCCCCGAATATCACTCTTCATCCCAGAAACCAAACAGGTTCTCTCTTAAGTGCCACTCTTTAGCCCCCCAAAAAGGCATTTTCTCCCCAGAATACTGCCTTTCATTTTCAAATGTCTCCTTTTTGGGGAAGGAAACAAAAGCGCTACTTGGGGGAGAGTATTTCTTATTTGGGGGATCAAAAGAGCAATTTGGGGGAGAAAATGTGTAATATAGGGAACCCTATGTAGTATTTAATGGATAAAAAGTCTTCTATGTGGAGCCAACCTGGATGTTTTGGGGAGAATATTTCTCATTTTGAGGACAGAAATAGGTCTTTTTTGGAGAGGATGACTTATTTTCGGTCTAAAAAGCAGTATTCTGGGAAAAAAAATGCCTTCTTTTGGGGATCAAAGGCGGTATTCTGGGAAGAAAATGTGTTATTATTGGAATAAAATGTGCTGTCCCAATAAAAGACGCTGTCTTCCCCAAATGCGTCTTTTTATGCTGCAAATCAGACATTTTCTCCCCGAAAGATCACCTTAATCCTCTAAAGAAGACATTTTCTCCACTAAATGCCGCTTATTAGCTCAATACCAGGCTTTCACGCCAAAATAATGCACTTTATCCCCAAAACTCAGGCATTTTCTCCACAAAACACGCTTTTTCTCACCCAAATACAACCATTTCTCCCCTGCATATCAATTTCTGCCAACAATTAGACATTTTCTCCCCGAATATCACTCTTCATCCCAGAAACCAAACAGGTTCTCTCTTAAGTGCCACTCTTTAGCCCCCCAAAAAGGCATTTTCTCCCCAGAATACTGCCTTTCATCTTCAAGTGTCTTCTTTTTGGGAAAGGAAACGAAAGCGCTACTTTGGGGAGAGTATTTCTTATTTGGGGGATCAAAAGAGCAATTTGGGGGAGAAAATGTGTAATATAGGGAACCCTATGTGGTATTTAATGGATAAAAAATCTTCTATTTGGAACCAAGAATGATATTTTGGGGAGAATATTTCTCATTTTGAGGACAGAAATAGGTCTTTTTTGGAGAGGATGACTTATTTTCGGTCTAAAAAGCAGTATTCTGGGAAGAAAATGCCTTCTTTTGGGGATAAAAGGCGGTATTCTGGGAAGAAAATATGTTATTATGGGAATAAAATGTGATGTCCCAATAAAAGACTCTATCTTCCCCAAATGCGTCTTTTTATGCTGCAAATCAGACATTTTCTCCCCGAAAGATCACCTTAATCCTCTAAAGAAGACATTTTCTCCACTAAATGCCGCTTATTAGCTCAATACCAGGCTTTCACGCCAAAATAATGCACTTTATCCCCAAAACTCAGGCATTTTCTCCACAAAACACGCTTTTTCGCTCCAAAATACAACCATTTCTCCCCTGCATATCAATTTCTGCCAACAATTAGACATTTTCTCCCCGAATATCACTCTTCATCCCAGAAACCAAACAGGTTCTCTCTTAAGTGCCACTCTTTAGCCCCCCAAAAAGGCATTTTCTCCCCAGAATACTGCCTTTCATTTTCAAATGTCTCCTTTTTGGGGAAGGAAACAAAAGCGCTACTTGGGGGAGAGTATTTCTTATTTGGGGGATCAAAAGAGCAATTTGGGGGAGAAAATGTGTAATATAGGGAACCCTATGTGGTATTTAATGGATAAAAAGTCTTCTATTTGGAACCAAGAATGATGTTTTGGGGAGAATATTTCTCATTTTGAGGACAGAAATAGGTCTTTTTTGGAGAGGATGACTTATTTTCGGTCTAAAAAGCAGTATTCTGGGAAGAAAATGCCTTCTTTTGGGGATAAAAGGCGGTATTCGGGAAGAAAATGTGTTATTATTGGAATAAAATGTGCTGTCCCAATAAAAGACGCTGTCTTCCCCAAATGCGTCTTTTTATGCTGCAAATCAGACATTTTCTCCCCGAAAGATCACCTTAATCCTCTAAAGAAGACATTTTCTCCACAAAATGCCGCTTATTAGCTCAATACCAGGCTTTCACGCCAAAATAATGCACTTTATCCCCAAAACTCAGGCATTTTCTCCACAAAACACGCTTTTTCTCTCCCAAATACAACCATTTCTCCCCTGAATATCAATTTCTGCCAACAATTAGACATTTTCTCCCCGAATATCACTCTTCATCCCAGAAACCAAACAGGTTCTCTCTTAAGTGCCACTCTTTAGCCCCCCAAAAAGGCATTTTCTCCCCAGAATACTGCCTTTCATTTTCAAATGTCTCATATTTGGGAAAGGAAACAAAAGCGCTACTTGGGGGAGAGTATTTCTTATTTGGGGGATCAAAAGAGCAATTTGGGGGAGAAAATGTGTAATATAGGGAACCCTATGTAGTATTTAATGGATAAAAAGTCTTCTATGTGGAGCCAACCTGGATGTTTTGGGGAGAATATTTCTCATTTTGAGGACAGAAATAGGTCTTTTTTGGAGAGGATGACTTATTTTCGGTCTAAAAAGCAGTATTCTGGGAAGAAAATGCCTTCTTTTGGGGATCAAAGGCGGTATTCGGGAAGAAAATGTGTTATTATTGGAATAAAATGTGCTGTCCCAATAAAAGACGCTGTCTTCCCCAAATGCGTCTTTTTATGCTGCAAATCAGACATTTTCTCCCCGAAAGATCACCTTAATCCTCTAAAGAAGACATTTTCTCCACAAAATGCCGCTTATTAGCTCAATACCAGGCTTTCACGCCAAAATAATGCACTTTATCCCCAAAACTCAGGCATTTTCTCCACAAAACACGCTTTTTCGCTCCAAAATACAACCATTTCTCCCCTGCATATCAATTTCTGCCAACAAGTAGACATTTTCTCCCCGAATATCACTCTTCATCCCAGAAACCAAACAGGTTCTCTCTTAAGTGCCACTCTTTAGCCCCCCAAAAAGGCATTTTCTCCCCAGAATACTGCCTTTCATCTTCAAGTGTCTTCTTTTTGGGAAAGGAAACGAAAGCGCTACTTTGGGGAGAGTATTTCTTATTTGGGGGATCAAAAGAGCAATTTGGGGGAGAAAATGTGTAATATAGGGAACCCTATGTGGTATTTAATGGATAAAAAGTCTTCTATTTGGAACCAAGAATGATATTTTGGGGAGAATATTTCTCATTTTGAGGACAGAAATAGGTCTTTTTTGGAGAGGATGACTTATTTTCGGTCTAAAAAGCAGTATTCTGGGAAGAAAATGCCTTCTTTTGGGGATAAAAGGCGGTATTCTGGGAAGAAAATATGTTATTATGGGAATAAAATGTGATGTCCCAATAAAAGACTCTATCTTCCCCAAATGCGTCTTTTTATGCTGCAAATCAGACATTTTCTCCCCGAAAGATCACCTTAATCCTCTAAAGAAGACATTTTCTCCACTAAATGCCGCTTATTAGCTCAATACCAGGCTTTCACGCCAAAATAATGCACTTTATCCCCAAAACTCAGGCATTTTCTCCACAAAACACGCTTTTTCGCTCCAAAATACAACCATTTCTCCCCTGCATATCAATTTCTGCCAACAAGTAGACATTTTCTCCCCGAATATCACTCTTCATCCCAGAAACCAAACAGGTTCTCTCTTAAGTGCCACTCTTTAGCCCCCCAAAAAGGCATTTTCTCCCCAGAATACTGCCTTTCATCTTCAAGTGTCTTCTTTTTGGGAAAGGAAACGAAAGCGCTACTTTGGGGAGAGTATTTCTTATTTGGGGGATCAAAAGAGCAATTTGGGGGAGAAAATGTGTAATATAGGGAACCCTATCTGGTATTTAATGGATAAAAAGTCTTCTATTTGGAACCACGAATGATGTTTTGGGGAGAATATTTCTCATTTTGAGGACAGAAATAGGTCTTTTTTGGAGAGGATGACTTATTTTCGGTCTAAAAAGCAGTATTCTGGGAAGAAAATGCCTTCTTTTGGGGATAAAAGGCGGTATTCTGGGAAGAAAATGTGTTATTATTGGAATAAAATGTGCTGTCCCAATAAAAGACGCTGTCTTCCCCAAATGCGTCTTTTTATGCTGCAAATCAGACATTTTCTCCCCGAAAGATCACCTTAATCCTCTAAAGAAGACATTTTCTCCACAAAATGCCGCTTATTAGCTCAATACCAGGCTTTCACGCCAAAATAATGCACTTTATCCCCAAAACTCAGGCATTTTCTCCACAAAACACGCTTTTTCTCTCCCAAATACAACCATTTCTCCCCTGAATATCAATTTCTGCCAACAATTAGACATTTTCTCCCCGAATATCACTCTTCATCCCAGAAACCAAACAGGTTCTCTCTTAAGTGCCACTCTTTAGCCCCCCAAAAAGGCATTTTCTCCCCAGAATACTGCCTTTCATTTTCAAATGTCTCATATTTGGGAAAGGAAACAAAAGCGCTACTTGGGGGAGAGTATTTCTTATTTGGGGGATCAAAAGAGCAATTTGGGGGAGAAAATGTGTAATATAGGGAACCCTATGTAGTATTTAATGGATAAAAAGTCTTCTATTTGGAGCCAACCTGGATGTTTTGGGGAGAATATTTCTCATTTTGAGGACAGAAATAGGTCTTTTTTGGAGAGGATGACTTATTTTCGGTCTAAAAAGCAGTATTCTGGGAAGAAAATGCCTTCTTTTGGGGATCAAAGGCGGTATTCGGGAAGAAAATGTGTTATTATTGGAATAAAATGTGCTGTCCCAATAAAAGACGCTGTCTTCCCCAAATGCGTCTTTTTATGCTGCAAATCAGACATTTTCTCCCCGAAAGATCACCTTAATCCTCTAAAGAAGACATTTTCTCCACAAAATGCCGCTTATTAGCTCAATACCAGGCTTTCACGCCAAAATAATGCAGTTTATCCCCAAAACTCATGCATTTTCTCCACAAAACACTCATTTTCGCTCCAAAATACAACCATTTCTCCCCTGCATATCAATTTCTGCCAACAAGTAGACATTTTCTCCCCGAATATCACTCTTCATCCCAGAAACCAAACAGGTTCTCTCTTAAGTGCCACTCTTTAGCCCCCCAAAAAGGCATTTTCTCCCCAGAATACTGCCTTTCATCTTCAAGTGTCTTCTTTTTGGGAAAGGAAACGAAAGCGCTACTTTGGGGAGAGTATTTCTTATTTGGGGGATCAAAAGAGCAATTTGGGGGAGAAAATGTGTAATATAGGGAACCCTATGTAGTATTTAATGGATAAAAAGTCTTCTATGTGGAGCCAACCTGGATGTTTTGGGGAGAATATTTCTCATTTTGAGGACAGAAATAGGTCTTTTTTGGAGAGGATGACTTATTTTCGGTCTAAAAAGCAGTATTCTGGGAAGAAAATGCCTTCTTTTGGGGATCAAAGGCGGTATTCTGGGAAGAAAATGTGTTATTATGGGAATAAAATGTGATGTCCCAATAAAAGACTCTATCTTCCCCAAATGCGTCTTTTTATGCTGCAAATCAGACATTTTCTCCCCGAAAGATCACCTTAATCCTCTAAAGAAGACATTTTCTCCACTAAATGCCGCTTATTAGCTCAATACCAGGCTTTCACGCCAAAATAATGCACTTTATCCCCAAAACTCATGCATTTTCTCCACAAAACACGCTTTTTCGCTCCAAAATACAACCATTTCTCCCCTGCATATCAATTTCTGCCAACAATTAGACATTTTCTCCCCGAATATCACTCTTCATCCCAGAAACCAAACAGGTTCTCTCTTAAGTGCCACTCTTTAGCCCCCCAAAAAGGCATTTTCTCCCCAGAATACTGCCTTTCATTTTCAAATGTCTCCTTTTTGGGAAAGGAAACAAAAGCGCTACTTGGGGAGGGTATTTCTTATTTGGGGGATCAAAAGAGCAATTTGGGGGAGAAAATGTGTAATATAGGGAACCCTATGTGGTATTTAATGGATAAAAAGTCTTCTATTTGGAACCAAGAATGATGTTTTGGGGAGAATATTTCTCATTTTGAGGACAGAAATAGGTCTTTTTTGGAGAGGATGACTTATTTTCGGTCTAAAAAGCAGTATTCTGGGAAGAAAATGCCTTCTTTTGGGGATCAAAGGCGGTATTCGGGAAGAAAATGTGTTATTATTGGAATAAAATGTGCTGTCCCAATAAAAGACGCTGTCTTCCCCAAATGCGTCTTTTTATGCTGCAAATCAGACATTTTCTCCCCGAAAGATCACCTTAATCCTCTAAAGAAGACATTTTCTCCACAAAATGCCGCTTATTAGCTCAATACCAGGCTTTCACGCCAAAATAATGCACTTTATCCCCAAAACTCAGGCATTTTCTCCACAAAACACGCTTTTTCTCTCCCAAATACAACCATTTCTCCCCTGCATATCAATTTCTGCCAACAAGTAGACATTTTCTCCCCGAATATCACTCTTCATCCCAGAAACCAAACAGGTTCTCTCTTAAGTGCCACTCTTTAGCCCCCCAAAAAGGCATTTTCTCCCCAGAATACTGCCTTTCATTTTCAAATGTCTCATATTTGGGAAAGGAAACAAAAGCGCTACTTGGGGGAGAGTATTTCTTATTTGGGGGATCAAAAGAGCAATTTGGGGGAGAAAATGTGTAATATAGGGAACCCTATGTGGTATTTAATGGATAAAAAATCTTCTATTTGGAACCAAGAATGATGTTTTGGGGAGAATATTTCTCATTTTGAGGACAGAAATAGGTCTTTTTTGGAGAGGATGACTTATTTTCGGTCTAAAAAGCAGTATTCTGGGAAGAAAATGCCTTCTTTTGGGGATCAAAGGCGGTATTCGGGAAGAAAATGTGTTATTATTGGAATAAAATGTGCTGTCCCAATAAAAGACGCTGTCTTCCCCAAATGCGTCTTTTTATGCTGCAAATCAGACATTTTCTCCCCGAAAGATCACCTTAATCCTCTAAAGAAGACATTTTCTCCACAAAATGCCGCTTATTAGCTCAATACCAGGCTTTCACGCCAAAATAATGCACTTTATCCTCAAAACTCAGGCATTTTCTCCACAAAACACGCTTTTTCTCTCCCAAATACAACCATTTCTCCCCTGCATATCAATTTCTGCCAACAAGTAGACATTTTCTCCCCGAATATCACTCTTCATCCCAGAAACCAAACAGGTTCTCTCTTAAGTGCCACTCTTTAGCCCCCCAAAAAGGCATTTTCTCCCCAGAATACTGCCTTTCATTTTCAAATGTCTCATATTTGGGAAAGGAAACAAAAGCGCTACTTGGGGGAGAGTATTTCTTATTTGGGGGATCAAAAGAGCAATTTGGGGGAGAAAATGTGTAATATAGGGAACCCTATGTGGTATTTAATGGATAAAAAATCTTCTATTTGGAACCAAGAATGATGTTTTGGGGAGAATATTTCTCATTTTGAGGACAGAAATAGGTCTTTTTTGGAGAGGATGACTTATTTTCGGTCTAAAAAGCAGTATTCTGGGAAGAAAATGCCTTCTTTTGGGGATCAAAGGCGGTATTCGGGAAGAAAATGTGTTATTATTGGAATAAAATGTGCTGTCCCAATAAAAGACGCTGTCTTCCCCAAATGCGTCTTTTTATGCTGCAAATCAGACATTTTCTCCCCGAAAGATCACCTTAATCCTCTAAAGAAGACATTTTCTCCACAAAATGCCGCTTATTAGCTCAATACCAGGCTTTCACGCCAAAATAATGCACTTTATCCCCAAAACTCATGCATTTTCTCCACAAAACACTCATTTTCGCTCCAAAATACAACCATTTCTCCCCTGCATATCAATTTCTGCCAACAGGTAGACATTTTCTCCCCGAATATCACTCTTCATCCCAGAAACCAAACAGGTTCTCTCTTAAGTGCCACTCTTTAGCCCCCCAAAAAGGCATTTTCTCCCCAGAATACTGCCTTTCATCTTCAAGTGTCTTCTTTTTGGGAAAGGAAATGAAAGCGCTACTTTGGGGAGAGTATTTCTTATTTGGGGGATCAAAAGAGCAATTTGGAGGAGAAAATGTGTAATATAGGGAACCCTATGTGGTATTTAATGGATAAAAAATCTTCTATTTGGAATCAAGAATGATATTTTGGGGAGAATATTTCTCATTTTGAGGACAGAAATAGGTCTTTTTTGGAGAGGATGACTTATTTTCGGTCTAAAAAGCAGTATTCTGGGAAAAAAAATGCCTTCTTTTGGGGATCAAAGGCGGTATTCTGGGAAGAAAATGTGTTATTATTGGAATAAAATGTGCTGTCCCAATAAAAGACGCTGTCTTCCCCAAATGCGTCTTTTTATGCTGCAAATCAGACATTTTCTCCCCGAAAGATCACCTTAATCCTCTAAAGAAGACATTTTCTCCACAAAATGCCGCTTATTAGCTCAATACCAGGCTTTCACGCCAAAATAATGCACTTTATCCCCAAAACTCATGCATTTTCTCCACAAAACACGCTTTTTCGCTCCAAAATACAACCATTTCTCCCCTGCATATCAATTTCTGCCAACAAGTAGACATTTTCTCCCCGAATATCACTCTTCATCCCAGAAACCAAACAGGTTCTCTCTTAAGTGCCACTCTTTAGCCCCCCAAAAAGGCATTTTCTCCCCAGAATACTGCCTTTCATCTTCAAGTGTCTTCTTTTTGGGAAAGGAAACGAAAGCGCTACTTTGGGGAGAGTATTTCTTATTTGGGGGATCAAAAGAGCAAATTGGGGGAGAAAATGTGTAATATAGGGAACCCTATGTGGTATTTAATGGATAAAAAGTCTTCTATGTGGAGCCAACCTGGATGTTTTGGGGAGAATATTTCTCATTTTGAGGACAGAAATAGGTCTTTTTTGGAGAGGATGACTTATTTTCGGTCTAAAAAGCAGTATTCTGGGAAGAAAATGCCTTCTTTTGGGGATCAAAGGCGGTATTCGGGAAGAAAATGTGTTATTATTGGAATAAAATGTGCTGTCCCAATAAAAGACGCTGTCTTCCCCAAATGCGTCTTTTTATGCTGCAAATCAGACATTTCCTCCCCGAAAGATCACCTTAATCCTCTAAAGAAGACATTTTCTCCACAAAATGCCGCTTATTAGCTCAATACCAGGCTTTCACGCCAAAATAATGCACTTTATCCCCAAAACTCATGCATTTTCTCCACAAAACACGCTTTTTCGCTCCAAAATACAACCATTTCTCCCCTGCATATCAATTTCTGCCAACAAGTAGACATTTTCTCCCCGAATATCACTCTTCATCCCAGAAACCAAACAGGTTCTCTCTTAAGTGCCACTCTTTAGCCCCCCAAAAAGGCATTTTCTCCCCAGAATACTGCCTTTCATCTTCAAGTGTCTTCTTTTTGGGAAAGGAAACGAAAGCGCTACTTTGGGGAGAGTATTTCTTATTTGGGGGATCAAAAGAGCAAATTGGGGGAGAAAATGTGTAATATAGGGAACCCTATGTGGTATTTAATGGATAAAAAGTCTTCTATGTGGAGCCAACCTGGATGTTTTGGGGAGAATATTTCTCATTTTGAGGACAGAAATAGGTCTTTTTTGGAGAGGATGACTTATTTTCGGTCTAAAAAGCAGTATTCTGGGAAGAAAATGCCTTCTTTTGGGGATCAAAGGCGGTATTCTGGGAAGAAAATGTGTTATTATTGGAATAAAATGTGCTGTCCCAATAAAAGACGCTGTCTTCCCCAAATGCGTCTTTTTATGCTGCAAATCAGACATTTTCTCCCCGAAAGATCACCTTAATCCTCTAAAGAAGACATTTTCTCCACAAAATGCCGCTTATTAGCTCAATACCAGGCTTTCACGCCAAAATAATGCAGTTTATCCCCAAAACTCATGCATTTTCTCCACAAAACACGCTTTTTCTCTCCAAAATACAACCATTTCTCCCCTGAATATCAATTTCTGCCAACAATTAGACATTTTCTCCCCGAATATCACTCTTCATCCCAGAAACCAAACAGGTTCTCTCTTAAGTGCCACTCTTTAGCCCCCCAAAAAGGCATTTTCTCCCCAGAATACTGCCTTTCATCTTCAAGTGTCTTCTTTTTGGGAAAGGAAACGAAAGCGCTACTTTGGGGAGAGTATTTCTTATTTGGGGGATCAAAAGAGCAATTTGGGGGAGAAAATGTGTAATATAGGGAACCCTATGTGGTATTTAATGGATAAAAAATCTTCTATTTGGAACCAAGAATGATGTTTTGGGGAGAATATTTCTCATTTTGAGGACAGAAATAGGTCTTTTTTGGAGAGGATGACTTATTTTCGGTCTAAAAAGCAGTATTCTGGGAAGAAAATGCCTTCTTTTGGGGATCAAAGGCGGTATTCGGGAAGAAAATGTGTTATTATTGGAATAAAATGTGCTGTCCCAATAAAAGACGCTGTCTTCCCCAAATGCGTCTTTTTATGCTGCAAATCAGACATTTTCTCCCCGAAAGATCACCTTAATCCTCTAAAGAAGACATTTTCTCCACAAAATGCCGCTTATTAGCTCAATACCAGGCTTTCACGCCAAAATAATGCACTTTATCCCCAAAACTCATGCATTTTCTCCACAAAACACGCTTTTTCGCTCCAAAATACAACCATTTCTCCCCTGCATATCAATTTCTGCCAACAATTAGACATTTTCTCCCCGAATATCACTCTTCATCCCAGAAACCAAACAGGTTCTCTCTTAAGTGCCACTCTTTAGCCCCCCAAAAAGGCATTTTCTCCCCAGAATACTGCCTTTCATTTTCAAATGTCTCATATTTGGGAAAGGAAACAAAAGCGCTACTTGGGGGAGAGAATTTCTTATTTGGGGGATCAAAAGAGCAATTTGGGGGAGAAAATGTGTAATATAGGGAACCCTATGTGGTATTTAATGGATAAAAAATCTTCTATTTGGAACCAAGGATGATATTTTGGGGAGAATATTTCTCATTTTGAGGACAGAAATAGGTCTTTTTTGGAGAGGATGACTTATTTTCGGTCTAAAAAGCAGTATTCTGGGAAAAAAAATGCCTTCTTTTGGGGATAAAAGGCGGTATTCTGGGAAGAAAATGTGTTATTATTGGAATAAAATGTGCTGTCCCAATAAAAGACGCTGTCTTCCCCAAATGCGTCTTTTTATGCTGCAAATCAGACATTTTCTCCCCGAAAGATCACCTTAATCCTCTAAAGAAGACATTTTCTCCACAAAATGCCGCTTATTAGCTCAATACCAGGCTTTCACGCCAAAATAATGCACTTTATCCCCAAAACTCAGGCATTTTCTCCACAAAACACTCTTTTTCGCTCCAAAATACAACCATTTCTCCCCTGCATATCAATTTCTGCCAACAAGTAGACATTTTCTCCCCGAATATCACTCTTCATCCCAGAAACCAAACAGGTTCTCTCTTAAGTGCCACTCTTTAGCCCCCCAAAAAGGCATTTTCTCCCCAGAATACTGCCTTTCATCTTCAAGTGTCTTCTTTTTGGGAAAGGAAACGAAAGCGCTACTTTGGGGAGAGTATTTCTTATTTGGGGGATCAAAAGAGCAATTTGGGGGAGAAAATGTGTAATATAGGGAACCCTATGTGGTATTTAATGGATAAAAAATCTTCTATTTGGAACCAAGAATGATGTTTTGGGGAGAATATTTCTCATTTTGAGGACAGAAATAGGTCTTTTTTGGAGAGGATGACTTATTTTCGGTCTAAAAAGCAGTATTCTGGGAAGAAAATGCCTTCTTTTGGGGATAAAAGGCGGTATTCGGGAAGAAAATGTGTTATTATTGGAATAAAATGTGCTGTCCCAATAAAAGACGCTGTCTTCCCCAAATGCGTCTTTTTATGCTGCAAATCAGACATTTTCTCCCCGAAAGATCACCTTAATCCTCTAAAGAAGACATTTTCTCCACAAAATGCCGCTTATTAGCTCAATACCAGGCTTTCACGCCAAAATAATGCACTTTATCCCCAAAACTCATGCATTTTCTCCACAAAACACGCTTTTTCGCTCCAAAATACAACCATTTCTCCCCTGCATATCAATTTCTGCCAACAAGTAGACATTTTCTCCCCGAATATCACTCTTCATCCCAGAAACCAAACAGGTTCTCTCTTAAGTGCCACTCTTTAGCCCCCCAAAAAGGCATTTTCTCCCCAGAATACTGCCTTTCATCTTCAAGTGTCTTCTTTTTGGGAAAGGAAACGAAAGCGCTACTTTGGGGAGAGTATTTCTTATTTGGGGGATCAAAAGAGCAATTTGGGGGAGAAAATGTGTAATATAGGGAACCCTATGTAGTATTTAATGGATAAAAAGTCTTCTATGTGGAGCCAACCTGGATGTTTTGGGGAGAATATTTCTCATTTTGAGGACAGAAATAGGTCTTTTTTGGAGAGGATGACTTATTTTCGGTCTAAAAAGCAGTATTCTGGGAAGAAAATGCCTTCTTTTGGGGATCAAAGGCGGTATTCTGGGAAGAAAATGTGTTATTATTGGAATAAAATGTGCTGTCCCAATAAAAGACGCTGTCTTCCCCAAATGCGTCTTTTTATGCTGCAAATCAGACATTTTCTCCCCGAAAGATCACCTTAATCCTCTAAAGAAGACATTTTCTCCACAAAATGCCGCTTATTAGCTCAATACCAGGCTTTCACGCCAAAATAATGCAGTTTATCCCCAAAACTCAGGCATTTTCTCCACAAAACACGCTTTTTCTCTCCAAAATACAACCATTTCTCCCCTGAATATCAATTTCTGCCAACAATTAGACATTTTCTCCCCGAATATCACTCTTCATCCCAGAAACCAAACAGGTTCTCTCTTAAGTGCCACTCTTTAGCCCCCCAAAAAGGCATTTTCTCCCCAGAATACTGCCTTTCATCTTCAAGTGTCTTCTTTTTGGGAAAGGAAACGAAAGCGCTACTTTGGGGAGAGTATTTCTTATTTGGGGGATCAAAAGAGCAATTTGGGGGAGAAAATGTGTAATATAGGGAACCCTATGTGGTATTTAATGGATAAAAAATCTTCTATTTGGAACCAAGAATGATGTTTTGGGGAGAATATTTCTCATTTTGAGGACAGAAATAGGTCTTTTTTGGAGAGGATGACTTATTTTCGGTCTAAAAAGCAGTATTCTGGGAAGAAAATGCCTTCTTTTGGGGATCAAAGGCGGTATTCTGGGAAGAAAATGTGTTATTATTGGAATAAAATGTGCTGTCCCAATAAAAGACGCTGTCTTCCCCAAATGCGTCTTTTTATGCTGCAAATCAGACATTTTCTCCCCGAAAGATCACCTTAATCCTCTAAAGAAGACATTTTCTCCACAAAATGCCGCTTATTAGCTCAATACCAGGCTTTCACGCCAAAATAATGCACTTTATCCCCAAAACTCAGGCATTTTCTCCACAAAACACGCTTTTTCGCTCCAAAATACAACCATTTCTCCCCTGCATATCAATTTCTGCCAACAAGTAGACATTTTCTCCCCGAATATCACTCTTCATCCCAGAAACCAAACAGGTTCTCTCTTAAGTGCCACTCTTTAGCCCCCCAAAAAGGCATTTTCTCCCCAGAATACTGCCTTTCATCTTCAAGTGTCTTCTTTTTGGGAAAGGAAACGAAAGCGCTACTTTGGGGAGAGTATTTCTTATTTGGGGGATCAAAAGAGCAATTTGGGGGAGAAAATGTGTAATATAGGGAACTCTATGTAGTATTTAATGGATAAAAAGTCTTCTATTTGGAACCAAGAATGATATTTTGGGGAGAATATTTCTCATTTTGAGGACAGAAATAGGTCTTTTTTGGAGAGGATGACTTATTTTCGGTCTAAAAAGCAGTATTCTGGGAAGAAAATGCCTTCTTTTGGGGATCAAAGGCGGTATTCTGGGAAGAAAATGTGTTATTATTGGAATAAAATGTGCTGTCCCAATAAAAGACGCTGTCTTCCCCAAATGCGTCTTTTTATGCTGCAAATCAGACATTTTCTCCCCGAAAGATCACCTTAATCCTCTAAAGAAGACATTTTCTCCACAAAATGCCTCTTATTAGCTCAATACCAGGCTTTCACGCCAAAATAATGCACTTTATCCCCAAAACTCATGCATTTTCTCCACAAAACACTCATTTTCGCTCCAAAATACAACCATTTCTCCCCTGCATATCAATTTCTGCCAACAAGTAGACATTTTCTCCCCGAATATCACTCTTCATCCCAGAAACCAAACAGGTTCTCTCTTAAGTGCCACTCTTTAGCCCCCCAAAAAGGCATTTTCTCCCCAGAATACTGCCTTTCATCTTCAAGTGTCTTCTTTTTGGGAAAGGAAACGAAAGCGCTACTTTGGGGAGAGTATTTCTTATTTGGGGGATCAAAAGAGCAATTTGGGGGAGAAAATGTGTAATATAGGGAACCCTACGTGGTATTTAATGGAGAAAAAATCTTCTATTTGGAACCAAGAATGATGTTTTGGGGAGAATATTTCTCATTTTGAGGACAGAAATAGGTCTTTTTTGGAGAGGATGACTTATTTTCGGTCTAAAAAGCAGTATTCTGGGAAGAAAATGCCTTCTTTTGGGGATAAAAGGCGGTATTCGGGAAGAAAATGTGTTATTATTGGAATAAAATGTGCTGTCCCAATAAAAGACGCTGTCTTCCCCAAATGCGTCTTTTTATGCTGCAAATCAAACATTTCCTCCCCGAAAGATCACCTTAATCCTCTAAAGAAGACATTTTCTCCACAAAATGCCGCTTATTAGCTCAATACCAGGCTTTCACGCCAAAATAATGCACTTTATCCCCAAAACTCATGCATTTTCTCCACAAAACACGCTTTTTCGCTCCAAAATACAACCATTTCTCCCCTGCATATCAATTTCTGCCAACAAGTAGACATTTTCTCCCCGAATATCACTCTTCATCCCAGAAACCAAACAGGTTCTCTCTTAAGTGCCACTCTTTAGCCCCCCAAAAAGGCATTTTCTCCCCAGAATACTGCCTTTCATTTTCAAATGTCTCCTTTTTGGGAAAGGAAACGAAAGCGCTACTTTGGGGAGAGTATTTCTTATTTGGGGGATCAAAAGAGCAATTTGGGGGAGAAAATGTGTAATATAGGGAACCCTATGTAGTATTTAATGGATAAAAAGTCTTCTATGTGGAGCCAACCTGGATGTTTTGGGGAGAATATTTCTCATTTTGAGGACAGAAATAGGTCTTTTTTGGAGAGGATGACTTATTTTCGGTCTAAAAAGCAGTATTCTGGGAAGAAAATGCCTTCTTTTGGGGATCAAAGGCGGTATTCTGGGAAGAAAATGTGTTATTATTGGAATAAAATGTGCTGTCCCAATAAAAGACGCTGTCTTCCCCAAATGCGTCTTTTTATGCTGCAAATCAGACATTTTCTCCCCGAAAGATCACCTTAATCCTCTAAAGAAGACATTTTCTCCACAAAATGCCGCTTATTAGCTCAATACCAGGCTTTCACGCCAAAATAATGCAGTTTATCCCCAAAACTCAGGCATTTTCTCCACAAAACACGCTTTTTCTCTCCAAAATACAACCATTTCTCCCCTGAATATCAATTTCTGCCAACAATTAGACATTTTCTCCCCGAATATCACTCTTCATCCCAGAAACCAAACAGGTTCTCTCTTAAGTGCCACTCTTTAGCCCCCCAAAAAGGCATTTTCTCCCCAGAATACTGCCTTTCATCTTCAAGTGTCTTCTTTTTGGGAAAGGAAACGAAAGCGCTACTTTGGGGAGAGTATTTCTTATTTGGGGGATCAAAAGAGCAATTTGGGGGAGAAAATGTGTAATATAGGGAACCCTATGTGGTATTTAATGGATAAAAAATCTTCTATTTGGAACCAAGAATGATGTTTTGGGGAGAATATTTCTCATTTTGAGGACAGAAATAGGTCTTTTTTGGAGAGGATGACTTATTTTCGGTCTAAAAAGCAGTATTCTGGGAAGAAAATGCCTTCTTTTGGGGATAAAAGGCGGTATTCGGGAAGAAAATGTGTTATTATGGGAATAAAATGTGCTGTCCCAATAAAAGACGCTGTCTTCCCCAAATGCGTCTTTTTATGCTGCAAATCAGACATTTTCTCCCCGAAAGATCACCTTAATCCTCTAAAGAAGACATTTTCTCCACAAAATGCCGCTTATTAGCTCAATACCAGGCTTTCACGCCAAAATAATGCACTTTATCCCCAAAACTCAGGCATTTTCTCCACAAAACACGCTTTTTCGCTCCAAAATACAACCATTTCTCCCCTGCATATCAATTTCTGCCAACAAGTAGACATTTTCTCCCCGAATATCACTCTTCATCCCAGAAACCAAACAGGTTCTCTCTTAAGTGCCACTCTTTAGCCCCCCAAAAAGGCATTTTCTCCCCAGAATACTGCCTTTCATCTTCAAGTGTCTTCTTTTTGGGAAAGGAAACGAAAGCGCTACTTTGGGGAGAGTATTTCTTATTTGGGGGATCAAAAGAGCAATTTGGGGGAGAAAATGTGTAATATAGGGAACTCTATGTAGTATTTAATGGATAAAAAGTCTTCTATTTGGAACCAAGAATGATATTTTGGGGAGAATATTTCTCATTTTGAGGACAGAAATAGGTCTTTTTTGGAGAGGATGACTTATTTTCGGTCTAAAAAGCAGTATTCTGGGAAGAAAATGCCTTCTTTTGGGGATCAAAGGCGGTATTCTGGGAAGAAAATGTGTTATTATTGGAATAAAATGTGCTGTCCCAATAAAAGACGCTGTCTTCCCCAAATGCGTCTTTTTATGCTGCAAATCAGACATTTTCTCCCCGAAAGATCACCTTAATCCTCTAAAGAAGACATTTTCTCCACAAAATGCCTCTTATTAGCTCAATACCAGGCTTTCACGCCAAAATAATGCACTTTATCCCCAAAACTCATGCATTTTCTCCACAAAACACTCATTTTCGCTCCAAAATACAACCATTTCTCCCCTGCATATCAATTTCTGCCAACAAGTAGACATTTTCTCCCCGAATATCACTCTTCATCCCAGAAACCAAACAGGTTCTCTCTTAAGTGCCACTCTTTAGCCCCCCAAAAAGGCATTTTCTCCCCAGAATACTGCCTTTCATCTTCAAGTGTCTTCTTTTTGGGAAAGGAAACGAAAGCGCTACTTTGGGGAGAGTATTTCTTATTTGGGGGATCAAAAGAGCAATTTGGGGGAGAAAATGTGTAATATAGGGAACCCTACGTGGTATTTAATGGAGAAAAAATCTTCTATTTGGAACCAAGAATGATGTTTTGGGGAGAATATTTCTCATTTTGAGGACAGAAATAGGTCTTTTTTGGAGAGGATGACTTATTTTCGGTCTAAAAAGCAGTATTCTGGGAAGAAAATGCCTTCTTTTGGGGATAAAAGGCGGTATTCGGGAAGAAAATGTGTTATTATTGGAATAAAATGTGCTGTCCCAATAAAAGACGCTGTCTTCCCCAAATGCGTCTTTTTATGCTGCAAATCAGACATTTCCTCCCCGAAAGATCACCTTAATCCTCTAAAGAAGACATTTTCTCCACAAAATGCCGCTTATTAGCTCAATACCAGGCTTTCACGCCAAAATAATGCACTTTATCCCCAAAACTCATGCATTTTCTCCACAAAACACGCTTTTTCGCTCCAAAATACAACCATTTCTCCCCTGCATATCAATTTCTGCCAACAAGTAGACATTTTCTCCCCGAATATCACTCTTCATCCCAGAAACCAAACAGGTTCTCTCTTAAGTGCCACTCTTTAGCCCCCCAAAAAGGCATTTTCTCCCCAGAATACTGCCTTTCATTTTCAAATGTCTCCTTTTTGGGAAAGGAAACGAAAGCGCTACTTTGGGGAGAGTATTTCTTATTTGGGGGATCAAAAGAGCAATTTGGGGGAGAAAATGTGTAATATAGGGAACCCTATGTAGTATTTAATGGATAAAAAGTCTTCTATGTGGAGCCAACCTGGATGTTTTGGGGAGAATATTTCTCATTTTGAGGACAGAAATAGGTCTTTTTTGGAGAGGATGACTTATTTTCGGTCTAAAAAGCAGTATTCTGGGAAGAAAATGCCTTCTTTTGGGGATCAAAGGCGGTATTCTGGGAAGAAAATGTGTTATTATTGGAATAAAATGTGCTGTCCCAATAAAAGACGCTGTCTTCCCCAAATGCGTCTTTTTATGCTGCAAATCAGACATTTTCTCCCCGAAAGATCACCTTAATCCTCTAAAGAAGACATTTTCTCCACAAAATGCCGCTTATTAGCTCAATACCAGGCTTTCACGCCAAAATAATGCAGTTTATCCCCAAAACTCAGGCATTTTCTCCACAAAACACGCTTTTTCGCTCCAAAATACAACCATTTCTCCCCTGAATATCAATTTCTGCCAACAATTAGACATTTTCTCCCCGAATATCACTCTTCATCCCAGAAACCAAACAGGTTCTCTCTTAAGTGCCACTCTTTAGCCCCCCAAAAAGGCATTTTCTCCCCAGAATACTGCCTTTCATCTTCAAGTGTCTTCTTTTTGGGAAAGGAAACGAAAGCGCTACTTTGGGGAGAGTATTTCTTATTTGGGGGATCAAAAGAGCAATTTGGGGGAGAAAATGTGTAATATAGGGAACCCTATGTAGTATTTAATGGATAAAAAATCTTCTATTTGGAACCAAGAATGATGTTTTGGGGAGAATATTTCTCATTTTGAGGACAGAAATAGGTCTTTTTTGGAGAGGATGACTTATTTTCGGTCTAAAAAGCAGTATTCTGGGAAGAAAATGCCTTCTTTTGGGGATAAAAGGCGGTATTCTGGGAAGAAAATGTGTTATTATTGGAATAAAATGTGCTGTCCCAATAAAAGACGCTGTCTTCCCCAAATGCGTCTTTTTATGCTGCAAATCAGACATTTTCTCCCCGAAAGATCACCTTAATCCTCTAAAGAAGACATTTTCTCCACAAAATGCCGCTTATTAGCTCAATACCAGGCTTTCACGCCAAAATAATGCACTTTATCCCCAAAACTCATGCATTTTCTCCACAAAACACGCTTTTTCGCTCCAAAATACAACCATTTCTCCCCTGCATATCAATTTCTGCCAACAAATAGACATTTTCTCCCCGAATATCACTCTTCATCCCAGAAACCAAACAGGTTCTCTCTTAAGTGCCACTCTTTAGCCCCCCAAAAAGGCATTTTCTCCCCAGAATACTGCCTTTCATCTTCAAGTGTCTTCTTTTTGGGAAAGGAAACGAAAGCGCTACTTTGGGGAGAGTATTTCTTATTTGGGGGATCAAAAGAGCAATTTGGGGGAGAAAATGTGTAATATAGGGAACCCTATGTAGTATTTAATGGATAAAAAATCTTCTATTTGGAACCAAGAATGATATTTTGGGGAGAATATTTCTCATTTTGAGGACAGAAATAGGTCTTTTTTGGAGAGGATGACTTATTTTCGGTCTAAAAAGCAGTATTCTGGGAAGAAAATGCCTTCTTTTGGGGATAAAAGGCGGTATTCGGGAAGAAAATGTGTTATTATTGGAATAAAATGTGATGTCCCAATAAAAGACTCTATCTTCCCCAAATGCGTCTTTTTATGCTGCAAATCAGACATTTTCTCCCCGAAAGATCACCTTAATCCTCTAAAGAAGACATTTTCTCCACAAAATGCCGCTTATTAGCTCAATACCAGGCTTTCACGCCAAAATACTGCACTTTATCCCCAAAACTCATGCATTTTCTCCACAAAACACGCTTTTTCGCTCCAAAATACAACCATTTCTCCCCTGCATATCAATTTCTGCCAACAAGTAGACATTTTCTCCCCGAATATCACTCTTCATCCCAGAAACCAAACAGGTTCTCTCTTAAGTGCCACTCTTTAGCCCCCCAAAAAGGCATTTTCTCCCCAGAATACTGCCTTTCATCTTCAAGTGTCTTCTTTTTGGGAAAGGAAACGAAAGCGCTACTTTGGGGAGAGTATTTCTTATTTGGGGGATCAAAAGAGCAATTTGGGGGAGAAAATGTGTAATATAGGGAACCCTATGTAGTATTTAATGGATAAAAAGTCTTCTATGTGGAGCCAACCTGGATGTTTTGGGGAGAATATTTCTCATTTTGAGGACAGAAATAGGTCTTTTTTGGAGAGGATGACTTATTTTCGGTCTAAAAAGCAGTATTCTGGGAAGAAAATGCCTTCTTTTGGGGATCAAAGGCGGTATTCTGGGAAGAAAATGTGTTATTATTGGAATAAAATGTGCTGTCCCAATAAAAGACGCTGTCTTCCCCAAATGCGTCTTTTTATGCTGCAAATCAGACATTTTCTCCCCGAAAGATCACCTTAATCCTCTAAAGAAGACATTTTCTCCACAAAATGCCGCTTATTAGCTCAATACCAGGCTTTCACGCCAAAATAATGCAGTTTATCCCCAAAACTCAGGCATTTTCTCCACAAAACACGCTTTTTCGCTCCAAAATACAACCATTTCTCCCCTGCATATCAATTTCTGCCAACAAGTAGACATTTTCTCCCCGAATATCACTCTTCATCCCAGAAACCAAA
This sequence comes from Alectoris magna, assembly GCA_030625065.1. Classification (NCBI taxonomy): domain Eukaryota; kingdom Metazoa; phylum Chordata; class Aves; order Galliformes; family Phasianidae; genus Alectoris; species Alectoris magna. The sequence continues at coordinate 4,806,159 of CM060587.1, forward strand.
CAGGTTCTCTCTTAAGTGCCACTCTTTAGCCCCCCAAAAAGGCATTTTCTCCCCAGAATACTGCCTTTCATCTTCAAGTGTCTTCTTTTTGGGAAAGGAAACGAAAGCGCTACTTTGGGGAGAGTATTTCTTATTTGGGGGATCAAAAGAGCAATTTGGGGGAGAAAATGTGTAATATAGGGAACCCTACGTGGTATTTAATGGAGAAAAAATCTTCTATTTGGAACCAAGAATGATGTTTTGGGGAGAATATTTCTCATTTTGAGGACAGAAATAGGTCTTTTTTGGAGAGGATGACTTATTTTCGGTCTAAAAAGCAGTATTCTGGGAAGAAAATGCCTTCTTTTGGGGATCAAAGGCGGTATTCGGGAAGAAAATGTGTTATTATTGGAATAAAATGTGCTGTCCCAATAAAAGACGCTGTCTTCCCCAAATGCGTCTTTTTATGCTGCAAATCAGACATTTCCTCCCCGAAAGATCACCTTAATCCTCTAAAGAAGACATTTTCTCCACAAAATGCCGCTTATTAGCTCAATACCAGGCTTTCACGCCAAAATAATGCACTTTATCCCCAAAACTCATGCATTTTCTCCACAAAACACGCTTTTTCGCTCCAAAATACAACCATTTCTCCCCTGCATATCAATTTCTGCCAACAAATAGACATTTTCTCCCCGAATATCACTCTTCATCCCAGAAACCAAACAGGTTCTCTCTTAAGTGCCACTCTTTAGCCCCCCAAAAAGGCATTTTCTCCCCAGAATACTGCCTTTCATCTTCAAGTGTCTTCTTTTTGGGAAAGGAAACGAAAGCGCTACTTTGGGGAGAGTATTTCTTATTTGGGGGATCAAAAGAGCAATTTGGGGGAGAAAATGTGTAATATAGGGAACCCTATGTAGTATTTAATGGATAAAAAATCTTCTATTTGGAACCAAGAATGATATTTTGGGGAGAATATTTCTCATTTTGAGGACAGAAATAGGTCTTTTTTGGAGAGGATGACTTATTTTCGGTCTAAAAAGCAGTATTCTGGGAAGAAAATGCCTTCTTTTGGGGATAAAAGGCGGTATTCGGGAAGAAAATGTGTTATTATTGGAATAAAATGTGATGTCCCAATAAAAGACTCTATCTTCCCCAAATGCGTCTTTTTATGCTGCAAATCAGACATTTTCTCCCCGAAAGATCACCTTAATCCTCTAAAGAAGACATTTTCTCCACAAAATGCCGCTTATTAGCTCAATACCAGGCTTTCACGCCAAAATAATGCACTTTATCCCCAAAACTCAGGCATTTTCTCCACAAAACACTCATTTTCGCTCCAAAATACAACCATTTCTCCCCTGCATATCAATTTCTGCCAACAAGTAGACATTTTCTCCCCGAATATCACTCTTCATCCCAGAAACCAAACAGGTTCTCTCTTAAGTGCCACTCTTTAGCCCCCCAAAAAGGCATTTTCTCCCCAGAATACTGCCTTTCATCTTCAAGTGTCTTCTTTTTGGGAAAGGAAACGAAAGCGCTACTTTGGGGAGAGTATTTCTTATTTGGGGGATCAAAAGAGCAATTTGGGGGAGAAAATGTGTAATATAGGGAACCCTACGTGGTATTTAATGGAGAAAAAATCTTCTATTTGGAACCAAGAATGATGTTTTGGGGAGAATATTTCTCATTTTGAGGACAGAAATAGGTCTTTTTTGGAGAGGATGACTTATTTTCGGTCTAAAAAGCAGTATTCTGGGAAGAAAATGCCTTCTTTTGGGGATCAAAGGCGGTATTCGGGAAGAAAATGTGTTATTATTGGAATAAAATGTGCTGTCCCAATAAAAGACGCTGTCTTCCCCAAATGCGTCTTTTTATGCTGCAAATCAGACATTTCCTCCCCGAAAGATCACCTTAATCCTCTAAAGAAGACATTTTCTCCACAAAATGCCGCTTATTAGCTCAATACCAGGCTTTCACGCCAAAATAATGCACTTTATCCCCAAAACTCATGCATTTTCTCCACAAAACACGCTTTTTCGCTCCAAAATACAACCATTTCTCCCCTGCATATCAATTTCTGCCAACAAATAGACATTTTCTCCCCGAATATCACTCTTCATCCCAGAAACCAAACAGGTTCTCTCTTAAGTGCCACTCTTTAGCCCCCCAAAAAGGCATTTTCTCCCCAGAATACTGCCTTTCATCTTCAAGTGTCTTCTTTTTGGGAAAGGAAACGAAAGCGCTACTTTGGGGAGAGTATTTCTTATTTGGGGGATCAAAAGAGCAATTTGGGGGAGAAAATGTGTAATATAGGGAACTCTATGTAGTATTTAATGGATAAAAAATCTTCTATTTGGAACCAAGAATGATATTTTGGGGAGAATATTTCTCATTTTGAGGACAGAAATAGGTCTTTTTTGGAGAGGATGACTTATTTTCGGTCTAAAAAGCAGTATTCTGGGAAGAAAATGCCTTCTTTTGGGGATAAAAGGCGGTATTCGGGAAGAAAATGTGTTATTATTGGAATAAAATGTGATGTCCCAATAAAAGACTCTATCTTCCCCAAATGCGTCTTTTTATGCTGCAAATCAGACATTTTCTCCCCGAAAGATCACCTTAATCCTCTAAAGAAGACATTTTCTCCACAAAATGCCGCTTATTAGCTCAATACCAGGCTTTCACGCCAAAATAATGCAGTTTATCCCCAAAACTCAGGCATTTTCTCCCCAAAACACTCATTTTCGCTCCAAAATACAACCATTTCTCCCCTGCATATCAATTTCTGCCAACAATTAGACATTTTCTCCCCGAATATCACTCTTCATCCCAGAAACCAAACAGGTTCTCTCTTAAGTGCCACTCTTTAGCCCCCCAAAAAGGCATTTTCTCCCCAGAATACTGCCTTTCATCTTCAAGTGTCTTCTTTTTGGGAAAGGAAACGAAAGCGCTACTTGGGGGAGAGTATTTCTTATTTGGGGGATCAAAAGAGCAATTTGGGGGAGAAAATGTGTAATATAGGGAACCCTATGTAGTATTTAATGGAGAAAAAATCTTCTATTTGGAACCAAGAATGATGTTTTGGGGAGAATATTTCTCATTTTGAGGACAGAAATAGGTCTTTTTTGGAGAGGATGACTTATTTTCGGTCTAAAAAGCAGTATTCTGGGAAGAAAATGCCTTCTTTTGGGGATAAAAGGCGGTATTCTGGGAAGAAAATGTGTTATTATTGGAATAAAATGTGATGTCCCAATAAAAGACGCTGTCTTCCCCAAATGCGTCTTTTTATGCTGCAAATCAGACATTTTCTCCCCGAAAGATCACCTTAATCCTCTAAAGAAGACATTTTCTCCACAAAATGCCGCTTATTAGCTCAATACCAGGCTTTCACGCCAAAATAATGCAGTTTATCCCCAAACTCAGGCATTTTCTCCACAAAACACTCATTTTCGCTCCAAAATACAACCATTTCTCCCCTGCATATCAATTTCTGCCAACAATTAGACATTTTCTCCCCGAATATCACTCTTCATCCCAGAAACCAAACAGGTTCTCTCTTAAGTGCCACTCTTTAGCCCCCCAAAAAGGCATTTTCTCCCCAGAATACTGCCTTTCATTTTCAAATGTCTCATATTTGGGAAAGGAAACGAAAGCGCTACTTTGGGGAGAGTATTTCTTATTTGGGGGATCAAAAGAGCAAATTGGGGGAGAAAATGTGTAATATAGGGAACCCTATGTGGTATTTAATGGATAAAAAATCTTCTATTTGGAACCAAGAATGATGTTTTGGGGAGAATATTTCTCATTTTGAGGACAGAAATAGGTCTTTTTTGGAGAGGATGACTTATTTTCGGTCTAAAAAGCAGTATTCTGGGAAAAAAAATGCCTTCTTTTGGGGATAAAAGGCGGTATTCTGGGAAGAAAATGTGTTATTATTGGAATAAAATGTGCTGTCCCAATAAAAGACGCTGTCTTCCCCAAATGCGTCTTTTTATGCTGCAAATCAGACATTTTCTCCCCGAAAGATCACCTTAATCCTCTAAAGAAGACATTTTCTCCACTAAATGCCGCTTATTAGCTCAATACCAGGCTTTCACGCCAAAATAATGCACTTTATCCCCAAAACTCATGCATTTTCTCCACAAAACACGCTTTTTCGCTCCAAAATACAACCATTTCTCCCCTGCATATCAATTTCTGCCAACAAGTAGACATTTTCTCCCCGAATATCACTCTTCATCCCAGAAACCAAACAGGTTCTCTCTTAAGTGCCACTCTTTAGCCCCCCAAAAAGGCATTTTCTCCCCAGAATACTGCCTTTCATCTTCAAGTGTCTTCTTTTTGGGAAAGGAAACGAAAGCGCTACTTGGGGGAGAGTATTTCTTATTTGGGGGATCAAAAGAGCAATTTGGGGGAGAAAATGTGTAATATAGGGAACCCTATGTGGTATTTAATGGAGAAAAAATCTTCTATTTGGAACCAAGAATGATGTTTTGGGGAGAATATTTCTCATTTTGAGGACAGAAATAGGTCTTTTTTGGAGAGGATGACTTATTTTCGGTCTAAAAAGCAGTATTCTGGGAAGAAAATGCCTTCTTTTGGGGATCAAAGGCGGTATTCTGGGAAGAAAATGTGTTATTATGGGAATAAAATGTGATGTCCCAATAAAAGACTCTATCTTCCCCAAATGCGTCTTTTTATGCTGCAAATCAGACATTTTCTCCCTGAAAGATCACCTTAATCCTCTAAAGAAGACATTTTCTCCACAAAATGCCGCTTATTAGCTCAATACCAGGCTTTCACGCCAAAATAATGCACTTTATCCCCAAAACTCAGGCATTTTCTCCACAAAACACTCATTTTCGCTCCAAAATACAACCATTTCTCCCCTGCATATCAATTTCTGCCAACAATTAGACATTTTCTCCCCGAATATCACTCTTCATCCCAGAAACCAAACAGGTTCTCTCTTAAGTGCCACTCTTTAGCCCCCCAAAAAGGCATTTTCTCCCCAGAATACTGCCTTTCATCTTCAAGTGTCTTCTTTTTGGGAAAGGAAACGAAAGCGCTACTTTGGGGAGAGTATTTCTTATTTGGGGGATCAAAAGAGCAATTTGGGGGAGAAAATGTGTAATATAGGGAACCCTATGTGGTATTTAATGGATAAAAAATCTTCTATTTGGAACCAAGAATGATGTTTTGGGGAGAATATTTCTCATTTTGAGGACAGAAATAGGTCTTTTTTGGAGAGGATGACTTATTTTCGGTCTAAAAAGCAGTATTCTGGGAAAAAAAATGCCTTCTTTTGGGGATAAAAGGCGGTATTCGGGAAGAAAATGTGTTATTATTGGAATAAAATGTGCTGTCCCAATAAAAGACGCTGTCTTCCCCAAATGCGTCTTTTTATGCTGCAAATCAGACATTTTCTCCCCGAAAGATCACCTTAATCCTCTAAAGAAGACATTTTCTCCACTAAATGCCGCTTATTAGCTCAATACCAGGCTTTCACGCCAAAATAATGCACTTTATCCCCAAAACTCAGGCATTTTCTCCACAAAACACGCTTTTTCTCACCCAAATACAACCATTTCTCCCCTGCATATCAATTTCTGCCAACAATTAGACATTTTCTCCCCGAATATCACTCTTCATCCCAGAAACCAAACAGGTTCTCTCTTAAGTGCCACTCTTTAGCCCCCCAAAAAGGCATTTTCTCCCCAGAATACTGCCTTTCATCTTCAAGTGTCTTCTTTTTGGGAAAGGAAACGAAAGCGCTACTTTGGGGAGAGTATTTCTTATTTGGGGGATCAAAAGAGCAAATTGGGGGAGAAAATGTGTAATATAGGGAACCCTATGTAGTATTTAATGGATAAAATATCTTCTATTTGGAACCAAGAATGATGTTTTGGGGAGAATATTTCTCATTTTGAGGACAGAAATAGGTCTTTTTTGGAGAGGATGACTTATTTTCGGTCTAAAAAGCAGTATTCTGGGAAGAAAATGCCTTCTTTTGGGGATCAAAGGCGGTATTCTGGGAAGAAAATGTGTTATTATGGGAATAAAATGTGATGTCCCAATAAAAGACTCTATCTTCCCCAAATGCGTCTTTTTATGCTGCAAATCAGACATTTTCTCCCCGAAAGATCACCTTAATCCTCTAAAGAAGACATTTTCTCCACAAAATGCCGCTTATTAGCTCAATACCAGGCTTTCACGCCAAAATAATGCACTTTATCCCCAAAACTCAGGCATTTTCTCCACAAAACACTCATTTTCGCTCCAAAATACAACCATTTCTCCCCTGCATATCAATTTCTGCCAACAATTAGACATTTTCTCCCCGAATATCACTCTTCATCCCAGAAACCAAACAGGTTCTCTCTTAAGTGCCACTCTTTAGCCCCCCAAAAAGGCATTTTCTCCCCAGAATACTGCCTTTCATTTTCAAATGTCTCATATTTGGGAAAGGAAACAAAAGCGCTACTTGGGGGAGAGTATTTCTTATTTGGGGGATCAAAAGAGCAATTTGGGGGAGAAAATGTGTAATATAGGGAACCCTATGTGGTATTTAATGGATAAAAAATCTTCTATTTGGAACCAAGAATGATGTTTTGGGGAGAATATTTCTCATTTTGAGGACAGAAATAGGTCTTTTTTGGAGAGGATGACTTATTTTCGGTCTAAAAAGCAGTATTCTGGGAAGAAAATGCCTTCTTTTGGGGATCAAAGGCGGTATTCTGGGAAGAAAATGTGTTATTATTGGAATAAAATGTGCTGTCCCAATAAAAGAAGCTGTCTTCCCCAAATGCGTCTTTTTATGCTGCAAATCAGACATTTTCTCCCCGAAAGATCACCTTAATCCTCTAAAGAAGACATTTTCTCCACAAAATGCCGCTTATTAGCTCAATACCAGGCTTTCACGCCAAAATAATGCACTTTATCCCCAAAACTCAGGCATTTTCTCCACAAAACACGCTTTTTCTCACCCAAATACAACCATTTCTCCCCTGCATATCAATTTCTGCCAACAATTAGACATTTTCTCCCCGAATATCACTCTTCATCCCAGAAACCAAACAGGTTCTCTCTTAAGTGCCACTCTTTAGCCCCCCAAAAAGGCATTTTCTCCCCAGAATACTGCCTTTCATCTTCAAGTGTCTTCTTTTTGGGAAAGGAAACGAAAGCGCTACTTTGGGGAGAGTATTTCTTATTTGGGGGATCAAAAGAGCAATTTGGGGGAGAAAATGTGTAATATAGGGAACCCTATGTAGTATTTAATGGAGAAAAAATCTTCTATTTGGAACCAAGAATGATGTTTTGGGGAGAATATTTCTCATTTTGAGGACAGAAATAGGTCTTTTTTGGAGAGGATGACTTATTTTCGGTCTAAAAAGCAGTATTCTGGGAAGAAAATGCCTTCTTTTGGGGATCAAAGGCGGTATTCTGGGAAGAAAATGTGTTATTATGGGAATAAAATGTGATGTCCCAATAAAAGACTCTATCTTCCCCAAATGCGTCTTTTTATGCTGCAAATCAGATATTTTCTCCCCGAAAGATCACCTTAATCCTCTAAAGAAGACATTTTCTCCACTAAATGCCGCTTATTAGCTCAATACCAGGCTTTCACGCCAAAATAATGCACTTTATCCCCAAAACTCAGGCATTTTCTCCACAAAACACTCATTTTCGCTCCAAAATACAACCATTTCTCCCCTGCATATCAATTTCTGCCAACAAGTAGACATTTTCTCCCCGAATATCACTCTTCATCCCAGAAACCAAACAGGTTCTCTCTTAAGTGCCACTCTTTAGCCCCCCAAAAAGGCATTTTCTCCCCAGAATACTGCCTTTCATTTTCAAATGTCTCATATTTGGGAAAGGAAACAAAAGCGCTACTTGGGGGAGAGTATTTCTTATTTGGGGGATCAAAAGAGCAATTTGGGGGAGAAAATGTGTAATATAGGGAACCCTATGTGGTATTTAATGGATAAAAAATCTTCTATTTGGAACCAAGAATGATGTTTTGGGGAGAATATTTCTCATTTTGAGGACAGAAATAGGTCTTTTTTGGAGAGGATGACTTATTTTCGGTCTAAAAAGCAGTATTCTGGGAAGAAAATGCCTTCTTTTGGGGATCAAAGGCGGTATTCTGGGAAGAAAATGTGTTATTATTGGAATAAAATGTGCTGTCCCAATAAAATAAGCTGTCTTCCCCAAATGCGTCTTTTTATGCTGCAAATCAGACATTTTCTCCCCGAAAGATCACCTTAATCCTCTAAAGAAGACATTTTCTCCACAAAATGCCGCTTATTAGCTCAATACCAGGCTTTCACGCCAAAATAATGCACTTTATCCCCAAAACTCATGCATTTTCTCCACAAAACACGCTTTTTCGCTCCAAAATACAACCATTTCTCCCCTGCATATCAATTTCTGCCAACAAGTAGACATTTTCTCCCCGAATATCACTCTTCATCCCAGAAACCAAACAGGTTCTCTCTTAAGTGCCACTCTTTAGCCCCCCAAAAAGGCATTTTCTCCCCAGAATACTGCCTTTCATTTTCAAATGTCTCATATTTGGGAAAGGAAACAAAAGCGCTACTTGGGGGAGAGTATTTCTTATTTGGGGGATCAAAAGAGCAATTTGGGGGAGAAAATGTGTAATATAGGGAACCCTATGTGGTATTTAATGGAGAAAAAATCTTCTATTTGGAACCAAGAATGATGTTTTGGGGAGAATATTTCTCATTTTGAGGACAGAAATAGGTCTTTTTTGGAGAGGATGACTTATTTTCGGTCTAAAAAGCAGTATTCTGGGAAGAAAATGCCTTCTTTTGGGGATAAAAGGCGGTATTCGGGAAGAAAATGTGTTATTATTGGAATAAAATGTGCTGTCCCAATAAAAGACGCTGTCTTCCCCAAATGCGTCTTTTTATGCTGCAAATCAGACATTTTCTCCCCGAAAGATCACCTTAATCCTCTAAAGAAGACATTTTCTCCACAAAATGCCGCTTATTAGCTCAATACCAGGCTTTCACGCCAAAATAATGCACTTTATCCCCAAAACTCATGCATTTTCTCCACAAAACACGCTTTTTCGCTCCAAAATACAACCATTTCTCCCCTGCATATCAATTTCTGCCAACAAGTAGACATTTTCTCCCCGAATATCACTCTTCATCCCAGAAACCAAACAGGTTCTCTCTTAAGTGCCACTCTTTAGCCCCCCAAAAAGGCATTTTCTCCGCAGAATACTGCCTTTCATCTTCAAGTGTCTTCTTTTTGGGAAAGGAAACGAAAGCGCTACTTTGGGGAGAGTATTTCTTATTTGGGGGATCAAAAGAGCAATTTGGGGGAGAAAATGTGTAATATAGGGAACCCTATGTAGTATTTAATGGATAAAAAGTCTTCTATGTGGAGCCAACCTGGATGTTTTGGGGAGAATATTTCTCATTTTGAGGACAGAAATAGGTCTTTTTTGGAGAGGATGACTTATTTTCGGTCTAAAAAGCAGTATTCTGGGAAGAAAATGCCTTCTTTTGGGGATCAAAGGCGGTATTCTGGGAAGAAAATGTGTTATTATGGGAATAAAATGTGATGTCCCAATAAAAGACTCTATCTTCCCCAAATGCGTCTTTTTATGCTGCAAATCAGACATTTTCTCCCGGAAAGATCACCTTAATCCTCTAAAGAAGACATTTTCTCCACAAAATGCCGCTTATTAGCTCAATACCAGGCTTTCACGCCAAAATAATGCACTTTATCCCCAAAACTCAGGCATTTTCTCCACAAAACACTCATTTTCGCTCCAAAATACAACCATTTCTCCCCTGCATATCAATTTCTGCCAACAAGTAGACATTTTCTCCCCGAATATCACTCTTCATCCCAGAAACCAAACAGGTTCTCTCTTAAGTGCCACTCTTTAGCCCCCCAAAAAGGCATTTTCTCCCCAGAATACTGCCTTTCATTTTCAAATGTCTCATATTTGGGAAAGGAAACAAAAGCGCTACTTGGGGGAGAGTATTTCTTATTTGGGGGATCAAAAGAGCAATTTGGGGGAGAAAATGTGTAATATAGGGAACCCTATGTGGTATTTAATGGATAAAAAATCTTCTATTTGGAACCAAGAATGATGTTTTGGGGAGAATATTTCTCATTTTGAGGACAGAAATAGGTCTTTTTTGGAGAGGATGACTTATTTTCGGTCTAAAAAGCAGTATTCTGGGAAAAAAAATGCCTTCTTTTGGGGATAAAAGGCGGTATTCTGGGAAGAAAATGTGTTATTATTGGAATAAAATGTGCTGTCCCAATAAAAGACGCTGTCTTCCCCAAATGCGTCTTTTTATGCTGCAAATCAGACATTTTCTCCCCGAAAGATCACCTTAATCCTCTAAAGAAGACATTTTCTCCACTAAATGCCGCTTATTAGCTCAATACCAGGCTTTCACGCCAAAATAATGCACTTTATCCCCAAAACTCATGCATTTTCTCCACAAAACACGCTTTTTCGCTCCAAAATACAACCATTTCTCCCCTGCATATCAATTTCTGCCAACAAGTAGACATTTTCTCCCCGAATATCACTCTTCATCCCAGAAACCAAACAGGTTCTCTCTTAAGTGCCACTCTTTAGCCCCCCAAAAAGGCATTTTCTCCCCAGAATACTGCCTTTCATCTTCAAGTGTCTTCTTTTTGGGAAAGGAAACGAAAGCGCTACTTTGGGGAGAGTATTTCTTATTTGGGGGATCAAAAGAGCAATTTGGGGGAGAAAATGTGTAATATAGGGAACCCTATGTGGTATTTAATGGATAAAAAATCTTCTATTTGGAACCAAGAATGATGTTTTGGGGAGAATATTTCTCATTTTGAGGACAGAAATAGGTCTTTTTTGGAGAGGATGACTTATTTTCGGTCTAAAAAGCAGTATTCTGGGAAGAAAATGCCTTCTTTTGGGGATCAAAGGCGGTATTCGGGAAGAAAATGTGTTATTATTGGAATAAAATGTGCTGTCCCAATAAAAGACGCTGTCTTCCCCAAATGCGTCTTTTTATGCTGCAAATCAGACATTTCCTCCCCGAAAGATCACCTTAATCCTCTAAAGAAGACATTTTCTCCACAAAATGCCGCTTATTAGCTCAATACCAGGCTTTCACGCCAAAATAATGCACTTTATCCCCAAAACTCATGCATTTTCTCCACAAAACACGCTTTTTCGCTCCAAAATACAACCATTTCTCCCCTGCATATCAATTTCTGCCAACAAGTAGACATTTTCTCCCCGAATATCACTCTTCATCCCAGAAACCAAACAGGTTCTCTCTTAAGTGCCACTCTTTAGCCCCCCAAAAAGGCATTTTCTCCCCAGAATACTGCCTTTCATCTTCAAGTGTCTTCTTTTTGGGAAAGGAAACGAAAGCGCTACTTTGGGGAGAGTATTTCTTATTTGGGGGATCAAAAGAGCAAATTGGGGGAGAAAATGTGTAATATAGGGAACCCTATGTAGTATTTAATGGATAAAAAGTCTTCTATGTGGAGCCAACCTGGATGTTTTGGGGAGAATATTTCTCATTTTGAGGACAGAAATAGGTCTTTTTTGGAGAGGATGACTTATTTTCGGTCTAAAAAGCAGTATTCTGGGAAGAAAATGCCTTCTTTTGGGGATCAAAGGCGGTATTCTGGGAAGAAAATGTGTTATTAGTGGAATAAAATGTGCTGTCCCAATAAAAGAAGCTGTCTTCCCCAAATGCGTCTTTTTATGCTGCAAATCAGACATTTTCTCCCCGAAAGATCACCTTAATCCTCTAAAGAAGACATTTTCTCCACAAAATGCCGCTTATTAGCTCAATACCAGGCTTTCACGCCAAAATAATGCACTTTATCCCCAAAACTCACGCATTTTCTCCCCAAAACACTCATTTTCACTCCAAAATACAACCATTTCTCCCCTGCATATCAATTTCTGCCAACAATTAGACATTTTCTCCCCGAATATCACTCTTCATCCCAGAAACCAAACAGGTTCTCTCTTAAGTGCCACTCTTTAGCCCCCCAAAAAGGCATTTTCTCCCCAGAATACTGCCTTTCATCTTCAAGTGTCTCATATTTGGGAAAGGAAACAAAAGCGCTACTTGGGGGAGAGTATTTCTTATTTGGGGGATCAAAAGAGCAATTTGGGGGAGAAAATGTGTAATATAGGGAACCCTATGTGGTATTTAATGGATAAAAAATCTTCTATTTGGAACCAAGAATGATGTTTTGGGGAGAATATTTCTCATTTTGAGGACAGAAATAGGTCTTTTTTGGAGAGGATGACTTATTTTCGGTCTAAAAAGCAGTATTCTGGGAAGAAAATGCCTTCTTTTGGGGATAAAAGGCGGTATTCTGGGAAGAAAATGTGTTATTATTGGAATAAAATGTGCTGTCCCAATAAAAGACGCTGTCTTCCCCAAATGCGTCTTTTTATGCTGCAAATCAGACATTTTCTCCCCGAAAGATCACCTTAATCCTCTAAAGAAGACATTTTCTCCACAAAATGCCGCTTATTAGCTCAATACCAGGCTTTCACGCCAAAATAATGCACTTTATCCCCAAAACTCATGCATTTTCTCCAGAAAACACTCATTTTCGCTCCAAAATACAACCATTTCTCCCCTGCATATCAATTTCTGCCAACAATTAGACACTTTCTCCCCGAATATCACTCTTCATCCCAGAAACCAAACAGGTTCTCTCTTAAGTGCCACTCTTTAGCCCCCCAAAAAGGCATTTTCTCCCCAGAATACTGCCTTTCATCTTCAAGTGTCTTCTTTTTGGGAAAGGAAACGAAAGCGCTACTTTGGGGAGAGTATTTCTTATTTGGGGGATCAAAAGAGCAATTTGGGGGAGAAAATGTGTAATATAGGGAACCCTATGTAGTATTTAATGGATAAAAAGTCTTCTATGTGGAGCCAACCTGGATGTTTTGGGGAGAATATTTCTCATTTTGAGGACAGAAATAGGTCTTTTTTGGAGAGGATGACTTATTTTCGGTCTAAAAAGCAGTATTCTGGGAAGAAAATGCCTTCTTTTGGGGATCAAAGGCGGTATTCGGGAAGAAAATGTGTTATTATTGGAATAAAATGTGCTGTCCCAATAAAAGACGCTGTCTTCCCCAAATGCGTCTTTTTATGCTGCAAATCAGACATTTTCTCCCCGAAAGATCACCTTAATCCTCTAAAGAAGACATTTTCTCCACAAAATGCCGCTTATTAGCTCAATACCAGGCTTTCACGCCAAAATAATGCACTTTATCCCCAAAACTCATGCATTTTCTCCACAAAACATGCTTTTTCGCTCCAAAATACAACCATTTCTCCCCTGCATATCAATTTCTGCCAACAAGTAGACATTTTCTCCCCGAATATCACTCTTCATCCCAGAAACCAAACAGGTTCTCTCTTAAGTGCCACTCTTTATCCCCCCAAAAAGGCATTTTCTCCCCAGAATACTGCCTTTCATCTTCAAGTGTCTTCTTTTTGGGAAAGGAAATGAAAGCGCTACTTTGGGGAGAGTATTTCTTATTTGGGGGATCAAAAGAGCAATTTGGGGGAGAAAATGTGTAATATAGGGAACCCTATGTAGTATTTAATGGATAAAAAGTCTTCTATGTGGAGCCAACCTGGATGTTTTGGGGAGAATATTTCTCATTTTGAGGACAGAAATAGGTCTTTTTTGGAGAGGATGACTTATTTTCGGTCTAAAAAGCAGTATTCTGGGAAGAAAATGCCTTCTTTTGGGGATCAAAGGCGGTATTCTGGGAAGAAAATGTGTTATTAGTGGAATAAAATGTGCTGTCCCAATAAAAGAAGCTGTCTTCCCCAAATGCGTCTTTTTATGCTGCAAATCAGACATTTTCTCCCCGAAAGATCACCTTAATCCTCTAAAGAAGACATTTTCTCCACAAAATGCCGCTTATTAGCTCAATACCAGGCTTTCACGCCAAAATAATGCAGTTTATCCCCAAAACTCACGCATTTTCTCCCCAAAACACTCATTTTCACTCCAAAATACAACCATTTCTCCCCTGCATATCAATTTCTGCCAACAAGTAGACATTTTCTCCCCGAATATCACTCTTCATCCCAGAAACCAAACAGGTTCTCTCTTAAGTGCCACTCTTTAGCCCCCCAAAAAGGCATTTTCTCCCCAGAATACTGCCTTTCATCTTCAAGTGTCTTCTTTTTGGGAAAGGAAACGAAAGCGCTACTTTGGGGAGAGTATTTCTTATTTGGGGGATCAAAAGAGCAATTTGGGGGAGAAAATGTGTAATATAGGGAACCCTATGTGGTATTTAATGGATAAAAAATCTTCTATTTGGAACCAAGAATGATGTTTTGGGGAGAATATTTCTCATTTTGAGGACAGAAATAGGTCTTTTTTGGAGAGGATGACTTATTTTCGGTCTAAAAAGCAGTATTCTGGGAAGAAAATGCCTTCTTTTGGGGATCAAAGGCGGTATTCTGGGAAGAAAATGTGTTATTATTGGAATAAAATGTGCTGTCCCAATAAAAGACGCTGTCTTCCCCAAATGCGTCTTTTTATGCTGCAAATCAGACATTTTCTCCCCGAAAGATCACCTTAATCCTCTAAAGAAGACATTTTCTCCACTAAATGCCGCTTATTAGCTCAATACCAGGCTTTCACGCCAAAATAATGCACTTTATCCCCAAAACTCATGCATTTTCTCCACAAAACACGCTTTTTCGCTCCAAAATACAACCATTTCTCCCCTGCATATCAATTTCTGCCAACAAGTAGACATTTTCTCCCCGAATATCACTCTTCATCCCAGAAACCAAACAGGTTCTCTCTTAAGTGCCACTCTTTAGCCCCCCAAAAAGGCATTTTCTCCCCAGAATACTGCCTTTCATCTTCAAGTGTCTCATATTTGGGAAAGGAAACAAAAGCGCTACTTGGGGGAGAGTATTTCTTATTTGGGGGATCAAAAGAGCAATTTGGGGGAGAAAATGTGTAATATAGGGAACCCTATCTGGTATTTAATGGATAAAAAGTCTTCTATTTGGAACCACGAATGATGTTTTGGGGAGAATATTTCTCATTTTGAGGACAGAAATAGGTCTTTTTTGGAGAGGATGACTTATTTTCGGTCTAAAAAGCAGTATTCTGGGAAGAAAATGCCTTCTTTTGGGGATAAAAGGCGGTATTCTGGGAAGAAAATGTGTTATTATTGGAATAAAATGTGCTGTCCCAATAAAAGACGCTGTCTTCCCCAAATGCGTCTTTTTATGCTGCAAATCAGACATTTTCTCCCCGAAAGATCACCTTAATCCTCTAAAGAAGACATTTTCTCCACAAAATGCCGCTTATTAGCTCAATACCAGGCTTTCACGCCAAAATAATGCAGTTTATCCCCAAAACTCAGGCATTTTCTCCACAAAACACTCATTTTCGCTCCAAAATACAACCATTTCTCCCCTGCATATCAATTTCTGCCAACAAGTAGACATTTTCTCCCCGAATATCACTCTTCATCCCAGAAACCAAACAGGTTCTCTCTTAAGTGCCACTCTTTAGCCCCCCAAAAAGGCATTTTCTCCCCAGAATACTGCCTTTCATCTTCAAGTGTCTTCTTTTTGGGAAAGGAAACGAAAGCGCTACTTTGGGGAGAGTATTTCTTATTTGGGGGATCAAAAGAGCAATTTGGGGGAGAAAATGTGTAATATAGGGAACCCTATGTGGTATTTAATGGATAAAAAATCTTCTATTTGGAACCAAGAATGATGTTTTGGGGAGAATATTTCTCATTTTGAGGACAGAAATAGGTCTTTTTTGGAGAGGATGACTTATTTTCGGTCTAAAAAGCAGTATTCTGGGAAGAAAATGCCTTCTTTTGGGGATAAAAGGCGGTATTCTGGGAAGAAAATGTGTTATTATTGGAATAAAATGTGATGTCCCAATAAAAGACGCTGTCTTCCCCAAATGCGTCTTTTTATGCTGCAAATCAGACATTTTCTCCCCGAAAGATCACCTTAATCCTCTAAAGAAGACATTTTCTCCACAAAATGCCGCTTATTAGCTCAATACCAGGCTTTCACGCCAAAATAATGCACTTTATCCCCAAAACTCATGCATTTTCTCCACAAAACACTCTTTTTCGCTCCAAAATACAACCATTTCTCCCCTGCATATCAATTTCTGCCAACAAGTAGACATTTTCTCCCCGAATATCACTCTTCATCCCAGAAACCAAACAGGTTCTCTCTTAAGTGCCACTCTTTAGCCCCCCAAAAAGGCATTTTCTCCCCAGAATACTGCCTTTCATCTTCAAGTGTCTCATATTTGGGAAAGGAAACAAAAGCGCTACTTGGGGGAGAGTATTTCTTATTTGGGGGATCAAAAGAGCAATTTGGGGGAGAAAATGTGTAATATAGGGAACCCTATGTGGTATTTAATGGATAAAAAATCTTCTATTTGGAACCAAGAATGATGTTTTGGGGAGAATATTTCTCATTTTGAGGACAGAAATAGGTCTTTTTTGGAGAGGATGACTTATTTTCGGTCTAAAAAGCAGTATTCTGGGAAGAAAATGCCTTCTTTTGGGGATCAAAGGCGGTATTCTGGGAAGAAAATGTGTTATTAGTGGAATAAAATGTGCTGTCCCAATAAAAGACGCTGTCTTCCCCAAATGCGTCTTTTTATGCTGCAAATCAGACATTTTCTCCCCGAAAGATCACCTTAATCCTCTAAAGAAGACATTTTCTCCACAAAATGCCGCTTATTAGCTCAATACCAGGCTTTCACGCCAAAATAATGCACTTTATCCCCAAAACTCAGGCATTTTCTCCACAAAACACTCATTTTCGCTCCAAAATACAACCATTTCTCCCCTGCATATCAATTTCTGCCAACAAGTAGACATTTTCTCCCCGAATATCACTCTTCATCCCAGAAACCAAACAGGTTCTCTCTTAAGTGCCACTCTTTAGCCCCCCAAAAAGGCATTTTCTCCCCAGAATACTGCCTTTCATCTTCAAGTGTCTCATATTTGGGAAAGGAAACAAAAGCGCTACTTGGGGGAGAGTATTTCTTATTTGGGGGATCAAAAGAGCAATTTGGGGGAGAAAATGTGTAATATAGGGAACCCTATGTGGTATTTAATGGATAAAAAATCTTCTATTTGGAACCAAGAATGATGTTTTGGGGAGAATATTTCTCATTTTGAGGACAGAAATAGGTCTTTTTTGGAGAGGATGACTTATTTTCGGTCTAAAAAGCAGTATTCTGGGAAGAAAATGCCTTCTTTTGGGGATCAAAGGCGGTATTCTGGGAAGAAAATGTGTTATTAGTGGAATAAAATGTGCTGTCCCAATAAAAGACGCTGTCTTCCCCAAATGCGTCTTTTTATGCTGCAAATCAGACATTTTCTCCCCGAAAGATCACCTTAATCCTCTAAAGAAGACATTTTCTCCACTAAATGCCGCTTATTAGCTCAATACCAGGCTTTCACGCCAAAATAATGCACTTTATCCCCAAAACTCATGCATTTTCTCCCCAAAACACGCTTTTTCGCTCCAAAATACAACCATTTCTCCCCTGCATATCAATTTCTGCCAACAAGTAGACATTTTCTCCCCGAATATCACTCTTCATCCCAGAAACCAAACAGGTTCTCTCTTAAGTGCCACTCTTTAGCCCCCCAAAAAGGCATTTTCTCCCCAGAATACTGCCTTTCATCTTCAAGTGTCTTCTTTTTGGGAAAGGAAACGAAAGCGCTACTTGGGGGAGAGTATTTCTTATTTGGGGGATCAAAAGAGCAATTTGGGGGAGAAAATGTGTAATATAGGGAACCCTATGTAGTATTTAATGGATAAAAAGTCTTCTATGTGGAGCCAACCTGGATGTTTTGGGGAGAATATTTCTCATTTTGAGGACAGAAATAGGTCTTTTTTGGAGAGGATGACTTATTTTCGGTCTAAAAAGCAGTATTCTGGGAAGAAAATGCCTTCTTTTGGGGATCAAAGGCGGTATTCTGGGAAGAAAATGTGTTATTATTGGAATAAAATGTGCTGTCCCAATAAAAGACGCTGTCTTCCCCAAATGCGTCTTTTTATGCTGCAAATCAGACATTTTCTCCCCGAAAGATCACCTTAATCCTCTAAAGAAGACATTTTCTCCACAAAATGCCGCTTATTAGCTCAATACCAGGCTTTCACGCCAAAATAATGCACTTTATCCCCAAAACTCATGCATTTTCTCCACAAAACACTCATTTTCGCTCCAAAATACAACCATTTCTCCCCTGCATATCAATTTCTGCCAACAATTAGACATTTTCTCCCCGAATATCACTCTTCATCCCAGAAACCAAACAGGTTCTCTCTTAAGTGCCACTCTTTAGCCCCCCAAAAAGGCATTTTCTCCCCAGAATACTGCCTTTCATCTTCAAGTGTCTTCTTTTTGGGAAAGGAAACGAAAGCGCTACTTTGGGGAGAGTATTTCTTATTTGGGGGATCAAAAGAGCAATTTGGGGGAGAAAATGTGTAATATAGGGAACCCTATGTAGTATTTAATGGATAAAAAATCTTCTATTTGGAACCACAAATGATGTTTTGGGGAGAATATTTCTCATTTTGAGGACAGAAATAGGTCTTTTTTGGAGAGGATGACTTATTTTCGGTCTAAAAAGCAGTATTCTGGGAAGAAAATGCCTTCTTTTGGGGATCAAAGGCGGTATTCTGGGAAGAAAATGTGTTATTATTGGAATAAAATGTGCTGTCCCAATAAAAGAAGCTGTCTTCCCCAAATGCGTCTTTTTATGCTGCAAATCAGACATTTTCTCCCCGAAAGATCACCTTAATCCTCTAAAGAAGACATTTTCTCCACAAAATGCCGCTTATTAGCTCAATACCAGGCTTTCACGCCAAAATAATGCACTTTATCCCCAAAACTCATGCATTTTCTCCACAAAACACTCATTTTCGCTCCAAAATACAACCATTTCTCCCCTGCATATCAATTTCTGCCAACAATTAGACATTTTCTCCCCGAATATCACTCTTCATCCCAGAAACCAAACAGGTTCTCTCTTAAGTGCCACTCTTTATCCCCCCAAAAAGGCATTTTCTCCCCAGAATACTGCCTTTCATCTTCAAGTGTCTTCTTTTTGGGAAAGGAAACGAAAGCGCTACTTTGGGGAGAGTATTTCTTATTTGGGGGATCAAAAGAGCAATTTGGGGGAGAAAATGTGTAATATAGGGAACCCTATGTAGTATTTAATGGATAAAAAATCTTCTATTTGGAACCACGAATGATGTTTTGGGGAGAATATTTCTCATTTTGAGGACAGAAATAGGTCTTTTTTGGAGAGGATGACTTATTTTCGGTCTAAAAAGCAGTATTCTGGGAAGAAAATGCCTTCTTTTGGGGATCAAAGGCGGTATTCTGGGAAGAAAATGTGTTATTATTGGAATAAAATGTGCTGTCCCAATAAAAGACGCTGTCTTCCCCAAATGCGTCTTTTTATGCTGCAAATCAGACATTTTCTCCCCGAAAGATCACCTTAATCCTCTAAAGAAGACATTTTCTCCACAAAATGCCGCTTATTAGCTCAATACCAGGCTTTCACGCCAAAATAATGCACTTTATCCCCAAAACTCATGCATTTTCTCCACAAAACACGCTTTTTCGCTCCAAAATACAACCATTTCTCCCCTGCATATCAATTTCTGCCAACAAGTAGACATTTTCTCCCCGAATATCACTCTTCATCCCAGAAACCAAACAGGTTCTCTCTTAAGTGCCACTCTTTAGCCCCCCAAAAAGGCATTTTCTCCCCAGAATACTGCCTTTCATCTTCAAGTGTCTTCTTTTTGGGAAAGGAAACGAAAGCGCTACTTTGGGGAGAGTATTTCTTATTTGGGGGATCAAAAGAGCAATTTGGGGGAGAAAATGTGTAATATAGGGAACCCTATGTAGTATTTAATGGATAAAAAGTCTTCTATGTGGAGCCAACCTGGATGTTTTGGGGAGAATATTTCTCATTTTGAGGACAGAAATAGGTCTTTTTTGGAGAGGATGACTTATTTTCGGTCTAAAAAGCAGTATTCTGGGAAGAAAATGCCTTCTTTTGGGGATCAAAGGCGGTATTCTGGGAAGAAAATGTGTTATTAGTGGAATAAAATGTGCTGTCCCAATAAAAGAAGCTGTCTTCCCCAAATGCGTCTTTTTATGCTGCAAATCAGACATTTTCTCCCCGAAAGATCACCTTAATCCTCTAAAGAAGACATTTTCTCCACAAAATGCCGCTTATTAGCTCAATACCAGGCTTTCACGCCAAAATAATGCAGTTTATCCCCAAAACTCACGCATTTTCTCCCCAAAACACTCATTTTCACTCCAAAATACAACCATTTCTCCCCTGCATATCAATTTCTGCCAACAATTAGACATTTTCTCCCCGAATATCACTCTTCATCCCAGAAACCAAACAGGTTCTCTCTTAAGTGCCACTCTTTAGCCCCCCAAAAAGGCATTTTCTCCCCAGAATACTGCCTTTCATCTTCAAGTGTCTTCTTTTTGGGAAAGGAAACGAAAGCGCTACTTTGGGGAGAGTATTTCTTATTTGGGGGATCAAAAGAGCAATTTGGGGGAGAAAATGTGTAATATAGGGAACCCTATGTGGTATTTAATGGATAAAAAATCTTCTATTTGGAACCAAGAATGATGTTTTGGGGAGAATATTTCTCATTTTGAGGACAGAAATAGGTCTTTTTTGGAGAGGATGACTTATTTTCGGTCTAAAAAGCAGTATTCTGGGAAGAAAATGCCTTCTTTGGGGGATAAAAGGCGGTATTCTGGGAAGAAAATGTGTTATTATTGGAATAAAATGTGCTGTCCCAATAAAAGACGCTGTCTTCCCCAAATGCGTCTTTTTATGCTGCAAATCAGACATTTTCTCCCCGAAAGATCACCTTAATCCTCTAAAGAAGACATTTTCTCCACAAAATGCCGCTTATTAGCTCAATACCAGGCTTTCACGCCAAAATAATGCACTTTATCCCCAAAACTCAGGCATTTTCTCCACAAAACACTCTTTTTCGCTCCAAAATACAACCATTTCTCCCCTGCATATCAATTTCTGCCAACAAGTAGACATTTTCTCCCCGAATATCACTCTTCATCCCAGAAACCAAACAGGTTCTCTCTTAAGTGCCACTCTTTAGCCCCCCAAAAAGGCATTTTCTCCCCAGAATACTGCCTTTCATTTTCAAGTGTCTTCTTTTTGGGAAAGGAAACGAAAGCGCTACTTTGGGGAGAGTATTTCTTATTTGGGGGATCAAAAGAGCAATTTGGGGGAGAAAATGTGTAATATAGGGAACCCTATGTGGTATTTAATGGATAAAAAATCTTCTATTTGGAACCAAGAATGATGTTTTGGGGAGAATATTTCTCATTTTGAGGACAGAAATAGGTCTTTTTTGGAGAGGATGACTTATTTTCGGTCTAAAAAGCAGTATTCTGGGAAGAAAATGCCTTCTTTTGGGGATCAAAGGCGGTATTCTGGGAAGAAAATGTGTTATTATTGGAATAAAATGTGCTGTCCCAATAAAAGACGCTGTCTTCCCCAAATGCGTCTTTTTATGCTGCAAATCAGACATTTTCTCCCCGAAAGATCACCTTAATCCTCTAAAGAAGACATTTTCTCCACAAAATGCCGCTTATTAGCTCAATACCAGGCTTTCACGCCAAAATAATGCACTTTATCCCCAAAACTCAGGCATTTTCTCCACAAAACACGCTTTTTCGCTCCAAAATACAACCATTTCTCCCCTGCATATCAATTTCTGCCAACAAGTAGACATTTTCTCCCCGAATATCACTCTTCATCCCAGAAACCAAACAGGTTCTCTCTTAAGTGCCACTCTTTATCCCCCCAAAAAGGCATTTTCTCCCCAGAATACTGCCTTTCATCTTCAAGTGTCTTCTTTTTGGGAAAGGAAACGAAAGCGCTACTTTGGGGAGAGTATTTCTTATTTGGGGGATCAAAAGAGCAATTTGGGGGAGAAAATGTGTAATATAGGGAACCCTATGTGGTATTTAATGGATAAAAAATCTTCTATTTGGAACCAAGAATGATGTTTTGGGGAGAATATTTCTCATTTTGAGGACAGAAATAGGTCTTTTTTGGAGAGGATGACTTATTTTCGGTCTAAAAAGCAGTATTCTGGGAAGAAAATGCCTTCTTTTGGGGATCAAAGGCGGTATTCTGGGAAGAAAATGTGTTATTAGTGGAATAAAATGTGCTGTCCCAATAAAAGACGCTGTCTTCCCCAAATGCGTCTTTTTATGCTGCAAATCAGACATTTTCTCCCCGAAAGATCACCTTAATCCTCTAAAGAAGACATTTTCTCCACAAAATGCCGCTTATTAGCTCAATACCAGGCTTTCACGCCAAAATAATGCACTTTATCCCCAAAACTCAGGCATTTTCTCCACAAAACACTCATTTTCGCTCCAAAATACAACCATTTCTCCCCTGCATATCAATTTCTGCCAACAAGTAGACATTTTCTCCCCGAATATCACTCTTCATCCCAGAAACCAAACAGGTTCTCTCTTAAGTGCCACTCTTTAGCCCCCCAAAAAGGCATTTTCTCCCCAGAATACTGCCTTTCATCTTCAAGTGTCTTCTTTTTGGGAAAGGAAACGAAAGCGCTACTTTGGGGAGAGTATTTCTTATTTGGGGGATCAAAAGAGCAATTTGGGGGAGAAAATGTGTAATATAGGGAACCCTATGTAGTATTTAATGGATAAAAAGTCTTCTATGTGGAGCCAACCTGGATGTTTTGGGGAGAATATTTCTCATTTTGAGGACAGAAATAGGTCTTTTTTGGAGAGGATGACTTATTTTCGGTCTAAAAAGCAGTATTCTGGGAAGAAAATGCCTTCTTTTGGGGATCAAAGGCGGTATTCTGGGAAGAAAATGTGTTATTAGTGGAATAAAATGTGCTGTCCCAATAAAAGAAGCTGTCTTCCCCAAATGCGTCTTTTTATGCTGCAAATCAGACATTTTCTCCCCGAAAGATCACCTTAATCCTCTAAAGAAGACATTTTCTCCACAAAATGCCGCTTATTAGCTCAATACCAGGCTTTCACGCCAAAATAATGCACTTTATCCCCAAAACTCATGCATTTTCTCCACAAAACACGCTTTTTCGCTCCAAAATACAACCATTTCTCCCCTGCATATCAATTTCTGCCAACAAGTAGACATTTTCTCCCCGAATATCACTCTTCATCCCAGAAACCAAACAGGTTCTCTCTTAAGTGCCACTCTTTAGCCCCCCAAAAAGGCATTTTCTCCCCAGAATACTGCCTTTCATCTTCAAGTGTCTTCTTTTTGGGAAAGGAAACGAAAGCGCTACTTTGGGGAGAGTATTTCTTATTTGGGGGATCAAAAGAGCAATTTGGGGGAGAAAATGTGTAATATAGGGAACCCTATGTGGTATTTAATGGATAAAAAATCTTCTATTTGGAACCAAGAATGATGTTTTGGGGAGAATATTTCTCATTTTGAGGACAGAAATAGGTCTTTTTTGGAGAGGATGACTTATTTTCGGTCTAAAAAGCAGTATTCTGGGAAGAAAATGCCTTCTTTTGGGGATAAAAGGCGGTATTCTGGGAAGAAAATGTGTTATTATTGGAATAAAATGTGCTGTCCCAATAAAAGACGCTGTCTTCCCCAAATGCGTCTTTTTATGCTGCAAATCAGACATTTTCTCCCCGAAAGATCACCTTAATCCTCTAAAGAAGACATTTTCTCCACAAAATGCCGCTTATTAGCTCAATACCAGGCTTTCACGCCAAAATAATGCACTTTATCCCCAAAACTCATGCATTTTCTCCACAAAACACGCTTTTTCGCTCCAAAATACAACCATTTCTCCCCTGCATATCAATTTCTGCCAACAAGTAGACATTTTCTCCCCGAATATCACTCTTCATCCCAGAAACCAAACAGGTTCTCTCTTAAGTGCCACTCTTTAGCCCCCCAAAAAGGCATTTTCTCCCCAGAATACTGCCTTTCATCTTCAAGTGTCTTCTTTTTGGGAAAGGAAACGAAAGCGCTACTTTGGGGAGAGTATTTCTTATTTGGGGGATCAAAAGAGCAATTTGGGGGAGAAAATGTGTAATATAGGGAACCCTATGTGGTATTTAATGGAGAAAAAATCTTCTATTTGGAACCAAGAATGATGTTTTGGGGAGAATATTTCTCATTTTGAGGACAGAAATAGGTCTTTTTTGGAGAGGATGACTTATTTTCGGTCTAAAAAGCAGTATTCTGGGAAGAAAATGCCTTCTTTTGGGGATAAAAGGCGGTATTCTGGGAAGAAAATGTGTTATTATTGGAATAAAATGTGATGTCCCAATAAAAGACGCTGTCTTCCCCAAATGCGTCTTTTTATGCTGCAAATCAGACGTTTTCTCCCCGAAAGATCACCTTAATCCTCTAAAGAAGACATTTTCTCCACAAAATGCCGCTTATTAGCTCAATACCAGGCTTTCACGCCAAAATAATGCACTTTATCCCCAAAACTCATGCATTTTCTCCACAAAACACTCTTTTTCGCTCCAAAATACAACCATTTCTCCCCTGCATATCAATTTCTGCCAACAAGTAGACATTTTCTCCCCGAATATCACTCTTCATCCCAGAAACCAAACAGGTTCTCTCTTAAGTGCCACTCTTTAGCCCCCCAAAAAGGCATTTTCTCCCCAGAATACTGCCTTTCATCTTCAAGTGTCTTCTTTTTGGGAAAGGAAACGAAAGCGCTACTTTGGGGAGAGTATTTCTTATTTGGGGGATCAAAAGAGCAATTTGGGGGAGAAAATGTGTAATATAGGGAACCCTATGTGGTATTTAATGGATAAAAAATCTTCTATTTGGAACCAAGAATGATGTTTTGGGGAGAATATTTCTCATTTTGAGGACAGAAATAGGTCTTTTTTGGAGAGGATGACTTATTTTCGGTCTAAAAAGCAGTATTCTGGGAAGAAAATGCCTTCTTTTGGGGATCAAAGGCGGTATTCTGGGAAGAAAATGTGTTATTAGTGGAATAAAATGTGCTGTCCCAATAAAAGACGCTGTCTTCCCCAAATGCGTCTTTTTATGCTGCAAATCAGACATTTTCTCCCCGAAAGATCACCTTAATCCTCTAAAGAAGACATTTTCTCCACAAAATGCCGCTTATTAGCTCAATACCAGGCTTTCACGCCAAAATAATGCACTTTATCCCCAAAACTCAGGCATTTTCTCCACAAAACACGCTTTTTCGCTCCAAAATACAACCATTTCTCCCCTGCATATCAATTTCTGCCAACAAGTAGACATTTTCTCCCCGAATATCACTCTTCATCCCAGAAACCAAACAGGTTCTCTCTTAAGTGCCACTCTTTAGCCCCCCAAAAAGGCATTTTCTCCCCAGAATACTGCCTTTCATCTTCAAGTGTCTTCTTTTTGGGAAAGGAAACGAAAGCGCTACTTTGGGGAGAGTATTTCTTATTTGGGGGATCAAAAGAGCAATTTGGGGGAGAAAATGTGTAATATAGGGAACCCTATGTAGTATTTAATGGATAAAAAGTCTTCTATGTGGAGCCAACCTGGATGTTTTGGGGAGAATATTTCTCATTTTGAGGACAGAAATAGGTCTTTTTTGGAGAGGATGACTTATTTTCGGTCTAAAAAGCAGTATTCTGGGAAGAAAATGCCTTCTTTTGGGGATAAAAGGCGGTATTCTGGGAAGAAAATGTGTTATTATTGGAATAAAATGTGCTGTCCCAATAAAAGACGCTGTCTTCCCCAAATGCGTCTTTTTATGCTGCAAATCAGACATTTTCTCCCCGAAAGATCACCTTAATCCTCTAAAGAAGACATTTTCTCCACAAAATGCCGCTTATTAGCTCAATACCAGGCTTTCACGCCAAAATAATGCACTTTATCCCCAAAACTCATGCATTTTCTCCACAAAACACGCTTTTTCGCTCCAAAATACAACCATTTCTCCCCTGCATATCAATTTCTGCCAACAAGTAGACATTTTCTCCCCGAATATCACTCTTCATCCCAGAAACCAAACAGGTTCTCTCTTAAGTGCCACTCTTTATCCCCCCAAAAAGGCATTTTCTCCCCAGAATACTGCCTTTCATCTTCAAGTGTCTTCTTTTTGGGAAAGGAAACGAAAGCGCTACTTTGGGGAGAGTATTTCTTATTTGGGGGATCAAAAGAGCAATTTGGGGGAGAAAATGTGTAATATAGGGAACCCTATGTGGTATTTAATGGATAAAAAATCTTCTATTTGGAACCAAGAATGATGTTTTGGGGAGAATATTTCTCATTTTGAGGACAGAAATAGGTCTTTTTTGGAGAGGATGACTTATTTTCGGTCTAAAAAGCAGTATTCTGGGAAGAAAATGCCTTCTTTTGGGGATCAGAGGCGATATTCTGGGAAGAAAATGTGTTATTATTGGAATAAAATGTGCTGTCCCAATAAAAGAAGCTGTCTTCCCCAAATGCGTCTTTTTATGCTGCAAATCAGACATTTTCTCCCCGAAAGATCACCTTAATCCTCTAAAGAAGACATTTTCTCCACAAAATGCCGCTTATTAGCTCAATACCAGGCTTTCACGCCAAAATAATGCACTTTATCCCCAAAACTCAGGCATTTTCTCCACAAAACACGCTTTTTCGCTCCAAAATACAACCATTTCTCCCCTGCATATCAATTTCTGCCAACAAGTAGACATTTTCTCCCCGAATATCACTCTTCATCCCAGAAACCAAACAGGTTCTCTCTTAAGTGCCACTCTTTAGCCCCCCAAAAAGGCATTTTCTCCCCAGAATACTGCCTTTCATCTTCAAGTGTCTTCTTTTTGGGAAAGGAAACGAAAGCGCTACTTTGGGGAGAGTATTTCTTATTTGGGGGATCAAAAGAGCAATTTGGGGGAGAAAATGTGTAATATAGGGAACCCTATGTGGTATTTAATGGAGAAAAAATCTTCTATTTGGAACCAAGAATGATGTTTTGGGGAGAATATTTCTCATTTTGAGGACAGAAATAGGTCTTTTTTGGAGAGGATGACTTATTTTCGGTCTAAAAAGCAGTATTCTGGGAAGAAAATGCCTTCTTTTGGGGATCAGAGGCGATATTCTGGGAAGAAAATGTGTTATTATTGGAATAAAATGTGCTGTCCCAATAAAAGAAGCTGTCTTCCCCAAATGCGTCTTTTTATGCTGCAAATCAGACATTTTCTCCCCGAAAGATCACCTTAATCCTCTAAAGAAGACATTTTCTCCACAAAATGCCGCTTATTAGCTCAATACCAGGCTTTCACGCCAAAATAATGCACTTTATCCCCAAAACTCATGCATTTTCTCCACAAAACACGCTTTTTCGCTCCAAAATACAACCATTTCTCCCCTGCATATCAATTTCTGCCAACAAGTAGACATTTTCTCCCCGAATATCACTCTTCATCCCAGAAACCAAACAGGTTCTCTCTTAAGTGCCACTCTTTAGCCCCCCAAAAAGGCATTTTCTCCCCAGAATACTGCCTTTCATCTTCAAGTGTCTTCTTTTTGGGAAAGGAAACGAAAGCGCTACTTTGGGGAGAGTATTTCTTATTTGGGGGATCAAAAGAGCAATTTGGGGGAGAAAATGTGTAATATAGGGAACCCTATGTGGTATTTAATGGATAAAAAATCTTCTATTTGGAACCAAGAATGATGTTTTGGGGAGAATATTTCTCATTTTGAGGACAGAAATAGGTCTTTTTTGGAGAGGATGACTTATTTTCGGTCTAAAAAGCAGTATTCTGGGAAGAAAATGCCTTCTTTTGGGGATCAAAGGCGGTATTCTGGGAAGAAAATGTGTTATTATTGGAATAAAATGTGCTGTCCCAATAAAAGACGCTGTCTTCCCCAAATGCGTCTTTTTATGCTGCAAATCAGACATTTTCTCCCCGAAAGATCACCTTAATCCTCTAAAGAAGACATTTTCTCCACAAAATGCCGCTTATTAGCTCAATACCAGGCTTTCACGCCAAAATAATGCACTTTATCCCCAAAACTCATGCATTTTCTCCACAAAACACGCTTTTTCGCTCCAAAATACAACCATTTCTCCCCTGCATATCAATTTCTGCCAACAAGTAGACATTTTCTCCCCGAATATCACTCTTCATCCCAGAAACCAAACAGGTTCTCTCTTAAGTGCCACTCTTTAGCCCCCCAAAAAGGCATTTTCTCCCCAGAATACTGCCTTTCATCTTCAAGTGTCTTCTTTTTGGGAAAGGAAACGAAAGCGCTACTTTGGGGAGAGTATTTCTTATTTGGGGGATCAAAAGAGCAATTTGGGGGAGAAAATGTGTAATATAGGGAACCCTATGTAGTATTTAATGGATAAAAAGTCTTCTATGTGGAGCCAACCTGGATGTTTTGGGGAGAATATTTCTCATTTTGAGGACAGAAATAGGTCTTTTTTGGAGAGGATGACTTATTTTCGGTCTAAAAAGCAGTATTCTGGGAAGAAAATGCCTTCTTTTGGGGATCAAAGGCGGTATTCTGGGAAGAAAATGTGTTATTATTGGAATAAAATGTGCTGTCCCAATAAAAGACGCTGTCTTCCCCAAATGCGTCTTTTTATGCTGCAAATCAGACATTTTCTCCCCGAAAGATCACCTTAATCCTCTAAAGAAGACATTTTCTCCACAAAATGCCGCTTATTAGCTCAATACCAGGCTTTCACGCCAAAATAATGCACTTTATCCCCAAAACTCACGCATTTTCTCCACAAAACACTCATTTTCGCTCCAAAATACAACCATTTCTCCCCTGCATATCAATTTCTGCCAACAAGTAGACATTTTCTCCCCGAATATCACTCTTCATCCCAGAAACCAAACAGGTTCTCTCTTAAGTGCCACTCTTTAGCCCCCCAAAAAGGCATTTTCTCCCCAGAATACTGCCTTTCATCTTCAAGTGTCTTCTTTTTGGGAAAGGAAACGAAAGCGCTACTTTGGGGAGAGTATTTCTTATTTGGGGGATCAAAAGAGCAATTTGGGGGAGAAAATGTGTAATATAGGGAACCCTATGTGGTATTTAATGGATAAAAAATCTTCTATTTGGAACCAAGAATGATGTTTTGGGGAGAATATTTCTCATTTTGAGGACAGAAATAGGTCTTTTTTGGAGAGGATGACTTATTTTCGGTCTAAAAAGCAGTATTCTGGGAAGAAAATGCCTTCTTTTGGGGATCAGAGGCGATATTCTGGGAAGAAAATGTGTTATTATTGGAATAAAATGTGCTCTCCCAATAAAAGACGCTGTCTTCCCCAAATGCGTCTTTTTATGCTGCAAATCAGACATTTTCTCCCCGAAAGATCACCTTAATCCTCTAAAGAAGACATTTTCTCCACAAAATGCCGCTTATTAGCTCAATACCAGGCTTTCACGCCAAAATAATGCACTTTATCCCCAAAACTCAGGCATTTTCTCCACAAAACACTCTTTTTCGCTCCAAAATACAACCATTTCTCCCCTGCATATCAATTTCTGCCAACAAGTAGACATTTTCTCCCCGAATATCACTCTTCATCCCAGAAACCAAACAGGTTCTCTCTTAAGTGCCACTCTTTAGCCCCCCAAAAAGGCATTTTCTCCCCAGAATACTGCCTTTCATCTTCAAGTGTCTTCTTTTTGGGAAAGGAAACGAAAGCGCTACTTTGGGGAGAGTATTTTTTATTTGGGGGATCAAAAGAGCAATTTGGGGGAGAAAATGTGTAATATAGGGAACCCTATGTGGTATTTAATGGATAAAAAGTCTTCTATGTGGAGCCAACCTGGATGTTTTGGGGAGAATATTTCTCATTTTGAGGACAGAAATAGGTCTTTTTTGGAGAGGATGACTTATTTTCGGTCTAAAAAGCAGTATTCTGGGAAGAAAATGCCTTCTTTTGGGGATCAAAGGCGGTATTCTGGGAAGAAAATGTGTTATTATTGGAATAAAATGTGCTGTCCCAATAAAAGACGCTGTCTTCCCCAAATGCGTCTTTTTATGCTGCAAATCAGACATTTTCTCCCCGAAAGATCACCTTAATCCTCTAAAGAAGACATTTTCTCCACAAAATGCCGCTTATTAGCTCAATACCAGGCTTTCACGCCAAAATAATGCACTTTATCCCCAAAACTCAGGCATTTTCTCCACAAAACACTCTTTTTCGCTCCAAAATACAACCATTTCTCCCCTGCATATCAATTTCTGCCAACAAGTAGACATTTTCTCCCCGAATATCACTCTTCATCCCAGAAACCAAACAGGTTCTCTCTTAAGTGCCACTCTTTAGCCCCCCAAAAAGGCATTTTCTCCCCAGAATACTGCCTTTCATCTTCAAGTGTCTTCTTTTTGGGAAAGGAAACGAAAGCGCTACTTTGGGGAGAGTATTTCTTATTTGGGGGATCAAAAGAGCAATTTGGGGGAGAAAATGTGTAATATAGGGAACCCTATGTGGTATTTAATGGATAAAAAGTCTTCTATGTGGAGCCAACCTGGATGTTTTGGGGAGAATATTTCTCATTTTGAGGACAGAAATAGGTCTTTTTTGGAGAGGATGACTTATTTTCGGTCTAAAAAGCAGTATTCTGGGAAGAAAATGCCTTCTTTTGGGGATCAAAGGCGGTATTCTGGGAAGAAAATGTGTTATTATTGGAATAAAATGTGCTCTCCCAATAAAAGACGCTGTCTTCCCCAAATGCGTCTTTTTATGCTGCAAATCAGACATTTTCTCCCCGAAAGATCACCTTAATCCTCTAAAGAAGACATTTTCTCCACAAAATGCCGCTTATTAGCTCAATACCAGGCTTTCACGCCAAAATAATGCACTTTATCCCCAAAACTCAGGCATTTTCTCCACAAAACACGCTTTTTCGCTCCAAAATACAACCATTTCTCCCCTGCATATCAATTTCTGCCAACAAGTAGACATTTTCTCCCCGAATATCACTCTTCATCCCAGAAACCAAACAGGTTCTCTCTTAAGTGCCACTCTTTATCCCCCCAAAAAGGCATTTTCTCCCCAGAATACTGCCTTTCATCTTCAAGTGTCTTCTTTTTGGGAAAGGAAACGAAAGCGCTACTTTGGGGAGAGTATTTCTTATTTGGGGGATCAAAAGAGCAATTTGGGGGAGAAAATGTGTAATATAGGGAACCCTATGTAGTATTTAATGGATAAAAAGTCTTCTATGTGGAGCCAACCTGGATGTTTTGGGGAGAATATTTCTCATTTTGAGGACAGAAATAGGTCTTTTTTGGAGAGGATGACTTATTTTCGGTCTAAAAAGCAGTATTCTGGGAAGAAAATGCCTTCTTTTGGGGATCAAAGGCGGTATTCTGGGAAGAAAATGTGTTATTATTGGAATAAAATGTGCTGTCCCAATAAAAGACGCTGTCTTCCCCAAATGCGTCTTTTTATGCTGCAAATCAGACATTTTCTCCCCGAAAGATCACCTTAATCCTCTAAAGAAGACATTTTCTCCACAAAATGCCGCTTATTAGCTCAATACCAGGCTTTCACGCCAAAATAATGCACTTTATCCCCAAAACTCAGGCATTTTCTCCACAAAACACGCTTTTTCGCTCCAAAATACAACCATTTCTCCCCTGCATATCAATTTCTGCCAACAAGTAGACATTTTCTCCCCGAATATCACTCTTCATCCCAGAAACCAAACAGGTTCTCTCTTAAGTGCCACTCTTTAGCCCCCCAAAAAGGCATTTTCTCCCCAGAATACTGCCTTTCATCTTCAAGTGTCTTCTTTTTGGGAAAGGAAACGAAAGCGCTACTTTGGGGAGAGTATTTCTTATTTGGGGGATCAAAAGAGCAATTTGGGGGAGAAAATGTGTAATATAGGGAACCCTATGTGGTATTTAATGGATAAAAAATCTTCTATTTGGAACCAAGAATGATGTTTTGGGGAGAATATTTCTCATTTTGAGGACAGAAATAGGTCTTTTTTGGAGAGGATGACTTATTTTCGGTCTAAAAAGCAGTATTCTGGGAAGAAAATGCCTTCTTTTGGGGATCAAAGGCGGTATTCTGGGAAGAAAATGTGTTATTAGTGGAATAAAATGTGCTGTCCCAATAAAAGAAGCTGTCTTCCCCAAATGCGTCTTTTTATGCTGCAAATCAGACATTTTCTCCCCGAAAGATCACCTTAATCCTCTAAAGAAGACATTTTCTCCACAAAATGCCGCTTATTAGCTCAATACCAGGCTTTCACGCCAAAATAATGCACTTTATCCCCAAAACTCAGGCATTTTCTCCACAAAACACGCTTTTTCGCTCCAAAATACAACCATTTCTCCCCTGCATATCAATTTCTGCCAACAAGTAGACATTTTCTCCCCGAATATCACTCTTCATCCCAGAAACCAAACAGGTTCTCTCTTAAGTGCCACTCTTTAGCCCCCCAAAAAGGCATTTTCTCCCCAGAATACTGCCTTTCATCTTCAAGTGTCTTCTTTTTGGGAAAGGAAACGAAAGCGCTACTTTGGGGAGAGTATTTCTTATTTGGGGGATCAAAAGAGCAATTTGGGGGAGAAAATGTGTAATATAGGGAACCCTATGTAGTATTTAATGGATAAAAAGTCTTCTATGTGGAGCCAACCTGGATGTTTTGGGGAGAATATTTCTCATTTTGAGGACAGAAATAGGTCTTTTTTGGAGAGGATGACTTATTTTCGGTCTAAAAAGCAGTATTCTGGGAAGAAAATGCCTTCTTTTGGGGATCAAAGGCGGTATTCTGGGAAGAAAATGTGTTATTATTGGAATAAAATGTGCTGTCCCAATAAAAGACGCTGTCTTCCCCAAATGCGTCTTTTTATGCTGCAAATCAGACATTTTCTCCCCGAAAGATCACCTTAATCCTCTAAAGAAGACATTTTCTCCACAAAATGCCGCTTATTAGCTCAATACCAGGCTTTCACGCCAAAATAATGCACTTTATCCCCAAAACTCACGCATTTTCTCCACAAAACATGCTTTTTCGCTCCAAAATACAACCATTTCTCCCCTGCATATCAATTTCTGCCAACAAGTAGACATTTTCTCCCCGAATATCACTCTTCATCCCAGAAACCAAACAGGTTCTCTCTTAAGTGCCACTCTTTAGCCCCCCAAAAAGGCATTTTCTCCCCAGAATACTGCCTTTCATCTTCAAGTGTCTTCTTTTTGGGAAAGGAAACGAAAGCGCTACTTTGGGGAGAGTATTTCTTATTTGGGGGATCAAAAGAGCAATTTGGGGGAGAAAATGTGTAATATAGGGAACCCTATGTGGTATTTAATGGAGAAAAAATCTTCTATTTGGAACCAAGAATGATGTTTTGGGGAGAATATTTCTCATTTTGAGGACAGAAATAGGTCTTTTTTGGAGAGGATGACTTATTTTCGGTCTAAAAAGCAGTATTCTGGGAAGAAAATGCCTTCTTTTGGGGATCAAAGGCGGTATTCTGGGAAGAAAATGTGTTATTAGTGGAATAAAATGTGCTGTCCCAATAAAAGACGCTGTCTTCCCCAAATGCGTCTTTTTATGCTGCAAATCAGACATTTTCTCCCCGAAAGATCACCTTAATCCTCTAAAGAAGACATTTTCTCCACAAAATGCCGCTTATTAGCTCAATACCAGGCTTTCACGCCAAAATAATGCACTTTATCCCCAAAACTCATGCATTTTCTCCACAAAACACGCTTTTTCGCTCCAAAATACAACCATTTCTCCCCTGCATATCAATTTCTGCCAACAAGTAGACATTTTCTCCCCGAATATCACTCTTCATCCCAGAAACCAAACAGGTTCTCTCTTAAGTGCCACTCTTTAGCCCCCCAAAAAGGCATTTTCTCCCCAGAATACTGCCTTTCATCTTCAAGTGTCTTCTTTTTGGGAAAGGAAACGAAAGCGCTACTTTGGGGAGAGTATTTCTTATTTGGGGGATCAAAAGAGCAATTTGGGGGAGAAAATGTGTAATATAGGGAACCCTATGTGGTATTTAATGGAGAAAAAATCTTCTATTTGGAACCAAGAATGATGTTTTGGGGAGAATATTTCTCATTTTGAGGACAGAAATAGGTCTTTTTTGGAGAGGATGACTTATTTTCGGTCTAAAAAGCAGTATTCTGGGAAGAAAATGCCTTCTTTTGGGGATCAAAGGCGGTATTCTGGGAAGAAAATGTGTTATTAGTGGAATAAAATGTGCTGTCCCAATAAAAGACGCTGTCTTCCCCAAATGCGTCTTTTTATGCTGCAAATCAGACATTTTCTCCCCGAAAGATCACCTTAATCCTCTAAAGAAGACATTTTCTCCACAAAATGCCGCTTATTAGCTCAATACCAGGCTTTCACGCCAAAATAATGCACTTTATCCCCAAAACTCATGCATTTTCTCCACAAAACACGCTTTTTCGTTCCAAAATACAACCATTTCTCCCCTGCATATCAATTTCTGCCAACAAGTAGACATTTTCTCCCCGAATATCACTCTTCATCCCAGAAACCAAACAGGTTCTCTCTTAAGTGCCACTCTTTAGCCCCCCAAAAAGGCATTTTCTCCCCAGAATACTGCCTTTCATCTTCAAGTGTCTTCTTTTTGGGAAAGGAAACGAAAGCGCTACTTTGGGGAGAGTATTTCTTATTTGGGGGATCAAAAGAGCAATTTGGGGGAGAAAATGTGTAATATAGGGAACCCTATGTGGTATTTAATGGAGAAAAAATCTTCTATTTGGAACCAAGAATGATGTTTTGGGGAGAATATTTCTCATTTTGAGGACAGAAATAGGTCTTTTTTGGAGAGGATGACTTATTTTCGGTCTAAAAAGCAGTATTCTGGGAAGAAAATGCCTTCTTTTGGGGATAAAAGGCGGTATTCTGGGAAGAAAATGTGTTATTATTGGAATAAAATGTGCTGTCCCAATAAAAGACGCTGTCTTCCCCAAATGCGTCTTTTTATGCTGCAAATCAGACATTTTCTCCCCGAAAGATCACCTTAATCCTCTAAAGAAGACATTTTCTCCACAAAATGCCGCTTATTAGCTCAATACCAGGCTTTCACGCCAAAATAATGCACTTTATCCCCAAAACTCATGCATTTTCTCCACAAAACACGCTTTTTCGCTCCAAAATACAACCATTTCTCCCCTGCATATCAATTTCTGCCAACAAGTAGACATTTTCTCCCCGAATATCACTCTTCATCCCAGAAACCAAACAGGTTCTCTCTTAAGTGCCACTCTTTAGCCCCCCAAAAAGGCATTTTCTCCCCAGAATACTGCCTTTCATCTTCAAGTGTCTTCTTTTTGGGAAAGGAAACGAAAGCGCTACTTTGGGGAGAGTATTTCTTATTTGGGGGATCAAAAGAGCAATTTGGGGGAGAAAATGTGTAATATAGGGAACCCTATGTGGTATTTAATGGATAAAAAATCTTCTATTTGGAACCAAGAATGATATTTTGGGCAGAATATTTCTCATTTTGAGGACAGAAATAGGTCTTTTTTGGAGAGGATGACTTATTTTCGGTCTAAAAAGCAGTATTCTGGGAAGAAAATGCCTTCTTTTGGGGATAAAAGGCGGTATTCTGGGAAGAAAATGTGTTATTATTGGAATAAAATGTGCTGTCCCAATAAAAGACGCTGTCTTCCCCAAATGCGTCTTTTTATGCTGCAAATCAGACATTTTCTCCCCGAAAGATCACCTTAATCCTCTAAAGAAGACATTTTCTCCACAAAATGCCGCTTATTAGCTCAATACCAGGCTTTCACGCCAAAATAATGCACTTTATCCCCAAAACTCAGGCATTTTCTCCACAAAACACGCTTTTTCGCTCCAAAATACAACCATTTCTCCCCTGCATATCAATTTCTGCCAACAAGTAGACATTTTCTCCCCGAATATCACTCTTCATCCCAGAAACCAAACAGGTTCTCTCTTAAGTGCCACTCTTTAGCCCCCCAAAAAGGCATTTTCTCCCCAGAATACTGCCTTTCATCTTCAAGTGTCTCATATTTGGGAAAGGAAACAAAAGCGCTACTTGGGGGAGAGTATTTCTTATTTGGGGGATCAAAAGAGCAATTTGGGGGAGAAAATGTGTAATATAGGGAACCCTATGTAGTATTTAATGGTTAAAAGTCTTCTATTTGGAACCAAGAATGATGTTTTGGGGAGAATATTTCTCATTTTGAGGACAGAAATAGGTCTTTTTTGGAGAGGATGACTTATTTTCGGTCTAAAAAGCAGTATTCTGGGAAGAAAATGCCTTCTTTTGGGGATCAAAGGCGGTATTCTGGGAAGAAAATGTGTTATTATTGGAATAAAATGTGCTCTCCCAATAAAAGACGCTGTCTTCCCCAAATGCGTCTTGTTATGCTGCAAATAAGGCATTTTCTCCCCGAAAGATCACCTTAATCCTCTAAAGAAGACATTTTCTCCACAAAATGCCGCTTATTAGCTCAATACCAGGCTTTCACGCCAAAATAATGCACTTTATCCCCAAAACTCACGCATTTTCTCCACAAAACACTCATTTTCGCTCCAAAATACAACCATTTCTCCCCTGCATATCAATTTCTGCCAACAAGTAGACATTTTCTCCCCGAATATCACTCTTCATCCCAGAAACCAAACAGGTTCTCTCTTAAGTGCCACTCTTTAGCCCCCCAAAAAGGCATTTTCTCCCCAGAATACTGCCTTTCATCTTCAAGTGTCTTCTTTTTGGGAAAGGAAATGAAAGCGCTACTTTGGGGAGAGTATTTCTTATTTGGGGGATCAAAAGAGCAATTTGGGGGAGAAAATGTGTAATATAGGGAACCCTATGTAGTATTTAATGGATAAAAAGTCTTCTATGTGGAGCCAACCTGGATGTTTTGGGGAGAATATTTCTCATTTTGAGGACAGAAATAGGTCTTTTTTGGAGAGGATGACTTATTTTCGGTCTAAAAAGCAGTATTCTGGGAAGAAAATGCCTTCTTTTGGGGATCAAAGGCGGTATTCTGGGAAGAAAATGTGTTATTATGGGAATAAAATGTGCTCTCCCAATAAAAGACTCTATCTTCCCCAAATGCGTCTTTTTATGCTGCAAATCAGACATTTTCTCCCCGAAAGATCACCTTAATCCTCTAAAGAAGACATTTTCTCCACAAAATGCCGCTTATTAGCTCAATACCAGGCTTTCACGCCAAAATAATGCACTTTATCCCCAAAACTCATGCATTTTCTCCACAAAACACTCATTTTCGCTCCAAAATACAACCATTTCTCCCCTGCATATCAATTTCTGCCAACAAGTAGACATTTTCTCCCCGAATATCACTCTTCATCCCAGAAACCAAACAGGTTCTCTCTTAAGTGCCACTCTTTAGCCCCCCAAAAAGGCATTTTCTCCCCAGAATACTGCCTTTCATCTTCAAGTGTCTCATATTTGGGAAAGGAAACAAAAGCGCTACTTTGGGGAGAGTATTTCTTATTTGGGGGATCAAAAGAGCAGTTTGGGGGAGAAAATGTGTAATATAGGGAACCCTATGTGGTATTTAATGGATAAAAAATCTTCTATTTGGAACCAAGAATGATGTTTTGGGGAGAATATTTCTCATTTTGAGGACAGAAATAGGTCTTTTTTGGAGAGGATGACTTATTTTCGGTCTAAAAAGCAGTATTCTGGGAAGAAAATGCCTTCTTTTGGGGATCAAAGGCGGTATTCTGGGAAGAAAATGTGTTATTATTGGAATAAAATGTGTTCTCCCAATAAAAGATGCTGTCTTCCCCAAATGCGTCTTGTTATGCTGCAAATAAGGCATTTTCTCCCCGAAAGATCACCTTAATCCTCTAAAGAAGACATTTTCTCCACAAAATGCCGCTTATTAGCTCAATACCAGGCTTTCACGCCAAAATAATGCACTTTATCCCCAAAACTCAGGCATTTTCTCCACAAAACACGCTTTTTCGCTCCAAAATACAACCATTTCTCCCCTGCATATCAATTTCTGCCAACAAGTAGACATTTTCTCCCCGAATATCACTCTTCATCCCAGAAACCAAACAGGTTCTCTCTTAAGTGCCACTCTTTAGCCCCCCCAAAAAGGCATTTTCTCCCCAGAATACTGCCTTTCATCTTCAAGTGTCTTCTTTTTGGGAAAGGAAACGAAAGCGCTACTTTGGGGAGAGTATTTCTTATTTGGGGGATCAAAAGAGCAATTTGGGGGAGAAAATGTGTAATATAGGGAACCCTATGTGGTATTTAATGGATAAAAAATCTTCTATTTGGAACCAAGAATGATGTTTTGGGGAGAATATTTCTCATTTTGAGGACAGAAATAGGTCTTTTTTGGAGAGGATGACTTATTTTCGGTCTAAAAAGCAGTATTCTGGGAAGAAAATGCCTTCTTTTGGGGATCAAAGGCGGTATTCTGGGAAGAAAATGTGTTATTAGTGGAATAAAATGTGCTGTCCCAATAAAAGACGCTGTCTTCCCCAAATGCGTCTTTTTATGCTGCAAATCAGACATTTTCTCCCCGAAAGATCACCTTAATCCTCTAAAGAAGACATTTTCTCCACAAAATGCCGCTTATTAGCTCAATACCAGGCTTTCACGCCAAAATAATGCACTTTATCCCCAAAACTCATGCATTTTCTCCACAAAACACGCTTTTTCGCTCCAAAATACAACCATTTCTCCCCTGCATATCAATTTCTGCCAACAAGTAGACATTTTCTCCCCGAATATCACTCTTCATCCCAGAAACCAAACAGGTTCTCTCTTAAGTGCCACTCTTTAGCCCCCCAAAAAGGCATTTTCTCCCCAGAATACTGCCTTTCATCTTCAAGTGTCTCATATTTGGGAAAGGAAACAAAAGCGCTACTTGGGGGAGAGTATTTCTTATTTGGGGGATCAAAAGAGCAATTTGGGGGAGAAAATGTGTAATATAGGGAACCCTATGTGGTATTTAATGGATAAAAAATCTTCTATTTGGAACCAAGAATGATGTTTTGGGGAGAATATTTCTCATTTTGAGGACAGAAATAGGTCTTTTTTGGAGAGGATGACTTATTTTCGGTCTAAAAAGCAGTATTCTGGGAAGAAAATGCCTTCTTTTGGGGATCAAAGGCGGTATTCTGGGAAGAAAATGTGTTATTATTGGAATAAAATGTGCTGTCCCAATAAAAGACGCTGTCTTCCCCAAATGCGTCTTTTTATGCTGCAAATCAGACATTTTCTCCCCGAAAGATCACCTTAATCCTCTAAAGAAGACATTTTCTCCACAAAATGCCGCTTATTAGCTCAATACCAGGCTTTCACGCCAAAATAATGCACTTTATCCCCAAAACTCAGGCATTTTCTCCACAAAACACTCATTTTCGCTCCAAAATACAACCATTTCTCCCCTGCATATCAATTTCTGCCAACAAGTAGACATTTTCTCCCCGAATATCACTCTTCATCCCAGAAACCAAACAGGTTCTCTCTTAAGTGCCACTCTTTAGCCCCCCAAAAAGGCATTTTCTCCCCAGAATACTGCCTTTCATCTTCAAGTGTCTCATATTTGGGAAAGGAAACAAAAGCGCTACTTGGGGGAGAGTATTTCTTATTTGGGGGATCAAAAGAGCAATTTGGGGGAGAAAATGTGTAATATAGGGAACCCTATGTGGTATTTAATGGATAAAAAGTCTTCTATGTGGAGCCAACCTGGATGTTTTGGGGAGAATATTTCTCATTTTGAGGACAGAAATAGGTCTTTTTTGGAGAGGATGACTTATTTTCGGTCTAAAAAGCAGTATTCTGGGAAGAAAATGCCTTCTTTTGGGGATCAAAGGCGGTATTCTGGGAAGAAAATGTGTTATTATTGGAATAAAATGTGCTGTCCCAATAAAAGACGCTGTCTTCCCCAAATGCGTCTTTTTATGCTGCAAATCAGACATTTTCTCCCCGAAAGATCACCTTAATCCTCTAAAGAAGACATTTTCTCCACAAAATGCCGCTTATTAGCTCAATACCAGGCTTTCACGCCAAAATAATGCACTTTATCCCCAAAACTCAGGCATTTTCTCCACAAAACACGCTTTTTCGCTCCAAAATACAACCATTTCTCCCCTGCATATCAATTTCTGCCAACAAGTAGACATTTTCTCCCCGAATATCACTCTTCATCCCAGAAACCAAACAGGTTCTCTCTTAAGTGCCACTCTTTAGCCCCCCAAAAAGGCATTTTCTCCCCAGAATACTGCCTTTCATCTTCAAGTGTCTTCTTTTTGGGAAAGGAAACGAAAGCGCTACTTTGGGGAGAGTATTTCTTATTTGGGGGATCAAAAGAGCAATTTGGGGGAGAAAATGTGTAATATAGGGAACCCTATGTGGTATTTAATGGATAAAAAATCTTCTATTTGGAACCAAGAATGATGTTTTGGGGAGAATATTTCTCATTTTGAGGACAGAAATAGGTCTTTTTTGGAGAGGATGACTTATTTTCGGTCTAAAAAGCAGTATTCTGGGAAGAAAATGCCTTCTTTTGGGGATAAAAGGCGGTATTCGGGAAGAAAATGTGTTATTATTGGAATAAAATGTGCTGTCCCAATAAAAGACGCTGTCTTCCCCAAATGCGTCTTTTTATGCTGCAAATCAGACATTTTCTCCCCGAAAGATCACCTTAATCCTCTAAAGAAGACATTTTCTCCACAAAATGCCGCTTATTAGCTCAATACCAGGCTTTCACGCCAAAATAATGCACTTTATCCCCAAAACTCAGGCATTTTCTCCACAAAACACTCTTTTTCGCTCCAAAATACAACCATTTCTCCCCTGCATATCAATTTCTGCCAACAAGTAGACATTTTCTCCCCGAATATCACTCTTCATCCCAGAAACCAAACAGGTTCTCTCTTAAGTGCCACTCTTTATCCCCCCAAAAAGGCATTTTCTCCCCAGAATACTGCCTTTCATCTTCAAGTGTCTCATATTTGGGAAAGGAAACAAAAGCGCTACTTTGGGGAGAGTATTTCTTATTTGGGGGATCAAAAGAGCAATTTGGGGGAGAAAATGTGTAATATAGGGAACCCTATGTAGTATTTAATGGATAAAAAGTCTTCTATGTGGAGCCAACCTGGATGTTTTGGGGAGAATATTTCTCATTTTGAGGACAGAAATAGGTCTTTTTTGGAGAGGATGACTTATTTTCGGTCTAAAAAGCAGTATTCTGGGAAGAAAATGCCTTCTTTTGGGGATCAAAGGCGGTATTCTGGGAAGAAAATGTGTTATTAGTGGAATAAAATGTGCTGTCCCAATAAAAGAAGCTGTCTTCCCCAAATGCGTCTTTTTATGCTGCAAATCAGACATTTTCTCCCCGAAAGATCACCTTAATCCTCTAAAGAAGACATTTTCTCCACAAAATGCCGCTTATTAGCTCAATACCAGGCTTTCACGCCAAAATAATGCACTTTATCCCCAAAACTCAGGCATTTTCTCCACAAAACACTCATTTTCGCTCCAAAATACAACCATTTCTCCCCTGCATATCAATTTCTGCCAACAATTAGACATTTTCTCCCCGAATATCACTCTTCATCCCAGAAACCAAACAGGTTCTCTCTTAAGTGCCACTCTTTAGCCCCCCAAAAAGGCATTTTCTCCCCAGAATACTGCCTTTCATCTTCAAGTGTCTTCTTTTTGGGAAAGGAAACGAAAGCGCTACTTTGGGGAGAGTATTTCTTATTTGGGGGATCAAAAGAGCAATTTGGGGGAGAAAATGTGTAATATAGGGAACCCTATGTGGTATTTAATGGATAAAAAATCTTCTATTTGGAACCAAGAATGATGTTTTGGGGAGAATATTTCTCATTTTGAGGACAGAAATAGGTCTTTTTTGGAGAGGATGACTTATTTTCGGTCTAAAAAGCAGTATTCTGGGAAAAAAAATGCCTTCTTTTGGGGATAAAAGGCGGTATTCTGGGAAGAAAATGTGTTATTATTGGAATAAAATGTGCTGTCCCAATAAAAGACGCTGTCTTCCCCAAATGCGTCTTTTTATGCTGCAAATCAGACATTTTCTCCCCGAAAGATCACCTTAATCCTCTAAAGAAGACATTTTC
Organism: Alectoris magna; assembly: GCA_030625065.1. Taxonomy (NCBI): domain Eukaryota; kingdom Metazoa; phylum Chordata; class Aves; order Galliformes; family Phasianidae; genus Alectoris; species Alectoris magna. The sequence goes on from CM060587.1 coordinate 4,848,316, forward strand.
TCCACAAAGTGCCGCTTATTAGCTCAATACCAGGCTTTCACGCCAAAATAATGCACTTTATCCCCAAAACTCAGGCATTTTCTCCACAAAACACGCTTTTTCGCTCCAAAATACAACCATTTCTCCCCTGCATATCAATTTCTGCCAACAAGTAGACATTTTCTCCCCGAATATCACTCTTCATCCCAGAAACCAAACAGGTTCTCTCTTAAGTGCCACTCTTTAGCCCCCCAAAAAGGCATTTTCTCCCCAGAATACTGCCTTTCATCTTCAAGTGTCTTCTTTTTGGGAAAGGAAACGAAAGCGCTACTTTGGGGAGAGTATTTCTCATTTGGGGGATCAAAAGAGCAATTTGGGGGAGAAAATGTGTAATATAGGGAACCCTATGTGGTATTTAATGGATAAAAAATCTTCTATTTGGAACCAAGAATGATGTTTTGGGGAGAATATTTCTCATTTTGAGGACAGAAATAGGTCTTTTTTGGAGAGGATGACTTATTTTCGGTCTAAAAAGCAGTATTCTGGGAAGAAAATGCCTTCTTTTGGGGATAAAAGGCGGTATTCTGGGAAGAAAATGTGTTATTATTGGAATAAAATGTGCTCTCCCAATAAAAGACGCTGTCTTCCCCAAATGCGTCTTTTTATGCTGCAAATCAGACGTTTTCTCCCCGAAAGATCACCTTAATCCTCTAAAGAAGACATTTTCTCCACAAAATGCCGCTTATTAGCTCAGTACCAGGCTTTCACGCCAAAATAATGCACTTTATCCCCAAAACTCACGCATTTTCTCCACAAAACACTCTTTTTCGCTCCAAAATACAACCATTTCTCCCCTGCATATCAATTTCTGCCAACAAGTAGACATTTTCTCCCCGAATATCACTCTTCATCCCAGAAACCAAACAGGTTCTCTCTTAAGTGCCACTCTTTAGCCCCCCAAAAAGGCATTTTCTCCCCAGAATACTGCCTTTCATCTTCAAGTGTCTTCTTTTTGGGAAAGGAAACGAAAGCGCTACTTGGGGGAGAGTATTTCTTATTTGGGGGATCAAAAGAGCAATTTGGGGGAGAAAATGTGTAATATAGGGAACCCTATGTAGTATTTAATGGATAAAAAATCTTCTATTTGGAACCAAGAATGATGTTTTGGGGAGAATATTTCTCATTTTGAGGACAGAAATAGGTCTTTTTTGGAGAGGATGACTTATTTTCGGTCTAAAAAGCAGTATTCTGGGAAGAAAATGCCTTCTTTTGGGGATAAAAGGCGGTATTCTGGGAAGAAAATGTGTTATTATTGGAATAAAATGTGCTCTCCCAATAAAAGACGCTGTCTTCCCCAAATGCGTCTTTTTATGCTGCAAATCAGACGTTTTCTCCCCGAAAGATCACCTTAATCCTCTAAAGAAGACATTTTCTCCACAAAATGCCGCTTATTAGCTCAATACCAGGCTTTCACGCCAAAATAATGCACTTTATCCCCAAAACTCACGCATTTTCTCCACAAAACACTCTTTTTCGCTCCAAAATACAACCATTTCTCCCCTGCATATCAATTTCTGCCAACAAGTAGACATTTTCTCCCCGAATATCACTCTTCATCCCAGAAACCAAACAGGTTCTCTCTTAAGTGCCACTCTTTAGCCCCCCAAAAAGGCATTTTCTCCCCAGAATACTGCCTTTCATCTTCAAGTGTCTCATATTTGGGAAAGGAAACAAAAGCGCTACTTTGGGGAGAGTATTTCTTATTTGGGGGATCAAAAGAGCAATTTGGGGGAGAAAATGTGTAATATAGGGAACCCTATGTGGTATTTAATGGATAAAAAGTCTTCTATGTGGAGCCAACCTGGATGTTTTGGGGAGAATATTTCTCATTTTGAGGACAGAAATAGGTCTTTTTTGGAGAGGATGACTTATTTTCGGTCTAAAAAGCAGTATTCTGGGAAGAAAATGCCTTCTTTTGGGGATCAAAGGCGGTATTCTGGGAAGAAAATGTGTTATTATTGGAATAAAATGTGCTGTCCCAATAAAAGACGCTGTCTTCCCCAAATGCGTCTTTTTATGCTGCAAATCAGACATTTTCTCCCCGAAAGATCACCTTAATCCTCTAAAGAAGACATTTTCTCCACAAAATGCCGCTTATTAGCTCAATACCAGGCTTTCACGCCAAAATAATGCACTTTATCCCCAAAACTCACGCATTTTCTCCACAAAACACTCATTTTCGCTCCAAAATACAACCATTTCTCCCCTGCATATCAATTTCTGCCAACAAGTAGACATTTTCTCCCCGAATATCACTCTTCATCCCAGAAACCAAACAGGTTCTCTCTTAAGTGCCACTCTTTAGCCCCCCAAAAAGGCATTTTCTCCCCAGAATACTGCCTTTCATCTTCAAGTGTCTTCTTTTTGGGAAAGGAAACGAAAGCGCTACTTTGGGGAGAGTATTTCTTATTTGGGGGATCAAAAGAGCAATTTGGGGGAGAAAATGTGTAATATAGGGAACCCTATGTAGTATTTAATGGATAAAAAATCTTCTATTTGGAACCAAGAATGATGTTTTGGGGAGAATATTTCTCATTTTGAGGACAGAAATAGGTCTTTTTTGGAGAGGATGACTTATTTTCGGTCTAAAAAGCAGTATTCTGGGAAGAAAATGCCTTCTTTTGGGGATAAAAGGCGGTATTCTGGGAAGAAAATGTGTTATTATTGGAATAAAATGTGCTCTCCCAATAAAAGACGCTGTCTTCCCCAAATGCGTCTTTTTATGCTGCAAATCAGACGTTTTCTCCCCGAAAGATCACCTTAATCCTCTAAAGAAGACATTTTCTCCACAAAATGCCGCTTATTAGCTCAATACCAGGCTTTCACGCCAAAATAATGCACTTTATCCCCAAAACTCACGCATTTTCTCCACAAAACACTTTTTCGCTCCAAAATACAACCATTTCTCCCCTGCATATCAATTTCTGCCAACAAGTAGACATTTTCTCCCCGAATATCACTCTTCATCCCAGAAACCAAACAGGTTCTCTCTTAAGTGCCACTCTTTAGCCCCCCAAAAAGGCATTTTCTCCCCAGAATACTGCCTTTCATCTTCAAGTGTCTTCTTTTTGGGAAAGGAAACGAAAGCGCTACTTTGGGGAGAGTATTTCTTATTTGGGGGATCAAAAGAGCAATTTGGGGGAGAAAATGTGTAATATAGGGAACCCTATGTAGTATTTAATGGATAAAAAATCTTCTATTTGGAACCAAGAATGATGTTTTGGGGAGAATATTTCTCATTTTGAGGACAGAAATAGGTCTTTTTTGGAGAGGATGACTTATTTTCGGTCTAAAAAGCAGTATTCTGGGAAGAAAATGCCTTCTTTTGGGGATCAAAGGCGGTATTCTGGGAAGAAAATGTGTTATTATTGGAATAAAATGTGCTGTCCCAATAAAAGACGCTGTCTTCCCCAAATGCGTCTTTTTATGCTGCAAATCAGACATTTTCTCCCCGAAAGATCACCTTAATCCTCTAAAGAAGACATTTTCTCCACAAAATGCCGCTTATTAGCTCAATACCAGGCTTTCACGCCAAAATAATGCACTTTATCCCCAAAACTCAGGCATTTTCTCCACAAAACACGCTTTTTCGCTCCAAAATACAACCATTTCTCCCCTGCATATCAATTTCTGCCAACAAGTAGACATTTTCTCCCCGAATATCACTCTTCATCCCAGAAACCAAACAGGTTCTCTCTTAAGTGCCACTCTTTAGCCCCCCAAAAAGGCATTTTCTCCCCAGAATACTGCCTTTCATCTTCAAGTGTCTTCTTTTTGGGAAAGGAAACGAAAGCGCTACTTTGGGGAGAGTATTTCTTATTTGGGGGATCAAAAGAGCAATTTGGGGGAGAAAATGTGTAATATAGGGAACCCTATGTGGTATTTAATGGATAAAAAATCTTCTATTTGGAACCAAGAATGATGTTTTGGGGAGAATATTTCTCATTTTGAGGACAGAAATAGGTCTTTTTTGGAGAGGATGACTTATTTTCGGTCTAAAAAGCAGTATTCTGGGAAGAAAATGCCTTCTTTTGGGGATAAAAGGCGGTATTCTGGGAAGAAAATGTGTTATTATTGGAATAAAATGTGATGTCCCAATAAAAGACGCTGTCTTCCCCAAATGCGTCTTTTTATGCTGCAAATCAGACATTTTCTCCCCGAAAGATCACCTTAATCCTCTAAAGAAGACATTTTCTCCACAAAATGCCGCTTATTAGCTCAATACCAGGCTTTCACGCCAAAATAATGCACTTTATCCCCAAAACTCAGGCATTTTCTCCACAAAACACTCATTTTCGCTCCAAAATACAACCATTTCTCCCCTGCATATCAATTTCTGCCAACAATTAGACATTTTCTCCCCGAATATCACTCTTCATCCCAGAAACCAAACAGGTTCTCTCTTAAGTGCCACTCTTTAGCCCCCCAAAAAGGCATTTTCTCCCCAGAATACTGCCTTTCATCTTCAAGTGTCTTCTTTTTGGGAAAGGAAACAAAAGCGCTACTTTGGGGAGAGTATTTCTTATTTGGGGGATCAAAAGAGCAATTTGGGGGAGAAAATGTGTAATATAGGGAACCCTATGTGGTATTTAATGGATAAAAAATCTTCTATTTGGAACCAAGAATGATGTTTTGGGGAGAATATTTCTCATTTTGAGGACAGAAATAGGTCTTTTTTGGAGAGGATGACTTATTTTCGGTCTAAAAAGCAGTATTCTGGGAAAAAAAATGCCTTCTTTTGGGGATCAAAGGCGGTATTCTGGGAAGAAAATGTGTTATTATTGGAATAAAATGTGATGTCCCAATAAAAGACGCTGTCTTCCCCAAATGCGTCTTTTTATGCTGCAAATCAGACATTTTCTCCCGGAAAGATCACCTTAATCCTCTAAAGAAGACATTTTCTCCACAAAATGCCGCTTATTAGCTCAATACCAGGCTTTCACACCAAAATAATGCACTTTATCCCCAAAACTCATGCATTTTCTCCACAAAACACTCTTTTTCGCTCCAAAATACAACCATTTCTCCCCTGCATATCAATTTCTGCCAACAAGTAGACATTTTCTCCCCGAATATCACTCTTCATCCCAGAAACCAAACAGGTTCTCTCTTAAGTGCCACTCTTTATCCCCCCAAAAAGGCATTTTCTCCCCAGAATACTGCCTTTCATCTTCAAGTGTCTTCTTTTTGGGAAAGGAAACGAAAGCGCTACTTGGGGGAGAGTATTTCTTATTTGGGGGATCAAAAGAGCAATTTGGGGGAGAAAATGTGTAATATAGGGAACCCTATGTAGTATTTAATGGATAAAAAATCTTCTATTTGGAACCAAGAATGATGTTTTGGGGAGAATATTTCTCATTTTGAGGACAGAAATAGGTCTTTTTTGGAGAGGATGACTTATTTTCGGTCTAAAAAGCAGTATTCTGGGAAGAAAATGCCTTCTTTTGGGGATAAAAGGCGGTATTCGGGAAGAAAATGTGTTATTATTGGAATAAAATGTGCTGTCCCAATAAAAGACGCTGTCTTCCCCAAATGCGTCTTTTTATGCTGCAAATCAGACATTTTCTCCCCGAAAGATCACCTTAATCCTCTAAAGAAGACATTTTCTCCACTAAATGCCGCTTATTAGCTCAATACCAGGCTTTCACGCCAAAATAATGCACTTTATCCCCAAAACTCATGCATTTTCTCCACAAAACACTCTTTTTCGCTCCAAAATACAACCATTTCTCCCCTGCATATCAATTTCTGCCAACAAGTAGACATTTTCTCCCCGAATATCACTCTTCATCCCAGAAACCAAACAGGTTCTCTCTTAAGTGCCACTCTTTAGCCCCCCAAAAAGGCATTTTCTCCCCAGAATACTGCCTTTCATCTTCAAGTGTCTTCTTTTTGGGAAAGGAAACGAAAGCGCTACTTTGGGGAGAGTATTTCTTATTTGGGGGATCAAAAGAGCAATTTGGGGGAGAAAATGTGTAATATAGGGAACCCTATGTAGTATTTAATGGATAAAAAATCTTCTATTTGGAACCAAGAATGATGTTTTGGGGAGAATATTTCTCATTTTGAGGACAGAAATAGGTCTTTTTTGGAGAGGATGACTTATTTTTGGTCTAAAAAGCAGTATTCTGGGAAGAAAATGCCTTCTTTTGGGGATCAAAGGCGGTATTCTGGGAAGAAAATGTGTTATTATTGGAATAAAATGTGCTGTCCCAATAAAAGACGCTGTCTTCCCCAAATGCGTCTTTTTATGCTGCAAATCAGACATTTTCTCCCCGAAAGATCACCTTAATCCTCTAAAGAAGACATTTTCTCCACAAAATGCCGCTTATTAGCTCAATACCAGGCTTTCACGCCAAAATAATGCACTTTATCCCCAAAACTCATGCATTTTCTCCACAAAACACTCTTTTTCGCTCCAAAATACAACCATTTCTCCCCTGCATATCAATTTCTGCCAACAAGTAGACATTTTCTCCCCGAATATCACTCTTCATCCCAGAAACCAAACAGGTTCTCTCTTAAGTGCCACTCTTTAGCCCCCCAAAAAGGCATTTTCTCCCCAGAATACTGCCTTTCATCTTCAAGTGTCTTCTTTTTGGGAAAGGAAACGAAAGCGCTACTTTGGGGAGAGTATTTCTTATTTGGGGGATCAAAAGAGCAATTTGGGGGAGAAAATGTGTAATATAGGGAACCCTATGTAGTATTTAATGGATAAAAAATCTTCTATTTGGAACCAAGAATGATGTTTTGGGGAGAATATTTCTCATTTTGAGGACAGAAATAGGTCTTTTTTGGAGAGGATGACTTATTTTCGGTCTAAAAAGCAGTATTCTGGGAAGAAAATGCCTTCTTTTGGGGATAAAAGGCGGTATTCTGGGAAGAAAATGTGTTATTATTGGAATAAAATGTGCTGTCCCAATAAAAGACGCTGTCTTCCCCAAATGCGTCTTTTTATGCTGCAAATCAGACATTTTCTCCCCGAAAGATCACCTTAATCCTCTAAAGAAGACATTTTCTCCACAAAATGCCGCTTATTAGCTCAATACCAGGCTTTCACGCCAAAATAATGCACTTTATCCCCAAAACTCACGCATTTTCTCCACAAAACACTCATTTTCGCTCCAAAATACAACCATTTCTCCCCTGCATATCAATTTCTGCCAACAAGTAGACATTTTCTCCCCGAATATCACTCTTCATCCCAGAAACCAAACAGGTTCTCTCTTAAGTGCCACTCTTTAGCCCCCCAAAAAGGCATTTTCTCCCCAGAATACTGCCTTTCATCTTCAAGTGTCTCATAATTGGGAAAGGAAACGAAAGCGATACTTTGGGGAGAGTATTTCTTATTTGGGGGAACAAAAGAGCAATTTGGGGGAGAAAATGTGTAATATAGGGAACCCTATGTAGTATTTAATGGATAAAAAATCTTCTATTTGGAACCAAGAATGATGTTTTGGGGAGAATATTTCTCATTTTGAGGACAGAAATAGGTCTTTTTTGGAGAGGATGACTTATTTTTGGTCTAAAAAGCAGTATTCTGGGAAGAAAATGCCTTCTTTTGGGGATCAAAGGCGGTATTCTGGGAAGAAAATGTGTTATTATTGGAATAAAATGTGCTGTCCCAATAAAAGACGCTGTCTTCCCCAAATGCGTCTTTTTATGCTGCAAATCAGACATTTTCTCCCCGAAAGATCACCTTAATCCTCTAAAGAAGACATTTTCTCCACAAAATGCCGCTTATTAGCTCAATACCAGGCTTTCACGCCAAAATAATGCACTTTATCCCCAAAACTCATGCATTTTCTCCACAAAACACTCATTTTCGCTCCAAAATACAACCATTTCTCCCCTGCATATCAATTTCTGCCAACAAGTAGACATTTTCTCCCCGAATATCACTCTTCATCCCAGAAACCAAACAGGTTCTCTCTTAAGTGCCACTCTTTAGCCCCCCAAAAAGGCATTTTCTCCCCAGAATACTGCCTTTCATCTTCAAGTGTCTCATATTTGGGAAAGGAAACAAAAGCGCTACTTGGGGGAGAGTATTTCTTATTTGGGGGATCAAAAGAGCAATTTGGGGGAGAAAATGTGTAATATAGGGAACCCTATGTGGTATTTAATGGATAAAAAATCTTCTATTTGGAACCAAGAATGATGTTTTGGGGAGAATATTTCTCATTTTGAGGAGAGAAATAGGTCTTTTTTGGAGAGGATGACTTATTTTCGGTCTAAAAAGCAGTATTCTGGGAAAAAAAATGCCTTCTTTTGGGGATAAAAGGCGGTATTCTGGGAAGAAAATGTGTTATTATTGGAATAAAATGTGCTGTCCCAATAAAAGACGCTGTCTTCCCCAAATGCGTCTTTTTATGCTGCAAATCAGACATTTTCTCCCCGAAAGATCACCTTAATCCTCTAAAGAAGACATTTTCTCCACAAAATGCCGCTTATTAGCTCAATACCAGGCTTTCACACCAAAATAATGCACTTTATCCCCAAAACTCATGCATTTTCTCCACAAAACACTCATTTTCGCTCCAAAATACAACCATTTCTCCCCTGCATATCAATTTCTGCCAACAAGTAGACATTTTCTCCCCGAATATCACTCTTCATCCCAGAAACCAAACAGGTTCTCTCTTAAGTGCCACTCTTTAGCCCCCCAAAAAGGCATTTTCTCCCCAGAATACTGCCTTTCATCTTCAAGTGTCTTCTTTTTGGGAAAGGAAACGAAAGCGCTACTTTGGGGAGAGTATTTCTTATTTGGGGGATCAAAAGAGCAATTTGGGGGAGAAAATGTGTAATATAGGGAACCCTATGTAGTATTTAATGGATAAAAAATCTTCTATTTGGAACCAAGAATGATGTTTTGGGGAGAATATTTCTCATTTTGAGGACAGAAATAGGTCTTTTTTGGAGAGGATGACTTATTTTCGGTCTAAAAAGCAGTATTCTGGGAAGAAAATGCCTTCTTTTGGGGATAAAAGGCGGTATTCGGGAAGAAAATGTGTTATTATTGGAATAAAATGTGCTGTCCCAATAAAAGACGCTGTCTTCCCCAAATGCGTCTTTTTATGCTGCAAATCAGACATTTTCTCCCCGAAAGATCACCTTAATCCTCTAAAGAAGACATTTTCTCCACAAAATGCCGCTTATTAGCTCAATACCAGGCTTTCACGCCAAAATAATGCACTTTATCCCCAAAACTCAGGCATTTTCTCCACAAAACACGCTTTTTCGCTCCAAAATACAACCATTTCTCCCCTGCATATCAATTTCTGCCAACAAGTAGACATTTTCTCCCCGAATATCACTCTTCATCCCAGAAACCAAACAGGTTCTCTCTTAAGTGCCACTCTTTAGCCCCCCAAAAAGGCATTTTCTCCCCAGAATACTGCCTTTCATCTTCAAGTGTCTTCTTTTTGGGAAAGGAAACGAAAGCGCTACTTTGGGGAGAGTATTTCTTATTTGGGGGATCAAAAGAGCAATTTGGGGGAGAAAATGTGTAATATAGGGAACCCTATGTAGTATTTAATGGATAAAAAATCTTCTATTTGGAACCAAGAATGATGTTTTGGGGAGAATATTTCTCATTTTGAGGACAGAAATAGGTCTTTTTTGGAGAGGATGACTTATTTTCGGTCTAAAAAGCAGTATTCTGGGAAGAAAATGCCTTCTTTTGGGGATAAAAGGCGGTATTCGGGAAGAAAATGTGTTATTATTGGAATAAAATGTGATGTCCCAATAAAAGACGCTGTCTTCCCCAAATGCGTCTTTTTATGCTGCAAATCAGACATTTTCTCCCCGAAAGATCACCTTAATCCTCTAAAGAAGACATTTTCTCCACAAAATGCCGCTTATTAGCTCAATACCAGGCTTTCACGCCAAAATAATGCACTTTATCCCCAAAACTCATGCATTTTCTCCACAAAACACTCATTTTCGCTCCAAAATACAACCATTTCTCCCCTGCATATCAATTTCTGCCAACAAGTAGACATTTTCTCCCCGAATATCACTCTTCATCCCAGAAACCAAACAGGTTCTCTCTTAAGTGCCACTCTTTATCCCCCCAAAAAGGCATTTTCTCCCCAGAATACTGCCTTTCATCTTCAAGTGTCTCATATTTGGGAAAGGAAACGAAAGCGCTACTTTGGGGAGAGTATTTCTTATTTGGGGGATCAAAAGAGCAATTTGGGGGAGAAAATGTGTAATATAGGGAACCCTATGTGGTATTTAATGGATAAAAAATCTTCTATTTGGAACCAAGAATGATGTTTTGGGGAGAATATTTCTCATTTTGAGGACAGAAATAGGTCTTTTTTGGAGAGGATGACTTATTTTCGGTCTAAAAAGCAGTATTCTGGGAAGAAAATGCCTTCTTTTGGGGATAAAAGGCGGTATTCGGGAAGAAAATGTGTTATTATTGGAATAAAATGTGATGTCCCAATGAAAGACGCTGTCTTCCCCAAATGCGTCTTTTTATGCTGCAAATCAGACATTTTCTCCCCGAAAGATCACCTTAATCCTCTAAAGAAGACATTTTCTCCACAAAATGCCGCTTATTAGCTCAATACCAGGCTTTCACGCCAAAATAATGCACTTTATCCCCAAAACTCACGCATTTTCTCCACAAAACACTCATTTTCGCTCCAAAATACAACCATTTCTCCCCTGCATATCAATTTCTGCCAACAAGTAGACATTTTCTCCCCGAATATCACTCTTCATCCCAGAAACCAAACAGGTTCTCTCTTAAGTGCCACTCTTTAGCCCCCCAAAAAGGCATTTTCTCCCCAGAATACTGCCTTTCATTTTCAAATGTCTCATATTTGGGAAAGGAAACGAAAGCGCTACTTTGGGGAGAGTATTTCTTATTTGGGGGATCAAAAGAGCAATTTGGGGGAGAAAATGTGTAATATAGGGAACCCTATGTAGTATTTAATGGATAAAAAATCTTCTATTTGGAACCAAGAATGATATTTTGGGGAGAATATTTCTCATTTTGAGGACAGAAATAGGTCTTTTTTGGAGAGGATGACTTATTTTCGGTCTAAAAAGCAGTATTCTGGGAAGAAAATGCCTTCTTTTGGGGATCAAAGGCGGTATTCTGGGAAGAAAATGTGTTATTAGTGGAATAAAATGTGCTGTCCCAATAAAAGACGCTGTCTTCCCCAAATGCGTCTTTTTATGCTGCAAATCAGACATTTTCTCCCCGAAAGATCACCTTAATCCTCTAAAGAAGACATTTTCTCCACAAAATGCCGCTTATTAGCTCAATACCAGGCTTTCACGCCAAAATAATGCACTTTATCCCCAAAACTCATGCATTTTCTCCACAAAACACTCATTTTCGCTCCAAAATACAACCATTTCTCCCCTGCATATCAATTTCTGCCAACAAGTAGACATTTTCTCCCCGAATATCACTCTTCATCCCAGAAACCAAACAGGTTCTCTCTTAAGTGCCACTCTTTAGCCCCCCAAAAAGGCATTTTCTCCCCAGAATACTGCCTTTCATCTTCAAGTGTCTTCTTTTTGGGAAAGGAAACGAAAGCGCTACTTTGGGGAGAGTATTTCTTATTTGGGGGATCAAAAGAGCAATTTGGGGGAGAAAATGTGTAATATAGGGAACCCTATGTGGTATTTAATGGATAAAAAATCTTCTATTTGGAACCAAGAATGATGTTTTGGGGAGAATATTTCTCATTTTGAGGACAGAAATAGGTCTTTTTTGGAGAGGATGACTTATTTTCGGTCTAAAAAGCAGTATTCTGGGAAGAAAATGCCTTCTTTTGGGGATAAAAGGCGGTATTCGGGAAGAAAATGTGTTATTATTGGAATAAAATGTGATGTCCCAATGAAAGACGCTGTCTTCCCCAAATGCGTCTTTTTATGCTGCAAATCAGACATTTTCTCCCCGAAAGATCACCTTAATCCTCTAAAGAAGACATTTTCTCCACAAAATGCCGCTTATTAGCTCAATACCAGGCTTTCACGCCAAAATAATGCACTTTATCCCCAAAACTCAGGCATTTTCTCCACAAAACACTCTTTTTCGCTCCAAAATACAACCATTTCTCCCCTGCATATCAATTTCTGCCAACAAGTAGACATTTTCTCCCCGAATATCACTCTTCATCCCAGAAACCAAACAGGTTCTCTCTTAAGTGCCACTCTTTAGCCCCCCAAAAAGGCATTTTCTCCCCAGAATACTGCCTTTCATTTTCAAATGTCTCATATTTGGGAAAGGAAACGAAAGCGCTACTTTGGGGAGAGTATTTCTTATTTGGGGGATCAAAAGAGCAATTTGGGGGAGAAAATGTGTAATATAGGGAACCCTATGTAGTATTTAATGGATAAAAAATCTTCTATTTGGAACCAAGAATGATATTTTGGGGAGAATATTTCTCATTTTGAGGACAGAAATAGGTCTTTTTTGGAGAGGATGACTTATTTTCGGTCTAAAAAGCAGTATTCTGGGAAGAAAATGCCTTCTTTTGGGGATAAAAGGCGGTATTCTGGGAAGAAAATGTGTTATTATTGGAATAAAATGTGCTGTCCCAATAAAAGACGCTGTCTTCCCCAAATGCGTCTTTTTATGCTGCAAATCAGACATTTTCTCCCCGAAAGATCACCTTAATCCTCTAAAGAAGACATTTTCTCCACAAAATGCCGCTTATTAGCTCAATACCAGGCTTTCACGCCAAAATAATGCACTTTATCCCCAAAACTCACGCATTTTCTCCACAAAACACTCATTTTCGCTCCAAAATACAACCATTTCTCCCCTGCATATCAATTTCTGCCAACAAGTAGACATTTTCTCCCCGAATATCACTCTTCATCCCAGAAACCAAACAGGTTCTCTCTTAAGTGCCACTCTTTAGCCCCCCAAAAAGGCATTTTCTCCCCAGAATACTGCCTTTCATTTTCAAATGTCTCATATTTGGGAAAGGAAACGAAAGCGCTACTTTGGGGAGAGTATTTCTTATTTGGGGGATCAAAAGAGCAATTTGGGGGAGAAAATGTGTAATATAGGGAACCCTATGTAGTATTTAATGGATAAAAAATCTTCTATTTGGAACCAAGAATGATATTTTGGGGAGAATATTTCTCATTTTGAGGACAGAAATAGGTCTTTTTTGGAGAGGATGACTTATTTTCGGTCTAAAAAGCAGTATTCTGGGAAGAAAATGCCTTCTTTTGGGGATCAAAGGCGGTATTCTGGGAAGAAAATGTGTTATTATTGGAATAAAATGTGCTGTCCCAATAAAAGAAGCTGTCTTCCCCAAATGCGTCTTTTTATGCTGCAAATCAGACATTTTCTCCCCGAAAGATCACCTTAATCCTCTAAAGAAGACATTTTCTCCACAAAATGCCGCTTATTAGCTCAATACCAGGCTTTCACGCCAAAATAATGCACTTTATCCCCAAAACTCAGGCATTTTCTCCACAAAACACTCTTTTTCGCTCCAAAATACAACCATTTCTCCCCTGCATATCAATTTCTGCCAACAAGTAGACATTTTCTCCCCGAATATCACTCTTCATCCCAGAAACCAAACAGGTTCTCTCTTAAGTGCCACTCTTTAGCCCCCCAAAAAGGCATTTTCTCCCCAGAATACTGCCTTTCATTTTCAAATGTCTCATATTTGGGAAAGGAAACAAAAGCGCTACTTTGGGGAGAGTATTTCTTATTTGGGGGATCAAAAGAGCAATTTGGGGGAGAAAATGTGTAATATAGGGAACCCTATGTGGTATTTAATGGATAAAAAATCTTCTATTTGGAACCAAGAATGATGTTTTGGGGAGAATATTTCTCATTTTGAGGACAGAAATAGGTCTTTTTTGGAGAGGATGACTTATTTTCGGTCTAAAAAGCAGTATTCTGGGAAAAAAAATGCCTTCTTTTGGGGATAAAAGGCGGTATTCTGGGAAGAAAATGTGTTATTATTGGAATAAAATGTGCTGTCCCAATAAAAGACGCTGTCTTCCCCAAATGCGTCTTTTTATGCTGCAAATCAGACATTTTCTCCCCGAAAGATCACCTTAATCCTCTAAAGAAGACATTTTCTCCACAAAATGCCGCTTATTAGCTCAATACCAGGCTTTCACGCCAAAATAATGCACTTTATCCCCAAAACTCATGCATTTTCTCCACAAAACACTCATTTTCGCTCCAAAATACAACCATTTCTCCCCTGCATATCAATTTCTGCCAACAAGTAGACATTTTCTCCCCGAATATCACTCTTCATCCCAGAAACCAAACAGGTTCTCTCTTAAGTGCCACTCTTTAGCCCCCCAAAAAGGCATTTTCTCCCCAGAATACTGCCTTTCATCTTCAAGTGTCTCATATTTGGGAAAGGAAACGAAAGCGCTACTTGGGGGAGAGTATTTCTTATTTGGGGGATCAAAAGAGCAATTTGGGGGAGAAAATGTGTAATATAGGGAACCCTATGTAGTATTTAATGGATAAAAAATCTTCTATTTGGAACCAAGAATGATATTTTGGGGAGAATATTTCTCATTTTGAGGACAGAAATAGGTCTTTTTTGGAGAGGATGACTTATTTTCGGTCTAAAAAGCAGTATTCTGGGAAGAAAATGCCTTCTTTTGGGGATAAAAGGCGGTATTCTGGGAAGAAAATGTGTTATTATTGGAATAAAATGTGCTGTCCCAATAAAAGAAGCTGTCTTCCCCAAATGCGTCTTTTTATGCTGCAAATCAGACATTTTCTCCCCGAAAGATCACCTTAATCCTCTAAAGAAGACATTTTCTCCACAAAATGCCGCTTATTAGCTCAATACCAGGCTTTCACGCCAAAATAATGCACTTTATCCCCAAAACTCAGGCATTTTCTCCACAAAACACTCATTTTCGCTCCAAAATACAACCATTTCTCCCCTGCATATCAATTTCTGCCAACAAGTAGACATTTTCTCCCCGAATATCACTCTTCATCCCAGAAACCAAACAGGTTCTCTCTTAAGTGCCACTCTTTAGCCCCCCAAAAAGGCATTTTCTCCCCAGAATACTGCCTTTCATCTTCAAGTGTCTTCTTTTTGGGAAAGGAAACGAAAGCGCTACTTTGGGGAGAGTATTTCTTATTTGGGGGATCAAAAGAGCAATTTGGGGGAGAAAATGTGTAATATAGGGAACCCTATGTGGTATTTAATGGATAAAAAATCTTCTATTTGGAACCAAGAATGATGTTTTGGGGAGAATATTTCTCATTTTGAGGACAGAAATAGGTCTTTTTTGGAGAGGATGACTTATTTTCGGTCTAAAAAGCAGTATTCTGGGAAAAAAAATGCCTTCTTTTGGGGATAAAAGGCGGTATTCTGGGAAGAAAATGTGTTATTATTGGAATAAAATGTGCTGTCCCAATAAAAGACGCTGTCTTCCCCAAATGCGTCTTTTTATGCTGCAAATCAGACATTTTCTCCCCGAAAGATCACCTTAATCCTCTAAAGAAGACATTTTCTCCACAAAATGCCGCTTATTAGCTCAATACCAGGCTTTCACGCCAAAATAATGCACTTTATCCCCAAAACTCATGCATTTTCTCCACAAAACACTCATTTTCGCTCCAAAATACAACCATTTCTCCCCTGCATATCAATTTCTGCCAACAAGTAGACATTTTCTCCCCGAATATCACTCTTCATCCCAGAAACCAAACAGGTTCTCTCTTAAGTGCCACTCTTTAGCCCCCCAAAAAGGCATTTTCTCCCCAGAATACTGCCTTTCATCTTCAAGTGTCTCATATTTGGGAAAGGAAACGAAAGCGCTACTTGGGGGAGAGTATTTCTTATTTGGGGGATCAAAAGAGCAATTTGGGGGAGAAAATGTGTAATATAGGGAACCCTATGTGGTATTTAATGGATAAAAAATCTTCTATTTGGAACCAAGAATGATGTTTTGGGGAGAATATTTCTCATTTTGAGGACAGAAATAGGTCTTTTTTGGAGAGGATGACTTATTTTCGGTCTAAAAAGCAGTATTCTGGGAAGAAAATGCCTTCTTTTGGGGATAAAAGGCGGTATTCAGGAAGAAAATGTGTTATTATTGGAATAAAATGTGCTCTCCCAATAAAAGACGCTGTCTTCCCCAAATGCGTCTTTTTATGCTGCAAATCAGACATTTTCTCCCCGAAAGATCACCTTAATCCTCTAAAGAAGACATTTTCTCCACAAAATGCCGCTTATTAGCTCCATACCAGGCTTTCACGCCAAAATAATGCACTTTATCCCCAAAACTCACGCATTTTCTCCCCAAAACACTCATTTTCGCTCCAAAATACAACCATTTCTCCCCTGCATATCAATTTCTGCCAACAAGTAGACATTTTCTCCCCGAATATCACTCTTCATCCCAGAAACCAAACAGGTTCTCTCTTAAGTGCCACTCTTTAGCCCCCCAAAAAGGCATTTTCTCCCCAGAATACTGCCTTTCATCTTCAAGTGTCTCATATTTGGGAAAGGAAACAAAAGCGCTACTTGGGGGAGAGTATTTCTTATTTGGGGGATCAAAAGAGCAATTTGGGGGAGAAAATGTGTAATATAGGGAACCCTATGTGGTATTTAATGGATAAAAAATCTTCTATTTGGAACCAAGAATGATGTTTTGGGGAGAATATTTCTCATTTTGAGGACAGAAATAGGTCTTTTTTGGAGAGGATGACTTATTTTCGGTCTAAAAAGCAGTATTCTGGGAAAAAAAATGCCTTCTTTTGGGGATAAAAGGCGGTATTCTGGGAAGAAAATGTGTTATTATTGGAATAAAATGTGCTGTCCCAATAAAAGA
This sequence comes from Alectoris magna, assembly GCA_030625065.1. Classification (NCBI taxonomy): domain Eukaryota; kingdom Metazoa; phylum Chordata; class Aves; order Galliformes; family Phasianidae; genus Alectoris; species Alectoris magna. The sequence goes on from CM060587.1 coordinate 4,865,167, forward strand.
CGCTGTCTTCCCCAAATGCGTCTTTTTATGCTGCAAATCAGACATTTTCTCCCCGAAAGATCACCTTAATCCTCTAAAGAAGACATTTTCTCCACAAAATGCCGCTTATTAGCTCAATACCAGGCTTTCACGCCAAAATAATGCACTTTATCCCCAAAACTCACGCATTTTCTCCACAAAACACTCATTTTCGCTCCAAAATACAACCATTTCTCCCCTGCATATCAATTTCTGCCAACAAGTAGACATTTTCTCCCCGAATATCACTCTTCATCCCAGAAACCAAACAGGTTCTCTCTTAAGTGCCACTCTTTAGCCCCCCAAAAAGGCATTTTCTCCCCAGAATACTGCCTTTCATCTTCAAGTGTCTTCTTTTTGGGAAAGGAAACGAAAGCGCTACTTTGGGGAGAGTATTTCTTATTTGGGGGATCAAAAGAGCAATTTGGGGGAGAAAATGTGTAATATAGGGAACCCTATGTGGTATTTAATGGATAAAAAATCTTCTATTTGGAACCAAGAATGATGTTTTGGGGAGAATATTTCTCATTTTGAGGACAGAAATAGGTCTTTTTTGGAGAGGATGACTTATTTTCGGTCTAAAAAGCAGTATTCTGGGAAGAAAATGCCTTCTTTGGGGGATAAAAGGCGGTATTCTGGGAAGAAAATGTGTTATTATTGGAATAAAATGTGCTGTCCCAATAAAAGAAGCTGTCTTCCCCAAATGCGTCTTTTTATGCTGCAAATCAGACATTTTCTCCCCGAAAGATCACCTTAATCCTCTAAAGAAGACATTTTCTCCACAAAATGCCGCTTATTAGCTCAATACCAGGCTTTCACGCCAAAATAATGCAGTTTATCCCCAAAACTCACGCATTTTCTCCCCAAAACACTCATTTTCGCTCCAAAATACAACCATTTCTCCCCTGCATATCAATTTCTGCCAACAAGTAGACATTTTCTCCCCGAATATCACTCTTCATCCCAGAAACCAAACAGGTTCTCTCTTAAGTGCCACTCTTTAGCCCCCCAAAAAGGCATTTTCTCCCCAGAATACTGCCTTTCATCTTCAAGTGTCTCATATTTGGGAAAGGAAACAAAAGCGCTACTTGGGGGAGAGTATTTCTTATTTGGGGGATCAAAAGAGCAATTTGGGGGAGAAAATGTGTAATATAGGGAACCCTACGTGGTATTTAATGGATAAAAAATCTTCTATTTGGAACCAAGAATGATGTTTTGGGGAGAATATTTCTCATTTTGAGGACAGAAATAGGTCTTTTTTGGAGAGGATGACTTATTTTCGGTCTAAAAAGCAGTATTCTGGGAAAAAAAATGCCTTCTTTTGGGGATCAAAGGCGGTATTCTGGGAAGAAAATGTGTTATTATTGGAATAAAATGTGCTGTCCCAATAAAAGACGCTGTCTTCCCCAAATGCGTCTTTTTATGCTGCAAATCAGACATTTTCTCCCCGAAAGATCACCTTAATCCTCTAAAGAAGACATTTTCTCCACAAAATGCCGCTTATTAGCTCAATACCAGGCTTTCACGCCAAAATAATGCACTTTATCCCCAAAACTCAGGCATTTTCTCCCCAAAACACTCATTTTCGCTCCAAAATACAACCATTTCTCCCCTGCATATCAATTTCTGCCAACAAGTAGACATTTTCTCCCCGAATATCACTCTTCATCCCAGAAACCAAACAGGTTCTCTCTTAAGTGCCACTCTTTAGCCCCCCAAAAAGGCATTTTCTCCCCAGAATACTGCCTTTCATCTTCAAGTGTCTTCTTTTTGGGAAAGGAAACGAAAGCGCTACTTTGGGGAGAGTATTTCTTATTTGGGGGATCAAAAGAGCAATTTGGGGGAGAAAATGTGTAATATAGGGAACCCTATGTAGTATTTAATGGATAAAAAATCTTCTATTTGGAACCAAGAATGATGTTTTGGGGAGAATATTTCTCATTTTGAGGACAGAAATAGGTCTTTTTTGGAGAGGATGACTTATTTTCGGTCTAAAAAGCAGTATTCTGGGAAGAAAATGCCTTCTTTTGGGGATAAAAGGCGGTATTCGGGAAGAAAATGTGTTATTATTGGAATAAAATGTGCTGTCCCAATAAAAGACGCTGTCTTCCCCAAATGCGTCTTTTTATGCTGCAAATCAGACATTTTCTCCCCGAAAGATCACCTTAATCCTCTAAAGAAGACATTTTCTCCACAAAATGCCGCTTATTAGCTCAATACCAGGCTTTCACGCCAAAATAATGCACTTTATCCCCAAAACTCAGGCATTTTCTCCACAAAACACTCTTTTTCGCTCCAAAATACAACCATTTCTCCCCTGCATATCAATTTCTGCCAACAAGTAGACATTTTCTCCCCGAATATCACTCTTCATCCCAGAAACCAAACAGGTTCTCTCTTAAGTGCCACTCTTTAGCCCCCCAAAAAGGCATTTTCTCCCCAGAATACTGCCTTTCATCTTCAAGTGTCTTCTTTTTGGGAAAGGAAACGAAAGCGCTACTTTGGGGAGAGTATTTCTTATTTGGGGGATCAAAAGAGCAATTTGGGGGAGAAAATGTGTAATATAGGGAACCCTATGTGGTATTTAATGGATAAAAAATCTTCTATTTGGAACCAAGAATGATATTTTGGGGAGAATATTTCTCATTTTGAGGACAGAAATAGGTCTTTTTTGGAGAGGATGACTTATTTTCGGTCTAAAAAGCAGTATTCTGGGAAAAAAAATGCCTTCTTTTCGGGATAAAAGGCGGTATTCGGGAAGAAAATGTGTTATTATTGGAATAAAATGTGCTGTCCCAATAAAAGACGCTGTCTTCCCCAAATGCGTCTTTTTATGCTGCAAATCAGACATTTTCTCCCCGAAAGATCACCTTAATCCTCTAAAGAAGACATTTTCTCCACAAAATGCCGCTTATTAGCTCAATACCAGGCTTTCACGCCAAAATAATGCACTTTATCCCCAAAACTCATGCATTTTCTCCCCAAAACACTCTTTTTCTCTCCAAAATACAACCATTTCTCCCCTGCATATCAATTTCTGCCAACAAGTAGACATTTTCTCCCCGAATATCACTCTTCATCCCAGAAACCAAACAGGTTCTCTCTTAAGTGCCACTCTTTAGCCCCCCAAAAAGGCATTTTCTCCCCAGAATACTGCCTTTCATCTTCAAGTGTCTTCTTTTTGGGAAAGGAAACGAAAGCGCTACTTTGGGGAGAGTATTTCTTATTTGGGGGATCAAAAGAGCAATTTGGGGGAGAAAATGTGTAATATAGGGAACCCTATGTAGTATTTAATGGATAAAAAATCTTCTATTTGGAACCAAGAATGATATTTTGGGGAGAATATTTCTCATTTTGAGGACAGAAATAGGTCTTTTTTGGAGAGGATGACTTATTTTCGGTCTAAAAAGCAGTATTCTGGGAAAAAAAATGCCTTCTTTTGGAGATCAAAGGCGGTATTCTGGGAAGAAAATGTGTTATTATTGGAATAAAATGTGCTGTCCCAATAAAAGACGCTGTCTTCCCCAAATGCGTCTTTTTATGCTGCAAATCAGACATTTTCTCCCCGAAAGATCACCTTAATCCTCTAAAGAAGACATTTTCTCCACAAAATGCCGCTTATTAGCTCAATACCAGGCTTTCACGCCAAAATAATGCACTTTATCCCCAAAACTCACGCATTTTCTCCACAAAACACTCATTTTCGCTCCAAAATACAACCATTTCTCCCCTGCATATCAATTTCTGCCAACAAGTAGACATTTTCTCCCCGAATATCACTCTTCATCCCAGAAACCAAACAGGTTCTCTCTTAAGTGCCACTCTTTAGCCCCCCAAAAAGGCATTTTCTCCCCAGAATACTGCCTTTCATTTTCAAATGTCTCATATTTGGGAAAGGAAACAAAAGCGCTACTTTGGGGAGAGTATTTCTTATTTGGGGGATCAAAAGAGCAATTTGGGGGAGAAAATGTGTAATATAGGGAACCCTATGTGGTATTTAATGGATAAAAAATCTTCTATTTGGAACCAAGAATGATGTTTTGGGGAGAATATTTCTCATTTTGAGGACAGAAATAGGTCTTTTTTGGAGAGGATGACTTATTTTCGGTCTAAAAAGCAGTATTCTGGGAAAAAAAATGCCTTCTTTTGGGGATAAAAGGCGGTATTCTGGGAAGAAAATGTGTTATTATTGGAATAAAATGTGCTGTCCCAATAAAAGACGCTGTCTTCCCCGAATGCGTCTTTTTATGCTGCAAATCAGACATTTTCTCCCCGAAAGATCACCTTAATCCTCTAAAGAAGACATTTTCTCCACAAAATGCCGCTTATTAGCTCAATACCAGGCTTTCACGCCAAAATAATGCACTTTATCCCCAAAACTCAGGCATTTTCTCCACAAAACACGCTTTTTCGCTCCAAAATACAACCATTTCTCCCCTGCATATCAATTTCTGCCAACAAGTAGACATTTTCTCCCCGAATATCACTCTTCATCCCAGAAACCAAACAGGTTCTCTCTTAAGTGCCACTCTTTATCCCCCCAAAAAGGCATTTTCTCCCCAGAATACTGCCTTTCATCTTCAAGTGTCTTCTTTTTGGGAAAGGAAACGAAAGCGCTACTTGGGGGAGAGTATTTCTTATTTGGGGGATCAAAAGAGCAATTTGGGGGAGAAAATGTGTAATATAGGGAACCCTATGTGGTATTTAATGGATAAAAAATCTTCTATTTGGAACCAAGAATGATATTTTGGGGAGAATATTTCTCATTTTGAGGACAGAAATAGGTCTTTTTTGGAGAGGATGACTTATTTTCGGTCTAAAAAGCAGTATTCTGGGAAAAAAAATGCCTTCTTTTCGGGATTAAAGGCGGTATTCGGGAAGAAAATGTGTTATTATTGGAATAAAATGTGCTGTCCCAATAAAAGACGCTGTCTTCCCCAAATGCGTCTTTTTATGCTGCAAATCAGACATTTTCTCCCCGAAAGATCACCTTAATCCTCTAAAGAAGACATTTTCTCCACAAAATGCCGCTTATTAGCTCAATACCAGGCTTTCACGCCAAAATAATGCACTTTATCCCCAAAACTCACGCATTTTCTCCACAAAACACTCTTTTTCGCTCCAAAATACAACCATTTCTCCCCTGCATATCAATTTCTGCCAACAAGTAGACATTTTCTCCCCGAATATCACTCTTCATCCCAGAAACCAAACAGGTTCTCTCTTAAGTGCCACTCTTTAGCCCCCCAAAAAGGCATTTTCTCCCCAGAATACTGCCTTTCATCTTCAAGTGTCTTCTTTTTGGGAAAGGAAACGAAAGCGCTACTTTGGGGAGAGTATTTCTTATTTGGGGGATCAAAAGAGCAATTTGGGGGAGAAAATGTGTAATATAGGGAACCCTATGTGGTATTTAATGGATAAAAAATCTTCTATTTGGAACCAAGAATGATATTTTGGGGAGAATATTTCTCATTTTGAGGACAGAAATAGGTCTTTTTTGGAGAGGATGACTTATTTTCGGTCTAAAAAGCAGTATTCTGGGAAAAAAAATGCCTTCTTTTCGGGATAAAAGGCGGTATTCGGGAAGAAAATGTGTTATTATTGGAATAAAATGTGCTGTCCCAATAAAAGACGCTGTCTTCCCCAAATGCGTCTTTTTATGCTGCAAATCAGACATTTTCTCCCCGAAAGATCACCTTAATCCTCTAAAGAAGACATTTTCTCCACAAAATGCCGCTTATTAGCTCAATACCAGGCTTTCACGCCAAAATAATGCACTTTATCCCCAAAACTCAGGCATTTTCTCCACAAAACACTCTTTTTCGCTCCAAAATACAACCATTTCTCCCCTGCATATCAATTTCTGCCAACAAGTAGACATTTTCTCCCCGAATATCACTCTTCATCCCAGAAACCAAACAGGTTCTCTCTTAAGTGCCACTCTTTAGCCCCCCAAAAAGGCATTTTCTCCCCAGAATACTGCCTTTCATCTTCAAGTGTCTTCTTTTTGGGAAAGGAAACGAAAGCGCTACTTTGGGGAGAGTATTTCTTATTTGGGGGATCAAAAGAGCAATTTGGGGGAGAAAATGTGTAATATAGGGAACCCTATGTAGTATTTAATGGATAAAAAATCTTCTATTTGGAACCAAGAATGATATTTTGGGGAGAATATTTCTCATTTTGAGGACAGAAATAGGTCTTTTTTGGAGAGGATGACTTATTTTCGGTCTAAAAAGCAGTATTCTGGGAAAAAAAATGCCTTCTTTTGGAGATCAAAGGCGGTATTCTGGGAAGAAAATGTGTTATTATTGGAATAAAATGTGCTGTCCCAATAAAAGACGCTGTCTTCCCCAAATGCGTCTTTTTATGCTGCAAATCAGACATTTTCTCCCCGAAAGATCACCTTAATCCTCTAAAGAAGACATTTTCTCCACAAAATGCCGCTTATTAGCTCAATACCAGGCTTTCACGCCAAAATAATGCACTTTATCCCCAAAACTCACGCATTTTCTCCACAAAACACTCATTTTCGCTCCAAAATACAACCATTTCTCCCCTGCATATCAATTTCTGCCAACAAGTAGACATTTTCTCCCCGAATATCACTCTTCATCCCAGAAACCAAACAGGTTCTCTCTTAAGTGCCACTCTTTAGCCCCCCAAAAAGGCATTTTCTCCCCAGAATACTGCCTTTCATTTTCAAATGTCTCATATTTGGGAAAGGAAACAAAAGCGCTACTTTGGGGAGAGTATTTCTTATTTGGGGGATCAAAAGAGCAATTTGGGGGAGAAAATGTGTAATATAGGGAACCCTATGTGGTATTTAATGGATAAAAAATCTTCTATTTGGAACCAAGAATGATGTTTTGGGGAGAATATTTCTCATTTTGAGGACAGAAATAGGTCTTTTTTGGAGAGGATGACTTATTTTCGGTCTAAAAAGCAGTATTCTGGGAAAAAAAATGCCTTCTTTTGGGGATAAAAGGCGGTATTCTGGGAAGAAAATGTGTTATTATTGGAATAAAATGTGCTGTCCCAATAAAAGACGCTGTCTTCCCCGAATGCGTCTTTTTATGCTGCAAATCAGACATTTTCTCCCCGAAAGATCACCTTAATCCTCTAAAGAAGACATTTTCTCCACAAAATGCCGCTTATTAGCTCAATACCAGGCTTTCACGCCAAAATAATGCACTTTATCCCCAAAACTCAGGCATTTTCTCCACAAAACACTCATTTTCGCTCCAAAATACAACCATTTCTCCCCTGCATATCAATTTCTGCCAACAAGTAGACATTTTCTCCCCGAATATCACTCTTCATCCCAGAAACCAAACAGGTTCTCTCTTAAGTGCCACTCTTTATCCCCCCAAAAAGGCATTTTCTGCCCAGAATACTGCCTTTCATCTTCAAGTGTCTTCTTTTTGGGAAAGGAAACGAAAGCGCTACTTGGGGGAGAGTATTTCTTATTTGGGGGATCAAAAGAGCAATTTGGGGGAGAAAATGTGTAATATAGGGAACCCTATGTAGTATTTAATGGATAAAAAATCTTCTATTTGGAACCAAGAATGATATTTTGGGGAGAATATTTCTCATTTTGAGGACAGAAATAGGTCTTTTTTGGAGAGGATGACTTATTTTCGGTCTAAAAAGCAGTATTCTGGGAAAAAAAATGCCTTCTTTTGGAGATCAAAGGCGGTATTCTGGGAAGAAAATGTGTTATTATTGGAATAAAATGTGCTGTCCCAATAAAAGACGCTGTCTTCCCCAAATGCGTCTTTTTATGCTGCAAATCAGACATTTTCTCCCCGAAAGATCACCTTAATCCTCTAAAGAAGACATTTTCTCCACAAAATGCCGCTTATTAGCTCAATACCAGGCTTTCACGCCAAAATAATGCACTTTATCCCCAAAACTCACGCATTTTCTCCACAAAACACTCATTTTCGCTCCAAAATACAACCATTTCTCCCCTGCATATCAATTTCTGCCAACAAGTAGACATTTTCTCCCCGAATATCACTCTTCATCCCAGAAACCAAACAGGTTCTCTCTTAAGTGCCACTCTTTAGCCCCCCAAAAAGGCATTTTCTCCCCAGAATACTGCCTTTCATTTTCAAATGTCTCATATTTGGGAAAGGAAACAAAAGCGCTACTTTGGGGAGAGTATTTCTTATTTGGGGGATCAAAAGAGCAATTTGGGGGAGAAAATGTGTAATATAGGGAACCCTATGTGGTATTTAATGGATAAAAAATCTTCTATTTGGAACCAAGAATGATGTTTTGGGGAGAATATTTCTCATTTTGAGGACAGAAATAGGTCTTTTTTGGAGAGGATGACTTATTTTCGGTCTAAAAAGCAGTATTCTGGGAAAAAAAATGCCTTCTTTTGGGGATAAAAGGCGGTATTCTGGGAAGAAAATGTGTTATTATTGGAATAAAATGTGCTGTCCCAATAAAAGACGCTGTCTTCCCCGAATGCGTCTTTTTATGCTGCAAATCAGACATTTTCTCCCCGAAAGATCACCTTAATCCTCTAAAGAAGACATTTTCTCCACAAAATGCCGCTTATTAGCTCAATACCAGGCTTTCACGCCAAAATAATGCACTTTATCCCCAAAACTCAGGCATTTTCTCCACAAAACACGCTTTTTCGCTCCAAAATACAACCATTTCTCCCCTGCATATCAATTTCTGCCAACAAGTAGACATTTTCTCCCCGAATATCACTCTTCATCCCAGAAACCAAACAGGTTCTCTCTTAAGTGCCACTCTTTATCCCCCCAAAAAGGCATTTTCTCCCCAGAATACTGCCTTTCATCTTCAAGTGTCTTCTTTTTGGGAAAGGAAACGAAAGCGCTACTTGGGGGAGAGTATTTCTTATTTGGGGGATCAAAAGAGCAATTTGGGGGAGAAAATGTGTAATATAGGGAACCCTATGTGGTATTTAATGGATAAAAAATCTTCTATTTGGAACCAAGAATGATATTTTGGGGAGAATATTTCTCATTTTGAGGACAGAAATAGGTCTTTTTTGGAGAGGATGACTTATTTTCGGTCTAAAAAGCAGTATTCTGGGAAAAAAAATGCCTTCTTTTCGGGATTAAAGGCGGTATTCGGGAAGAAAATGTGTTATTATTGGAATAAAATGTGCTGTCCCAATAAAAGACGCTGTCTTCCCCAAATGCGTCTTTTTATGCTGCAAATCAGACATTTTCTCCCCGAAAGATCACCTTAATCCTCTAAAGAAGACATTTTCTCCACAAAATGCCGCTTATTAGCTCAATACCAGGCTTTCACGCCAAAATAATGCACTTTATCCCCAAAACTCACGCATTTTCTCCACAAAACACTCTTTTTCGCTCCAAAATACAACCATTTCTCCCCTGCATATCAATTTCTGCCAACAAGTAGACATTTTCTCCCCGAATATCACTCTTCATCCCAGAAACCAAACAGGTTCTCTCTTAAGTGCCACTCTTTAGCCCCCCAAAAAGGCATTTTCTCCCCAGAATACTGCCTTTCATCTTCAAGTGTCTTCTTTTTGGGAAAGGAAACGAAAGCGCTACTTTGGGGAGAGTATTTCTTATTTGGGGGATCAAAAGAGCAATTTGGGGGAGAAAATGTGTAATATAGGGAACCCTATGTGGTATTTAATGGATAAAAAATCTTCTATTTGGAACCAAGAATGATATTTTGGGGAGAATATTTCTCATTTTGAGGACAGAAATAGGTCTTTTTTGGAGAGGATGACTTATTTTCGGTCTAAAAAGCAGTATTCTGGGAAAAAAAATGCCTTCTTTTCGGGATAAAAGGCGGTATTCGGGAAGAAAATGTGTTATTATTGGAATAAAATGTGCTGTCCCAATAAAAGACGCTGTCTTCCCCAAATGCGTCTTTTTATGCTGCAAATCAGACATTTTCTCCCCGAAAGATCACCTTAATCCTCTAAAGAAGACATTTTCTCCACAAAATGCCGCTTATTAGCTCAATACCAGGCTTTCACGCCAAAATAATGCACTTTATCCCCAAAACTCAGGCATTTTCTCCACAAAACACTCTTTTTCGCTCCAAAATACAACCATTTCTCCCCTGCATATCAATTTCTGCCAACAAGTAGACATTTTCTCCCCGAATATCACTCTTCATCCCAGAAACCAAACAGGTTCTCTCTTAAGTGCCACTCTTTAGCCCCCCAAAAAGGCATTTTCTCCCCAGAATACTGCCTTTCATCTTCAAGTGTCTTCTTTTTGGGAAAGGAAACGAAAGCGCTACTTTGGGGAGAGTATTTCTTATTTGGGGGATCAAAAGAGCAATTTGGGGGAGAAAATGTGTAATATAGGGAACCCTATGTAGTATTTAATGGATAAAAAATCTTCTATTTGGAACCAAGAATGATATTTTGGGGAGAATATTTCTCATTTTGAGGACAGAAATAGGTCTTTTTTGGAGAGGATGACTTATTTTCGGTCTAAAAAGCAGTATTCTGGGAAAAAAAATGCCTTCTTTTGGAGATCAAAGGCGGTATTCTGGGAAGAAAATGTGTTATTATTGGAATAAAATGTGCTGTCCCAATAAAAGACGCTGTCTTCCCCAAATGCGTCTTTTTATGCTGCAAATCAGACATTTTCTCCCCGAAAGATCACCTTAATCCTCTAAAGAAGACATTTTCTCCACAAAATGCCGCTTATTAGCTCAATACCAGGCTTTCACGCCAAAATAATGCACTTTATCCCCAAAACTCACGCATTTTCTCCACAAAACACTCATTTTCGCTCCAAAATACAACCATTTCTCCCCTGCATATCAATTTCTGCCAACAAGTAGACATTTTCTCCCCGAATATCACTCTTCATCCCAGAAACCAAACAGGTTCTCTCTTAAGTGCCACTCTTTAGCCCCCCAAAAAGGCATTTTCTCCCCAGAATACTGCCTTTCATTTTCAAATGTCTCATATTTGGGAAAGGAAACAAAAGCGCTACTTTGGGGAGAGTATTTCTTATTTGGGGGATCAAAAGAGCAATTTGGGGGAGAAAATGTGTAATATAGGGAACCCTATGTGGTATTTAATGGATAAAAAATCTTCTATTTGGAACCAAGAATGATGTTTTGGGGAGAATATTTCTCATTTTGAGGACAGAAATAGGTCTTTTTTGGAGAGGATGACTTATTTTCGGTCTAAAAAGCAGTATTCTGGGAAAAAAAATGCCTTCTTTTGGGGATAAAAGGCGGTATTCTGGGAAGAAAATGTGTTATTATTGGAATAAAATGTGCTGTCCCAATAAAAGACGCTGTCTTCCCCGAATGCGTCTTTTTATGCTGCAAATCAGACATTTTCTCCCCGAAAGATCACCTTAATCCTCTAAAGAAGACATTTTCTCCACAAAATGCCGCTTATTAGCTCAATACCAGGCTTTCACGCCAAAATAATGCACTTTATCCCCAAAACTCAGGCATTTTCTCCACAAAACACTCATTTTCGCTCCAAAATACAACCATTTCTCCCCTGCATATCAATTTCTGCCAACAAGTAGACATTTTCTCCCCGAATATCACTCTTCATCCCAGAAACCAAACAGGTTCTCTCTTAAGTGCCACTCTTTATCCCCCCAAAAAGGCATTTTCTGCCCAGAATACTGCCTTTCATCTTCAAGTGTCTTCTTTTTGGGAAAGGAAACGAAAGCGCTACTTGGGGGAGAGTATTTCTTATTTGGGGGATCAAAAGAGCAATTTGGGGGAGAAAATGTGTAATATAGGGAACCCTATGTGGTATTTAATGGATAAAAAATCTTCTATTTGGAACCAAGAATGATATTTTGGGGAGAATATTTCTCATTTTGAGGACAGAAATAGGTCTTTTTTGGAGAGGATGACTTATTTTCGGTCTAAAAAGCAGTATTCTGGGAAAAAAAATGCCTTCTTTTCGGGATAAAAGGCGGTATTCGGGAAGAAAATGTGTTATTATTGGAATAAAATGTGCTGTCCCAATAAAAGACGCTGTCTTCCCCAAATGCGTCTTTTTATGCTGCAAATCAGACATTTTCTCCCCGAAAGATCACCTTAATCCTCTAAAGAAGACATTTTCTCCACAAAATGCCGCTTATTAGCTCAATACCAGGCTTTCACGCCAAAATAATGCACTTTATCCCCAAAACTCAGGCATTTTCTCCACAAAACACTCTTTTTCGCTCCAAAATACAACCATTTCTCCCCTGCATATCAATTTCTGCCAACAAGTAGACATTTTCTCCCCGAATATCACTCTTCATCCCAGAAACCAAACAGGTTCTCTCTTAAGTGCCACTCTTTAGCCCCCCAAAAAGGCATTTTCTCCCCAGAATACTGCCTTTCATCTTCAAGTGTCTTCTTTTTGGGAAAGGAAACGAAAGCGCTACTTTGGGGAGAGTATTTCTTATTTGGGGGATCAAAAGAGCAATTTGGGGGAGAAAATGTGTAATATAGGGAACCCTATGTGGTATTTAATGGATAAAAAATCTTCTATTTGGAACCAAGAATGATATTTTGGGGAGAATATTTCTCATTTTGAGGACAGAAATAGGTCTTTTTTGGAGAGGATGACTTATTTTCGGTCTAAAAAGCAGTATTCTGGGAAAAAAAATGCCTTCTTTTCGGGATAAAAGGCGGTATTCGGGAAGAAAATGTGTTATTATTGGAATAAAATGTGCTGTCCCAATAAAAGACGCTGTCTTCCCCAAATGCGTCTTTTTATGCTGCAAATCAGACATTTTCTCCCCGAAAGATCACCTTAATCCTCTAAAGAAGACATTTTCTCCACAAAATGCCGCTTATTAGCTCAATACCAGGCTTTCACGCCAAAATAATGCACTTTATCCCCAAAACTCAGGCATTTTCTCCACAAAACACTCTTTTTCGCTCCAAAATACAACCATTTCTCCCCTGCATATCAATTTCTGCCAACAAGTAGACATTTTCTCCCCGAATATCACTCTTCATCCCAGAAACCAAACAGGTTCTCTCTTAAGTGCCACTCTTTAGCCCCCCAAAAAGGCATTTTCTCCCCAGAATACTGCCTTTCATCTTCAAGTGTCTTCTTTTTGGGAAAGGAAACGAAAGCGCTACTTTGGGGAGAGTATTTCTTATTTGGGGGATCAAAAGAGCAATTTGGGGGAGAAAATGTGTAATATAGGGAACCCTATGTAGTATTTAATGGATAAAAAATCTTCTATTTGGAACCAAGAATGATATTTTGGGGAGAATATTTCTCATTTTGAGGACAGAAATAGGTCTTTTTTGGAGAGGATGACTTATTTTCGGTCTAAAAAGCAGTATTCTGGGAAAAAAAATGCCTTCTTTTGGAGATAAAAGGCGGTATTCTGGGAAGAAAATGTGTTATTATTGGAATAAAATGTGCTGTCCCAATAAAAGACGCTGTCTTCCCCAAATGCGTCTTTTTATGCTGCAAATCAGACATTTTCTCCACGAAAGATCACCTTAATCCTCTAAAGAAGACATTTTCTCCACAAAATGCCGCTTATTAGCTCAATACCAGGCTTTCACGCCAAAATAATGCACTTTATCCCCAAAACTCACGCATTTTCTCCACAAAACACTCATTTTCGCTCCAAAATACAACCATTTCTCCCCTGCATATCAATTTCTGCCAACAAGTAGACATTTTCTCCCCGAATATCACTCTTCATCCCAGAAACCAAACAGGTTCTCTCTTAAGTGCCACTCTTTAGCCCCCCAAAAAGGCATTTTCTCCCCAGAATACTGCCTTTCATTTTCAAATGTCTCATATTTGGGAAAGGAAACAAAAGCGCTACTTTGGGGAGAGTATTTCTTATTTGGGGGATCAAAAGAGCAATTTGGGGGAGAAAATGTGTAATATAGGGAACCCTATGTAGTATTTAATGGATAAAAAATCTTCTATTTGGAACCAAGAATGATGTTTTGGGGAGAATATTTCTCATTTTGAGGACAGAAATAGGTCTTTTTTGGAGAGGATGACTTATTTTCGGTCTAAAAAGCAGTATTCTGGGAAGAAAATGCCTTCTTTTGGGGATAAAAGGCGGTATTCGGGAAGAAAATGTGTTATTATTGGAATAAAATGTGATGTCCCAATAAAAGACGCTGTCTTCCCCAAATGCGTCTTTTTATGCTGCAAATCAGACATTTTCTCCCCGAAAGATCACCTTAATCCTCTAAAGAAGACATTTTCTCCACTAAATGCCGCTTATTAGCTCAATACCAGGCTTTCACGCCAAAATAATGCACTTTATCCCCAAAACTCATGCATTTTCTCCCCAAAACACTCTTTTTCGCTCCAAAATACAACCATTTCTCCCCTACATATCAATTTCTGCCAACAAGTAGACATTTTCTCCCCGAATATCACTCTTCATCCCAGAAACCAAACAGGTTCTCTCTTAAGTGCCACTCTTTAGCCCCCCAAAAAGGCATTTTCTCCCCAGAATACTGCCTTTCATCTTCAAGTGTCTTCTTTTTGGGAAAGGAAACGAAAGCGCTACTTGGGGGAGAGTATTTCTTATTTGGGGGATCAAAAGAGCAATTTGGGGGAGAAAATGTGTAATATAGGGAACCCTATGTGGTATTTAATGGATAAAAAATCTTCTATTTGGAACCAAGAATGATGTTTTGGGGAGAATATTTCTCATTTTGAGGACAGAAATAGGTCTTTTTTGGAGAGGATGACTTATTTTCGGTCTAAAAAGCAGTATTCTGGGAAGAAAATGCCTTCTTTTGGGGATAAAAGGCGGTATTCTGGGAAGAAAATGTGTTATTATTGGAATAAAATGTGATGTCCCAATAAAAGACGCTGTCTTCCCCAAATCCGTCTTGTTATGCTGCAAATAAGGCATTTTCTCCCCGAAAGATCACCTTAATCCTCTAAAGAAGACATTTTCTCCACAAAATGCCGCTTATTAGCTCAATACCAGGCTTTCACGCCAAAATAATGCACTTTATCCCCAAAACTCAGGCATTTTCTCCACAAAACACGCTTTTTCTCTCCCAAATACAACCATTTCTCCCCTGCATATCAATTTCTGCCAACAAGTAGACATTTTCTCCCCGAATATCACTCTTCATCCCAGAAACCAAACAGGTTCTCTCTTAAGTGCCACTCTTTAGCCCCCCAAAAAGGCATTTTCTCCCCAGAATACTGCCTTTCATCTTCAAGTGTCTTCTTTTTGGGAAAGGAAACGAAAGCGCTACTTTGGGGAGAGTATTTCTTATTTGGGGGATCAAAAGAGCAATTTGGGGGAGAAAATGTGTAATATAGGGAACCCTATGTGGTATTTAATGGAGAAAAAATCTTCTATTTGGAACCAAGAATGATATTTTGGGGAGAATATTTCTCATTTTGAGGACAGAAATAGGTCTTTTTTGGAGAGGATGACTTATTTTCGGTCTAAAAAGCAGTATTCTGGGAAGAAAATGCCTTCTTTTGGGGATAAAAGGCGGTATTCGGGAAGAAAATGTGTTATTATTGGAATAAAAGGTGCTGTCCCAATAAAAGACTCTATCTTCCCCAAATGCGTCTTTTTATGCTGCAAATCAGACATTTTCTCCCCGAAAGATCACCTTAATCCTCTAAAGAAGACATTTTCTCCACAAAATGCCGCTTATTAGCTCAATACCAGGCTTTCACGCCAAAATAATGCACTTTATCCCCAAAACTCACGCATTTTCTCCACAAAACACGCTTTTTCTCTCCAAAATACAACCATTTCTCCCCTGCATATCAATTTCTGCCAACAATTAGACATTTTCTCCCCGAATATCACTCTTCATCCCAGAAACCAAACAGGTTCTCTCTTAAGTGCCACTCTTTAGCCCCCCAAAAAGGCATTTTCTCCCCAGAATACTGCCTTTCATCTTCAAGTGTCTCATATTTGGGAAAGGAAACGAAAGCGCTACTTTGGGGAGAGTATTTCTTATTTGGGGGATCAAAAGAGCAGTTTGGGGGAGAAAATGTGTAATATAGGGAACCCTATGTAGTATTTAATGGATAAAAAGTCTTCTATTTGGAACCAAGAATGATGTTTTGGGGAGAATATTTCTCATTTTGAGGACAGAAATAGGTCTTTTTTGGAGAGGATGACTTATTTTCGGTCTAAAAAGCAGTATTCTGGGAAGAAAATGCCTTCTTTTGGGGATAAAAGGCGGTATTCGGGAAGAAAATGTGTTATTATTGGAATAAAATGTGCTCTCCCAATAAAAGACTCTATCTTCCCCAAATGCGTCTTTTTATGCTGCAAATCAGACATTTTCTCCCCGAAAGATCACCTTAATCCTCTAAAGAAGACATTTTCTCCACAAAATGCCGCTTATTAGCTCAATACCAGGCTTTCACGCCAAAATAATGCACTTTATCCCCAAAACTCATGCATTTTCTCCACAAAACACTCATTTTCGCTCCAAAATACAACCATTTCTCCCCTGCATATCAATTTCTGCCAACAAGTAGACATTTTCTCCCCGAATATCACTCTTCATCCCAGAAACCAAACAGGTTCTCTCTTAAGTGCCACTTTTTAGCCCCCCAAAAAGGCATTTTCTCCCCAGAATACTGCCTTTCATCTTCAAGTGTCTTCTTTTTGGGAAAGGAAACGAAAGCGCTACTTTGGGGAGAGTATTTCTTATTTGGGGGATCAAAAGAGCAATTTGGGGGAGAAAATGTGTAATATAGGGAACCCTATGTGGTATTTAATGGAGAAAAAATCTTCTATTTGGAACCAAGAATGATATTTTGGGGAGAATATTTCTCATTTTGAGGACAGAAATAGGTCTTTTTTGGAGAGGATGACTTATTTTCGGTCTAAAAAGCAGTATTCTGGGAAGAAAATGCCTTCTTTTGGGGATAAAAGGCGGTATTCTGGGAAGAAAATGTGTTATTATTGGAATAAAATGTGCTGTCCCAATAAAAGACGCTGTCTTCCCCAAATGCGTCTTTTTATGCTGCAAATCAGACATTTTCTCCCCGAAAGATCACCTTAATCCTCTAAAGAAGACATTTTCTCCACAAAATGCCGCTTATTAGCTCAATACCAGGCTTTCACGCCAAAATAATGCACTTTATCCCCAAAACTCATGCATTTTCTCCACAAAACACTCATTTTCGCTCCAAAATACAACCATTTCTCCCCTGCATATCAATTTCTGCCAACAAGTAGACATTTTCTCCCCGAATATCACTCTTCATCCCAGAAACCAAAAAGGTTCTCTCTTAAGTGCCACTCTTTAGCCCCCCAAAAAGGCATTTTCTGCCCAGAATACTGCCTTTCATCTTCAAGTGTCTTCTTTTTGGGAAAGGAAACGAAAGCGCTACTTTGGGGAGAGTATTTCTTATTTGGGGGATCAAAAGAGCAATTTGGGGGAGAAAATGTGTAATATAGGGAACCCTATGTGGTATTTAATGGATAAAAAATCTTCTATTTGGAACCAAGAATGATGTTTTGGGGAGAATATTTCTCATTTTGAGGACAGAAATAGGTCTTTTTTGGAGAGGATGACTTATTTTCGGTCTAAAAAGCAGTATTCTGGGAAGAAAATGCCTTCTTTTGGGGATAAAAGGCGGTATTCGGGAAGAAAATGTGTTATTATTGGAATAAAATGTGATGTCCCAATAAAAGACGCTGTCTTCCCCAAATGCGTCTTTTTATGCTGCAAATCAGACATTTTCTCCCCGAAAGATCACCTTAATCCTCTAAAGAAGACATTTTCTCCACTAAATGCCGCTTATTAGCTCAATACCAGGCTTTCACGCCAAAATAATGCACTTTATCCCCAAAACTCATGCATTTTCTCCCCAAAACACTCTTTTTCGCTCCAAAATACAACCATTTCTCCCCTACATATCAATTTCTGCCAACAAGTAGACATTTTCTCCCCGAATATCACTCTTCATCCCAGAAACCAAACAGGTTCTCTCTTAAGTGCCACTCTTTAGCCCCCCAAAAAGGCATTTTCTCCCCAGAATACTGCCTTTCATCTTCAAGTGTCTTCTTTTTGGGAAAGGAAACGAAAGCGCTACTTGGGGGAGAGTATTTCTTATTTGGGGGATCAAAAGAGCAATTTGGGGGAGAAAATGTGTAATATAGGGAACCCTATGTGGTATTTAATGGATAAAAAATCTTCTATTTGGAACCAAGAATGATGTTTTGGGGAGAATATTTCTCATTTTGAGGACAGAAATAGGTCTTTTTTGGAGAGGATGACTTATTTTCGGTCTAAAAAGCAGTATTCTGGGAAGAAAATGCCTTCTTTTGGGGATAAAAGGCGGTATTCTGGGAAGAAAATGTGTTATTATTGGAATAAAATGTGATGTCCCAATAAAAGACGCTGTCTTCCCCAAATCCGTCTTGTTATGCTGCAAATAAGGCATTTTCTCCCCGAAAGATCACCTTAATCCTCTAAAGAAGACATTTTCTCCACAAAATGCCGCTTATTAGCTCAATACCAGGCTTTCACGCCAAAATAATGCACTTTATCCCCAAAACTCAGGCATTTTCTCCACAAAACACGCTTTTTCTCTCCCAAATACAACCATTTCTCCCCTGCATATCAATTTCTGCCAACAAGTAGACATTTTCTCCCCGAATATCACTCTTCATCCCAGAAACCAAACAGGTTCTCTCTTAAGTGCCACTCTTTAGCCCCCCAAAAAGGCATTTTCTCCCCAGAATACTGCCTTTCATCTTCAAGTGTCTTCTTTTTGGGAAAGGAAACGAAAGCGCTACTTTGGGGAGAGTATTTCTTATTTGGGGGATCAAAAGAGCAATTTGGGGGAGAAAATGTGTAATATAGGGAACCCTATGTGGTATTTAATGGAGAAAAAATCTTCTATTTGGAACCAAGAATGATATTTTGGGGAGAATATTTCTCATTTTGAGGACAGAAATAGGTCTTTTTTGGAGAGGATGACTTATTTTCGGTCTAAAAAGCAGTATTCTGGGAAGAAAATGCCTTCTTTTGGGGATAAAAGGCGGTATTCGGGAAGAAAATGTGTTATTATTGGAATAAAAGGTGCTGTCCCAATAAAAGACTCTATCTTCCCCAAATGCGTCTTTTTATGCTGCAAATCAGACATTTTCTCCCCGAAAGATCACCTTAATCCTCTAAAGAAGACATTTTCTCCACAAAATGCCGCTTATTAGCTCAATACCAGGCTTTCACGCCAAAATAATGCACTTTATCCCCAAAACTCACGCATTTTCTCCACAAAACACGCTTTTTCTCTCCAAAATACAACCATTTCTCCCCTGCATATCAATTTCTGCCAACAATTAGACATTTTCTCCCCGAATATCACTCTTCATCCCAGAAACCAAACAGGTTCTCTCTTAAGTGCCACTCTTTAGCCCCCCAAAAAGGCATTTTCTCCCCAGAATACTGCCTTTCATCTTCAAGTGTCTCATATTTGGGAAAGGAAACGAAAGCGCTACTTTGGGGAGAGTATTTCTTATTTGGGGGATCAAAAGAGCAGTTT
This sequence comes from Alectoris magna, assembly GCA_030625065.1. NCBI lineage: Eukaryota > Metazoa > Chordata > Aves > Galliformes > Phasianidae > Alectoris > Alectoris magna. The sequence goes on from CM060587.1 coordinate 4,884,677, forward strand.
GGGGGAGAAAATGTGTAATATAGGGAACCCTATGTAGTATTTAATGGATAAAAAGTCTTCTATTTGGAACCAAGAATGATGTTTTGGGGAGAATATTTCTCATTTTGAGGACAGAAATAGGTCTTTTTTGGAGAGGATGACTTATTTTCGGTCTAAAAAGCAGTATTCTGGGAAGAAAATGCCTTCTTTTGGGGATAAAAGGCGGTATTCGGGAAGAAAATGTGTTATTATTGGAATAAAATGTGCTCTCCCAATAAAAGACTCTATCTTCCCCAAATGCGTCTTTTTATGCTGCAAATCAGACATTTTCTCCCCGAAAGATCACCTTAATCCTCTAAAGAAGACATTTTCTCCACAAAATGCCGCTTATTAGCTCAATACCAGGCTTTCACGCCAAAATAATGCACTTTATCCCCAAAACTCATGCATTTTCTCCACAAAACACTCATTTTCGCTCCAAAATACAACCATTTCTCCCCTGCATATCAATTTCTGCCAACAAGTAGACATTTTCTCCCCGAATATCACTCTTCATCCCAGAAACCAAACAGGTTCTCTCTTAAGTGCCACTTTTTAGCCCCCCAAAAAGGCATTTTCTCCCCAGAATACTGCCTTTCATCTTCAAGTGTCTTCTTTTTGGGAAAGGAAACGAAAGCGCTACTTTGGGGAGAGTATTTCTTATTTGGGGGATCAAAAGAGCAATTTGGGGGAGAAAATGTGTAATATAGGGAACCCTATGTGGTATTTAATGGAGAAAAAATCTTCTATTTGGAACCAAGAATGATATTTTGGGGAGAATATTTCTCATTTTGAGGACAGAAATAGGTCTTTTTTGGAGAGGATGACTTATTTTCGGTCTAAAAAGCAGTATTCTGGGAAGAAAATGCCTTCTTTTGGGGATAAAAGGCGGTATTCTGGGAAGAAAATGTGTTATTATTGGAATAAAATGTGCTGTCCCAATAAAAGACGCTGTCTTCCCCAAATGCGTCTTTTTATGCTGCAAATCAGACATTTTCTCCCCGAAAGATCACCTTAATCCTCTAAAGAAGACATTTTCTCCACAAAATGCCGCTTATTAGCTCAATACCAGGCTTTCACGCCAAAATAATGCACTTTATCCCCAAAACTCATGCATTTTCTCCACAAAACACTCATTTTCGCTCCAAAATACAACCATTTCTCCCCTGCATATCAATTTCTGCCAACAAGTAGACATTTTCTCCCCGAATATCACTCTTCATCCCAGAAACCAAAAAGGTTCTCTCTTAAGTGCCACTCTTTAGCCCCCCAAAAAGGCATTTTCTGCCCAGAATACTGCCTTTCATCTTCAAGTGTCTTCTTTTTGGGAAAGGAAACGAAAGCGCTACTTTGGGGAGAGTATTTCTTATTTGGGGGATCAAAAGAGCAATTTGGGGGAGAAAATGTGTAATATAGGGAACCCTATGTAGTATTTAATGGATAAAAAATCTTCTATTTGGAACCAAGAATGATGTTTTGGGGAGAATATTTCTCATTTTGAGGACAGAAATAGGTCTTTTTTGGAGAGGATGACTTATTTTCGGTCTAAAAAGCAGTATTCTGGGAAGAAAATGCCTTCTTTTGGGGATAAAAGGCGGTATTCTGGGAAGAAAATGTGTTATTAGTGGAATAAAATGTGCTGTCCCAATAAAAGACGCTGTCTTCCCCAAATGCATCTTTTTATGCTGCAAATCTGATATTTTCTCCCCGAAAGATCACCTTAATCCTCTAAAGAAGACATTTTCTCCACTAAATGCCGCTTATTAGCTCAATACCAGGCTTTCACGCCAAAATAATGCAGTTTATCCCCAAAACTCAGGCATTTTCTCCACAAAACACGCTTTTTCTCTCCCAAATACAACCATTTCTCCCCTGCATATCAATTTCTGCCAACAAGTAGACATTTTCTCCCCGAATATCACTCTTCATCCCAGAAACCAAACAGGTTCTCTCTTAAGTGCCACTCTTTAGCCCCCCAAAAAGGCATTTTCTCCCCAGAATACTGCCTTTCATCTTCAAGTGTCTTCTTTTTGGGAAAGGAAACGAAAGCGCTACTTTGGGGAGAGTATTTCTTATTTGGGGGATCAAAAGAGCAATTTGGGGGAGAAAATGTGTAATATAGGGAACCCTATGTAGTATTTAATGGATAAAAAATCTTCTATTTGGAACCAAGAATGATGTTTTGGGGAGAATATTTCTCATTTTGAGGACAGAAATAGGTCTTTTTTGGAGAGGATGACTTATTTTCGGTCTAAAAAGCAGTATTCTGGGAAGAAAATGCCTTCTTTTGGGGATAAAAGGCGGTATTCGGGAAGAAAATGTGTTATTATTGGAATAAAATGTGCTCTCCCAATAAAAGACTCTATCTTCCCCAAATGCGTCTTTTTATGCTGCAAATCAGACATTTTCTCCCCGAAAGATCACCTTAATCCTCTAAAGAAGACATTTTCTCCACAAAATGCCGCTTATTAGCTCAATACCAGGCTTTCACGCCAAAATAATGCACTTTATCCCCAAAACTCAGGCATTTTCTCCCCAAAACACGCTTTTTCGCTCCAAAATACAACCATTTCTCCCCTGCATATCAATTTCTGCCAACAAGTAGACATTTTCTCCCCGAATATCACTCTTCATCCCAGAAACCAAACAGGTTCTCTCTTAAGTGCCACTTTTTAGCCCCCAAAAAGGCATTTTCTCCCCAGAATACTGCCTTTCATCTTCAAAAGTCTCATAATTGGGAAAGGAAACGAAAGCGCTACTTTGGGGAGAGTATTTCTTATTTGGGGGATCAAAAGAGCAATTTGGGGGAGAAAATGTGTAATATAGGGAACCCTATGTGGTATTTAATGGAGAAAAAATCTTCTATTTGGAACCAAGAATGATATTTTGGGGAGAATATTTCTCATTTTGAGGACAGAAATAGGTCTTTTTTGGAGAGGATGACTTATTTTCGGTCTAAAAAGCAGTATTCTGGGAAGAAAATGCCTTCTTTTGGGGATAAAAGGCGGTATTCTGGGAAGAAAATGTGTTATTAGTGGAATAAAATGTGCTGTCCCAATAAAAGACGCTGTCTTCCCCAAATGCGTCTTTTTATGCTGCAAATCAGACATTTTCTCCCCGAAAGATCACCTTAATCCTCTAAAGAAGACATTTTCTCCACTAAATGCCGCTTATTAGCTCAATACCAGGCTTTCACGCCAAAATAATGCACTTTATCCCCAAAACTCATGCATTTTCTCCCCAAAACACTCTTTTTCGCTCCAAAATACAACCATTTCTCCCCTGCATATCAATTTCTGCCAACAAGTAGACATTTTCTCCCCGAATATCACTCTTCATCCCAGAAACCAAACAGGTTCTCTCTTAAGTGCCACTCTTTAGCCCCCCAAAAAGGCATTTTCTCCCCAGAATACTGCCTTTCATCTTCAAGTGTCTTCTTTTTGGGAAAGGAAACGAAAGCGCTACTTTGGGGAGAGTATTTCTTATTTGGGGGATCAAAAGAGCAATTTGGGGGAGAAAATGTGTAATATAGGGAACCCTATGTGGTATTTAATGGATAAAAAATCTTCTATTTGGAACCAAGAATGATGTTTTGGGGAGAATATTTCTCATTTTGAGGACAGAAATAGGTCTTTTTTGGAGAGGATGACTTATTTTCGGTCTAAAAAGCAGTATTCTGGGAAGAAAATGCCTTCTTTTGGGATAAAAGGCGGTATTCTGGGAAGAAAATGTGTTATTAGTGGAATAAAATGTGCTGTCCCAATAAAAGACGCTGTCTTCCCCAAATGCATCTTTTTATGCTGCAAATCTGATATTTTCTCCCTGAAAGATCACCTTAATCTTCTAAAGAAGACATTTTCTCCACTAAATGCCGCTTATTAGCTCAATACCAGGCTTTCACGCCAAAATAATGCAGTTTATCCCAAACTCAGGCATTTTCTCCACAAAACACGCTTTTTCTCTCCCAAATACAACCATTTCTCCCCTGCATATCAATTTCTGCCAACAAGTAGACATTTTCTCCCCGAATATCACTCTTCATCCCAGAAACCAAACAGGTTCTCTCTTAAGTGCCACTCTTTAGCCCCCCAAAAAGGCATTTTCTCCCCAGAATACTGCCTTTCATCTTCAAGTGTCTTCTTTTTGGGAAAGGAAACGAAAGCGCTACTTTGGGGAGAGTATTTCTTATTTGGGGGATCAAAAGAGCAATTTGGGGGAGAAAATGTGTAATATAGGGAACCCTATGTGGTATTTAATGGATAAAAAATCTTCTATTTGGAACCAAGAATGATGTTTTGGGGAGAATATTTCTCATTTTGAGGACAGAAATAGGTCTTTTTTGGAGAGGATGACTTATTTTCGGTCTAAAAAGCAGTATTCTGGGAAAAAAAATGCCTTCTTTTCGGGATCAAAGGCGGTATTCTGGGAAGAAAATGTGTTATTATTGGAATAAAATGTGCTGTCCCAATAAAAGACGCTGTCTTCCCCAAATGCGTCTTTTTATGCTGCAAATCAGACATTTTCTCCCCGAAAGATCACCTTAATCCTCTAAAGAAGACATTTTCTCCACAAAATGCCGCTTATTAGCTCAATACCAGGCTTTCACGCCAAAATAATGCACTTTATCCCCAAAACTCAGGCATTTTCTCCACAAAACACTCTTTTTCGCTCCAAAATACAACCATTTCTCCCCTGCATATCAATTTCTGCCAACAAGTAGACATTTTCTCCCCGAATATCACTCTTCATCCCAGAAACCAAACAGGTTCTCTCTTAAGTGCCACTCTTTAGCCCCCCAAAAAGGCATTTTCTCCCCAGAATACTGCCTTTCATCTTCAAGTGTCTTCTTTTTGGGAAAGGAAACGAAAGCGCTACTTTGGGGAGAGTATTTCTTATTTGGGGGATCAAAAGAGCAATTTGGGGGAGAAAATGTGTAATATAGGGAACCCTATGTGGTATTTAATGGATAAAAAATCTTCTATTTGGAACCAAGAATGATGTTTTGGGGAGAATATTTCTCATTTTGAGGACAGAAATAGGTCTTTTTTGGAGAGGATGACTTATTTTCGGTCTAAAAAGCAGTATTCTGGGAAGAAAATGCCTTCTTTTGGGGATAAAAGGCGGTATTCGGGAAGAAAATGTGTTATTATTGGAATAAAATGTGCTGTCCCAATAAAAGACGCTGTCTTCCCCAAATGCGTCTTTTTATGCTGCAAATCAGACATTTTCTCCCCGAAAGATCACCTTAATCCTCTAAAGAAGACATTTTCTCCACAAAATGCCGCTTATTAGCTCAATACCAGGCTTTCACGCCAAAATAATGCACTTTATCCCCAAAACTCATGCATTTTCTCCACAAAACACTCTTTTTCGCTCCAAAATACAACCATTTCTCCCCTGCATATCAATTTCTGCCAACAAGTAGACATTTTCTCCCCGAATATCACTCTTCATCCCAGAAACCAAACAGGTTCTCTCTTAAGTGCCACTCTTTAGCCCCCAAAAAGGCATTTTCTCCCCAGAATACTGCCTTTCATCTTCAAATGTCTCATAATTGGGAAAGGAAACGAAAGCGCTACTTTGGGGAGAGTATTTCTTATTTGGGGGATCAAAAGAGCAATTTGGGGGAGAAAATGTGTAATATAGGGAACCCTATGTAGTATTTAATGGATAAAAAATCTTCTATTTGGAACCAAGAATGATGTTTTGGGGAGAATATTTCTCATTTTGAGGACAGAAATAGGTCTTTTTTGGAGAGGATGACTTATTTTCGGTCTAAAAAGCAGTATTCTGGGAAGAAAATGCCTTCTTTTGGGGATAAAAGGCGGTATTCGGGAAGAAAATGTGTTATTATTGGAATAAAATGTGCTGTCCCAATAAAAGACGCTGTCTTCCCCAAATGCGTCTTTTTATGCTGCAAATCAGACATTTTCTCCCCGAAAGATCACCTTAATCCTCTAAAGAAGACATTTTCTCCACAAAATGCCGCTTATTAGCTCAATACCAGGCTTTCACGCCAAAATAATGCACTTTATCCCCAAAACTCATGCATTTTCTCCACAAAACACTCTTTTTCGCTCCAAAATACAACCATTTCTCCCCTGCATATCAATTTCTGCCAACAAGTAGACATTTTCTCCCCGAATATCACTCTTCATCCCAGAAACCAAACAGGTTCTCTCTTAAGTGCCACTCTTTAGCCCCCCAAAAAGGCATTTTCTCCCCAGAATACTGCCTTTCATCTTCAAGTGTCTTCTTTTTGGGAAAGGAAACGAAAGCGCTACTTTGGGGAGAGTATTTCTTATTTGGGGGATCAAAAGAGCAATTTGGGGGAGAAAATGTGTAATATAGGGAACCCTATGTAGTATTTAATGGATAAAAAATCTTCTATTTGGAACCAAGAATGATGTTTTGGGGAGAATATTTCTCATTTTGAGGACAGAAATAGGTCTTTTTTGGAGAGGATGACTTATTTTCGGTCTAAAAAGCAGTATTCTGGGAAAAAAAAATGCCTTCTTTTGGGGATAAAAGGCGGTATTCTGGGAAGAAAATGTGTTATTATTGGAATAAAATGTGCTGTCCCAATAAAAGACGCTGTCTTCCCCAAATGCGTCTTTTTATGCTGCAAATCAGACATTTTCTCCCCGAAAGATCACCTTAATCCTCTAAAGAAGACATTTTCTCCACTAAATGCCGCTTATTAGCTCAATACCAGGCTTTCACGCCAAAATAATGCACTTTATCCCCAAAACTCATGCATTTTCTCCACAAAACACTCTTTTTCGCTCCAAAATACAACCATTTCTCCCCTGCATATCAATTTCTGCCAACAAGTAGACATTTTCTCCCCGAATATCACTCTTCATCCCAGAAACCAAACAGGTTCTCTCTTAAGTGCCACTCTTTAGCCCCCCAAAAAGGCATTTTCTCCCCAGAATACTGCCTTTCATCTTCAAATGTCTCATAATTGGGAAAGGAAACGAAAGCGCTACTTGGGGGAGAGTATTTCTTATTTGGGGGATCAAAAGAGCAATTTGGGGGAGAAAATGTGTAATATAGGGAACCCTATGTAGTATTTAATGGATAAAAAATCTTCTATTTGGAACCAAGAATGATGTTTTGGGGAGAATATTTCTCATTTTGAGGACAGAAATAGGTCTTTTTTGGAGAGGATGACTTATTTTCGGTCTAAAAAGCAGTATTCTGGGAAGAAAATGCCTTCTTTTGTGGATAAAAGGCGGTATTCGGGAAGAAAATGTGTTATTATTGGAATAAAATGTGCTGTCCCAATAAAAGACGCTGTCTTCCCCAAATGCGTCTTTTTATGCTGCAAATCAGACATTTTCTCCCCGAAAGATCACCTTAATCCTCTAAAGAAGACATTTTCTCCACAAAATGCCGCTTATTAGCTCAATACCAGGCTTTCACGCCAAAATAATGCACTTTATCCCCAAAACTCATGCATTTTCTCCACAAAACACTCTTTTTCGCTCCAAAATACAACCATTTCTCCCCTGCATATCAATTTCTGCCAACAAGTAGACATTTTCTCCCCGAATATCACTCTTCATCCCAGAAACCAAACAGGTTCTCTCTTAAGTGCCACTCTTTAGCCCCCCAAAAAGGCATTTTCTCCCCAGAATACTGCCTTTCATCTTCAAGTGTCTTCTTTTTGGGAAAGGAAACGAAAGCGCTACTTTGGGGAGAGTATTTCTTATTTGGGGGATCAAAAGAGCAATTTGGGGGAGAAAATGTGTAATATAGGGAACCCTATGTAGTATTTAATGGATAAAAAATCTTCTATTTGGAACCAAGAATGATGTTTTGGGGAGAATATTTCTCATTTTGAGGACAGAAATAGGTCTTTTTTGGAGAGGATGACTTATTTTCGGTCTAAAAAGCAGTATTCTGGGAAAAAAAATGCCTTCTTTTGGGGATAAAAGGCGGTATTCTGGGAAGAAAATGTGTTATTATTGGAATAAAATGTGCTGTCCCAATAAAAGACGCTGTCTTCCCCAAATGCGTCTTTTTATGCTGCAAATCAGACATTTTCTCCCCGAAAGATCACCTTAATCCTCTAAAGAAGACATTTTCTCCACTAAATGCCGCTTATTAGCTCAATACCAGGCTTTCACGCCAAAATAATGCACTTTATCCCCAAAACTCATGCATTTTCTCCACAAAACACTCATTTTCGCTCCAAAATACAACTATTTCTCCCCTGCATATCAATTTCTGCCAACAAGTAGACATTTTCTCCCCGAATATCACTCTTCATCCCAGAAACCAAACAGGTTCTCTCTTAAGTGCCACTCTTTAGCCCCCCAAAAAGGCATTTTCTCCCCAGAATACTGCCTTTCATCTTCAAGTGTCTTCTTTTTGGGAAAGGAAACGAAAGCGCTACTTTGGGGAGAGTATTTCTTATTTGGGGGATCAAAAGAGCAATTTGGGGGAGAAAATGTGTAATATAGGGAACCCTATGTAGTATTTAATGGATAAAAAATCTTCTATTTGGAACCAAGAATGATGTTTTGGGGAGAATATTTCTCATTTTGAGGACAGAAATAGGTCTTTTTTGGAGAGGATGACTTATTTTCGGTCTAAAAAGCAGTATTCTGGGAAGAAAATGCCTTCTTTTGGGGATAAAAGGCGGTATTCGGGAAGAAAATGTGTTATTATTGGAATAAAATGTGCTCTCCCAATAAAAGACGCTGTCTTCCCCAAATGCGTCTTTTTATGCTGCAAATCAGACATTTTCTCCCCGAAAGATCACCTTAATCCTCTAAAGAAGACATTTTCTCCACAAAATGCCGCTTATTAGCTCAATACCAGGCTTTCACGCCAAAATAATGCACTTTATCCCCAAAACTCATGCATTTTCTCCACAAAACACTCATTTTCGCTCCAAAATACAACCATTTCTCCCCTGCATATCAATTTCTGCCAACAAGTAGACATTTTCTCCCCGAATATCACTCTTCATCCCAGAAACCAAACAGGTTCTCTCTTAAGTGCCACTCTTTAGCCCCCCAAAAAGGCATTTTCTCCCCAGAATACTGCCTTTCATCTTCAAATGTCTCATAATTGGGAAAGGAAACGAAAGCGCTACTTTGGGGAGAGTATTTCTTATTTGGGGGATCAAAAGAGCAATTTGGGGGAGAAAATGTGTAATATAGGGAACCCTATGTAGTATTTAATGGATAAAAAATCTTCTATTTGGAACCAAGAATGATGTTTTGGGGAGAATATTTCTCATTTTGAGGACAGAAATAGGTCTTTTTTGGAGAGGATGACTTATTTTCGGTCTAAAAAGCAGTATTCTGGGAAGAAAATGCCTTCTTTTGGGGATAAAAGGCGGTATTCGGGAAGAAAATGTGTTATTATTGGAATAAAATGTGCTGTCCCAATAAAAGACGCTGTCTTCCCCAAATGCGTCTTTTTATGCTGCAAATCAGACATTTTCTCCCCGAAAGATCACCTTAATCCTCTAAAGAAGACATTTTCTCCACAAAATGCCGCTTATTAGCTCAATACCAGGCTTTCACGCCAAAATAATGCACTTTATCCCCAAAACTCATGCATTTTCTCCACAAAACACTCTTTTTCGCTCCAAAATACAACCATTTCTCCCCTGCATATCAATTTCTGCCAACAAGTAGACATTTTCTCCCCGAATATCACTCTTCATCCCAGAAACCAAACAGGTTCTCTCTTAAGTGCCACTCTTTAGCCCCCCAAAAAGGCATTTTCTCCCCAGAATACTGCCTTTCATCTTCAAGTGTCTTCTTTTTGGGAAAGGAAACGAAAGCGCTACTTTGGGGAGAGTATTTCTTATTTGGGGGATCAAAAGAGCAATTTGGGGGAGAAAATGTGTAATATAGGGAACCCTATGTAGTATTTAATGGATAAAAAATCTTCTATTTGGAACCAAGAATGATGTTTTGGGGAGAATATTTCTCATTTTGAGGACAGAAATAGGTCTTTTTTGGAGAGGATGACTTATTTTCGGTCTAAAAAGCAGTATTCTGGGAAAAAAAATGCCTTCTTTTGGGGATCAAAGGCGGTATTCTGGGAAGAAAATGTGTTATTATTGGAATAAAATGTGATGTCCCAATAAAAGACGCTGTCTTCCCCAAATGCGTCTTTTTATGCTGCAAATCAGACATTTTCTCCCCGAAAGATCACCTTAATCCTCTAAAGAAGACATTTTCTCCACAAAATGCCGCTTATTAGCTCAATACCAGGCTTTCACGCCAAAATAATGCACTTTATCCCCAAAACTCATGCATTTTCTCCACAAAACACTCATTTTCGCTCCAAAATACAACCATTTCTCCCCTGCATATCAATTTCTGCCAACAAGTAGACATTTTCTCCCCGAATATCACTCTTCATCCCAGAAACCAAACAGGTTCTCTCTTAAGTGCCACTCTTTAGCCCCCCAAAAAGGCATTTTCTCCCCAGAATACTGCCTTTCATCTTCAAGTGTCTTCTTTTTGGGAAAGGAAACGAAAGCGCTACTTTGGGGAGAGTATTTCTTATTTGGGGGATCAAAAGAGCAATTTGGGGGAGAAAATGTGTAATATAGGGAACCCTATGTGGTATTTAATGGATAAAAAATCTTCTATTTGGAACCAAGAATGATGTTTTGGGGAGAATATTTCTCATTTTGAGGACAGAAATAGGTCTTTTTTGGAGAGGATGACTTATTTTCGGTCTAAAAAGCAGTATTCTGGGAAAAAAAATGCCTTCTTTTGGGGATAAAAGGCGGTATTCTGGGAAGAAAATGTGTTATTATTGGAATAAAATGTGCTGTCCCAATAAAAGACGCTGTCTTCCCCAAATGCGTCTTTTTATGCTGCAAATCAGACATTTTCTCCCCGAAAGATCACCTTAATCCTCTAAAGAAGACATTTTCTCCACTAAATGCCGCTTATTAGCTCAATACCAGGCTTTCACGCCAAAATAATGCACTTTATCCCCAAAACTCATGCATTTTCTCCACAAAACACTCATTTTCGCTCCAAAATACAACCATTTCTCCCCTGCATATCAATTTCTGCCAACAAGTAGACATTTTCTCCCCGAATATCACTCTTCATCCCAGAAACCAAACAGGTTCTCTCTTAAGTGCCACTCTTTATCCCCCCAAAAAGGCATTTTCTCCCCAGAATACTGCCTTTCATCTTCAAGTGTCTTCTTTTTGGGAAAGGAAACGAAAGCGCTACTTTGGGGAGAGTATTTCTTATTTGGGGGATCAAAAGAGCAATTTGGGGGAGAAAATGTGTAATATAGGGAACCCTATGTAGTATTTAATGGATAAAAAATCTTCTATTTGGAACCAAGAATGATGTTTTGGGGAGAATATTTCTCATTTTGAGGACAGAAATAGGTCTTTTTTGGAGAGGATGACTTATTTTCGGTCTAAAAAGCAGTATTCTGGGAAGAAAATGCCTTCTTTTGGGGATAAAAGGCGGTATTCTGGGAAGAAAATGTGTTATTATTGGAATAAAATGTGCTGTCCCAATAAAAGACGCTGTCTTCCCCAAATGCGTCTTTTTATGCTGCAAATCAGACATTTTCTCCCCGAAAGATCACCTTAATCCTCTAAAGAAGACATTTTCTCCACAAAATGCCGCTTATTAGCTCAATACCAGGCTTTCACGCCAAAATAATGCACTTTATCCCCAAAACTCATGCATTTTCTCCACAAAACACTCATTTTCGCTCCAAAATACAACCATTTCTCCCCTGCATATCAATTTCTGCCAACAAGTAGACATTTTCTCCCCGAATATCACTCTTCATCCCAGAAACCAAACAGGTTCTCTCTTAAGTGCCACTCTTTAGCCCCCCAAAAAGGCATTTTCTCCCCAGAATACTGCCTTTCATCTTCAAGTGTCTTCTTTTTGGGAAAGGAAACGAAAGCGCTACTTTGGGGAGAGTATTTCTTATTTGGGGGATCAAAAGAGCAATTTGGGGGAGAAAATGTGTAATATAGGGAACCCTATGTGGTATTTAATGGATAAAAAATCTTCTATTTGGAACCAAGAATGATGTTTTGGGGAGAATATTTCTCATTTTGAGGACAGAAATAGGTCTTTTTTGGAGAGGATGACTTATTTTCGGTCTAAAAAGCAGTATTCTGGGAAAAAAAATGCCTTCTTTTGGGGATAAAAGGCGGTATTCTGGGAAGAAAATGTGTTATTATTGGAATAAAATGTGCTGTCCCAATAAAAGACGCTGTCTTCCCCAAATGCGTCTTTTTATGCTGCAAATCAGACATTTTCTCCCCGAAAGATCACCTTAATCCTCTAAAGAAGACATTTTCTCCACTAAATGCCGCTTATTAGCTCAATACCAGGCTTTCACGCCAAAATAATGCACTTTATCCCCAAAACTCATGCATTTTCTCCACAAAACACTCATTTTCGCTCCAAAATACAACCATTTCTCCCCTGCATATCAATTTCTGCCAACAAGTAGACATTTTCTCCCCGAATATCACTCTTCATCCCAGAAACCAAACAGGTTCTCTCTTAAGTGCCACTCTTTATCCCCCCAAAAAGGCATTTTCTCCCCAGAATACTGCCTTTCATCTTCAAGTGTCTTCTTTTTGGGAAAGGAAACGAAAGCGCTACTTTGGGGAGAGTATTTCTTATTTGGGGGATCAAAAGAGCAATTTGGGGGAGAAAATGTGTAATATAGGGAACCCTATGTAGTATTTAATGGATAAAAAATCTTCTATTTGGAACCAAGAATGATGTTTTGGGGAGAATATTTCTCATTTTGAGGACAGAAATAGGTCTTTTTTGGAGAGGATGACTTATTTTCGGTCTAAAAAGCAGTATTCTGGGAAGAAAATGCCTTCTTTTGGGGATAAAAGGCGGTATTCTGGGAAGAAAATGTGTTATTATTGGAATAAAATGTGCTCTCCCAATAAAAGACTCTATCTTCCCCAAATGCGTCTTTTTATGCTGCAAATCAGACATTTTCTCCCCGAAAGATCACCTTAATCCTCTAAAGAAGACATTTTCTCCACAAAATGCCGCTTATTAGCTCAATACCAGGCTTTCACGCCAAAATAATGCACTTTATCCCCAAAACTCATGCATTTTCTCCACAAAACACTCTTTTTCGCTCCAAAATACAACCATTTCTCCCCTGCATATCAATTTCTGCCAACAAGTAGACATTTTCTCCCCGAATATCACTCTTCATCCCAGAAACCAAACAGGTTCTCTCTTAAGTGCCACTCTTTAGCCCCCCAAAAAGGCATTTTCTCCCCAGAATACTGCCTTTCATCTTCAAATGTCTCATAATTGGGAAAGGAAACGAAAGCGCTACTTTGGGGAGAGTATTTCTTATTTGGGGGATCAAAAGAGCAATTTGGGGGAGAAAATGTGTAATATAGGGAACCCTATGTAGTATTTAATGGATAAAAAATCTTCTATTTGGAACCAAGAATGATGTTTTGGGGAGAATATTTCTCATTTTGAGGACAGAAATAGGTCTTTTTTGGAGAGGATGACTTATTTTCGGTCTAAAAAGCAGTATTCTGGGAAGAAAATGCCTTCTTTTGGGGATAAAAGGCGGTATTCTGGGAAGAAAATGTGTTATTATTGGAATAAAATGTGCTCTCCCAATAAAAGACGCTGTCTTCCCCAAATGCGTCTTTTTATGCTGCAAATCAGACATTTTCTCCCCGAAAGATCACCTTAATCCTCTAAAGAAGACATTTTCTCCACAAAATGCCGCTTATTAGCTCAATACCAGGCTTTCACGCCAAAATAATGCACTTTATCCCCAAAACTCATGCATTTTCTCCACAAAACACGCTTTTTCGCTCCAAAATACAACCATTTCTCCCCTGCATATCAATTTCTGCCAACAAGTAGACATTTTCTCCCCGAATATCACTCTTCATCCCAGAAACCAAACAGGTTCTCTCTTAAGTGCCACTTTTTAGCCCCCCAAAAAGGCATTTTCTCCCCAGAATACTGCCTTTCATCTTCAAGTGTCTTCTTTTTGGGAAAGGAAACGAAAGCGCTACTTTGGGGAGAGTATTTCTTATTTGGGGGATCAAAAGAGCAATTTGGGGGAGAAAATGTGTAATATAGGGAACCCTATGTAGTATTTAATGGATAAAAAATCTTCTATTTGGAACCAAGAATGATGTTTTGGGGAGAATATTTCTCATTTTGAGGACAGAAATAGGTCTTTTTTGGAGAGGATGACTTATTTTCGGTCTAAAAAGCAGTATTCTGGGAAGAAAATGCCTTCTTTTGGGGATAAAAGGCGGTATTCTGGGAAGAAAATGTGTTATTAGTGGAATAAAATGTGCTGTCCCAATAAAAGACGCTGTCTTCCCCAAATGCGTCTTTTTATGCTGCAAATCAGACATTTTCTCCCCGAAAGATCACCTTAATCCTCTAAAGAAGACATTTTCTCCACTAAATGCCGCTTATTAGCTCAATACCAGGCTTTCACGCCAAAATAATGCACTTTATCCCCAAAACTCATGCATTTTCTCCACAAAACACTCTTTTTCGCTCCAAAATACAACCATTTCTCCCCTGCATATCAATTTCTGCCAACAAGTAGACATTTTCTCCCCGAATATCACTCTTCATCCCAGAAACCAAACAGGTTCTCTCTTAAGTGCCACTCTTTATCCCCCCAAAAAGGCATTTTCTCCCCAGAATACTGCCTTTCATCTTCAAGTGTCTTCTTTTTGGGAAAGGAAACGAAAGCGCTACTTTGGGGAGAGTATTTCTTATTTGGGGGATCAAAAGAGCAATTTGGGGGAGAAAATGTGTAATATAGGGAACCCTATGTAGTATTTAATGGATAAAAAATCTTCTATTTGGAACCAAGAATGATGTTTTGGGGAGAATATTTCTCATTTTGAGGACAGAAATAGGTCTTTTTTGGAGAGGATGACTTATTTTCGGTCTAAAAAGCAGTATTCTGGGAAGAAAATGCCTTCTTTTGGGGATAAAAGGCGGTATTCTGGGAAGAAAATGTGTTATTATTGGAATAAAATGTGCTGTCCCAATAAAAGACGCTGTCTTCCCCAAATGCGTCTTTTTATGCTGCAAATCAGACATTTTCTCCCCGAAAGATCACCTTAATCCTCTAAAGAAGACATTTTCTCCACAAAATGCCGCTTATTAGCTCAATACCAGGCTTTCACGCCAAAATAATGCACTTTATCCCCAAAACTCATGCATTTTCTCCACAAAACACTCTTTTTCGCTCCAAAATACAACCATTTCTCCCCTGCATATCAATTTCTGCCAACAAGTAGACATTTTCTCCCCGAATATCACTCTTCATCCCAGAAACCAAACAGGTTCTCTCTTAAGTGCCACTCTTTAGCCCCCCAAAAAGGCATTTTCTCCCCAGAATACTGCCTTTCATCTTCCAATGTCTCATAATTGGGAAAGGAAACGAAAGCGCTACTTTGGGGAGAGTATTTCTTATTTGGGGGATCAAAAGAGCAATTTGGGGGAGAAAATGTGTAATATAGGGAACCCTATGTAGTATTTAATGGATAAAAAATCTTCTATTTGGAACCAAGAATGATGTTTTGGGGAGAATATTTCTCATTTTGAGGACAGAAATAGGTCTTTTTTGGAGAGGATGACTTATTTTCGGTCTAAAAAGCAGTATTCTGGGAAGAAAATGCCTTCTTTTGGGGATAAAAGGCGGTATTCTGGGAAGAAAATGTGTTATTATTGGAATAAAATGTGCTCTCCCAATAAAAGACGCTGTCTTCCCCAAATGCGTCTTTTTATGCTGCAAATCAGACATTTTCTCCCCGAAAGATCACCTTAATCCTCTAAAGAAGACATTTTCTCCACAAAATGCCGCTTATTAGCTCAATACCAGGCTTTCACGCCAAAATAATGCACTTTATCCCCAAAACTCATGCATTTTCTCCACAAAACACGCTTTTTCGCTCCAAAATACAACCATTTCTCCCCTGCATATCAATTTCTGCCAACAAGTAGACATTTTCTCCCCGAATATCACTCTTCATCCCAGAAACCAAACAGGTTCTCTCTTAAGTGCCACTCTTTATCCCCCCAAAAAGGCATTTTCTCCCCAGAATACTGCCTTTCATCTTCAAGTGTCTTCTTTTTGGGAAAGGAAACGAAAGCGCTACTTTGGGGAGAGTATTTCTTATTTGGGGGATCAAAAGAGCAATTTGGGGGAGAAAATGTGTAATATAGGGAACCCTATGTAGTATTTAATGGATAAAAAATCTTCTATTTGGAACCAAGAATGATGTTTTGGGGAGAATATTTCTCATTTTGAGGACAGAAATAGGTCTTTTTTGGAGAGGATGACTTATTTTCGGTCTAAAAAGCAGTATTCTGGGAAGAAAATGCCTTCTTTTGGGGATAAAAGGCGGTATTCTGGGAAGAAAATGTGTTATTATTGGAATAAAATGTGCTCTCCCAATAAAAGACGCTGTCTTCCCCAAATGCGTCTTTTTATGCTGCAAATCAGACATTTTCTCCCCGAAAGATCACCTTAATCCTCTAAAGAAGACATTTTCTCCACAAAATGCCGCTTATTAGCTCAATACCAGGCTTTCACGCCAAAATAATGCACTTTATCCCCAAAACTCAGGCATTTTCTCCACAAAACACTCTTTTTCGCTCCAAAATACAACCATTTCTCCCCTGCATATCAATTTCTGCCAACAAGTAGACATTTTCTCCCCGAATATCACTCTTCATCCCAGAAACCAAACAGGTTCTCTCTTAAGTGCCACTCTTTAGCCCCCCAAAAAGGCATTTTCTCCCCAGAATACTGCCTTTCATCTTCAAATGTCTCATAATTGGGAAAGGAAACGAAAGCGCTACTTTGGGGAGAGTATTTCTTATTTGGGGGATCAAAAGAGCAATTTGGGGGAGAAAATGTGTAATATAGGGAACCCTATGTAGTATTTAATGGATAAAAAATCTTCTATTTGGAACCAAGAATGATGTTTTGGGGAGAATATTTCTCATTTTGAGGACAGAAATAGGTCTTTTTTGGAGAGGATGACTTATTTTCGGTCTAAAAAGCAGTATTCTGGGAAGAAAATGCCTTCTTTTGGGGATAAAAGGCGGTATTCTGGGAAGAAAATGTGTTATTATTGGAATAAAATGTGCTCTCCCAATAAAAGACGCTGTCTTCCCCAAATGCGTCTTTTTATGCTGCAAATCAGACATTTTCTCCCCGAAAGATCACCTTAATCCTCTAAAGAAGACATTTTCTCCACAAAATGCCGCTTATTAGCTCAATACCAGGCTTTCACGCCAAAATAATGCACTTTATCCCCAAAACTCATGCATTTTCTCCACAAAACACTCATTTTCGCTCCAAAATACAACCATTTCTCCCCTGCATATCAATTTCTGCCAACAAGTAGACATTTTCTCCCCGAATATCACTCTTCATCCCAGAAACCAAACAGGTTCTCTCTTAAGTGCCACTCTTTAGCCCCCCAAAAAGGCATTTTCTCCCCAGAATACTGCCTTTCATCTTCAAATGTCTCATAATTGGGAAAGGAAACGAAAGCGCTACTTTGGGGAGAGTATTTCTTATTTGGGGGATCAAAAGAGCAATTTGGGGGAGAAAATGTGTAATATAGGGAACCCTATGTAGTATTTAATGGATAAAAAATCTTCTATTTGGAACCAAGAATGATGTTTTGGGGAGAATATTTCTCATTTTGAGGACAGAAATAGGTCTTTTTTGGAGAGGATGACTTATTTTCGGTCTAAAAAGCAGTATTCTGGGAAGAAAATGCCTTCTTTTGGGGATAAAAGGCGGTATTCGGGAAGAAAATGTGTTATTATTGGAATAAAATGTGCTGTCCCAATAAAAGACGCTGTCTTCCCCAAATGCGTCTTTTTATGCTGCAAATCAGACATTTTCTCCCCGAAAGATCACCTTAATCCTCTAAAGAAGACATTTTCTCCACAAAATGCCGCTTATTAGCTCAATACCAGGCTTTCACGCCAAAATAATGCACTTTATCCCCAAAACTCATGCATTTTCTCCACAAAACACTCATTTTCGCTCCAAAATACAACCATTTCTCCCCTGCATATCAATTTCTGCCAACAAGTAGACATTTTCTCCCCGAATATCACTCTTCATCCCAGAAACCAAACAGGTTCTCTCTTAAGTGCCACTCTTTAGCCCCCCAAAAAGGCATTTTCTCCCCAGAATACTGCCTTTCATCTTCAAGTGTCTTCTTTTTGGGAAAGGAAACGAAAGCGCTACTTTGGGGAGAGTATTTCTTATTTGGGGGATCAAAAGAGCAATTTGGGGGAGAAAATGTGTAATATAGGGAACCCTATGTAGTATTTAATGGATAAAAAATCTTCTATTTGGAACCACGAATGATGTTTTGGGGAGAATATTTCTCATTTTGAGGACAGAAATAGGTCTTTTTTGGAGAGGATGACTTATTTTCGGTCTAAAAAGCAGTATTCTGGGAAGAAAATGCCTTCTTTTGGGGATAAAAGGCGGTATTCTGGGAAGAAAATGTGTTATTATTGGAATAAAATGTGCTGTCCCAATAAAAGACGCTGTCTTCCCCAAATGCGTCTTTTTATGCTGCAAATCAGACATTTTCTCCCCGAAAGATCACCTTAATCCTCTAAAGAAGACATTTTCTCCACAAAATGCCGCTTATTAGCTCAATACCAGGCTTTCACGCCAAAATAATGCACTTTATCCCCAAAACTCATGCATTTTCTCCACAAAACACTCATTTTCGCTCCAAAATACAACCATTTCTCCCCTGCATATCAATTTCTGCCAACAAGTAGACATTTTCTCCCCGAATATCACTCTTCATCCCAGAAACCAAACAGGTTCTCTCTTAAGTGCCACTTTTTAGCCCCCCAAAAAGGCATTTTCTCCCCAGAATACTGCCTTTCATCTTCAAATGTCTCATAATTGGGAAAGGAAACGAAAGCGCTACTTTGGGGAGAGTATTTCTTATTTGGGGGATCAAAAGAGCAATTTGGGGGAGAAAATGTGTAATATAGGGAACCCTATGTAGTATTTAATGGATAAAAAATCTTCTATTTGGAACCAAGAATGATGTTTTGGGGAGAATATTTCTCATTTTGAGGACAGAAATAGGTCTTTTTTGGAGAGGATGACTTATTTTCGGTCTAAAAAGCAGTATTCTGGGAAGAAAATGCCTTCTTTTGGGGATAAAAGGCGGTATTCTGGGAAGAAAATGTGTTATTATTGGAATAAAAGGTGCTGTCCCAATAAAAGACGCTGTCTTCCCCAAATGCGTCTTTTTATGCTGCAAATCAGACATTTTCTCCCCGAAAGATCACCTTAATCCTCTAAAGAAGACATTTTCTCCACAAAATGCCGCTTATTAGCTCAATACCAGGCTTTCACGCCAAAATAATGCACTTTATCCCCAAAACTCATGCATTTTCTCCACAAAACACTCATTTTCGCTCCAAAATACAACCATTTCTCCCCTGCATATCAATTTCTGCCAACAAGTAGACATTTTCTCCCCGAATATCACTCTTCATCCCAGAAACCAAACAGGTTCTCTCTTAAGTGCCACTCTTTAGCCCCCCAAAAAGGCATTTTCTCCCCAGAATACTGCCTTTCATCTTCAAATGTCTCATAATTGGGAAAGGAAACGAAAGCGCTACTTTGGGGAGAGTATTTCTTATTTGGGGGATCAAAAGAGCAATTTGGGGGAGAAAATGTGTAATATAGGGAACCCTATGTAGTATTTAATGGATAAAAAATCTTCTATTTGGAACCAAGAATGATGTTTTGGGGAGAATATTTCTCATTTTGAGGACAGAAATAGGTCTTTTTTGGAGAGGATGACTTATTTTCGGTCTAAAAAGCAGTATTCTGGGAAGAAAATGCCTTCTTTTGGGGATAAAAGGCGGTATTCTGGGAAGAAAATGTGTTATTATTGGAATAAAATGTGCTCTCCCAATAAAAGACGCTGTCTTCCCCAAATGCGTCTTTTTATGCTGCAAATCAGACATTTTCTCCCCGAAAGATCACCTTAATCCTCTAAAGAAGACATTTTCTCCACAAAATGCCGCTTATTAGCTCAATACCAGGCTTTCACGCCAAAATAATGCACTTTATCCCCAAAACTCATGCATTTTCTCCACAAAACACTCTTTTTCGCTCCAAAATACAACCATTTCTCCCCTGCATATCAATTTCTGCCAACAAGTAGACATTTTCTCCCCGAATATCACTCTTCATCCCAGAAACCAAACAGGTTCTCTCTTAAGTGCCACTCTTTAGCCCCCCAAAAAGGCATTTTCTCCCCAGAATACTGCCTTTCATCTTCAAATGTCTCATAATTGGGAAAGGAAACGAAAGCGCTACTTTGGGGAGAGTATTTCTTATTTGGGGGATCAAAAGAGCAATTTGGGGGAGAAAATGTGTAATATAGGGAACCCTATGTAGTATTTAATGGATAAAAAATCTTCTATTTGGAACCAAGAATGATGTTTTGGGGAGAATATTTCTCATTTTGAGGACAGAAATAGGTCTTTTTTGGAGAGGATGACTTATTTTCGGTCTAAAAAGCAGTATTCTGGGAAGAAAATGCCTTCTTTTGGGGATAAAAGGCGGTATTCTGGGAAGAAAATGTGTTATTATTGGAATAAAATGTGCTGTCCCAATAAAAGACGCTGTCTTCCCCAAATGCGTCTTTTTATGCTGCAAATCAGACATTTTCTCCCCGAAAGATCACCTTAATCCTCTAAAGAAGACATTTTCTCCACAAAATGCCGCTTATTAGCTCAATACCAGGCTTTCACGCCAAAATAATGCACTTTATCCCCAAAACTCATGCATTTTCTCCACAAAACACTCTTTTTCGCTCCAAAATACAACCATTTCTCCCCTGCATATCAATTTCTGCCAACAAGTAGACATTTTCTCCCCGAATATCACTCTTCATCCCAGAAACCAAACAGGTTCTCTCTTAAGTGCCACTCTTTATCCCCCCAAAAAGGCATTTTCTCCCCAGAATACTGCCTTTCATCTTCAAGTGTCTTCTTTTTGGGAAAGGAAACGAAAGCGCTACTTTGGGGAGAGTATTTCTTATTTGGGGGATCAAAAGAGCAATTTGGGGGAGAAAATGTGTAATATAGGGAATCCTATGTAGTATTTAATGGATAAAAAATCTTCTATTTGGAACCAAGAATGATGTTTTGGGGAGAATATTTCTCATTTTGAGGACAGAAATAGGTCTTTTTTGGAGAGGATGACTTATTTTCGGTCTAAAAAGCAGTATTCTGGGAAGAAAATGCCTTCTTTTGGGGATAAAAGGCGGTATTCTGGGAAGAAAATGTGTTATTAGTGGAATAAAAGGTGCTGTCCCAATAAAAGACGCTGTCTTCCCCAAATGCGTCTTTTTATGCTGCAAATCAGACATTTTCTCCCCGAAAGATCACCTTAATCCTCTAAAGAAGACATTTTCTCCACTAAATGCCGCTTATTAGCTCAATACCAGGCTTTCACGCCAAAATAATGCACTTTATCCCCAAAACTCATGCATTTTCTCCACAAAACACTCTTTTTCGCTCCAAAATACAACCATTTCTCCCCTGCATATCAATTTCTGCCAACAAGTAGACATTTTCTCCCCGAATATCACTCTTCATCCCAGAAACCAAACAGGTTCTCTCTTAAGTGCCACTCTTTAGCCCCCCAAAAAGGCATTTTCTCCCCAGAATACTGCCTTTCATCTTCAAATGTCTCATAATTGGGAAAGGAAACGAAAGCGCTACTTTGGGGAGAGTATTTCTTATTTGGGGGATCAAAAGAGCAATTTGGGGGAGAAAATGTGTAATATAGGGAACCCTATGTAGTATTTAATGGATAAAAAATCTTCTATTTGGAACCAAGAATGATGTTTTGGGGAGAATATTTCTCATTTTGAGGACAGAAATAGGTCTTTTTTGGAGAGGATGACTTATTTTCGGTCTAAAAAGCAGTATTCTGGGAAGAAAATGCCTTCTTTTGGGGATCAAAGGCGGTATTCTGGGAAGAAAATGTGTTATTATTGGAATAAAATGTGCTGTCCCAATAAAAGACGCTGTCTTCCCCAAATGCGTCTTTTTATGCTGCAAATCAGACATTTTCTCCCCGAAAGATCACCTTAATCCTCTAAAGAAGACATTTTCTCCACAAAATGCCGCTTATTAGCTCAATACCAGGCTTTCACGCCAAAATAATGCACTTTATCCCCAAAACTCATGCATTTTCTCCACAAAACACTCTTTTTCGCTCCAAAATACAACCATTTCTCCCCTGCATATCAATTTCTGCCAACAAGTAGACATTTTCTCCCCGAATATCACTCTTCATCCCAGAAACCAAACAGGTTCTCTCTTAAGTGCCACTCTTTAGCCCCCCAAAAAGGCATTTTCTCCCCAGAATACTGCCTTTCATCTTCAAATGTCTCATAATTGGGAAAGGAAACGAAAGCGCTACTTTGGGGAGAGTATTTCTTATTTGGGGGATCAAAAGAGCAATTTGGGGGAGAAAATGTGTAATATAGGGAACCCTATGTAGTATTTAATGGATAAAAAATCTTCTATTTGGAACCAAGAATGATGTTTTGGGGAGAATATTTCTCATTTTGAGGACAGAAATAGGTCTTTTTTGGAGAGGATGACTTATTTTCGGTCTAAAAAGCAGTATTCTGGGAAGAAAATGCCTTCTTTTGGGGATAAAAGGCGGTATTCTGGGAAGAAAATGTGTTATTATTGGAATAAAATGTGCTGTCCCAATAAAAGACGCTGTCTTCCCCAAATGCGTCTTTTTATGCTGCAAATCAGACATTTTCTCCCCGAAAGATCACCTTAATCCTCTAAAGAAGACATTTTCTCCACAAAATGCCGCTTATTAGCTCAATACCAGGCTTTCACGCCAAAATAATGCACTTTATCCCCAAAACTCATGCATTTTCTCCACAAAACACTCTTTTTCGCTCCAAAATACAACCATTTCTCCCCTGCATATCAATTTCTGCCAACAAGTAGACATTTTCTCCCCGAATATCACTCTTCATCCCAGAAACCAAACAGGTTCTCTCTTAAGTGCCACTCTTTATCCCCCCAAAAAGGCATTTTCTCCCCAGAATACTGCCTTTCATCTTCAAGTGTCTTCTTTTTGGGAAAGGAAACGAAAGCGCTACTTTGGGGAGAGTATTTCTTATTTGGGGGATCAAAAGAGCAATTTGGGGGAGAAAATGTGTAATATAGGGAACCCTATGTAGTATTTAATGGATAAAAAATCTTCTATTTGGAACCAAGAATGATGTTTTGGGGAGAATATTTCTCATTTTGAGGACAGAAATAGGTCTTTTTTGGAGAGGATGACTTATTTTCGGTCTAAAAAGCAGTATTCTGGGAAGAAAATGCCTTCTTTTGGGGATAAAAGGCGGTATTCTGGGAAGAAAATGTGTTATTATTGGAATAAAATGTGCTGTCCCAATAAAAGACGCTGTCTTCCCCAAATGCGTCTTTTTATGCTGCAAATCAGACATTTTCTCCCCGAAAGATCACCTTAATCCTCTAAAGAAGACATTTTCTCCACAAAATGCCGCTTATTAGCTCAATACCAGGCTTTCACGCCAAAATAATGCACTTTATCCCCAAAACTCATGCATTTTCTCCACAAAACACTCATTTTCGCTCCAAAATACAACCATTTCTCCCCTGCATATCAATTTCTGCCAACAAGTAGACATTTTCTCCCCGAATATCACTCTTCATCCCAGAAACCAAACAGGTTCTCTCTTAAGTGCCACTTTTTAGCCCCCCAAAAAGGCATTTTCTCCCCAGAATACTGCCTTTCATCTTCAAATGTCTCATAATTGGGAAAGGAAACGAAAGCGCTACTTTGGGGAGAGTATTTCTTATTTGGGGGATCAAAAGAGCAATTTGGGGGAGAAAATGTGTAATATAGGGAACCCTATGTAGTATTTAATGGATAAAAAATCTTCTATTTGGAACCAAGAATGATGTTTTGGGGAGAATATTTCTCATTTTGAGGACAGAAATAGGTCTTTTTTGGAGAGGATGACTTATTTTCGGTCTAAAAAGCAGTATTCTGGGAAGAAAATGCCTTCTTTTGGGGATAAAAGGCGGTATTCTGGGAAGAAAATGTGTTATTAGTGGAATAAAAGGTGCTGTCCCAATAAAAGACGCTGTCTTCCCCAAATGCGTCTTTTTATGCTGCAAATCAGACATTTTCTCCCCGAAAGATCACCTTAATCCTCTAAAGAAGACATTTTCTCCACAAAATGCCGCTTATTAGCTCAATACCAGGCTTTCAGGCCAAAATAATGCACTTTATCCCCAAAACTCAGGCATTTTCTCCACAAAACACGCTTTTTCGCTCCAAAATACAACCATTTCTCCCCTGCATATCAATTTCTGCCAACAAGTAGACATTTTCTCCCCGAATATCACTCTTCATCCCAGAAACCAAACAGGTTCTCTCTTAAGTGCCACTCTTTATCCCCCCAAAAAGGCATTTTCTCCCCAGAATACTGCCTTTCATCTTCAAGTGTCTTCTTTTTGGGAAAGGAAACGAAAGCGCTACTTTGGGGAGAGTATTTCTTATTTGGGGGATCAAAAGAGCAATTTGGGGGAGAAAATGTGTAATATAGGGAACCCTATGTAGTATTTAATGGATAAAAAATCTTCTATTTGGAACCAAGAATGATGTTTTGGGGAGAATATTTCTCATTTTGAGGACAGAAATAGGTCTTTTTTGGAGAGGATGACTTATTTTTGGTCTAAAAAGCAGTATTCTGGGAAGAAAATGCCTTCTTTTGGGGATAAAAGGCGGTATTCTGGGAAGAAAATGTGTTATTATTGGAATAAAATGTGCTGTCCCAATAAAAGAAGCTGTCTTCCCCAAATGCGTCTTTTTATGCTGCAAATCAGACATTTTCTCCCCGAAAGATCACCTTAATCCTCTAAAGAAGACATTTTCTCCACTAAATGCCGCTTATTAGCTCAATACCAGGCTTTCACGCCAAAATAATGCACTTTATCCCCAAAACTCATGCATTTTCTCCACAAAACACTCATTTTCGCTCCAAAATACAACCATTTCTCCCCTGCATATCAATTTCTGCCAACAAGTAGACATTTTCTCCCCGAATATCACTCTTCATCCCAGAAACCAAACAGGTTCTCTCTTAAGTGCCACTCTTTATCCCCCCAAAAAGGCATTTTCTCCCCAGAATACTGCCTTTCATCTTCAAGTGTCTTCTTTTTGGGAAAGGAAACGAAAGCGCTACTTTGGGGAGAGTATTTCTTATTTGGGGGATCAAAAGAGCAATTTGGGGGAGAAAATGTGTAATATAGGGAACCCTATGTAGTATTTAATGGATAAAAAATCTTCTATTTGGAACCAAGAATGATGTTTTGGGGAGAATATTTCTCATTTTGAGGACAGAAATAGGTCTTTTTTGGAGAGGATGACTTATTTTCGGTCTAAAAAGCAGTATTCTGGGAAGAAAATGCCTTCTTTTGGGGATCAAAGGCGGTATTCTGGGAAGAAAATGTGTTATTATTGGAATAAAATGTGCTGTCCCAATAAAAGACGCTGTCTTCCCCAAATGCGTCTTTTTATGCTGCAAATCAGACATTTTCTCCCCGAAAGATCACCTTAATCCTCTAAAGAAGACATTTTCTCCACAAAATGCCGCTTATTAGCTCAATACCAGGCTTTCACGCCAAAATAATGCACTTTATCCCCAAAACTCATGCATTTTCTCCACAAAACACTCATTTTCGCTCCAAAATACAACCATTTCTCCCCTGCATATCAATTTCTGCCAACAAGTAGACATTTTCTCCCCGAATATCACTCTTCATCCCAGAAACCAAACAGGTTCTCTCTTAAGTGCCACTCTTTAGCCCCCCAAAAAGGCATTTTCTCCCCAGAATACTGCCTTTCATCTTCAAATGTCTCATAATTGGGAAAGGAAACGAAAGCGCTACTTTGGGGAGAGTATTTCTTATTTGGGGGATCAAAAGAGCAATTTGGGGGAGAAAATGTGTAATATAGGGAACCCTATGTAGTATTTAATGGATAAAAAATCTTCTATTTGGAACCAAGAATGATGTTTTGGGGAGAATATTTCTCATTTTGAGGACAGAAATAGGTCTTTTTTGGAGAGGATGACTTATTTTCGGTCTAAAAAGCAGTATTCTGGGAAGAAAATGCCTTCTTTTGGGGATAAAAGGCGGTATTCGGGAAGAAAATGTGTTATTATTGGAATAAAATGTGCTGTCCCAATAAAAGACGCTGTCTTCCCCAAATGCGTCTTTTTATGCTGCAAATCAGACATTTTCTCCCCGAAAGATCACCTTAATCCTCTAAAGAAGACATTTTCTCCACTAAATGCCGCTTATTAGCTCAATACCAGGCTTTCACGCCAAAATAATGCACTTTATCCCCAAAACTCATGCATTTTCTCCACAAAACACTCTTTTTCGCTCCAAAATACAACCATTTCTCCCCTGCATATCAATTTCTGCCAACAAGTAGACATTTTCTCCCCGAATATCACTCTTCATCCCAGAAACCAAACAGGTTCTCTCTTAAGTGCCACTCTTTAGCCCCCCAAAAAGGCATTTTCTCCCCAGAATACTGCCTTTCATCTTCAAGTGTCTTCTTTTTGGGAAAGGAAACGAAAGCGCTACTTTGGGGAGAGTATTTCTTATTTGGGGGATCAAAAGAGCAATTTGGGGGAGAAAATGTGTAATATAGGGAACCCTATGTAGTATTTAATGGATAAAAAATCTTCTATTTGGAACCAAGAATGATGTTTTGGGGAGAATATTTCTCATTTTGAGGACAGAAATAGGTCTTTTTTGGAGAGGATGACTTATTTTCGGTCTAAAAAGCAGTATTCTGGGAAGAAAATGCCTTCTTTTGGGGATCAAAGGCGGTATTCTGGGAAGAAAATGTGTTATTATTGGAATAAAATGTGCTGTCCCAATAAAAGACGCTGTCTTCCCCAAATGCGTCTTTTTATGCTGCAAATCAGACATTTTCTCCCCGAAAGATCACCTTAATCCTCTAAAGAAGACATTTTCTCCACAAAATGCCGCTTATTAGCTCAATACCAGGCTTTCACGCCAAAATAATGCACTTTATCCCCAAAACTCATGCATTTTCTCCACAAAACACTCTTTTTCGCTCCAAAATACAACCATTTCTCCCCTGCATATCAATTTCTGCCAACAAGTAGACATTTTCTCCCCGAATATCACTCTTCATCCCAGAAACCAAACAGGTTCTCTCTTAAGTGCCACTCTTTAGCCCCCCAAAAAGGCATTTTCTCCCCAGAATACTGCCTTTCATCTTCAAATGTCTCATAATTGGGAAAGGAAACGAAAGCGCTACTTTGGGGAGAGTATTTCTTATTTGGGGGATCAAAAGAGCAATTTGGGGGAGAAAATGTGTAATATAGGGAACCCTATGTAGTATTTAATGGATAAAAAATC
The DNA here is from genome assembly GCA_030625065.1 of Alectoris magna. Taxonomy (NCBI): domain Eukaryota; kingdom Metazoa; phylum Chordata; class Aves; order Galliformes; family Phasianidae; genus Alectoris; species Alectoris magna. Next base: position 4,912,261 of record CM060587.1, read on the forward strand.
TTCTATTTGGAACCAAGAATGATGTTTTGGGGAGAATATTTCTCATTTTGAGGACAGAAATAGGTCTTTTTTGGAGAGGATGACTTATTTTCGGTCTAAAAAGCAGTATTCTGGGAAGAAAATGCCTTCTTTTGGGGATAAAAGGCGGTATTCGGGAAGAAAATGTGTTATTATTGGAATAAAATGTGCTGTCCCAATAAAAGACGCTGTCTTCCCCAAATGCGTCTTTTTATGCTGCAAATCAGACATTTTCTCCCCGAAAGATCACCTTAATCCTCTAAAGAAGACATTTTCTCCACTAAATGCCGCTTATTAGCTCAATACCAGGCTTTCACGCCAAAATAATGCACTTTATCCCCAAAACTCATGCATTTTCTCCACAAAACACTCTTTTTCGCTCCAAAATACAACCATTTCTCCCCTGCATATCAATTTCTGCCAACAAGTAGACATTTTCTCCCCGAATATCACTCTTCATCCCAGAAACCAAACAGGTTCTCTCTTAAGTGCCACTCTTTATCCCCCCAAAAAGGCATTTTCTGCCCAGAATACTGCCTTTCATCTTCAAGTGTCTTCTTTTTGGGAAAGGAAACGAAAGCGCTACTTTGGGGAGAGTATTTCTTATTTGGGGGATCAAAAGAGCAATTTGGGGGAGAAAATGTGTAATATAGGGAACCCTATGTAGTATTTAATGGATAAAAAATCTTCTATTTGGAACCAAGAATGATGTTTTGGGGAGAATATTTCTCATTTTGAGGACAGAAATAGGTCTTTTTTGGAGAGGATGACTTATTTTCGGTCTAAAAAGCAGTATTCTGGGTAGAAAATGCCTTCTTTTGGGGATAAAAGGCGGTATTCTGGGAAGAAAATGTGTTATTATTGGAATAAAATGTGCTGTCCCAATAAAAGACGCTGTCTTCCCCAAATGCGTCTTTTTATGCTGCAAATCAGACATTTTCTCCCCGAAAGATCACCTTAATCCTCTAAAGAAGACATTTTCTCCACAAAATGCCGCTTATTAGCTCAATACCAGGCTTTCACGCCAAAATAATGCACTTTATCCCCAAAACTCATGCATTTTCTCCACAAAACACTCTTTTTCGCTCCAAAATACAACCATTTCTCCCCTGCATATCAATTTCTGCCAACAAGTAGACATTTTCTCCCCGAATATCACTCTTCATCCCAGAAACCAAACAGGTTCTCTCTTAAGTGCCACTCTTTAGCCCCCCAAAAAGGCATTTTCTCCCCAGAATACTGCCTTTCATCTTCAAGTGTCTTCTTTTTGGGAAAGGAAACGAAAGCGCTACTTTGGGGAGAGTATTTCTTATTTGGGGGATCAAAAGAGCAATTTGGGGGAGAAAATGTGTAATATAGGGAACCCTATGTAGTATTTAATGGATAAAAAATCTTCTATTTGGAACCAAGAATGATGTTTTGGGGAGAATATTTCTCATTTTGAGGACAGAAATAGGTCTTTTTTGGAGAGGATGACTTATTTTCGGTCTAAAAAGCAGTATTCTGGGAAGAAAATGCCTTCTTTTGGGGATAAAAGGCGGTATTCTGGGAAGAAAATGTGTTATTATTGGAATAAAATGTGCTGTCCCAATAAAAGACGCTGTCTTCCCCAAATGCGTCTTTTTATGCTGCAAATCAGACATTTTCTCCCCGAAAGATCACCTTAATCCTCTAAAGAAGACATTTTCTCCACAAAATGCCGCTTATTAGCTCAATACCAGGCTTTCACGCCAAAATAATGCACTTTATCCCCAAAACTCATGCATTTTCTCCACAAAACACTCTTTTTCGCTCCAAAATACAACCATTTCTCCCCTGCATATCAATTTCTGCCAACAAGTAGACATTTTCTCCCCGAATATCACTCTTCATCCCAGAAACCAAACAGGTTCTCTCTTAAGTGCCACTCTTTAGCCCCCCAAAAAGGCATTTTCTCCCCAGAATACTGCCTTTCATCTTCCAATGTCTCATATTTGGGAAAGGAAACGAAAGCGCTACTTTGGGGAGAGTATTTCTTATTTGGGGGATCAAAAGAGCAATTTGGGGGAGAAAATGTGTAATATAGGGAACCCTATGTAGTATTTAATGGATAAAAAATCTTCTATTTGGAACCAAGAATGATGTTTTGGGGAGAATATTTCTCATTTTGAGGACAGAAATAGGTCTTTTTTGGAGAGGATGACTTATTTTCGGTCTAAAAAGCAGTATTCTGGGAAGAAAATGCCTTCTTTTGGGGATCAAAGGCGGTATTCTGGGAAGAAAATGTGTTATTATTGGAATAAAATGTGCTGTCCCAATAAAAGACGCTGTCTTCCCCAAATGCGTCTTTTTATGCTGCAAATCAGACATTTTCTCCCCGAAAGATCACCTTAATCCTCTAAAGAAGACATTTTCTCCACTAAATGCCGCTTATTAGCTCAATACCAGGCTTTCACGCCAAAATAATGCACTTTATCCCCAAAACTCAGGCATTTTCTCCACAAAACACTCTTTTTCGCTCCAAAATACAACCATTTCTCCCCTGCATATCAATTTCTGCCAACAAGTAGACATTTTCTCCCCGAATATCACTCTTCATCCCAGAAACCAAACAGGTTCTCTCTTAAGTGCCACTTTTTAGCCCCCCAAAAAGGCATTTTCTCCCCAGAATACTGCCTTTCATCTTCAAATGTCTCATAATTGGGAAAGGAAACGAAAGCGCTACTTTGGGGAGAGTATTTCTTATTTGGGGGATCAAAAGAGCAATTTGGGGGAGAAAATGTGTAATATAGGGAACCCTATGTAGTATTTAATGGATAAAAAATCTTCTATTTGGAACCAAGAATGATGTTTTGGGGAGAATATTTCTCATTTTGAGGACAGAAATAGGTCTTTTTTGGAGAGGATGACTTATTTTCGGTCTAAAAAGCAGTATTCTGGGAAGAAAATGCCTTCTTTTGGGGATAAAAGGCGGTATTCGGGAAGAAAATGTGTTATTATTGGAATAAAATGTGCTGTCCCAATAAAAGACGCTGTCTTCCCCAAATGCGTCTTTTTATGCTGCAAATCAGACATTTTCTCCCCGAAAGATCACCTTAATCCTCTAAAGAAGACATTTTCTCCACAAAATGCCGCTTATTAGCTCAATACCAGGCTTTCATGCCAAAATAATGCACATTATCCCCAAAACTCATGCATTTTCTCCACAAAACACTCTTTTTCGCTCCAAAATACAACCATTTCTCCCCTGCATATCAATTTCTGCCAACAAGTAGACATTTTCTCCCCGAATATCACTCTTCATCCCAGAAACCAAACAGGTTCTCTCTTAAGTGCCACTTTTTAGCCCCCCAAAAAGGCATTTTCTCCCCAGAATACTGCCTTTCATCTTCAAATGTCTCATAATTGGGAAAGGAAACGAAAGCGCTACTTTGGGGAGAGTATTTCTTATTTGGGGGATCAAAAGAGCAATTTGGGGGAGAAAATGTGTAATATAGGGAACCCTATGCAGTATTTAATGGAGAAAAAATCTTCTATTTGGAACCAAGAATGATGTTTTGGGGAGAATATTTCTCATTTTGAGGACAGAAATAGGTCTTTTTTGGAGAGGATGACTTATTTTCGGTCTAAAAAGCAGTATTCTGGGAAGAAAATGCCTTCTTTTGGGGATCAAAGGCGGTATTCTGGGAAGAAAATGTGTTATTATTGGAATAAAATGTGCTGTCCCAATAAAAGACGCTGTCTTCCCCAAATGCGTCTTTTTATGCTGCAAATCAGACGTTTTCTCCCCGAAAGATCACCTTAATCCTCTAAAGAAGACATTTTCTCCACAAAATGCCGCTTATTAGCTCAATACCAGGCTTTCACGCCAAAATAATGCACTTTATCCCCAAAACTCATGCATTTTCTCCACAAAACACTCTTTTTCGCTCCAAAATACAACCATTTCTCCCCTGCATATCAATTTCTGCCAACAAGTAGACATTTTCTCCCCGAATATCACTCTTCATCCCAGAAACCAAACAGGTTCTCTCTTAAGTGCCACTCTTTAGCCCCCCAAAAAGGCATTTTCTCCCCAGAATACTGCCTTTCATCTTCAAGTGTCTTCTTTTTGGGAAAGGAAACGAAAGCGCTACTTTGGGGAGAGTATTTCTTATTTGGGGGATCAAAAGAGCAATTTGGGGGAGAAAATGTGTAATATAGGGAACCCTATGTAGTATTTAATGGATAAAAAATCTTCTATTTGGAACCAAGAATGATGTTTTGGGGAGAATATTTCTCATTTTGAGGACAGAAATAGGTCTTTTTTGGAGAGGATGACTTATTTTCGGTCTAAAAAGCAGTATTCTGGGAAGAAAATGCCTTCTTTTGGGGATAAAAGGCGGTATTCTGGGAAGAAAATGTGTTATTATTGGAATAAAATGTGCTCTCCCAATAAAAGACGCTGTCTTCCCCAAATGCGTCTTTTTATGCTGCAAATCAGACATTTTCTCCCCGAAAGATCACCTTAATCCTCTAAAGAAGACATTTTCTCCACAAAATGCCGCTTATTAGCTCAATACCAGGCTTTCACGCCAAAATAATGCACTTTATCCCCAAAACTCATGCATTTTCTCCACAAAACACGCTTTTTCGCTCCAAAATACAACCATTTCTCCCCTGCATATCAATTTCTGCCAACAAGTAGACATTTTCTCCCCGAATATCACTCTTCATCCCAGAAACCAAACAGGTTCTCTCTTAAGTGCCACTCTTTAGCCCCCCAAAAAGGCATTTTCTCCCCAGAATACTGCCTTTCATCTTCAAGTGTCTTCTTTTTGGGAAAGGAAACGAAAGCGCTACTTTGGGGAGAGTATTTCTTATTTGGGGGATCAAAAGAGCAATTTGGGGGAGAAAATGTGTAATATAGGGAACCCTATGTGGTATTTAATGGATAAAAAATCTTCTATTTGGAACCAAGAATGATGTTTTGGGGAGAATATTTCTCATTTTGAGGACAGAAATAGGTCTTTTTTGGAGAGGATGACTTATTTTCGGTCTAAAAAGCAGTATTCTGGGAAGAAAATGCCTTCTTTTGGGGATAAAAGGCGGTATTCGGGAAGAAAATGTGTTATTATTGGAATAAAATGTGCTGTCCCAATAAAAGACGCTGTCTTCCCCAAATGCGTCTTTTTATGCTGCAAATCAGACATTTTCTCCCCGAAAGATCACCTTAATCCTCTAAAGAAGACATTTTCTCCACAAAATGCCGCTTATTAGCTCAATACCAGGCTTTCATGCCAAAATAATGCACATTATCCCCAAAACTCAGGCATTTTCTCCACAAAACACTCTTTTTCGCTCCAAAATACAACCATTTCTCCCCTGCATATCAATTTCTGCCAACAAGTAGACATTTTCTCCCCGAATATCACTCTTCATCCCAGAAACCAAACAGGTTCTCTCTTAAGTGCCACTTTTTAGCCCCCCAAAAAGGCATTTTCTCCCCAGAATACTGCCTTTCATCTTCAAATGTCTCATAATTGGGAAAGGAAACGAAAGCGCTACTTTGGGGAGAGTATTTCTTATTTGGGGGATCAAAAGAGCAATTTGGGGGAGAAAATGTGTAATATAGGGAACCCTATGTGGTATTTAATGGATAAAAAATCTTCTATTTGGAACCAAGAATGATGTTTTGGGGAGAATATTTCTCATTTTGAGGACAGAAATAGGTCTTTTTTGGAGAGGATGACTTATTTTCGGTCTAAAAAGCAGTATTCTGGGAAGAAAATGCCTTCTTTTGGGGATAAAAGGCGGTATTCGGGAAGAAAATGTGTTATTATTGGAATAAAATGTGCTGTCCCAATAAAAGACGCTGTCTTCCCCAAATGCGTCTTTTTATGCTGCAAATCAGACGTTTTCTCCCCGAAAGATCACCTTAATCCTCTAAAGAAGACATTTTCTCCACAAAATGCCGCTTATTAGCTCAATACCAGGCTTTCACGCCAAAATAATGCACTTTATCCCCAAAACTCATGCATTTTCTCCACAAAACACTCTTTTTCGCTCCAAAATACAACCATTTCTCCCCTGCATATCAATTTCTGCCAACAAGTAGACATTTTCTCCCCGAATATCACTCTTCATCCCAGAAACCAAACAGGTTCTCTCTTAAGTGCCACTCTTTAGCCCCCCAAAAAGGCATTTTCTCCCCAGAATACTGCCTTTCATCTTCAAGTGTCTTCTTTTTGGGAAAGGAAACGAAAGCGCTACTTTGGGGAGAGTATTTCTTATTTGGGGGATCAAAAGAGCAATTTGGGGGAGAAAATGTGTAATATAGGGAACCCTATGTAGTATTTAATGGATAAAAAATCTTCTATTTGGAACCAAGAATGATGTTTTGGGGAGAATATTTCTCATTTTGAGGACAGAAATAGGTCTTTTTTGGAGAGGATGACTTATTTTCGGTCTAAAAAGCAGTATTCTGGGACGAAAATGCCTTCTTTTGGGGATAAAAGGCGGTATTCGGGAAGAAAATGTGTTATTCTTGGAATAAAATGTGCTGTCCCAATAAAAGACGCTGTCTTCCCCAAATGCGTCTTTTTATGCTGCAAATCAGACATTTTCTCCCCGAAAGATCACCTTAATCCTCTAAAGAAGACATTTTCTCCACAAAATGCCGCTTATTAGCTCAATACCAGGCTTTCATGCCAAAATAATGCACATTATCCCCAAAACTCAGGCATTTTCTCCCCAAAACACTCTTTTTCTCTCCAAAATACAACCATTTCTCCCCTGCATATCAATTTCTGCCAACAAGTAGACATTTTCTCCCCGAATATCACTCTTCATCCCAGAAACCAAACAGGTTCTCTCTTAAGTGCCACTCTTTATCCCCCCAAAAAGGCATTTTCTCCCCAGAATACTGCCTTTCATCTTCAAGTGTCTTCTTTTTGGGAAAGGAAACGAAAGCGCTACTTTGGGGAGAGTATTTCTTATTTGGGGGATCAAAAGAGCAATTTGGGGGAGAAAATGTGTAATATAGGGAACACTATGTGGTATTTAATGGAGAAAAAATCTTCTCTTTGGAACCAAGAATGATGTTTTGGGGAGAATATTTCTCATTTTGAGGACAGAAATAGGTCTTTTTTGGAGAGGATGACTTATTTTCGGTCTAAAAAGCAGTATTCTGGGAAGAAAATGCCTTCTTTTGGGGATCAAAGGCGGTATTCAGGGAAGAAAATGTGTTATTATTGGAATAAAATGTGCTCTCCCAATAAAAGACGCTGTCTTCCCCAAATGCGTCTTTTTATGCTGCAAATCAGACATTTTCTCCCCGAAAGATCACCTTAATCCTCTAAAGAAGACATTTTCTCCACAAAATGCCGCTTATTAGCTCAATACCAGGCTTTCACGCCAAAATAATGCACTTTATCCCCAAAACTCATGCATTTTCTCCACAAAACACGCTTTTTCGCTCCAAAATACAACCATTTCTCCCCTGCATATCAATTTCTGCCAACAAGTAGACATTTTCTCCCCGAATATCACTCTTCATCCCAGAAACCAAACAGGTTCTCTCTTAAGTGCCACTCTTTAGCCCCCCAAAAAGGCATTTTCTCCCCAGAATACTGCCTTTCATCTTCAAGTGTCTTCTTTTTGGGAAAGGAAACGAAAGCGCTACTTTGGGGAGAGTATTTCTTATTTGGGGGATCAAAAGAGCAATTTGGGGGAGAAAATGTGTAATATAGGGAACCCTATGTGGTATTTAATGGATAAAAAATCTTCTATTTGGAACCAAGAATGATGTTTTGGGGAGAATATTTCTCATTTTGAGGACAGAAATAGGTCTTTTTTGGAGAGGATGACTTATTTTCGGTCTAAAAAGCAGTATTCTGGGAAGAAAATGCCTTCTTTTGGGGATAAAAGGCGGTATTCGGGAAGAAAATGTGTTATTATTGGAATAAAAGGTGCTGTCCCAATAAAAGACGCTGTCTTCCCCAAATGCGTCTTTTTATGCTGCAAATCAGACATTTTCTCCCCGAAAGATCACCTTAATCCTCTAAAGAAGACATTTTCTCCACAAAATGCCGCTTATTAGCTCAATACCAGGCTTTCATGCCAAAATAATGCACATTATCCCCAAAACTCAGGCATTTTCTCCACAAAACACTCTTTTTCGCTCCAAAATACAACCATTTCTCCCCTGCATATCAATTTCTGCCAACAAGTAGACATTTTCTCCCCGAATATCACTCTTCATCCCAGAAACCAAACAGGTTCTCTCTTAAGTGCCACTTTTTAGCCCCCCAAAAAGGCATTTTCTCCCCAGAATACTGCCTTTCATCTTCAAGTGTCTTCTTTTTGGGAAAGGAAACGAAAGCGCTACTTTGGGGAGAGTATTTCTTATTTGGGGGATCAAAAGAGCAATTTGGGGGAGAAAATGTGTAATATAGGGAACCCTATGCAGTATTTAATGGAGAAAAAATCTTCTATTTGGAACCAAGAATGATGTTTTGGGGAGAATATTTCTCATTTTGAGGACAGAAATAGGTCTTTTTTGGAGAGGATGACTTATTTTCGGTCTAAAAAGCAGTATTCTGGGAAGAAAATGCCTTCTTTTGGGGATAAAAGGCGGTATTCGGGAAGAAAATGTGTTATTATTGGAATAAAATGTGCTGTCCCAATAAAAGACGCTGTCTTCCCCAAATGCGTCTTTTTATGCTGCAAATCAGACGTTTTCTCCCCGAAAGATCACCTTAATCCTCTAAAGAAGACATTTTCTCCACAAAATGCCGCTTATTAGCTCAATACCAGGCTTTCACGCCAAAATAATGCACTTTATCCCCAAAACTCATGCATTTTCTCCACAAAACACTCTTTTTCGCTCCAAAATACAACCATTTCTCCCCTGCATATCAATTTCTGCCAACAAGTAGACATTTTCTCCCCGAATATCACTCTTCATCCCAGAAACCAAACAGGTTCTCTCTTAAGTGCCACTCTTTAGCCCCCCAAAAAGGCATTTTCTCCCCAGAATACTGCCTTTCATCTTCAAGTGTCTTCTTTTTGGGAAAGGAAACGAAAGCGCTACTTTGGGGAGAGTATTTCTTATTTGGGGGATCAAAAGAGCAATTTGGGGGAGAAAATGTGTAATATAGGGAACCCTATGTAGTATTTAATGGATAAAAAATCTTCTATTTGGAACCAAGAATGATGTTTTGGGGAGAATATTTCTCATTTTGAGGACAGAAATAGGTCTTTTTTGGAGAGGATGACTTATTTTCGGTCTAAAAAGCAGTATTCTGGGAAGAAAATGCCTTCTTTTGGGGATAAAAGGCGGTATTCGGGAAGAAAATGTGTTATTATTGGAATAAAATGTGCTGTCCCAATAAAAGACGCTGTCTTCCCCAAATGCGTCTTGTTATGCTGCAAATCAGACATTTTCTCCCCGAAAGATCACCTTAATCCTCTAAAGAAGACATTTTCTCCACAAAATGCCGCTTATTAGCTCAATACCAGGCTTTCACGCCAAAATAATGCACTTTATCCCCAAAACTCACGCATTTTCTCCACAAAACACGCTTTTTCGCTCCAAAATACAACCATTTCTCCCCTGCATATCAATTTCTGCCAACAAGTAGACATTTTCTCCCCGAATATCACTCTTCATCCCAGAAACCAAACAGGTTCTCTCTTAAGTGCCACTCTTTATCCCCCCAAAAAGGCATTTTCTCCCCAGAATACTGCCTTTCATCTTCAAGTGTCTTCTTTTTGGGAAAGGAAACGAAAGCGCTACTTTGGGGAGAGTATTTCTTATTTGGGGGATCAAAAGAGCAATTTGGGGGAGAAAATGTGTAATATAGGGAACACTATGTGGTATTTAATGGATAAAAAATCTTCTCTTTGGAACCAAGAATGATATTTTGGGGAGAATATTTCTCATTTTGAGGACAGAAATAGGTCTTTTTTGGAGAGGATGACTTATTTTCGGTCTAAAAAGCAGTATTCAGGGAAGAAAATGCCCTCTTTTGGGGATAAAAGGCGGTATTCTGGGAAGAAAATGTGTTATTATTGGAATAAAATGTGCTGTCCCAATAAAAGAAGCTGTCTTCCCCAAATGCGTCTTTTTATGCTGCAAATCAGACATTTTCTCCCCGAAAGATCACCTTAATCCTCTAAAGAAGACATTTTCTCCACAAAATGCCGCTTATTAGCTCAATACCAGGCTTTCACGCCAAAATAATGCACTTTATCCCCAAAACTCATGCATTTTCTCCACAAAACACTCATTTTCGCTCCAAAATACAACCATTTCTCCCCTGCATATCAATTTCTGCCAACAAGTAGACATTTTCTCCCCGAATATCACTCTTCATCCCAGAAACCAAACAGGTTCTCTCTTAAGTGCCACTTTTTAGCCCCCCAAAAAGGCATTTTCTCCCCAGAATACTGCCTTTCATCTTCAAATGTCTCATAATTGGGAAAGGAAACGAAAGCGCTACTTTGGGGAGAGTATTTCTTATTTGGGGGATCAAAAGAGCAATTTGGGGGAGAAAATGTGTAATATAGGGAACCCTATGTAGTATTTAATGGATAAAAAATCTTCTATTTGGAACCAAGAATGATGTTTTGGGGAGAATATTTCTCATTTTGAGGACAGAAATAGGTCTTTTTTGGAGAGGATGACTTATTTTCGGTCTAAAAAGCAGTATTCTGGGAAGAAAATGCCTTCTTTTGGGGATAAAAGGCGGTATTCGGGAAGAAAATGTGTTATTATTGGAATAAAATGTGCTGTCCCAATAAAAGACGCTGTCTTCCCCAAATGCGTCTTTTTATGCTGCAAATCAGACATTTTCTCCCCGAAAGATCACCTTAATCCTCTAAAGAAGACATTTTCTCCACAAAATGCCGCTTATTAGCTCAATACCAGGCTTTCATGCCAAAATAATGCACATTATCCCCAAAACTCATGCATTTTCTCCACAAAACACTCTTTTTCGCTCCAAAATACAACCATTTCTCCCCTGCATATCAATTTCTGCCAACAAGTAGACATTTTCTCCCCGAATATCACTCTTCATCCCAGAAACCAAACAGGTTCTCTCTTAAGTGCCACTCTTTAGCCCCCCAAAAAGGCATTTTCTCCCCAGAATACTGCCTTTCATCTTCAAGTGTCTTCTTTTTGGGAAAGGAAACGAAAGCGCTACTTTGGGGAGAGTATTTCTTATTTGGGGGATCAAAAGAGCAATTTGGGGGAGAAAATGTGTAATATAGGGAACCCTATGTAGTATTTAATGGATAAAAAATCTTCTATTTGGAACCAAGAATGATGTTTTGGGGAGAATATTTCTCATTTTGAGGACAGAAATAGGTCTTTTTTGGAGAGGATGACTTATTTTCGGTCTAAAAAGCAGTATTCTGGGAAGAAAATGCCTTCTTTTGGGGATCAAAGGCGGTATTCTGGGAAGAAAATGTGTTATTATTGGAATAAAATGTGCTCTCCCAATAAAAGACGCTGTCTTCCCCAAATGCGTCTTTTTATGCTGCAAATCAGACATTTTCTCCCCGAAAGATCACCTTAATCCTCTAAAGAAGACATTTTCTCCACAAAATGCCGCTTATTAGCTCAATACCAGGCTTTCACGCCAAAATAATGCACTTTATCCCCAAAACTCATGCATTTTCTCCACAAAACACGCTTTTTCGCTCCAAAATACAACCATTTCTCCCCTGCATATCAATTTCTGCCAACAAGTAGACATTTTCTCCCCGAATATCACTCTTCATCCCAGAAACCAAACAGGTTCTCTCTTAAGTGCCACTCTTTAGCCCCCCAAAAAGGCATTTTCTCCCCAGAATACTGCCTTTCATCTTCAAGTGTCTTCTTTTTGGGAAAGGAAACGAAAGCGCTACTTTGGGGAGAGTATTTCTTATTTGGGGGATCAAAAGAGCAATTTGGGGGAGAAAATGTGTAATATAGGGAACCCTATGTGGTATTTAATGGATAAAAAATCTTCTATTTGGAACCAAGAATGATGTTTTGGGGAGAATATTTCTCATTTTGAGGACAGAAATAGGTCTTTTTTGGAGAGGATGACTTATTTTCGGTCTAAAAAGCAGTATTCTGGGAAGAAAATGCCTTCTTTTGGGGATAAAAGGCGGTATTCGGGAAGAAAATGTGTTATTATTGGAATAAAATGTGCTGTCCCAATAAAAGACGCTGTCTTCCCCAAATGCGTCTTTTTATGCTGCAAATCAGACATTTTCTCCCCGAAAGATCACCTTAATCCTCTAAAGAAGACATTTTCTCCACAAAATGCCGCTTATTAGCTCAATACCAGGCTTTCATGCCAAAATAATGCACATTATCCCCAAAACTCAGGCATTTTCTCCACAAAACACTCTTTTTCGCTCCAAAATACAACCATTTCTCCCCTGCATATCAATTTCTGCCAACAAGTAGACATTTTCTCCCCGAATATCACTCTTCATCCCAGAAACCAAACAGGTTCTCTCTTAAGTGCCACTTTTTAGCCCCCCAAAAAGGCATTTTCTCCCCAGAATACTGCCTTTCATCTTCAAATGTCTCATAATTGGGAAAGGAAACGAAAGCGCTACTTTGGGGAGAGTATTTCTTATTTGGGGGATCAAAAGAGCAATTTGGGGGAGAAAATGTGTAATATAGGGAACCCTATGCGGTATTTAATGGAGAAAAAATCTTCTATTTGGAACCAAGAATGATGTTTTGGGGAGAATATTTCTCATTTTGAGGACAGAAATAGGTCTTTTTTGGAGAGGATGACTTATTTTCGGTCTAAAAAGCAGTATTCTGGGAAGAAAATGCCTTCTTTTGGGGATAAAAGGCGGTATTCGGGAAGAAAATGTGTTATTATTGGAATAAAATGTGCTGTCCCAATAAAAGACGCTGTCTTCCCCAAATGCGTCTTTTTATGCTGCAAATCAGACGTTTTCTCCCCGAAAGATCACCTTAATCCTCTAAAGAAGACATTTTCTCCACAAAATGCCGCTTATTAGCTCAATACCAGGCTTTCACGCCAAAATAATGCACTTTATCCCCAAAACTCATGCATTTTCTCCACAAAACACTCTTTTTCGCTCCAAAATACAACCATTTCTCCCCTGCATATCAATTTCTGCCAACAAGTAGACATTTTCTCCCCGAATATCACTCTTCATCCCAGAAACCAAACAGGTTCTCTCTTAAGTGCCACTCTTTAGCCCCCCAAAAAGGCATTTTCTCCCCAGAATACTGCCTTTCATCTTCAAATGTCTCATATTTGGGAAAGGAAACGAAAGCGCTACTTTGGGGAGAGTATTTCTTATTTGGGGGATCAAAAGAGCAATTTGGGGGAGAAAATGTGTAATATAGGGAACCCTATGTAGTATTTAATGGATAAAAAATCTTCTATTTGGAACCAAGAATGATGTTTTGGGGAGAATATTTCTCATTTTGAGGACAGAAATAGGTCTTTTTTGGAGAGGATGACTTATTTTCGGTCTAAAAAGCAGTATTCTGGGAAGAAAATGCCTTCTTTTGGGGATAAAAGGCGGTATTCGGGAAGAAAATGTGTTATTATTGGAATAAAATGTGCTGTCCCAATAAAAGACGCTGTCTTCCCCAAATGCGTCTTGTTATGCTGCAAATCAGACATTTTCTCCCCGAAAGATCACCTTAATCCTCTAAAGAAGACATTTTCTCCACAAAATGCCGCTTATTAGCTCAATACCAGGCTTTCACGCCAAAATAATGCACTTTATCCCCAAAACTCACGCATTTTCTCCACAAAACACTCTTTTTCGCTCCAAAATACAACCATTTCTCCCCTGCATATCAATTTCTGCCAACAAGTAGACATTTTCTCCCCGAATATCACTCTTCATCCCAGAAACCAAACAGGTTCTCTCTTAAGTGCCACTCTTTATCCCCCCAAAAAGGCATTTTCTCCCCAGAATACTGCCTTTCATCTTCAAGTGTCTTCTTTTTGGGAAAGGAAACGAAAGCGCTACTTTGGGGAGAGTATTTCTTATTTGGGGGATCAAAAGAGCAATTTGGGGGAGAAAATGTGTAATATAGGGAACACTATGTGGTATTTAATGGATAAAAAATCTTCTCTTTGGAACCAAGAATGATATTTTGGGGAGAATATTTCTCATTTTGAGGACAGAAATAGGTCTTTTTTGGAGAGGATGACTTATTTTCGGTCTAAAAAGCAGTATTCAGGGAAGAAAATGCCTTCTTTTGGGGATAAAAGGCGGTATTCTGGGAAGAAAATGTGTTATTATTGGAATAAAATGTGCTGTCCCAATAAAAGAAGCTGTCTTCCCCAAATGCGTCTTTTTATGCTGCAAATCAGACATTTTCTCCCCGAAAGATCACCTTAATCCTCTAAAGAAGACATTTTCTCCACAAAATGCCGCTTATTAGCTCAATACCAGGCTTTCACGCCAAAATAATGCACTTTATCCCCAAAACTCATGCATTTTCTCCACAAAACACTCATTTTCGCTCCAAAATACAACCATTTCTCCCCTGCATATCAATTTCTGCCAACAAGTAGACATTTTCTCCCCGAATATCACTCTTCATCCCAGAAACCAAACAGGTTCTCTCTTAAGTGCCACTTTTTAGCCCCCCAAAAAGGCATTTTCTCCCCAGAATACTGCCTTTCATCTTCAAATGTCTCATAATTGGGAAAGGAAACGAAAGCGCTACTTTGGGGAGAGTATTTCTTATTTGGGGGATCAAAAGAGCAATTTGGGGGAGAAAATGTGTAATATAGGGAACCCTATGTAGTATTTAATGGATAAAAAATCTTCTATTTGGAACCAAGAATGATGTTTTGGGGAGAATATTTCTCATTTTGAGGACAGAAATAGGTCTTTTTTGGAGAGGATGACTTATTTTCGGTCTAAAAAGCAGTATTCTGGGAAGAAAATGCCTTCTTTTGGGGATAAAAGGCGGTATTCGGGAAGAAAATGTGTTATTATTGGAATAAAATGTGCTGTCCCAATAAAAGACGCTGTCTTCCCCAAATGCGTCTTTTTATGCTGCAAATCAGACATTTTCTCCCCGAAAGATCACCTTAATCCTCTAAAGAAGACATTTTCTCCACAAAATGCCGCTTATTAGCTCAATACCAGGCTTTCATGCCAAAATAATGCACATTATCCCCAAAACTCATGCATTTTCTCCACAAAACACTCTTTTTCGCTCCAAAATACAACCATTTCTCCCCTGCATATCAATTTCTGCCAACAAGTAGACATTTTCTCCCCGAATATCACTCTTCATCCCAGAAACCAAACAGGTTCTCTCTTAAGTGCCACTTTTTAGCCCCCCAAAAAGGCATTTTCTCCCCAGAATACTGCCTTTCATCTTCAAGTGTCTTCTTTTTGGGAAAGGAAACGAAAGCGCTACTTTGGGGAGAGTATTTCTTATTTGGGGGATCAAAAGAGCAATTTGGGGGAGAAAATGTGTAATATAGGGAACCCTATGTAGTATTTAATGGATAAAAAATCTTCTATTTGGAACCAAGAATGATGTTTTGGGGAGAATATTTCTCATTTTGAGGACAGAAATAGGTCTTTTTTGGAGAGGATGACTTATTTTCGGTCTAAAAAGCAGTATTCTGGGAAGAAAATGCCTTCTTTTGGGGATAAAAGGCGGTATTCGGGAAGAAAATGTGTTATTATTGGAATAAAATGTGCTGTCCCAATAAAAGACGCTGTCTTCCCCAAATGCGTCTTTTTATGCTGCAAATCAGACATTTTCTCCACGAAAGATCACCTTAATCCTCTAAAGAAGACATTTTCTCCACAAAATGCCGCTTATTAGCTCAATACCAGGCTTTCACGCCAAAATAATGCACTTTATCCCCAAAACTCATGCATTTTCTCCACAAAACACTCTTTTTCGCTCCAAAATACAACCATTTCTCCCCTGCATATCAATTTCTGCCAACAAGTAGACATTTTCTCCCCGAATATCACTCTTCATCCCAGAAACCAAACAGGTTCTCTCTTAAGTGCCACTTTTTAGCCCCCCAAAAAGGCATTTTCTCCCCAGAATACTGCCTTTCATCTTCAAGTGTCTTCTTTTTGGGAAAGGAAACGAAAGCGCTACTTTGGGGAGAGTATTTCTTATTTGGGGGATCAAAAGAGCAATTTGGGGGAGAAAATGTGTAATATAGGGAACCCTATGTAGTATTTAATGGATAAAAAATCTTCTATTTGGAACCAAGAATGATGTTTTGGGGAGAATATTTCTCATTTTGAGGACAGAAATAGGTCTTTTTTGGAGAGGATGACTTATTTTCGGTCTAAAAAGCAGTATTCTGGGAAGAAAATGCCTTCTTTTGGGGATAAAAGGCGGTATTCTGGGAAGAAAATGTGTTATTATTGGAATAAAATGTGCTGTCCCAATAAAAGAAGCTGTCTTCCCCAAATGCGTCTTTTTATGCTGCAAATCAGACATTTTCTCCCCGAAAGATCACCTTAATCCTCTAAAGAAGACATTTTCTCCACAAAATGCCGCTTATTAGCTCAATACCAGGCTTTCACGCCAAAATAATGCACTTTATCCCCAAAACTCATGCATTTTCTCCACAAAACACGCTTTTTCGCTCCAAAATACAACCATTTCTCCCCTGCATATCAATTTCTGCCAACAAGTAGACATTTTCTCCCCGAATATCACTCTTCATCCCAGAAACCAAACAGGTTCTCTCTTAAGTGCCACTCTTTAGCCCCCCAAAAAGGCATTTTCTCCCCAGAATACTGCCTTTCATCTTCAAATGTCTCATATTTGGGAAAGGAAACAAAAGCGCTACTTTGGGGAGAGTATTTCTTATTTGGGGGATCAAAAGAGCAATTTGGGGGAGAAAATGTGTAATATAGGGAACCCTATGTAGTATTTAATGGATAAAAAATCTTCTATTTGGAACCAAGAATGATGTTTTGGGGAGAATATTTCTCATTTTGAGGACAGAAATAGGTCTTTTTTGGAGAGGATGACTTATTTTCGGTCTAAAAAGCAGTATTCTGGGAAGAAAATGCCTTTTTTGGGGGATAAAAGGCGGTATTCGGGAAGAAAATGTGTTATTATTGGAATAAAAGGTGCTGTCCCAATAAAAGACGCTGTCTTCCCCAAATGCGTCTTTTTATGCTGCAAATCAGACATTTTCTCCCCGAAAGATCACCTTAATCCTCTAAAGAAGACATTTTCTCCACAAAATGCCGCTTATTAGCTCAATACCAGGCTTTCACGCCAAAATAATGCACTTTATCCCCAAAACTCATGCATTTTCTCCACAAAACACTCTTTTTCGCTCCAAAATACAACCATTTCTCCCCTGCATATCAATTTCTGCCAACAAGTAGACATTTTCTCCCCGAATATCACTCTTCATCCCAGAAACCAAACAGGTTCTCGCTTAAGTGCCACTTTTTAGCCCCCCAAAAAGGCATTTTCTCCCCAGAATACTGCCTTTCATCTTCAAGTGTCTTCTTTTTGGGAAAGGAAACGAAAGCGCTACTTTGGGGAGAGTATTTCTTATTTGGGGGATCAAAAGAGCAATTTGGGGGAGAAAATGTGTAATATAGGGAACCCTATGTAGTATTTAATGGATAAAAAATCTTCTATTTGGAACCAAGAATGATGTTTTGGGGAGAATATTTCTCATTTTGAGGACAGAAATAGGTCTTTTTTGGAGAGGATGACTTATTTTCGGTCTAAAAAGCAGTATTCTGGGACGAAAATGCCTTCTTTTGGGGATAAAAGGCGGTATTCGGGAAGAAAATGTGTTATTATTGGAATAAAAGGTGCTGTCCCAATAAAAGACGCTGTCTTCCCCAAATGCGTCTTTTTATGCTGCAAATCAGACATTTTCTCCCCGAAAGATCACCTTAATCCTCTAAAGAAGACATTTTCTCCACAAAATGCCGCTTATTAGCTCAATACCAGGCTTTCATGCCAAAATAATGCACATTATCCCCAAAACTCAGGCATTTTCTCCCCAAAACACTCTTTTTCTCTCCAAAATACAACCATTTCTCCCCTGCATATCAATTTCTGCCAACAAGTAGACATTTTCTCCCCGAATATCACTCTTCATCCCAGAAACCAAACAGGTTCTCTCTTAAGTGCCACTCTTTATCCCCCCAAAAAGGCATTTTCTCCCCAGAATACTGCCTTTCATCTTCAAGTGTCTTCTTTTTGGGAAAGGAAACGAAAGCGCTACTTTGGGGAGAGTATTTCTTATTTGGGGGATCAAAAGAGCAATTTGGGGGAGAAAATGTGTAATATAGGGAACACTATGTGGTATTTAATGGAGAAAAAATCTTCTCTTTGGAACCAAGAATGATGTTTTGGGGAGAATATTTCTCATTTTGAGGACAGAAATAGGTCTTTTTTGGAGAGGATGACTTATTTTCGGTCTAAAAAGCAGTATTCTGGGAAGAAAATGCCTTCTTTTGGGGATCAAAGGCGGTATTCTGGGAAGAAAATGTGTTATTATTGGAATAAAATGTGCTCTCCCAATAAAAGACGCTGTCTTCCCCAAATGCGTCTTTTTATGCTGCAAATCAGACATTTTCTCCCCGAAAGATCACCTTAATCCTCTAAAGAAGACATTTTCTCCACAAAATGCCGCTTATTAGCTCAATACCAGGCTTTCACGCCAAAATAATGCACTTTATCCCCAAAACTCATGCATTTTCTCCACAAAACACGCTTTTTCGCTCCAAAATACAACCATTTCTCCCCTGCATATCAATTTCTGCCAACAAGTAGACATTTTCTCCCCGAATATCACTCTTCATCCCAGAAACCAAACAGGTTCTCTCTTAAGTGCCACTCTTTAGCCCCCCAAAAAGGCATTTTCTCCCCAGAATACTGCCTTTCATCTTCAAGTGTCTTCTTTTTGGGAAAGGAAACGAAAGTGCTACTTTGGGGAGAGTATTTCTTATTTGGGGGATCAAAAGAGCAATTTGGGGGAGAAAATGTGTAATATAGGGAACCCTATGTGGTATTTAATGGATAAAAAATCTTCTATTTGGAACCAAGAATGATGTTTTGGGGAGAATATTTCTCATTTTGAGGACAGAAATAGGTCTTTTTTGGAGAGGATGACTTATTTTCGGTCTAAAAAGCAGTATTCTGGGAAGAAAATGCCTTCTTTTGGGGATAAAAGGCGGTATTCGGGAAGAAAATGTGTTATTATTGGAATAAAATGTGCTGTCCCAATAAAAGACGCTGTCTTCCCCAAATGCGTCTTTTTATGCTGCAAATCAGACATTTTCTCCCCGAAAGATCACCTTAATCCTCTAAAGAAGACATTTTCTCCACAAAATGCCGCTTATTAGCTCAATACCAGGCTTTCATGCCAAAATAATGCACATTATCCCCAAAACTCAGGCATTTTCTCCACAAAACACTCTTTTTCGCTCCAAAATACAACCATTTCTCCCCTGCATATCAATTTCTGCCAACAAGTAGACATTTTCTCCCCGAATATCACTCTTCATCCCAGAAACCAAACAGGTTCTCTCTTAAGTGCCACTTTTTAGCCCCCCAAAAAGGCATTTTCTCCCCAGAATACTGCCTTTCATCTTCAAATGTCTCATAATTGGGAAAGGAAACGAAAGCGCTACTTTGGGGAGAGTATTTCTTATTTGGGGGATCAAAAGAGCAATTTGGGGGAGAAAATGTGTAATATAGGGAACCCTATGCAGTATTTAATGGAGAAAAAATCTTCTATTTGGAACCAAGAATGATGTTTTGGGGAGAATATTTCTCATTTTGAGGACAGAAATAGGTCTTTTTTGGAGAGGATGACTTATTTTCGGTCTAAAAAGCAGTATTCTGGGAAGAAAATGCCTTCTTTTGGGGATAAAAGGCGGTATTCGGGAAGAAAATGTGTTATTATTGGAATAAAATGTGCTGTCCCAATAAAAGACGCTGTCTTCCCCAAATGCGTCTTTTTATGCTGCAAATCAGACGTTTTCTCCCCGAAAGATCACCTTAATCCTCTAAAGAAGACATTTTCTCCACAAAATGCCGCTTATTAGCTCAATACCAGGCTTTCACGCCAAAATAATGCACTTTATCCCCAAAACTCATGCATTTTCTCCACAAAACACTCTTTTTCGCTCCAAAATACAACCATTTCTCCCCTGCATATCAATTTCTGCCAACAAGTAGACATTTTCTCCCCGAATATCACTCTTCATCCCAGAAACCAAACAGGTTCTCTCTTAAGTGCCACTCTTTAGCCCCCCAAAAAGGCATTTTCTCCCCAGAATACTGCCTTTCATCTTCAAGTGTCTTCTTTTTGGGAAAGGAAACGAAAGCGCTACTTTGGGGAGAGTATTTCTTATTTGGGGGATCAAAAGAGCAATTTGGGGGAGAAAATGTGTAATATAGGGAACCCTATGTAGTATTTAATGGATAAAAAATCTTCTATTTGGAACCAAGAATGATGTTTTGGGGAGAATATTTCTCATTTTGAGGACAGAAATAGGTCTTTTTTGGAGAGGATGACTTATTTTCGGTCTAAAAAGCAGTATTCTGGGACGAAAATGCCTTCTTTTGGGGATAAAAGGCGGTATTCGGGAAGAAAATGTGTTATTATTGGAATAAAATGTGCTGTCCCAATAAAAGACGCTGTCTTCCCCAAATGCGTCTTGTTATGCTGCAAATCAGACATTTTCTCCCCGAAAGATCACCTTAATCCTCTAAAGAAGACATTTTCTCCACAAAATGCCGCTTATTAGCTCAATACCAGGCTTTCACGCCAAAATAATGCACTTTATCCCCAAAACTCACGCATTTTCTCCACAAAACACGCTTTTTCGCTCCAAAATACAACCATTTCTCCCCTGCATATCAATTTCTGCCAACAAGTAGACATTTTCTCCCCGAATATCACTCTTCATCCCAGAAACCAAACAGGTTCTCTCTTAAGTGCCACTCTTTATCCCCCCAAAAAGGCATTTTCTCCCCAGAATACTGCCTTTCATCTTCAAGTGTCTTCTTTTTGGGAAAGGAAACGAAAGCGCTACTTTGGGGAGAGTATTTCTTATTTGGGGGATCAAAAGAGCAATTTGGGGGAGAAAATGTGTAATATAGGGAACACTATGTGGTATTTAATGGATAAAAAATCTTCTCTTTGGAACCAAGAATGATATTTTGGGGAGAATATTTCTCATTTTGAGGACAGAAATAGGTCTTTTTTGGAGAGGATGACTTATTTTCGGTCTAAAAAGCAGTATTCAGGGAAGAAAATGCCCTCTTTTGGGGATAAAAGGCGGTATTCTGGGAAGAAAATGTGTTATTATTGGAATAAAATGTGCTGTCCCAATAAAAGAAGCTGTCTTCCCCAAATGCGTCTTTTTATGCTGCAAATCAGACATTTTCTCCCCGAAAGATCACCTTAATCCTCTAAAGAAGACATTTTCTCCACAAAATGCCGCTTATTAGCTCAATACCAGGCTTTCACGCCAAAATAATGCACTTTATCCCCAAAACTCATGCATTTTCTCCACAAAACACTCATTTTCGCTCCAAAATACAACCATTTCTCCCCTGCATATCAATTTCTGCCAACAAGTAGACATTTTCTCCCCGAATATCACTCTTCATCCCAGAAACCAAACAGGTTCTCTCTTAAGTGCCACTTTTTAGCCCCCCAAAAAGGCATTTTCTCCCCAGAATACTGCCTTTCATCTTCAAGTGTCTCATAATTGGGAAAGGAAACGAAAGCGCTACTTTGGGGAGAGTATTTCTTATTTGGGGGATCAAAAGAGCAATTTGGGGGAGAAAATGTGTAATATAGGGAACCCTATGTAGTATTTAATGGATAAAAAATCTTCTATTTGGAACCAAGAATGATGTTTTGGGGAGAATATTTCTCATTTTGAGGACAGAAATAGGTCTTTTTTGGAGAGGATGACTTATTTTCGGTCTAAAAAGCAGTATTCTGGGAAGAAAATGCCTTCTTTTGGGGATAAAAGGCGGTATTCGGGAAGAAAATGTGTTATTATTGGAATAAAATGTGCTGTCCCAATAAAAGACGCTGTCTTCCCCAAATGCGTCTTTTTATGCTGCAAATCAGACATTTTCTCCCCGAAAGATCACCTTAATCCTCTAAAGAAGACATTTTCTCCACAAAATGCCGCTTATTAGCTCAATACCAGGCTTTCATGCCAAAATAATGCACATTATCCCCAAAACTCATGCATTTTCTCCACAAAACACTCTTTTTCGCTCCAAAATACAACCATTTCTCCCCTGCATATCAATTTCTGCCAACAAGTAGACATTTTCTCCCCGAATATCACTCTTCATCCCAGAAACCAAACAGGTTCTCTCTTAAGTGCCACTTTTTAGCCCCCCAAAAAGGCATTTTCTCCCCAGAATACTGCCTTTCATCTTCAAGTGTCTTCTTTTTGGGAAAGGAAACGAAAACGCTACTTTGGGGAGAGTATTTCTTATTTGGGGGATCAAAAGAGCAATTTGGGGGAGAAAATGTGTAATATAGGGAACCCTATGTAGTATTTAATGGATAAAAAATCTTCTATTTGGAACCAAGAATGATGTTTTGGGGAGAATATTTCTCATTTTGAGGACAGAAATAGGTCTTTTTTGGAGAGGATGACTTATTTTCGGTCTAAAAAGCAGTATTCTGGGAAGAAAATGCCTTCTTTTGGGGATAAAAGGCGGTATTCGGGAAGAAAATGTGTTATTATTGGAATAAAAGGTGCTGTCCCAATAAAAGACGCTGTCTTCCCCAAATGCGTCTTTTTATGCTGCAAATCAGACATTTTCTCCCCGAAAGATCACCTTAATCCTCTAAAGAAGACATTTTCTCCACAAAATGCCGCTTATTAGCTCAATACCAGGCTTTCACGCCAAAATAATGCACATTATCCCCAAAACTCATGCATTTTCTCCACAAAACACTCTTTTTCGCTCCAAAATACAACCATTTCTCCCCTGCATATCAATTTCTGCCAACAAGTAGACATTTTCTCCCCGAATATCACTCTTCATCCCAGAAACCAAACAGGTTCTCTCTTAAGTGCCACTTTTTAGCCCCCCAAAAAGGCATTTTCTCCCCAGAATACTGCCTTTCATCTTCAAGTGTCTTCTTTTTGGGAAAGGAAACGAAAGCGCTACTTTGGGGAGAGTATTTCTTATTTGGGGGATCAAAAGAGCAATTTGGGGGAGAAAATGTGTAATATAGGGAACCCTATGTAGTATTTAATGGATAAAAAATCTTCTATTTGGAACCAAGAATGATATTTTGGGGAGAATATTTCTCATTTTGAGGACAGAAATAGGTCTTTTTTGGAGAGGATGACTTATTTTCGGTCTAAAAAGCAGTATTCTGGGAAGAAAATGCCTTCTTTTGGGGATAAAAGGCGGTATTCTGGGAAGAAAATGTGTTATTATTGGAATAAAATGTGCTGTCCCAATAAAAGAAGCTGTCTTCCCCAAATGCGTCTTTTTATGCTGCAAATCAGACATTTTCTCCCCGAAAGATCACCTTAATCCTCTAAAGAAGACATTTTCTCCACTAAATGCCGCTTATTAGCTCAATACCAGGCTTTCACGCCAAAATAATGCACTTTATCCCCAAAACTCATGCATTTTCTCCACAAAACACGCTTTTTCGCTCCAAAATACAACCATTTCTCCCCTGCATATCAATTTCTGCCAACAAGTAGACATTTTCTCCCCGAATATCACTCTTCATCCCAGAAACCAAACAGGTTCTCTCTTAAGTGCCACTCTTTAGCCCCCCAAAAAGGCATTTTCTCCCCAGAATACTGCCTTTCATCTTCAAATGTCTCATAATTGGGAAAGGAAACGAAAGCGCTACTTTGGGGAGAGTATTTCTTATTTGGGGGATCAAAAGAGCAATTTGGGGGAGAAAATGTGTAATATAGGGAACCCTATGTAGTATTTAATGGATAAAAAATCTTCTATTTGGAACCAAGAATGATGTTTTGGGGAGAATATTTCTCATTTTGAGGACAGAAATAGGTCTTTTTTGGAGAGGATGACTTATTTTCGGTCTAAAAAGCAGTATTCTGGGAAGAAAATGCCTTTTTTGGGGGATAAAAGGCGGTATTCGGGAAGAAAATGTGTTATTATTGGAATAAAAGGTGCTGTCCCAATAAAAGACGCTGTCTTCCCCAAATGCGTCTTTTTATGCTGCAAATCAGACATTTTCTCCCCGAAAGATCACCTTAATCCTCTAAAGAAGACATTTTCTCCACAAAATGCCGCTTATTAGCTCAATACCAGGCTTTCACGCCAAAATAATGCACTTTATCCCCAAAACTCAGGCGTTTTCTCCCCAAAACACGCTTTTTCGCTCCAAAATACAACCATTTCTCCCCTGCATATCAATTTCTGCCAACAAGTAGACATTTTCTCCCCGAATATCACTCTTCATCCCAGAAACCAAACAGGTTCTCGCTTAAGTGCCACTTTTTAGCCCCCCAAAAAGGCATTTTCTCCCCAGAATACTGCCTTTCATCTTCAAGTGTCTTCTTTTTGGGAAAGGAAACGAAAGCGCTACTTTGGGGAGAGTATTTCTTATTTGGGGGATCAAAAGAGCAATTTGGGGGAGAAAATGTGTAATATAGGGAACCCTATGTAGTATTTAATGGATAAAAAATCTTCTATTTGGAACCAAGAATGATGTTTTGGGGAGAATATTTCTCATTTTGAGGACAGAAATAGGTCTTTTTTGGAGAGGATGACTTATTTTCGGTCTAAAAAGCAGTATTCTGGGACGAAAATGCCTTCTTTTGGGGATAAAAGGCGGTATTCGGGAAGAAAATGTGTTATTCTTGGAATAAAATGTGCTGTCCCAATAAAAGACGCTGTCTTCCCCAAATGCGTCTTTTTATGCTGCAAATCAGACATTTTCTCCCCGAAAGATCACCTTAATCCTCTAAAGAAGACATTTTCTCCACAAAATGCCGCTTATTAGCTCAATACCAGGCTTTCATGCCAAAATAATGCACATTATCCCCAAAACTCAGGCATTTTCTCCCCAAAACACTCTTTTTCTCTCCAAAATACAACCATTTCTCCCCTGCATATCAATTTCTGCCAACAAGTAGACATTTTCTCCCCGAATATCACTCTTCATCCCAGAAACCAAACAGGTTCTCTCTTAAGTGCCACTCTTTATCCCCCCAAAAAGGCATTTTCTCCCCAGAATACTGCCTTTCATCTTCAAGTGTCTTCTTTTTGGGAAAGGAAACGAAAGCGCTACTTTGGGGAGAGTATTTCTTATTTGGGGGATCAAAAGAGCAATTTGGGGGAGAAAATGTGTAATATAGGGAACACTATGTGGTATTTAATGGAGAAAAAATCTTCTCTTTGGAACCAAGAATGATGTTTTGGGGAGAATATTTCTCATTTTGAGGACAGAAATAGGTCTTTTTTGGAGAGGATGACTTATTTTCGGTCTAAAAAGCAGTATTCTGGGAAGAAAATGCCTTCTTTTGGGGATAAAAGGCGGTATTCTGGGAAGAAAATGTGTTATTATTGGAATAAAATGTGCTGTCCCAATAAAAGACGCTGTCTTCCCCAAATGCGTCTTTTTATGCTGCAAATCAGACATTTTCTCCCCGAAAGATCACCTTAATCCTCTAAAGAAGACATTTTCTCCACAAAATGCCGCTTATTAGCTCAATACCAGGCTTTCACGCCAAAATAATGCACTTTATCCCCAAAACTCATGCATTTTCTCCACAAAACACTCTTTTTCGCTCCAAAATACAACCATTTCTCCCCTGCATATCAATTTCTGCCAACAAGTAGACATTTTCTCCCCGAATATCACTCTTCATCCCAGAAACCAAACAGGTTCTCTCTTAAGTGCCACTCTTTATCCCCCCAAAAAGGCATTTTCTCCCCAGAATACTGCCTTTCATCTTCAAGTGTCTTCTTTTTGGGAAAGGAAACGAAAGCGCTACTTTGGGGAGAGTATTTCTTATTTGGGGGATCAAAAGAGCAATTTGGGGGAGAAAATGTGTAATATAGGGAACCCTGTGTAGTATTTAATGGATAAAAAATCTTCTATTTGGAACCAAGAATGATGTTTTGGGGAGAATATTTCTCATTTTGAGGACAGAAATAGGTCTTTTTTGGAGAGGATGACTTATTTTCGGTCTAAAAAGCAGTATTCTGGGAAGAAAATGCCTTCTTTTGGGGATAAAAGGCGGTATTCGGGAAGAAAATGTGTTATTATTGGAATAAAAGGTGCTGTCCCAATAAAAGACGCTGTCTTCCCCAAATGCGTCTTTTTATGCTGCAAATCAGACATTTTCTCCCCGAAAGATCACCTTAATCCTCTAAAGAAGACATTTTCTCCACAAAATGCCGCTTATTAGCTCAATACCAGGCTTTCACGCCAAAATAATGCACTTTATCCCCAAAACTCATGCATTTTCTCCACAAAACACTCTTTTTCGCTCCAAAATACAACCATTTCTCCCCTGCATATCAATTTCTGCCAACAAGTAGACATTTTCTCCCCGAATATCACTCTTCATCCCAGAAACCAAACAGGTTCTCTCTTAAGTGCCACTCTTTATCCCCCCAAAAAGGCATTTTCTCCCCAGAATACTGCCTTTCATCTTCAAGTGTCTTCTTTTTGGGAAAGGAAACGAAAGCGCTACTTTGGGGAGAGTATTTCTTATTTGGGGGATCAAAAGAGCAATTTGGGGGAGAAAATGTGTAATATAGGGAACCCTGTGTAGTATTTAATGGATAAAAAATCTTCTATTTGGAACCAAGAATGATGTTTTGGGGAGAATATTTCTCATTTTGAGGACAGAAATAGGTCTTTTTTGGAGAGGATGACTTATTTTCGGTCTAAAAAGCAGTATTCTGGGTAGAAAATGCCTTCTTTTGGGGATAAAATGCGGTATTCTGGGAAGAAAATGTGTTATTATTGGAATAAAATGTGCTGTCCCAATAAAAGACGCTGTCTTCCCCAAATGCGTCTTTTTATGCTGCAAATCAGACATTTTCTCCCCGAAAGATCACCTTAATCCTCTAAAGAAGACATTTTCTCCACAAAATGCCGCTTATTAGCTCAATACCAGGCTTTCACGCCAAAATAATGCACTTTATCCCCAAAGCTCAGGCATTTTCTCCACAAAACACGCTTTTTCTCTCCAAAATACAACCATTTCTCCCCTGCATATCAATTTCTGCCAACAATTAGACATTTTCTCCCCGAATATCACTCTTCATCCCAGAAACCAAACAGGTTCTCTCTTAAGTGCCACTCTTTAGCCCCCCAAAAAGGCATTTTCTCCCCAGAATACTGCCTTTCATCTTCAAGTGTCTTCTTTTTGGGAAAGGAAACGAAAGCGCTACTTTGGGGAGAGTATTTCTTATTTGGGGGATCAAAAGAGCAATTTGGGGGAGAAAATGTGTAATATAGGGAACCCTATGTAGTATTTAATGGAGAAAAAATCTTCTATTTGGAACCAAGAATGATGTTTTGGGGAGAATATTTCTCATTTTGAGGACAGAAATAGGTCTTTTTTGGAGAGGATGACTTATTTTCGGTCTAAAAAGCAGTATTCTGGGAAGAAAATGCCTTCTTTTGGGGATAAAAGGCGGTATTCGGGAAGAAAATGTGTTATTATTGGAATAAAAGGTGCTGTCCCAATAAAAGACGCTGTCTTCCCCAAATGCGTCTTTTTATGCTGCAAATCAGACATTTCCTCCCCGAAAGATCACCTTAATCCTCTAAAGAAGACATTTTCTCCACAAAATGCCGCTTATTAGCTCAATACCAGGCTTTCATGCCAAAATAATGCACTTTATCCCCAAAACTCATGCATTTTCTCCACAAAACACTCTTTTTCGCTCCAAAATACAACCATTTCTCCCCTGCATATCAATTTCTGCCAACAAGTAGACATTTTCTCCCCGAATATCACTCTTCATCCCAGAAACCAAACAGGTTCTCTCTTAAGTGCCACTCTTTAGCCCCCCAAAAAGGCATTTTCTCCCCAGAATACTGCCTTTCATCTTCAAGTGTCTTCTTTTTGGGAAAGGAAACGAAAGCGCTACTTTGGGGAGAGTATTTCTTATTTGGGGGATCAAAAGAGCAATTTGGGGGAGAAAATGTGTAATATAGGGAACCCTATGTAGTATTTAATGGATAAAAAATCTTCTATTTGGAACCAAGAATGATGTTTTGGGGAGAATATTTCTCATTTTGAGGACAGAAATAGGTCTTTTTTGGAGAGGATGACTTATTTTCGGTCTAAAAAGCAGTATTCTGGGAAGAAAATGCCTTCTTTTGGGGATAAAAGGCGGTATTCGGGAAGAAAATGTGTTATTATTGGAATAAAATGTGCTGTCCCAATAAAAGACGCTGTCTTCCCCAAATGCGTCTTTTTATGCTGCAAATCAGACATTTCCTCCCCGAAAGATCACCTTAATCCTCTAAAGAAGACATTTTCTCCACAAAATGCCGCTTATTAGCTCAATACCAGGCTTTCATGCCAAAATAATGCACTTTATCCCCAAAACTCAGGCATTTTCTCCACAAAACACGCTTTTTCGCTCCAAAATACAACCATTTCTCCCCTGCATATCAATTTCTGCCAACAAGTAGACATTTTCTCCCCGAATATCACTCTTCATCCCAGAAACCAAACAGGTTCTCTCTTAAGTGCCACTCTTTAGCCCCCCAAAAAGGCATTTTCTCCCCAGAATACTGCCTTTCATCTTCAAGTGTCTTCTTTTTGGGAAAGGAAACGAAAGCGCTACTTTGGGGAGAGTATTTCTTATTTGGGGGATCAAAAGAGCAATTTGGGGGAGAAAATGTGTAATATAGGGAACCCTATGTAGTATTTAATGGATAAAAAATCTTCTATTTGGAACCAAGAATGATGTTTTGGGGAGAATATTTCTCATTTTGAGGACAGAAATAGGTCTTTTTTGGAGAGGATGACTTATTTTCGGTCTAAAAAGCAGTATTCTGGGAAGAAAATGCCTTCTTTTGGGGATAAAAGGCGGTATTCTGGGAAGAAAATGTGTTATTATTGGAATAAAATGTGCTGTCCCAATAAAAGACGCTGTCTTCCCCAAATGCGTCTTTTTATGCTGCAAATCAGACATTTTCTCCACGAAAGATCACCTTAATCCTCTAAAGAAGACATTTTCTCCACAAAATGCCGCTTATTAGCTCAATACCAGGCTTTCACGCCAAAATAATGCACTTTATCCCCAAAACTCACGCATTTTCTCCACAAAACACTCTTTTTCGCTCCAAAATACAACCATTTCTCCCCTGCATATCAATTTCTGCCAACAATTAGACATTTTCTCCCCGAATATCACTCTTCATCCCAGAAACCAAACAGGTTCTCTCTTAAGTGCCACTCTTTAGCCCCCCAAAAAGGCATTTTCTCCCCAGAATACTGCCTTTCATCTTCAAGTGTCTTCTTTTTGGGAAAGGAAACGAAAGCGCTACTTTGGGGAGAGTATTTCTTATTTGGGGGATCAAAAGAGCAATTTGGGGGAGAAAATGTGTAATATAGGGAACCCTATGTAGTATTTAATGGATAAAAAATCTTCTATTTGGAACCAAGAATGATGTTTTGGGGAGAATATTTCTCATTTTGAGGACAGAAATAGGTCTTTTTTGGAGAGGATGACTTATTTTCGGTCTAAAAAGCAGTATTCTGGGAAGAAAATGCCTTCTTTTGGGGATCAAAGGCGGTATTCGGGAAGAAAATGTGTTATTATTGGAATAAAATGTGCTGTCCCAATAAAAGACGCTGTCTTCCCCAAATGCGTCTTTTTATGCTGCAAATCAGACATTTCCTCCCCGAAAGATCACCTTAATCCTCTAAAGAAGACATTTTCTCCACAAAATGCCGCTTATTAGCTCAATACCAGGCTTTCACGCCAAAATAATGCACTTTATCCCCAAAACTCACGCATTTTCTCCCCAAAACACTCTTTTTCGCTCCAAAATACAACCATTTCTCCCCTGCATATCAATTTCTGCCAACAAGTAGACATTTTCTCCCCGAATATCACTCTTCATCCCAGAAACCAAACAGGTTCTCTCTTAAGTGCCACTCTTTATCCCCCCAAAAAGGCATTTTCTCCCCAGAATACTGCCTTTCATCTTCAAGTGTCTTCTTTTTGGGAAAGGAAACGAAAGCGCTACTTTGGGGAGAGTATTTCTTATTTGGGGGATCAAAAGAGCAATTTGGGGGAGAAAATGTGTAATATAGGGAACCCTACGTGGTATTTAATGGATAAAAAATCTTCTATTTGGAACCAAGAATGATATTTTGGGAGAATATTTCTCATTTTGAGGACAGAAATAGGTCTTTTTTGGAGAGGATGACTTATTTTCAGTCTAAAAAGCAGTATTCTGGGAAGAAAATGCCTTCTTTTGGGGATAAAAGGCGGTATTCGGGAAGAAAATGTGTTATTATTGGAATAAAATGTGCTGTCCCAATAAAAGACGCTGTCTTCCCCAAATGCGTCTTTTTATGCTGCAAATCAGACATTTTCTCCCCGAAAGATCACCTTAATCCTCTAAAGAAGACATTTTCTCCACAAAATGCCGCTTATTAGCTCAATACCAGGCTTTCACGCCAAAATAATGCACTTTATCCCCAAAACTCATGCATTTTCTCCCCAAAACACTCTTTTTCGCACCCAAATACAACCATTTCTCCCCTGCATATCAATTTCTGCCAACAAGTAGACATTTTCTCCCCGAATATCACTCTTCATCCCAGAAACCAAACAGGTTCTCTCTTAAGTGCCACTCTTTAGCCCCCCAAAAAGGCATTTTCTCCCCAGAATACTGCCTTTCATCTTCAAGTGTCTTCTTTTTGGGAAAGGAAACGAAAGCGCTACTTTGGGGAGAGTATTTCTTATTTGGGGGATCAAAAGAGCAATTTGGGGGAGAAAATGTGTAATATAGGGAACCCTATGTAGTATTTAATGGATAAAAAATCTTCTATTTGGAACCAAGAATGATGTTTTGGGGAGAATATTTCTCATTTTGAGGACAGAAATAGGTCTTTTTTGGAGAGGATGACTTATTTTCGGTCTAAAAAGCAGTATTCTGGGAAGAAAATGCCTTCTTTTGGGGATCAAAGGCGGTATTCGGGAAGAAAATGTGTTATTATTGGAATAAAATGTGCTGTCCCAATAAAAGACGCTGTCTTCCCCAAATGCGTCTTTTTATGCTGCAAATCAGACATTTCCTCCCCGAAAGATCACCTTAATCCTCTAAAGAAGACATTTTCTCCACAAAATGCCGCTTATTAGCTCAATACCAGGCTTTCACGCCAAAATAATGCACTTTATCCCCAAAACTCACGCATTTTCTCCCCAAAACACTCTTTTTCGCTCCAAAATACAACCATTTCTCCCCTGCATATCAATTTCTGCCAACAAGTAGACATTTTCTCCCCGAATATCACTCTTCATCCCAGAAACCAAACAGGTTCTCTCTTAAGTGCCACTCTTTATCCCCCCAAAAAGGCATTTTCTCCCCAGAATACTGCCTTTCATCTTCAAGTGTCTTCTTTTTGGGAAAGGAAACGAAAGCGCTACTTTGGGGAGAGTATTTCTTATTTGGGGGATCAAAAGAGCAATTTGGGGGAGAAAATGTGTAATATAGGGAACCCTACGTGGTATTTAATGGATAAAAAATCTTCTATTTGGAACCAAGAATGATATTTTGGGAGAATATTTCTCATTTTGAGGACAGAAATAGGTCTTTTTTGGAGAGGATGACTTATTTTCAGTCTAAAAAGCAGTATTCTGGGAAGAAAATGCCTTCTTTTGGGGATAAAAGGCGGTATTCGGGAAGAAAATGTGTTATTATTGGAATAAAATGTGCTGTCCCAATAAAAGACGCTGTCTTCCCCAAATGCGTCTTTTTATGCTGCAAATCAGACATTTTCTCCCCGAAAGATCACCTTAATCCTCTAAAGAAGACATTTTCTCCACAAAATGCCGCTTATTAGCTCAATACCAGGCTTTCACGCCAAAATAATGCACTTTATCCCCAAAACTCATGCATTTTCTCCCCAAAACACTCTTTTTCGCACCCAAATACAACCATTTCTCCCCTGCATATCAATTTCTGCCAACAAGTAGACATTTTCTCCCCGAATATCACTCTTCATCCCAGAAACCAAACAGGTTCTCTCTTAAGTGCCACTCTTTAGCCCCCCAAAAAGGCATTTTCTCCCCAGAATACTGCCTTTCATCTTCAAGTGTCTTCTTTTTGGGAAAGGAAACGAAAGCGCTACTTTGGGGAGAGTATTTCTTATTTGGGGGATCAAAAGAGCAATTTGGGGGAGAAAATGTGTAATATAGGGAACCCTACGTGGTATTTAATGGATAAAAAATCTTCTATTTGGAACCAAGAATGATATTTTGGGAGAATATTTCTCATTTTGAGGACAGAAATAGGTCTTTTTTGGAGAGGATGACTTATTTTCGGTCTAAAAAGCAGTATTCTGGGAAGAAAATGCCTTCTTTTGGGGATAAAAGGCGGTATTCGGGAAGAAAATGTGTTATTATTGGAATAAAATGTGATGTCCCAATAAAAGACGCTGTCTTCCCCAAATGCGTCTTTTTATGCTGCAAATCAGACATTTTCTCCCCGAAAGATCACCTTAATCCTCTAAAGAAGACATTTTCTCCACAAAATGCCGCTTATTAGCTCAATACCAGGCTTTCACGCCAAAATAATGCACTTTATCCCCAAAACTCATGCATTTTCTCCCCAAAACACTCTTTTTCGCACCCAAATACAACCATTTCTCCCCTGCATATCAATTTCTGCCAACAAGTAGACATTTTCTCCCCGAATATCACTCTTCATCCCAGAAACCAAACAGGTTCTCTCTTAAGTGCCACTCTTTAGCCCCCCAAAAAGGCATTTTCTCCCCAGAATACTGCCTTTCATCTTCAAGTGTCTTCTTTTTGGGAAAGGAAACGAAAGCGCTACTTTGGGGAGAGTATTTCTTATTTGGGGGATCAAAAGAGCAATTTGGGGGAGAAAATGTGTAATATAGGGAACCCTATGTGGTATTTAATGGATAAAAAATCTTCTATTTGGAACCAAGAATGATGTTTTGGGGAGAATATTTCTCATTTTGAGGACAGAAATAGGTCTTTTTTGGAGAGGATGACTTATTTTCGGTCTAAAAAGCAGTATTCTGGGAAGAAAATGCCTTCTTTTGGGGATAAAAGGCGGTATTCGGGAAGAAAATGTGTTATTAGTGGAATAAAATGTGATGTCCCAATAAAAGAAGCTGTCTTCCCCAAATGCGTCTTTTTATGCTGCAAATCAGACATTTTCTCCCCGAAAGATCACCTTAATCCTCTAAAGAAGACATTTTCTCCACAAAATGCCGCTTATTAGCTCAATACCAGGCTTTCATGCCAAAATAATGCACATTATCCCCAAAACTCACGCATTTTCTCCACAAAACACTCTTTTTCGCTCCAAAATACAACCATTTCTCCCCTGCATATCAATTTCTGCCAACAAGTAGACATTTTCTCCCCGAATATCACTCTTCATCCCAGAAACCAAACAGGTTCTCTCTTAAGTGCCACTCTTTAGCCCCCCAAAAAGGCATTTTCTCCCCAGAATACTGCCTTTCATCTTCAAGTGTCTTCTTTTTGGGAAAGGAAACGAAAGCGCTACTTTGGGGAGAGTATTTCTTATTTGGGGGATCAAAAGAGCAATTTGGGGGAGAAAATGTGTAATATAGGGAACCCTATGTAGTATTTAATGGATAAAAAATCTTCTATTTGGAACCAAGAATGATGTTTTGGGGAGAATATTTCTCATTTTGAGGACAGAAATAGGTCTTTTTTGGAGAGGATGACTTATTTTCGGTCTAAAAAGCAGTATTCTGGGAAGAAAATGCCTTCTTTTGGGGATAAAAGGCGGTATTCGGGAAGAAAATGTGTTATTATTGGAATAAAAGGTGCTGTCCCAATAAAAGACGCTGTCTTCCCCAAATGCGTCTTTTTATGCTGCAAATCAGACATTTTCTCCCCGAAAGATCACCTTAATCCTCTAAAGAAGACATTTTCTCCACAAAATGCCGCTTATTAGCTCAATACCAGGCTTTCACGCCAAAATAATGCACTTTATCCCCAAAACTCATGCATTTTCTCCACAAAACACTCTTTTTCGCTCCAAAATACAACCATTTCTCCCCTGCATATCAATTTCTGCCAACAAGTAGACATTTTCTCCCCGAATATCACTCTTCATCCCAGAAACCAAACAGGTTCTCTCTTAAGTGCCACTTTTTAGCCCCCCAAAAAGGCATTTTCTCCCCAGAATACTGCCTTTCATCTTCAAATGTCTCATAATTGGGAAAGGAAACGAAAGCGCTACTTTGGGGAGAGTATTTCTTATTTGGGGGATCAAAAGAGCAATTTGGGGGAGAAAATGTGTAATATAGGGAACCCTATGTGGTATTTAATGGATAAAAAATCTTCTATTTGGAACCAAGAATGATGTTTTGGGGAGAATATTTCTCATTTTGAGGACAGAAATAGGTCTTTTTTGGAGAGGATGACTTATTTTCGGTCTAAAAAGCAGTATTCTGGGAAAAAAAATGCCTTCTTTTGGGGATAAAAGGCGGTATTCTGGGAAGAAAATGTGTTATTATTGGAATAAAATGTGCTGTCCCAATAAAAGACGCTGTCTTCCCCAAATGCGTCTTTTTATGCTGCAAATCAGACATTTT
Source organism: Alectoris magna (assembly GCA_030625065.1). Taxonomy (NCBI): domain Eukaryota; kingdom Metazoa; phylum Chordata; class Aves; order Galliformes; family Phasianidae; genus Alectoris; species Alectoris magna. The sequence continues at coordinate 4,947,073 of CM060587.1, forward strand.
CTCCCCGAAAGATCACCTTAATCCTCTAAAGAAGACATTTTCTCCACTAAATGCCGCTTATTAGCTCAATACCAGGCTTTCACGCCAAAATAATGCACTTTATCCCCAAAACTCAGGCATTTTCTCCACAAAACACTCTTTTTCGCTCCAAAATACAACCATTTCTCCCCTGCATATCAATTTCTGCCAACAAGTAGACATTTTCTCCCCGAATATCACTCTTCATCCCAGAAACCAAACAGGTTCTCTCTTAAGTGCCACTCTTTATCCCCCCAAAAAGGCATTTTCTCCCCAGAATACTGCCTTTCATCTTCAAGTGTCTTCTTTTTGGGAAAGGAAACGAAAGCGCTACTTTGGGGAGAGTATTTCTTATTTGGGGGATCAAAAGAGCAATTTGGGGGAGAAAATGTGTAATATAGGGAACCCTATGTAGTATTTAATGGATAAAAAATCTTCTATTTGGAACCAAGAATGATGTTTTGGGGAGAATATTTCTCATTTTGAGGACAGAAATAGGTCTTTTTTGGAGAGGATGACTTATTTTCGGTCTAAAAAGCAGTATTCTGGGAAGAAAATGCCTTCTTTTGGGGATAAAAGGCGGTATTCGGGAAGAAAATGTGTTATTATTGGAATAAAATGTGCTGTCCCAATAAAAGACGCTGTCTTCCCCAAATGCGTCTTTTTATGCTGCAAATCAGACATTTTCTCCCCGAAAGATCACCTTAATCCTCTAAAGAAGACATTTTCTCCACAAAATGCCGCTTATTAGCTCAATACCAGGCTTTCACGCCAAAATAATGCACTTTATCCCCAAAACTCATGCATTTTCTCCACAAAACACTCTTTTTCGCTCCAAAATACAACCATTTCTCCCCTGCATATCAATTTCTGCCAACAAGTAGACATTTTCTCCCCGAATATCACTCTTCATCCCAGAAACCAAACAGGTTCTCTCTTAAGTGCCACTCTTTATCCCCCCAAAAAGGCATTTTCTCCCCAGAATACTGCCTTTCATCTTCAAGTGTCTTCTTTTTGGGAAAGGAAACGAAAGCGCTACTTTGGGGAGAGTATTTCTTATTTGGGGGATCAAAAGAGCAATTTGGGGGAGAAAATGTGTAATATAGGGAACCCTATGTAGTATTTAATGGATAAAAAATCTTCTATTTGGAACCAAGAATGATGTTTTGGGGAGAATATTTCTCATTTTGAGGACAGAAATAGGTCTTTTTTGGAGAGGATGACTTATTTTCGGTCTAAAAAGCAGTATTCTGGGTAGAAAATGCCTTCTTTTGGGGATAAAAGGCGGTATTCTGGGAAGAAAATGTGTTATTATTGGAATAAAATGTGCTGTCCCAATAAAAGACGCTGTCTTCCCCAAATGCGTCTTTTTATGCTGCAAATCAGACATTTTCTCCCCGAAAGATCACCTTAATCCTCTAAAGAAGACATTTTCTCCACAAAATGCCGCTTATTAGCTCAATACCAGGCTTTCACGCCAAAATAATGCACTTTATCCCCAAAACTCAGGCATTTTCTCCACAAAACACTCATTTTCGCTCCAAAATACAACCATTTCTCCCCTGCATATCAATTTCTGCCAACAAGTAGACATTTTCTCCCCGAATATCACTCTTCATCCCAGAAACCAAACAGGTTCTCTCTTAAGTGCCACTCTTTATCCCCCCAAAAAGGCATTTTCTCCCCAGAATACTGCCTTTCATCTTCAAGTGTCTTCTTTTTGGGAAAGGAAACGAAAGCGCTACTTTGGGGAGAGTATTTCTTATTTGGGGGATCAAAAGAGCAATTTGGGGGAGAAAATGTGTAACATAGGGAACCCTATGTAGTATTTAATGGATAAAAAATCTTCTATTTGGAACCAAGAATGATGTTTTGGGGAGAATATTTCTCATTTTGAGGACAGAAATAGGTCTTTTTTGGAGAGGATGACTTATTTTCGGTCTAAAAAGCAGTATTCTGGGAAGAAAATGCCTTCTTTTGGGGATCAAAGGCGGTATTCTGGGAAGAAAATGTGTTATTATTGGAATAAAATGTGCTGTCCCAATAAAAGACGCTGTCTTCCCCAAATGCGTCTTTTTATGCTGCAAATCAGACATTTTCTCCCCGAAAGATCACCTTAATCCTCTAAAGAAGACATTTTCTCCACAAAATGCCGCTTATTAGCTCAATACCAGGCTTTCACGCCAAAATAATGCACTTTATCCCCAAAACTCATGCATTTTCTCCACAAAACACTCATTTTCGCTCCAAAATACAACCATTTCTCCCCTGCATATCAATTTCTGCCAACAAGTAGACATTTTCTCCCCGAATATCACTCTTCATCCCAGAAACCAAACAGGTTCTCTCTTAAGTGCCACTCTTTAGCCCCCCAAAAAGGCATTTTCTCCCCAGAATACTGCCTTTCATCTTCAAGTGTCTTCTTTTTGGGAAAGGAAACGAAAGCGCTACTTTGGGGAGAGTATTTCTTATTTGGGGGATCAAAAGAGCAATTTGGGGGAGAAAATGTGTAATATAGGGAACCCTATGTAGTATTTAATGGATAAAATATCTTCTATTTGGAACCAAGAATGATGTTTTGGGGAGAATATTTCTCATTTTGAGGACAGAAATAGGTCTTTTTTGGAGAGGATGACTTATTTTCGGTCTAAAAAGCAGTATTCTGGGAAGAAAATGCCTTCTTTTGGGGATCAAAGGCGGTATTCTGGGAAGAAAATGTGTTATTATTGGAATAAAATGTGCTGTCCCAATAAAAGACGCTGTCTTCCCCAAATGCGTCTTTTTATGCTGCAAATCAGACATTTTCTCCCCGAAAGATCACCTTAATCCTCTAAAGAAGACATTTTCTCCACAAAATGCCGCTTATTAGCTCAATACCAGGCTTTCACGCCAAAATAATGCACTTTATCCCCAAAACTCAGGCATTTTCTACACAAAACACTCTTTTTCGCTCCAAAATACAACCATTTCTCCCCTGCATATCAATTTCTGCCAACAAGTAGACATTTTCTCCCCGAATATCACTCTTCATCCCAGAAACCAAACAGGTTCTCTCTTAAGTGCCACTTTTTAGCCCCCCAAAAAGGCATTTTCTCCCCAGAATACTGCCTTTCATCTTCAAATGTCTCATAATTGGGAAAGGAAACGAAAGCGCTACTTTGGGGAGAGTATTTCTTATTTGGGGGATCAAAAGAGCAATTTGGGGGAGAAAATGTGTAATATAGGGAACCCTATGTAGTATTTAATGGATAAAAAATCTTCTATTTGGAACCAAGAATGACGTTTTGGGGAGAATATTTCTCATTTTGAGGACAGAAATAGGTCTTTTTTGGAGAGGATGACTTATTTTCGGTCTAAAAAGCAGTATTCTGGGAAGAAAATGCCTTCTTTTGGGGATAAAAGGCGGTATTCGGGAAGAAAATGTGTTATTATTGGAATAAAAGGTGCTGTCCCAATAAAAGACGCTGTCTTCCCCAAATGCGTCTTTTTATGCTGCAAATCAGACATTTTCTCCCCGAAAGATCACCTTAATCCTCTAAAGAAGACATTTTCTCCACAAAATGCCGCTTATTAGCTCAATACCAGGCTTTCATGCCAAAATAATGCACATTATCCCCAAAACTCAGGCATTTTCTCCACAAAACACTCTTTTTCGCTCCAAAATACAACCATTTCTCCCCTGCATATCAATTTCTGCCAACAAGTAGACATTTTCTCCCCGAATATCACTCTTCATCCCAGAAACCAAACAGGTTCTCTCTTAAGTGCCACTTTTTAGCCCCCCAAAAAGGCATTTTCTCCCCAGAATACTGCCTTTCATCTTCAAATGTCTCATAATTGGGAAAGGAAACGAAAGCGCTACTTTGGGGAGAGTATTTCTTATTTGGGGGATCAAAAGAGCAATTTGGGGGAGAAAATGTGTAATATAGGGAACCCTATGCAGTATTTAATGGATAAAAAATCTTCTATTTGGAACCAAGAATGATGTTTTGGGGAGAATATTTCTCATTTTGAGGACAGAAATAGGTCTTTTTTGGAGAGGATGACTTATTTTCGGTCTAAAAAGCAGTATTCTGGGAAGAAAATGCCTTCTTTTGGGGATAAAAGGCGGTATTCGGGAAGAAAATGTGTTATTATTGGAATAAAATGTGCTGTCCCAATAAAAGACGCTGTCTTCCCCAAATGCGTCTTTTTATGCTGCAAATCAGACATTTTCTCCCCGAAAGATCACCTTAATCCTCTAAAGAAGACATTTTCTCCACAAAATGCCGCTTATTAGCTCAATACCAGGCTTTCACGCCAAAATAATGCACTTTATCCCCAAAACTCATGCATTTTCTCCACAAAACACTCTTTTTCGCTCCAAAATACAACCATTTCTCCCCTGCATATCAATTTCTGCCAACAAATAGACATTTTCTCCCCGAATATCACTCTTCATCCCAGAAACCAAACAGGTTCTCTCTTAAGTGCCACTCTTTAGCCCCCCAAAAAGGCATTTTCTCCCCAGAATACTGCCTTTCATCTTCAAGTGTCTTCTTTTTGGGAAAGGAAACGAAAGCGCTACTTTGGGGAGAGTATTTCTTATTTGGGGGATCAAAAGAGCAATTTGGGGGAGAAAATGTGTAATATAGGGAACCCTATGTAGTATTTAATGGATAAAAAATCTTCTATTTGGAACCAAGAATGATGTTTTGGGGAGAATATTTCTCATTTTGAGGACAGAAATAGGTCTTTTTTGGAGAGGATGACTTATTTTCGGTCTAAAAAGCAGTATTCTGGGAAGAAAATGCCTTCTTTTGGGGATCAAAGGCGGTATTCGGGAAGAAAATGTGTTATTATTGGAATAAAATGTGCTGTCCCAATAAAAGACGCTGTCTTCCCCAAATGCGTCTTGTTATGCTGCAAATCAGACATTTTCTCCCCGAAAGATCACCTTAATCCTCTAAAGAAGACATTTTCTCCACAAAATGCCGCTTATTAGCTCAATACCAGGCTTTCACGCCAAAATAATGCACTTTATCCCCAAAACTCAGGCATTTTCTCCACAAAACACTCTTTTTCGCTCCAAAATACAACCATTTCTCCCCTGCATATCAATTTCTGCCAACAAGTAGACATTTTCTCCCCGAATATCACTCTTCATCCCAGAAACCAAACAGGTTCTCTCTTAAGTGCCACTCTTTATCCCCCCAAAAAGGCATTTTCTCCCCAGAATACTGCCTTTCATCTTCAAGTGTCTTCTTTTTGGGAAAGGAAACGAAAGCGCTACTTTGGGGAGAGTATTTCTTATTTGGGGGATCAAAAGAGCAATTTGGGGGAGAAAATGTGTAATATAGGGAACACTATGTGGTATTTAATGGATAAAAAATCTTCTCTTTGGAACCAAGAATGATATTTTGGGGAGAATATTTCTCATTTTGAGGACAGAAATAGGTCTTTTTTGGAGAGGATGACTTATTTTCGGTCTAAAAAGCAGTATTCTGGGAAGAAAATGCCCTCTTTTGGGGATAAAAGGCGGTATTCTGGGAAGAAAATGTGTTATTATTGGAATAAAATGTGCTGTCCCAATAAAAGAAGCTGTCTTCCCCAAATGCGTCTTTTTATGCTGCAAATCAGACATTTTCTCCCCGAAAGATCACCTTAATCCTCTAAAGAAGACATTTTCTCCACAAAATGCCGCTTATTAGCTCAATACCAGGCTTTCATGCCAAAATAATGCACATTATCCCCAAAACTCAGGCATTTTCTCCACAAAACACTCTTTTTCGCTCCAAAATACAACCATTTCTCCCCTGCATATCAATTTCTGCCAACAAGTAGACATTTTCTCCCCGAATATCACTCTTCATCCCAGAAACCAAACAGGTTCTCTCTTAAGTGCCACTTTTTAGCCCCCCAAAAAGGCATTTTCTCCCCAGAATACTGCCTTTCATCTTCAAGTGTCTTCTTTTTGGGAAAGGAAACGAAAGCGCTACTTTGGGGAGAGTATTTCTTATTTGGGGGATCAAAAGAGCAATTTGGGGGAGAAAATGTGTAATATAGGGAACCCTATGTAGTATTTAATGGATAAAAAATCTTCTATTTGGAACCAAGAATGATGTTTTGGGGAGAATATTTCTCATTTTGAGGACAGAAATAGGTCTTTTTTGGAGAGGATGACTTATTTTCGGTCTAAAAAGCAGTATTCTGGGAAGAAAATGCCTTCTTTTGGGGATAAAAGGCGGTATTCTGGGAAGAAAATGTGTTATTATTGGAATAAAATGTGCTGTCCCAATAAAAGACGCTGTCTTCCCCAAATGCGTCTTGTTATGCTGCAAATCAGACATTTTCTCCCCGAAAGATCACCTTAATCCTCTAAAGAAGACATTTTCTCCACAAAATGCCGCTTATTAGCTCAATACCAGGCTTTCACGCCAAAATAATGCACTTTATCCCCAAAACTCATGCATTTTCTCCACAAAACACTCTTTTTCGCTCCAAAATACAACCATTTCTCCCCTGCATATCAATTTCTGCCAACAAGTAGACATTTTCTCCCCGAATATCACTCTTCATCCCAGAAACCAAACAGGTTCTCTCTTAAGTGCCACTCTTTATCCCCCCAAAAAGGCATTTTCTCCCCAGAATACTGCCTTTCATCTTCAAGTGTCTTCTTTTTGGGAAAGGAAACGAAAGCGCTACTTTGGGGAGAGTATTTCTTATTTGGGGGATCAAAAGAGCAATTTGGGGGAGAAAATGTGTAATATAGGGAACACTATGTGGTATTTAATGGATAAAAAATCTTCTATTTGGAACCAAGAATGATATTTTGGGGAGAATATTTCTCATTTTGAGGACAGAAATAGGTCTTTTTTGGAGAGGATGACTTATTTTCGGTCTAAAAAGCAGTATTCTGGGAAGAAAATGCCCTCTTTTGGGGATAAAAGGCGGTATTCTGGGAAGAAAATGTGTTATTATTGGAATAAAATGTGCTGTCCCAATAAAAGAAGCTGTCTTCCCCAAATGCGTCTTTTTATGCTGCAAATCAGACATTTTCTCCCCGAAAGATCACCTTAATCCTCTAAAGAAGACATTTTCTCCACAAAATGCCGCTTATTAGCTCAATACCAGGCTTTCACGCCAAAATAATGCACTTTATCCCCAAAACTCATGCATTTTCTCCACAAAACACGCTTTTTCGCTCCAAAATACAACCATTTCTCCCCTGCATATCAATTTCTGCCAACAAGTAGACATTTTCTCCCCGAATATCACTCTTCATCCCAGAAACCAAACAGGTTCTCTCTTAAGTGCCACTCTTTATCCCCCCAAAAAGGCATTTTCTCCCCAGAATACTGCCTTTCATCTTCAAGTGTCTTCTTTTTGGGAAAGGAAACGAAAGCGCTACTTTGGGGAGAGTATTTCTTATTTGGGGGATCAAAAGAGCAATTTGGGGGAGAAAATGTGTAATATAGGGAACCCTATGTAGTATTTAATGGATAAAAAATCTTCTATTTGGAACCAAGAATGATGTTTTGGGGAGAATATTTCTCATTTTGAGGACAGAAATAGGTCTTTTTTGGAGAGGATGACTTATTTTCGGTCTAAAAAGCAGTATTCTGGGAAGAAAATGCCTTTTTTGGGGGATAAAAGGCGGTATTCGGGAAGAAAATGTGTTATTATTGGAATAAAATGTGCTGTCCCAATAAAAGACGCTGTCTTCCCCAAATGCGTCTTTTTATGCTGCAAATCAGACATTTTCTCCCCGAAAGATCACCTTAATCCTCTAAAGAAGACATTTTCTCCACAAAATGCCGCTTATTAGCTCAATACCAGGCTTTCACGCCAAAATAATGCACTTTATCCCCAAAACTCATGCATTTTCTCCACAAAACACTCTTTTTCGCTCCAAAATACAACCATTTCTCCCCTGCATATCAATTTCTGCCAACAAGTAGACATTTTCTCCCCGAATATCACTCTTCATCCCAGAAACCAAACAGGTTCTCTCTTAAGTGCCACTTTTTAGCCCCCCAAAAAGGCATTTTCTCCCCAGAATACTGCCTTTCATCTTCAAGTGTCTTCTTTTTGGGAAAGGAAACGAAAGCGCTACTTTGGGGAGAGTATTTCTTATTTGGGGGATCAAAAGAGCAATTTGGGGGAGAAAATGTGTAATATAGGGAACCCTGTGTAGTATTTAATGGATAAAAAATCTTCTATTTGGAACCAAGAATGATGTTTTGGGGAGAATATTTCTCATTTTGAGGACAGAAATAGGTCTTTTTTGGAGAGGATGACTTATTTTCGGTCTAAAAAGCAGTATTCTGGGACGAAAATGCCTTCTTTTGGGGATAAAAGGCGGTATTCGGGAAGAAAATGTGTTATTATGGGAATAAAAGGTGCTGTCCCAATAAAAGACGCTGTCTTCCCCAAATGCGTCTTTTTATGCTGCAAATCAGACATTTTCTCCCCGAAAGATCACCTTAATCCTCTAAAGAAGACATTTTCTCCACAAAATGCCGCTTATTAGCTCAATACCAGGCTTTCATGCCAAAATAATGCACATTATCCCCAAAACTCAGGCATTTTCTCCCCAAAACACTCTTTTTCTCTCCAAAATACAACCATTTCTCCCCTGCATATCAATTTCTGCCAACAAGTAGACATTTTCTCCCCGAATATCACTCTTCATCCCAGAAACCAAACAGGTTCTCTCTTAAGTGCCACTCTTTATCCCCCCAAAAAGGCATTTTCTCCCCAGAATACTGCCTTTCATCTTCAAGTGTCTCATAATTGGGAAAGGAAACGAAAGCGCTACTTTGGGGAGAGTATTTCTTATTTGGGGGATCAAAAGAGCAATTTGGGGGAGAAAATGTGTAATATAGGGAACACTATGTGGTATTTAATGGAGAAAAAATCTTCTCTTTGGAACCAAGAATGATGTTTTGGGGAGAATATTTCTCATTTTGAGGACAGAAATAGGTCTTTTTTGGAGAGGATGACTTATTTTCGGTCTAAAAAGCAGTATTCTGGGAAGAAAATGCCTTCTTTTGGGGATAAAAGGCGGTATTCTGGGAAGAAAATGTGTTATTATTGGAATAAAATGTGCTGTCCCAATAAAAGACGCTGTCTTCCCCAAATGCGTCTTTTTATGCTGCAAATCAGACATTTTCTCCCCGAAAGATCACCTTAATCCTCTAAAGAAGACATTTTCACCACAAAATGCCGCTTATTAGCTCAATACCAGGCTTTCACGCCAAAATAATGCACTTTATCCCCAAAACTCATGCATTTTCTCCACAAAACACTCTTTTTCGCTCCAAAATACAACCATTTCTCCCCTGCATATCAATTTCTGCCAACAAGTAGACATTTTCTCCCCGAATATCACTCTTCATCCCAGAAACCAAACAGGTTCTCTCTTAAGTGCCACTCTTTATCCCCCCAAAAAGGCATTTTCTCCCCAGAATACTGCCTTTCATCTTCAAGTGTCTTCTTTTTGGGAAAGGAAACGAAAGCGCTACTTTGGGGAGAGTATTTCTTATTTGGGGGATCAAAAGAGCAATTTGGGGGAGAAAATGTGTAATATAGGGAACCCTGTGTAGTATTTAATGGATAAAAAATCTTCTATTTGGAACCAAGAATGATGTTTTGGGGAGAATATTTCTCATTTTGAGGACAGAAATAGGTCTTTTTTGGAGAGGATGACTTATTTTCGGTCTAAAAAGCAGTATTCTGGGAAGAAAATGCCTTCTTTTGGGGATAAAAGGCGGTATTCGGGAAGAAAATGTGTTATTATTGGAATAAAAGGTGCTGTCCCAATAAAAGACGCTGTCTTCCCCAAATGCGTCTTTTTATGCTGCAAATCAGACATTTTCTCCCCGAAAGATCACCTTAATCCTCTAAAGAAGACATTTTCTCC